>OY294065.1:29338124-30831361 GCA_958510865.1 Myrrha octodecimguttata | reverse complement strand
ACGTCACAAATTCGCACCAATCCCCAAGACCATGAATATGTACGAAACAGCTATAGATGTGGAACTGCAAATCAAGAAAAACCCTAATTTTAACATTATATCGGAGGATGTAGCCAGAACATTGAAAGCTTTCAAGGATAAAAAGGTAGAGGTATGCAACCAAAAACAACTTGAAATTAATAAACACATAAAAAGTTCAATTAAAAACATTAGAAAAAAGATAATTGACAATAACATCATTATCACTAAAGCAGATAAAAACGCAGGCATTGTCATACTAGAGAAAAAAATGTATATAGAAAAAACACTCAAATTTTTTACAGAAAATAACATAACACCATGTAATAGAAATCCAATGTCCAAATTTATTAACAAAGTCACCAATACCTTAAAAAGTTCACAATTAACATTACAAAAATTTAATAGTTCACTTCACACTTTAAAAGAAAAAAATCCACAACTACCAGAAATATATAGCTTGATAAAATTACACAAACCCGACAAAAGTATAAGACCTATTGCATCTGCAATAGGTTCCCCTTGTCATAAAATTTCAAAATTTATAAATGATCTTTTTGTCAATAAGTTAGAATATAAATCAACCTTCTCAGTTAAAAATTCTCGAGAAATTGTACAAAGTATAGAATCAGTTAACCTGAATCCCCATCAAGAATATATCCTAGTCTCGTTTGATATCGTTAACCTATACACCAATGTTCCTATAGCAGAATCCCTTTGTCTCCTTAGAGAACACATAAATAAACAACGTGAATCCAACAATGAATATAGTTTACAAGACGAAGATGTAGATAACATAATGAACCTTTGCAGTCTAACCACTGAACAAAACTTTTTTGAGTTCAATAACACCATTTATTGCATGAAGGATGGCCTTTCAATGGGGTCTCCAGCCAGTGGCTTATTTGCTGATGTTTACGTTGACCATGTTGAAAGAAAAATTATGAGCTTACTCTATAGCAAAAAAATCATTGTTTGGAAAAGATATGTGGACGACATTTTCTGCATATGGGCAGGAACTAACGAGGAACTTAAAAATTTCTTCGATGACATAAATTCTAAATTTAAAATAAAGTTTACCCTTGAAAAAGCGATTAATAACTCTATTAACTTCCTAGATCTCAATATTACTTTAAATGAAGACTACTCCTTTTCTTACGATATTTATAGGAAGACCACGCAGACAGACACGATCATACCCTTTCACTCGTATCATGCCCCCCCAATGAAGAGAATGGTTTTCAGGTTTTTGTTTAACAGACTCCTCAACATCCCACTTTCAGAAGATAATTATAATAAAGAGCTCAAGATCATTTATCAAATCGGTAAGAATAACGAATATCCCAAAGAATTCATAGATGATGTTTTAACTTCAATAAAAAGAAAAAATATTATCAACAAAGTATACCCCCATTATTCGGCTAAAGGACGCTTCATTTCCATTCCTTTCTATTATAGGTTCAACAAAAAGTTCATTCAAATCATGGATAAATACAATTACAGCATAGTAAACAGACGACATAAAACCTTAGAAAACTTTCTGATCAACAACAAGTCAAAAATTGAAAAAGACCAACATAGTGGCATATACAAAATAACATGCTCAGATTGCCCCTGTTTCTATATTGGCATGACGACACGAACTATGAGAATAAGACTAACCGAACATCAAAAAAACCGACCAAACTCTGCATTGGGAAACCATTTGATGGAACAACACCATAAGACAACATTGGACAACCTAGAGATATTACACAAGGGAAATAATTTTGGTAAACTCATATTACTTGAACAACATGAAATTATCAAACATAAAAACAACCAGTATCTTTTGAATGACCTCTCGGATTTCGACGGAAACATGAACATTTTCAAGATTATAGATTCACCATTGACTATTTCAAACTTCCCGCCTCCTACATAGCTCTTGACACATCGACTAACTTCCCCCACCTCGATTTTCCTGTTTCCTCTTCTGAAATTCCTTCTAGAAAAGTTTTCACGACGCATAAAAGTAAACAACGAAAAATTATAACAAAGAAATTTCATTTTGATTGTGGATTTTTTCATTTTGGACTTTATCAAGAAGAAAAAGCATAATTCAGATCAATTTATGCACTGTTTTAAAAAAATCATATACTACAGAGACGGTGAGCATACCTCTAACCTAACCTAAAAAATCAAATAATTAAAAAATTAGATTTTCGAGAAAAAGAGTTGTATTTTATTGTGTTTGTTTTTACTTGAGAGACATTTAAAAAATCGAACCACATGTAGAATATGTAAAACTACATTAATTGTATTTTTCAGCTGGCCTGATGATGGCGTAACGCCGAAATCGATAGCCAATAGAATAACCTTTTTATAGTGTGTTTTATTACAAAACCTTTATGATGAAGTTGAACACACTTATGGAGAAATTCATCAATAAAGTTGAAAAATTGGAGCTATCCAATATTCTCCAACAGCTGAAGTATACAATGCAAAAAAGACACCAAGTCAGACAACACCTAGACTTTTTGCATAAGTGTAAAGATAACAGAGTGATCCCCAAGTTTCTAAACGTTAAAGTACCAACTAAATACGATCACAATCTGAAATTTCACATACAAACAGCAATGCTGAGGAAGGAAATCCGACAACAATACCATACTTCTGGCATTGTTGACACCAAGCTAAAGTTTCTACATCATCTTCTTCTCTCCCATCTGCACACAGTGGAATACCAGACGTTGATCGAGAAACTGGAAGAAGACATTTTCTATTCACATTATGAAACAGATCAAAAAAGAAGAATGAAACTAAAACGATTGATCGATGATAAGAATAGGAACAATTCGATGACAACAGAGGATAACAACCATAGAGCGAACACACTAGTGAACCCATCTACGACAGAACATCCTTTTCATAGTCGATTTACTAATCTGTCAGGAATCAACTTCACTGAAGATGAGGTGAAGACGTTAAGCATTGGACACAAATTCGCACCAATCCCCAAGACCATGAATATGTACGAAACAGCTATAGATGTGGAACTGCAAATCAAGAAAAACCCTAATTTTAACATTATATCGGAGGATGTAGCCAGAACATTGAAAGCTTTCAAGGATAAAAAGGTAGAGGTATGCAACCAAAAACAACTTGAAATTAATAAACACATAAAAAGTTCAATTAAAAACATTAGAAAAAAGATAATTGACAATAACATCATTATCACTAAAGCAGATAAAAACGCAGGCATTGTCATACTAGAGAAAAAAATGTATATAGAAAAAACACTCAAATTTTTTACAGAAAATAACATAACACCATGTAATAGAAATCCAATGTCCAAATTTATTAACAAAGTCACCAATACCTTAAAAAGTTCACAATTAACATTACAAAAATTTAATAGTTCACTTCACACTTTAAAAGAAAAAAATCCACAACTACCAGAAATATATAGCTTGATAAAATTACACAAACCCGACAAAAGTATAAGACCTATTGCATCTGCAATAGGTTCCCCTTGTCATAAAATTTCAAAATTTATAAATGATCTTTTTGTCAATAAGTTAGAATATAAATCAACCTTCTCAGTTAAAAATTCTCGAGAAATTGTACAAAGTATAGAATCAGTTAACCTGAATCCCCATCAAGAATATATCCTAGTCTCGTTTGATATCGTTAACCTATACACCAATGTTCCTATAGCAGAATCCCTTTGTCTCCTTAGAGAACACATAAATAAACAACGTGAATCCAACAATGAATATAGTTTACAAGACGAAGATGTAGATAACATAATGAACCTTTGCAGTCTAACCACTGAACAAAACTTTTTTGAGTTCAATAACACCATTTATTGCATGAAGGATGGCCTTTCAATGGGGTCTCCAGCCAGTGGCTTATTTGCTGATGTTTACGTTGACCATGTTGAAAGAAAAATTATGAGCTTACTCTATAGCAAAAAAATCATTGTTTGGAAAAGATATGTGGACGACATTTTCTGCATATGGGCAGGAACTAACGAGGAACTTAAAAATTTCTTCGATGACATAAATTCTAAATTTAAAATAAAGTTTACCCTTGAAAAAGCGATTAATAACTCTATTAACTTCCTAGATCTCAATATTACTTTAAATGAAGACTACTCCTTTTCTTACGATATTTATAGGAAGACCACGCAGACAGACACGATCATACCCTTTCACTCGTATCATGCCCCCCCAATGAAGAGAATGGTTTTCAGGTTTTTGTTTAACAGACTCCTCAACATCCCACTTTCAGAAGATAATTATAATAAAGAGCTCAAGATCATTTATCAAATCGGTAAGAATAACGAATATCCCAAAGAATTCATAGATGATGTTTTAACTTCAATAAAAAGAAAAAATATTATCAACAAAGTATACCCCCATTATTCGGCTAAAGGACGCTTCATTTCCATTCCTTTCTATTATAGGTTCAACAAAAAGTTCATTCAAATCATGGATAAATACAATTACAGCATAGTAAACAGACGACATAAAACCTTAGAAAACTTTCTGATCAACAACAAGTCAAAAATTGAAAAAGACCAACATAGTGGCATATACAAAATAACATGCTCAGATTGCCCCTGTTTCTATATTGGCATGACGACACGAACTATGAGAATAAGACTAACCGAACATCAAAAAAACCGACCAAACTCTGCATTGGGAAACCATTTGATGGAACAACACCATAAGACAACATTGGACAACCTAGAGATATTACACAAGGGAAATAATTTTGGTAAACTCATATTACTTGAACAACATGAAATTATCAAACATAAAAACAACCAGTATCTTTTGAATGACCTCTCGGATTTCGACGGAAACATGAACATTTTCAAGATTATAGATTCACCATTGACTATTTCAAACTTCCCGCCTCCTACATAGCTCTTGACACATCGACTAACTTCCCCCACCTCGATTTTCCTGTTTCCTCTTCTGAAATTCCTTCTAGAAAAGTTTTCACGACGCATAAAAGTAAACAACGAAAAATTATAACAAAGAAATTTCATTTTGATTGTGGATTTTTTCATTTTGGACTTTATCAAGAAGAAAAAGCATAATTCAGATCAATTTATGCACTGTTTTAAAAAAATCATATACTACAGAGACGGTGAGCATACCTCTAACCTAACCTAAAAAATCAAATAATTAAAAAATTAGATTTTCGAGAAAAAGAGTTGTATTTTATTGTGTTTGTTTTTACTTGAGAGACATTTAAAAAATCGAACCACATGTAGAATATGTAAAACTACATTAATTGTATTTTTCAGCTGGCCTGATGATGGCGTAACGCCGAAATCGATAGCCAATAGAATAACCTTTTTATAGTGTGTTTTATTACAAAACCTTTATGATGAAGTTGAACACACTTATGGAGAAATTCATCAATAAAGTCATATCTTTTTATGTGGTGGGTATTTTACAACTGAATGTTGTTTCGATAATAAAAACAATTCAGCTTCCTGAAATTACTCAGAAATACTCAAAAAAAGACTTGAAAGACAGAACTTAAAAATACAAAAAGGAGTTTCCATAGCCTCTGGCTGAATTTCAAAACTTCGCACTGTCCTGAACTACCAAAATCATAAGAAAAAAATAGTCCTTCATTAGCCTTCTAAGGCGGATAGGATTAAAATCATTGGAACACGGTTGAACTTATTTTTCTACTTCTTATCATTCTTATGGTAAATTAAACTTGAAAATGTGACCTTATAGAGTAATTTTAATTGAAATTCCTGTGAAATAATTGTAATGAAAGTATGGAAAGAAACTAATTCTTCAAAAAAGCGGAGAATTTGTTCCCCCCTCTAATCAGGCATTGACGGGTCCGAGCAATTTTCCACATTTTCATTTATAAAGTCAGAAAATCGAAGTGTTAAGTTTTCGTTGGGCCGCCCTGTATAGTTCACTATTTGGAATAAATTATGAAACTATGTATACTCGGTGAATTGTTGATGATGACTTGTATTCTTATGTTAATTTAAGTTGATTATTTGCAAATAATTAACCCCACGTAATGAATAATTCGAAGTATAATTTCAGACAGACAGTTTCAATTTTTTTGAATAAATATTATTATTAAATATACTAATGTAATTTGTTGGATTCTTAACAGGTTCAATTCTATGTACTATTCAATTCTGATATTTCTTATTCGAAATGGTAAAGTTATTCAAAATAAGCTGTAAATATTCTACAAGCAAAGTGAAGGAGCAGAAATGTTTTTCAAAATTTTGGGTGGCTGTATTCTCTTGACAATTGGTCGCTCCAGCATTATAGTTCTGAAATTACTTGCACTAAGTTTTCTGAGAGTTGTGAACCTCAATCCTGAAGAATATTCAGAAAAAAAAAATTGCACTTACAATTCAAGAAGAGTTTCAAAAACTGAAACGAATTTTCGAGAACGCCCTTCATGTTGTTCGAAGAAAACTGTTTCTTCCTATAACAGTTCAAAAGCATGTTCAAATTCATGGCCGTAATGGAAAATTTGATTTTTATTGTTAAAAACTGTGCACCATTATATGCGAACTAGTTTCATTATGATTGAATCAGTATTCTCTGAGTTATTCCAACGATACCAAAGACGAAACCACGAAATTTGTAATATTTTTTCACCAATATCTCCGGAAACTGAAATCAGCCCGAACTGAAATTTGGTATGATATTGCGATATATTGACTAACCCAAAGCGCTGTGCAAAATCTCAACGAAATCTGATGAATCGTTTCTGAAAAAAAAAATTTTTTTTGTTGAAATTTGTAAAATTTCCGTATTTTTTTTATTCGCTTACGCGATGAACCCAACAAAAATTTGAGACCAGTTGCGTGTCAATTTTCTTCAAATAATTACTGTTTTTCAATCCGATCGCATAAACAGTTTCTGAGACATTGAGGAAATAACTTATCCAAGACCGTTCGGTTGATTCGACCTATTAACAAACTTAGAAGCGGCGCGTTCTGATGTACAAACTTCCCCTGAAGTTTGAAGTTGCTAGCTCTTTCCGTTCTCAGTTATAGTGGCAATCTATTTCTAAAAGACCACCAGCTCGCAAATCAAAAATTACAGACATTTGGGCGAAGCGATAGCACGCTGTTTCCTAGAACGTGAGTGCAATAAATATGGGATGCAAATTTGGTCTATAAGAAAATAAGCAATCTCATTTTCATCAGGAAATAATGAAAGTTTGTAAAATTCATCGACTTTCATCAATCGAAAAATGATGAGTGGAATATATGAAAACTGATTGAAGATCTCGATGACTATGACCCTGAAACTCCGCAATAATATGAATTTCCTGAACTTATCGAAGGTAAGAATCGTTAGGAAACAGCACAGTCATTCTCTGGATTTATGCGTTGAACAGGAAGTGATCGGTATTTACCATCAGAGGGAGAAACAAAGAATCACCTACAAATCCTTTAGAACGTTTTTTTTTCAATATCCGGGTCCATTATCGTGATTTCTTCGAACAAAATATCGTAATTAACTTCAATTGATTACATAATTTAACAGATGAGGATACAATTGTCTCTTTCAATATTGGAAATATAGTTTCCTCGTTCAAACAAAGATACCCATTAAATCCTCACTCTTATATAAAATCCATAATCATAATCACATGGTTGGATGGAAAAATCCTGATTAATTTTTTCTTCAAATGAAAAGGAAATTTTTCAGGAATTCAATGTTCATTCGACGAAAATTCTAGAAAATATGAATTCCTACAATTCGTTGAAATGCAGTGCGCTTTGCAAATTGAAGGATTTCTCAATTAAATGAAAAATAAATTTTGCGCGCATGTTTTAGAGAACAGCGCGTACTCAAATGTATTTAATTTTCCAATTTTGAACCAAAAATGATATTGAACAACTAAGTTGGATTGATGACGAATCCGATGTCAAAATCTATTCTGTACAGCCGGCCAGCCGTTCGTTTTCAAGATAAATTGAAAACGGAAAAGCAAGCGACTTGAGTAGATTGCGCATCAGGATGCTCCGACCATCTTCATTTATGGGCCAAATCGGTCAAATGGTTTTGGAATTATACTCATTTGATTTATTGAGGTTATTTTCTCAAAATCTCAGGAACTACTTATGCGATACGATTGAAATTTGATAATTAGTTGTGGGGTATCGACTCAGCTGGATACAAAATTTGTTTGAATCAGGCTTTTGATAAAACTGACATAAATATATTGTTACTGAGACTTGCTGAGGTTGGAGTTTCGGGCGTAATGTTGCTATGGTTCAAATCATATCTAATTGACAGGCAGCAATTTGTTTCGGTGTGGGGTTTCAGGACTGATTCTTGTTTTGTCACTTCTGGTGTTCCACAGGGATCGCACTTGGGCCCCCTGTTGTTTATTATTTATGTAAACAACATCATTCTGTGTTTCAGAATATGTAGGTTTTTCCTGTTCGCCGACGATTTGAAGATCTGTATGATAATTCGAACCCTCCTGGACGCTCTGATCTTGCAACATTAACTGGACAAGCTTGTTCAGTTTTGTGGGGAATATGGCCTGCTCTTAAACTTGTCCAAGTGTAGTATCATTTCGTTCACACGAAATAGGGACCCATTAGTCTTTCCTTATAAATTGGGTGATGCTAAGTTGTCTAGAGTGAAAGTAATGAAGGATCTTGGCGTAATATTCGACTCAAAACTAATATTTGATGCACATATAAAAAATTATCTTGTGGGGTCCTGTAATAGATTAACTGGTTTCTTTACCAGAGAATGTCGTCAATTCAAAGATATAAATACCCTTATTACCTTATATCATTCATACATATCAAGCAAATTAAGCTATGCATCACTCATATGGAGTCCCGTTTACAGTACTTATATATCGCGATTGGAAAAAGTGCAAAATAGGTATATGAGGTTTATGTGCTATAGAACTAATTTCCGCTTAATCCCGGGAGACCCGGATAACTATTCTATACGATTGAGACATTTTGGTTTGCTCAGTCTGGAAAATAGGAGAAAAATAAATGATATTGTATTGTTCCTACATAGAGTATTTGACAATAGAGTTGACTCGGCCGAAATTCTTAGTAGAATATTTTTTCATATACCTGTGAGATCTCTCAGACGTCAATATACCTTCCACATACCTTTCAACAGCACAAATAGAGCGATTAATTCACCTATATGCAGAATGCTTCAGCTCTGAAACGCGTATGTCGATGATGTTGATATCTTCCACCAGAGCAAAAACGTCATTAAATTCAAGTTGAGACGTATCTTCAGAGAGTTGGTTTAAAAAACAAAAAACATAATAGTAAATAGGAAATAAGAGTAAATAGGAGAGGGAAAGTTTTTATGATGATAGATGATTCTGTTATTGTATTGTAATTTTTTCTAGCCATAATAATTAATATGTGAATGCTTTTTGTGGGTGACTGTGTCACCTGTTTGTGTTCCTTGTAGTTAAATAAATAAATAAATAAATATCGTGAATTTTGGTTGTGAACATTTTTTTCCAGAAACTATTCATCAGATTTCGATGAGATTTTGCACAGACCTTGAAGTCAATATTTCATAAAATTTTAGCGAATTTCCGTTTGATACGATTCTGATTACAGAAAATTACTGACATTGTGACGAGATGATAACGCACTATTCCCCAGAACAAGCGCTTGAAAAGATTATTGCTCAAATCTATAGGTAAATTATTAGGGAGAATGATATGCATCCAAATCTATAAACGTATGGTTTTCTAAGAGATATTCACAGTTTAATTCAGTTAAATTTCATCTGAAGACAACCTTCATGAAGAAATTGAAATTTGTAGACCGAGGCTATTGCCCGACTTTGAACTTGGAGTCTATTTCGAACGTTAACCCTATAAATAAAACGTCACTTGCTCTTAGAGCTATCTCTCAATCAAGAGCATACAGAATATATGTTTATATAATTTTCTGTACATTTCGTGAGACCTTTAATCACCCAAATAATTCAACTATTGAAGGATTGATGCTTCATTATCAATTATTACGCACTTGCTACGATAACTTTAGAACGGAACAACCTATCGACTTATTTTCTCTTAACATGTAGGCTGCGTATCAGAATCGACGGTTGATTTCATTTTGTATTGTATTGTATTGTTGCGATTCTCCTGGATTCTGCTGTGGAACCCCTTGTGCGAGTTAGGAAACCAGGTGTGTGTACTTTGTAGGCTTTGTTACTAATTCCTTGCGCCACGTTAGGAACAGTACTGTTAATTGTTCACCCAACAGCGAATGGTTGTTGGACGGTCCCCTGAAAACCGGAAAAATTATTACCCGACCAGGGGCTTGAACCCCAGACCTTACGATCATGAGGCAAGCTCTCTAACCACTGAGCTACCGCTATATTTATGAGCGAAATCGCTTGAAAGGTTTTGGAGTAATACCCATTTGAAATTTTGAGGTAATTTCCTCAATATCCCAAGAAGTACTGAAGCGAATGAAGTGAAACTTCGTTACTGGCCTTGAAATACTAACGAGCTACTAAATGCAAAATTTGGTGAGCATCGTTTCTCTAGAAAATTTTCGAAGAAATTTGGAAAACTTTCAGAATTTCGGTAGAAAAATTTTTTGTTCGGAGACTTCTCATCCGGTTTCAATGACATTTGGCACAAACCTTGGAATCAATTTCTGACGACAGTGGGCCAACTTTCAGTTCGATGTTAAATTTATTTTTGCAGATATTGCAGAAAAATACGTCCAATCTCGTGGTTCTTACATCGGTATCGTTGTTATTTCCTGAATTACTCAAAAAATACTCATCTGATCACGATGAAACACGGTTATTAGATGTTAAATGCTGATACGCAAACCTGTGCATGATTTCGTAATTATCGTCCCACCAATCAGAATAATTTAATCACGAAATTTTGCATGAATAATTCTTCAATCAAGTACTAGATTTAAATTTGACCTGATCTGTATTTTCAACTTATGTAAATTAAAATTTTGAACGGGTCTATATGCGGAATTATTTTGTGGATTAAACACATTAACGAATTCGGCCTCATTAAGGTCCAAACCTCCGCTACAAATATCTGGTATCTAAATTGTTATTGTGTATTTACTATGGGCTGTAAGGCCGACCTTAAACACAATATATATATCGAAAGAAACGACTTAGAGACTCGATATTTGTGGAGAAGATACGAGGCTTAGTTATGTTAGGTGCTATCATTAATTATTCTTATAGCTTGACATTGAAACTGCCACCACTCTGAGATCAGAAAAGGTGTTTTCTGATAAATAGGCCATGAATATTCTTCCAAGTGGTTAATATCGACATTACGTGAAGGATATGTCCTCATATTCAACATATGCTGATTTTGTGTTAATTTGATAAGAATTTTCAGGTTATCAGTTCTTGAATAATCGCCATTATTTTCTGAAATAATAAAAAAAACTCTTCTGGAGTCATTTGAAAGCTGAACGTTTCGAAGGTAGATCTATTCACCTTAAGGATTAAGAACTGGTTGTTTAAATTTTCTCAAGAATACACCAACACATTCACTTCAAAATGGAACTTTGATTTATTACGACATGCAGATTTTATCAACTTAATATTTTGAAACCAGATACAAGAGCATCTGTTAAAGCTTATTTTGGAAGGATTTTGTGTAATTTTTTAGGTTTTTTCTGGATTTTCGCTTGCAATATCTGAAAAAGAACTATTAAAAATTATATAAAATTGGCGGGTTTCTTGAAAAACAGATATTTGGAGCGAAAACCCAGAAAAAAACCTAAAAAAAGATGTGAAATCCTCCCAAAATAAGCTTTAATCGATACTTAAAAGAAATGTATGAGTCTTTTTATATCGTTTGTTTCTGATCTGAAAATTTACTCATGAAAGAGTCAGATTTGTACTCTGAAAAGTCACAATTCACTTTGTTTATCGTTTATATTATTCCTTTATTGTTCATTAGGAAATCTATTTTCCAAAAAACTTTCCTTGACAAATATTTCTATCCTGCAATCCAAAGACGCGCTTTAAATAAAAACAGATACAAAAGCATTTATCCATTAAATTTTCTTTTGGGAGGAATTTGCATCATTTTTCAGGTGTGTTCTAGCTTTTCTAAAAAAATAACTATAAAAATTGAATAAAATTGTTGTTTATAGAAAACCCCCTTGCGGATTGCAGGACTGAAACTATTTGTCAAGGGCAGTTTCTAGAAAATGGTAGCCTAATGAACAATATTAGAACAATATATCGTACAATTGTAAAGAGTTTAATAGATTTGAGAGATTATTAAATGAAATTACGGGGAATACTATAAACACGATTTTTATTTCTGTTTCTCATTAAAAAAGTTTTTGTTTTGCCCTCGAATTAAGTTCAATTTAACAAGAGAATGCTTTCCAATTTTCAATCAACCATTTCCACTTTTAGAACCTACGTGACGGATGAAGCGCATACAAGCTATTAAGTCATGACTGTCCTTAATCGTTCAACATTTATAAATATCGAAGTCACAATAATATTGCTCTTGCTGCTCTTTCGTTTCATCACATCTTTCATATGCAACGAAGGCTCCTCATATACAATTATATGATAATAAAGGTGTTCCATGATTTGAATTGAATATATTCAGTAACGTTGGAAGAGAAACTTTGTGAAAATCATTTTTTGGCAATTGTGACATTCTAACATCAAATATGAAACGATATTATTTTCATGGAATTTTATTTATATCTGAGAAAAAAAAATAATAATAATTTGATTGATGGTTCCGTAGTTGAATACACTATTGACAAATGTCAATTTGACAAAAGACTCACAAACACAAAAGAAAACTGCCCTTGACAAATAGTTTAATCCTGCAAACCGCAAGGGCGTTTTTCATGGAAAAAAATTTTTAGTCAATTTTTAATAGTTCTCTTTCATATACTGGGAGTGAAACCTAAAAAAATTTCAAAAAGCACTGCCGTGAAGGCAGCAACTTTTGCGCGCATGTTCAATGTAGATGACCGCTTCAGCAACGAATTTGAACATGCACGCAAAAGCTGCTGCCGTTATTTTTTCAATATTTCCAAAAATACAGATCAGATCGAATTGAAATCCAGTACTTCATCGAAAAATAACAGTTCGAAGTTTCATACAGAATTTGATGAGGATGATATGATGAGAAAAATCATACAATTTTTTTTTTCAGATTGTTCTAATGACACGATTATCACGAAATTTTGCATGAAGTTGTCTTTCAGCATCTCAAAACTAGCTGTGAAGTTTCATCAGGACTGAATCAGTATTTCTCGAGTTATACCGAAAAAATAAACGATATCGAGAAGAAAACCTCGAAATTTGACACATTTTTTCCCGATATCTCCGAAACTTGTGATCGTATCGAACTGAAATTTGGTACACTGCTGTTAAATATGAAGTTCAAAGTGTTGGTGGACTTGTTTTTCGGATATGATAAATGGTTTCCGAAAAAAAAAATTTGTTGGAAAAAAATTTCGAAAAAAGTTTTTTTTTAAATTAAATGACAATCTGATCCTGACGAAATTTGGCTCAAAGTTGCGCGTCGTTATACTCCACCCAACTGCCAAGTTTGAATCCAATCTCTCAAGTAGTTTCTGAAATAAAAAATAAATAACTTCAAAATTCAACTGCCTATAACTCCGAAACTATTCGACCGATTTGTCCCATTAACGAATTTAACCGCGGCATTCTGATGCGCAACCTATCCTGAAAGTTTCAAGTTGCTAGCTTGCTTCTGTCGACAGTTAGCGTGTCTACGGCCGGCCGGACAGAATCGATTTTGACACCAGATTCGTCATCAGTGAGTCCAACCTAGTCGATTGAGACCATTTTCGGCTCAATCATCCAAAATTACAGACATTTGATCAAAACGATAGCACGCTGTTCCCCTAGAACATGCGCGCAAAAATGATACGAAATCCTCCCAGAATAAGCTTTGATACTTCAAGGTGTTCTACAGTGTAACGCTTCAATTTCACTAACGCTAAACCTTTAAACTATTTTTTTCGGGGTTTCCCAACACTTTACTGCACAAACGGCAACAAATTCAAATCATTCTTTAATTTCAGCTCTTTGTCAACACTTCATTTGTTCAAATTTGTATTGCTTGAGATAACAATCCAATAAAAATGATTATAGGCTTCGAAATTAAAACTGGTTATATAAAATAAATGAATTATTCAAAAAATACTCATAGTCTTGCTCTGCTGTGTTGATGAACGATTATTCAGCTCTGATTATTTCTGAGTAATTTCGTGAATTGTTGAGATAATATGAACATTTAATTATCAAGGAAAACTACTGCATGAAGAACGTCATGAAACAATCGAATTCAATTAAAATTATTCCGTCGTTGAGGATCTTGCGATGGTTGCTGTACTCTGTGAGCTCTGATCAAATGTCATTGATCTTCGCCAATGTCAGGATCTGCAACTTATCATCTTCACAATCGGAACATATTATAGGCAGAGAGAAAAGAATATGTAATTACTTCTATTCTTATTGGTTATTATATGCTCTTAATCGACAGTGACGTGAAGTCAGGTGCTTTGAGGCGCTTGTTCAAATTCGAGGTCGGTTGCCCAGCCAGATATTGGCCCCGCCAACGCTGATTCACTCTGTCATGAAACGATTTTGCAATCTTATCATATGATGACATCGAATTTTAGGTATTTTCACTAATCGGGATATTATCGTAGTTCCGGATTAAGCGAAAGTAATTCTCACAAGGAGTTCCCTGAATTCGAAGAACAAAGTTCACTTTATCACACTATAAATATTCCTAGTTTTTATGAATGAAAAACATAATCAATACATCTTGATCTTTTGGAATTCGAACAAATTGATAAGAATAGATTATGTGATCGAAGTACGAATAGATAATATTTCTTGAATGAATTGAAATATTTTTAGATGAATTTCCAGATTGTGTTGAATCACTCAGAACCTGAAAAAATTTCAAAAAGCACTGCCGTGAAGGCAGCAACTTTTGCGCGCATGTTCAATGTAGATGACCGCTTCAGCAACGAATTTGAACATGCACGCAAAAGCTGCTGCCTTCACGGCATTACTTTTTGAAATTTTTACTGATAAATTACTGGATTTGAATTCGATCAAATCTGTATTTTTGGAAATATTGGAAAAATAAAATTTTGAATGGGTATATCTACGGAATCATTGGGCGGATTTTACCCATTCACGAATTCGACCTTCGTAATTAAGCCCCAAACCTTCTCTACAAATATCGAGTTTCTAAGTCGTTTCTTCAGGAAGTTATTGTGTTCACGGTCAGCCTAACGGCCGACTGCGTAAACACAATAACTTCCGGAAGAAACAACTTAGGAACTCGATATTTGTAGAGAAGGTTTGGACCTAAATTACGAAGGCCGAATTCGTGAATGGGTAAAATCCACCCAATGATTCCGTAGATATACCCAATCAAAATTTTATTTTTTCAATATTTCCAAAAATACAGA
The DNA here is from genome assembly GCA_958510865.1 of Myrrha octodecimguttata. Taxonomy (NCBI): domain Eukaryota; kingdom Metazoa; phylum Arthropoda; class Insecta; order Coleoptera; family Coccinellidae; genus Myrrha; species Myrrha octodecimguttata. The sequence goes on along the minus strand of OY294065.1, from coordinate 30,815,841 downwards.
TCAGATCGAATTGAAATCCAGTACTTCATCGAAAAATAACAGTTCGAAGTTTCATACAGAATCTGATGAGGATGATATGATAAGAAAAATCATAGAAATTTTTTTTTTCGAATTGTTCTGATGACACGATTATCACGAAATGTCGCATGAAGTTGTCTTTCAGCATCTCAAAACTAGCTGTGAAATTTCATCAGGACTGAATCAGTATTTCTCGAGTTATACCGAAAAAATAAACGATATCGTGAAGAAAACATCGAAATTTGACACATTTTTTCCGGATATCTCCGAAACTTATGACCGTATCGAACTGAAATTTGGTACACTGCTGTGAAATATGAAGTTCAAAGTGTGAGTTTTTTTCGAATATGATAAATGGTTTCCGGAAAAAAAAATTTTTTGGAAAAAAATTTCGAAAAAAATTTTTTTTTAAATTCACTGAGAATCTGATCCTGACGAAATTTGGCTCAAAGTTGCACGTCGTTATACTCCACCCAACTGCCAAGTTTGAATCTAATCTCTCAAGTAGTTTCTGAAATAAAAAATAAATAACTTCAAAACTTCAACTGCCTATAACTCCGACACTATTTGACCGATTTGGCCCATTAACGAACTCAACCGCGGCATTCTGATGCGCAACCTATCCTGAAAGTTTCAAGTTGCTAGCTTGCTTCTGTCGACAGTTATCGTGTCGCCGGCCGGCCGGACAGAATCGATTTTGACACCGGATTCGTCATCAGTGAGTCCAACCTAGTCGATTGAGACCATTTTCGGCTCAATCATCCAAAATTACAGACATTTGGACAAAACGATAGCACGCTGTTCCCCTAGAACATGCGCGCAAAACGCACTGACGTGAATTCAGAAGCATTCAGACTTCAAGCAGTTTTTCACGAAATTTTGCAGGCCCAATGCACAATATCAAAACGAAACAAACGATTAACGAATAGAACTGTTTCGTTTCAGAGTCTATATATCTGACTCCCTCATCAGATAATAAAGTGAACATCGTCCAAATGCTTCTTTTTGGTCACATTTTTCAAGGAATTGCTCCTGACAAACAACTTATATTCCACAAGCCACAAAGGCGATTCTATATGAATAATAAGTTCAATTTAATTTTAAATGGTTCCATTTCAGATATTGTGAGAGATAACGGAAAACCAAAAAAAAATTTTCAAGAATAATGCGAAATTCCCCCAAAATACACATCAATCGATATTAAAAACAATAAACCCACAAATTTCCTTATTTGAAATATAATTTTTCCAATATTTTCAAAAATACATATTCGCTCGAGGGGAAATTTTATTCTCTTTTGTTTTATATCGACGCAAAGGTTTATACTGAATTTTAGCCAAATTTGTCAGTTGGTTTCAGCAGGAAAAGCTTCTATGTGTTTCTTATCTAATCATTCGAAACGATTCTCTGCCCAAATTGAAAACCACAGGAGAAAAAAAAACGATTCTGTTCCCTAGAACGAGAGAATAAAAAAGAATGCATTTTCCACAGAAAATATTTTAATTTAAAAAACTATTTTTATTGAGAGAAGTTTGAGCTGCCACAAATTGAAAATCGGATATTTTAAGAGCAAACAATACCGCTTGCAGAAAATTCAATAGGAGGAGGTTCAGTTTGGATAAGCAAAAACGCCATTTTGAATGATCTCACTAGAACGTAATTCTTAAAGCTCAGAGTTTTTATGGTTTAGTGTGTATATAAAGCAAATCTTATATTGAATCAAACGTATCACACATCTGATAAGGACGGAAGTACATGAATAGTTAAATGGTAAAGAGCTTTTACTGAATCAAAAACCCGAGACTACGACAAGACCGCACTCATTGAATGTTTTGTCTTTCGCACTGAAATGTATCCAATTACAAGAAACCTGAAACCTACTGTCGCTGGGTATCCATCTACCAGTCCCATTCTGGATAATACAACTCCAGAGAATCTTTTCGTGCCCGCGGAATTGATACCCCATAGTCACTTCTTTAAATATACTGCGCCACAAAAGTTAGAGAATTTAATGAATTCTTCATACATTCCAAGTGATATGTACTGTTGTTAACCAAATATTGATATATGATGAATTGAATGTATTTTTTTTATTTTCCAATTGTTGTTCGAATACTGCAGCTCTTGCCTCTTTAGGGGTATCACGTTTAAAGTCCTGATTTAGTATGGGGAACTCATAAGGGCACGCGCCAAACTAAGCAATTTCATGCCTACGCGAGTGGAGATACCCTCTCTGCGGATGACACAAGAATGTGCAATGTGCCTGAACCACTGAAATGACCAGTGTAAAAAGATCTTGGAAGGATCTCCTAGGAACAGGATAGGCCCTAGCGCCCCCTGCACTTTGTCCGATGAGGCCAGGCGTTACAGGCAGGTGGCGTAGAAACACGAGATGAAGTAGGGAATGCGTGACTTAAGTAGGGGCTGAGAGATGGGGGCCGCTTCAATATTATTCAAGGAAAATTTTAGTTTTTCGACATCTTGACGGGTTGTTATTGATTCACGTTTTTGCCATCAACATGGATTCAGATTCGAGACCTTAGTTCTTCGAAATGTCTTGACTCAAACTGAGTGCAACTGAAGCCAGAAAGGGGGGTCGTCTTCATAGAGAAGTTTCAAGCATCATTAAGGTTTTTTAAATCACGATTTTGAGGCTCATCCAACTCTATCGAGGGCAGCAAACTTTAATGTTGAGAAGAGTTACACTCACAAAAACTCAAAAACGAACTTGATAGGTGAAGGTATGGGTAGCAGAGCATGTGAACTAAAATGAGGTCCGTTTGGTTTATAAATGAAGCGAGATATTAAGGGTTGCAGGACAGTCTATGTTTTTGTGTATGGACTCTACCTCTGGCACGCAGGGAACAAGAAGTTTATTCTTTCAGATGTGCATATTTACGTCGTCGAAGTTATCAAAACTTGTGTATGTATGTATTTTGCTTCCATTGTGTTGAATTTCCTTTTTGTAGACGATTATAGACAACACACAGCGACTCCAAAATATCAGGCAGCTTCTAGCTACTTCAGCAAGCTGATCGACAGGTAAGCGGAGGAGTTGTATGGCAACGAATGACGTTTAAGGAAGTCAAACTACTCATAGATTTAATTTAATTCAAGAGTTTTGTAACGGAGGATAGCTTGCGTTCTGTTGGTGGGCAGTGAACAAAGACATGTCAAGATATTCCTCTACTATTCGACGTGCTGGACCAAAACGGTTCTAACACCCAGTAGATTGGAACTGACGAAATTGACAACTGTAACTTCTGTCAAGAAGTCACTGAGATAGCCAAACATCTGCTTCGCGATATCTAAAGTTTGCTCACAATGTGTCAATTTAAAATAAATTTGAAATAACATCTCGGCCCCCATGTAAAATCAGAAAAAATCCAAAAAGAGGTAAGCTTCGGTACTGCTATGTAAAAAAAATACACAACCCAAAATTTCAAGGTAAATACACGCGAGTGTTTTTCAGGCTGAAATACTTGCAATCGAAAGATACATGGAAATAAACCTGAAAAGAAACTATCATGAGTGTGACTGTGATCCATTGCCATCCATTGTCATAAACTCAAAGCTAATATGGAAGTGCCGAAGGAAACAATGAAGTAGGCAAGAACAAAAAGGTCTCTTTAGTCTGGGTTTCTGAGCACTCAGGCATCAAAATAAATGAAGAGGCTATCACACTAGCCAGAAAGGGAGCGCAAACGCAAAATGCACTAAAAAGAAAGTGTTTTCAACTCAACTTTTGTGGAGCAGTATGAAATTACATATGCAAGCACGTGAGTTCTAATTCGTTATTAATACCACACATGACTTACGCCCATGATTTGGCAAGGAAGTAGATGCATACAAATTTAATGGACAATGAGATGGAAATATTTGATTCGTCGAAACTGGCATCTCATATATTTTTAACATTCGTTTCTGTTAGTATTACACCTGCAGGAATAGCTGCAGTTGCATATACATACTTCGAAATGAATGATGTAATAAACCAGTTTTCTGTTTAGATTTTCAGTGATCAACGATTGAGGATTTCAAACTGAAACACATTATCTATTCACCTAGACACGGTCCCCATTTTAGAGTATTAGCGTCATTGCGAAAAAAGAACACGCATTTGACAGATTTTAATTTTTGAACACCGTCGACTTTTATCAACTAATAATGAAATGACAAATTTGATCGGATTCTGCAGCGTGTTACAAAGTGCATTTAGAATTGGCATCTGGTAATTGGGCTACTCGATCATCAGTGGTTTTTCATCTGTAAGCAGTAATTTAACACTTCCATATAAGCGTATATTTAATGAAGTCAAACATGTAAAATAACGACCTTAATCGAATTCGAGAAATTCGCTGCGTATTTCCATTTGCGAAAATTATGAAATATTCATACTGATGCGATTGTATTTAAATCGAGAAAAAGTTTTGGTAGCAATAGATGTCACCTAGGAATACCTTTGAATGTTCGATTAAAATTGCATATCCCTTAACTCATTCAAGAAACAAATATACCTGTGCAGAAATTGTTTGTATATGAGTAGCTATTTCACATTGGTTGTTTGTTTTTTGTTATTATTCTCATTTCGAAATTAAGAGAAGTATTAATAACACTTAGAGTTTAATTTAAGGTTCGGAACAGTCTGATTTAAGGTCAAGAGAGACAAATCTATCAATAATCTTTCCTAGAATCGATTATTATCCTCGAAAACATCCGTTAATGAAATTATGGAGGTGTGTTTCGATTGGAAGATTTCTATTCGTGCAAACGGAGAGGTGTGAGATATGATGCAACTTGATATCGTCACATAGCGCAATATGGGATTTTTACCTGAAACTAATCTTGAAAACAGCTAGTCATCGCATTAAATTACTTGACATAATTGCGGTGTTGTTACATTGACCCTAAACTTTTGTACCCATAGCTTGCCTACGAAAAAGTGGTTATACCAACAAAAATTGTTCACTCCGAAGGTATCCTGAGTTTCTTGTTACAAATGAGGTTTCGATGTTCGAACAATTTGATCATACATTTTGCTAAATTTTACTGCCTCGGAATAATTGAAAAATCTTTTCGAAATGTTCCTCGTGCGCCACGAAAATATCACTCATGTTGAAAATAACATCGGTGTTCAAAAGAAACATCTAACACTGATGGACATCATTTTGAAAAGTAATGGTATTTTTTTTTCAAGAATTCATTCCGGAAATTCTGGAATGTATTCAATCCAAATCTGTGGATATTGATGAAGAATAACTCAACGTTCATGAAAACGATTGCTTTGAAAAGATTTATAAAATCGCTGACGTGAATTCCGCAGCTTTTGCGCGCATGTTTGGATATGTGGACGAAAAAAATTTAAATTTTTTTTATGATTGTTTTAATAACAGGATCATCAAGAAATATTTCATAAAGTTGTGGATCACTATTTTCCAAGTAGTTGTCTTGTTTCATTATGATTGGATCTGTATTTTTCGAGTTATTCCGAAAATGAGAAAAATACCTAGAACAAACCACAAAATTTGACACATTTTTTCCCATATCTATATCCAAAAATTGGAATTGGATCGACCTAAAATTTCGTACATTATCTTGAAATAATGACTTCAAAGACGGTGCAAAATTTTACGAAATCGGATGAAAATTTTCACAAAAAAAATTTTCAATAATGATCTAGAAAGTTTTAAAAAAAATATTTTCAAATTCACTAACTAAACGATCCGAACGAAATTTTGCAAGCAGTTATGCTACAGTTTTCTTCCTCTATCTACAACGTTTCAATCTGATTTCGAAAATGTGTGAGAATCTCGACTAATTTTGTGTTGGCAAAAATATATTGTTCTCATCAAGGAAAAAAAAGTCAGAAATTCGTAGATCATATAAAAGTTTTTTTGTTTTTCTTTTGTTTCTATGCTTTCTTTTATTATATTTTTTGTATTTATATTTGCACTGTCCTGTAAATGGGTTAAATTGTTGGACACTAAAGCTATTATTATATCGAGGAAAAAGCCTCCAAAAAAATCGATGATAATCACCAAGTACTGTCTAACCGTTCATAAACATTTTTAGGGCCATATTCTAAAATACAGACATTGTAACGGAATGATCACGCTCTTGTTTCCCTGAACAAGTGCGCAAAACCTTATTTGTGTTAATCCTGGATACACCTTCCCAACAATTCCTATTGTAGTTCAATGCTTCATTCAACTGCGAATGGAAAATTTCAGTTAGATATTTATTTATCTGTCAGGAAACAAATTAACATGAAACTTCGTGACTTCCTTCCAATATATTAGCACATTTTGATTTGAACGTAAACTTCCATTACAGCATTTCCGATATGAAAAATTTCAGAGGCAAGAAAATATTCCACAACAGGATCACAAAGAAATGAAATGATAAGGTATCTTGCTTATCCACATGGACTACCATTTCCTTTTCAGCTTTCCATTGAGATAACCTACAAAATATAACTATTTTCAGGAAAATATATTTGTTTGACCTGAGCTGATCTCAGAGTCGGTTGAAAGTAAATATTTGAATATTTGTTTTTTTCTGACGGAGTTGAACGTCTGGGATGATACATTTATTGTCTACCAGATAATGAGAATTGGGTATCGATTAGGGCTTATTTCGGGAGGATTTTGCATAATTTTTTAAGTTTTTACTGGGTTTTCACTATCAATATCTGAAACAGAAATTAAAAATGAAATAAAATGATTTAAAACGCCCTTGCCTACTGCAGGATTCAACTAGTTGTCAAGGCCAGTTTCTTGAAAACCAGATTGCCTAATGAACAATACAGTAATACAGAAATAATATACATATCCTGTAACGTTAGAAATTTTTTTAAATTTTCTCCTTTCTCTGATAAAAGAGTCAGATTTGTGCTCTGAAATGTCACAGTTCGCTTTGTTCATCGTTTATATTATTCCTGTATTGTTCATTAGGCAATCTGTTTTCCAAGAAACTGCCCTTGACAAATATAGTTTAATCCTGCAATCTTTAGGGGCGTTTTCCATAAAAACAATTTCTATTTAATTTTTAATAGTGCTGTTTCAGATATTGGGAGTGAAAACCTTAAAGAACCTGAAAAATAAAAAAAATAAGAATTGCGATTGTCCTACTATTGAATAATTCCATCCAAATATTTTCAATTGAAGGATTCTGCCTTATTTTTCATTGGGGTTCTCACTCCCAATATCTGAAAAAGAACTATTAAAAATTAAATAAAAATTATATATAGAAAACGCGGAATTTAAACAATTCGCACCTAGTTTCAATCTGATTGCATTTGTACTTCTGGTGATATTGCGGAAATACCGTTAAAATTCCAAACGACGACTAAATTTGTTATATTTTTTCCTGATATCTCCGAAAGTAAATATCGGATCGAATAGAAATTTGGAACATTGTTGTTAAATACTGACTCTAAGGATTGTGCTGAATTTCATTGAAATCTAATCAATATTTTCGGGGGAAAAATTTTTTCATCAAAAATTTGGAGAATTTTGGAATAAACTTTCCTTGACAAATAAATAGTTTCAATCCTGCAATTTGATTTTAAATATTTCTTGTCCAGATATGAGGAGTGAAAACCCAGAAAAAACCTGAAAAATAATTCATCACAATTGTCTATTCTTATTTGAGATTTGATAACTTCAATCGCAGATTTCACAAGTCTTACGTCAAAGCGCCTGTAACTCATAAATATAACAATAATAAATAAATTATCAATTGCTGCCACGAATCTTTTTGAATTATAGACAATTGGAAATTTACTGCCAATCGCTTAGCAGATATTTCCACGAGAAAGATCCTTCGAAATCATATCTGAATTAATTCCTCAAGTTGCCGAATATTTTTATCGATGAAAATGGTTATTCTCGATTTTTTAAATGTATTATGATTCTTTTAATTATACACAAAGAATCTTCTTTTCATTCCCGAAGATTGAACCTTATATCAATGAAATAGCAGATTTTATGAAATTTCCGCTATTATGAAAGTTTCAAGAAAAATGAACCTATTTCTGATTCTGAGCTCAACTTTCTGCAGAAAGTTTGTCAGGGAAAATTCGATTTCTATGATATTCATATCTGAAATTTATCTGTTTTTCAGGATTTCCGAAGAGAACGACTTAGGAACTCTATAGTTCCTCTCAAAAATCAAATTTGTGAACAGGTAAAATCCGCTCAATGATTTCTTGAAAATTCTTATTCGAAGTTCAATTTTCCCAATTTATTCAAAACTGCGAGTCTAATTGAAATATAGTCATTTCGAAACAATGTTTTCATTAGCAAATCAAGCTGCGTTGGGCCTGTTCAATACTTGCATAGGTAATCGCCCTAGACAGCTCCGGACTTCAAGTTGGGAAAATCGGTATTAGTTAGGAGTTCACTCACTTCATTCTTCATCCTGACAAATATATGTCACAAATTTTTCAGTTTATTCCAAATATCCCATTAGATTTTCAGTGTAAAATAACCAATTGATCTATGGGAGATTAGTCTCCAATGTTAGGGGCCTGTAGCGTTCTTCGTTCGTCTGAGGATCTGAAATATCAACGCATGGAGGAGCGGACCTAGTCGAAAGACCCTCCCGGTCAGATAGCAAATATAGGTAATATACTATTCTCTGCTCCCTGCTGGTTTTCTGTCCCTTTTTTCAGGTATTATATCGAGATATTTTATCGAAATAAATCCAAAATTAAGGAAAAAATATGTTTCAATGAAAAATATGCCATTCATGTTCTTCAAACAAATTCCAATTTCACTACATTTATACGGGAAGAGTTTCTGCTGAGGATTTCATCGGTGCTCTTATATCTTATGTGAAGATGTATGGTTACCCGTTTACATTTCCTCTGCTAACATTGTGATATACCAAAGAATTCAATGCACCTTCTCAAAAGAATGTAAATTTATATCTGACAAAAAACTATTATAAATTGAATGAAAATTATTAATTTCAAAAAACGCCGATATTAAGTTTTAATTCTTACTCACATACTATTTGTTTTGGGCAGTTTCTCGAAAAAATGTTGCCTGATATGAACGATATCGGAATAATATAAACGAACAAGGAGGTGAACTGTAACGTTTCAGATTCTCTATCTGACTCCTTCATCAGACAAAAGAGAACCCCTCAATTCGAAACGGCGTTTTTTATAAATAATAATTTCCATATAAGTTTTAATATTTCTTTCTGGGGTATAGGGACTGAAAAATAAAATTATCCTTTAATCGACTTAAAATCTGCTGGGTTTTCAGATCGATTTGTACCATATTCCTCATTTCAAGAAAATCAAACTGTGAACAGTCCACTGGATTTATAGATTTTTGTTGGTTTCCTCAAGCTAATTATTTGGAGATAATAGGCCAGAATTAGCTTATATATTACCTTAAAACTGCCTCCGATAAAGGCCGGAATTATTTAAATATATTCTGATACTTGAGTTCGTATTTCTGGATCTACATATAAAAAGTCATCAGTTTTTCAATTTCCTTGAGAGGCATGCGTCAAACTCATAGTAGGTATCGATTTCTAGTGCCACCAATAACCAACTTCGAAATTCCGAACGGGCTAAAATAGTTTATTTTAGGACTCGCAGATTCTCCAGGAGATACTCATGAAGAACTGACCTTTCCACAGCGTCTTAGATTGGAGGCGAAGTGATGTTCCCCAAAACTTTCCCCATCATATGAGACTCCAGTTCAGGTGTGTTTGTGTGATGAGCTTTAGCAGGCGTGCGCGCGGTCATAGAGATACCTATGTCTATGGTAAACATATATATACAGTCAAAACTCCGTGAACGTATTGCAGTTGATCATTTCGAGAATAAAAGAACAGTTTTGCATTGCGAGATATTCCGGAATTCAAAAGCGGAATTCAAGGCATTTTTCATTGATCAATTTTGAAATTTTTCGCATCGTGATTTGGGGGAATTTTTTTTCCGATTGGAAATCTTCGGTAAAAATGTGTGACACACAGGGTGAAAATATGGGTGAATCCACTTATTATCTGCAGAGGGATGATCATCAATTGAGGACACCACCACAAACATGGATCAACAGGTTACAAATATGGAAGAAATCGAGGGTGAGTACCTCTATACTATTACCACTGAATCTGAATTTTCCCGAATGTTTATTGTTTTTATATTTACATTCAGTATTAGTGATTTTCTTTATTTTATCTCAATGTTTAAACTTGTTATGCCGGTCCTCACATGAATGAAAAAATTTCAATTAATTCTTCAGTTCGAAAATTTTATTTATCGATGTATGAAATGAAGTTGCGTGTTTCTAGAATATTCCTCGAATGATATAAATAATTTTGAGGGCATCTTTATACACCCGTTAAATATCACTGTTCATATGTTGAGAATTTTTTGAGTTTTATTCCATCGCAACTAACCTACACCAACAAACTACGTTGTGATCAGGTTCTTAAAGTTGTTTCACACAAAAACATTTCATCTTAGGATTGATACCCGAACGTTCGATCGTACCTCCAGTAGTATGTTCGGAACATATGGAGCACATGATTTCGCACGTTATAATGGAAAATTCTGTTTCATGAATTTATCGATATACAAATATTAGAATACAATCAAGTTATCGCGAATTTTTTATTGTCTCAGAATAATGTCGAATCGTTTTCAAGTCTTCATAAGCTCATTGATCTATTGAATTATACCAGATAGGCAAATTATTCGTCAATAAAACACTGCCTTAGTGCAATAGATTTCTTAAAAAACATTATCTTCAATTTATTTTGGGGGTTTCTGGCAAATGCAAATTCAGGAATTACTCCTGAGGAAATACGAATCCTTCTCTATTTCCAAAGATGAGTCTGAGAGTCATTTCTGAAATAAAAGTTTGAGAAACCATTAATTATAAAATGTTACTAACGGTTCAAGAAAAAATTACGCAGAATGTAGAAAGAAAAAAAGAGAGGTGTTATTCAATCAAGGTTTCTTATGAAATATTTCTGCAATTACCAATTAAATTTTATTATGAAATATGATGTATATTTTTATAGCGAATTCCAATAAGATGCAAAAATTTAATGATTCAGTTTTCGTTTCCAAACCAAAATAAACAAGACTTTTTCCCCAACGTTAAAATAGTTTGGTTTCTTTTTCTGCATAACTGATTATTCTCAAGGTTCATTTCCAATCTCGATGTTATGTAGCTCGTAATGAGAATGTCTTAGCCTTGAACAATTCTTATGTTTTTTGATGAAGAAAAAATTAATAAAATCTAGTTTTTAATTGAAGACGCAGATTTACATCTCTCTTTCCACTGCAGGTATGGAACTTCAAGTGTAAGCAACAAGTCGATAAAAAATTAATCGAAATTTATCGAAAAACAATCTCATAAATTACCCAATAAGAACAAAGATATTCGTTCCGACAGAAATTCACCAGGAAATATCAAACCCGCCCATTTCTGAAAGAAAAAAGTAACTCTATTAGTGGATTCAGCTTCAGCTGATCGTACTGACCTCGAAAAAATTAATTCATTACCTCGCAAAACTTGCTAATGACTTGGAACGAGAGGATTCGGGTTTTTCTTCGATAGATTTTATCACCTTGATTTTACTAATTCCATACAAAAACTGAAACTGTTTGAAAGAAGTAAAGCACGAGTTTTTTGATGGCGTCTATCTTCCTTCATAGAACTTTTCCTACCTCTATGAATCTTTCAGCCTGAGCTAAGTGTCTTCATCTTACTGATATTGAAAATGTAACATCAAGTAATTTTCAAGAATCGTTGGTTTTATCTCTCTCACATCCTTATCAACTTTCCGTTCACAGTTTTGGAGTAAAAGGAAAGTCCATGTCTCTATGTGTATGATTAATAGCTAGTATAACACAGCATTCGTTGCCTGTTGATCTATGCTCATTAGACAAAAGAATACTCAGCTCATCCACAGCATTTTCTAATACAAATATGTGTTTCACTTCGTACATTTCATAAACATTTATAGTTCTTCTTATCCTGAGAATCGAAATACGTTGGTGGCTAGGAGAATCTCACAACTACTCAGAGATTATTCTGAAGGGCAGATTTGCTTGCATTATAGTGTCAATGTCACTATCGCATCTCAAATGCCAAATTCATTAGAGGAAATATACACTTGCCAGACAGCTTGGGCTGTTACATTGTCAGGTTCCAATTTGAATAAAAGGAGTTTATTTCCACACTACAATATTTGATCAACTCACGGCGACTTCAGAATAAATAGTTTGTTCTTATATCCACTCCTATTCTCATATAATTTTCGTGTCAACATACCAAACGCTGATGAAATAGGGCTTCTCTTTGAATCAATTGGAACAAATCTGAAAGAACTATCCAATGTCTGAAAGGCAGAAACTTATCACAGGGAAAAATTTATATTTCAGGGTCCACCCAACATATAAATTTCAATCTAAACTGGTTTACAATGAAATTCTCCAATGCGTAAATTCGCATCTTCAAATGATAATGAAAGATTCAATTCTTCAGAAATACCTGATATTAAATGAAGTGATGTGTGTTGCAAGGATTGCTTCATACAAGAATGTTGATGGAAAGGATTCATTTCGGTAATCCACACGCAAAAATCAGTAGCAAATGTTTAACTAACTAGTTGACTCAAAATCTGGAAAATCACGCTGCATCTTCACGTATTTCATCACACAACAGCGTGATGATCATTTCTCCCAAATAAATAAGTGATAATGAATAGAATTTGAACAATTACATCTGGCATTATGTATCCATTTAAACATAAACTATTTATTCATCAGTTAAGTATTCGTATTATGCAAGTGTCCGTTCGATATTAAATTTAAATGATGCAGCCATTGATTGATCAGTGATTTTGGACCGAGCATGTTTTTCAAACACTTCTGGTGAGCATATCGCTATTGTTCTGAGGTTAATCTCTTACCATTTTATGGTTCATTTTTGATGCTTTTGAAAAATTCACTTATATATGTTCATTCCAGATGAGTTTTTGTTCATGAATTTTCAATAATAAACGTTTTGAATGACTAACGAAAAATAAACTTTTACACATACTGAAACTATCACCACTGGACAATTTCTACAATAATAATATCAAGTCATTTATTGCACAGCAAATGGCCATCGATCTTGGGTCATTCAGCCAATTTTTTCATATATGATTTCTATTTAACAAAAAAAAATCAAATAAAAAAAAAATTTATATTATATTCTAAATATTTGTATTAAGTTTACCGTGGGTGTTTCCTTGAGGAGTTATGGTTATTACCACCTTGATAAAGAGTGTATCATCTTCAATCTTTAGCTTTTATAAGGACAATTTCAAGTTCACGAAATACTTGTTGTATCACACAGATATTTAGAAATGTATATGCTACAGATTCAGCATGTAGAAATTAACTACTTTTTCACATCCACATTTTGATCACTTTTTCATCACATTTGTTGAAAACACAATGAATATTTTTCGTCAATGAAATTCGATACAATTTGAAGGAATTTAAAAAGATTTCTGAATGCTGGTTTAGGGGAAATTTATCGAGAATTTTTCACACCGACACTAGAGGAAAATGTTTCAAATTTGTCGAAACATTTGTGATCAGACTGAAAGATGAGATAAAGATGCGCTTTTGCAAATAGGCTAATTCATGATAACAAAACGGTTGTCTGTTGTGTTAATTGTACCATTCCTCAATCTCATGATATCTCAGTTAAATAACATGTAAATAATGGATCCAATCACAAAATATCGATCAATGGTCATAAATGAGGTCATAATGAAGTCAATAAGGGGTTATCATTGGGCTATTTGGTCTTATGTGTAATTTTAATGTTTCAGAACGACAGGCATCAACTTCTCACAAAATACACACAGCCAACAATATCAGCATCTACAACAGCCACTAATCTATCAGATTACCAGTCAAGTGCAACATTATTCAAGAGCAAAATGGCAACTTTAGAAGAAAATTTGAGGGTATCACAACCAGAAATCGAACCATTAAACACCAAAGACAAAGACATTGAAGAAGCTTCAACACCAAGTCAGAGACCTACATGGGAAACATTCAGCGCATTGCAAAAATTTCGAGCAACAAGTCGGCAGGTAAATACGAAGTATTTATATCAAAGTTTTCCGTATTTGGAAACCACAGATTACATTGTTTCGTTTGTTCGTGAAGTTTTCACGCTGCATTTATTCAACATATTTTCATGGCGTACAGAGGGTCCTCTATGTTTTGTCAAAGTTCGTGAAAAAAGCATTTAATTGAGTATCGATTAAAGCTTCTTTTGGTAGGATTTCGCATCATTTTTAGGTTTTTTATAGGTTTTCACGCCCAATATCTTAAACAGAAATATGAAAAATGTAATGAAAATTGTTTTTTCATGAAAAAAACAAGAAGAAGATTTAATTGTTAATATTTCTGTTTCAGATATTGGGAGTGGAAACCCATAAAAAAACCTAAAAAATGAAGCATTCATGATAAAAGTTGTTTACTTGCAATTTCTTCTGAATCATTTTAAAAATTTGGAGGAAGCGCTTTCAGTCACATTGTGGTATGTTGCATTCTGGAAAATATTAATGAATTTATATTCTTCAAACACGTCATATATTTTCGAAAATAATGCTTTCAAATGGTTCAGACCTTCAAGATGACACAAATGCAATTATTCGTATCATCATTTTTGCGTCCATATCCACTATTTCGAATTTAAATCCTACTTTAAAATGACAGAGGAATTTATGAACAAAACATTAAAAGCAAGTTTAATTGCAGTGAATAAATGAATGTGCATTTTCAATTGATGCTTATAAGTGACAGCACACGCAGTTAGAATGGAAGATTCATTGCTGACTAGTGATTAAAGTGAAAGGATTTAATGCAGCAAAAAACTTGGATCTTTGATAAGAGATTTGAAAACCACTTTTCAGCAGCAATATGTTGCAGTAGCATTGTGCATATTGGAAACAGTTTCTCACAATATCTAGATATGAATTTTCTTTCTTGTATGCAGAACTTGATAAAATATCCAATCTATATTGTTTCAACAGTATCGTGAATTTTTTCGATAAAAAGTCAACAATTGTTAAGAACTGGAGCACATTGATAATATTCTGAAATATGAATATTTAAAAGGGGCACCTTTAGTTCTATATTAGTTCCATTTTTTCGCAATGACCACAGTTGAAGTATTGGTCTTGAGATATGTTGAGCTCATGTGTGAAATGAATTTTTTAGTTGTTTGTATAGCTAGAACTGTTTCACAGGTGGGTTATCAAGTAGTATTTAGTGAAAAAAAAATTTGAAATTCGATTAGGGACCTACCTATTACATTTTCAAAATAGGAACTTTTTTTAATTTGAGATATCGAGGATGATTTAGGACCTGACAGATTTACATACTTCATCTTCATTTAACTTCATTTTCTTCAAATTGCGAATAACTGATAGTAGAAAATTATTATAATCGAGCTCACACGTTAGTTCGTTTATAATATTCATATCATGCAGATAGTCGAGAAATGTTTTAACGATTGAATTAAAGAAATTTAAAATATAGAAACGAATTCTAGAAGAGTGCTGACGTGGATTGGGAGATTTTTAATCATACGATTTCCACGAAATTTTGTATGGACTTACTCGACGTTGTTCTTCAAACAAATAATTGGTTCTATTAGACTTTTAATAATCGAATAGTGAGATTCAATCAGATCGATTTTTCGCAACATATAAAAAATTATATTTTTGAATATATGTCCACGGAATCATTGGAAGTATTCAACCTATTTAAATATAATAATTTTTCTGATGATAATGTTTTGCAGAAGTTTCAGATCGGCATATTACTACTATTTTTAGGTTTTTATGGATTTTCACTCCCAATATCTGAAACAGAACTATTAAAAATTAAATAAAAATTGTTTTTTTCATGAAAAACGCCCTTGCGGATTGCAGTATCAAACTATTTGTCAAGGGCAGTTTCTTGCAGAGAAGATTGCCTAATGAACAATACAGGAACAATACAAACGATAAAGAAAACGAACTGTGACGTTTCAGAGTACAAATCTGACTCATTCAACAGACAAAGCAGAAAATTTCAAGAATTATTTTCTTTCGATTTTCGTTTCGATTTGGAACTTTTGTCACATTGACAAAATTACTATTTGTTGAGTTCCAATTCGATCGGAGAGGTATTTTTGATTTTCTGATATTCTTGCGCATGTGAAGCTTATATATTACTAAGTTTTAATGGGATCGAATCGAATTTCTTTGAATTATTGGGGAGAGAACAACAAAATTTCGAAATTTTCGAAACCTTTTGAAGTTACAAATTTCACGTTCGAATGGTGAGACAGAATTGAATTTCACCACAGGGTTTCCATCAGTGAGTCCAACCCAGTAATTTGAGAAAATGGTAACGATAGTGAGGAAATGCCAAGGAGATTTTGAATATCTTTTCACAAATATCTCGGACAATAAAAATCGGACCAAAGTGACACTTGGTCACTTGTGAACTTCAAACTTTGTACAGAATATCATTGAAATTTGATGGATAGTTTACGAAAAAAAAAAATTTTTTTCCAAAAAATCTGAAAAAGTTTCATAATAATGCTATCCCAACAACATTTCGCATGCATTCACGCATTCGTATTTCACAAATTCAGAGTCTTAATCTAATCGCTCGAGTAGTTTCTAAGATTTCTAAAAAATAGCTCCAAAAACGTTGATTCGATTTATCCAATTAAAACTTAACCGTTGCAGTTCGATGAGCAACCTACCCGGAAAGATTCAAGCCTCTAGGTATTTCCGTTCTCATGTTTTCTTCATCAGGAATCCTAACTTAGTCGTTTCAGAACATTTTCGGGAAAAAATCTAAAATGGCAGACATTTGGGCATAAAGATAGCACGCTGTTTCCTAGAACATGCGCGTAACAATAGGGTTCTTATTTAGCATCTTCCAAGCTTTTTCATCTGGTGAATTTCATTCAAAGAATCCGATCTTTCTCGTACAGTAAGAGGCAAAAACCAATAGGAACTGGAGATTACTTCCGTTTGCCGGAGCTATGGTCAGTTTCGCTCTTATTAACCGCCAATTAAGTGGTTTACTTGTAAAAATATTAGTAGGGCCGTATATATTCTGCTTTCGGAGAGGGGTGATGATGAATCTCCTCCTGGAATCGCATTTTTCGTTAATAGATACACAACGATTGATTTTAATGGTCGCCAATTTAAGACTTAGATTGCTGTCGTTATTGATATATTCGTAATGAAGGTTCTGAATCGCGCGGACACACATGTCAGTATTATCATTCCGGAAACTGAACCAAAAGCGATATGTACGGTATCTCAGGTTCGAACCCAGGTGAAAACAAATTTTCGGTTTTGTGATTTTGGTTTTTTTTTCAGCTGGTAACGGCGCTCATAGTGTCATGGGTCTCTATGCTGGTTGGATATACGTCAGGATACACGTCTCCTGCAGATACATCTTTGAGAAGGGACTTCGAAATAGGCGAAAGTGAGGTAAGCAACTTTAATTCAGCATCGTGAATTTTATAGAATTCAAGTGTACATCAATGGAAATTACCTTACTCAATTTGACACTGAACTTCACATATCGATACGAAATTTTCGTGAACAGTTGTCGCACTTGTCAGATATCCTAACAGTCTAACGTCATCATTATAACGCACGAGAGGACCTATCAATTACTCGAGAATCGATTCGGCTTTTTACTCAAACTCAGATGGAAGTGATTACGTCCGAATCTATCATACGGTGGGATTTTCTGTTTTATAACCAATAGAGAAGCAATGAGAATTATTCCAGAATTCGTTACGATGACAGCAATTTGTTTTTTCTATGCTCTATGGCTACTCGTTGCGTAAGAACATCGAGATGCACGACAGAGTGAAAAACCTTTACGTTGGACAGAAACTTGAATTTTTATTGCAACATGTTCTTTATTTATGGTTAGTTACAGGCTGCACCACAAGCAAAATCATAGGGTTTTTTATGCATTCTAATTGCGAATTCTGAAAGAGCGCACAATTCAACTCGGTTAATTTCATTTTTACTTCAATCAACTTGAAATACCTATATTCTTCTTGAAATCCATAAAATCATTCATGCTATCCGTTTTATTAATTCTAAATTCCTGCTGAAAGGATATGATAATAACCCCTCTATTCGCCCGATATATAAACTGAATATTTTCTGATAACTTTACTATTTCAACAACAAAAACGATCTCGTTTTTCCATAGTGATCATATTCGATGAACTTGGAATTGTGGAACTAAAAAAGAATGCAGGAGAATATTATTGGCCTTGCTTCCTTAAGACAAAAGAGGTCTAACGAACTCGAATAGCTAACATTTCATTAAATTCTTTTTTCTTGTTTCAGATGTCTTGGATTGGAGGGCTTATGCCACTTGGTGCTGTGCTTGGAGGTCTTTTGGGCGGACCTTCGATAGAATACTTCGGAAGAAAATGGACTCTGTTGTCAACAGATGTTTTTCTGATGTTGGCTTGGGCCCTGAACTATTTTGCTCAAGATTACTACTACCTATATATCAGTCGTTCCCTTGTGGGAATTGGTGTAGGCTTTGCTTCCCTCACATTCCCTGTATACTTGGGAGAAACAATCCAACCAGAAGTTCGGGGCACTCTTGGTCTTCTACCAACAACTCTAGGTAACATTGGTATACTGGTATGCTTCACACTAGGAATGTTTATTGAATGGAAAGAACTAGCTGGAATCGCTGTCTTGATGACAGTTCCCTTTGCAGTAATATTTATATGGATCATTCCAGAAACTCCAAGGTGGTATGTTTCAAAAGATAAATTGGAAGACTGCAAGAAGAGCTTAGAGTGGTTGAGAGGAAGTAAACAAGACATAACCAAAGAATTCGACGATTTAGTACGAAACCAAAAAGAGCAAGTACTGAAAAACGAAAACATTTCTGACGTTTTCACTAAATCAAATTTGAAGCCACTGACCATATGCCTCACATTAATGATTTTCCAACAATTCAGTGGCATCAACGCAGTTATATTTTACACAACTTCCATTTTTAGAGCATCCAAATCCACTTTGGACCCAGAGATATGTACTATTATAATTGGAGTGGTGAATGTGTGCTCAACATTTATTGCCAGCGGTTTGATCGATAGGTTAGGCAGAAAAATGTTGCTTTATGTGTCAAGTACATCAATGGCTGTGTGTTTAGGAACACTTGGTTTCTACTATTACTTGAAAGATGTTGCCCATGTGGATGTTACCGAATACGGTTTCATTCCTTTGGCCAGTCTGATCATTTTCGCACTTGGATTCTCACTTGGTTTCGGGCCAATACCATGGTTGATGATGGGAGAAATTCTGCCAGCCAAGATAAGAGGACCAGCAGCTTCAGTGGTTACTGCCTTCAACTGGGCTTCAACATTTGTTGTCACAAAGACATTCCCTATTATGAATAAAAATCTAGGATCCTGTTACACATTTTGGTTTTATGGAGTAATGGTTGTGTTGGGACTGATATTTACTGTGATCTGCGTGCCGGAAACAAGAGGCAAGAGCCTCGAAGACATAGAAAGACTGATGTCCGGTCAGAAAGTTAGGAGGATGGGCTCGGCAGCCAACATGAAACCCTTGCCTTCCACTTTCTGATAATTTGTTAAGTTTTATCTGTAAATATAACTTATGAACAAATAGTTGATTTGAATATATAAATAGTTCATAATATTTTTATAATAGGACTCGAATGAACCATCCCAAGTAGTCATTCTACTCTTTTATAAATATTGTATTTAGAAAAATTATTTATTAAGACGTAGAACTTTTATTTTTATAAAATAAATTATTTGAATGAAACTGATTTCATTTTTGAATACCTCTGGAAATTCGCAGAGCACCACATATAATTGCGCGCATGTTCTAGGGGAACAGCGTGCTATCGTTTTGTCCAAATGTCTGTAATTTTGGATGATTGAGCCGAAAATGGTCTCAATCGACTAGGTTGGACTCACTGATGACGAATCCGGTGTCAAAATCGATTCTGTCCGGCCGGCCGGCCGGTTGGCCGGCCGTAGACACGATAACTGTCGAACGAAGTGAGCTAGCGACTTGAAACTTTCAGGGTAGGTCGCGCATTAGAATGCCGCGGTTAAGTTCGTTAATGGGCCAAATCGATCGAATAGTTTCGGAGTTATAGGCATTTGAAGTTTTGAAGTTATTTATTTTTTATTTCAGAAACTACTTGAGCGATTGGATTCAAACTTGGCAGTTTGGTGGAGTATAGCGACGCGCAACTTTGAGCCAAACTTCGTCAAGATCATATTGTTAATAAATTTAAAAAAAAATTTTTTTCGAAATTTTTTTACAAAAAATTTTTTTTTTCGGAAACCATTCATCATATCCAAAAAAAATTATACTCACACTTTGACCTTCTAATTTCACAGCAGTGTACTAAATTTCAGCTCGATACGATCATAAGTTTTGGAGATATCGGGAAAAAATATGTCAAATTTCGAGGTTTTCTTCTCGATATCGTTGATTTTTTTGGTATTACTCGAGAAATACTGATTCAGTCCTGATTAAACTTCACAGCTAGTTTTAAGATGCTGAAAGACATCTTTGTGCGAAATTTCGTGATAATCGGGTTATTAGAACAATTTGAAAAAAAAAATTTATATGATTTTTTCATCATATCATCCTCATTAAATTCTGTATGAAACTTCGAACTGTTATTTTCGATGAAGTACTGGATTTCAATTCGATCTGGTCTGTATTTTTGGAAATATTGGAAAAATAAAATTTTGATTGGGTATATCTACGGAATCATTGGGTGGATTTTACCCATTCACGAATTCGGCCTTCGTAATTAAGGTCCAAACCTTCTCTACAAATATCGAGTTTCTAAGTTGTTTCTTTCGGAAGTTATTGAGTTTACGCAGTCGGCCGTTAGGCTGACCGTAAACACAATAACTTCCGGAAGAAACGACTTAGAAACTCGATATTTGTAGAGTAGGTTTGGGGCTTAATTACGAAGGTCGAATTCGTGAATGGGTAAAATCCGCCCAATGATTCCGTAGATATACCCAATCAAAATTTTATTTTTCCAATGTTTCCAAAAATACAGATCAGATCGAATTGAAATTCAGTACTTCATCGAAAATAACAGTTCGAAGTTTCATACAGAATTTAATGAGGATGATATGATGAGAAAATCATATAAATTTTTTTTTTCAAATTGTTCTAATAACACGATTATCACGAAATTTTGCATAAAGTTGTCTTTTAGCATCTTAAAACTAGCTGTGAAGTTTAATCAGGACTGAATCAGTATTTCTCGAGTAATACCGAAAAAATCAACGATATCGAGAAGAAAACCTCGAAATTTGACATATTTTTTCCCGATATCTCCAGAACTTATGATCGTATCGAACTGAAATTTGGTACGCGCGCACGTTCAAATTCGTTGCTGAAGCGGTCATCTACATTGAACATGCGCGCAAAAGTTGCTGCCTTCACCGCAGTGCTTTTTGAAATTTTTTTATTTGGGAATTATACACTTGAGTGAATAATTCAGGGACCATAATAATTATATATGATATCTGAATCTTCGGTGATATTTAACGCAAAATTTATATTATTTTTGGTCGTAACGAAATTTAAAAGAAGCATTTTGAAGCTTATTTCGAAATCTTTACAAAATTGTTCAGAAGCTAAAACTATTGAAGGTCATCAATTCATCCTAGCGATAAGAACACTTTTCGACTGATCAATGGAGGTGAGAAAAGCCTATAGTAAGAGCATTGTTTAAACAATGGTAAGAGACATTGGTACCACAGACATTATCTAGAGTTGCAAAATGGCGCAGGGACCACGATCAACCCTTAGGATGTGTCTACTTTGAGATTTTTTTAAAAATAGTCAGAAGTTTGGAAAAATCACTTTTTCAGTTCACTTGTTAGCTATTTCTTCTGAATTACTTACGAAAATATCGTCCGAAATTTTGGAGTTTGAGCTCGCTACATTTCACACCCTGTTCACTTAGGTCAATTAGACTTTGCAACCTCGAGAAAAACAATCTACCCAAGTTTTTTTATGTTAAGGTTGGTATATGCGAATCCGGTGTCAAAACGGATTCTGTCCGCCAACGACACGATAACTGTCGAACGGAGCAAGCTAGCGACTTCAGAATAGGTCGGGCATTGGAATGCGGAGTTTTATTGTCATTTGAACTTTTGAGATTGGATTGAAACTTGACATTTGAAGCATAACAACGCGCAACTTTTTACGAAATTTCGTTGAGATCGTACTGTCAGTGAATTTGAAAAAAAATTTCAACGGACACAACGAAACGAGATGGGAAGTATGCATAGATTACAAAGAGATTCTAACGGCTGTAATCTACAGACGTATGTCCTTATTGCCATAGAATACGAAGAAGTGCTTACTTCCTACTAAACCAGAGAAACAAACTATCCGCCATTTGTAGGTGTCATGACGGGAATAATTTCAAATTACGGCGGAAAGCTTGTTGCCACTTTTTATACTGTCCCTTCTCCTATGAGATATGACTCCAGAGATAAAATGATATACTTCTTATCCTTTCATCGTGCTCAAGAGATATAGAAGATTGTTATATATATATATATATATATATTTATGCTAACGTGACCATCTTTCGTCTTCACATTAATTTCAAAATACTGGAAACGGTAACTTAATCCTCTTTCGTATCTTTTAGATTTCGTAAAAACTCGCAATTTAAAAAATGACAGTTATTTAGTCGTTAATATATGGAATCAAATCAGTTTACGGAATCATTGGGAGAATTTCACCCATTCATGAGTTCGGCCTTACCGAGTCCGTAGATGGATATTTCGTAAGTAAAGGTGTTTACTTAGATTACGTAGATGCACAAAAATGTTTTGGCTTCTTCGAAAAAATAATCAGTAATCATACAGCCATAGAAATGACGAAAATGGTATAACTTTATCCAACGATCCACTTTGATGGGACAGACTCATCATTCTGCAACAAATGCAGAGAATCTTGTGAATTTAGTCGAAATTTTGACTAAGAAAAAAACCAATTAACACGTAAATAGCAAAGTTAAATCATTTTTGGTTGTTTTTTGCAAAGGAAAAATCAAATTGCAGAATTAACAGGCAACTACTAAATGATCAAATACATAATGATAATTTAAAAAATTTATTTGAATAAATTATAAGTTAACACATATTTTAACACTAGTTCATATCGAAACAGTATAATTGTCACTGAAGTGTGAGGAACAGACTTTTAGTTAACTATTTGTTTCCAACCCGTTTTGTGTACATTCCATTGATCGGTAAGTCCTTTGTTGATGTAAGTTCAAGGGAAATTCAATACCATTGCCCAGACTGAAAAAATGAATATTGAAGTGAGAGAAAATGACCTAATTGAATACAATGCAACACCTTTGATTAGATATTACATTGTAATATTAGATATTTTTACCTTGACTTAACTGGAAGGAACCATTTTTTGGGATCGTCTCCAAATACTTCACAAAAATTATTGTATCGACTCAGACTAAAGCCATGCTTATCTTCTCCAGTACGAAATATCGGAGCTCTAAATGCTTCTGCAAAGGGAAAGAAATTGTCAGAATTTTAGTTTTTGGAGGCATAATGCATGCTCAATTAGTCAGAATTGCATAATTTCAATTTGATGCTTTCTCAATATCTATCTACAATTAACAGTATTTCAACGGACGCTGATGCTTTTTACTATCTCATTTGAACTTCAGTCAAGATCTTAGTGTGGTTAATGAAAGATCAAATTCCTTCAAGGCAAAGTTCAGCTTTCAACAGGGTTATTATAAAATATTCAAGTCACTCCCAGGATTGAAATGCAACTAAGTAGGGTAACTCAACCTGAACTTCAGAGGGTTGGTATCTCTTACCAAATGCCATGAATTTATTTCTCCTATATATGGGTATTTCTAGTAACATGTTATGTTAATGTTGAGAAAACATATACCTTCGCCTAACTTTTCTTTGAAACCGGTCAGATGTTGAACTATCAAGAAAATGGTGCTAATTAAAAAAAATCATGCATTTCGAAAATGGAATATCAAAACTAGAATGAACTATTAAAATAAACTTACCCAGTGTGGTTCTGTTTTCACTAACCAAATAACAGTGATAAAAAAATAGTGATATTAAACTTATTGCAAACATAACAGCAACAAAAAACAGAAACAGAATATGAAATCTGCCTACTCCTGAGAGTTTTCCCTAAAATGAGAAACATTCTCGATTTAATTACGGAAAGTTATCAATTAGAAATAATATAGGAGCGAGAGTGTTTTGATTTCTTCTCAATCCCGTGGTATTTTGAATTATCATTGATCTCAACAATAATTGTTTGCCTCAGATGCAAGTATTTAGAGCTCTTGTTCAAAAGAAATAGATATATACCAACTCAAACCACACATTCGGTTTTGGTAGTGACATTTATATAAAAACAGCGAGAATTTCGGGTTCAAAATACCGAACAGGTCGGATATTCACTGATAAATCCCCATTATCTAAATTATCTACCCAAAGGCAAGTGTCAATCAGGGCAACTAAAAACTGGTTTCACTTAATCACAGGGCAGTTTAGCCGTGAATGACAGAGGAGTTCTAGGAACCTAAGACCTTCGGATGGGAATGCTTTAGCGAAATAATTTCGCTAGCGTCATCTCTGAACCAAGATGGGATACTTAGTGATTTATCGATGGATATTCTTCCTTGTGTTCATGTTATACCAAATAAACTTTACAATCCAAATGATATATTTCATTCAAGATGAAGAAATAAAACAAACTCACTCAAAAAATTAGTCTAAGCACTGCTACACTTACATTCCAAAAGGCAATGAAATAAGGAAGTGCAGTGAGGGCGACGTATATACAGTACAATAAGGCATAGCCTAAAAATAAGACAAAAAATTTGTAGTTGGTAAATGACACGCAATTGTTGACCCATGGACAATGATGATCCATTTTCAGAACGCATTCACCACAAACTGAGCAATGATGAGCTCGATCAGGTTTGATGCATCTACATTTATCACAATATCTTACAGCTCCATTTATGTTAACATTAACATTTGGTAAATTCTTTGAATATTCCTCTAGAATGTTTTGTTGTTCCTCAGCTGATTCCGCTCGAAGTAGCTGCTCATGACACAAATCTGGTATTCTATACTGGAAATGAATTTTGTTGAAAAGTTACCTATGAAAATTGTTTCGAAACTAGGTTTGACAAGCAAGTTCGCAAACTGGCTAGAGTATGATTATAAACGCAAGATTGAAAGACCACCAGTTATCATGAAAGATCACATTGCTAACCAATAGGTCAGCTACTTGAAGATAATAATCCTAGAGTGCTACACCATTACCATTTCAGTAGTAAACGTTTTTTTTAGAATGAGTCTTAAATGTTTCCAATATCCAATCTGTGCGAGGAAACTCTAACCAAAAATGTTCATTGTGAAGTAATCACTAGAATACACAAATAGTCAACGATGAATAATAACGTGACATCATACATCAGTTTGTTCTATAGCAAAAGGATGCTTCCAAACTCAACGATATGTGGTATCTATACATGAAAAAGTAATATAGCACAGATTAAGTGAGACAACAGTATTAGGGCAGGAATGTGAGCTTTTCTTTCTGGGTATCCAGCATTATCCATTTTGATATTCTATCAAAATTCTTGAACGTTTACTCTAATTCTTTCGTAACACCAAGCTTCAAAGAAATTATATCTATCACCATAATCAAAGCACACAAATGAGGAAGTATGATTGAACCTTTCGCCAGGATAGTAGGTAGAAAGCCATTCACCAAATGTTTCACACCTTATATAATTTCCATACTATATTATTTCAGGTGTGCTTCAGAGAAGGGTGTGTTGATATGAATTAAAATCTTTCACCCCTATAACAATCTTCAGTAGAAAATAGCCCTTGAAAAGATTAAACCACTGATGATGCCATCAAAAGTAAGTCCCCGTTAAACCAACTGGAATAGAAATACAGTCAAAGGTTCAGCATTAAGTATTTCCAAAGAAAAATGTTTACAGAAGTGATCAATATTAACTAACTGCAGAATAGAATGAAAATAAATAATAATACTCATTTAAAAAGGCAAGATATTATCCTGATTAAATATTAACAAAGACACTACCACAGAGATGGATAACTGAACATTAAAATAGGAAATCAAATTGTTGAAGGTTACAACTAAATATTACCTTAGAGAACCTTATTCAGAAGGAGAAGGAAATGAAGTGTTATTAACATTTATTTAAATCACACATTTCCACTACAAGATAAAAAACTGATTGAAAACCTCTCTGAACTCACCTGACAAGGCTATTATCGACTTGAATATCAAGAGATAAACATAACTATAAGAACAGACATTTGATGATGACAAGCTGTATTTACGATGAGATTGTTAGGAAATTTCAATGAACGACTTCCAAAATTGTTGAATGGATTCTTCAGATACTGGCACATCTTCACAATCATAGCGTGTTTGTATTGATTTGAAGGAATCCTCCCCAATAAACTATCATCCCTCTTCTTGAATGAATTAGCAAACTTAATTGTCAGACCTTTGATACTGAATGAAATACTAACTTTTTGGGGAACCCGTCCTACTTCGGTGAATACAGTTTGCCAATATGCCCATAAAAACATAGCTAAACTTAGATGGTAGAATATTAAGTATAAAATTTTAACCATAAGAGAATCTACAGTCACTGAAAAAGAGGTATTAGTACAATTACACAGTTTATATCATAACGATTCTTACGAAAACATAATTGAATCACATAGGCATAGTAAGACCATGCCACAATTGTCATAATAAACAAAACGGGGACCCATTTCATCACCTTTATGCACCAAAAACATGGTCCTTTGGTATTTTGTGAGGCTAACGGCATTATGGATATTTCTTCATTCCATTGTATATCCAGAGTTTTAAGTTTCACCTACAATGAGGTGAAAATTCCAGTAATTTCCGAACAACAGGAAAATATTTTCGAATTACTCAAGAACCTATCATCCCATTCCTCTAGGATTCTGAAATTTTGACGTTTAGACAACATTTGTGTCGGTTATGTCATATTTTGAAAGACGTAAGGGGTAACGCCCACTGGGCTACGTTCAGAAAGGAATCTACTGAGAAATCAGCCTCAACGAAAAGGTTTATTTACCTTTTCAATTGATTTTTCATTTCTTCTTATCAATTACGTGCTGATGGCCACTAAACATTCCGATGAAAAATAAGACTGAACATGATCTTTATACAATGGACACCATGGTACTAGTCTCTAGTTTTATGAATATCCGTCCATAATTTTCGGACTTTTAGAGAGCATGTTCTAGGGGAACAGCGTGCTAACGTTTAGTCGAAATGTCTGTGATTTTCGAAATTCTCGAAAATGATCTCAAACGACTAGGTTAGACTCACTGATGACGAATCCGTAGTCAAAATCGATACTGTACGCCAGGTCGAGGTTTTTCCTCCTGTACCGTTGTTTTTCTGGAATAACTTAGAAAATACTGCTTCAATAATGATTGAACATTGTTACTAGTTTGAAAATGCTGATGAACAGCTCTGTGTAAAATTTCGTGATCATTGGAAAAATTTGAAAATATAATTGAATTTTTTTCTTCAAATATTTTTTATCATGTTTTGTTTTATGAATTTCTCTCCCGTAGATTTTCCATTTCGATACTTCAGAATATGATCTCCAACACATCACATATTCAGGCGTTTGTCCTTGCGAACA
The DNA here is from genome assembly GCA_958510865.1 of Myrrha octodecimguttata. NCBI lineage: Eukaryota > Metazoa > Arthropoda > Insecta > Coleoptera > Coccinellidae > Myrrha > Myrrha octodecimguttata. The sequence continues at coordinate 30,787,949 of OY294065.1, read as the reverse complement.
AGAGTGTTATTTATCATTATTTACCCAAATATTTGGCAATTTCCGCACTTTGAACCGAAAACCGTGGTGAAATTCAATAGACGAGTGCCTGAATTATTTTAATAGGTATACTTTAAAATCAGCCTTTTTCCTACAGTGTCTCACAGAATGAAAAATCGAAAAAAAATATTTCTGTAAATTTTCTCGTTTGTCTGATGAAAGAGTCAGATTTGTACTCTGACAGTCACAGTCACAGTTCGCTTTGTTTATCGTTTGTAGTGTTCCGGTATTATTCATTAGGCGATCTGTTTTCCAAGAAGCTGCCCTTGACAAATAGTTCAGTCCTGCAATCCGCAAGGGCGTTTTCCATAAAAAAGATGAAACTCTCACCTGAAAGGTTTCGAAAGAAATTTTTTTCAGTAGACATTTTTTATTGTTATCTTTTTCTCAATGGACATCCGAGATATTGACATTTTGAAGCTTGAAAGTACTGAAAGGGACGAATTTTCATGGATGAAAACATATCAATACAATGTTTGAAGTATGCTAAATTTCGTATAACTAGAAGTGGAAATTCAGACATTGTCACTTGAGTTATACAAGGAAATTTTTTTCTTTCTTGTGTTGTTCCAGCATAACTCGCTTAAATTTCTCTATTATGTTTTTTTAAACTGTCGACGTGATCTCTGTATGAATGAATGAATAAACATATGTTGTTATATATTCGAAATTATTGTAGTTTTTCTCCTAAATTTTGCCTAAACCTTCAGGCCTATATTTTGAACTGAGTCATTGATTAAATAAAATTTGTTTTTTTTTGCTGTGTTTGATTGCAATGGATTCAAATATACAATGAAATAATTATTTTCATTACGGGTGTTCTTGTAACGTAGGTGCGTCATTTTATTAATGGGTATTGTACCGCATTTTAAACTTACGCCCCCCAATATTTCTGAGGAAATTGGACACCCCAATATTATACGCCTCTTTCAATCAAACGAAGTTATATTTTAGTTCAATCAATTACTTGCTCTGCAGTAGCTTCGGTCAGTACAGTGAAAATGTGCCAATGAAGTGAAAATGGCACTATCTACTTTTTTAGTTCTTTCCATATTGAACATTCTTTGTGTGGAATCCTCATACAGGACGAACAGGTGAGTGAATTCAGTACCATCAGTTTAATAGTGAAACTTCCAACACGAGTCAATACTAGAAAAATGCTATCCATTGAATTCCTCGAAACTTATTCATATTCATGAATATGAATAATTATAATATGAATATTATAATATTTTATAATATATAAAGTAACACCCGTTGAAAACGTTGGAAATTGCACAAAAGGGTTTATTTTTTTCTCAGTTAAATAACCCAATACTATTGATATCTTAATTAAAACTTATACAGTGCTTTCATGATGAAAGGAACAAATTCATTTAAAAATTAGGTTTCTATTTCATGTTAAAATCCTCGATTATTATAGTCATTTGGGCATTTTTTGCAATGAAAATTTTGTATACAGGGTGTCTCATTTGAGAGCTATGACTTTGTCATTACTTTCTTGAATATAATACCCTGTATATTATTTCACTTTATAATTCTACGATAAATTCTTATTACTTTTTGTGAACATATCATATGCCTAAACTCGATGGATTCCCAGATATAACGGAGATAGTGGATAATGAAAGATTCGATATGAAAACACACAAATGTAATTCCAATTTAATTATTGATGTTCAATCTGTTGTCCGTTTACTTCGAGGCATTTCTGAATTCGATATAATGTTTCCCGTTGCACATTTTCAATTACTTCTGGACTGATAAGTGATAAGAATTCATCGTAGAATTGTAAAGTGAAATAATATACAGGGTATTATATTTAAAAAAGTAATGACGAAGTCATAACCCTCAAATGAGACACCCTGTATACAAAATTTTTATTGCGAAAAATGTCCAAATAAATATACTAATATTTCAACATGAAATAGATACCTAATTTTCGAATGAATATGTTCCTTTCATCATGAAAGCACTATATATATATTATTCATAAGTCATTGGTTTTTTCACAATACCATATGCAGCGTTTTTCTTTATAACTCAAGGACCACTGGTCGGAAATCATTCGGGTGAATAATTTGAGTAATGAAACAGTAACCAACTTTTATATTTTAAATTATATTTTGGAAATATAAGTTGCCTGCTATACCCATTATTTTTGATATTTGACTAAATTCTCGCAAATTGAGGAATTATATTGAACTTATTAACGATATTGAAGTAAGGAAAAGAGGAAATTCGTAGAATCCTGTCAATAAAGATTAAGCGTTCTTCTCCTTTTGTGTATGTTACTCGAAGTGTTCCCCATCTTAAAGTTTCACTGAGATGGCGCTAGTGCATTTTTTGACGAAGCTACTATCCAACTGGACTTAAGTACCTCGTCGTGCAGTTGATCGGTAACTCCGCGAAAAACCATACGAATTCCACGGAAGATTGTTTCTATAAGCTCAGAGCACAAATTTGTTGATTTATCGATGAATATTTGTCCTCGTGTGTATGTAATTATTAAATTGAATTGTGTCATCTCTGTAAACCCTCCCCTTAATCTGCTGAAAGAAATTTTGTCTGTCAAAAATAGTCAAACATAAATTTTTCTTATGACCCAGCTGAATGTATCGGTAAAAATTCTTTCAATCCATAACGTAAATTCCATCAGATCGAACCACAAATGGTGTTGAAAAAACTGGTTTGAATTTAATATTTCAAGAAAAATTTTAACGAATTTCGGCACCTATAAGAAACGAGAATATATTAGTCTTTCAATAGATTTAGTTTAGCTGGCTGATATAAGCACTACTTTCAGACCAACAATCTCTACACATAGTGGACATCTCAATTTTAAAGCACCTTTAGGTGGAAATATCAGCTTGGAGTCAGTAGGAGGAGGAAGAATCAACCTAAATGGAATTGATCTCTCGAATGCTGTTGAAATGGTATGATAAGAACAAAAAAAATTTTGACCTGCACAATCTTGTCGCCAACTATCAACGCCAATTTGCAAATTTACTGTTGCGTATTTATGTTTTTCTCAGGTTCTCAAAGCATCCACTATCTTGGACAAATATACAACAACCTTTCAAGATTCGTTCAACAAAATAGATGAATACGACAGGCTCATGTTTGGAAAAACTGGATTCATAGCCAGGCTAGAAAACCTGAAAAAGGAAAATGATAAAATGGCAAACTCGACAACTGGTTCTGTGGTAATATTTAGCCTCCTTTCGATATACAGCAATGACTTGACATTTGATCATTTTCCAGTCCAATGCAAAGATCAAAAGGTTGCAAAACCAGCTTCAATCAGCAGTGAAAATCCTAGCCACTTTAGTAAGCTTAATGAACAAGGACGAATGTAGAAGTAACCCTTGCTCGAATGGTGGTTTTTGTCAGGACTTATTCAACAATTTTATTTGCCACTGCCCAGATGAATGGGAGGTAAGATATATTTCAACGATTGTTATATCGTTCTGCCCATAGAGGTAAAAGAAGGGGAGGGAGCATATCCGATATTTCCCTTGGATCAAAAGTGTCGTACGGTTTTGAGAACCTTCTGTGGATTTTCCCATACCAATATGGCCGACAACTACAAGGCAATGAACTCTATATTATATACCTGGAAGGGACCCGTTTTGAGCGACAAGTGAAGCCAATTCGTTGCTTATGCAACCCGCGAAGTGGACGGGTATCTATCTCTTTCTTCCTCATTGCAGTAAAGGGGACTCTGTCGCATTTATTCTAAATATTTTTAATTTTTCGTGTCAAATTAGGAGAACCTGGATTTTTTTCTGACTAATTCGTGAATAAGGCAGGATTGAAGAAGATCGCACATGTTCAAGTGAAATTTCAACTTAGTGAGCGGTTTTTCTGGGGAACAGCGCGTTATCATCCTCCGTAAATTTGCGTTTTTTTGCCGAAAATGGTTCCAAGCGACCAGGTTGGACTCACTGATGAAGAGTTCAATGTCAAATTGAATTCTATTCAGCCGCCCGTTGCCACGATAACTTACCACCGAGAAAAGCTATAGCGACTTAAAAAATTCAAAATAAGTTCGTTAATGGGCAAAATTCACCTAACAATTTCGAAGTTATATCCATTTCAAATATATTATTTTATTTCCTCTATATCTCAAGAAGTACTGATGCGATCAGATTGAAACTTGCTAAATGATTGCATGAAGAATCGTTAAAAAAATATTTTTTTCGGAAACTATCAATGAGATTTCAATGAAACTTGGCGCAGACCTTGAAGTCGAATCTGAACAGCAATATTCGAAATTTCAGCTCGATTCGACACACATTTCCAAAAATATCGGAAAAAAGTATGTCATATTTCGCATTGGCAATGAATTTTAACTAGCGCTTAAATTTTCCTGACTTCAAGTCAGTGCTTTTCGAGAAGTATTTTCCTATGTTCCTATTATTTAAATTTATTGTAATAATGATGAAACTATCGTCAATGCACAGGTCACACCAACATAATTCTTCACTTTTTGAACCACACGCGGTGAAGGCTGAGAAAGTAATGGCATATCAGAGAAAAATAGATATTCATTTTCAAAAATATTGCACTTTCTAAACGATGTAATACCCAAACTACCTGAATTTCCAAGTAAAACCAAATTTGAGCCGTTCAACACCATTTACTTCAATGGGTGTGACAGGGAGAGGTTACCGTAAGTAGCGCTATCTTTGTTTCGTTGCCCCTTGTTACGCTTTAAGCTTAGTTGAAGAAGGGTAGGGTCCTTTCCAGGTAGTAATATAGAGTTCTATGCTACAAGGTAAATATTTGTATTCTGTGGTGTACAGCAAATGAGACAAAAATATTCAGTTCAAAGTCGGCCATATTGGTATGGGTAAATCCACAGAAGGTTCTCAAAACTGCACGAAACTTTTCAAACGTTATGCCCCCTCCACTCTTTTCCTACCTCCATGGTTCTGCCAAATGTCTAAAAGTTTCGTATTTAATTCTATCAGGGCCTACGTGTTCTTTCGAAGGAAAGGGTATAACCCCTTGAAATTTTAAGATACCGTTCGAAGCCTGAATATCTCGGTTAAGTTCGTTAATGGGCTATCGGCCTAACGGTTGCGGAATTTTGTTTTTTGGGAATTTGGGGGTGTGTTCCTAAATATCCCAAGAAGAACTGATGCGACAATATTGAACTTTCGGAATAAGCTGAAGTATACCAACACCCAACTAGGTGCGAAATTTCGTGGGGAGCTACTCCTAGTACAATAAAGTTCTGCACATTCAATGGAAGCAATATTTAAAAACAGTGTTTCATATTTCAATTCGATAAGATATTCATTTTCGAAGCTATTGGGAAAATATGCAGAATTTCATAGCAATTTTAAATTTTGAGGTCCGGAATATTCCAGCGAATACTGAAGCGATCAGATTGAAACTTTGTAACTAGATATTTTGTGATAACGGTAAAGGTAATAATTTCATACGTAAATTTTCCAAATTTCCTTGAAAAACTTTTCTTCTCGGGAAAGTATTCATCAGATTTTAATGAAATTTGGCAAGGAATCCGAGGTCAAAATTTAAAACTACCTTTCTAAATTTCTGTTCTTCCTGATATTCATTTTCGGAGATATTGAGAAAAATTTCGAATTTCCTCACTATTTGAGATCATTTCTTCAATATATCGAGGAAAACTGACGTTATAAGAACTAAAATTCATTATTAGTTGTAGGATTCCGACGTATACCTTTGTGCAGAATGAATTTCGTTAGGATTGAAAATTTTCTCGTTATCAATGGTATTTCTGATATAACTCGAAAATATTTCATATTTTGTTATCTTCTGATCATATTGTCCTCACGAAACTGTGAATGAACCTTCGAGCTGTCATTTTTCAATCGATTACTGGACTTCAATTCGATCCAATCTGTATTTTTGGAAATATTAGGAAAAAACTGGAATGGGTAAATCTGAGGCATCTTTGGGCGGATTTCACCAATTCGCTATTCAGCCTTCGTAATCACACTCCAAACTTGCTCTACAATTATCAATTCAAATCTTTCTGTAGTTATTGTGTTCACGATCGGCGGTTTACTGTGAACACAATATTTTTCGAAATAAACAATTTAGAGACTCGATATCTATGTTAATCTATATAGTAGGTTTGGGGCTTACTAAAGAAGGCCGAATTCGTGATGAGTAAAATCCGCCCAATAATGCATAGACATACCTATCTAAATTTTCATTTTCCCAATATTCTCAAAAATCAGATAGAATTGAAATCTGGTATTTGATTGAAAAATGATAGCCTAAAGGTTCTTGCAGAATTTCGTGACGACCATATGAATAGAAAAGATTGCCAAATCTTTCCATCAGGAAGTAGAGCTGCTTTTGGCAGGGGCAATACTTAGATAGATGACCGCTTTTGCAACGAATTTGAAGGAGCGCGTAAAAGCTCCTGACCTCACGTCGGTGTTTTCTAGAGTTTTTTAATGCCACAAGTATATTCGCAGGGTCAACGTTGTGATGTAGATGTCAACGAATGTGCAAGATTTGTCGGAACCGATTTAGGATGCCAAAATGGCGCTACTTGTATCAACAAACCAGGAACATATCAGTAAGTTATTTATAAGAGTAATTTGAAGATGAATTAATCTGAACGTTCCAAGGTGCTTATGTCCCAACGGATGGTATGGTATCCACTGTACTAGAAGATCGAAAGATTGCGATGCTGCTAGTTCTTCAAGCCTTTGTGGTCATGGAACTTGCATCCCCCAGAATACGAATCTAGGCTATAAATGTCTTTGCGACCAGGTCAGTGAATAATGCGATACGAGTTTTTTTGAACGACAATCTAGTTGTATTAGGTACGGCCTGGCTTGAGCTTACTGCTTTTCATCTATGGAAGCTTGAATGATTCTAGCGCGATCTTAATAATAATAATAATAATAATAATAAGCTTTATTTTGAATGATCTTCTACATATAACATCAAGCTACACCCAAACATCAAAAAAAATAGCGTCAAATATTACATCTTTGAATATAAACACTTACTTCCTAGACAAAAAAAAATCGCTCCTATATAACCAAAACCAGAATTTACATATTGAAAAACTCCTTCAAGTTGTAGGGTTCTCTTTCTATAAGGAGTGTTTTTACCCCTTTGACAAATTTCTTACTGTTACTGATCTTTTTAATATCATTTGGAAGTCTATTAAAAAGTTTCATGCACATATATGAAGGATTTCTCTCCGTAAGAGTCAAACGGTGTATTGGTAGGATGAAATCGAGAGTTCTTGTATTATAACACGATTTTACGGTGTTCCCTGTGAACCTCTCCTTGTTTCTACTTAGAAAAGTTAGGCAATCAAGTATATGCAGACCAAAAACCGTCAGAATATTATTTTTTCTGAACAACCCTCTGCAAGATTGTTTAAAAGGTAACTTATAAATTATTCTCATGACTCGTTTTTGGACAACAAAAACATCCTCCAGGTTGTATTCCATTCCCCAAAACATGATCCCATACCTAAGAACTGATTCAAAATTAGCGTGATATACAATTTTCAGGGTTTTTTCATTCATGTATCTACTGGTTGTTCTTATCGCAAAGTTAATTTTATTAAGTTTTTGTTTCACATAATCAGGGTGTACTCTCCATTTTAAAAAGTTGTCAATAAATAATCCTAAAAATTTTGAGTGCTCAGAAAATTGATGTTCTTCACCGTGTAATGTTATGTTGTTGGGCTTTTCTTTCCTATTTCTGTCTGTACTGAATATTACAAAATTAGATTTCTTTGCATTCAATAGCAATTTATTCCTTGCGAACCATTCTTCTGCTCTAGTAAGAAAGTCTGTTGCGACTCTAATTAATTCATCTTTTTCACGTGCACCTACCACTAAGTTAGTATCGTCCGCAAAATTTACGATACTCTCTAAAACATTTTCTATTATTCTACATAAGTCATTTAAATATATTATAAATAAAAGAGGTCCAATTACACTCCCCTGGGCTATCCCAGTTTTGTTAACTAGCATAGCCGATTTCACAATGCGACCATCTTTAGTTATTTTAACTCTTTGTGTTCTTTCAGATATATATGATCGGAACCACTCATTAACTTTTCCCCTTATTCCATATATCTCAAGTTTCTGTAGTAAATATTCCTGATCGATTGAATCATATGCTTTAGATAAATCTAAGAACATTGCTAATACCATATGATTATTTTCTATTAGATCAATTATGCTTTTCGTAAGCTGAAAAATAGCTGTTTGCGTTGATCTGTTTTTTAAATAACCGTGTTGACTCTCCGCAAAGAAGTTGGTTTTATACAAAAACCCAATTACCCTTGAACACATTGCAAGCTCGAAGATTTTAGAGAAGCTTGATAACAAACAGATTGGCCTGTAATTTTCTATGAGTTTGTGGTCACCATTTTTGAATAATGGTTTTATTAATGCTCGCTTCAACTGTTGGGGAAATATGCCTTCTCTGAAAGAATTATTTATAATATAGGACAATATTCTACTTATACTTGTGATAGACATCTTAACTATACTAACTGGTATTTCATCTTCTCCACAACTGAGCTTATTTTTCAAGGATCTAGTTAACTCTATAATTTCCGTTGGTTCAGTGGGTCTTAGGTACATTGATTGGTTGTTTTTTTTTAGTTGAGTAAAATCAAATTGTGTGTCTTTTAATTTTTCCAACCATTCTAACGCTGTATTATTGAAGTATTCATTAAATTTATTCGCGACAATCTGTGGCTCTCCCTCTATTTGAAAATCATTTTGCAGTTTATTTTTACCCATTATTTAGTTACACACTGCCCACATGGTTTTGTTTTTATTGTCAGATTGGTTTATTCTGTTCTCATAATTTTCAATTTTTAAATTCTTAAGTAATCTATCGTATTCCTTTTTTGTTGTTTGATACGATTCGCAATATTCAGAGTTGTGTCTACTTAACCTCCAAAGAATATCTAAGCGATTTTTTAAATCATTTAACTTGAACTAGGATTGGAAAAATTCGAACGGTATTTCGGCATTTCTGGGCGGAAATTGGAAGAAAGAGTGAGCAAATAAACTACAGACCGCGATTTCTCGATGATTCCGAAAAGCTTTCAATAATCCTCAAAATCGACACATTGAGCGATCGATACCGGCTCATGCGCCATTTTGCAACTCTAGAGACTGTCATTGATGTCCATGTTTTTAACTGAGTTTTTTGCACTTCCATCTCAATTCATCAGTCTGAAAACGCGAATATATCGCTAGGATTAATTGATATGCCCGAAGCGAGTGGATCAGCACACTGCTGTTGGCTCAATCCACATCGAAAGTTATGAAAAATCATTTCACAAAAACGTTCACAGTTCCATTTTCTGATAACACATTTTGAGCACGTTCAACATTCAAACTTTGCGGTGGAAATATCCGATTTGACATCTTCACATCAGTTCTGAAAACTATTTCTGAAGTATTCGTTGCTGAGGTTGGGAAGCTCCCACTGCAACAATTCGTCCAGCAACGTTACGAACCATTAGAAAAGATTGTAAGCTTCTTTTTCATTCCAAAATCAAAAAAGACATCTAGGTTAATGAAGCCATTTAAGTTTGGCTCATTCCTCATTCCAGGGATACACGAATAGTGGTTCTTCTCAAGAATGTGTGGACTTTGATGAATGCAAATCCGGCCGACCTCCTTGTTCGGTTAACCCTCCAGTTACTTGCATCAACACACCAGGCTCATTCCGTTGCGGAAGCTGTCCAGAAGGTTGAAAAATGCCAATAAAATAATATAATATCTTTGATCGACTAATATTTTGTAGGTTTTACTGGCAACGGATTCTATTGTAGAGATATAGACGAATGCCAAACTACGTTAAATTCATGCAGCAAAAACCCGTTAGTTGATTGCATCAACACACTGGTAGGTTCAATTGATAAAAATGTTTCACTTAGAGTTTTAAATCCGTTGGTGTTTACATGAAGAAGGCTCTCAATTTTTTTTCGAAGGGATCCTACCAATGCGGTTCATGCCCACCAGGATATAGTGGAGACGGTCGAACTTGTACATACCAGGGAATATGCAATGTCAACAATGGCGGATGTCATCCCCTTGCAAGCTGTTCAGACAATAAAAGTACGAGTGAAATCACATAGTTCCTCCATTCAAGTAATGGTTCTAACTTATTTTCAGATAATGCGTTATCACTCGTTGAATGTACCTGTCCTCATGGTTACATCGGAAATGGCCTAGGGCCTAATGGATGTATCGCCTCTAAAACACCTTGGTCACCATGTAGTCCTAATCCATGCAAAAATGGGGAATGTGTTGTTAGGAACTCAACTTATAGTTGCGTCTGCAATCCTCCGTATTTCGGTAAAAACTGCGAAAATAGTTTATCTCCATGTGCCAGCAATCCATGCAGAAATGGTGGTATTTGTACAGTGAGACGATTCACCTTCAAGTGCACATGTCCGATCCCTTGGACTGGTCCCACTTGTAGAATCGAAAGAAGTGGTAAGTACTCGAGAGGTTCGGACTAAGATGAAATATCTATCAGACCAGTTGGTATGTTGTCTTGTTTTTGCCATGATTGCAGTAATGTTTATTACTGCTGGAGAAGCTGAATCACTTTTTTTCCTACAGAAATCTGTGTAATTGTAAAGTGATGACCACAAGAGTTTCTCGCGTCTCGAAAACAAGACGAGAGAGTGAACTCTTGATGCTAGACGAGACGAGACTTTTGTGAAGCTTTGTGTCGTGTGAGGTGGCATTATTTCCTGAAGAACACAGTAAAATTAACTCTACAGACAGTTTCTATGATACCAACACAGAATCCAATTATCTCGTCTAACAAGACGAGACTTCATCAGTAGGAAAGTCTTGTCGGTGTCGTGGACATCCCTACAATGGAATTACTGTTGGAATTATATGATCAAGAATTTTAAATTTGTTTTATCGATCTTCCTGTCAATTTCATTGTGGAATTAATTAACCATGTGAGCTTCGGTTGATAGCTAAATGGATTTCAGCATGCGGAGGTGTACTCAGTCAAGAGAGCGGAAGTCTAAAGTATCCTCCATCTAACTTTTCACTAAGACCAGAAGTCAGGAGCTGTGCTTGGATAATCGAGACGTCAAGAAATAAAGTTCTGAACCTGAAATTCAAGGAGTTCCATATGAAGGATACAAAAGAATGCAACAAGGACTGGATTCAAGTAAATCTTTGTTCTTTCGTTTGAAAAGACGTCATTATTTTTTAGTATATGCACTAAGTAATTCTTATTTCAGATACACGATGGCAGGAATACAGCCTCACATAGTTTAGGCAGATACTGTGGTAGTGATATGCCTAACAACGGATCCTTTTCAACAACTCATTATTCTGTATATATTTGGTTCAGAACAGATGGTACTTCCTCCAATTCAGGATTCGAACTCACCTGGGATTCAGCTACTCCAAGTAAGGATTATCGATATTCCACGAAACTTATCTCTACTAGCTATTTTCTGCAACCTCTTTCATATCCTGGATTGTTTTTGAATATTTTTTCAGCGTGCAACTTCAATATCACTACTACAAGCCATGGATCTATCCAGTCCCCAGGATCGCCAGGAAATTATCCCAATAATAGGTAGGTGATTAGTTGGGAAACCTGTCTATGAAGAATGAGTATTTTATTTTGTTATTTTGAAGGGACTGTTACTGGGTGATAACTGTAGCAGCTGGAAAACGCTTGCTCTTCCATTTCTTCAGTTTCGACATAGGAAATTCGGTAAATTGCAGTGGAGACTATTTGGAGGTAATTCAATTTATTGACAGTTCATCCCAAGAAACATTCAAATCTTTTTCCAGATTTTATCGTCCTCAAGTTTAGAGAGTGCACCTTTTGCAAAATATTGCAACAGCACGGTTCTGCCATCTCCTCTACATACACCAGGTTCAGTAGCAACAGTGCATTTCCATTCCGACGATAAGGAACAACATCCTGGTTTTCAGTTGAGTTACTCTATAGAAGAAGGTATTTGATTTCTGGTTAGTCTTTCTTTCAGGATAAGATCTGATGTTTTTCTGCAGGTATTCCCGGCTGTGGTGGAACATTCACAAGTAATCGTGGTGAAATACAATCGCCTTCATTTAATGGCAGGTACCTGCCTGATCTTGACTGCGAATACAATATAAAATTAGCTCCTGGTCTAAGAGTGGAGCTGGAGTTTGTCACCTTCGATCTTGAAGCGGAAGGAACCTGTAAATTTGACTTTGTTGAAGTAAGACGAGAGCGAAAAAAAACCCTCAGTTCAGGGCAGTGTTTCCAGGTTTTCAATACATTTTCATTTTTTTTCTTTAGATTTTCGAGGGTCCTGATACAAACTCACCTCTTATTGGAAGATACTGTGGTGCTAACTTACCAGGACCTTACCTTTCTAACGGTAATGAGATAACGATACGTTTCAAATCAGACTGGGCAACAGCTTTTGAAGGTTTCCGTGTAAGATACGACACAGGTAAAAATAATTGATTGATATCACGTTGTTTAAGCAGGGAACATTTTTCTCCTACTCTGTAGAAAGGGGTGGTAGTAGCCAAGGTGAAACAAAAACTCGACTTTCTACAGTTTTTTGGTGAAAAATTATTTTTGTGGAATGAATGTTCATCGAAGTTATCATGTCATAGTTGCTATATCGCGTCTGTTAATTTTCTAGTTTGTGGAGGAAAATTCACCGATGAAACAGGAATAATCACTTCGGATGGATATCCAATACGTTATGCCCCCAAAATAACTTGTCTTTATGAAATTATTCAGCCCCCTGGATACGTCATCACTCTTTCATTTCTGGATTTTCAATTAGAGCAGACCGAAATGGACTGCTTCGATTATGTTGAGGTGAGTAGTTTAGGGACATCTGGTTCAATATTTATGTTATTCGTCGAACAGCAGAGCACAACAACTGTTTTTAAAGGAAAATCCTCTGCTCTCATGACTGGGAAATGATGATATGATCTATTTTCAGATAAGAGATGGCGACAATGAAAACTCTACGTTAGTAGGGCAATACTGCAGAAATCCACCATCAGAAATAGTTTCCAGTCTGAATCATCTATGGATTAAATTCGTAACAGATGAAAGCGTTGGCGAAAAGGGATTCAAAGCCAACTATAGTGTTACTAACTTAGGTGAGGACAATACAATTCATACCTTAAGCAGCTTCCAATGTGGTTCATGAATACAAATCAATATGGGTCCCAAATGAGATCTTTGAGGAACCCCAGATTCAACGACAAATGAGGCTGATCTATACCTGAAGACATTCATGAGCTGGTTGAGGACAATCTATAAGCAGATCCATGTGTATGCTCTTGTATAGAACCGCCCCGTAAACATATTCTTGTTGCAGGTTGTGGAGGTATATTGACAGAAAAGACGGGATTAATATCCCCACAATTCGATTCTGGTAGTTTGGGTTCGAACCTTAACTGTAATTGGGTTATAAAAGCACCCCCAGGAAATATAATACGAGTGATATGGGTTACATTCCAACTGAGACCAAGATATATCTGCGACCGCGATTACGTGCTTGTTTACGATAACAACACCATCACTGGAAGGGGTGGACTTATAGGAAAATATTGTGGAAGTAAAATACCGCCATCTTTCATAAGTACCTCGAATATAATTACATTGTCCTTGAATCTGGAACGATCGAGCATTAGCAGTGGGTTCACTTTATCTTACAATTTTGTTAAAGAAGCTAAACGTGAGTTCGACAAGACTTGTTGCAATCGAATAACGATTATTTTACACCTTATAATTTTTCAGTCTGTGGAGGAGACTTCCATTCACCAGGTGGGGTTATAAGATACCCAAATGGTGAAGGTAGAGCTTCCCCAAATGTGGACTGTACTTGGAGTATAACTGTCCAACCAGATCATCAAATTATGCTGAATGTTACCTATTTCAGCATGGATGCTACGGATAATTGTAGATATGATTATCTAGAAATCAGGTATTTTAATTTCTCTTCTGCAATCTTGCTCTGTACCGTACTTTACCCTTCAGAATTAACATCCTTCCATTGTTGCACCATGAAAACTACCTGACAGCAGCGGCATCATGAACTCCATTTTGCTGGAAAAACTGATGTGACGTGTCATTCTCAACTATGTCAATAAGGAAAGGGTCAATTTATTCTTGCAATAATGGGGTTTTTTTCTGAATTTGGGTTATTACTGCAAATGCAAATTTGAACATAATTATTATGGGTTTGATTCATCATTTTCCCAAATTACCTCCAGAAAGTATTTAAAATCAGATTTTAAAATCGGGGTTTGGGATTTTTCAGGCATGCACGAAGTGACAACGGTGTTTAGTTGAATAGCTTTTCCTGCTATCGAATAATGAAATATTTATTCCTATTCTGTGGTATACACATGTTCTTTGTCAATATAACCGAACAATTTCCGTTTGCGATTTGTCAGTAACACGACAGTATGACAGTGCTCTTCTTTTTTTATTCCTTGGTCGTTGTCTTCTACTTTAACCAGATCGAAGTATAGCTATCTCTGTTTTCCTAACCGAAGTAACACATTTGACGTCCCTTTCTTTCCGAGAAAGCTGAATTCGACGTTGCCATATCGTGCACTTAGGATAAATCCCTTTAAATGCAAATCCCCATTTTTATTTTTCAGTTTTAGGTCATCAAACATTTTTTTAAAAAAGTATAATATTGAAATTATATGTTTGAAATATGATGTTCCAAAGGTTTTTCATGAAAATTACTGCATTTTCGTTCGAAGGAAAAACCCCCATTGAATTAAGCGTTCTCCTGTCAAATTGTCCTCTGAGATTATGTGCCCCAGGATGTGGTTCACCATAAGTGCCCGCCCATACATTCAATATTTAAGCCTTCACTCCTCGACATATTTGAGAATGGCAATCGCTTGTAGGAATCATCTCTCTTTTTCCAGCAAGAAGCCTCATTATACCGCTGCTGCAAGACAAATTTTAGTTATGAACTCCCCCAACCAGTGGAATGGTTTGAGGGGGCCAGAATAATGGGTAGTCAAATCTTCATATCTGATCTCTCAAGACTTTTTTTCTGGGGCCGCTTAGAATGGAAAATTTATGCAACATAATGTGCCTCTTTGGAATAATAACGTCAGCGAATGTAGCAGAATTATCCACGAAATTCACCAGAACGGTATGAGGAAGTTTGAGCGAAATTTAAACCACTGCATGGAAGTTGGCAAGGCTTAATATGAGCATTTATTAGATTTAACATTCCTTGACACTAATTTCATTTTTCCCCTACTGTATTGTCTGTTTGTAAGTGGTAACCTTCTTATGATCCAGGTGAATTGGGTGATATTCCATTTTCAGTGTCGAATATAACGTAAACGAAAAAGACTGTTGCTGCACATAGGAATGAAACGATATGATGATGTTTTTTATGCAATGAATGTCCTCAAGAACAGAATTGACGGATACGAGCGATTTTCAAAAATCTTGATTTTTCTACTAAAGAAGACCTTTGATTATTTTCAATGCGACACCCTGTTAAGTCTATACCAATATATTGTTTTTTAAGGAATGGAAAGTCTGCATCATCTCCGTTGATAGGCCGATACTGTGGCAGTAAGATACCCAAGCTGATATCTTCACATGCAAATCAGATCTACCTCCATTTCAAAACTGATACACACGGGCATGGTGGCCGGTTTGAGGTTACTTGGGGATCAGCCGCAACAGGTTTGTATGCCTTTTCCGTTTTAGAGTTCTAGAAACGAATTTTATCTTATTCAAGGTTGCAGTGGTATACTATCAGCTCCTACGGGTTCCATAGTATCTCCCATGTATCCAGAACCGTACCATAAAAGCACAGACTGCCACTGGAAGATCTCAGTCAGCAGTGGTTCCATTGTGCAAATTATATTCACCGATATAGATTTGGAAGCCCACACTTTCTGCAGTCTAGATTATGTAGAGGTAAATCATTCGAGTCGAATAGGTTTATTGCATGAAACACCAAACATCATAGTCTGAGAGCCCATGACACATGTTTTGTTTGATTATAGCTGAAATTTCACATGTTAATAGAGTGTTATTCTTACATATCTGCGTACAACAGGTACCGTGCATGTACGAAAGTTGCAAAAAAATGTAGGGATAACCAAGAATCATTCGAAAATTTAATTTAAGTAGAGTAAAAACATAAATGATGAACCCCTCACCGACTAAGGGGTAATTTTGTTCAACGTAACCTCTTCCAAAATGATCTTCCTCATTGATTTTTGTACTCTTCGGAAATCAAATTGACGAATAATTCTTGTTTTGCCCAATCGCAACTTTGTTGAATGCCCGGAATCTGGCGTCCCCAAGTAGGTCAGAAAGACACTCGATTAAATACTCATCTAGCATATATATACCATCATGTAATATCTCAGACTATGATATTTTATGTTTGTATTTCCATACAGGATCTTCATGTATGCTGAAGGGTTTTCCAATAAGAGATGTTATTTTGATATTCAAAGAAAAATGCCATTTTTCAATATAAATGATCGGATGTACAGCAGCAATATTCTCGGCTGTTCTTGAGCGACGTGCACGGATTTTATTCTTCACATCACTAACTTGCCCCAACAGCTCGAATTTTTCCACCAATTCCTTTATTGCGGTCCGACAAGGTGCTTCACGACGACCCAAAAATGTTGGAGTTTTACGAACCGTATCTGCTAAATTTTCATATATTTACAGTGAATTTTAACAATTTCAGTGCGTTGTTGAAGCATGTATCGTTCCATTTTTATTAATGGCGTAGTTTCTACTTGTCAATGTAAAAAAATGACAGCTTCAAAAGTGACATCTACCGAAAGAGCGGGCTATTCAAAATAACACCTCTTATTGGGCAACCCTTTATCACACACTTTCACCATCAGTGAATTCTCAATAATTCTGTTATGAAGAACCTTAACTCACACGCACAACGCCCGGAACACAAAAATGTGGTTGGTCTGTCGCAGGAAGCGGCCACTAGCCAACCTACGGAATAGTTTCACGATGGATTTCGAAGAGGAATCACCGCTGTGGATTTTGCTCCGATTAACAAGAT
Source organism: Myrrha octodecimguttata (assembly GCA_958510865.1). NCBI lineage: Eukaryota > Metazoa > Arthropoda > Insecta > Coleoptera > Coccinellidae > Myrrha > Myrrha octodecimguttata. Next base: position 30,770,818 of record OY294065.1, on the reverse strand, counting down.
AAATAAACGAACACGCATTGCCTCTGTGATTAAGATGAACCGCAGAAAGCCGGACGTGTGCGCGATATGAGGCATTATCCTACTGATTCGATACTTACCACATACTAACGCAGATTCGTGTTAGTTAAGTCATATGGCAAAATCAAGGCGCAAATTACCATCAGGTGAAACGTTTCTAATTGGTAGATTGCCTTATAAGTCACTCGTCACAGCGCAGTTCAACGATCGAGTATAGTTATAGGTGGTAAGGGGTTACATTCCACTGCGACCTTAAGGTCTATCGTGCCCCCTTGTCGGAGGCTAAGTTCTCATTCCTCCTATAATGCTCCTGTCCAAGATATTTCTTGCGCAGGCTCACAATGGCGAGGCATTCTGTGATCAGGTGAACAGGAGTTTCCTCCTCTTCCCCACAAAATCTGCACTCGTCAGTTTCTGATAAGCCCATTCTCATCATGTGCTTCCTCAGGCGACAGTGTCCTGTGAGGAAACCAGTGAGGAGGCGTAACTTATTCTTACTGAGATGCAAATGATTTTTGGATCTAGTAATTTCAAAGTTCCGAAGGAACTTTTCAGAGTTTTCTATTCCTGGAGAATTCCTCCAGAGTGCCCCTCTTTCATTTTCTTCCTTCTCCAAAAACTCTATCGTAGGTACATTTGCCTATACCACAGAAAGGTTCTGGGCCAGTAGGTAGCGTTTGTGCTCGTTTTCTGGCTAGAGTGTTGGCCTCTTCATTTCCTTTGATTTCTGAGTGCCCAGGAACCCAGACGATTGAGTAACAGCTGATGCCATCCGTCCGTTCGGTGAGGTGAAAGGCACACTAGAAAAGGAGGGAGTTTTTCTGAAATGTAACGTCACGGAATGCCGCGAAGTTCCGTGCGTTTGAGCAACCAATCTTAAGCTACATTAAGAATGACTTCGCGGTCGAAGTGCCAATTCAACACGAAAGCCGGCACGAAATTTGCCATTCACAATGAAATCCCTGGCCATTCTATGGTTGCAGTTCCTAGATTAGATCTAATATAAGAGTATTTAAAGAGTTTTATAGTCCTCATCCATTTTTCCCCATAATTAAAATATGTGAGAAATTCCAAAAAAACACATCAAACCCGCCACAACAGAACGAATGCGCATGTGCGATAGCCGGCATGAAGTGTAGGTCGAAGTCGAAATGCAAGCTTGCATAAAATATTGCCCACTTCAACTTGCGGGCCGGCATGAGTTTCATTGTGAATGAAATCTTTGGTTCCCATATGTTTAGCACGCGTTGCCAAGTCGCATTTCCCCCTCTAAGTGATTCACAATGTAGCTTTAGGTACTAGGTACTAGAACACATAATTTCAATATTATATTTTCGAAAAAATATTTGATCACCTTACACTGAAAAATAAAAATGGGGATTTGCATTTAAAGGGATTTTTTCTTGAGTCACGATATGGCAACGTCGAATTCAGCTTTCTCGGAAAGAAAAGGACGTCAAATATGTCACTTTGCTTAGGAAAACAGAGATAGCTATACTTCGATCGGGTAAGAGTAGAAGACAACGACCAAGGAATAGAAAAAGAACAGCACAGACTGTCATACTGTCATATTACTGACAAATCGCAAACGGAAATTGTTTGGCTATATTGACAAAGAACACGTGTGTACCACAGAATAGGAATAAATATTTAATTATTCTATAGCAGAAAGAGCTACTAAACTAAACACCGTTGTCACTTCCTGCATGCCTGGCAAATCCCAAACCCCAATTTTGAAATCTGATTTTGAATACTTTCTGAAGGTAATTTGGGAAAATGATGAATCAAACCCATAATAATTATGTTCAAATTTGCATTTGCAGTAATAACCCAAATTCAGGAAAAACCCCCATTGAATAATCATTTACCCGTTGATAAATGAACTATTTGACGGCGGTTGAACGTTTTTCAGTGTTCTGATGGATAAAATAATCGATGATATTTTTCGCATTATAGGTATTCGATGGAGCGAGTGCTGCCTCCAAATCGCTAGGGAAATTTTGCAGCTTAACACATCCAAGATTCATTCGAACCACACAAAATCATGCCTATGTTCGGTTCAAATCAGACGTGAGCTTTCAGGGTAGAGGCTTCCAATTACAGTATACAACAGGTACGCATGATGCGTTTCAGAAATCTTATGCATTATCTGTCAATAATTTCATCCTCCATTTCAAATGAAATTTCAGTTTGCCAGAACAACGTCACTGGTTTCTACGGAGTTATCGAAAGTCCAAACTTTCCAAACCAATATCAACTACCAGAAGATTGCATGTGGAACATCATTGTTGAAAGTAAAAATAAGATTAATATTACGTTCACAACATTCGATGTGAAATCGTGGATAGACTATGGAAATAAGACATGCTCGTCCAACAGCTTGGAGGTAGGTACCAGCAGAAGTTTATACAAGCTCTTATTCAGTCAAAATCGGGAAATCAAGAGAAACAGAACGATTCAAGAAGACCCGATAATGTCTTGCAGAAAAATTCAGATGACATTAAAGATAAGCTTGAACGCAACTCACCTTTTTTACACAAATATTTGGAAGCTTTGAACAGTTTTTTCTTACAATGGTATCGATTTTGCTCAAATTTATTGCAGAGAGGCAGATTCTGTGGCATGAATTATCGATTGTAAGTGGCCCCTCAAAAAGAAATCTAGAAGGGCAAGATCTGGAGACAATTGTCAACTTGAGAATGCCGTAGCTTTTTGGAGCCACGTTGGAGCTCCACCTCAAATTTCACCGCCACTGTCAGACAATCTTTAAATATAAACTTCTCAAATCAGTGCATTGGTCGGAAAGGTCCTATAGAAAAGCCAGCCAAATCTCCAGATCTATCCCCTCTAGAATTTTTGTGAGTCGAAGTCGAAAATGTATGTCACAGAATGCGCCTCTCTGGAAGAATTACGCCAGCGAATTGTCAACAAATACAGCCGAATTACCCACGAAATTCTCCATGAGGTGGGGTGGAAATTTGAGCAGAATTCAAACCATTGTATAAGTTGTCGGGGCCCCTTTTGGGCCTTGGTTTGCAGGACACTTATCTCGCATATCTGAACAAATGTTGACCTCCCGCATTGTTTTTCTGAATTTGGTAACTATCTTATGCTCAAGGTAAACCAGTTGATATTTCGATTTCAAAGTTGAATGTAACGTGAACGGATTTTCAAATAAAAAAAAGTGGTCACAGTAGGAATTCGTTCTGGAGAAGAAAGAGCTCCAGTAATTATATACTAACATAACCACTAGAACGAATATCTAAAGACTTCTCTTTTCCGTTCATAAAGTGAAAGCATAGGTTGATGCATCCAAAACACACAACTTGGAACCAAAAAGTTAGGAAAAATTTCAAAAATTGGTTTCGTAGATTCATAAATTTATCAACTCGATAAATAGTGAGCTAAGCATTAAGTGAACGGCCCTGTATGTATTAATTCTTATGTTTTTAAGATCAAATATCTTTCTTCGGATTCGAGCACCGACACACCAGTATATGACCTTTATGGAAAATATTGTGGACATATGGACACTCCAAAACTAATTGCATTAGATCACAATCAGGTTCAAATTCATTACAGCACACGTAGCAGAATGGTCGGACAAGGATTCAGATTGGAGTGGGTCCTCGATGGTCAGCAATTGTTCCACGAAATACCGTTCGATATCTTTTCATTATATCTTTTCAGGATGCGGAGGAAAACTGTACAAATCAGGCACGATTAAATCACCAAATTATCCCAAGGGATATCCAGAATCTATAGCTTGCAGATGGGAATTGGAAACAGATTTTGGATATTCTTTCGTCCTGACTTTCACTGAAATCGATTTGGAAAGAGTGAACGACTGTCATTATGACTCTATTCAGGTGAGACTTCAAGGTGTCTTCCAGAGAGGATCAGCAAACCGAATATATTTGCATGCACCACCAGTCATCATTTTTCAACCAAATATTAGACTTCAGTTTGATCGGATCTATTTTTTCGGAAATATGGGCAGAATACAAATATCCTGAAATATAACACCATGCAATTCCACCTCGAATTCTTCTCAAGGCACTCCAGCCTGTACATTTTTATTTTCTAGGTGTACAATGGACCAGACAACACATATCCAAAATTGGCACATTTCTGTCATCAGGACACCCCAATCAAGGTCACTAGTAACGGCCACAAGATGAGCCTATACTTCACCACTGACACTTCTTATCAGGGCAAAGGATTCATTGCCAATTTCACTTCAGTAAAATCAAGTAATTGTTCATAATTCCATCATAATCCAATTTCTAAAAGAACCGTTTTCTTCCAGAATGCGGCGGAAGAATGACCATGTCAAAAGGCTCAATATTCTCACCAAACTATCCACAGAAGTATGACAAAAATGACACCTGTGAATGGTTGTTGGAAGTCGATGAAAATCACCTGATCGATTTGGATTTCGATGATGTTGAATTGTTGGGAAACGATGTCTTCTGCAGCAAGAACTACATCAAGGTTGGTTCTCGATTTCAATTGCTTGATTTATGTGAACATCATTTGATTCTAGGTCTACGATGGACCTTCCAAAGCCTATCCAGTTTTGGAAAAAATATGTGGTACGACGAAGCCAAATAAAACGATAACATCTACCCACAACACAATGTTGGTCGAATTTTCTGGTAGCACATTTTTGACGAGCAAAGGATTCAAAGCGCATTTTAATAAGGTTAGATCCATATAATTTTGGAATATAAGAACTGAATTGTGTGTTTGGTTGAAAGAGTTCTTTCAACGATTTGACAAGGAATGTTATGCATAACTAATCGATTGAAGCGTTGATCGAAGTTTTCTGAAACGAACTTTCACAGTTCAGAAAACCAGTGTAGGCAAACGAGCTGTTCCTTTAGAGAAGGGTTGTTTTCTTAATTTCTAAAAACTTTAGCCTAAACGGACTGGGGTGGCTTGTTCATTATTGGGTGATCTTTCAGAAAAATCCAGCTGTGCTTTGTAAACCAGCAATAAAGCTCACCTATGGGAGTGTATCGGTAAGCAATACTGCCATCACTGGATAACTGACAACCCTCAAAAGCTTCATCAAAGACGTCTGCACAACCCTAAAGTCACAGTTTGTTGTTCTTTCTCGTCTGAAGGCACAATTGGATCTTACTCTTTTGTAAAGATCACTGTTACAGTGAACTCTATCCGTTACAATCACATTCTTGATAATCTCTTTGCAAGTGTGTTAATAAGCAGTGCTGCCGTTAATGGGCAACTGACAGTCCTCAAAAGCTTTATCGAAGACGTCTGCACAACTCTTAAGTCACAGTATGTTGTCCTGACTCGCCCTAAGGTCTTCCTTTTTAAAATGGGTAACCGTTACAGTGAACTCTGTCCGTTACGATCAGATTCTCGATGATCTCTTTGCAAATGATATCTTTGCAAGAGGAGCATATACTATGATAACATATACAGAATGGATTTCTGTTTTTTTACAGGCATGTGGAGCTCGTATTTTAGCTACAGCTAGTGGTGAAATACATATGCATCCAGAATTCATGGATAGTAATAGAGATGATAAATGCTCTTGGACTATAGTAGCACCCGAACCTAGTAAGTTTTTTCTTCATTTCACCATGAGTTTTTTCCGATAGAGTTTTTCAAATTTCAGATCAGCATATCGCTCTCAGCATCACACACCTGGACGCAAGAGTACAGGATTGTTCTACGTATTCGGTGCAGGTTTATGATGGTGAAAATTCTAACGGAACCTTGCTTGGAGAATACTGTGGTCGATCTGTCCCTGGCATGTTACTGAGCAGGGGAAACGCTATACATGTTGTTTCTGAAGTATACATCTTTCTAACAGCAAGCTACGAAGTATACGATTCGAGTGAGGATATTATTTTATTTTTACCAATTTAGTTTATTTGCTAGTAATTTCCTGTCATTTTACTGGAGATACTTCTTGCCTAATCATAACTAGTTCGAACTATCCAAATGAGTATTCCAGAAGTAGAATGAATACCATATGGACTTCATGAAATGACAAATAACCTGCCATATGTATTCGAAATCAGAGACTCAGGGATGCTGAATTATCTTCTCACGCAGAGCACTTAGATTATAGCATCAGATCTTTACTGCTCAAAATAAGTCTGTGCTCATTCGAAGAAGGTTCCAAAACTCCTGGAGGATCAAGAGCAGGCCTTATATCAGCATTTCAATAAGTCCTACATTTGGATAAAAAATATTCTCACCTTTGTCTGGATATGGAGTCAATTATACTTCTCAGGCAATGATGACCCACAACCAATCAAATATTAGGACAAACCGAACAAAACTGCTTTTGTCGGCATTCTGACATGTCACTCTAGGCTGACGACTTGTATGCACAAGCTTGTTGTGCTTAGAAGAAAACGAAAAAGTTATGTACGTAGTCTCGGAATATCCAACAGTTAAATGAATCAGCTTCGACATCTTTGGTTCGACCTTGAAAAAATGGAGCTGGAGGATCTTATCTAACCTGAAACTATAATGAATATAAGCAATCTTGTGCGAGATGATTCATTTCCTTGTGTTATACCCAACTAAAAATCAATTCCAAATCTAATTTCTTTTATAGGTTGTGGTGGAAATCTGAACACACTTGCTGGTACCATTATTTCTCCTGGTTTTATCGATGGAATAACTAAATTAGGCACAGCATCGACAGAATCCGAATGTGAATGGACCCTTACTGTTGCTCCTGGTGGGTTCTTTTCTTCTGTTTTATACAAGAAGAAAAAAGTAGAGTTCAACACATTTCTCCGTTTCAAATAGAGAATAATACCTTATTCGTTCTTTTTCAGGAAATCAAATCAGTCTGACCTTCGATGATTTCAAAGTACCTGAATCAGACAAATGCAAAACAGACTTCTTGGAGGTACGTCGACAAAATTCAAGTGGTAAACTATTAGGGACCTTCTGTGGCGATAAAAAACCTGCTGATATCTCAGTCGAGGGTAGTTTGTGGCTCTACTTGAAAATTTCTACCAATATTGGTGGGAAGTATACTTCAGGATTGAAAGCAACTTTTTCCTTAGGTAATGTAGAGGATTCTCACCAGAGAATCTAGGACACTTTTATTGCAATATTGGTTGTTAGGTATAGTGTAATGAAAGAACGGAACCCTTGTATAACTATTGAAAAAATACCTTATTGAGAGATGGAGCTTTAATAAATCTGTTTTGTTATAATGCATAATATTTGCAGTTTTCAAGAACTGTAGTCCATGACAAGATACGAAGGTATTTTTCCCAATTGAATTATACATTGCGAACTTACCTATACCTACTTATTCTTTGAGAATTCTGATACTGACCTTTGTCACGAAGCCTTCTTCGGACCAAATAATCTTCAAATACATCGAACAGGAAGAGAATCTGGTGATCTTATATTTCAAAATCCTGAGTTTATTCTGACGATATCTTCTCAACATTTACTTTTTCTTCAGCTCATGCTACCGTATTGAATTTACCATCCGGTCAGATAGCGAGCCCACTATATCCAAAATATTTCAATACATACGATGACTATACCTGGAAAATATCTGTGACATTTGGGAAGAAAATATCCATTAAGTTCAAAGAAATATCTCTGGGAGTACACTACGAAGCAGATTGTTCGAATTCAGGGATGCAGGTGAGAAAAAAAATTCTAGAAAAGCACTGACAGTCGGCAGCTTTCACGCGCAAATCCTTTGAATTTATTTATTGACACGATCATCACACAAGTTTGCACAATGCAACAGTCTTTGCCAACTGCTTACTAATTTTCATCATGATCGGATCAGTAACTTCTGAGTCATTACGGAAATTACGATACCAAGGAAAAAACTACATATCATCGCAAATTGAAATCTCAACGAACCAAAACTTGGCCGATGTTGTAAAATTGTTAGTTCAAGTGCAGAATCTCATGAACATCTCATAAACAGTTTAGGAAACAATGCTTTCAACAAAAATTTCGAATTAACTTCCTACACGGTTCAACGAAATTTTGCATTCAGTTGCGCGCCGTTTTTTTCAACTAAACACCAATTATCAATCTGTAACTGTAGTAGTTCCTGAGATATTGAGGAAATAACCTCAAAAATTCCAATGCGTATAACAACAAAACTATTGAGCCGATTTGGCCCATCAACAAAACGACCCATCGCTTTTTTATGAGCAACCTTCACTGAATGTTTCGAAGTCGATAGCTTTCTCCGTTCGCGTTTAGTCGTTTGAGACCATTTTACGAGAAAATCCGCAAATTGCAGACATTTGGGCAAATTAATGGAACCTTTGTTCTAGAAAATGTCCGTGGAAAAGAGCTATTTCACTCTGTGTTATGGAATTAAGCTTCAGACCTTATGCTTCTAGATAGAAGTGTTTTGACCTGAATTGGTTTATTCAGGTGTATTGGGGGGTGTCAATAGTAGAGACCCCGTGCGGTTGAATTAATCGCACTTGATTAATTCTGTCGTTATCAAAATGAAGACACGACCGACGAATATTTTCTGATCTTCATCAGAAATGTTGATGCTTCTAAAATAAGCAGATAATTGAAGAACTTATTAACCAGTTGATCAATATCGTTGCACTTATGACACGAAGATGTTGTTAAGGTGTATTAAAAATGCACTTTTAACACGTAACAAAAATGTATTTTCTTGTATCTGTATTAGGTAACAAGACCGAAATGGTATACAAGTGATTTGCACAATAGAATCTTCCTTCTATATCTTATTCACAATTCACTTATTCTTATATACACAACAAGTAGTATCTGTGAGAAACATTTCTTATTATATTCTTGTTCCAGATATTTGACGGAATCGACCAGACAGCACCTGTGCTCAAAGTGCTGTGTGAATATGATACACCAGAACCAGTGAAAACGTCTTCGAATGAAGTATTCATTTTAGTTGCTTTTACTGCTGGCAATTCCAGGTTCTTGATAGAATGGGAAGAAACTGACTCTTATGTTCCACCACCAGCCAAGAACTCTACAGGTATTGATCAAAAATTTTAGAAAAGCAATGATGGCCAACCGTAACCACAATAGCAAAATTTCATGAATATCATATCCAAGGGATCATTGGGCGGATTCAACTCATCCAACTTGATTGAATTCATTTGGCTCTTGTACATTAGAAAGACAGATGAGATATTATTTTATATTTTCACAGTGCGATTTTTCGATCGAGTAATGAAGGATCTCGATTACATGCTCTAATATTTTTATTTAATTTCACCAAGTTCCTCAGCTTATTTTCTCCTGGAGTTCGTTGAGATGCAACCATTCCTAATCAGCTGTTGTGTTTTGGGATTTTGCATATCGAATAGGTTTCCAGTTTCATACAAATTTTCAGTTCGATTTTCATCTTGTAGACGAGCGCATTAAGAGATATTATCTTCGTCCTCCCTTGCAATTCCACTAAGTTTTGAAGGAATGTCAATAGAACCAAGATTAACGAACAGTATTGCACTCATATATATGATTCATAATGGTTCACATTCAAGGGGAAACAGAGATTTTATCAGGCCAGTGGAAAAATCCAGACTTTGGAAAACTACTCAGACCTGTCAATTTTGTTCTTTGGGTAAGAATTTATCCATATAGAGTCCATTCATCATTTCATTTTATTCCTCTGCCTGATAACCCCAATGCCTCAAATTTGAAAATGAGTCGGGTGATATGTTGTTGAAACTGTCTTTCTGAATAAGACCTTCCAATTTTTTCTTGAGGTTTAATAATTCGTTTACGTATTCCAACTATGAAATTGAAGGTGGATCGATCAGAACAATCCTATAGAATGGCTAGCCTGAGCTCCAGATCTCTTTCCTCTGATCTTTTTTTGTGGGTCATTTAAAATCGATTATATTATTTATGCTACCGAATGCTTCCTCTCTGGAAGAATTACGCCATAATGTTGTCTACGAATGTAGCCTTATCACCCTCGAAATGCTTCGGAATGTAGGGCGGAAGTTTGAGCTGAATTTAAACCATCACTTATCTCGTACCTATGAACGAATTTGGAACGAACTTGGATGATATTTCATTTTAAAATTCGAATACTTGTAATGATCAAAACTCAAAAAAATCTTCATTGTTGTAGTCATAAGACCTTGTTCACATCATATAACCCGATCCATCTTCCCCATTCCAATTGGAGGGGTTGGGGTAGCCGTGTAGAGGGATGAAATGACATGCTGATGGATTTTATCCATCAATTTGACAGGCTCGAGAGATTCTCTGAAATCTTGATTTTTCCCCTAGCCAAGGCTTCTGTTTCCTTTCCAACGTGGCACATTGTATACCCTTCCTTATTCCAAACCATAAAACTAATCTTCAATTTTTGCATGGGATCTTAATCTTTGACCTATTTATATCCTTATATTGCAGTTGAGGGCTGCGGTTCACAGGGTATCATTGACATGACAAACACAAGGAATTACTCAATTGAATCTCCCGGATTTCCACATGGTTATGCAGATAATCTGAACTGCGAATGGACATTTTCAACTTCGTCCACGAATCATTTGGTGATCAACTTCATTTGGTTGGATTTGAAATCCACCTTTGGAATGTACTCCTCATGCAACTACCAGGATTCAGTAGAAATATTTTCTGGGAAAGAGAAAACTGGCGAGTGGAAATCAATCAAGAAGCTCTGCCTACTTAATGAAACCAATACTGTATACCCTAGTAGTAATTTAATGAAAGTAAAGTTCTATACTGACTACAGTGGAAATGCTACGGGCTTCAGGGCTGTAATCAAAGAAGGTAGGTGGAAACCGTAAATTTCGGGCAAACTTGCAACATTACCTGTCGCCGAGATATTAATTAGATATTAACATCATTGAACGCAGTGGGTTCTCCTGAACAAAACATTTGAAGTCTTCCTTAGTTTGGAAGATATGGGCCTTAAAAGTTCCGAATAGTTGCATTTTCAGGTTTCACCATGAAAATGATCACTTACTTATTTAATATACTTCACAAATCATCTTTGAACCTCCAGCCAACGATTAGCGACACTTTCTCTCAAGTGAAGTCGTTATTTGGTGGAATGAAATTCAAAATACTAGACAACCACTCAACCTCTACGGAATATTTCTCAATGTCAAAGTTAAGTTTGGCAACAGCACCTTTTCCTTGCTGGCCAATGTATTATGACAGATGAGTATTGGTGGGCAGAAAATATGAAATGATAGACAGCTGAAGGATACGATTTTGATGAAACTGTTTCTGTCGAGAGCCAAAACATTGAGAACATTCGTTTAAAGTTTCTCTTTGATTGTTTTCTTTTGAACTCAAAACTTTCATCCGGCTTCAAAATGGAGAGTCAAACTTTTTTTATATTATGACTTCGAGATGGTCCAAGTTTGAAATGAAATATGCAGGGTTTTCCAATAAAATGGGTTATGTAATAACCTCGATTTCATTAGAATACAGGTTTGGAAAAGGCAGTCGGTAAGATGTGAAAGCCAGTGTTTATCTAACGAAGGTCAGAATAAAATGGACCAGTAAAAGAATCAAAATTATAGTGAGATGCCTTATCGAATAAACGACTGTTCTCCTGCAATGGTAGGTTGAAAATGTCTGGTGGGGACTGCAGTCCACGATACGCGATCGAAGGAAGCGCTTGCCAGTAGGCTTTAGCTCTCAGAACGAGAGCTGCGTTTTCGGATGAAAAAGAGTAGATTACTTGTAAATCGAAATTTGTAATGTGAAAAAAAAAACAAATTATAAAATGGTATTTTGGTGGTTAATCAAGAGAAAATAATTTTTGTTTTTCAATTTCTTACTTCCGTAAAAGTAATTTCGCCAGTTGTGGCGAAAAAGAAGCTGAATCATTTTCACAGAGGAAATCATTTGAGTCATTCATTGTGGTAAACAAATCCCTCTTATAAAATGGAATAAAATTCTCGGTTTTAATTTTCAGCCGTCTAAAGCACCTCCCTTTTGAAGAGCTACTGTCTACTGGCAAACTCTTTCTTCGATCGTGTACTGCAGCCCCCTTCACATATTTCAAACCTGCCATTGCAATAGAACAGTCGTTTATTCGATATAGTATCGCGCTGTGATTTTAATTCTTCCATGGTCCATTTTATTCTGACCCCCGTTAGATTAACACTGGGTTTCGCATATCACCAACTGTCTTTTCCAAACCTGTATATCAACTCAAAATAAATAGAAATCAATGTGTTTTATTTAAGTAATGAAACAAAAAAGAACTTCACGTATACAGATTTCGACCATTTAAACTCCTGCTTTCTTTCAAAATTTTCAGTTTGTGGAGGCGAAATATCGGCATCAGAAGGAAACATTATTTTTGATGAACATCACCTAAGGGGACCTCTAGTAAGTATTTTGTCAACAGTCAGATCTCCTTTCAAATTTGATTTTCCTGGTCATGTTATTGTGGAAATCGAATGAAGAAGAATACTGTTTTTGTTGTAGCCCTACATTACACTCATCCGTACGAACCTTGCTCATTGTTTTCGAATAACATGAAAAACTCGATTCTTTCTTTAATTAATACACATTTTCACAGTGCCAATGGAATATTACTGTACCAATTGGTAAAACCATAAGTGTGGATTTCTCGCAATTTAATATTGCGGCAGGACAACCTGAAGGATGCAAAAATTATTTGATGGTTGGTAAACTAAAAAAAAAATCAGAAAGAAGCCTTAATTTCTCTTTCTATTTTCTAGTTGAGGAATGGTTTGTCGCCAGACTCACCGCCACTTGGATCTGGAAAATACTGCGAAACTGACGCACCTATTTTGAGAACGACCAGTAATACTTTAAGTGTGAAATATGTTGGAACAGCAAATATAAAAGTAGGTCAGCATTCGGTTCATAGTTTCATAATAATTAACCGTTTGCTTTCAGGGTTTCAACCTTCATTTTAAAGCAGTGTCCTATGAATGTGGTGGTTCAAGAGAGCTGACCATGTTTGAAAATTCAACCACATTATCTTCTCCAAATTATCCAAACGTACCATTACCACATATTGATTGTGTCTGGATTATAAAATCACCTCCTGGTACATCTATACAGATTGACTTCCAGGGAAGATTTGATTTGACTCAATCCGAAGGGTAGGAATAAAAACAAAATTATACACATAATTCCAAACTATAAAAATTAAATAAGGTGTGAATCGTGTCGATCTCAAACTCTAAATAGAAAGATTCTAAAGACATCGACTTCTATTGAAGAAAGTTGTGAGATGGAACAAGAAAATTAAAGAATGTGATATTCCAAAGATTCCGAGTATTCAATACAAATTTCAAAATTGATATAGTGAGGGACCCATCCTGGTCCCTGCACCATTTTGTAACCATACAGAATTGCTCACATATTGGAGTTTTTCAAATGGTTTTTCCGCACTGATATCTCAATTAATCGGTCCAAAAGGCATATCACTACTTCTAATCCTAATAAAAAAGGAGGAGAAAATATCCTTGCTGAAACCATTGTCGTCGATTACCGTTCAAGTGTTCGAATAGATACATCGACAAATAACCAACCTCGATCTATACTATGCTATATAGCATCTACACCGGAGTAGCATTTTCCAAGGAATTCACATACTGCAGTAACACGGTTATTACCGATCATCCGAACGATTCAGCCGGTCCGAATGCTTTAAGGGTTCTATATAGGTACTTGAAATCTGTAAAATGACGGTTTTGAAAAGAAATTTTCACTCTCAGCTTAGGGTTCGCGAGGTGCTCCTCAGATGGCGACAGCGAAATTTCATTCATAAGACCGTCATCAAATAGGTTCCAAATATTTAGAACCCTTTCGGCATTTGGACAAGGTGATGGACTGATGATTGGCGATAATGGTGAAACTGTACCATACGAATTTCTTGGACACTGCTCCTTTGGTGTAGCGGCTTTAGTTGATGTTTCGTTATCCTTTCGAATGATTTTGCAGGTGCACTTCCGAGGCTGTTGAGATAAGAAATGGCGGAACAGAATTTTCACCACTCATAGGGAGATTCTGTAAAAATATGCCCAGTTCCCAGTTTTCAACGGACAATATAATTTACGTCAAATTTCTGACTGACGTTGATGATCCCAGGAATGGCTTCAAGTCAACTGCAACTTTGGGTAAGATGGAAAAACAACTAAACAAGCATATCCAACGGTTTGCCAAATGTAACCTCGAAATATTTCCTATTCAACCTTCTTGTCACGATATATTCGAAATTCGATTCGTTCGAAACAATTCAAATATACACTAAAAACTTTATTTTCAGCAACATGTGGGGGTACCTACAGAGGTACAACCGGGAGAATATCATGGTCTGCTGATGACAGCAGGTTATTTCATGCTAAAAACAATTGTACATGGCATATTGTTGCACCACAAGATTTCAACCTGGTTGTGACTGTGGATGTTTTGGATACTCCTCTTTCAAATTTTGGTTGTAGTGGACTTCTAAAAGGTGTTCATATTTATTCGGTTGATCCAATTCTTGGAAAAGGTAATTGAAGAATTTTATCTGGGTGGAGATTGAAATAACATCTTATTTTTTCAGAGACTTTGGTGAGGAGTATTTGCAGTCGAAATGACACTCATGCCGTTATGACTATTAACTCCAACTTGGCTGTTATTCGCTACAAGTACAATAACAATGTGTATTCGATAAATAAATTCGCATTGGTCTATGACGCAAAGAAACAAAGTGAGTATTATTATTTCTTCAACACTCATATTCGAGCAACTACTAGTCTGAAGAGTACCAGTTGACTTCTCATATTCTCAATATTCAGAATAACCAATAATAAGCAATTCACGAATTTCATGGATGGAAATCATAGAAATGTGGCAATAAAAAATGTGAATATGTCGTATCTGACATGGCCACTGTCAATTTCTACTTCTTGGATGCTGAACGTACTCGGGATGTGTTGATACACGAGTACACAATACCTTTGAATGTTGATTTTTTCTCTTCACCACTCAGTAATTCGATGCTATTTCAGGCTGCACCTTCAACCTGAACACACGCAGTGGTTTGATATCAACACCAGGATACCCCAAGCTCGCTTATCGTCTAATGCATTGCAAATGGAAAATAACTGTTCCAGAAGGAAAAAGAATAAGACTGAGGTTCGTCGATTTGGATCTGGACGAGAACTTGGATTACAAGAATCAGGGTATTGTAATGCTTGACAGTAGCAGTCATATGATGCCAATATCCATTATTCGTTCTTATAACGGCAGTAACAAAGGTGTAAGAGAGGTCAAATCGAGCTCAAACACGATGGTTATTTTTTACTGGTCAATGAATGCTCACGGGCGTGGATTTTCAGCTGTTTACGATTCCGATGAAGAAACAGGTAATTGGACATTTTTATATCAAGCTATTTCAGTCAGAATTGACCTAAATCTTCCTCATACGTACCACTAAGGCATTATTTTTAGTTCTTTTTCATGAACTCACACAGGTAAAACTGCTTGAAGTTGCAAAGGAAAAAAAATCTGACGTGAAGTCAGTAGCTTTTGCGCGGTTGTTTAAATTCGTTGCCACAGCGAAAATCCTTTCACGTTTCCACCCCGCCAAAGGCAGCTTTACTTCCTGATGAAAAGATTTAGGGATCCTCTAATCGAATAATGCTCACGAAATTTTGCACGAACCTTCACGCTTCGGCCATTTATACCAAACTATAGCACGCTGTTTCCTAGAAGATGCGCTCAAAAAATTGGATCAGGAATTTATACAGTAACATGACTCTGTCTTCGTCTCATTTGGGAAAAAAATTCCAGCAGAAAACCCTGTGATGTCCTATGAATAATTGAAGCCGGTTCTTCATTTTCTTTTTTATCAATCCAATATTCGAATAAGCCTTCAGTGTTTGAACTAGATGTCTCTTCAATTCTGAGGAATAAAATGATGTTTTTTTCAGTCTGTCAAGGATCTTTCAACGAAACAAGTGGAAGTATTGCTTTTCCGAATGCATCATCATTTTTCTGTTCGTGGAATCGGAAGCAGGCTCACTGGAACACCACTCTGAAGGCTACTGCAACAATGCATTTAAAATCGAGGCCTGCACCTACTGGATACTGTAGAAGTGGAAGTTCGGCTATTATGGTCTACTGTAAGTACTTTTCAATTCTTTCTCAGTCTTATTGTAGAAATTCATACAACTACTGAAAATTTCAATTTTTTTCTTCAGCTGGAACGATTTGGAATCCGCTGCAATTTTCATTATGCTCCAACACCACTAGTCCTGCCATCTTGAGGACGTCTTACCCGAACCTTAACCTCCAGGTTCGAAAAATTAAAATTATCCCTTTGTAGGTTCTAAAGGGGCTGTACTGTACTACAGCAGTTTCGGGTCTTTAAAAATAGGTTGGCTTAGACAAAAGGTATTAGTGGGGAAAAATGATACCAAATGATGGCTTCCACTTTTTTGGAATAAAGATTAGGATGTTTCCAATGTCAAAGTGTGATAACTAGTGTTGATCGGGTACACTGAGAGTTGGAGTTCTCAATAAAATAGAACGAAGTTGAGGCGTTTCATCTAATCAGCAGAAATCTAAAGCAATTGAATCAGCTGACGCGTTTTCAATTCATAAAATTTAGGGACTCAAACAGAAGAAATACCGATGTACTGGATATACTAAATATACTATAGCTGAAAAATTAGAGAAACCATTTTCACGGATGGTTTTCGCGGATGAAAAAATTGATTGATTGTGAAGAAGTATACGTCGAGAAGTTATGAAATATTTTCTTGAACAGACTGAGCTCGGCGACCCTAAAGTATATTTCATTTCAGAAATGGTATTTTACACAACTGTGAACTATGTTACAGATATGGGGAAAGAGGAAATTGATGAACTATACATTCGACTATGATACCTACAATTGTGGTGGGTTGAGAACTGAAGAAACAGGAGTTATAACCTCACCGAATTTCCCGAATAGACCATCTTCAGCTTTTGAATGCAGTTGGTTGTTGAAGCTGCCAAAAGAACACCAAATCAATGTTTCATTTCATGCATTCGACCTTGGAGATGACTGTGACAAGAGTTTCCTGGAAATTTTTAACGGTCCTTCGCCAAAATCTCCAAGAATTGACAGATTCTGCAAGGATAATAAGCCCATATTACAATCATCAGGTCGATCTCATATTCTATCGGAAAGGTATAATCTGCTCATCAACTACCACTTTGATGCTGATAGCAAGGGCAAAGGATTCAATCTCACCTACGCTCCTATTATCAAAGGTAAAAACAAACGATATGTGAAAAGTTATGGATGATTACTGACGTGAGGTCAGCTGAAGAAGCTTCTACACGCTTGTTCAAATTCGTGGGAGAAAAAGTTCTGGATTTTTTTTATACTCTTCTAACGACACGAGCTTCGCGAAATTTCGCATAAACTTGTACGACAGCATTTGCCAACTATCAACTCAGTTTCATCATTTTTCGAGTTTTTAAAATAACTTGAAAAAGTCCAAAATCCCACCAAAAAATTGCTTGCCATAACTACCCCTCGTTTTCTAGGACGATGACATAAATCGAATAGTTTACTGTCTAGCTGTAGTGCAGAATTTCAGTTCTTCCTAGAACAAGATACAATTTGATGAGTTCCACCTATCGTCATCAAGACTCGTAAAGATCGGAAATATATATCGTTTTTCTAGGTTGTGGAGGTATATTCCATGATAGAAGTCGTATTATACAAACTCCACACTATCCACAGGACTATCCTAATAACACTGAATGTGTATGGGAGATACGTGCACCAGATGGCTACCATGTAGATCTTTCATTCATAGGCAGATTCCATCTAGAGGAAAGCGATAACTGCGTAGATGATTCTTTGATGGTAACCATATCATCATTATCACTTAGTTATGCTAATTTTTCCTCGTTTTAAGATATGGGACTGGAAAAACAACGGTTGGAATTCTTTGAAAACTCTGTGCGGTAGAGAAACACCTTCAAATATCGAGTCAACTGGAACTAGGATGAAAATAAGGTTCAGAAGCAATGACAAAATTCAAGCCCGAGGATTTCAGGTTTGTATTTCATCTTGCTATAGCACAAGAGTGATAAAAGGAGCTCTCATTGAGGTTTTTATTTAACACTCGAATGGAATTTCTGTTTCCTATTTATCCGTGGATATATCCCAACCAATCCGACAACAGAATTATCATCTGAAAGTCAATCAGGACCAGAACCATAAACTGCAAGAGTGAAGTTACTAGAATCCAGGTTCTTGAAGACTGGTCATATTTAAATGAACCCACATCCCATTTCAAAGGGTCTGGTTTCGAAGTTTTGGGACCAAAATTCAACATACTTATTGTACTCGAGAAACATTCTACGAAGCATAAGAGTAACTTCATCCAACTAGTAATGGAGATATTTGAATTTTGATTGTTGGAGACTGGTTGTGTTCAAATGAACCTGAAGCTTTTGGAGTCTTGTGAGGTAGCTTCAACCTCTTTCGGGGTATCACGTTTCGTCCTGGCCTAACCAAGAAAACTTCCTAATCAGTAAGAATTCTCCACAACAAAGTAGCTTTCGAATAAGTAGCTTTCAATCCTTAAGATATAAAGGAACTTTTTTATTTGCATATTATGTAACAAATTTTTTCTAGGCTAAATGGGAATTCAGGTGTGGAGGAACTTTCGTGCCGACCAGCTCTCCTCAGTATATTGTCAGTCCAGGATATCCTGATGCATATCCAAACTTGATTAAGTGTGTATACAAAATTGAATCTCCTAGCTCCAGTAGGATGGTCAGTTTGAAATTCATCGACTTCGATCTAGAAAGAGGTATGATCTAAGTCATGAAATTATTCGTTTTCAATATTTTTTTTCAGGTATGCCAAATTGTGTATCCGACAACGTTACATTACAAAGCTTGGGTACTTACATAGACCCTTCAGCTAGGACCATATATTGCGAAACAACAAAACCACCAGATAACAATTACAAGTTTGGTGTGAAAATCACATTCACTTCTGACGCCTGGATAGTGAGGAGGGGTTTTAAATTTTCGTTCACCACCACTGGTAAGTAGTTTTTCATATCAAATTTGTAATACGCATTTCAATTCAAATAGTTTTAGTTTATAGAACTCCTTCACAGCAAAACTGTTGAGAACCCAGACCAAAGTGGAATATACGCGTCCTTGTGTTTATGTTTGTTATAATGAAGTCAAAGTTTTTGTCATTCTTCCGAGTTCTTTGAAATAACAAAGCAAAATTAGGATCGTGTTATTCCTTCCATTGAAGGTTTTGAGTGGTGGCCCCCTAGGATCATTGCTGGGCACCATATTGCACCATAGTCAGCTACAGCTTAATCTCGCCACAGTTACACAGTGGACGGAAGACTGATTGCTGGTACTAAACGAAGACAAGTGCTATGTTTTACATATCGGTGAAAACAAACCAAGAGTGTCTTGTACACTTGCTGGTAGTGCCCTTGCTATTGTTGAAATGCAGAAGGACCTGGGTTTGGCCCTTACTCATAACCTGGACTGATCTGAGCATATCTCATATGTCTGTTTCAAAGCCCATATGACTCACATCATTCAGAAATCGTTCAGTATCTGCAGGGCTAAGTCCATGGAGGTGCTGTATCAGACCCAAGTGAGTCCTATTATGGAATATGCCAGACCTGCATGGTGGGTTGCCCACCACGGTGATTTGAAATTGCTAGAATCAGTCCGGAGGTGGTGTACGAAGATTCCTTCTGTCGCTTGCAATCGACCCGAGTACCAGACCCGGCTACAACTTTTTGGTCTGTCATTTTTCGAGGGACGTCATACTCGAGGCGTTTTGATCGTTGCTTTCCGAACTATATGAGACAAGAACAACCTCCGTGTTCATACCTACATGCTTGCTGAAGAACCATTCCGTACCAATCTAAGCGGAAATTTCATGAAACATAGGATATTCGATCGGTGGGATGGTTTGCCAGTATCTGTGGTTGCATCTGCCAGTGTCAATGTGTTCAGGAATAGTTTCGATCGGTGGGGAATTCGCGAAGGTGTTCTAGGCAGGGTGTAGCTCATATTTTCGACATTCTGTACATGTTTCATATTTTTTTTCAATGGTATAATTCTATTTCGTTAAATAGCTTAGTTTATAGGACTTACCTCAACCCTGTTTCTTTTCTGATAATACTAATAATACATATCTCCAATTATTTTAGGATGTGGTGGTAACATAACATCTCCCACTCAGATTTCTTCACCTACAGTTTCAAACTACATGGGCTATGTTGAATGCGTTTGGAATATCATCGCACCACCGAAAAAGATCATCTCACTGAGGTAACTTCATCACTTTCTTCGTGATTAAATGCTCATCCTAAAACTGATTGAACGTCATGTTCATAGATTCCTACAATTGATCACTCCCTACACTGCTTCCTGTGCATATGATAATATCGTCGTCTACAACGGATTGGAAAGAGTAGGTGGTAATAAATTAGCTACATTGTGTGGAAACCTTACCACAGACTTGCCAACTCTGAACAGTCCCAATAATAGTATGACAATCGTTTCGAACACAGATCCAAATTATCGGCAGGTGAATTTCCTTGCTGATATTTTCTTCAGTTCAGGTATTAGTATGAAAAGTGGCAAAAAAATGATGATGATTGCATAAATGTTTTTCAGGACCCTCTGAAGGATGTGGAGGTACTTTCAATCTAACAGCACCAAAAACACTATCAGCTCCCAATATAGATGAGAATTTCGATTGTTATTGGAAATTCATGGCACCTGTGGATTACACGATCGAATTTGAAATATTCGAGCTTGTGCTAGACCCGTGTACTAGTGGAAAATGTTCCTGTGGCTTCCTTGAGGTGAGGAAAAGATTTAGAAAAGCGCAAAAGCTGCTGCCTTCACGTCAGTGCTTTTCTAGTTTTTTTTGAAAATTTTTAACAGCAGGATCTTAACAAAATTTTGCATTCAGTTTTGAGTCACATCTTTATACATTATGACATGTATGCAAGTTGAACTTATTCCCAAGTGTGCCTCAATCTCACGGGTATGTCACATGAAAATATTGCAATATCAATTGATGTTTTTTGGCACAACAGCTGATAATTGACGACCTTTGCAAAATCCGTATTGTAGTCGAAGCAAGTTGCTTGGCACACTAATGTTAGTTTAAGCCACGTCGGAGGTCTTAAAGATATTACCACAGGAAAATGACTAAGATTCAATTATGTTTCTTTTTGTTGAAGGTTTCAAAGCATGCTCAAAAAAACTTCTGTTCTTTTCTATTCAAACCTTATTGATCAAATCCCTCTTTATTTCAGATCAGGGATGGGGGTAGTTCTTTATCTACCCTCATAACAAAAGTATGTAGCTCAAATAGTTCTATATCCAAATATCAGACTTCCACTCGATATGGATTCCTAAGGCTGTACATGAATGGTAGAAGCAATGGTTTTAGGGTGATAGCAAAACCAATTATCTGTGAGTTGAAGAAAAACATGGCTATGATAACTTCTTAAAATGCATTGAATTCAAATCTGTAGCTTTTACTCGCTTGTGTGAATTTATTGACAAAGCGGTTTTCAAAGGAACAAAAACGAAAGTTGACATATTTTATTCTCAACGTTACGAAAATAAATATCGCATTGAAACCAAATTTGATATGCTGTTGTTAAAAATTAACTTCACAAAGTATGTGCCAAGTTTCATAGGAAGCTGATGGACAGTTTCAGACGAGATATTTATTTCAAATCCAAAATATTAATGAATAAAATATTTTTTCAAATCTTCCAACGGTACGCTTTCCATATTCCCTAGAACAAGGGAGGAAAATATGCTTGAATATAAATAATTACAGCTCCATGTGGAAAATCCATCTTGAATGTAACGAAGGAAATTCAGAATATCACTTCACCAAATTATCCGAACACATATCCGGAAAATATAAGGTGTAGATGGTTCCTGAAGTCTGAAGCTAACTACATAAAGATGGTACTCCGGTTCAAAGATTTCGAATTATCTGATGAAACAATAGGATCTGTATCGAAGGATGAATGCAAATATGACTTCTTGGAATTGGAAAATGGTGATGTAAGGCATCGACATTTATTCTTCAATTATTTTATATACGGGATGTCCCGTCAAAACCATGTCAAACGAAAGGGGAATGTGTAAAAATTACCGTTCCTGAAATATTCGTTCTTAGCAAACTATTGAGAGTTTTTCCCTCATCAGTCGTTTGATTTACATTTTCCGTCAGTTTGACGTACTCTTTACCGTGACACCCTGTATATCTCTCTCCATTCATTATTGAAAATCTACTCTGGTCAAAAGCCTCGTCAGTTTAATTTTTCTGATTTTGTTTCACAGCAACATAAAGCTTATGGTCAAGGATTGGGTCCAAGTACAGTTTTCTCAGGCAGAGGAAGAAGTTCGAGCACTTTCGTGAGTTGAAAATTCCCAAATATATTGTTTCAATGGAAACAAACAACAAATAAATTAAATCAAAATTAGATCGGTTAGTTAAAGAAGGAAGCCCGTATTTTTTCGTTAGAGACTTTCCTGCGTTATAGTTTATGTTCATCCTAAGCCTTCGTATTCTAATATATATTCAGAGCGAGTTAGGACTGTATTTAAAACTAAACAGTGTATGTAACGCAAGTTTCGGAAACCACGTTTTCGTGGCCCAGAGACGTATCTTCACTAACTACAGGTACAAGTTCACATGCTGAACGAGTGGGGAGGGTGGTGTACAGAACCAATAGGGAAAGGTTTTTTAAACGGCCAAGTAAGTTTTTCCCGAGCTCTTTAATAGCTTCACCGATTTATCCGCAATTAAATGACCGGTTGTTAAAACGTGATTAGCGACCGCCGATTTATCAGGATGGTTGTTACGGATATGGCTTATATGTTCCTTAAATCAACATCAACATCAACACGAGATTTAAGGAATACATGAGCCATATCCGTAACAACCATCCTGATAAATGGCTCATATTTTCCTTGAAAAACATCAACATCAACACGATATTTAAGGAATACATGAGCCATATCCGTAACAACCATCCTGATGAATGGCTTATATGTTCCTCAAATCAACATCAACATCAACACGAGATTTGAGGAATACATGAGCCATATCCGTTTTAACCATCCTGATAAATCGGCGGTCCCTAATCACGTTTTAACAACCGGTCATTTAATTTCGGAAAAATCCGTAAAGCTATTAAAGAGCTCGGGAAAAACTTACTTGAATACGCTTGAAGGTATACATTTGTTCAAAAGAAGAGATAGATTGCTAAACAATGGTTTTACCCCCATGACTGCACCATTTTTCCAAATATTTCCCTGACTCACCCTCGATAACCCAGCACTACCCTAATTGCCTTTCAACAACCCTTTCCCTATTGGTTCTGTATACCACCCTCCCCACTCGTTCAGCATGAGAACTTTTTCCTGTAGTTGGTAACGGTATGTCTCTGGACGAAGGAAGCATGGTAACCGAAACGTGCGTTAGACGCAGAAAGTGTAAGTGGATTAGAGAGTAGTTACACACTGCTCTGTTATCAGTATTCTATCCACAGTGAACTCAAATAATGTATTTGAAATATCTAGAAGATGTTGCATCAATTGACAGACCCGAATTGCAATGCAGAATGTCTGGATGTACTGATTATAAAATGCTTGGAAGTAAACAATAGTGTATTCAGCTAGGGTGTAGTCAAAGACATGATTAGTTTGCATTGATTGAATGTTTATGAAGTATTTTGATAATGTTATTGTCCATGAAGTTATTCTTTCTGGGTGTAACGCTCATTTTGTGACTGAGTATTTTTGCAGACATACTTCTGCCTCAAACGGGCCTTATACTACACAAAAAGAACAATCCATATTTATTCCTGCCTTATTCATTTTTTTAGGAATATTTATTGATGGGGGTACATCGATTCTGTGGTAGGAGTGAACGCATATTCGAATATTATTCTCCTACGGGCACTTTAGCTATGATATTCCAAAGTAAATATGGAATGAATCGGGGTAAAGGATTCTTGATTGAATATCAATTAGCAGGTGAAGTGTTTACGATGACATTTATTGAATTGAGGTATCTAACCAGGACTTTTCCAGGTTGTAACAGGAACTACACAGAAGATTTCGGAAAAATCGCTTTCATGATGAGAGATGATCAGGATTGCTTGATTAGTATTGAAGTTCCAAGTAACAAAACTATATCACTCTATTTTACCGAATTTTACACATCGTTTTCGGATAAATGCTCAGCAGAATATATCCAGGTGAGTAACCTTTTTTCTTCTGAATAGTCATAAGTTCGCAGTTATTTTCAACCAAGTACTACATTTCAATTATATCAGTTATTAACCTTTGAAATAATTAAATTTCGAATTGATATATCTGTAGAAACATTGGGTGGATTATACCCATTCACAAATTCAACCATGGATATAAAGCTTCAAACCAAACTTGCTTTACAAATATCAATACACTAAGTCATTTCTTTCGAAGCCTATTTTTTCACGGTCGACTTAACGGTCTTACAAAACAACCCCCGTTTTGTAGATAATGAACGTGTAATATTAATTCTCGAAAATATGAAAATATTAAGCCGAAAAAAATCGATTTTGACATCAGTGGTGAGTCCAACCTAGTTTGAAAATTATCCACATTTGGACGCAAAGATAGCATGCGTCAAATAGTGGACCAATTGCTCTTATATAATTTTGGTCCTTGGGAATATCTTCTTGCACGTGAAGTATTTGAATTATGTTGTTTCTTTTCTGTATTACTAGGTTATTGACGGAAATTTGACAACAGGAAAGGAAATGGGCAAATGGTGTGGCTTCAATAGAGTGGACCCAGTGTTCAGTACCTCAAATAAACTCTGGCTGAAAATTCATTCCAAGAAAGATTCTTTAGACACCCACATAGATTTAACATACACTTCGACAGATAAGGGTAGAGGATGCGGTGGAAATATTTACGATATTTTTGGAACCTTCACCAGTCCTATGTACCCTAAGGACTTCAGAAATAACACTCAGTGTATTTGGTACATTAAAGGACCATCGGGGACAAAAATGGAGCTTGTTTTCAATGGTAATGCAGGTTCCTCATGCTTATTTATGCTTTCGTCCCTAGCGCAATATTATTTCGTCAAAATATACAGGGAAATGCAAAAGGAGATAATTTGGTGATGAAATTGAAATTATTCATTCATCTATTCATATTGAAAAATAGGATATATTTCTGCAGATAAATACAACCTGTCCTTTGGCCAGATATGGTGAATAACTGAATATATATATTGAAGCATTATTTTCAGGTTTTCTTGAAGGATTTTGGTTCCAAAATCTGAGAAAGAATTATTAAAAACTATAAATGTTTTTTTATAGCAATGACCTATGTGGATTGCGGAATTCCAACTCTTGGTCAAAGGCGATTTCTAGAACAAATATTGCCTAATGAAAAATATCGGTATAACGTTATCGATAAATGATGTGAACTGCAACGTTTGTGAGTCTATGTCTGACTTCCCCATCAGACAATAGAAAGAAAATTTGTATAATTATTTTCTTTCGATACATTTTCATTTCGAGACTTTTGTCTCGAATAGACAATCATAGCATTGTATGAATATTTCTACTATTTTTAGTAATTTAGCCAAATATGATCTTTTCTATATATGACAAATAGTTTGAAACGTAATCTTCAACAGTTCCTTTTCAGATATAAGGATCGAAAACTCAGGGAAAAATCTGAAAAATAATGCAAATCCTCCCATAATACCCTTCAATTGATAGTTATTAGGCACTTAACAAATTTAGATTTCAATTCATATTTTTTCGAAGGTGTTAACTGAAAAAAAAAATTCAGGAATAACCGTGAAGAGAATTGTTGAAGTTCACAATAGAAATCATGCTCTACTTTTAAATGCAACTTGAATATTTTGGAGTGGTTCTTGTTTAGCTTTTGGGTGAATGTTGCCTATTCAAAAGTACCGAGAAAGACGATTGAAAATTGCTTTGTTTCGTTTTCAGTTCCTTCGTTCTATTTCGACAGGAATAATGACAACAAATGGAATAATTCTTCTTAAATTTCCGGTCAGCAAATCTCTCTATATTGATAACACAACTATGCTTTCGTCAAAATACATATCGATACTGTATCACTGTAGTGCGTAGCTATGCACTGTTTGTTTTCAGTATTCTATCCACATTGAACTTGAATATATATACTAAATATACTAATTGAAAAAAGTACGAATAGTGGCGAGCTTAAAAACGAAATACAAAATTAGGACCGAGTTTCAACTCCTTTGTTGAAAAATTTCGAGAAAGATCTGAAAAGTTGAATGAAGAACTTCCAACCATTCGGCGTATGAAGCCACAGTTAGCTGTCAATGCCGGCAACTGCACCATTTTGCAACTCAATAAAATGAGTCTGGCGCCAATGTATTTACTAGGTTTTTGCACTAATATACTAACTTATCGGTTCATGAGATATCTGTCGCTAGTATTGATTGATGCCTTTCACTATTTTACACTCACTATATTGATTTTTTTCAAGTTTTCGACATCCAAGGAAGTTGTGATGTCAATTATGTCAAGGTGAAAACTTACGATGATGGCCTCGAAAATGAACACGTATTTTGCAAAGGGGTAACTATAGGGAAATAACGATTACCTCCTCAGATTTAAATGTATAATTATCATTTTCAGGATGATCCAGCTACCCTGATATCGGATGTGAAATTGACTGTTATTTATCAGGCATCTCTTCACAATGGTGGTGCAGGATGGACCGCTTCCTTTAAAGCATCAGAAAATGATTACAATCCCGGAAGAGTACCAGGTCAGTATGAATAATCTTCATCGATGATGATCCGACTATTATTATAATTATGACTGATTTTCTATATATCCCAAAAAAACACGTATTTTGGCACATTTTCTTCCAATATCTCTAGAAATTAGAATATGATCGAACTGGCATCTGGTACACTATCGTAAAACACTGACTCCAAGGTCTGCGAAAAATCTCATTTAAATCTGATGAATAGTTTTAGAAGAAAGAATTTTTCAACAAATAGCTGGAATATTTTCGATTTTTTAATATCGATATTTTTCAAGATCATTATGAATGCTTTCACACAATTCCACAGTTCGCGAATTGTCAATTTGCTTGGTAGAGTGGAAGGTACATGAGAAGAAAGGGATTGGATATGACAGGTTGCGTCACGAAACGCCGCGAAGTTTCAAACGTTTGAAAAGCCAATATGTGAACCAAATTAAAGGGATATATTTCTCGTTGAAAATTGAACTTTTCTTAGATATTGAGAGAATAGCCTCAAACATTCAAACGAGTAGAACGGTTTAGATAATTTGGCTCATTAAAGAACTCAAACAACGTATTTCGATACGCCACGTACTTTTAAAGTTTCCAGTCGATTACTCTTTCCGTTCTCAAGTTATCGTTTCCTCGGCCGGCAGGACAGAATCGATTTTCCCATCAGATTCTTCATTTTTGACTCCAACCGAATCGATTCAGACCATGTTCAAGAAAAATTCGAAAAGTTCAGACATTAGGGTAAAACAATACGACGCTGTTCCCTGGAATATATGCGCAAAAAAGTATCTTACACATTGAATTTTGCTACTACGAATTCATCAATTTTTATTGTTAATTATCTTTTTCAGTTCCTCTGATAATGGAGTAGATCATCGATCATCGTTTCATAGAAGAAACATACGTAAACTCAAAAGATCTTTCATTCTATCAATAACACCTTCATTTCCCATTCATGAAATATTGAAATACCTCAAATAATGTATGTAAATATGTAATAAATATACTTTGAGTGTTTCATTTTCATTTAAATATTTTATACTTTTCCAAAAAAGCAAACATTTATCTCGAATTGCTATCTCGATAGTTGACAGATTCTGAAGAAATAAGCGATGGTAATTAGCATTTCATATACACTCTCTACTCAATAAAAACCCTTTTGCGATACATAATTTATTGAAAAATTCATTGATTTATATACATTATGTTCGTTTAAAATATAACGAAGTTCATATATCGATATGTGTTTATATATGAGAAAACTTGAAATCAGGGCCTTCTTCCAAATTTTCACCACATTCTTCCAGCTGGACTATCACAACGATGACGATTATAATGAAAATTACGACCTGCAATTCCGTTAATCTTCTTTTTCTTGCATTCGACTATTCTTTTTCAACCTATCACTTAGTGCGGAGCTCAAAAAAACATCGCCGAAAGATGTAGCATGACTAGTAGCGACACCTCCCCTTCCGGTACTGAAACTGTTAGCAATTGCAGTAGCACCACCAGGACCTTCTAAATCATCTTCTTGACCTGACTTTCCTCTGCCTCTCGAATTTCCTCCGACCATAATTGGAAAGAAGGTGTTCAAGAAGCTGGATCCTCCTGAACCAAACGGGAAGTTTGAAGGTAAACCATCCTCATCCTCAGGCACATTCTTCCTTCTTGGCTTCGTCACAGTTGGCTTTTTTGGTGAGGCAGCATCTTTAGTTTTCGGGAAACCATTAGGAGCTTGTGGTGCAGCAGTAGATTGTTCCTTGAATTCCCTCTCTGCGTCCTCAACAACTAGGATGTCTTCTGTAACAGCTTCACTCTCGAAATCTTCTGAAGCTGCTGGGACAGGATCAGATTCTTCTGGCATATAATCGGGGTACCTCATTGGAGGAACACCATAATATCCACCAAGCATCACTGTTCCAGGGTGGTAATATCGGTAGCCTAGAAGACCTTCAGGTTAAAGTTCAACCCATAATGTGCAAAGAGTTGTCAGAGAAATGATGAACTCAAATCGATATAAATAGAGTTAATTGGAAGTAGATTTGGAGATTATGAAATTTGAATCTTTAATATTCCTCTAACTCTAATTGATTTTGAAAATAGAGAATATAAAAGCAAATTGAAGACTGCCTATGTTCTATACAATTATCTACACTCGAAAGTTTCAATATATAGAACGAAATTTTGCTACCTAGAAAAATTGACCAATAAGAAGAACCAAATGAGGGAAGGAATTCCAAATGAAAACATGGATTAATTGTACTTACCCTGGCCAGGAAAACCTGTCGTAGCTGCCACAAAGGCAAGTAGGATTGCAAACACTGTTTCAGACATTTTGTTAAAACTCGATTAAGAACTGAAAATATGCTCATCTCAGAATGTCTTATATGAAGCAAATCAGCTCCCCACTTCTATCAACCCTGTTGAGATCGAAAAGGCACGCAAATTGAATTGTTCTAGCTCATAAAATATTCACGATACGTGTTGCTGAATCACAGGATTCACGTATAGGATGGACTGTTAGTAATAAAACAGTACGTTTGGGTTTATTGTTGTACCGGATTTGAATTTTGAGATTTCGCTATCGCATCCATCTGATTAGACATCAAATTTATTCATTGGGTGTATTTTTCTAAGCGGATCTATCGGTTCTGTCTGTGGAAATTAATGCTGATGCCATGATCTTCTATATCATGAACAGACAGGAAATCAACAAACAAATATGTGGAGAAGCTCACGTATTCGTATCCCTGTCACTGAATGAACAGAGCTGTGTGTAATTTATTAGTAGAAGAATTTATTTCGATTTGAATTTCTTTACAATGAAGTGAAGGTGAAGACTTCCATTTTAAGATGTGGAGATGACCAAAATCGAAACCCAGGATATTTTTTCACTAAATAATTGATTTTTAAACCGGTGATAAGGTAAACAATAGCAATCAGATATTTGAGGTTGCTAAAATTTTGCAGGAAATCTCATAAATGTTACCATTCGTTTTCATATTTCGATTGAAAAATTTTCGTTCTGTCTTCAGACTTTATTCATTAAATTCTCAGATCAGAATAGAAACAATTGAAGACCCCAGCATCATGTTAAGTTTATATTCATCAAAAAAAGAGAGAATGATACATTCTGTTAGAGAATGGCTCAAACTACAGCCCTTTACTTTTGAAAAAATGCCAGAAAACTATGTCTCTGATCTAACACGTTCAATGAAAATGGAATGTCTGAAATATGAAGAATTTCTCAAGTTCAAATTCAATATTGGATTTTATTTTTTTATATAGATTGCCCTAACACACCAAAGCTAAGCGTTTATTAAACCAAAAATGTAGGAATATGCTTAGCTAAAACAAATTAACAGTGTCGTTTCATACTTTCAATTGCGGTTATTCCAAAACGAAAAAATTATGACTTAACATGATTTTCCACAGTGGTCTTCAAAATTTCTGTTGATTTGAAGAAGAACTACTGGATGAACATCGTCCTTCCTTTTCCTATTTCTCTTTATTTAATTTATATGAGGACTTAACTCTCTAGTAGTCAAAGATACTCATCTGAAGAATTCACAGTATGACGAAACGGATGTTGTGAAAAAAACTAAATAAAATGAGGTGAAATTGGAAATTATTTCCTTTTTCCAATTTGAGATGAATTTTCGTCAAGTAAAAAGGAAAACAATCGAATATCTGATGAGCGATGATATTTTTTGAACAAATCTCATGTGACATTTCACACTACTAGTTTGCAAGTTTAATTAGTGACAGTTGTCAAATATAACTTAAATAAGTTCGCCAATAAGAGATGAAAATGGAAAAAGAGCGTATCTGTCTGTAATTTCTCACAATTTTGAAATTTTATTTCATCTATGGTTCTATTTCTGGTCTCTCACAGAGAGGTGGTTAATTACCTCCTCCACCATTTGCCCCATTCTACAAAAATGATTCCTGTACGAAAAGTTTTCACAGAAATTCGTCCACTAAGACAATATTTTGAAGATTTCGCATCAGAAGAACTGTCAGATTTACTATGGTGAATTCATTTTCTACAGACGTTCACTGGATTATAAGCCATTCTTCAGTAATCTCAACTTAGATGTCTGAAATTTTCCAAGAAGGAAAAATTCTTACAAACTGAAATTAATGAGCCTATTAGCTTAAACTTATGTTTTGTCATCAGAAGAAATTA
The DNA here is from genome assembly GCA_958510865.1 of Myrrha octodecimguttata. Taxonomy (NCBI): domain Eukaryota; kingdom Metazoa; phylum Arthropoda; class Insecta; order Coleoptera; family Coccinellidae; genus Myrrha; species Myrrha octodecimguttata. Next base: position 30,739,746 of record OY294065.1, on the reverse strand, counting down.
GCGTAAAGAATCCCTAATTATTTTTCAGGATACCAAATTCAAATATTTGGGAAAAAAATTCTGATTTTGAATAACATTCAATTTTAGAAGATTCGTACATGTTTTTGGGGCACAAAATGCTATCGTTTTGCCTAATTGCTGCGTTTCTCGATTTTTCCCGAGGATGGCCTCGAACGACTAGGTTGGACTCAATGAAATTCTATGCCAAAATCAATTTTGTCATGTGGGTCAGCCATCCGTTGTCACTTGAAAACGGAAAAAACTAGCGACTTGAAACTTCTAAGACAGGTTGCGAATCAGAATACGTCACCTAAGTTCGTTAATGAGCCAAATCAGCCAAATGGATTTGAAGTTATACTCATTTGAATTTTCAAGGTTCAACATCTCAGGAACTACGAAAATACTGATCCGATCATGATGAAACTCAGTTACTAGTTAGCAAAAGCTGATTCACAACAATGTGCAAAATTTCGTGATGATCGTATAATTATAGAACAATGAAAAAAATCGTTTGTGAATGCCTACATGCTATATAATGGATTTCCAAAAGTATACGGTCTTCAGATTGACGTAAAGGTATAGATATTCACAGGAACAATCCTGAACTCTCTACCATGATTGGTAAAACAATGCTCATCACGATTCAATAACCGCAATATCATAGAACGTGTTTGCATGTAATTATTCAATTTTTAGAGGCCCTTGGCATATTGTTGATCAGAAGTCACCAAAGACATTTTCCACACCTTAAATAATTAGGAATTTCCATATCCTTCTTTTGATACATAACGTTATAGCCCTGATATCTGCGAAGTGTTCAATCAGAATCAATGAAAGGTTGTATGACCTGCACCATCGATGTCTCTCGAACTCTTTCTTCTCCCTGTATATCCAATGAGTTCTTGGAGTTCCATGGAAGATCAGGCAGACAGACTGGCTCATTAACATGGATTCAACGTATTATCTACGTTAATGTAATGTAACATTCTGGCGATACAATATGTATTAACGTACGCATTGGCACAATGCTAGGAATATATTAATATGATTGAATAAATTAAAGCTAGCGAAGTACTATCATTTTGTCTCATTTACAAATTTCTACAATTCTGTGGGCATAACATGCCGGATATTTATTTACGTCATACGTGATAAGCACATCTGTTCAGGGAATTGCACGGAAAAAATGTAAAAATCCACAACTAGAGGACTCGAGACTAATAATAGACAAGAATTCATGTCGGGGTGGGGCTAGTTTGAATTTTCATTCTTGTGGTCGAGCGTGTAAATTATTGCAGAAAATTGCTAATTAAGATGAGATCTCAATCTCGAAGAGACACGAAAATAAGATAATAATGTACGTCCTTTGAGTGCTGAATGTTTTAAAACTCAAATGAACGCGGAAACATCAATTTATTTTTCAGTTGGAATCTTGGAGAAATTATCGGAATTAACTGCTTTGAAATTAAAGTGCTCCACAAGGGTTAGGGATATCGTATTCAATCGTTTTTAAAAGTATGTAAAATCATTTAAAACTCAATAATAACTTGAATTGATCCAATAAAAATAAGTATGAGACATTTCGTCAATCTGGTCGCCTTTTTTCTGAAGTTTGGTCCTTTGCATATGCTTCATGAATGTTCTTATTTTGAAATGAAGTCAGTTTATCAACGGCTTCGATTTGGAACGAGTTTTCTGAAAATGCCAAGACGTAAATTAACAAACGCTGAGGCTAATAGGGCTATCGGAATGCTACACAGTGGCCTAACTCAGGTTGTTGTAGCGGAAAGGCACCAAGTCAGAGCGATATCTCGACTTTGGAATAGGTTCAGGGAGACAGGTTCCGTGTTGGAAAGACCCAGGCTTGGTGGGCGACGAAGAACAACACCTGCTCAGGATCGTTTCATCACCGTTTCGGCGAGAAGAAACCCTACATCTACGTGTAGAATGCTACGGAATACTCTTCAAAATTCAGATGGGGTCCAAGTTTTCATCGAAACCATCAGACGACGTTTGAGAGAGGTGAATCTAGGTTCTAGACGTCCATTAAGAGGAGTCCCATTAATACGTGACCTTAAGCGTCAAAGACTGGGCAAGGCAACATATCAATTGGAACGATCAATGGCGTAGTGTCCTTTTCACTGATGAATCCAGATATGGACGATTTTCAGATTCTCGAAGAATAAGGGTATGGACAATCCCACGCATACCCCGTAATCGTTGCTATGTCCAAGAAGTCCATCCATTCCGAGGGGGTAGTGTTATGGTATGGGCCGGGATATGTTTCAACGGGCGCACAGATCTACACATTTATCCTGGGAATATGACCGCCTTACTCTATAGGGAGCATGTCATTGACAATGTTGTGCCAAATTTTCACGCTGCTATTGGTGAAACTTTTCAGTTTCTAGACGATAACGCTAGACCGCACCGTGCAGCCATAGTTGAGAATGCGCGCGAGGAGCTTGGTATTCCACATTTACCAATACCTCCGCACTCACCAGATTTGAATTGCATAGAACATGCATGGGATATGCTCCAAAGAAGATTAGATAATCATCAACCTACCCCAGAATCCTTAAATGATCTGAGAGAGCTTCTGCCCCGTTTATGGAACCAAATTCCTCAAGAAATGTTCAACAACCTCGTGTGTAGTATGCAAAGAAGATGTCAAGCTGTTATTGATGCCCGTGGAGGCCATACATTGTATTGATGGTCTTAAAATGCTTGAATACTCTGGAAATAAAATTTCGTTATTTTACTAGATTTTTCTTAACCACCCTGTATACGCTGCAGGCCTACAGGCTAAAATTAATTTGCAACTTGAAATCATATTAATATGAATTTTCATCAGAAAAATCTTATTTTAACTATATTTTTTTGGAATTTAAGTCAATATCCCTAACTCATGTGGAGAAGTTTATTTTGTAGATGTTCATAGATTGGATTGAACGGGGCTTCTTTTATATAGATCAGTGTTTTTCAACCTGTGGGTCGCGACCCCCTGGGGGGTCGCCAAGCTATTGTAGTGGGTCGCCAGAGGTCGAGAGAACTTTTGCTACACATAGAATTGAATTGTTTACCAAATTTAAGCGATTTCTTTGCTCACTTCTTATAAGAATGATAAAAAGTAGAAAAATAATTTTTTAATCGCGTTTCAATGATTTTTACGCTATCCGCCTTCGAAGGCCGATTACAACAAGAAAGAATAAATAAATACGTACGTCAGATTTCACAGAGGTAGGACTCAAATGACTAAAACTATTATGGAAGGACGTGAAACACAAACTAATAACACTATTTTTTTCTTATGTTTTCGGTAGTTCAGAACCGTGCGAAGTTTTGAAACTAAACCAGAAGCTATGGAAACTCCTTTTTGTATAGTTAAATTGAAGTTGAGTGTTTGAGTGGATCCTACTGAAAACTGAATTTCTAACTTTCAAGCCTTTTTTGAGTAATTTCAGGAAGCTGAGTTATTTTTGTGTATAAAGCAACATTTAGGAACATCATGTTACAAAAAAATATGCAAAATACCTACTACATAAAAAGATATGAATTTTTGAAATTTCGCTACCAAAAAAAATTGAAAAAACAAAAAAAATCATAACTCGAAAACTACAAAAAAACGCATAACATATATGGGGAATTTTTGGATACCTCCAGGTGTGATGAATGTAAAAAAAAATAATTGACGTCACCACTTGGACCACCATGTATAAATGGTTTGACAATAAGAAGTACGAGACTTACGATAGCCAAGAATGCATATCAAGGCGGGGCTAGTTGCAATTAAAAAAAATTTCATAATGTTCAAAGTTTTTACGAAATTTTATTTTCGGAAAACTTCCATAAGATCTCAAGGATATCTCGCAGAGATCTCGGAGTCAATATTTAACAACAGTGTACAAAATTTCAGTTTCCTTCCCTTTGATTTCCCGAAGAATTGAGGAAAAACGTGACATCTTCTGATGTACAATTCTTGCAGAATTTCGTAATGTTCGTGTCTTCAGAACGATTTAAAAAAAATCTTTGAGCATGCGCGGGAAATCTGCTGGCTTCACGTCAGTGGTTTTCCATATTTACCTTTTTCAATGGAGAGCTCAAACTTTTAAAATTAAAAGTAATTTTTCGGCCAATGAATTTTTCTATGTGATTCGCGCTTGCGATTCTTCTTGGAATTGTACAGAACAATGGATTCATTAGGCTCTAACAATAACAATTAGGCAGTTTCAGGAATGTTTATTATTATTATCAATCAGTCAAAGCTCCTCATTTCTTTTATTTGAACCTCGTAGTTGTAGTGTGGCGTTTCAACTTTCAGGTTCTTTTCATAACGAAAAATAATTCCTTTGATGGCACTCACAGCATCGAGTTCTGAAGATATATCAGAAAGTTCGCAGATTGAAAAGATGGATATTAGAGTGCCGCTTACCTGTAAGTCATATTTTTGTTTGATCGAAAATATATTTTATATACAGTGTGTCCACGGATTGGGTGCCGGTAAGGTGTAAATCACGAAAAATTTTCGAGTTAGACTCTGATATTTCGGGAATCGCTCCTGCTTGGTCTCAAACTAAGATGTTGAGAAAAAGAGCCAAATCAATCAATATACAGGGTCGTTTAGAACTGATTTAATGAAAATTGTTGAGATTAAAGTGCCTTTGTTTTAAAAGATATCGAGGAAGTTTATTGAGAAAAGTTGTTTAGAATCAAAAGACACGGCTAAATCTCGATTCTCAGATAAATCGATCAACTTTGATTTTGTAAATAGGTTATGAAAATATTTGATAATATCCATGGTTACAAAAGCCAGACGTGACTTGAAACGTAAAAATTATTCGTCATAAACGAAAATTTTCCAGTTAAAAATATGCTGACCATAGAACGAAGAGTGTTTAATGTGGTGTGCTACAGTGTAGGTGCAGACATTTTGTATCAGGGAGTAATAGGACAATTCCATTAACGTAAAAATTTAGTGTCGAAATTCAAATTTTTGATCATGACAAAATATCTCACGTATCGGATTAACAAAATATTCATGAACTTATAAGTCAAGGTAGGCTGATTTATCTGAAAATTGAGTTCCTGCAGCAGCTTGTCATTCCAAACAACTTTTCTCAATGAACATTCTCGATATCTTTTAAAACAAAGGCACTTTATTCTTAACAATTTTCATTTTCTCAACATCTTAGTTTGAGACCAAGCAGGAGCGATTTACAGAATATCAGAGTCTAACTCGAAAATTTTTCGTCATTTACACTTTACCGGCACCCAATCCGTCTTTGAAACTTTCGAATTTCTAAAGAAGAATCGTATCTTGACATTATTTCAACTTGAAAAAAACACAAAGAAATGTAAATTATGTGAAGTTGATAGGGACCGAATATTTTTCAATGAAGTGCTGGAAGCCAGAGGATTTTAAAGATTTTCAATTTTCTCTCGTTCACGTACTGAAAAAATTCTACAAAAGCACTGAAGTGAAGTCAGGAGCTATTCCGCTCAAGTTCAAAGTCTTCGCCAAAGCGGTCATCCTTTCACGTATTGGCCCCGCCGAACGCACCCGATCGAAATATTTGGTGATCTTTCAATTCCATTCAATCAATTTCGAAAAAATTGAAAAAATGAAATTTTCAAATTTTATATCAACGGAATCATTACGCTATCTTTTCATGAATTCGACCTTCTTAATTAAGCCCCAAATTAACTCTACAACATTTGAGTCGTTCCTTTCGAAAGTTATTGTGTTTAGGGTTGTCCTGATTTTCTTCCGAAAGAAACAACTTACGATACGAGAACAACAGAAGGTTCGGACCTTAATAACGAAGGCCAAATTTGGGAATGGGTAGAATCGACCCAATGATTCCGCAGATATGATAACTTGAAGGTTCATACAGAATTTCACAGAATATTGAATATTTGTAAGAATTTTCAATTTTTTATAAGTATTCTTATAATCACGAAGTTGCTCATCAGTATTTTCAAACAAGTTGCCAAGATTCATCAAGATTGAATAAGTAATTTTTGAGTTATTCTCGAAAAAACCACGGTACGATCCACAAAATTTGACATATTTTTCCCAATATCTATGATCTATATATTATAATCGTGGAGAAGTGAAATTTGATGAACTGCTGTGAAATATAGAGTTCAAGTTGTGAGCAAAATTTCATTCAAATATAATGGGATAGTTTCCGAAAAAAATTTCGAAAAATTTTCATTACAAATATAAGAAAAAATAAATGAAATGAACGATCCCAACATAGTTCTGCAAAAAGTTGCGCGTCGTTATGCTCCAACTAACTGCCAAGTTCCAATCCAATCGCTCGAGTAGTTCCTGAAATGTCTTAGGAATAATCTCAACTTTTCAAATGGCTATAATTCCGAAACCATTCGGCCGATTTTGCCCATTAACATTAACTTAACTGTCGCATGTTGAAATGCAACCGACACTGAAAGTTTCAAATCAATAATATTTCCCGTACGCTCGTGGTCGTGCCTACGGACGGCCGGACAGTGAGTCCAACCTAGTCGTTTGGGACCATTTTCGGGAAAAAATTCGAAAATTACAGATAGTTGGAAAAACGATAGCACGCTGTTCCCCAGAACATGCGAGCAAAAAAGAATAGAAAACTGAAGAACTGAATAGGTAAAATGAGCTAACTGATTCCATAGATATACCCATTCAAAATTTCATTTTCCTAATACTTCTAAAAATACAGGTTAGATCGAATTGAAATCCAGTACTTGATTAAAAAAAGACAGCTTGGAGGTTCATGCAGAATTTCTTTCTCTCCAGGCAATGAAGCTGCGATTGGCAGTCAATACGTGAAAAGGTGAACGTTTTGGCCAAGAATTCAAACATGCCCGCAAAAGCTGCTGACTTTACATCAGTGTTTTTCTAGAAATTTCAATAGTTTTTTTTCAGATGCTTGAATTGACACTTGAGAGGAAAAAATATGTCAAATTTCCTGGTTTTTCCCTCAGTATCGTTTTTATTTCCGGAATAACTCGTAAAATGCTGATAAGATCATGATGAAACTTGGGGACTAGTTGGAAAATGTTGGTGCACAAACATATCGTGATGATCATGTCATTAGAACAATGGCAAAAAAGTAAAAATTTGTTTTCGAATACTTTTATTCTGCGATCTTCTTATTGTATGATCCTGGAGAAATTCTGCAAGAAGCTTTAAGCTGAAAGATTCATGCATAATTTCATGAGGAAGAAAAGCTGCGTTTGACGAGGTCAATAGGTGTACTATAGAATTTATACATAAATGATTTTAAGAACATAAAGTAATGGTTCTTTCATTTAAAGTGACTGAGACGTTTTTTTTTTCTCAAGAAACCAAATCGAACGTTGGATCGAGCAGCAAAAAAAAATCTAAATCAAAGATCTAAACTGAGCTACAGTTACACCGTCAAGCTACATTTCCAATTGCCTAGAGACAGAAACAGTCCTACAATAAATTTCAAAGAGCACTGCAGTGAAGGCAGTAGCTTTTGCGCGCATGTTCAATGTAGATGACCGCTTCAGCAACGAATTTGAACATGCACGCAAAAGTTGCTGCCTTCACGGCAGTGCTTTTTGAATTTTTTTTTGATAAATTACTGGATTTCAATCCAATCTAATCTTTATTTTTGGAAATATTGGAAAAATAAAATTTTGAATGGGTATATCTGCGGAATCATTGGGTGGATTTTACTCATTCACGAATTCGACCTTCGTAATTAAGCCCCAAACCTACTCTACAAATATCGAGTTTCTAAGTCGTTTCTTCCGGAAGTTATTGTGTTTACGCAGTCAGCCGTTAGGCTGGCCGAATTCGTGAATGGCTAAAACCCACCCAATGATTCCGCAGATATACCCATTCAAAATTTCATTTTTCCAATATTTCCAAAAATACAGATCAGATTGAATTGAAATCCAGTACTTCATCGAAATATTACAGTTCGAAGATTCATACAGAATTTAATGAGGATGATATGAATCACAGAATTTTTTTTTTCAAATTGTTCTAATGACACGATTATCACGAAATTTTGCATAAAGTTGTCTTTCAGCATCTTCAAACTAGCTGCGAAGTTTTATCAGGACTGAATCAGTATTTCTCGAGTTATACCGAAAAAACCAACGATATCGAGAAGAAAACCTCGAAATTTGACATATTTTTTCCCGATATCTCCAAAACTTATGATCGTATCGAACTGAAATTCGGTACACTGCTGTGAAATATGAAGCTCAAAGTGTGAGTGAAATTTTTTTTTGGTATGATGAATGGTTTCCGAAAAAAAATTTTTTTTTTAATTTACTGACAATATGAGCCTGACGAAATTTGGCTCAAAGTTGCGCGTCGTTATACTCCACCTAAGTGTCAAGTTTGAATCCAATCGCTCAAGTAGTTTCTGAAATAAAAAATAAATAACTTCAAAATTTCAAGTGCCTATAACTCCGAAACTATTCGACCGATTTGGTCCATTAACGAACTTAACTGAGGCATTCTGATGCGCGACCTAAAAGTTTCAAGTTGCTAGCTTGCTTCTGTCGACAGTTATCGTGTCCACATCGGACGGACAAATCGATTTTGACCCCGGATTCGTCATCAGTGAGTCCAACCTAGTCGATTGAGACGATTTTCGGCTCAATCATCCAAAATTACAGACATTTGGACAAAACGATAGCACGCTGTTCTCCTGGAACATGCGCGCAAAAATGACTCGTCGAGAACTCAGTACATTGTATTAGTATAATTTTTGAGTTCGACTGGTTATATCATAAAACGGCACTGCCTGGCATATCAATGTTCATTCTTCAATTATTCTCATTAATTTTCATAGCAATAATGCAGTAATGGATCCATGTACCTGCAACGTGATATGCTTGCAGTGAAATAATCTTTTGAATACAATTGGAATGTATAAGAAGGAATCGAAATATGTTCGACAAGAATTAGCTGAAATATTTGTTGCAGAATTGAATTGAATAGGTCGTTAGTATTTTGAGGAAATTCATGAATAATTGAAGACAACAGCTTGGTTCCTCAAAGTATCATTTCGATTCTCAATAATTGGTGATCATTTGATGCTATCAGTTCAATTGGATGAAATAATCAATGGATAGGCGATATAAACTGCTCTACATGAGTTAGGGATATTGACTTAATTTCCAAAAAATTATAGTTAAAATAAGATTTTTGTGATGAAAATTCATATTAATATGATTTCAAGTTGCAAATTAATTTTAGCCTGTAGGTCTGCAGCGTATACAGGGTGGTTAAGAAAAATCGAGTAAAATAACGAAATTTTATTTCCAGAGAATTCAAGCATTTTAAGAGTATCAATACAATGTATGGCCTCCACGGGCATCAATAACAGCTTGACATCTTCTTTACATACTACACACGAGGTTGTTGAACATTTCTTGAGGAATTTGGTTCCATAAACGGGGCAGAAGCTCTCTCAGATCATTTAAGGATTCTGGGGTAGGTTGATGATTATCTAATCTTCTTTGGAGCATATCCCATGCATGTTCTATGCAATTCAAATCTGGTGAATGATGAGGTATTGGTAAATGTGGAATACCAAGCTCCTCGCGCGCATTCTCAACTATGGCTGCACGGTGCGGTCTAGCGTTATCGTCTAGAAATTGAAAAGTTTCACCAATAGCAGAGTGAAAATTTGGCATAACATTGTCAATGACATGCTCCCTATAGTGTAAGGCGGTCATATTACCAGGACAAATGTGTAGATCTGTGCGCCAGTTGAAACCTATCCCGGCCCATACCATAACCCTACCCCCTCGGAATGGAGGGACTTCTTGGACATAACGTCCATTACGGGGTATGCGTGGGATTGTCCATACCCTTATTCTTCGAGAATCTGAAAATCGTCTATATCTGGATTCATCAGTGAAAAGGACACTACGCCATTGGTCGTTCCAATTGATATGTTGCCTTGCCCATTCCAGTCTTTGACGCTTATGGTCACGTGTTAATGGAACTCCTCTTAATGGATGTCTAGAACCTAGATTCACCTCTCTCGAACGTCGTCTGATGGTTTCGATGGAAACTTGGACCCCATCTGCATTTTGAAGAGTATTCCGTAGCATTCTACACGTAGATGTAGGGTTTCTTCTCGCCGAAACGGTGATGAAACGATCCTGAGCAGGTGTTGTTTTTCGTCGCTCACCAAGCCTTGGTCTTTCCAACACGGAACCTGTCTCCCTGAACCTATTCCAAAGTAGAGATGTCACACTTTGGCTGACTTGGAGCGTTTCCGCTACAACAACTTGAGTTAGACCACCCTGTAGCATTCCGATAGCCCTATTAGCCTCAGCGTTTGTTAATTTACGTCTTGGCATCTTCAGAAAACTCGTTTCAAATCGAAGCCGTTGATAAACTGACTTCATTTCAAAATAAGAACATTCATGAAGCATATGCAAAGAACCAAACTTCAGAAAAAAGGCGACCAGATTGACGAAATGTCTCATACTGATTTTAATTGGATCGGTTCAAGTTGTTATTGAGTTTTAAATGATACAGCGATTTTCTCGAAGATTACATACTTTTAAAAACGATTGATTACGATATCCCTAACTCTTGTGGGGCAGTTTATATTCCTATGTTGAATCAGCGTTTTGTCAATAAAAATGATAAATCATTGTTATCAGGGCAAGACCAACGCCTTCGCCATTTTGTGAAATGTACAGGCTGATTGTTTATATTCTACTCAATAGCTATCCCAGTTAATATTGGCCTTGCAGAAACGTTCAAATGGGAAAATATTTCATGGGCAGTCAGAATTCACTGATAGGAAGTGCAAAAAAGCATAGTAAACCTAAAAATTTTATGTAAACTGGATATTTTTGAATGAAACATCCTGTATTTTATTTTCTTTCTCTCTTCATTGAGGTTATCTCTGTCAGTTTTCGAAAAATATAAATTTTTTCCTCTTAATCCAAGGCAGCGTAGTAATATCCAAAAGAGCCCCAATACACCGATTTTTGGAGGCCAGCGTTCTATTTTTTCGAAAAAAATTGTTGACACTCTTTTATATTCAAGAATTTTCAGGAAAAGAATTAAGTACATCCCAAAAAAAAATCAAAAAATAATCACCTGCATAACGACACCTCGTTTTCTCCTACCAACGTCGAAATTTCTCCGAATTCTAATATTTCTCCCGGCTATTGGCAACGTTAAAGCATGACGACCCTAAGCAGGTGCCCAACCTTGAGATATTTACCAGGTTTAATGAAACTTGAATGTGGCTGTGTTGCCGAATCCGTAATTTACCGAGGGTTCACGATATAGGTTCATTTGAAGTTTTTTATCGTAAAATAATCAAAGGATTCACATTATTCAGATTCAGCATTTCACACCGAAACATCCTGTATACAGGATGACTATTTTTGATAAGAGAAAGTTATTGAAACTATGGTGGATACAAGACAAGTGGCGTGTTTTCCATGGAATTATCCAGAACAATAGATTCATTAAGGTTTCGGCAAAATAGATCAAGAAAGTTTCGATGTTTACGATTCGTTTATCGAATACCTTTGATTTCTTTCCTGCTAATCGCAGTAGAGTGTTATTTCTTTCGCGTTCTTTCATTATTGAACATCGATCCATTGATTGAATTTCACTGGGTGTTGAATCCGATCCGCATAGCCAAGAAAAATGATGATAAATACTGCAACTTGTAAGTGTGATTTTTTCGACTATATTCCATCTTTATTCGTTAAGTTAATAAATATGTCCGTCCGTTTACACGTCAACACTCAGCGGTTTAGGGAAAGACTTGGGGCCGGTATTATAAAACTTAACTGGAAGTTATCTTTAACTTTAACTGAAAATTAAGCAGTAATTTCCAGTTAAAGTTAGATTTGCAGGGTTATCTTTATCTGGTGGTTTGGGTATCAATTATAGTTAAAGTTAAATCGTTTTTTTCCACAGATTCTCTGTCTTTTCGGCTGACATAAGGGGAATATAACCTCGATTTTATTGATGTTATGATATTTTCGGAAACATGTTAGCAAGATATATTCACTTCATTTTTAAAGAACTTTTAATTCACGATGACGAAGATGACATGAATATTGTTGAACATCCTCGTTGAGAAATATTCACTTCATTTTTGAAGAACTTTTAAGTGACTATGACGATGTTGCCATGAAAATTGTTGAATATCCTTGTTGAGAAAGGATATTTAGAAATCGGCTGAACCATTTGAACTTATGGGAAGAAACGGAATTCAAAAACCGATTTCGCTTATCTGGACACTCTGCACGCCTGTAATGGAATACATATTCTTAGAAATCGTGCTTTGACGCTAGTGATGCGAATGTGTTGATTACACGCAGAGTTTATGCAGCTTGTTATTTCTTGATAGTTGCTGGAGATTTTAGGGGTTTTCTCAAATCAACTATACTGACTGTATTATCAGAAATGTCTCATGGAAAATTGCATACTTATTATCTATTCACATCAAAATGCCTGCTATAAACCTCACTCGAGTAATAATCCAATCTCGAGAGTTCCTCATGGCATATTATTGTAATGAGTTACTCTTTCTGTTCAACTATTATAAGATGTAAATGAAAAAAAAATCATTGGCATTTATTCTTTTCGGTGCCTAATATAACAGATAAAAGTTGTGAAGGCGTAATGAAGCATAATAATTTATACACATTATTTAACTTTTAGATGAAAGGAAATCATCACAATTGCAATAGATACTTTTCTTAAAGTAATGGCCAAACTGGTAGCTGTACAAATTCTAGATATCAGGGCTTGATAACCCGGAGCCACACAAAACATTACCATATTTTTTAATTGAATGACAATTTTTGCAAATTTAGTGTTGAGATTATTACCACTCCTAGTGTCAGTTGAAAGTACTTGCCCGTTGGTGAAGAGTGAAGTATTTGTAAAAAAATTCTATACCTAATTGGATTTGGGCGAATTTTATTGAAATTTTTCAATAATTCCTGATTGTCGAAGTTTTTCCTTTTAAGCTTTCATTTCCAATATATTCATTAGTGGAAGTAGTTTTTTTAGTTAGGTGACCGAATAAATACCCAAACATCCCTTTCATATAGTAAAAAGTATAAGAATTCAAAATTGATCATTGCAACTCTCCCTCAAATCAGTAATTCACTTTCTATTTTTATGGAAACCACAATCCATTAAGTTCCCTGATACATAGTGCGAAAATTTGTCAATAAAGGATTTGTTTATTCCTATCATGTTTTGAAAGGGAGTATTTTTACAAAGTCCAGCTTTTCCAACCCAGAAATTGGTGGTTAGATTTATTACAGAATCTTAAATTATTTCCTTCTCCTTTTCATAGAAATCCACAGTATTTCTTGTCTATGATAGAAATGAGACTTTTATAATTCCGACATTTTTTAGCAAAAGTTTAACTGTCAGTTAAAGTTAAAGATAACTTCCAGTTAAGTTTTATAATACCGGCCCTTAAAGTCTTCAAATTTTCGGTGTACGTTTGAAGTTGTTGATGTGCGAAATATGATTTCCACAATAATGAAAAAAGATATTCCGATTGGTTTAAAAATAGTGACCATCGAATATCGCACAAATCGAATCATTACTACTCTACTACTATTCATATTCGGATCAAATTTTGCATGAACCTTCGAGTACTGAATTTTCATCTAACAATTGAATTCCAATTAGATCGGATTCGTTCGATTGATATTATCAAGAACGATTGGTATGTCTGAAATAATTGTGAAAATAAAATATTCAATGGAAGGGTATACCTGAGCGTGAGGCCCAGGTTCGATTCCCAGCTTGGGTTTATGATTCTAATTTTTCAATCAATTTTACGTATCACTAAAATAATGAAAAAATAACACTTTTCCAGTTATTTTTTAGGTTTTCGCTTCCAATATCCGAAAAAAAACTATTAAAAATTGAATAAAAGTTTTAGTGCCCTTGCGGATTGCGGGATTCAAACTTTTTGTCAAAGGCAGTTCTCTTGAAAAAATGTTGCCTAATTAACAAATGCAATTGTTACGTTTCCGATTCTATAACACTCCATCATCAAACTTTGAATGGAACAACTTCAGAATTATATTCTTGCAATACTTCTGTCAAATTGAAATTTCAACAAATCACAGCAAGGCAGATTCACTTGATACAAAAAATATCAATTCTACTTCTTTTAGATTTTTAGATCGATGTTCTGGGGAACGGCGAGCTGTCGACTTGTCCAAATGTCTGTTATTTTAGAATTTGAATAGTGCTCCAATTTTATATTTTCTAGTTTAACTGAAACAAACACTTGTTCTAATGTATAAAATTATCTATAAGTTGAGTATATCTTACACGAAAGGTATTGATATAGAAAATTTCGAGAAAATCTAAGTAGCTTTTGCAAGCACGTTCAAATTCGTTGCAGAAGCGGTCGCCTACTCACATATTGACGCCGCCAAACGTTGATTTACTTCACAATGGAAAAAATATCAAGGTACAGATATCGATTGAAGCTTATTTCGGGAGGATTTTGCATCATTTTCTAGGTTTTTTCTGGGTTTTCACCAGCAATATATGAAACAGAACTATTGAAAATTAAATTAAATTTTTTTTATGTAAATCGCCCTTGCTTTTTGTCAAGGGCAGATTCTTGGAAAACAGTTTGCCAAACGAACAATACCGGAACAAAACAAACTATAAACGAAGCGAATTGTGACGGTTCAAAGCACAAATATGACTCTTTCATCACACAAACCAGAAAATTTGCAGAATTATTTTCTTTCTAATAGTTCAATCCTGCAATCCACGATGACGTTTTCCATATAAAAATTGGAGTGGAGTGGAAACCCAGAAAAAAACTACAAAACAAGTTACAGAGTTTCATCATGATCGGAAATGTATTTTTTAGCGCATGTTTTGGGTACCGGTGTGTTATAGTTTTGCCCAAATGTCTATAATTTACGAACTGTGAGCCAAAAATGGTCTAGATCGGAATCACTGATGACGAATGCATTTATTATCTGGCCGGCCGGCCATGAGCACGATAACCACTGTCGATAGGAAAGAGCTAGCGACTTGAAACTTTCAGGGTAGATCAATCATGGATATGACGTTAAGTTTTTTTTTGTTGAGATCGTATGCTTAGTATATTTCTGATAATTTTTTCGAATTTTTCTTCTTAGAACCTATTCATCAGGTTCAGACGAAATTTTGCATAGACTTCGAACCCTACATTTAACATAAGTGTAGCGAATTTTAGTCTGATCCGAATTCAACTTTGGGAGATATTGGGAAAAAAGCTTTAATTCATACCTACTACAGACACAATCATGATGAAACTTGGTAGCTAGTTGAAAACTGCTAATACACACGAAATCGAACAATTTAAAAAAAATTTTTGCGATAGTTTTCTCGAATAAATATTCATATTCGGAATAATTCATCAGATTTCTGAAAAATTTTGCACAGACCTAGAACCCTTCATTTCAAAACAGTGTACCAAATTTCAGAAAATAAGAGAAAAATCAGCCCCTTGGCAACGGATTTGAACACGCGCGCAAAAGCTGTTGACTTCACATCAGGGCTTTTATAAATTTTTTTTGTGAATCTAACCAAATATGGTCCTTTTCTAAAGAACCATTGGCGAAATCATTTTCTCCCTCAAGCGAAATACAGGAGGACTCTTTAGTCTTTCTTTCAAGTTTATCTGGTTTCGTCATCAATTTAGTATTCTTCCCATCTATCATGTGATTTACTATGGTCGAACATACATACATGAGTCGCCATTCAGCATCTTCGTTTGTCTAAATTCTTCAGATTGTTTTTGAGTTCTCGTTTTCTTTAAATCCAACGTTTGTTATATTTCCCCTGTATATGACTTTCCAGAAATATTATTAACACAGTTTTCTGATTTCTGTTTTCATTAATTGGTTTGGTTTTGGTAAGTATAGATCTCAAACTATTTTTCATGTAATAAGAAGTTTCAAAAAAATCCAATTTCATCAAGAAGTAAAGACGCCTTTGGCCAGGTGAATATGTGAGTAGGTGACTGCTTTGGCAATGAATTTGAATATACGTGCAAAAGCTGCTTACTTCACACAAGTGATTTCCTAGAATTATCTTTCATTCGGATTATTGTTTTATTTGATTGTGAATAAAATATTTTCGATTCGATACCTGTTATCAATAATCCATTAGAATCATAATAAATCAAAAAAATGATTCACCCAATGAAGAACTTTCATCGTTCACGATTTCCTAGAAGAATACCATTGTTGTATTGTTTTTTATCTATAAACAAAACCACAAGAGCGGGGTACGATGTTCATCAGTTCCATGAAATGGCATTATACAGTGTGAACTTTTGAAAGTGTACCACCCATGTGAAATCAGAAAAAACTGCAAAACGAGATGAACTTCGTTTCATAGGGGGACATTCTATACGGTTGGTTCCAATCAATTTGTATCAACCCTGTAAGCGTGATGACAGCGACCCCTTAAATCTTAAATGGGAGGGGGTTGAGAATGACAACTTTCTTCGAAGTAAATTCGATTGGCTTTTCGAAAATGCCATAAGATTGAACTTTTTCGAGCTGCAATGAAACTTGAAAATGATGAAATTTTTTTTCCTAACAAAGGGTGTGTTTTCAAGAGGTATGGAACTTTGAGTTGGCAACACTGTTCTAATTGCGGCGGCCTTTTCGTCAGCTGTGAAGTGATTTTTGTTTAGTTTGATCTGGAATTTCAACATGAATAAACTGGCGCCCGAACAACGCTTCCAAATTGTGCAAATTTATTTAGAAAATAATGGTTCTGCTCGAAATACGTATCGCGCTCTACGTCCATTTTACGGTCAACATAATCGTCCATCAGAGCAATTAATTCACCTAACTATCCACAGAGACGTCGTACAGTGAAAACAGAAGAAGCCATTGCTGCTGTAGAGCGTAGCATAGAGGAAGACCCGAATCAGTCTATCCGCCATCGTACACAGCTATAAAGCCATGATTACTGACTTTCGTTCCTCAATTGAACGACCATGATGTGCAGCAGCTGTAGTTTCAACAAGACAGCACAACATGTCACACAGCTCGTGCCAAAATTGATTTACTGAAGGAAACGTTTGATAACCGCATAATTTCACGTTCCGGGCCCGTGAATTGGCCTCCAAGATCGTGCGATTTAACGCCGCTAGACTATTTTCTGTGGGGATATTTGAAGTCGCTACTCTACGCCGATAAGCCCGAAACGATAGACCACTTGGGGGACAACATTCGCAGCGTTATTGCCGATATACGGCCACTGTTGGAAAAAGTGATTGAAAATTGGACCTCCTGATTAGATTACGTCCGAGCCAGTCGTGGCGGTCATATGCCGGAAATTATATTTAAATTATAATGCAAAAAGATTATCTTTTGAATTAAGTCAATTTCATGTCAATTTTGAAAATTCATCCATGTTTTATTCCATTTCAAAGTTCTATACCTCTAAAAAAAACCCTTTAGAAAACTTCATGCCAACATTCATTTCATTCGGATGAGTGACCCTCTTGAAGCTGGAAAAAGAAATTTCAACAGCTTGAATCTTTCTATAGGTGCAGAATCTGGAAAAATGGTAGATAAAAAAAGGTTTTTTACGGCTGGAATCTACGGTTGAAATTGATGTACAACTTAAAGACGGCATTCGTTAAGTTGTACCCTGATTATCGCCCAAAATAATCATAATACTCTCATTGCAGCTCTGGTGATCTTGGGCTTTTGGACCTGCTACTTCATGTACGATATGGCCGATCATGAAAAGTCATGCGTGAATGTGACCAGCAGCATGTACTGCCCAAAAAACTTGATGTTTGCCCAAGGAGAAATACATTACTATCATACTGTCGCCATAAGCGGTCTAGCCTTCTGTTTTATGGTAACTCTTCATGTGGTATTCTCTATCCTGAACCACCAAGAGCTAAGCATGCTCATGATGATGACCACCTCTATCTTGATCGCTTTATTCGCCTTCTCCCATTGGGGAGTTGAAAATTTTATTTTCCATTGCTTGGGATTTCTGATTGGAGTGTATGGTGCAAATTTTTCGGTAAGTATGCACGAATTACCTGTTTAAACGCAAATATTCCAGAAAACAGCATGTTCAACATTTTTCCAAAGGTCTGAAATTTTAGAATTTTTTCGATTTCGGCGTACGGAAGATTATAGCGACTATTCCCCTATTCCAGGGTAGGTTCCATTTCAAATAGCGAAGGTTAAGTTCGATAATGGGCAAAATCTGTCGAACGGTTTCGGAGTTATAGCCATTTGAAGTTTTCGAAAACTACTGAAGCGATGGAATTGAAACTTGGCAGTCAGTCGGATCATAAAGACTCGAAACTTTTTGCGAAATTTTGTTGAAATCGTGCTGTCAGTGAATTCTGAAAAAATTTCGAACTATTCATTATATTTGGGAAAGTGTACCAAATTTCAGTTCGATACGATTATAAGTTTTGAAGATCGAAAAATTACAGTTCGAAGGTTCATACAGAATTGAATGAGGATGATAAGAAAATCACAGAAATTTTTTTTTTCAAATTGTTCTAATGACACGATTATCACGAAATTTTGCATAAAGTTGTCTTTTAGCATCTTCAAACTAGCTGCGAAGTTTAATCAGGACTGAATCAGTATTTCTCGAGTTATACCGAAAAAAACAACGATATCGAGAAGAAAACCTCGAAATTTGACATATTTTTTCCGGATATCTCCAAAAGTTATGATCATAACGAACTGAAATTTGGTACACTGCTGTGAAATATGATGCTCACAGTCTGAGTGTAATTTTTTTTCAGTATGATGAATGGTTCCGAAAAAAAAAATTTTTTGGAAAAAAATTTCGAAAAAAATTTTTTTTTTAATTTACTGACAATATGATCCTGACGAAATTCGGCTCAAAGTTGCGCGTCGTTATACTCCACCTAACTGCCAAGTTTGAATGCAATCGCTCAAGTAGCTTCTGGAATAAAAAATAAATAACTTCAAAATTTCAAGTAACTCTATAACTCCGAAACTATTCGACCGATTTGGCCCATTAACGAACTTAACCGCGGCATGCTGATGACCAATCCTGAAAGTTTCAAGATGCTAGCTTGCTTCTATCGACAGTTATCTTGTCCTCGGCCGGACAGAATCGATTTTGACACCGGATTCGTCATCAGTGAGTCCAACCTAGTCGATTGAGACCATTTGCGGCTCAATCATCCAAAATTACAGACATTTGGACAAAACGATAGCGCGCTGTTCCCCTAGAACATGCGCGCAAAAAGGTGTGAAATTTTGTGGGTTTTTCCTCGGTTTGAAGTTTTCCCGAATAAATCAAAAAAACCTTAAAGAGCACTGCCGTGAAGGCAGCAGCTTTTGCGCGCATGTTCAAATTCATTGCCATAGCAGTCATTCCATTTAACATGCGCGCAAAAGCTGCTGCCTTCACAGCAGTGCTTTTCTTGGTTTTTTTTCACTGCATCATTATTATTTCAGATTATAATTCAAAAAATCGGATCCAATCATGAGAAAACTTTGTAGGTATTTACAAAAACTACTATGCGAAATTTTGTAATGATCGAGCCATTAGAAAAATTATTTTGAAACTTTTCTAGAGTAATTTTGTTTCGGAAACAATTCATTTGATTTGGAAGATATTTTTCACAGACCTCGAACCTTATATATCACAAAAGTGTACCGAATTTCAGTTTAATCCTATTTTAAATTTTGGATATTGGGGAAAATATGTCAAATATCGTGGCTTCTTCCTGAGTATCGTTGTTATTTCCGGAAAAACTTGAAAAATACTGATTCGGTCATGATAAAACTTTGTAACTAGTTAGTAAATGCTGATGCAGATTTTTTGTTTTAATTTCTCCCACGGAATTGAACACGCACACAAAAGCTGATGACTAGAGTGCTTTCCCAGAATTTTTTGTACTTCTCGTTTTGCAGATTTTGGTACACCTAGTTTGTATCTATTGCAAGAATAAACGTCTCAGAATGGCCAGAAGTGCAGAAACTGTGAATGGTGAAGATGTTGCATCCGAATCCATTGAATTGAGAAACAATCAGCCAGGATTATTCTTCGACTTGAATACCAGAACCCATATCCTTAACTTCGATTTGAATTGAAAATGCATACTTACCGACATTAGTTCCTTTAGCTTTCGTTTAATTTTTTTATTGGTATTAGCAGATAAGATGTTAAACAAACAGTGTATGCTCCCAAACCAGTTTATTCAACCAATGCATTAAATCTCATTTCATGTAATCACAACATAGTAACAAAGTTTGTTACAAAACAATCGGATGAGTTCGGATCATCCATTGAAAGATTGAGAGCAACAAATACTTCCAATCAATATATTTTTTACATTCAAATATTTCATATATACATAAAAACTATATATTTTAAATAGGTATCAGTGAACAGTTTTTAATCTCATAATTCAGAAGATATTCATCGCCTAAAAAGCTAGGGTAAATGTGGACAAATCTCTTGAAAGTTGAGCATCTTGCAACAAATGCAACACTTATATGCTGGGATATAATGCGTTCAATTTAAGTAAAAATCTAAGAAATAATAAGGATTAGAAGTGAATACTTCAATAATTCATGACTAACTTACCGTTTTGAAATCGTTGTTCCTTTGAATTGATATCATTATCCATATTGTATTGATAAATATTATATTTATCACTGTGATCACTAGAACTGTGCCTGTCATCAGGACCATTAAGGAAGTAACTTTCACTTCCGCTCCTAAAACAATTGAGGGTAATTCTTGAGTTTCATGTTTGCATACACTTTTTAAATATATGTTTTTCTACCATTCTTCATTTCATTTCCTAATCACATTCAAAGATTTAAGCAACTTCATGAGGAAAACACCAATTAATAGTTACTTCAAGCCATTTGGAATCTACCGACGGGTATTCTTGATCTCATTTCATCCAGAAAACATGGTGAGATTTCGCAAAACAAGAAATAATTGAGGACATGTCGCTCACATCATTTCGATGCATATCTTCATAATACAGAGTGTATCAGCCAAATGGAATAAATTCGATAACGAATAAATGAGGGCGTGTTGGGAAAAACGCTCGGACACGTCGATTTGTAATTCAAAGTGCGTATATTTTTCAAGAAAATAATGTTATATAGGGTGTTCTATGTGACCGTGGCCAATACCAACTTTCTTATTTCAAATGCAACCCCTGTATATTATTTATTTTTTGGATTCTTCAGAGAATTCTAGACACAATTCGTGCACAATATCCTATACCTATCTTTAAATATTTCGGAAATATTAAGTGTTTTCAGATTAGTGCAAAAATCAACGTTTCAAATAAAAACTATTTTATTCCACAAATTCGGTACATTACACTTCAAACCTAATAAGTAATACTGATTATTTCTTGATAATTAAAAAAAAACATTAATTTAACTTGCTCTTCACGTCCTTCCATTTAATTAAGGGATAGAATCATGGGTTTAGGACTTCACTTAAAAAACAACCACTTAAAACAAAGTCGACGTTTCGTCGATATATTTCGACTTTCTCAATACTACAATATCAAGTGCCTAGACAACAATATTGTTTTTGTTCGTCTGTCATATGTGTCATAAATGTTATTTATTCATAAGTTCACCTACAATTTTAAGCCAATTTACAGCTAATGTTATTTATTTATTGATCTATTTGTAATGTTCGACGAATTTTAGTTTACCTTTTATTATGAGACAAAGTGTTCTTCTTCCTTTTTATATGCCATTCACATTACTCTTAAACAACTGACAAAACTAGGTAAGACGAATATTCCCTGCTTTGTTAAATATTGTCTTTGTTTTCAATTCTGTTCCTTTTAGTCTTGAGAAAGTCGAAATATATCGACGAAACGTCGACTTTGATTTAAGTGGTTGTTTTTTAAGTGAAGTCCTAAACCCATGATTCTATCCCTTAAAAACATTAATGTCAATGTAGGAAATGTTCAAAATGCTCGCCGCGAACGTCTTGGCAACATGCTAATCTGGTGTAGAATTGTCTTCTAACGTTACTCAACATTTCCGAAAACACTTAATATTTCCGAAAAAGTTGAAGATAGGTATAGGACATTGTACATGAATTAAGTCTAGAATTTTCTGAAGAATCCAAAAAATAAATAATATACAGGGGGTTACATTTGAAATAAGAAAAGTTGGTATTGGCCAAGGTTGCATGGAACACCCTATATAATTTTATTTTCTTGAAAACTATGCGCATTTAAAATTACAAATCGACGTGTCCGAGCGTTTTTCCTAACACCCCCTCATTTATTCGTTATCGAATTTATTCCATTTGGCTGTTACACTCTGTATATCGGGGTCTTGTTAGTGTATGACACAGATTGAGTTAATATAATAAAAAAAATCGGTTTTATCATTTTTTTAGAGAAATTTTACCCATTGGGGTGAACCAAGTCTGCACAGCAGATTACACAAAAACTCTAAAATCTAAAAAGCACTACAGATGAGGTGATGCGTTCTGATCAACTTTCTCCCAACATATAAAATCCCATCTGCTCCACAGCTTATAGTATTTGCGTTTGTTGAACATATAATATGCAAATTGGTGAAGTTAATATCGTGAATCTTGAACCAGAAAGATGGTTAATTCTCAGTTTTTACCTATCATTCATCTTAAGATGATAGCTTTCATGTCTTGGAGGTGGAATAGGATGATCTTGAAGACTATGATAATCTATGTCATCTAAATTTGAAGGTTCTTCCATATGGAAGGCTTGTTCAATTTCTGGCTTTTTTTCCCAAACTTCTTTGAAGAATGGTGTATAAAATGTAGCTGGAAAATAAGATTAAATCAATGAAATGTCGCACAATAAAAACCAGAGTAAAAAAGCAAACCTTTTTGTGGAACATTTGCTGTGAATGTCATGAAATGTGCATTCAGTCTGTCGGCAGTAGTATTTCCCTCAGTTATCAACAAATGTCCAAGTTCGTTGTTGAAGAAAGCATTAGCACCACCAGAATCAGTAACTGCTAATATCTGAATTGGCAAGTTTGGAATGTTCATTGAAAATGCACTAAAAATGTTCAATTTAGTCAACAATTTTGAACAAGTTCTCATACAAAAAAAAACTCTTCTCACTTACTTTAGGTTCGCTAATGAAGCCTTGCGTTTTGTGGAATAAGCCAGTATAAAGCCATGTACGAGTTCATCTCTGAAAGAATTCGCACCATGAAAAGAAGAAACTATTATCTCTACTCTACGTCTTGAATCTCCTAGGAAAGTCTCTAATATAATACTGCGTTCAGACGATAAAAAGTAACACTGGTGGTGAAAAAATGGTGAAAGAAGAGTCTCAACTGAGTAATCATCTCCACAAAATAGTGACATGATAATTCTGAAATCAAATAATTGAACGTTAGAATATTTGAGAATATTTATGAACCAGGTTAGTTTCACCTTATATCAGGCTCCAAGCAATCGATAACAGATTGATAGAAGTATATAAAACCAGTTCGGTGATGAATACTTTGGACAAGTTGATTCAAAGCTTCAGAAACAAGTTGATCGGTAGTTATTTCATCGATACAAACATGCATGAATGTACATTGTAGGCTGAAAACAAAAAAGTTCGGTATAGGGTAAACCCGCAAGATTTCCCGTCGCGAAGCTATAAGTAAGATATTCACATCATTGTAAGCAGTGTGAGTTCCTGAACAAAAAATATCAAGGCCAACATAGGCGGTCTCTCTTTGTTTGGAAGATATGGGCCCCCAAAGTTCCAAATTGTTGCATTTTCAGATCCTTTTTTCCGCCATAAAAATGATCTCTCACTTCTCAAATCTAATTCATAAATCATCTTTGAATGTTCAACCAACGAAAAGAGACACTTTCTTTCAAGAATATTCATTATTTAAAGGAAGAACAGTGAAAATATTAGTCAACAACTTAACCTATATTCCTACGAAATACTTCTCAATGTTAAAGCGGAGCTTGGCAACAGCGTCTTCTCATCGCTGGCCAACGTTTTATGACCGAAGAGTAGTTGCTGGCGGGAAATATGAAATGATAGACAGTTGAATGATATGATTGTAAGGAAAATGCTTCTGTCACTGAAGAACAGGTGGTTATTCTAATATCAAAACAAAATCATTGAGAATACATCTTTAAGGTTTCACTCTCAATATTTTCGTTTGAACTTTCTTTCTATCCCCTTCAAAATAGGGAGGTTGTTATCTACTTCGTTTTTTGTTGTGTCTTCGAGATGGTCCCAGTTTAGAATGAGATTCAGGGTATTCCAATAAAATGAGTTATATAATAACCTCGATTTCATTGGAAATCTGAGAAGGGCGCGACCCATCACATATGAAAAAAATGTACGTTGAAATATATGTCAGGGTGAATTCTCATTCCATTACTTTGTGTGTCAACCTTGTAGATTTCATTAGAAACGAATCCTCCTATTGGAAAATTTAAAGTTTCGCAGTAAACAGTAAGAACTAAGAACATATTTCATTTTTCTCGCCAGCAATAACCTGTCATTCACGAATACGCAGGATGGCACGATTCCGAATGAAATTTGCGCCATTGCCAAACTTCACTTTTAGTCTGAGTCGAAATCGGAAGGAATAGAGGTTAAGTGGTTGTCCAGTAATTTCATTATTTTTTCATTAAATATTGATTATTCTTGTGAAAAAGTGTTGCTTATTGTTGGTTAAAGGTTCAAAGGTGGTTTGTGAACTATACAGATGAAGTGAGAGCTCGTTTTTATGGTGGAAAAAAGGACCTGAAAACGACTCATTTTGGAACTTTGGGGGCCCATATCTTCCAAATTAAGGGAGACCGCCTATGTTCGATTTCAAAATTTTTATTCAGAAAATCACACTGCGTACAATGATGTAAATATCTTTTTAATATCTCGGCGACGGGAAATTTTGCGGGTTTACCAAAAGTTCATATAAAGAAATATATCCTCGAATTTCTCATTTAATTGTCAGTAAGTTCACAGATTTCTTTAGTACCTATCTGCTAGACTTTGTCCTTCTTCTTTTAGCTTGCCAACACTATCACTATCCAAAGAAATATCCTGCAGGAACAAAAGAAGAATTGGCAATCCTTGGAATGGTAATTTATCGTCCTGTTCCAGGTTTGAAAGTAGTGTCTTCTCAAGGCTCTCCCTTATGTATTCGAATGATTTAGCATCAGAAAACACGCAGAATCCTCCATGAGGTACAAAATCTGATGTTTTGAATGCATACTGTGGCAAATTTACATCGCCACAAATAATTCTATAATCTAAGCTATAGAATTGACAGTCAATCTTATATTCGTCATCCTCACATTGAGACTGAAAAAGTAGCGATGATTAAACACACCATGAGTGGAATTAGTCAGAATCCTCACCCTTATTTTTGCAACAAAGTCTTCGGCTAAATGATTCAAACCTAAGATCAGTATATTTACTTTATTGTCATCAGTGTTCAAAAACCATTGATTATGTCCCCAAGAAGAAGGTCGGTGATTTTTAGTTGCTAGTGTTTTCTCAATTAATATGTCCATACAATTCGTGTATGAAGGACAATTTTCTTTCATCGGACAATGGATAAAATTCAAGTGCTGGTAAAGAATGGTTTTTCTATCTTGATCCAGCTTATCCAACATTTTATATCGAAAATCATCTTGAAGCACTTCAATGATTTCTTTAAAACACTCTTGCGAAATGGCACCTGAAGGAGTCATGCTTTTCAAATTATAAAATATGTTGGCATGTTCTAAAAGCAGTTCCTAGAAAATAATAATATTACCACAGTTTTGTTGGTACTCTTGTGCAAATATTTACTTGAAAATTGTATTTGGCACTCTCTATAATTTGTCTTTGATGCTGATCATATATCTGTTGGCAATCATGTTCAGATAAAGCTTCAAAGCATTCTCTACCCATAAATAACACTCTGACCTCTGAAAGAGGCTTGCCTGGTGTGACATATCCAGTATCCTCCAAGAGTTGTTTGAATTGCTTCTTCCACCTGTACAATAACGATAAAATCGTTGGTTTCAATAAAAAGATCTAAAATTGTAACTTACCTTTTAGGCATCCTTTATTAGTAGGCAAGAAATAAATACATAGTTAGTGATATCGTCAATGAAGACTGTTAATAGTTTGCATCGAGTAGTAACATCCAGTATTAGGGCAACTATGAATTGAAGAAGCATTCACTGAACTGAGTACCTTCTGGCGATTCAATTTAGCATTCGTTCAATTAATGGATGAACCACAAACAACACTGTCAAAAACACAATTCTTAACGTGCGGTGAGAATAAAAGTCGATGAAATGAGAAATTATTGAAAGAAAGTAATTCCGCAAATTTTCTTTTTGTTGTCTGATAAAGGAATCAAATAATACTCTGCAATTTTACAACTCAATTGTTTTTTCATTAGGCAACATTTTTCAGGAACAGCCTTTGACAAATAGTTTGAATCCCGCAATCGGCAAGGGTGTTTTCTATGAATAGTAATTTTCATTGGTAAACCCGCAAGATTTCCCGTCGCGAAGCTATAAGTAAGATATTCACATCATTGTAAGCAGTGTGAGGTCCTGAACAAAAAATATGAAGGCCAACTTAGGCGGTCTCTCTTTGTTTGGAAGATATGGGCCCCCAAATTTCCAAATTGTTGCATTTTCAGATCCTTTTTTCCGCCATAAAAAGGATCTCTCACTTCTCAAATCTAGTTCATAAATCATCTTTGAACCTTCAACCAACGAATGGCGACAGTTTATTTTAAGAATATTCATTATTTAAAGGAAGAAAAGTGAAAATATTAGACAACCACTTAACCTATATTTCTACGAAATACTTCTCAATGTTGAAGCGGAGCTTGGCAACAGTGTCTCTTCATCGCTGGCCAACGTATTATGACCGAAGAGTAGTTGCTGGCGGGAAATATGAAATGATGGACAGTTGAAGGATATGATTGTAAGGAAAATGCTTCTGTCACTGAAGAAGAGGTGGTTATTTTTACATCAAAACAAAATCATTGAGAATATTTTTTAAGGTTTCACTCTCAATATTTCCGTTTGAACTTTCTTTTTATCCCCTTCAAAATAGGGAGGTTGTTATCTACTTCGTTTTGGTTTATTTCTTGTGGCTTCGAGATAGTCCCAGTTCAGAATGAGATTCAGGGTATTCCTATAAAACGGGTTATATAATAACCTCGATTTCATTGGAAATCTGGAAAAGGCGCGACCTATCACATATGAAAAAAATGTACGTGGAAATATATATCAGGGTGAATTCTCATTCCATTACTATGTGTTTCAACCTTGTAGATTTTTTCATTAGAAACGAATTCTCCTATTGGAAGTTCAGAGTATCGCAGTAAACAGTAAGAACTGAGAACATATTTCATTTTTCTCGCCAGCAATAATCTGTCATTCGCTATTACGCACGATGGCACGATTCCGACAGGTGAAGTTCGCGCCATTGCCAAACTTCACTTTTAGACTGAGTCGAAATCAGAAGGAATAGAGGTTAAGTGGTTGTCCAGTAATTTTATTGTTTTTTCATTAAATATTGATTTTTCTTGAAGAAAGTGTTGCTTATTGTTGGTGGAAGGTTCAAAGGTGGTTTGTGAACTATACAGATGAAGTGAGAGATCGTTTTTATGGTGGAAAAAGGGACCTGAAAACGACGCATTTTGGAACTTTGGGGGCCCATATCTTCCAAATTAAGGGAGACCGCCTATGTTCGATTTCACATTTTTTATTCAGAAAAACACACTGCGTACAATGATGTAAATATCTTTTTAATATCTCGGCGACGGGAAATCTTGCGGGTTTACCTTTTCATTTTATTATTGATAGTTCTTTCTCAGATATTGGGTGTGAAAACCTAGAAAAATGATGCATAATCCTCCCAAAATATCCTTTCATTGATGTAAGCTACCGGTGTTTAAAAGAAATAACATATTAAGTGTAATGGAGAATATTGTCTTTATTTAGCGATCGATTCATTTTTTCCAAAATGGTGAATTATTAGTATTCATTATAATAATAACACTGTTTTTATTATATTCTCTTTCAGATAACGTATTGTAGTTTCATCATTTGAGTTTGATTTCTGTTGATCTTAACTATCACGAAACCATTTTAAGTTTCAACTCAATATAGGGCAAGCTGAGTCAGAAGAAAACCTAATTCTTCTCCTAGTAGATTGTGAAAGATCCATGAACCACCACACATGCACAATTTGTAATTTCGATTTATTCAAAAGATACATTAGCTAAGCCTTCAAGACATTGAATAAGTTCTTCCATTAGTTGGATAAAAGAGGTGGTAAACCCGCAAGTATTCCCGTCGCGAAGCTATAAGTAAGATATTCACATCATTGTAAGCAGTGTGAGTTCCTGAACAAAAATTATGAAGGCCAACATAGGCGGTCTCTCCTTGTTTGGAAGATATGGGCCCCCAAAGTTCCAAATTGTTGCATTTTCAGATCCTTTTTTCCGCCATAAAAATGATCTCTCACTTCTCAAATCTAGATCATAAATCAACTTTGAACCTTCAACCAACGAATAGCGACACTTTCTTTCAAGATTATTCATTATTTAGAGGAAGAAAAGTGAAAATATTAGACAACCACTTAACCTATATTTCTACGAAATACTTCTCAATGTTGAAGCGGAGCTTGGCAACAGCGTCTTTTCATCGCTGGCCAACGTTTTATGACCGAAGAGTAGTTGCTGGCGGGAAATATGAAATGATGGACAGTTGAAGGATATGATTGTAAGAAAAACGCTTCTGTCACTGAAGAAGAGGTGGGTTATTCTAACATCAAAACAAAATCATTGAGAATATTTGTTTAAAATTTCACTCTCAATATTTTCGTTTGAACTTTCTTTCTATTCTCTTCAAAATAGGGAGGTTGTTATCTACTTCGTTTTTTTTGTGTCTTCGAGATAGTCCCAGTTTAGAATGAGATTCAGGGTATTCCAATAAAATGGGTTATATAATAACCTCGATTTCATTGGAAATCTGGGAAGGGCGCGACGTATCACATATGAAAAATATTTACGTTGATATATATATATATATATATCAGGGTGTATTCTCATTCCATGACTCTGTGTTTCAACCTTGTAGATTTCATTAGAAACGAATTCTCCTATTGGAAGATTTAGAGTATCGCAGTAAACAGTAAGAACTAAGAACATATTTCATTTTTCTCGCCAGCAATAATCTGTCATTCACGAATACGCACGATGGCACGATTCCGACCGATGAAATTCGCGCCATTGCCAAACTTCACTTTTAGACCGAGTCGAAATCAGAAGGAATAGAGGTTAAGTGGTGGTCCAGTAATTTCATTGTTTTTTCATTAAATATTGATTATTCTTGAAAAAAGCGTTGCCTATTGTTGGTTGAAGTTTCAAAGGTGGTTTGTGAACTATACAGATGAAGTGAGAGATCGTTTTTATGGTGGAAAAAGGGACCTGAAAAAGACTCAATTTGGAACTTTGGGGGCCCATATCTTCCAAATTAAGGGAGACCGCCTATGTTCGATTTCACATTTTTTATTCAGAAAAACACACTGCGTACAATGATGTAAATATCTTTTTAATATCTCGGCGATGGGAAATCTTGCGGGTTTACCAAAGAGGTAACTAATTCAAGGCCCTAATAATAATCTACAGAAGAACCCTTTATGCTCAAGCTAATCAAACAAAAAAAAGTCTGCTACTCACTCAGATTGTTGTTTTTCCTGTTGCAACATGCTGATGTAATTTTTGAATACAATTTCTGCATCATTTGTATCCAACACATTCAGGGGTATCCTAGTTTCTTCATTGTCGGACTCGAGTTCACATTCTGTCCACGGAATGTCTTCGGGACACTCGTAGAAATACTGATAAAAGTCCCCATGCTGCTTCAAAGTACATTTAACAGTTTGCCAATCTCTGAAATTGAATATCTCAGTCAAGCGGAAGAGGCAAACAAAATTTATTTACCCATCCGAATGTCTGTCCGCACTGAGTTTGTCGAGAATATCTGGAAGAAGTTCCATATAATGGGCGATCCTTTTGGTGATGGCTTCCTCTTTCAACATCTTTATATGCCTTCTGAACAAACGCTGCGTACCATCCAAACCTGAAATGAATCATTTTCTGATTAAAACTATGTGAAAAATTCGGTAAACCCGCAAGATTTCCCGTCGCCGAGATATTAAAAAGATATTTACATCATTGTACGCAGTGTGATTTTCTGAATAAAAAATGTGAAATAGAACATAGGCGGTCTCCCTTAATTTGGAAGATATGGGCCCCCAAAGTTCCAAAATAAGTCGTTTTCAGGTCTCTTTTTCCACCATAAAAACGATCTCTCACTTCATCTGTATAGTTCACAAACCACCTTTGAACCTTCAACCAACAATAAGCCACACTTTTTTTCAAGAATAATCAATATTTAATGAAAAAATAATTAAATTACTAGACAACCACTTAACCTCTATTCCTTCTGATTTCGACTCAGACTAAAAGTGAAGTTTGGCAATGGCGCGGATTTCATCGGTCGGAATCGTACCATCGTGCGTATTCGTGAATGACAGATTATTGCTGACGAGAAAAATGAAATATGTTCTCAGTTCTTACTGTTTACTGCGAAACTCTGAATCTTCCAATAGGAGAATTCGTTTCTAATGAAATCCACAAGGTTGAAACACATAAGAATAGAATGAGAATACACCCTTATATATATTTCAACGTAAATTTTTTTCATATGTGATACGTCGCGCCCTTCCCAGATTTCCAATGAAATCGAGGTTATTATATAACCCATTTTATTGGAATACCCTGAATCTCATTCTAAACTGGGACCATCTCGAAGACACAACAAAGAACGAAGTAGATAACAACCTCCCTATTTTGAAGGGGATAGAAAGAAAGTTCAAACGAAAATATTGAGAGTGAAACCTTAAAGAAATATTCTCAATGATTTTGTTTTGATGTCAGAATAACCACCTCTTCTTCAGTCACAGAAACATTTTCCTTACAATCATATCCTTCAACTGTCCATCATTTCATATTTCCCGCCAGCAACTACCCTTCGGTCATAATACGTTGGCCAGCGATGAAAAGACGCTGTTGCCAAGCTCCGCTTTAACATTGAGAAGTGTTTCGTAGAAATATAGGTTAAGTTGTTGTCTAATATTTTCACTTTTCTTCCTTTAAATAATGAATATTCTTGAAAGAAAGTGTCTCTATTCGTTGGTTGAAGGTTCAAAGATGATTTATGAACTAGATTTGAGAAGTGAGAGATCATTTTTATGGCGGAAAAAAAGATCTGAAAATGCCACAATTTGGAACTTTGGGGGCCCATATCTTCCAAACAAAGAGAGACCGCCTATGTTGGCCTTCATATTTTTTGTTCAGTAACTCACACTGCTTACAATGATTTGAATATCTTACTTATAGCTTCGCGACGGTAAATCTTGCGGGTTTACCAAAAATTCTTTTTGTAACACTGAATATTCATCCATAATGACGAATTTAATAACTGGATGGATTGAAAAAGTTTTTCAGTTGTACTCAAAGGAAATGTTTTCTGAATAGGCAGAAAAAACAATGGAATCAAACAATTGCAAAAACGAGTTGCTTCAACTGCCATAGCGACAGCTTTTTAGAACCATCTGCCTTCTCTTCCCTACTTGCGAGTACAGTCTATTTTCGTAGTGTATGCTTTTCAATCAGCTTCCCCTGGAAGTTTCTAAGTCCCTAACTAGCTGGCAACACAGTAGTTTGAGACCATTTTCAGCCTAAAGTTCGAAAATTCTAAGCATTTGGACAAAACGATATTACGCCATTCTCCAGAACATGCTCGCATAAATTAGGATATGCGACCTTTGACCACAGACCAACAAGACAAATCACTTCATCGTTTGCGGGAATCGCGTCTCTCCGACCTTGAGAAATATAACAGACATAACCACACTTTCTTCTTCCTCGAAACAGCTGTCAAATTGAATACTTGATTTTGGAATATCTAAAATCGAAATGTAAAAACGGATTTGTCGGGATTCAGGAATCACAAAATCAAAATCAGACTAAGATTTTTCGATGAAACCATTTGAAAAGCAAATTTCCAACACCAAAGCGAGTGTTTTGTCACACCTCAAACTCCTGTAGAAGAACTCTGTTGAAGTAAATGAAAATTTTGGAAAAATGTGATGGAAAACCCGTTTACCTTAATCAGAGAATCTTTGTAGTTTCACATCAAATGAGATTCATTTCAATATAAAATCAAATTATGAATAGACCAACTTTGTTCCATTCCAATCCTAGTGTTTGGGCAATCATATACAATTTTATTAGACATCCCATCGTTTTAATTGAATAATGGAGGTTGTAATGCTTTTACTTCAGTTGCGATTCCTTTATATTATATAAAATGAACATTATGAATGAGTCCACCTAAGTTCGATTCCAGTTCTTGTTGTATAATTAAAACATTTAATGAGGACTGTCATCATAAAATAGAACCTCAAAGATGACTAAACAATTGATTTGGTTGTAAAAAACTGTTTGGATTATATTCTTAAATGGAACAGATACGAAATTATTCATCAATTAATAGGATGAAAGATTCATTTCAGTTTGTTTACATGTTTATAACCTCTTCAAGCGAGTCCGAAAACGGCGAGAGTGACGTAATCCTATTCCTGCAATCTGATTGGCACCCCAAAGCACCCCAAACGCCTGCTAAAATTCTGATTAGCTCGATTCAGGGTCATATCTGCGTTGACATAGATTTCCTAAGTAAATGACGCGAGTGGTTTATCTGGTTGATCTGTGCTACTACTCACCAAATATTTGAACAAAGTATATCCATTCGTTGTGAGCATTGAGTATCTTGATAGTTTGTGACCAGGTGGCGTGGTAGTCCGTTACATGAAGCCGTATCAGCCTCAAGAAGGACTCACTAGCTGCATCCATCATCTCTCTACGAATTCTTGCAGCTTCAACATATGGTATAATCTTCGTGCGAAATTTGGTTTTATCGATCATTTGTGCAAGGACCACGAAAGCCAAATCAACATTTACATTCTCATGGGCAGAGACCTCGACAAGGGGTAGAACTCCCTTATATTCTTTACGCTGTATTAACTTGTCAGCTTCACGAAGATAAGCGGGATCTGCATCGTCATTTTTAGTAGTGAGGAAAACTATAGGTTTTTTTGTTTTCAGCAGGTTGTTGAGAATATTTGAAACAATTTCCACTTGTTTCTCGAGAGATCTACTAGGAACAATACTAACGTCAAATACACAAATGAAGCCATCAACATTGAATTTGCCCTCAGGCAAAAGTTTCTGTTCGTATTCCTTCTCAATACCCAGCTGATTCTTGCAGATGTACATCAACTTTTCTGCAGAAGTTATCTTTGTTGCTGCACATCTTTTGACATAGGGTTCCATCTTGCCACCTGCAGAAAATAAAAAAGAAAATGCAAAATTTTAAACACAAATATAATTTCGAACTCGAAACAATGAAATGAGCTAGAATGTTCAATGAAAACTTATTCATGCTTCAAATTCATACTCTTTCAAGCTTGAATGGACATTTATGGCCGAAACCATATTCTGATGAAATATTTAATTAATTTATTATTACACAAACTGAAATTTCCAATATTTTTAGTAGCATGTTTTCAAATAGATATGTACAGTATCAGTCATCAGGAACTAATTTAATTGAACTTATTCACGAAAGGAATTTTGTTTCTTCCTCAGGCTAAAAATAACCTATAGGTCTGAATATTCAAAACACATGACTACTACCTGGAAACAAATAATAATAATAATAAATTGAAAATACTAAATATATTGTACACTATTGCGTTCTTGAAGTTAAGTTTATGTTCCGTATTCCTTGCATGTTGGGAAAAAGCCGTTGACTCGGACCGTTGTTGTCCGAGTGTGGTACTGAAATATTGGCTCGTTTGTCCAATATATGTGCCGTCACAGTCACACTTTTGTAAACTAAACCGACTTCCCCATTAGGTTCTAAAAGTTATATTACTCAAGAACCATTAAACAAACTAGCAAAAAACAGGTGTTGCGAATCTTAATATACAGGGTGTCACAATGAAAAGCAAACATCTCAGAAAATATGAATTTCAGGCTGTGGTGTTACTTCCATGCATACAATTATGGCTATAAAAAAAGGAGGTTCTAATTTGAAAACAATTAGTTTTCACGTTTTCGAAATTGACAACTTTGACAACCGGAAATGCTCGAGAATGTAAACCAGAAGTTGGGTGATATTTCATTTTCCAAGTTGAAAATTATCTCAACCAATGATCAAATCTCAAAAATATTCATATTCATAAGAAAAACACCTTTCAAAAATATATCCCATGACCTATCTTCTCTAATTAAATTGTAGGGGTTGCAGTTGTCGATTACAGGGATGAAATGATATAATGATGGATTTCATGTAAGAAAATGTCCCCTTCAAGAAAAAAATTGACAGTTCCAAGTGATTAACGAAAATCTTGATTTTCATATTAAAAGGGACCTTTGATTACTTTCCAATGTGACACCCTGTATATAATCAATACTTTCAATACTGAGATTTGGATCACAATTATCTTGAAAAGATAAAATGCCTCTCCCTGAAGCTATTCAACTGAAGAATCCTATAACAATGAAGATTTCACCCCTCTCAAAAAGGAAAAAAAAACAAGGAAAGGGTTTTTTGTGAGGTATAATATTGAAAAATCATTCTCACCTTTGAATGACTGGAATGATGCATCATCGATGAATTCGGTCTGCTCTATCACACTAAAATGGTAATCTACACCCTCATCAGATTTCTTGACAACCTCACCCCAATAGAGGAAATGATCATTGTTCACAACCCTTCCACTGAAGTCAGTCTATCAGAAAAAAAGACAAATTAAAAAGGGTAAAGCATTGAGAATATAACAACTTACTTGACTAAGTACAGATATATGATCCACATTGTAATCATCAGCATGAGATCTTATGAAACGATTACACAGGCAAGATTTACCAACGCCTGAATGTCCTTTATCTTTCTCTACCCCAGATAACCCCACTACAGATACATTTATGTATCTGGCAATATCAGTTCTTCGAGCCATATTGCTGTAGCAAGTTCCAATAAAATAATTTTACCTGTAAATATATAAAGAACCTTTTAGAATGCAAAGACAACTGGAATAAACTAATGAGCAGCAAATTGATAAATTTTGTCTATATGATCCAATACCTATGCATTATCAGTTCAAAAACAATCACTAGAATAGAGATCATTGCTTCATTATTTTGACAAAAATGAATACACCTCATCTGATAAAATAAACATCCACCATTATTTCATGAATGGCAATTAAATCATTAATTAAACTAAACTTAAAGGTCAGCCAGCACATTGCATTAACTCTCACCTCTGAGACCACCTACAGCTTATTTTTTTGAGATCTCTTGGCGATGTCATAAAGAACCTCATTTCAAAGAAGCATGGAATGATTGGATATTTTCGAACTTTCACATGAACAGCCACAAATAATCACACTGTTTTTCATTCAAAAAACAAGATTTTTTCAAGTTCAAATGCGGTATTTTTCAAAACTCAGGACGCCATTACACTAAAAACAGATTTTAATGCACTTTAAGAAGGCAACATCCAACATCTGGTAAAACCAATTTGCGGCTTGCGCTCTGATAGTAATAAGAATGGGCACTTGTTATTCAAACGAGAACGAACGATTATCAATATATCGTTAGTATAATTGACGGTGAAACTTAGGCGAAATACAATTATTGATATCAGCTACGTCCACTGTTTCTCAAATTACTGGAAATAAACGGAATCAAATACACAAAAGAGAAAGATTCCCCACTAGATTTAGATTTTCACTTGACAGCTTTGAAATCTTTGGTTAGGGTGAATGTCAAAGACACTGGCGTAGATGAAAATTGGTTCACGGAAACTAGTACAGATTTTCACTAGAAAATTATTTCGAACGGTGACATGTGATCACTGTGCCAACGGAATTCATCGTGAATACTGAGATAAATGTGAAAACTGAATTCATGAATGGGGATAGATCCCTAAATGTGGTCCTTTAAATGCAGATTTTAAATTTTCGAAGGTTCCTGCTGAATTTCCTATGAAATATTTCTGAAAGAATTCAATTTATTTTTTTAAATTGTTCTGATGACACGATCGATCATCACGAAACTTTGCACAAGTTTGCACATCAGCGTTTGCCAACGCGTTCCTAATTTTCATCATGATTGGATCAGTATTTTTTGAGTTCTTTTATTTATAAAATTTTATTAAACTTTATTGATAAATATTTTCCGAATTGAATTTGACATCGGTTTCTTCATATGTAAATCCAACCCATTAGGGCAGAATTATTACGCTCCGTACTTCAAAACAAAGATATATTTGCGCCGAATACAAAATGGCGCAGGTGCAGGTATGAAAAATAGTGTTTTCTACGGCTAAAGGAAAAAGTCCAGTGAAATTACCTTGGGAGGACAATTTCTCAACTTACTACACTAATTTAAAAATGTATCGTATTTTTTGGAGATTGTGTTGAGCAGAATGAGACAGGAATACAGAGAAAATAAAATTTCAAATAGTTATATCTGCAGAATGACGAATTTGGCCTTCGTGATTAACGTCCAAGCGTACTCAAGAAATAGTTATTAATTGTGCTTACGATCGGCGTTGAGGATGACTTCACGTTTTTCCATTTGAAAATAGTTGGTGAAATGTTTGGTCACCCATGAACATATCATTTTTAAAGTTGAATTCTTTCGACTAGTTTATGAATTTGTTTATGCAGCCCCAGTGGCAGATTATGGACCTATAATTGTAAAACTGTTGGATAAATATGTGCTATTTTGTGACACCTAGTTTTGTAGAAAATCGAAAATAACTGAAGACTACTGGATGAAGGTTTTGAGTAACTATTCCACTCAAACCCATGGTAGATTCCAAAGGTGGAAAAGAACATATATGGATTGTTCCACATAAAATAAGAAAATTTTGAAATTTGAATAATATACACCACTGGTGACATCTATTGGAAGTAATACAAACCGCTAGATGGCAAAGGAAATGTATGGAAACCAAGTGATTCTCCTCAAACACTTCAGCGATTAGTTAACAGACGACGTCAGCATTATTGAATACTAAATACATTGTTCGATCAATGCTGAATAAAAAATAATAGAATTCATATAATTGAACATCTGCAAAGTTGCAATATTCTCTAAAGAATGAAATATCACAAGAAATATAATTGAAATTTGAGAAGTTTGTTATTTGAGTTGACAGGTAACTCAAGATACCCTGATCCCCTCGATTCGAGTATTATTGGTTGCCTCACAGCTTCGGACAAATGGATTTTGAGGAAAAGGTAAATTTCGGATACCGTAACATGAAAAGTGCAAATTTTGAACGAATTCTGATTGAAGAGAATGCGTAATAAATATTTGCCAAAACTCTCTGATTCTGAAATTTGAATAAAGACATCAGTAGTGTCTATTGAACATGATACAAACTACAGAAAAAATTACATAAACATCTGTTAAATGGCATGTAGAAACCTATCGGTCTATTCAATGCTTCAGTATTTATTCAACAGGTTGCGCCAGTGCTATTAAATACTAAATTTTCATTGAACACATTTAGTCACCATGTCTGTAACTTTCGAATTTTGAGTCGAAATTGGCCTCTAGCGACTAAGTTGGACTCACTGATGAAGAATCCGTGGTCAAATTGGATTATGTTTATCATATTGAAGATTTCAATCAATAAATATTGAGTCAGCATTTTACCACAGTTCAGTTTGATCCCATATTTATCTTCGGAGATATTGGGAAAATATGTGTCAAATTTCTTGGTTATTTCCTAGGTATTGTTGTTATTTACAGAGTAACTGAAAAAATACTCATATGATGAAATTTCGAATGGATATACTTATATGCGGAATCATTGGATGATTTTCGTAATTTAACCGGCTCAACAAATATCAAGATCATAAATGGATTCTCATTTTCGGTTACCAGTTAGCCGACTTTAACCAGAATAACATCGGAAAAAAAACACTTAGAGACTCGAAATTTTTATAGCAGGGTTAGGGGATTGATTAACAAGATCGAATTCTTGAAAATTAAAATCCTCCCAATGAATTCCAAGATATATCCATTCGAAATTTCATTTTCCCAATATCACCAACAATGATCGATATTTGATCGAATCGAAATTCTGCACTTGGTTGAAAAATGACGGCGTGAAGGTTCATGCAAAATGTCTTGAGAAAATGGCTTCGAATGTGAACAAGCGCGTAAAACCTCCTGACCTCACGTACGTGCTTTTCTAGGTTTTTAATAGTTCTATTTCTGATATTGGGAGTAAAAACCTAGGAGACACCTGAAAAATATTGCAAAATCCTCGCAAAATATCCTTAAGCGTTTTAAACAATTCTACCACAAATCTGTCGAATGCAATATAATCAGAGCGAAATCCTTCACAAAACAGCAGATGCGTCCTACGCACAATTTCCGTTTCAAAGGACGAAGGAGATAATTGGTGGTGAAGGTAAACACGAAATCGAAATTAGTGATAGTCCCAAACATCTAATGGAATCAAATCATAACAACTGAATTATAGAGGACTAATATAACGATAATGAGATGAGCGATAACTTTACGAAATATTCGATTTCACGTTATAAAGGGTTTTCCAATAAGAGGTGTTATTTCGCTATTTCGGTAGATGTCACTTTTGAAGCTGTCATTTTTTGACATTTGACAAGTAGAAACTACGCCATTAATAAAAATGGAACGATACACGCTTCAACAACGCATTGAAATTATTAAAATTCACTATAAAAATGATGAAAATTTGGCAGAGACGGTTCGTAAAACTCGAACATTTTTGGGTCGTCGTGAAGAACCTTGTCGGACCGCAATAAAGGAATTGGTGGAAAAATTCGAGCTGTTGGGACAAGTTAGTGATGTGAAGAATAAAACCCGTGCACGTCGCTCAAGAACAGCCGAGAATATTGCTGCTGTAGCCGAAAGTGTTGAAGAACACTCAGGTTTGTCCACTCCTCGTCGATCTTTGAAATTAGGCATTCCACAAACGTCATTACACCGTATTTTGCATAAAGATTTGGGTCTTAGGGCTTATAAAGTTCAGTTAACAGAAGAACCCAAGCCGGCCGATCATCAACAACGTCGTGTCTTTGCTGATTGGGTCGTTGAAATGCATGAAAATGATCCGGAATTCCATCGAAAAATCATCTTGAGTGATGAGGCCCATTTCCACCTCGGTGGCTTTGTCAACAAGCAAAATTGTCGCATCTGGGGCTCGGAAAACCCGAGAGTTATTGTTGAAAAGCCTCTCTATCCTCAACGTTTGACTGTTTGGTGCGGTTTATGGTCCGGCGGAGTTATTGGACCTAACTTTTCGAAAATGAGGCTGGAGCAACAGTTACGGTGAATGGATTGCGCTATCGAGAGATGATTAATGATTTTTTAAGGCCGGAATTGGATGGTTTTGATCTGGACAACGTTTACTTTCAACGAGACGGCGCCTGCGTGCCACACAAGCAACGAAACCATTGATCTTATGCGGAAAAAGTTTCCGGACCGTGTTATCTCTCGAAGAGGTGATCACAATTGGCCACCGAGATCTTGTGATTTAACACCTTGCGACTTCTTCTTTTGGGGCTACGTGAAAGAGAAGGTCTACGCCAATAGCCCAGAGTCGATTCAAGACCTCAAAGATGGAATTCGTGAGGCTATCGAGGACATAGAGCAGCCACTTTGCGATTTGGTTATGGAAAATTTCATTGAAAGGATATGGTCCTGTAAGCGTGGTCGTGGTGGTCATTTGCCTGTTGTTATTTTCCACTATTAACGGCATAGCTTCTTCTTTATAATGAAATAAACATCCGATCATTTATATTGAAAAATGGTATTTTTCTTTGAATATCAAAATAACATCTCTTATTGGAAAACCCTTTATTACGATCCAATCAGCGAATACCTATCGATTAAAGGATATTCTAGGAAAGATTTTTATTAATTTTCAAAGTTTCAGAGTTCATATCTGACTTATATCGATTAGAGCTCATCTAAAAGGATTCTACATTATTTTCAGGTTTTCAATCCTAATATCTGAATAAGAGCTATCAAAAATGCAAATTGTTATTTATGTGAAACGCCCTTGCGGATAACAGGATTTAAACTATTTGCAGGATTATATTCTCCTTATTCTCTGATGAAGGAGTCAAATATAGACTTCCATAAATATTTAATTTTTATTAGTTCTTTTCCATATTTGGGAGTGAAAACCTAGGAAACACATGAAAAATAATGCAAAATCCTGCCAAAATATCCTTCAAGAGATATGAACATTTCCATTTCAAAGCATCAAATGAGATAATTGGTGATGAATGTAAAGGATTTTTCATAAGTTTTTTACGTTTTCGTCCTAAATATCTGAAAAAAGAGTTCGAGAATTGAATAAATTATTATTTGTAAAAATAGCCTTGCGGATTGCGAGATTTAAAAACTATTTGTTATGGCATGGGTTCCTGGAAAAATGTTGCCTAATGAACAATATTGGAATAATGCAAACGATTAATGAAGTGAACTATAACGTTTCAGAGTCCAAACCTGACTTTTCAGACAAACGAGAAAATAATTCTGCAAAATTTTCTCTTTTGTCTGATGAAGGAGTCTGATTTGGACGCTATGACGCTACGTTTCGTTTTGTTGATAGTTTGCATTGGTGCATTTTGAATCGTCTTAGAACCGGTCATGGTCGCTGTAATAGTTTCCTCTTCAAATGGAATTCGGTCGAAAGTCCAAGGTGCGAGTGCGGAGAAGAAGAGGAAACAATAGAACATTTAGTAAATACTTGTCCAATATATAAATTTGACGATGGTTTCGAGGCAATTCATTCGGTGTCTGATTCTTTTTTGAGATGGATTGCGAACTTCAAATTAATTTAATGAGTACTAAATCATTTACTAGTTCATATTAGTTTTTTCGTCTCCTTTTTTGTTTTCAGGTATGTTTCCAAGATTTCAACCTGCATCGCATAGGAAGGAGGAAATTTTGTCGATGAAAAAGAAGCCCTTCAATAAAAAACAACAATTTCATTACACTTATACGGGGAGACAGAGTTTTTCCTGAGGTTTTTATCTGTGCTCTTGTATCATACGTAAAAATGTATGGTACCCCGTTACATTTCCTCTGCTAATACTGTTATGACACAAATTGTTTGATATAAAAAAAATGTAATGCTCATCTCAAAAGAATATATATATTGGTCCGGTATTGCTCATTAGACAACTTTTTTCCCAGAAACTGCCCTGGACAAATGGTTTAAACATTGCATGATATAATAATGTAAAATGTATTTATACAATGGTTTAATCCTACAATCTGCAAGGGCGTTTTCCATGAAAAACAATAAGTATTTGATTCTCAATAGTTTTGTGTTTCTGATATTGAGAGTGAAAACTCAGAAAACATCTACAAAATGATGCAATATCCTCCCAAAATAAGCTTTTATCGACACTTAATACAGATACAAATGATGATAAAACTTGCGAACTATTAAAAAAAAGCTGATATACAGTTTGTTTCTTCGCGAAATTCCGTGTGTGAAATTTCGTGTTGATCCGCGATGTTCATTTACACGGACACTGGAAAAATAATGAAAATATCGTTGTTATTCAGCAATTTCGAGATTATTTCCTCAATATCTAAAAAAATACTTGAGCGATAAGAATGAGAATTTGTATCTTGTTCGAGGATATAAGCGCGCAATATAACGCGAAATTTCGTATTTGTATTTTGTATTTTTTCCGAATATCCTAGGCTTCGACGAAACCCCTCAGAAGCTTAAAGCTTGTGCGAGTTAGGATACCGGGTGTGTTCTGTGTAGGCTCTGTTACTAATTCCTTGCGCCACGTTAGGAACAGCACTGTTAATTGTTTACCCAACAGCGAATGGTTGGACGGTCTCCTAAAAACCGGAAAAGTTATTTTCCGGCCAAGGGCTTGAACCCCAGACCTTACGATCATGGGGCTTGCGCTCTAACCACTGAGCTACCGCCGCGAAAATTTCGTGAGGAGAATAAAGGTGAAAGATTAAAAAATTGTTTTTGAAATTTTTCGAATTTTCTCGAAAAACATTCAATTTACAGATTATTCCTCTGATATCAATAATATTTGGCAAATCTTTTCATCAAGTAGTAAAGCTTCTTTTGTCGTGGTCAAAATGTGAAGATATCGAACAGTAGTGTTTCAATTTTGATCCGGTGACAACGATTAAAATTTCGTTGTTAGTTAAAAATTTCAAGTTTAGTTTCTCAATATCTCAAGAAATATTTGAGTGATGAAAATGAAACCTTGCTCCTAATTTGAAAATATCGATGCGCAATAAACCTGAAATTTCGAGAGGACAGTATGAGGTGGAAAATTGGAAAAAAAAAGTTTTCGAAAATTTTTTCGAAATTTTTTTTTTCCAAAAATATTATCCTCATATTTCAATGAACTTTGGCGAATCTTCTCATCATGTAGTAAAGCTCCGTTTGTTGTGGTCAATACGTGAAATGCTGACCGCTTTGAACTGAACGTAAAAGCTCCTGACCTCACGCCAGTGTTTTTCTTGAATTTATCCCAAAATTTAAGCAACCCTCATAAATAAGGAGATGACAAAGTTTAATCCACCTCTAATGATACAGCGCGCGAACAGGAATCTTCAGGAAAAATAAAGATGAAATAATGGAAGGGAGAGAGAAGGAACACACCAAAACGGAAATAAGCTATCCGAGTTTATGTTGTTCTGGACATTTTGCTTTGCATACAACATATAACATTATAAAAGCAAGGTGTTGTTTGATACGGAGAGGAAAGGTGGGACACCTTCACGCAGTCGCTGATCGATCTGCGCCGTCACTGTTTTCCACTGGGTCAGCAAGAACGTCGCGACGCGCCGCTAAGTCAGTGCTTAAAGGTTGTCACTGGGTGTAAGACGCTGTACAAAAACAGTTTCTACACGCTCTCCGTACTCGAAACTTCGCTCTATAAGGTTGGACCCAGTAGTAATCTATCAAATTTTATATATTTCTCTATCTCTCTCA
Organism: Myrrha octodecimguttata; assembly: GCA_958510865.1. NCBI lineage: Eukaryota > Metazoa > Arthropoda > Insecta > Coleoptera > Coccinellidae > Myrrha > Myrrha octodecimguttata. Next base: position 30,696,527 of record OY294065.1, on the reverse strand, counting down.
TTAATTTCCTCATTCATGCCTGCTCAGTAATTTGAATATGTTACTCACCGAAAAACTACCCAATTTGTTTTTTTCTCAATTTCCCACTCACAACTTTTCATTTTCTGTACAAAGTTCTTGATGGATGTTTTCCTGCTACTAATTATGCATGTTTTCCTCGACAAGGAATGTTCATACAGATAACAAATTTATCATATAAAATATTCTAGCATATAAGTGATTGTGAACAATTTAAAAATCCAAATCGGGCTATCAGTATTTTTAACAATTGATTGTCAAACAAGTTTTCGAAGTGAAATCGAGTAACTTATATTTTAAAATTTGTGCAACTGTAAAATGGAAAATTGAAATTGAATTTGTAATTATAAATCGAGATTTTAACATTTGAAACAAGTTTTCAAAGTGAAATCAAATAACTTATATTTTGAAATTTGTGCAACTGTAAAATGGAAAATTGAAATTGAATTTGTAATTATAAATCGAGATTTTAACATTTGAAACGAGTTTTCGAAGTGAAATAATGTAGGTAACTAATCTTTTAAATTTATGCATCTGTAAAATTAAAAATTGAAAGTGAAAATAAAAATATAACTTAGGCTAATAATCTTTGAAACAATCGATTGTCAAACGAGTTTTCGAAGCGAGATCAACTAACTGATTTTTTCAATTTCGTGCACTTGTTAAATTGAAAATTGAATGTGAAAAAATCAAAACAGTTTTCCATCACTCAAAAATGTCAGAACTTTTAAATATTCAACGAATCTTGTGGTTACTTTAGTTCGCTTGTAAGTGCGTTGGTACAATTCATTTGAAGATTGAAAAACATTCTAGACAGGAATAAATATCGGTCTCGAATTTCGGGTATTCATTTCACAAAGACAATAAAAAGTTCGTTTTTATGGGAAATGTTATTCGACGACATAAGTGCAATTTCGAAGCTATGAGGAAAATTTTATTGTGGACCTCTCCTAAGTATACCTATGATAAATTTTATGTGAATAAAATGAGTGGAAGATGGAAGGATCAGAATTATTATCTGGGTATAATGGTTAGGAGATTTTGGGTCTCAAAAGTCTGAAAGTTGAAAACCCTCTTATTCTTTTGTTATCGTCTCTTTCCAATGCGGGCTTCCCCAACAACCTGAACTTTAATATTGTCTGACTGGAATTGGAACGGGACTTTTCCGAGCAATTCATTCATCATACAAGAGCTATCTCATTTCTTTGAAAGATGTTTTCTTCTCGTTGATCTGATCCAACTAGGTCCATTTCCAAAATCACCAGGAATTTTATTCGTTTTTTTCCAAAATTCTTGGGAATATATATGTTCTGGAGAGATAATGACAAATTGAAATGAAATCATATCATCCGTTTCAGAAATTATATTAAGAGTGAATATTAATGCGTCATCCGGCGAATGAGTTTGAGTTCGGGTGAAATTCATGATTAGAGCTTAATGCGTTAAGAAATCAAGTCTTGAATTCAGCCATTTATGGATATGTACAATTGAGGGTATTGAAATATTGGAATTAAATGAGAAATAGAGCAAAAACGAAAACGAAAAGTCTCAAGTCGCTCAAGTACGACAGTTATCGTGTACTTGGCCGGACAGCCGACCAGACAGAATAGATTTTGACCCCGGATTCGTGAGTCCAACCTAGTCGTTTGAGATCATTTTCAGGAAAAAATTCGAAAACTACAGACATTTTGACAAAACGATAGCACGCTTTCCCCCAGAGCGAGCAAAACTGCATAAATTTCAAATTTGAATTTGCTTGATACCGAGATGAATTCCTGAAACTATACATATATTTATGTTTCCTCTATGAAAGATCGTACTATAGTTTTTTCCAAATGTCTATAATTTTCGAAAGTCTTCACGAGAATGGGTATGACGAATTCGGTTTCAGAATGGATTCCGTCCGACCTGCCGTCCGACCTGCCGTCCGGCCGGCCGGCCGTTGGCACTATAACGAGCGTACCTACTTGAAACTCTCAGGGAAGCTTGCACTTGAAAACGCGACCGTTAAGTTCGTTATAGCTATTGGGAATTTTGAAGGTTATTTCTCTGATATTCAGAAACGAGTGCAGCGATTAGACTGAAACATAAAAACACGCAACTTTTTGCGAAATATTGTTGAGTCTACCAAATATTTCAGTTTGATACAATTATTTTCCTATATTTTGGGAAACAATATTTCGAATTTCATGGCTCTTTCCTCTGTATCGTTGATCCTACCGGGATAACTCGAAAAATATGATTCAATCATGATAAAACTAAGTAATTAGTTTGAAAATACTGATGAACAACTGGATGCGAAAGCTCGTGATGATCGTTTCATTAGGAAAATTCGAAAAAACATTTAAATGTTTTTTCGAATATTCAATATTCTGCGGACTCCTGATGATATAATCCATAGGAGATTCTGTATAACTTTCAAGCTGTCATTTTACAATCAAGTACTGGATTTCAATTCGTTCGTATCTGCATTTTTGGGAAATATCGGGAAAATAAAATTTTGAATGGGTATAATATATCTGTGGAATCATTGGGTGGATTTTACCGATTCACGGATTCGGCATTTGTAATTGAGGTCAAACCTTCCCTACAGTTATTGTGTTTACGTTCGGCCGGAAATAGCATGCTACCGTTGTGTCAAAATGTCTGTAATTATCGATTTCTCCTGAAAATGGTCTTTGACACATTGGACTCACTACTGAAGAATCCGATGAATTTAATTCTGTCCGGCCGACTGACTGTTCTTTCAAAACTTTCGTGATTCTAGACTTTTGGCAACCCAACAAAAAATATCAATTTGAAAAGGGTCTCGAATTACGAGAGTATTGGGAGAAACTGATACTTGCAGCAAATTTCCTCGTTGCAGTTCACTTCGTTGATCGTTTAAATTTATTAGGCAACATTTATTAGGCAACAGAAAATCAGTTCGAATCCCGTAGTCCGCGCAAGGGAGACTTCTATGAATAATAATTTTCATTCAATCTTCAATATTGATTTTTCAGATAGTGGGAGTGAAAAAGTTAAAAAAAAATGAAAAGTGATACAAGATTCTCCAAAAATACCCTTCAATTGAAACTAGACCGTTTTCGGGAAAAAACTCGAAAAGTACAGATATTTGGGCCAAATCATAACGCGCTGTTCCCAAGAACAAGCCCGCAAAAATATGAAAGCTTCAATTAGAATTAATGTTGTTCGAAAAATATTGGCTGTCAAGAAGTGAGCGATTTCCTGAAAAATTGTATTCACGTTTACTGATATTTACGATGTGAATTTCAGTAGGCTGCACCTGACTGGAAATCAATGCGCGGATAAAACATGATTCTGAATTTTTTAACTGAATATGTCCCTTTGTATAAAACATGAAAATACGGAAAGTTACCTTTATTCGATAGGTAGTATCTGGGGTACAATTCAACATCATTTAAATGGAAATATCGATATCACCCGGAACTTTTCGTTTCATTTCCCATGAGCTTTGAATATTTCTTCCACATACCGGGTGTCCCCCGAGAACCGTTCGTTTGAATATTTTCGGGAAAGTAACCAATCTCGAGCAGATTTGGAGCTTAATTATGAAGGTAGACTTAGTGAAAGAGGAAAATCCGCCTTATGATTCAGTTGATACTTTATGTATTCATTTTAAACATTGGTTTTACTTGGTTCAAAACGAAGGCGAGAAGATTAACGCAATTTTTCGTGAGAATCGTATATTCAGAAGAAAGTGAAATCGTGTTATCGGGAGGTTAAGCAGCGTTGAACGAGATAGGTACTTGGATGGGTTCCATTCGGGCTACTAATTCGAACAAGCACAAAGAAACTCCTGACTCCATGCCAGGGAATTATTTGACACCATTTTCAGCTCGACTTTTCAGACATTTGGCATTTGACATGTGTCATCGGTTTTGGCGTCTAACACAAAAGCTGCTGATTCTTCTCGATCTTCCCGAAACCTTTTATCTTCAATTGAGCCACATAAATAGTCACTTTTTCGCAGAAAAGTGTCACATTCAAGTGAAGTGACTATATGATGCGTATAGCAAGCTGTGTAAGTGTCCAATAAGTATTATTTAATCTCCTGAAAAGGTTTATTGTGGCCTGAAGACCTCTATTATGTTCCTTCAGTGTGATGTCTAGTTAACATCGACACAGGATAACGAGAAAACTTCGACCAGAATAGATCCTTACGGCACTCCTACATAAAATATTTATATCAGCCGTTCCTTGAATCAGATATTATACTTAAAAAGGAACGCTGGAAATCCAGCCCCAGTCCCCGAAGACTTAAAAAACTTGAGGTGGATAAACAAGTGAGCTAATAGGGGTTTTCATCTCAGTTTCAACAATCCTTCGTCGAACAATCTAAAGTTTGTTTGATCGTCAATACCACGTGATTCTTTTCCTTCACCTTAGATTCGTTGAAACCAAGCAATCAATTCTATTCGAGAAATTACGTTTCAATTTCTTGATCTTCAAATATTGGCGCGTCATGGCGCGATCTTGAACTCGAAATCGAAAGATTCGGACAACATTTTGAATTCTTCGGATGAAAGTTGCAAGATAGAGCTAATAGGTGAATCTAAAAGCGATTGCGAGTATTCTTGAAAAATTCTTAAATTCAACAAATAAAGGGACGTATCCCTTCCCCTGCACCATTTTGCAACTCTAGAAAGTGGATATGATTCTGATGTCGTTTACTAGTTTTGTATTAACATCTCAATTGATTGTTTAGGAAAAGATTTTTTTATAGCTATGATCTATTGATGACCTGCACTAGTATACCTTCTTACGCAGGAAATTATATCTCATTTAATCAGTTCTTTTCCATAGATTGGAAGAGAAAATTCCACATCAGAATGCAAACTTCTTCCAAAATATAAATATAATAGAAAGATAATATTTTAATCCAAAGTGTGAGTGAGTATTCTACAAAAAAAAAGATCAGAAGTGTTGAAAAAATGAACAGAAGCAAATAATATGTTTTCATCGAAAAGGGGTATTTCCAAAACTTGATAGTTTGAATCTTAGTTTGTGACCTTTATGTCATCGAATTTCATGTAACGTGGTGCACAAGCTCCTGATTCTCCGCTATTTTCTCTTAACCATGTAATCTTCAATTAGAGCCAGATAGATAGTCGCTATTCCGCAGAAGAGTGCTACATTCAAGTGAAGTAATTGCTTCTATTATGCGTAGAGCAATTTTCGCAAGTGTCAAATGTGTATCTTTATTCTACCGAAAGGGTTGATTGTGGCCTGAAGACCCCTATTATGTTGCTTCATCATAATGTCTAGTTAATGAACAACGACACAGGATAACGAGAAAACAGCGACTCGAATGGATCGTTACGGCTTTCCTTCATAAAATATTGATATTAGCCGTGCCTTGGATCACATATTATACTTAGAAATGCACGCTGGAAATCCTGCCTCAGTACCCACAGACAGAAAAGGAAATTTCGTGTGGGGAAAGAAGAGGGCTAAAACGGTTTTCCATCTCGGTTACAAGACTCCAACGCCTAACGTTCATATTTTATTGAACATAAGTTTGATTTACTCATTTCCCCGATAATCTGAGGTTTGTTCTGTTCGAGGATACCACGTAATTCCTTGGCTTCTTCTCCGTTTCGTTGAACATCAAGCAATCACTTCTATCAGATAAATAATATTTGAATTCATTTATCTTTCCTACACTTATTGAATTAAAATTCTTAAATTCGACAGGGTATGGAATTGGCCCGGCGCATGCGCCATTTTATACCCCTAGAAAATGGATCCGAGCTGTGGTCTGTCACTATATTTTTTTGTCTGACATTTTAATTTATCGGTCCAAAAGGGTTTATCTCAATTGAGGTTTGAATCGTGGCGAACTCAAACTCTAAATGGAAAGACTCTGTCGACAGTTCTACTTCTTTGGGATTGAAAGCTGGGACGTAGACCTGAGAAGAAAACTGAAAAAAAACCTAGGAAAGCACTGACGTGAAGTAAGCAGCTTTTGCGTGCATGTTCAAATGAGATGACTGTCCCGCAAACGAATTTCAATATGCGCATGAAAACTGCTGACTTGACGTCACTGCTTTTCTAGGCTTTTTCTGGAAAAAACTTTGATACCAAGAATAAAACCACGATATTCGACATATCTTTTACGAAACTTTCGAAAATTATGATCGTATCAAACTGAAGTTTGGTACATTGGTGTAAAATATGAAAGTCGAAGTATTCCTGTTTTTAACGGTAATAGATAGTTTCCGAGAAAAAAAATTCAAAAAACAATTTTTTATATTAACTGACAGTACGATCCCAACAGAATTCAGCAAAAGTTGCAAATACTTATGCTCCAACTAACTGTCAAGTTTTAATTCAAGTATTCCACCAAATGGGGAAAATCAGAAGTGTTGAACAAATGGGCAGAAACAAATAATATGTTTTCATTGAATTGGGGTATTTCCAAAACTTGATAGTTCAAATTCGAGTTTTTGACACTTATGCCATCGAATTTCACATCACCCAGTGCGAAAGCTCTTCGCGATCTTGTCGATACCATATAGTCATCAATTTGAGCCACATAAATAGTCGTTATTCATCAGAAGAGTATCACATTCAGGTGAAGTAATTGCGGCTATTAGGCGTCGAGCAATTTTGAAAGTGTCAAATGTGTATCCTTTATTCTTGTGAAAGGGTTAATTGGGACCTGAAGACCCCTATTATGTTGCTTCATCATAATGTCTAGATAATGAACAACGACACAAAATAACGAGAAAATGGCGACTCAAATGTCGTTACGAGTTTCTTTCATAAAATCTCGATATCAGAGGTTTCTCGGATCACATGTTATGCTTAGAAATACACGGCGGGAATCCAACAAAGGTTCCCACAGAAAGAAAAGGAAACTCTAGGTGGAGATAGTGACTAGCTGAAAGGGTTTTCCATCTCAGATAAAACAATCCAACGCCTAACGTTCACGTCTTATTAGACAGCAGTTTAATTTACTCATGTCCCAGCTAATCTAGGATCTATGTGTTTGAAAACACCACGTGATCCCTTGCGGACGTCTTAGGTTTCGTTGAAAACCAAATCATAGATTCCTCTCGAAATATGTAATTTCGGGTTGTTAATATTTCAATATTCAAAAATTGCTACTGATATACAAGTCGTGACGTCAATAAATTTTTGTTTAGATTCCTCAGACCTAGGGGATCCAAAAATATCCCATGTATGTTATTCGATTTTTTGTAGTTTTGAAGATATGAATTTTTGAAACCTCGCTGGCATGATAAATTGAAGAAACATTAAATCATAACTCGAAAAACACAAAATCGCATAACAAACATTGGGTATTTTTGGATACCCCAGGTGTGAGGAATCTGAAAAAAGTAATTGAAAGACTATATTATACTAATTGAATTAGGTGTGAATCTTGGCGAGCACAAACACGAAATGGAAAAATTTGGTCGGTTTTTTGGGAGACAATTGCGAGACAGAGCTAACAAGTAAACAAAGGGAAGGGATCCAAGTATTAAAAAAATTCTCAAAAGTGGATGATCATTCCAAGCGCCTGCGCCATTTCGCAACTCTCTAAAATTACTTCGGTGTTGATGTTTTCTACTCGGTTTTTTGCATTAACATCCCAATTGATCCTTTCGAAACGAGTTATCTATAACTATGATTAAGTGATGGTTCAAATTTGAGTTTTTGACACGTCGTGTCATCGCATTCTACGTAACCCGACGCAACAGCTCATGATTCTTCGCGATTTTCTCTAGACCATGTAATCTTCAATTAGAGCCATATATATATATATATATATAAATATATATATAAATATATATATATATATATATATATAGTTGTTATTTCGAATTATGCGTAGATCAATTGTAGTTGACAGTGTTGACTGAGTATCTGTCGTTATACTGAGAGGGGTTGATTCTGGCCTGAAGACCCTTATTATATTCTTTCAACATAATGTCTAATTAATTATCAATGGCACAGTTAACGAGAAAACAGTGACTCGCATGGACCGTTACGGATTTTCTACATAAAATATTGATATCAGCCGTGCCTTGGAACACATATCATACTTAGAAATGCACAGTAGAAATCCAGCCAAGCTCCCCACAGACAGGAAGGGAAACTGTAGGTGGAGAAAGTAGCACGCTGAAAGGGTTTTCCATCTTAGTTACAACAATTCAACGTCGAAGGTTCACGTTTTATTAGACAGTAGTTCAATTTACTCCTTTCCCCGCTAATCTAGGGTTTGTTTGTCGGAAAATACCACGTGATCCTTCGCCGTTTTCTTCAGTTCCGATGAAAACCAAACAATCGATTCTATTTACTGATTGTTCTATATACAAAGGAGGAGCCTAAAAAATTGCAAGTTCCTTGCAGAACATGATTTTTTTATGCATTCACTCTCCTTGCCCTAGTGGTTTAACGACAAAGTTCTTTTATAGAATTTTTTTGAATTACCCCTTGAAGTGAGAAAGCTAGAAATTTCATGGATAAGAATGAGTATAGATTCACAATTCGACATTATGAAGGAGAATTTCAAAAATAATTTTCAATTTGGGAATGTATTTTGATGCAATAAAACATGTAACAAATTTCATAGAAATATATATGAGCGTTAGCATAATTTTTCTGGAAAATTTACCACCCTGTATTTCAAGGGTTAGCACATTCATGACATACGTTCATATGGATTTTTTTCGTAAAATATCTCCGAGAATCGCCCCCTTACTAACCCATCATAAAGAAACACCCTGTTCAGATGCGTAGGATTTCAAATATGCGTTCATCTTGAAATGCTCAAGTAACAAGATCCAAGTTTTTATAGCGCCTGATGTGGGTTTGCAGGTTCTAGGATGAATCGCTAACAAAGTTATTCACACTTGTAAAGGATTCCAGAGCGAAGGTGAATTCTCCAGCTCAAAGCGTTGTATATCCAATTAAAACCTTAATTAACTTCTTAGTTCATTTATTTCCGAAAATAGCGTCTTTCTTACCACTATATCTCTCAACAATGCAACGAAAGCACATCTGCAAACGCGCATTCTAGCTAATAGATGAATTTTGCAGGGGCCTTTTGCCACGAGGATCACGTACCTCTTGGGTTTTTTCAACAGCGTGAAATGTAAGGCCTTCCAAGAAAAATGACCTTTCAGACACACCTCTTCCCGGTCTTGTTGTTCGTAGCGAAGCATGAGAGAGAAAAACAGAACGTTCGCTTCGGAAATACAAGGTTGACTATAAGTACGAGGATTGCTCCTAAAGTTTTGGCTTAATGATAAGAAACTCCACTATTTTCAATCGAGAATAATTTGCCAGATATTCTCCATTATATAAATTATCTATCTATCGAGAAGTAAACAAATACCCCACTTTGATCTGAGTTGACTATCCAATTAATCGAAGTTATCTACACTAAAAGGTTAGGTATTCGTAAGATACTCCTGAGCATCATCCAACGGAGATTAAGTAGCTAGACTCCTCTCAGCGTTTACAAGCTGAGTCGTTCTGATGATCGATAATAATAGAGGAACTGCAATGAACGAATTCCTTGGACAACGATTCTTCAGTGTGGAACCTCGGTTGATCACCTCAGATCAAGGAAAGTAGTTACTGATTTATCTGGAGATATCAGTTCAGGTCATTTTATTTTATATCATTAAACTCGAGGTCTCTATTATTCACCTCTTCCTTCGTTTGATGGAGGACGTTACCGTATTGTTGGAGATACCATATGAACCGAGTATCGTCTCGTTGTGGTGGTGCTGTATAAACTGCCGAATTGTGCATAAAGCTGCCTGAAACGATAACTAGAACATTATGCGCATCGCTCAATCTTATCTACACTCGAAGGTTAGAAATGTTTCTTCAGTATGGAAGATTTAGTTGGTTGGATGATAATCTCAGATCAAGGCAGGGTAAATGTTGATTTAAAGACAGAGATTCGTCCTTGTGTCATGTGTTTATATTGTCAACTTGGAGCTCTTCATCCTCAATGAAGCCTTCCATTCTTCTTCCAATGCAGGACGTACCCGTCTTGTGGGAGAAACCACATGAACAAAGTATTTCCTCGTTGTTATGGTGCTGTACAAACTGCAGAATCGCAGAAATCGAAGTTCGTTAATTTTATACTCAAGGAAGTCATCCAACATGTATAGTATACCTTGAAGCCTCTAAGCGTTTCCAAGGTGAGTCGTTCCCATGATTGGTGATATCCGTGAAACTGCAGGGAACGAGAATTCTTTTGAAGACATTCTTTTCTGAATTTATCGTGTTTATTGTAGGCCAGAGATCTCACCAACGAATTTGAACGAGCACGCTGCTGACTTCATGTCAGTGCTTCTATGATTTTTTTTCAAAGTGTCATAGTTCAACTTTCTATGAGAATCTCCATTTTCCTGTGAAACGATGTAAGGATGAACACATTTTGAAGGTACGCCACTGGAGTTGAATGAATACGGGTATCGTGCAAATCTTCTGCCGTTGTTTCCCTCCCTAAAATTCTCTACGATTAAGTGGGAATTAAATTTTGATTCTTCGTAGAACTTGTAAGAAGTCATCTATTCAGCGCGAACATAAGAAATTGATTGAAGGTTACCCACAAAGTGTCGCCTAAAAAATTTGTTGTTCCATCTTCTGAAAATATTTTCCGAGTTTTCTGCTTGCGAAAGAAATGTCTCGTCTGACGCCTCTTAGATAAATGATATACCCTTGAAAAATCAATTCGACCATTAAGTTCAGCACGACGTATTGTTAACTAAATTATATTGAAAAAGCACTCTGCTGCTTTCGTGATGTCTACGGAAGGCACCAACTGCGAAACAATGAAATTAGATGAGCCATAAACTGCTGGAGCCGTCAAAATATTAATAAATCAGCCGGTTAGGCAGGATCAATCTACGGAAAGATTAATTTAGACTATGGTTAACTTCCTACCTCGAATATTCCACACAAGTTTGTTTGGCTTTTGAAGGCATGTGAAGAACATAGGTATCCTCAAGCAAGATGGATAAAGAGGTCATCCCACCAGATACTAATCCAGCTTGACGCTGTTGGGCTTGAATATCAAATCAATAAAGGAGTGCCTTCATGATGACTCTTCAGAATATACCTTCTTTTTTTCCGCTTCTGCTCTTACCTGGACAGTTTCGGTCTGTGTTTAGACCATCTTCAGAGCTATTATTTCTAGTTTTCCCGTGTTTTTGTGTTTAAATTCGGAGGACATTACAGTACGAGATAGACTTTCACCAATTGAATATTCGAGCTTTTGGACTATCCTTATACCTTTCATAATTTGTGCTACTCTTAATTACTGTGAAGAAATGTTTATCTGGTAGCATTGGGCATATGACGAATACCATACCTAGATGAATGACTGCTCTATAATACATATATACCTTTAGAGAGTAATAACCTGGACACTAGGAATCTTCAAGGCAGTTAGTCCAACTTTTAGCCCACTGACTCTTGACAGAAACAACACAGAACCTTGATGGAAGTAAAAAATGTTTGGGTTTCATCATGTTGCACATATTTATGATTGCGTGAAATCCACACGATGATTTCGCAGATATGACCATTGGAAGTTTCATTATCCCAATGTTTCCAAAATTCGCAATCTGATTGAAAACTATTGCCCGGTTAAAAAATGAAGACGCAAAAAACCATTTGGTTGGAATATTATGAACTCGTTTTATCAGGAAGTCAAGCTATGTTGGGCAGTGTTCAATACATGTACAGGTGTCCGGTGTGGAAACGAATACGAGCAGTTTTGGCTCCTTTTTTGTCCAGATGTGGAGGGGATTGAATAGATTTGCGGACGTGTAAAATAACCATGATTACCATTAATGGCATTCGATTAGGTGCTCAAACAGAGACAATGGGGCAGATGGATCCCAGCCTCCAGCACATGTTCCACCCCAATCAATCCACTCATTAACCCCAAATTAATATTCGATGATCTGTGCGGCAATTCGAAAAGATGATTTCGGGTTATCGGGGCTGAAAATAGATTCCTGGAAAACGATGAATCCAGATTTAAACTACGTTCCGTCTGGCTTTAGCTTGCGATTAAAACGAGCTAGGACATGGATCTGCTGAGATTGGACCTTTTGCGACCAAGAGACAATCCAGGATTAAATCGATATAGAGTAGGTGGGAGACTATTTAATTTTAATTGATGTCTCGAAGTATCGATTGCAATTACTACGTACTGAAAATTAAATTTATCCCTGATGAGAACTTGTCCAGGAAAGTGGTACACATGTTGAAGAACTGGATGCTGCAACTTGATGGGACTGACGCGGATACTCTGGAGTTTTTTATTTTACCGCCAGATGGGATTCATTAAGCCAGGGATTCACTAAGTAACGTGTCTATGGTACAATTTTTCATTCTTCCTGATGAAAACTTATCGATGAAGGGGTATACTCATGTTGAGGATCTGATTGCTGCAAAGTCCTTTCCTTGACCAGAATGAAGCGGATACTCTTTACAGTTTTTTTTTTATTTACCGCGAGTTGGTATTCATCAACCCAGGAATCCATAGAATTACATGTTTCTGAAAAAAAAAATTATAGATGAAGCACGAGGATTCTTTCCTTTGTGCTCAGTTTCACCGCGATCAATCCACTCATCGATTTCAAATTAATAGTGGATGATCTGTGCGTCAATTCGAAAAGATGAATTCGGTTTATCGAGGCCAAAACTGGATCGCTGGGAAACGATGGTTTTAGATTTGAAAAACCTTCTGTCTAGCTGTAGCCTGCAATCAAAACGAGCTAGGGCATGGATCTGTGGTGATTATATCCTTTGCGACCAAGGGACTATTCAACTCAAATTACTGTCTCGAAGCATCGATAGCAGATTGCAATCCCTCCGTACTCACAATGTTATTTCTTCCGGACGAAAACTTATCCAGGGAAGTGGTAGTCCTGTTGAAGATCTGGGTGCTGAAAATCCATTTCCTTACCGTAGAAATGAAATTCGAGCTTTTCGTTTTGCTCAGTTTCACCACAATCAGTTCACTCATTAATCTCGAATTAATATTCGATAATCTGTGCGCAATGCGAAAAGATGAGTTCGGTTTATCGTGGCCGGAACTGGATCCCTGGAAAACGACAATTCCAGATTCAAAACACCTTCTGCCTGGCTGAAGCCTGCAATTAAAACTAGCTATGACATGGAGCTGAGGAGATTGGATCTTTTGCGTCCAAAGAGACACTTCAGGACTAAACCGATATAGAAAAGGTCGCAAACTATTCAATTTGAGTTATTATCTCCAAGCATCGATTGCAATTACTCCGTACTAATAATGTAATTTCTTCCCGACGAATACATATCCAGGAAAGTGGTACTCATGTTAAGGAACCCATTCCTTCGATGAAGTGAAGTGAATCCCCTTGAGTTATTTTTACTTTACCGTAGGATGGGATTCATTAGGCCAGGCATTTACAGAGTGACATGTCTATGGTAGAATTTTTTTATGGTATGAATGAGATACGAAGATTCTTTCTTTCATGACCAGTTTCACCACGATCTATTCACTCATCAACTTCGAATTAATATTCGATGAACTGCGCGGCTATTTGAAAAGATAAATTCCTTTTATCGATGTCGAAACTGGATTCCTGGAGAACGATGATTCCAGATTAAAACCCCTCCTGTCTGGCGTTAGCTTGCAATTAAGACGAGCGAGGTCCCGGATCAGCGGAGATTGGATCCCCAAAGACCAAAAGATACTTCAGGATTAAACCGATATAGAATGGGTGGCAAACTATTCAGTTCAAATTACTGTCTCCAAGCATCGATTGCAATTACTACGTACTAATAATCTAATTTCTTCTCGACGAAAACTTATCCAGGAAAATTCACGTTGAGATTCTGGATGCCCGATCAATCCACAAATTCACTTCAAATTAATAGTCGATGATCTGCGCGGCAATTCGAGAAGATGAATTCTGTTTATAGAGGCCAAAACTGTATCCCTGGAAAACGATGATTTCAGATTCAAAATACCTTCTGTCTTGCTGAAGCCTGCAATTAAAACGAACTAGGACTTGCATCTGGGTAGATTGGATTCTTTGTGACCAAGGGGCACTTCAGGAATAAATCGATATAGAATAGGTCGCAAACCATTCAATTTGAATTACTCTCTCAAAGCATCAATTACAATTACCCCGTAATAATAATCTAATTTCTTCCCGACGAAAACTCATCCAGGAAAGGGGTACTCATCTTGAGGATCTGGGTGCAGCAAACCTATTCCCTCGATAAGAGCGAATCGGATTCTCTCAGGTTTTTTTAATTTACCGCCAGATGGCATACCTTAAGCCAGGGATTCACAGAGTAACGTGTCTATGGTAGAATTTCTTAACCGGTATAAATGAAATTCGTTAAGCTCAGTTTCACGATCTGTTCACCCATCAACCTCAAATTAATATTCGATGATATGAATTTGGGTTATCGAGGCTGAAACTGGATTCCGCGAAAACGATGATTTCAATTTTGAAATCCCTTCTGTCTGACGTTATCCTGCAATTAAAACGACTTAAGTCTCGGATCTGCGAAGATTTAATCCTCCAGGACCAAGAGATACTTCAGAATTAAATAGATACAGAATGGTTCGCAAACTATTCCGTTCAAATCACTGTCTCCAAGCATCGATTGCAATTACTACGTACTAATAATCTAATTTCTTCTCGACGAAAACTTATCCAGGAAAGTCATGTTGAGATTCTGGATGCTGAAAATCCTTTCTCTTGATGAGAATACAGCGAATACTCTTGAGTTTTTTAATTTTACTGTTTGATGGTATTCATTAACCAGAGATTCACAGAGCTGCGTGTCTCAGTTTTACTTTGATCAATCCACAAATTAACATCAAATTAATAATCGACGATCTGCGCGGAATTTCAAACAGATGAATTCGGTGTATCGGGGCCGGAATCCCTGGAAAAACGATGATTCCATACTCGAAATACCTTCTGTCTATCCTTTGCGACCAAGAGACACTTCAGTTTAAATTATTGTCTCCGAGCATCGATTGCCATTACAACGTACTAATAATGTAATTTCTTCCCGAAGGAAACTTATCCAGGGTACTCATATTGAGGATCTGGATACTGCAAATTTATTTCCTTGATAACAGTGAAGTGAATACTCACAAGTTATCTTTACTTTGCTGCCAGACTGGATTCTTTAAGCCAGGAATTTACACAGTTACGTGTTCCTGTTAGAATTTTGATTCATTCAAAGTTATATTTACAACGAAAAAATCTGTCTTTGATCTACTGAATTCATTTCGAGAAAGAGACTTTGTATAGGGACTGAAACAACCCAAATATAATAAATGCTTAAAATGTTGTCTATTAACTAACTGATAATATCCTTAGCGTCAATCATATTTCATTTTTTCGAATCAATCAAAATTTGATATTTGGCACGCATGTATAACC
Organism: Myrrha octodecimguttata; assembly: GCA_958510865.1. Taxonomy (NCBI): domain Eukaryota; kingdom Metazoa; phylum Arthropoda; class Insecta; order Coleoptera; family Coccinellidae; genus Myrrha; species Myrrha octodecimguttata. The sequence continues at coordinate 30,681,051 of OY294065.1, read as the reverse complement.
CTTTGAGAATAGTCATAAAAACCTAGATAAGCACTGACGTGAATTCAGCAGTTTTTGCGCGCATGCTCAAAGGAGATGACCTCTTTGGCAATAAATTTGAGCATGCGCGCAAAAGCTGCTGATTTCACGTCAGCTTTCCTAGGTTTCTTCACGTATTTTCGTGTTATTCTGAAAAAAACTGGAAAAATACGAAATTTGACATATTTTTTCACAACATCATCAAAGATTAGAATCCTATCAAACTGAAATTTGGTACACTGCTGTGAAGTATGGAGTTCAGGGTAGTACCAGAATTATTTTCCAATGTTATGAACAGTTTCTGAAAAAAAAAATTTTCAAAGAAAATTTCGCAAAGAATTTTTTTTTCAATCACGTCCTTGTGCTTCAACTAATTGCCAAGTTTCAATCTAATCGCTCCAGTAGTTCTCGATATATCAGGGAAATAACCTCAAAACATCAAATGGCTATAACTCCGAAACCGTTCAGGCGATGTGGCCCATTGGTTTCGTGCATCGTTTGACATTTGTCATACGTTGGAGGTAAAACAACCTCACTTACCCGCTTTGTTTATGTTATGAAGTACAGCATTTTCAACAATTTCGGGATAAATTCACAAGCTAAAATGATTTATATTAATAGAATTGGTGAATAACTAGGCCTAGTTATTGTTTCGTTATGAAATACAACATAAATACACCGAGAGACGAAGGAATTCGATTTTTCAGATATATTGTAGTGTCGACTTTATATTTCAATATTTGCATTTTTGACCCATTCCCCTAAGTTTTATCTGGTATTGGAAGAAATAGAATACTATGTGAACTATCCCAGAGGAGGCAAACATCCTATTTTCACGCCATAAATTGAAAAAACTGTTCTGACAAAGTAACAAACTATGGTAGAGTTTGTTGGAGGCATTTCTACAGTGGTTAAGAAATTATGTTAAGACTATCTATTTAATTTGTTCTGTTTAATAAGTTGACTCATGATGAGATAAGTATGATAAGAATATTTCGTGTTTGTTATACACATTTCAAGAATTATATCTTCTCGACACTACAATAGCTGGCGTTATGAATGTCAAACCCATCCTGAATGGTTACCACTCGCATCTCCATATAATATATATGGGCAATTCGTTATGTGATAGATTTGTCAAAATATTGGATGCATTTTATAATAATAATGAACCAGATAACTTTCTCTGTTCTCAACCGAACACGTTCTGATGTGGCTCGACTACTCAAGGATGGAACTTCTATATTATGTTGTTTCTAATATATTTCGAATTGACCTTATTGTCAATTATTAAAGATTATGAATGCCTTAATGTTGCATCTGCATAATAAAAAAGCATTTTATATGGATAGTAAAGAATTTTTTGAGGATGAATCGAAATCGGTGTTCAAGGAAAAAATTTCATATGAATTATTTTATTTGTAACATATATTTAGTATAATAAATATATAATTGAAGATTATGATAGCACTGACATAGCAACTGTTGACCAATATTGTAGTAATTTGATCATTTGCAACATGGAACGTTATTTGAAATAGTACTGAGAAGTTCTCTGGAACCCATGTTTTTTCCATTCCATACATTTGTTGGATTTCATTCTGCTGTTTATTTTCAGGAATTAATGAGCAAAACATTTTACTGTTTCATTTTCAATAGTTATACCTATAATAAATGCTATCCCTGATGTGGATACTCTAGGCTTTAGAAGACAAGGATAAATACTGCACTTTTCATTTATATCGTTTTGAACGATTATCATCTGAGATAAAAAAATGTAAATGCTCATCTCAAAAGAATATGTATATATATATATATATATCATCTGAGATTGAATATCAGTTAATCAGATCCATTATCACAAAATTTAACTTGTATAAATTCACTTGTAAAATTAATAAAATCACTAAAATCTCCAAACAATCGCACTTCGCCAACTTAAACAAAGCGAATGTATTCCTTGGTATCTCGGTGTATTTATGTTGCATTTCACAACGACACAATAACTTGGCCTCACGGGTCAAGTAACTCACCAATTCTATGAATATAAATCATTTTATCTTGTGAATTTATCCTGAAATTGTTGAAAATGCTGTATTTCATAACATAAACAAAGCGGGAAAGTGAGTTTGTTTTACCTCCAACGTATGACAAATGTCAAACGACGCACGAAACCAATTAACAAACTCAACTTTTGCATTTCGAAATGCAACCAACCCTGGAACTTCCAAGTCGATAGAATCCCCTGTCCGCCCGTAATCGTGCATACGGACAGAATCTATTCCAAAACCGGATTCGTCATCAGTAAGTCCAACCTACTCATTTGAGACAATAAAAATTCGGCTAAAATTCGAAAGTTACAAGACATTTGGACAAAACAGTAGCTCTCTATTTCCCAAGGACATGCGCTCAAAAATAAGGGTTGTCATTAGAAAAATAGTGTATGATGACATATCTTTGATTCGGGACATGCTATATAAGATTTTCTAACAAATTAATATACTTTCCTATCCGTCGGAGCATATCAACAAAAAAACACTATTTTCGATTTACTGAATTTATTCCAAGTTAAATATTCTTACTGTATATGGAGTCATACTTGGATACATTCGAGCACCTATTGAATATTTACATTGAATACATTTCAAGATTGAAGAGTGGAAACCACATTTCGTTATAAGATTGCTTCTGACGCCTGTCGTAAAATCCAACCCCTTTTACGACATTACTAGTTTCACGTTCATTTCGAAACCGGAATATATTAACGTCACAAAGAAAGTTCTTTACTTTTTTTGTCTATAAACTCCTGCTGAGCTACAGTTTATAGGACGGAAAAAATTCTCCCCATGTTATAACTCAACTGCCGGATGTCCTAGAACTCTAAAACTCCATGTAAAATTATGGTTGAAAATGTTAGAATTCAGGAAGTAAAATCTCCATTTCAGAGATGAATGATGCCAAACATTTTTTTTATTTTCGCGGATGTATGCATAGCTAAATAAATACGACAGTCTAACATTTTTTTGTTAGGAGGAGCCTTTTGAGACCAAAGTAGGTTTGCAAATATCTTTCTTGAGTTTATATATTCATAAGTCACAGCTAAATATTTATTTCATGTGACGATATATTTATTTCTCGTTTCGATATACAGGGTGATTCACGAGGAACTGTACATATTCCTACCACGTGTACAGACTACTCAGGTGATTATCAAATGACCATTTAAAAGTGCCTTTCCATCTTCTTGAATTTCATACAGGGTTATACGGTTATCTCGAATCGATTGAAATTTTAAGGGAATATTGTCTTGGGGTGCCTCAAGGAGCCAACTAGTTCATACTTCGGAAATCCAGGTCCGGCTCTGAAAAATCATTGGGTGGTCCAATTATTCCTCCAGACCATAATGCACACCATACAGTGACCCATTGTGGATGCATTGCTTTCTAATGAGTAATTCGTGGGTATTCTAAGCCCCATATGAGACACTTTTGCCTAATAACTAAGCCATCGAGGGGAAGATGGGCCTCATCCATGAAAATGTTTCTGCTTGCAAAATCAGCAGGTTGCTCAAGGATACAATTGGTGAATTATCTGCTGTTCATGGTCTGTTATTGTTATTGAGTCAGTTGGATTTTGTTGGCATGCAGCCGTAAACCTTCAGTTAGAATTCGCTGAAGAGAGGCTGTTGAAATGTAGCGAACTGCCGTGATGCCCTACGAGCTCGTATCGCATTTTTCACATCACTTACCTGACCAGTAATTTCGAATTTGTCGATTACCCTTCTCACAGAAGGTGGCAATTGAACTTTCACCATTTTGATAATAATTTTTGAAAACCAGGACGCGTTGATCTACCGTGTGATGCTCCAGGTTAATGAACTCCCATCTGTCAACTTTCGATCTGTCAAGTCATAATCATGTGGCATTATTACTGTCTAACATGGCGCGCAATTTAAATTTCGTGCTCCTATTGAAACACCCTTTATAAATAACGAACATTCACGTTTAATTTGTAACGTTCCCCCCAATAAATTCTAAATACCTGAAGAGCAACCAGCCAACTTGAACGAATGCGAACCGTCGAGGAAACCTCTTAAGCTTATTTATCTCCATCAATCCTCGTTAAGAGGTCAGAAAGCATGACGCAGGGCGTGAAAGCTAATCCAAATAGTCCGAAATGGCCAAACTACTTCTTACCCCAGAATTTCTCGTTAAAACTTTCCGGGAACGCCTTGAGTGAGTCCCAATCTAGAATAGTTTATTCACTTCAAACTTTTCTTGTTACTCAATGCAAATCGCCATAACTCTACAATTATCATAGGACCATAAATCATAACTTTTATTTACGGAGGTGCTCGGAATTGTTCTCCTGGGCTGAATTTTTTATTTGATGCCGGGTATTTGAAACAGGGTCTACCTGCTGAAGTGCCTACTTTGGCATGGTTTATCATACAAACACTGCGCACTGAGGGCATATTAATTCAAAGCTGCCTGGAAAATATGCGGAAAATAACTGGACCCAATTTCCCTAAAACCTTTTTGGTGAGAATTGATATCACGCCACTTTGGACAGGTTGAAGAATATAAAGATGAGGACGAAATGCTCAGAGCAATGTTACGTTTATTCCATTCTGTGGAGAATTTGAATTTGAAACATTTTTCGCGTTAAGCTTGGTATGCCAAAACAAATTATTGGAATCCTTGGAAAATTTCCAAGTGGAAAAGGCAGATTTATTGGGTATAAGCTTATGGTAATGGTTACCGACAGAATCAACAAGTGCTCCCCTTCATTTTTATGTGAAAGAAAATATTCCTAGTTGGAAATCTCTCGAGTTTTAGGGAGAGGGGTGGCGCGAATATATTTTGATGGATTTCAGGTTTCAACTGATATTTGTTGGTCCAATGTTTACTCGAGGAAATGCGTTTCAATGAAGAAAAATATGAATTAATTTTTCCCGAATTTGTGTTTATTCACCATGAAAAAGTAATGGATCTTCTGGTTGTTGAATGATAGACATAATAGTCAAACGGCAGCTTATACTTACCCTATCTGAAAGTTCAAAGATAAAAATAGGACTTCGAGTTGTTCTTTTGTGTCCTCGTAATCTGCAGTGATTTGTCATCAGAAGAGTTCGACTAACTGAATTCGAATAAATCACTTTTTGGGAGCAAACAATACCTCGTATTTAACGGGGTGACTTTCGGAGGCCAGATATTGATTTTTCCAAAACATTTTTTCTTTGCAAATGGTTCGAAATTACCCCTTTTTTATATTCATGAAGTTCCGGGAGAATAAACTGAAATGGGGTGAAAGGATAAGGTACATCCCCATAAAAAAATTTAAAAAATAATCATGAAAGCTTGCAGGACGACACCCCATTTTCTCCTATTGACGTCGAGTCTTTCACGCACTCCGATATTTCTTGCTGCTATTGGCATAAGATATGGAAGTCGATGTTCATCCATTCAGAATAGGAAAGTAATGAAATACTTATGCAATCAGACTGAAACTTATGTCATGCTGAACATTTCAAAACAGGCCCCACCACCTTAGGAACAAACAATAACCCGTGGTAAATTACGGCTAGGCAACACAGCCACATTCAAGTTTCATTAAACCTCGTTAATATCTGAAGGTCAGGAACCTGGACGCGGTCTTAATGCTTCAACGTTGCCAATAGTGGCGTGAAATATTAGAATTCGGAGAAATTTCGACGTTTATAGGAGGAAAACGGGTTGTCGTTCTGCAGGCTTCAGTGATCATTTTTTGAGAATTTTTTTTTGAGATGTACTTAATTCGTTTGTGAGAATCCGCAATGTTAGTTATTGTTTTCATTCTTCACTCAATTTCAATTTTTATTTTCCCAAAAATTCTTGAGTATAAAAAGTGGCAACATTGCGCATTCTGACAATAATTTCAACCATTTGCACCAAAAAATTTCGTGAAAGAAACGAACTCTGGCCTCCGGAGTCAACCTGCTATATTTGAGGTATTGTTTGCTCTAAAGTGCCTTTACTCCGGTATGGTATCACAAAAACATACCGCGCTGAGGGCATATTAATTTAGAGCTACCTTGAAAATAGGCCGAAAGTAACCGGACCCAATTTCCCTAAAACCCCGGAATTTTTTTCGAGAATTGATATCACCCCACTTTGTACAAGTTCGAGAATATAAAGATGATGACGATAATGCTTGGAGCAATTTTACGTCCACTTCACTCTGTGGGGAAATTGGATTGGAAACATTTCTCGCTTAAGCTTGGGATGCCAAAACCAATGATTTATTGAGTGCAAGCTTATGGTAAGGGATACCAACAGAATTAACAAGTGTTCCGTTTCAATTTTTTGTGAAAATAAATATTCCTAGTTGGAAATCTCTCGAGTTTCAGGTTCCAACAAATATTTGTTGGTCCAATGTTTACTCGAGGGAAATTCGTTTTGATGAAAGAAAAATATGAATTACACTTTTCCTAAATTTCTGTTTATTCACTTTGAGAAAATAAATGGTCTTCTTGTTGTTAAATGATGACTTTTGCTCCAAACAGCAACTACATGATCAATTTCAACTGATTAGCTCTGAGAACTCAATGTTCCATGTCTTTGTGACCTGCAGCTTATGGTCGATAGTGTTGCTAGACAAACTCTTATCATATATACTAGTCTTCATGAATTCTATGACGCCCTTTCAAGGGGAACAGGAACCTTGAAATTTGATCCACATGGCTGTGATTTTCGAACTTTTGCTGAAAATGGTCTGAAACGGCATGGTAGGATTCACCCAGGAAAAATTCTGCCTGAAAGTTCTGGTGCTACGCTTGTTCAAAATATGAAGATGAATTCCCCAATATATCTCAAAAAATTATAATGCAATCAGATTGAAACTTATGTGATGCCGGACATTTGAAAACGGGCCTTTCTAGCTGAAATGCTTACACAAAATCTGAAGTGGTGATCCAAAGAATTTTACTTCACGATGGATTGGTGGTGTAAGGATCAAGGATGCAGGAAACGATACTCTGTCAGTTCGCCGACGTTTCGGAAAAATTTATTTCCATCCTCAGGGCTAGACTGAACAAGTGTATCTTCCCAAAATCATTTTGTTGAGAACCAAATCAAAACTCCAATATTTCTTGTGAAAACAAATCATAACTGATTAAAAAACGGGGACAACAAAACAACCGATATGCAGACTGTCGGCATGTCTGCAGACTGTCGGCGACTGTCTGCATATCGGTTGTTTTGTTGTCCCCGCTTTTTAATCAGTTATGATTTGTTTTCACAAGAAATATTGGAGTTTTGATTTGGTTCTCAACAAAATGATTTTGGGAAGATACACTTGTTCAGTCTAGCCCTGAGGATGGAAATAAATTTTTCCGAAACGTCGGCGAACTGACAGAGTATCGTTTCCTGCATCCTTGATCCTTACACCACCAATCTATCGTGAAGTGAAATGCTTACTCTTGCATGATTTTCCATGAATATAACCGGATAATCCTTGGAGCAATGGTACGTTCACCTAACTCTGTGGCCAAATTGAATTGGAAAAATTTTTCGCGTTGAGCTTGAGATGTTGAAACGAATGATCGAAACCCTTAGGAAATCTTCAAGTGTTTCTCTCAATTTTATTCGAAAATAAATAATCCTACTTGGAAATCTCCCCAGTTGCAGGGAAAGTGATTACACAAATATACAAATAAAATATTACTCTCAGTCGAATATTTAATAAACAATTCATGAAATCCCAACAGTATACGCACGACCCATCTTCTCTATTCAGAATTCGAAATGCCGTTCAGAGGGATGAAATGATAGGAGCATTGATTTAATGAGAAATGCATCCCCTACGAATAAATTCGACAGGTCTTACCGGCTTTCAAAAATCTCGATTTTTCTACTAGAAGAAACCTGTGTTTCTTTTTCAATGACACCATGTATATCAACTCCTCGCAACTGATATAGATGCATATAGAGTGCATCTGTATATTAATAAAAAAATATTTGGCAACAAAATCCTGAAACAGGACAATTTTTGTTTCACTTTCACCAAATTTATATGCATTTTTGAAGGATTTTTGTTGCACCCTGTACCATCCCCATCAGCCCTCTAAATGTTTTGAATAAGGAAAGTAGGTCATGTGGCATTTTTTTGGCAAGGTCTTATATCTTCTTTACAGGTGCGCAGAAATTTTCTAGAAAAAAAATTTTTTTTGAAAAATTAGTTAGTTCAAAGAGGTTTTCAGTATGTGCACTTTGTCATGGCTCATTTACTTTGAGACGATGCTACCTGATGAAATTTGTCACCGAATGAAAGTCGACCATTACAGTTTTGTTCATGCACAGCTTTCAACCCCTTTCAACCTGCTCACGTGAAAATTTATTTTTCTCCATTAAAGGGTTCGTAGGGGTTGAAAGTTGTGCATGAACAAAACTGTAATGGTCGACTTTTATTCGGTGACAAATTTCATCAGGTACCATCGTCTCAAAGTAAATGAGCCATGACAGAGTGCACATACTGAAAACCTCTCTGAACTAACTAATTTTTGAAAAAAAAAATTTTTTTTCTGGAAAATTTCTGCACGCCTGTGAAGAAGATACAAAGACCTCGCCAAAAAAGTACCACATGACCTACTTTCCCTATTCAAAAAATTTAGAGGGTTGATGGGGATGGCACAGGGTGTAACAAAAATGCATAAAAATTTGGTAAAAGTGAAACAAAAGATTTTGTTGCCAAATATTTTTCTTCTGTGAAAATGAATTTGTTCCATAATTTTGACGCGCACAGTATAGATGGCTTCTTCCAGCATGGAGTTTGGCCGGTAATTCACCATGGATGTCGAAGCAGTTCGAAAAGATCCTCGTGGTTTTGTGAAATTCAATCCAACCAATAGGAATGTCCGAGCTCAACAGATCAATATTTACATCCTTTTGATGTAAGTACTGGTTCGAACGGTTATGTTCTGTGCAAGCATTTTCCTCCATTAGATCGCATCAAAAAGCCATTTCATCCACTGAAGATCTAAAGATGTGAGGGTACATAAATCTCAATTTTTCATCCCGTGGAAAAAATATGGATACGCCTCTTCGTAATTTTCCAATACATTTTGCTGGAACAGCTTTTTATTTTACAGCCCACGTTTTCCATAGCAGTTGGAGTATGCAATGTTTGCAACGAGAAAATTGAATACACACATTCGATTAAAACGAAAACTTTTTTGAATCCCCGAAGTTGTATGATGAATCATGATGTGGAAAATGTGGGAGTTTTTTCCTGTAATTGAATACATATTGCCCCGTCGGAAATATATTTTCACAATGAAAAAAGTTTCATCATCGTGATTGTTCAAATAATTCATTGATATTTTATTTATTCAACTAGGAACCCCATTAAAAATACATCTACATTCAGGAGCTCACAAAAAATCATAAGGTTAAAAAAAATTAACACACTTTTGAGTTCAAGAACAAACGTCATCATAAGACAAAGCAAGAAAAATTTCAAAAAGCACTGCCGTGAAGGCAGCAACTTTTGCGCGCATGTTCAATGTAGATGACCGCTTCAGCAACGAATTTGAACATGCACGCAAAAGCTGCTGCCTTCACGGCAGTACTTTTTGAAATTTTTACTGATAAATTACTGGATTTCAATTCGATCAAATCTGTATTTTTGGAAATATTGGAAAAATAAAATTTTGAATGGGTATATCTACGGAATCATTGGGCGGATTTTACCCATTCACGAATTCGACCTTCGTCATTAAGCCCCAAACCTTCTCTACAAATATCGAGTTTCTAAGTCGTTTCTTCCGGAAGTTATTGTGTTTACGGTCAGCCTAACGGCCGACTGCGTAAACACAATAACTTCCGAAAGAAACAACTTAGGAACTCGATATTTGTAGAGAAGGTTTGGACCTAAATTACGAAGGCCGAATTCGTGAATGGGTAAAATCCACCCAATGATTCCGTAGATATACCCAATCAAAATTTTATTTTTTCAATATTTCCAAAAATACAGATCAGATCGAATTGAAATCCAGTACTTCATCGAAAAATAACAGTTCGAAGTTTCATACAGAATTTGATGAGGATGATATGATAAGAAAAATCATAGAAATTTTTTTTTTCAAATTGTTCTGATGACACGATTATTACGAAATTTCCCATGAAGTTGTCTTTCAGCATCTCAAAACTAGCTGTGAAATTTCATCAGGACTGAATCAGTATCTCCCGAGTTATACCGAAAAAATAAACGATATCGAGAAGAAAACCCCGAAATTTGACATATTTTTTCCGGATATCTCCGAAACTTATGATCGTATCGAACTGAAATTTGGTACACTGCTGTGAAATATGAAGTTCAAAGAGTGAGTGGTTTTTTTTTTCGGATATGATAAATGGTTTCCGGAAAAAAAAAAAAAATTTCGAAAAAATTTTTTTTTTGAATTCACTGAAAATCTGATCCTGACGAAATTTGGCTCAGAGTTGCGCGTCGTTATACTCCACCCAACTGCCAAGTTTGAATCTAATCTCTCAAGTAGTTTCTGAAATAAAAAATAAATAACTTCAAAACTTCAACTGCCTATAACTCCGAAACTATTTGACCGATTTGGCCCATTAACGAACTTAACCGCGGCATTCTGATGCGCAACCTATTCGGAAAGTTTCAAGTTGCTAGCTTGCTTCTGTCGACAGTTAGGGTGTCTACGGCCGGCCGGCCGGCCGGCCGGACATAATCGATTTTGACACCGGATTCGTCATCAGTGAGTCCAACCTAGTCGATTGAGACCATTTTCGGCTCAATCATCCAAAATTACAGGCATTTGGACAAAACGATAGCACGCTGTTCCCCTAGAACATGCGCGCAAAAAAGTAGCAAAACTGTCTAAAATCGGATGACCATTAAAAACAAACTGAAGATTGCCAATAAATTCTACATGAGTGAGAAGTAACCTTCCTCCTGAATGATGCCAATGACAGATGAAAAATGTCAGCATGATTGATATTGTAGTTATAAAATCGAGAGTCGAAGTCGAATCTTCAATATCTCATGCAGATCGAAGTCATCGCAATGAAACTTTGTAACCGGGTGTGTGGTATCGTCTCGCAAGTTTATGCAAAATTTCGTGAAGATTGTATCGCCGAAAATTCAAAAACCAAAAAAATTTCAAACTTGTTTTGAATTTTCTTCGAGAAATATCCGTTATATTTCTATGAAATTTCGCACTGACCTTGATACCAATATTCAACAATCTTCAATCATTGAGGAATGCTAAATTTTTGCTCATAGAATTTCCTTAAACGCATCGAATTTGAAATATATAACGTTAAAATAAATGTCAAATGAAATCTGGTAAATTCGAGAAGTTTCACTATTTTTGTAGCTCATGAAGGTTTTGGAGTAGGCTTCATCCACGGTTATCTAGACCACAGAATTTCGTGTTATTTTCCGGTATCTTTGTTATTTCTGGGAAACCCAAAAAATACTGATCGGTTTATAAAAAAACTTTCTTGACGATGATGTCATTTAATAATAAAGAACTGACGTGAAGTCAACAGCTTCTGTGCGTATGTTCGAATTCGTTGCCATAGCGGTCATCTTTTCAAGTGTTCAACTCCACCAATAACACTTTTGGTGATCTCCTTCGACTATGCGCGCAAAAGCTGCTGACTTCACGTGAGTACTTTTCAAGGTTTTTTTGATGAAGAATATTGAATTTCAGTCCGATCTGTGTTTTTGAAAATATTTGGGAATTAAATTATGAATGGGTATATCTGCGGAATCCAATGAACTCTATATTATATATATAGTAATATAGAGTTCTATGGCAGAATCATTGGGTGAGTTTGACCCATTCACGATTTCGGCCTTCGTTATTAAGGTCCAATCTAACCCAATGGATATCGAATTGAAAATTCAGTACTTTATCTAAAAATGAGAGCTTGAAGGTTCATACAGAATTTCATGAGGATAATTTAATCAGAAGATCGCAGAATATTGAATATTTGGGAAAAAAAACATTGAAATTTCATTTTTGAAAATGTTCTTATGACACTATCATCACGAAAATTCACACGAAGTTGTATATCAGCATTTCTGAAGTTTCATCATTAGTGACATCATTTTTTCCAATATCTCCGGAAACAATAATCGTGTCGAATTGAAATTTGCTACACTGCTGTGAAATAAGAAGCTCAAGGTGTGAGCAAATTGAGATTCGAAAATGATGAAAAGTTAAAAAAAAAATCCCCAAGAAGTTTTAAAAAACATTTTTTCAAAATTTCCTGACTGCACCCTCTCAACTAAATTCTGCAAGAGTTTGCGTGTCGTTATGTTCCAAATAACTACAGAGTTTGAGAATAAAAGGTTCAGTACTTCCTGAAATATCATGAAATGATCCCAAAATTTAAAATTGCTATAAATCATTTGGCGGATTTTGCCCGCTAACGAACTCAACCGTTGCATTTCGAAATCCAACCCAAAGTTTCAAGTCGATTGGATCCTCCGTACTCCCTTAGTCGTGCATACGGTCGACCAGCCGGACTGAATCAATTTTGAGGCCGGATTCGTCATCAGTGAGTCCAACCTAGTCGTTTTAGACCATTTTTAGCTTAAAATAATAACAGACATTTGGATGAAACGATAGTACGCTGTTCCCTAGAACATGCGCAGAAGAATTCGAAATTGGTTTTTGAGCTTCGAATTGGGGAATGCCCGCAAAAGTTGCGGACTTCGCGTCAGTGCTTTTCTAGAAACCTATTATATAGATTTGCAATGTTTTCGAAGTAATGTAATCTTTGTAACATAATATGGATGATTCACTCATTACCCTGCGATCTATTTTAACATCGAAATATAATTTACAGTCGATCTGATATATATCACGACGAGCATAACTTACCAGGAGTAAAACAATGTTGTCTTGTTTACCAGAGAACTCGTAAAGGTGTTGATACGTCTATTTTGGTATTTACCCATTGAGCACGAGAATCATATCGAAAAGCTATGACGTATACAGAAACATCGGCTATAAATCAAAGACGGGATTTCATCACCTCATTATTTTCCTCAGGAAAATATTGTTTTACGTATCACTGAGCCCGCCGCTAAGATCAAGATGCCTCTAATGCCTAAGGTCCAATTAGAAGTTATCCGGAATTGAGATCTTTCCATTACTGTGGAAAAACTTCTGAAATAATTGGCAACAAGATTAATTTCTTGATGACGACTTTCAATTCACATGCAACAGTTACTTAATTAGGGGTATTTTTTTGGGGGGAATAGAACTTTAAGTTGGCAACACTGTTTTAACTGGCGGCCATTTTGTCAGCTGTCAATTAATTTGTGTTTAGTTCGATCTGGCATTTCAACATGAATAGACTGACGCCTGAACAACACTTCCCAATTTTGCGAATTTATTTTGAAAATAATGGTTCTGATCCCGATTTTCGTAAGAGAATTTTGTTGAGCGATCAAGCTCACTTTTGGTTGAATATGGCTACGTCAATAAACAAAACTACCGTATTTTGAGTAAAGATGATCCTCATGTGTATGTTGAGACACCGTTACATCCAGAAAAACTGACTGTTTGGTGTGCTTTATGGACTGGCGGAATCATTGGACCGTACTTCTTTTGAGTAACGATGCTGGCCAGGACGTTACAGTCAATGGTGACCGCTACAGAGCCATGATTAGCTACTTTTTCGTTCCTCAATTGGACAACCATGATATGTAGCAGCTGTGGTTTCAACAAGACGGTGCAACATGTCACCCAGCTCGTGCCACAATTGATTTACTGAAGGAAGTGCATCAGTGTATTTGCACATTGGGAAATATTTAAATGCTTATAACTTATTGCCGGAACTGAATCTGGAAAATTGGCAAATGAAAAAAGTGTTTTATTCGATGAGAGGAATCTGAAGTTAAAATGAAAGTACACTTTAAAAACTCACCCTGTATATATCCATTCGAAATTACTTAGTACTCAGCTGGAGAATACCTTGAATGTAAGAAAGAGAATTCTAGAGGTTCAGCAGTTTTCAGCAGGATAATACCTGGAAGGTTGACCGCTCCGACTAGGCAATGGAACCAACGCGTGAAAATTCCTGACTTTATGTGAGGGCTCTACTTACATTTTCCAGAGAGAAATTGTTCCCTTCTGAATACCTAATTGAATAGGCGAGTTTTCCATTACCTTAATAGCGTTCCTTAGTTTAATTTACCGAAGTCTTTATTACAGTTCTAGAGAAATCATGACCGGAAAAGAACATCTTCTATTGCAGGAAACGAATCACATTAGAATTATGGTGCATAAAATGGATCATTTCCCTCTGTGTGACCCATACTGAACACATGGGCATTTTTATATTTTCCAAGTTCTTCATTTGGAAGGTATTATTGAGTTCAGAGATATCGAGAGAGGTTGAAAGTATATAAGCAAATTTGAAATCATAACTTGAAGTTTCAGGCTGAATCTCTTTCAAATACAAATAGCTTTAGTGTAGAAAGTTCATATTTTTTTAAATATATTAGTGATCGGACCCTTGCAAAGTTTCGTATCCATTTTCGTGTCGGAACTTAACACCTACCTGTTGAGGATCACCCCGATCAGACTGGTTGGAATTTCTCCTAAATTACAGACGGTATCCTAGGTGCAGCAATACAGCAACCATCCAACTAATAGACGTTATTGAGCACAAAATTATTGACCTGCGTCGAGAGCATAAGAGAAAATTCAAAATGAAATCTTGAAGGTTCCAACAAAATTCTCCAAAACCTCTCTTTCCGTAAAACATGCACAAAAAGATAAAGGAAATAGTTGTATTTCCTCCTAAGTTATAGACGGAATTTTAGGAGGAGCCATATATTCAATTAATAGACGTTATTGAGCACAAAGTTATCGAGTTGAGTCGAGAGTAATGAGCAAATTCAAACTAAAATATTGAAGCTTCAAGCAAATGACTTGTTCTAGTGAAAGGTTTTGGAGATATCTTTCTCCAATCTTCTTTTCATTTTATACTGATGAAATTCACAAGACACTTTGAGTCGGTACTCAACACCTACCAACTGAGTTTCATCTCTATAACACTGGTGTTCTGAGTTGTATATGATAACGCTGTCGTTTGTTAGATCGGACACAAAAAGATAAAGGAATATGGTCGGACTTCCACCGAAATTATATCTATCTTATGTGAAGCAATACGGCGACCGTTCAATTGAAATACGTTATTGAGTACAAAGTTACCGAGATGAGCCGACAGTAAATGAGCAAATTTGAAATGAAATATAGTTGTATATGATAACGCTGTCATTTCTTAGATCGAGCACCAAAAGATAAAGGGGTATTGTCAGATATCCACCGAAATTATACATGGCATCCTAATGAAAGCAATACGGCAAAGTTCAATTGAAAGACGTTATTGAGCACAAAGTTATCGAGAGAATTGAGAGTTTATAAGAAAAATTTAAAATAATATCTGGATGTCTCTTTCTGAAATCTGGCAGATAGAATGTTTGAGATATATTTTTCACAACCATCTTCTTTTTTGCTACTGGAACCTTCACGAAACTTCGTGTATATCTTCGTGTTGGTACTTTACACCTACCAACTGAGTTTCAGCTCAATAACACTGGTGTTCTGAGTTATGAATGATAACGCTGTCATTTCGTAGAACGAGCTAAAAAAGGTTAAAGGAAACGCTTGGTTGCCGTCTCCTTAATTACAGACGGTATCGTAGGTGGTGCAATACAGCAACCATTCAATTAATAGAGGTTATTGAGTACAAAGTTATCGAGAAGGGTCGGGAGTATATGAGAAAATTGATGGTTTTCAGGATAAATCTCAACCAATTTATGGTTGAGATTTATTTTTCATAACCATCTTCTTTTTTACTACTGGTACCTTTACGAAACTTCGTGTACATCTTCGTATCGGTACTTAACACCTACCCACTGAGTTTCATCTCAATAACACTAGTATTCTGAGTTATGAATGATAACGCTGTCGTTTCGTAGAACAAGCAGAAAAAGGTTAAAGGGAACGGTTGGTTTTCCTCTTCTTAATTACAGATGGTATCCTAGATGAAACAATAAAGTTCCCGCTCAATTGAAAGACGTTATTGGATACAAAGTTACCGAGATGAGTCGACAGTATACGAGCAAATTCGAAGTGAAATCTAGAAATTTCTTGCAAAATCTTTCCGAAATCGGGCAGATAATTTTTGATATATATTTATCACAAGCATCTTCTTCTTTTTCACTACTAGCAACTTTACAAAACTTCGTGTACATCTTCGTGTCAGTATTTAACACCTATACCTTCTGAGTTTCATCTCGATAATACTGGTGTTCTGAGTTGTAAATGATAACGTTGTCATTTCTTAGATCGAGCACAAAAATATAGAGGGGTATGTTCAGATATCCACCGAAATCATACAGGGTATCCTAATGAAAGCAATACGGCAAAGTCCAATTGAAAGACGTTATTGAGCACAAAAAAAAATTAAAATAATATCTGGATGTTTCTTTCTGAAATCTGGCAGATAGAATGTTTGAGATATATTTTTCACAACCATCTTCTTTTTTACTACTGGTACCTTTACGAAACTTCGTGTACATCTTCTTGTTGGTACTTTACATCTACCAACTGAGTTTCAGCTCAATAACACTGGTGTTCTGAGTAATGAATGATAACGCTGTCATTTCGTAGAACTAGCTAAAAAAGGTTGAAGGAAACGCTTGGTTTCCCTCTCCTTAATTACAGACGGTATCCTAGGTGGTGCAATACAGCAACCATTCAATTAATAGAGGTTATTGAGCACAAAGTTATCGAGAAGGGTCGGGAGTATATGAGAAAATTGATGGTTTCCAGGATTCAGCATTTTCTTAACGAATCGATTTCAGTCGGTTATTCATTATACTAAACCCCGCTGCAAGCTCCATATCATATCTCCTCTCCATGGTTACTATGGCCGACCTTTATTCAGTTCATTACAATCCCCGAAGCAAATACACAAGACGGGGTAATTAATATTTCGGATGTCGATTTCTCTCTTGTAGTTCACCATTGACACATTTAAGCGGAGGAAATGATGCTATATTGGTTCATTATTATTCTGTATTGTTTTCCTCGTAGCGTCTCGAAGTTTCCCATTGCAATATGAAGCGAACCGGAATCAAATCCTTGTGCAACTGTTCCATAACACCTACAGGAGGGATTATTTGTACATGAAAATTCAAATTGAATTTTCATCGAACACGAAGTTTATACTTAAAATGCTATGGCGTTTAGGTTGTTTACTGGAGCTGATGATTATTTTTCGAATTCTCTCTCTTCTTTTTATAACTTATACATTCTGATTATTCAAAATTTGTCGCTCCCAATATCTCGAAAAGTACTGTTGAAAATTAAATAAAATTATTATTCACAGAAATTGCTCTTTCGGATTGTGGGATTCAAACTATTTTTCAAGACAGTTTATTCAAAAAGTTTTGCCTTATGAGCAATATCGAAAACTAATGTTTACTATAAACGAAGTGCATTAAAACAAAAATTGGTCGAATCATTTTTTTGCAATACTTTGTAGTTCAAAAAATTTTGACTGATAAAGGAGTCAGATTAAGACTATTTCAATATTGTTCATCAGGCAACATTTTTTTCAATCAATGAATTTTCGATAAAACAAGGATGATTTTTCAAAATTGACATGAAATTGACTTCATTCGAAAGATAATCTTTTGGCATTATAATTCAAATATTATTTCTGGCATATGACCGCCACAGCTGGCTCGGACGTAATCTAATCTGGAGGTCCAATTTTAAATCACTTTTTCCAACATTTGTGGCATTATATCGGCTATAACGCGGCGAATGTTGTCCTCCAAGTGGTCGATTGTTTCGGGCTTATCGGCGTTGACCAGCGACTTCACATATCCCCCAGAAAATAGTCTAGCGGCGTTAAATCGCACGATCTTGGAGGCTACTTCACTGGCCCAGAACGTGAAATTAGGCGGTTATCAAACGTTTCCTTCAGTAAATCAATCGTGGCATGAGCTGTGTGAAATGTTGCGCCGTCTTGTTGAAACCACAGCTGCTGCACATAATGGTTGTTCAATTGATGAACGGAAAAGTCAGTTATCATGGCTCTATAGCGGTCACCATTGACTAACGTTCTGGTCAGCATCGTCCTCAAAGAAGTACGGACTAATAATTCCACACCCCATAAAGCACACCAAAAAAAGGATCAGTGGATGCGTATTATCAGTTATAGTGAACGTGGTGCGAAAACGGTCCATAGTTAGTCGAATTAATTGCTCTGATGGACGATTATGTTGACCGTAAAATGGACGTAGAACACGATACGTATTTCGAATAGAACCCTTATTTTCAAAATAAATTTGCACAATTTCAAGCGTTGTTCAGGTGTCAGTCTATTCCTGTTGAAATGCCAGACCAAACTAAACACAAATCATTTGACAGCTGACAAAATGGCAAAGTTAAAACAGTGTTGCCAACTGAAAGTTCTATACCTCTAAAGAAAACACCCTTTATTAATTATAATGACGGATGACAGTCGAACAGATTTGTTCTTGGTTTTACGATGCAGAGCGCCATCGAGTTAGGCGACTGAACAACTAGGATTTCTTAACGCATGCAATTTTGTTTGATAATCCAAAATATGTGATGGACTTCCTCAAAAAATACATATAAGTTCAAGACTCTTTTCGTCTCAACATCCGAAAATAACAGACATTTGGAAGGAATGATTACGCCCTTGTTTCCCAGAACAAACGCGTAAAAAAGGCAAAGGGCGAAAAAGCCAAAATAAACATTTTTCACAATTCATTAAACCGAACTCAGGGAACATTTCATTTTGCTATTCCTTCGCTAAATCTTATTTTCACGTCCTTCTTTTTCATTCTGATCACGTGAAAAACATCTTATTCTCGCCATTTATTCTGTTGAAATTTCCCGATATTGTTCCTGAGAATCTTGGGGCTACAACTTCGCGAACAGGACAAAATACTAGATGTGGATTCAACTAAACCGATATTAGATAACTTTTCACGCCGTTCGGGACAAGTCATAACCAGCTGAAGACTGGGATCGAAAAGACAACGTATGGGCTGGAATTCTACTTTACACCAATACAAATGTTTAATAGAGGTGAGATAGATTTCACGAGCTCGTACTGAGAAACCACTCTTTATCATCTGATTTTCGCGCGAATGTTCTGGAGAACGAAGAGGTATCGTTTGATAAAATGTCTGTAATTTTCCCATTTTGGAGCCGAAACGATCACAAACGACTAGGACGCACTGATGAAGAATCCAATATCAAAAAGTTATGTTTGTAATTTGGACAAATTGGCCGATTGTTTGGGGGTTTCAGACATTTGAATTATTAAGGTTATTTCTCGATATCTCAGGAAATATCTGGGCGATTAGATTGAGACTTTCTAGTTAGTTTTTCGAAGTTTTTTTTGAAAACCTAGTTTTTGAACAGACTCCGACAAAATTCTGAATAATCCTCAGATCGTATACTACACATCAGTTTATTGAGTTTAACTTCGATCCGAAATAAATTTTCGGAAATATATGAGGAAAAAATGGTAACATTTTTAGGTTTCCTTCTCGGTATCGTTGATATTTCCAAAATAACTCAAAGAATACTGATCCATTCATGATGAAACTTGGCAACTAGTTGGACAATGCCTAAGAATTATTTCGTGTGGAATTTTGTGATGATATTATCCTTGAAACAATTAAACAAAACATTTTCTCCGAAAAATCATTTTTTCCAAAACCTATGTATCTGATTTCGAATAAATCCCGTACAGAACAAATTTCAGTTTTATCCGAATTTTATTTTTGGAGATAGAAGAGAAAAGAACCTGGTTTATATTGATAACTGTGGATGTATAACTCCATAAAAAATTTCGTAATGATCGTATCATTCGAATCCGTTGTCAAAGCGGCCATCTTTTTGAGTATCGAACCGGCCAAACGCATCTTTACCTCCTGATAGGAAGTTTTGGCGATCTTCTTCTCTTAAATAGTCCTCATGAAATTATATATGAAACTTCAAGAGCAAAACCTCTGCAGTTTTTAGGGAAATTTAGACCAGAAGTATTCCGTTTCATTTCTTCAATGGCAAAATTGACCAAATGACTTTGAAGTTTTGAGATTTTCTTAATATCTCAAGAAGAACTGATGCCATTCTAACTTGAGAATGTCGAATTCTATTTTTTCATTTTCCAAAAATTATTCATCAGTTTTCCATAAAATTCGGCACGAACCTTAAGGGTCATCAAAGTTCAGCGGATATGATATTCAATTTCGGAGAAATATATCAAATTCCGTTATCATCTCAGAATCGTTGCTATATGCTGAACTCACGTTAGAGTGTTTCTAGAAATTTTCAACATCAAAACTAGTTCTGGTAACTATGCTTTCATGCCATTGATTCGGTGGAGCTTTAGTAACCACCAACAAGAATTTTCACTGATAATGCATCGGCATAAGCCCATACACAAAATGGATTTGGCTTTTCAATTCATTTCATTCTTCCACAATAATGCTCAGATGATAAGGGCTCATGGGATTACATAAGTTATTACTCACTACCAGGAATATAACATAGGAAGCGAATAATCCAAATATAAAATTAGCTCTCCTTTATCCTCTTTACCTAGAAAGTCATAAATCTATTTACCTATCGTTGTTCTCTTGTACGCTATATGAATTCAGCATAGCGAAGTAGAATATTATGGAAGGATTTCTGAAACAGTGATACAAATTACTGTTTATCGTGCAAGAGAAAAATTCCGGCTTCCCTCCTTCAATTAGGGAGATTATCTTGAATTCTCCCACGAAATTAGACTGCTCCCGAAAAAAATGTCCCATATATTAAATAATTTCAAGATATTGCTTGTTTTCTGAATATAAAGCTCCAAATAATTTCTGGAATGTGCTCTGTTTACATTATTCATTACTCTCTAGGGAAAGGGGGACTTTTACTTTTGAATTATTGAGTTTCGAAGTTGTTCCTTTCGGAAGTTATTGTGTTTACGATCGGCCGTTAGGTCATAAATCCCTAACAACCTTCTTGATCATTCATATTTTCATTTTATTCAACTATCAAACACCCAATACCCTTTATAGATGCCTTGTCTTCTTTCATACAATGGTGTTGTTCAACCGAGAACGTTATCGATCAGTGGACAGAGTATCATGGCGACAGGTTCGTGAATCGTCATCTTTGAATTCAGAGAATTCCAAGAGAAGTCGACTTTAAACCCTTCCTTCCCACACACAGTCATCAGATGAATAAACTTCGGTTCATATTGTGAATTGCGATGAAAACTGAATCTCCCTTTGACAACAAAGCTTTCGGAGTTTGACGAGGGTAAAGCGCCGCTCTACGGCTGGTTTAACACACTTCAATTTCTCGAAAATCGTAGGAAATGATCTATATTGCTGGTATAAGGGTCGTGGAAGGTATCTGACTGCAATATGGCTCACATTCAGGAAAAAATTCAATAGCTCAATGATGACCTGAAAAGTGAAAGCACTTTAATTATTTATACCCATGGTCGGGATAACTCGGGAAGAATCGCTGAAATTCCTTGAATTGAAACCAGTGGCGGCTCGAAAGAATTATTCATGACTTGGCAGGTAGTTCCCCGGTTAACACACAGACATCCAACGGATATCCATTGTACATCCCTCTTGGAAAGTATATTGATGTACTATGGATATCCGTTGGATGTCTGTGTGTTATCCGGGAAATTACCATGGCTCGGCAGGTAGTATCCCGGATAACACACAGATATCCATAGTACATCAATATACTATCTAGGAGTGATGTACAATGGATATCCGTAGGATGTCTGTGTGTTATCCGGGAAACTACCTGCCGAGCTATGATAAATTCTTTTGAGCCGCCACAGGTTCCATTGTACATCCCTCTTAGATTGTATATGGATGTACTATGGATATCCAGAAGATATCCTACGGATGTCCTATATGGCATACATAGAACATCTTTTTAGGATATCCATAAGATATCTCTCAATGATAGTTATAAGATATACTTAAGTAATATACATCATACAGGGTGTCTCACAGTGGATGGCCTATTAGACTTCACTGAGAACGGATTATAATTGTGTTCTAGAAATTTTCGTTAGGGGGATTCTCGACAATGACCTTCCTCTTCAGAATATTTTCAGATCTCTTCAACTTTCGGTCATACCGGAAACAGTTCACTACTTCCTCATTTTAAATGGCGCATCCAGTTTGTTACTGCATCATGAGGAAGCTTGTTTGGTAACATTAATAACAATATGCCTTAACTTCGGTGAAAACTCAACGGTTCCTGAGATCGTTGTATTCTTATGAAAAAATGGTAACGACGGGGAACTACACTTTTTTGAATATTTCTGCTGCAGTTCTCTATGAGTTTTTATTGAATTTTATCGGGACTCCCATATTGTATCGGATATTGATAGGAAATCATAAGCTCTTATTTTGTTCACCTAAAAATAGCTGCATTCCATGTCAACTAGCCATGTCCATGTCTTTACGTAACTTGAAGTTTCATCTAATCCCCCTTTCATTATTCGCATCGAGTTAATCTCTGGTCACACTGAATACTTCCCCTTGAACTTCAAAAATTGGATTTTCACTCATCTTTCTAGCACGATTTCAGTGGTAGGAATGAGAGATTCTTTTTGGAATAGGATGATATTCTTGGATGTTCCAGAGTCCGAATATATGCATTTTTGCGGGCATGTTCTGGTGAACGGGGTGCTATCGTTTTGTCCGAATGCCTGTAATTTTCGAATTTGGAAACCTCAAACGATAAGTTGGACTCACCGATTACGAATCTTGTGTCATAATTGATTCTGTCCGTCCTACCGTAGGAAAGCCTATCGACTTGAAGTTCTCAGGGAATTTCAAAATGTGATGGTTTATGTTATGGGCGAAATCGGCCAAACGGTTTCTGAGTTTCAGGAATTATAATTTTGAAGCTATTCATTTTTGGAAATTTTGGACAAATTAAATTTTGATTGTGTTCAAGTGCATCATCATCGGTTCAATTCAACCTATCCATAAATTTGGCCTACCTAATCAGGATCCAAACCTGCTGTAGAAATATCGATTGAGTCAAGTTCGATTGAGTTTTTTTCGGGAGTTATTGCGTTCGCGATCGGCCGGAAGGCTGTTAGGACGTGAACTCAGCAAACCAGATGTCACTTCAACTGGGCTATGATAAGGCATGTTTACATCGGTAATTCACGACAACGGCTAACATGCCATCGATCTGTTCTCGGCCTGATATCTATGACATCCTCGCACTGATTCACTTTGCATCAGCATGTATTGTTCGAATTGCTTCCAATAGAGATTATCACAGTAATTAAGAGGTAATCAATTTCTTCATTCATGTGAGGACGTGATTGATAAATAGATTATGAACATTGTATTCGATTTCGAAAATCAATTAATTTTATTATGAGTGGGATCAATCATAATTTCTGATGAATAAAAAACGCATTGAGTTATGGATTGGTGAATTTTACTTGAACGCGAAGTTGTAATAGAATTCTATGATTTCTCATTCTACAATACAAACTTTTAACCCTTCTCCTTCATTAGAGACAATGAGAAACTTTATCCGTATTCAATACTAATTACTAATCGACTGAGAATTGAGTTTGCTAGAGCTGGAATTCTGAAGTCCAAAATATCCAACGAAATTTCGACTCCTCTAGAAGGAAGTTCAAATTTGGAACTAACAAATAGGCTAAAACACTTATTTTTCTGATGAAGTTTCTGACTATAAAAAATTGCTGAATCGGTCAAGTTAAAACATATACACTGACGGAGCAGCGTCTGAGAAAAATGATTTTAGCTGTTTTACAGTTTTGTTAATCTTCAGACCAACTCACCTAGGTGAAACCGCAGAATAAGAATCTAGATACTTATCACCTTTCAGATGCAACACTGCAGTATGACTACATACAACGCGCCATCTCCTAGGGGCATCTTGCAAATCCTAACCTTCAAGTGTAGAATACTTTGATCGATGTGTATGACGTTCATCCTTTAATCGTTTATCTGTATGCTGTAAAAACTGCAATATCACGAAAACAGCGACCTAAAGCGACAATGGGATGAACCTCATGCACATCGATAAAAGTATTCTCGAAGCTTGGGATCCGCAAGATGCTCCTAGTAGATGGCGCGATGTATGTTGTTAATACTGCAGCGTTCCGTTGAACAGGTCATAATTATCTAGAGCTCCTTTCCAAGGTATGTCGGTCTGATGATCAGAAAATCCATAAGCCAGAAGCTAAATAGAACAATTTGAACTGCCTATAAGCACAAACATGTCTACTTCTGAAATTCCTGTGTATAATAAAAAACAAATTTCGATTCCTCTGCCATTTTGTAAGGCCGAAACTTCAGCAGGGCCCATTTGTCAGTGGAAAAAGAAATCAAATATATCGCGCAGGAGATTCCATGTGCCAAATCACATTATACATAGTTCGAATAGAGAAATTAATCCTTACTGCCTAGGAATTGAATACATATACCTCCATAAAATTTGCATGTATTGTGCATTTATTTATAATATACATATATTCCACGGGTAATTTTCAATGAAATCTCCCATCACGGCCAAACTACTCAATTGAAAAACAATTAGATTTCTCTCATATTCAACCTCAATTTGCGAGGGTTGAATGGTTAATTTTAAAATGAATATGCGGGAATTCCATCAATATTTCATAATCATAGGATAATATCATTTTTGCTTTAAGTAGAGAGTCGTTCTAATGCGTGGTAGAGTGGAGAATTGCTTAATATTTCAACCATCATCTAATATCGTTAATATTGTTTCGATATTGGACACTAGGCAACATTTCTTCAAGAAGTTCCTCTGGAGAAATAGTTTGAATCATGCAATCTGCAGGAGCGATTTCTATGAATAATAATATTTATTCAACTTTCAAGGGTTTTTTTTCAGATATTGGGAGGAAAAACTCGAGAAAATCTTAATGATAATTCAAAATCCTCTGATTGAAATCTCACCTTAATGTTTACCAAATAAAAATTGACTAAGGAATAAATCTGCCAGAGGCTAAAGATCTCGGTGTCTAAAAACCAACGAATTTCTGACGAGTGAAATTTTTCTCTAGGTTCCTGAGTATTCAAAAAAAATCCACCACATCGGCCAAGTAAAGAAAATATTAATCCTGGAGCGTCCGCCATTCTGTAACGCCGAAACTATTGAGTATTTGGCAGTGCCAACTCAATTGATATGTGAGAAAAAATCAAATCCAGAACGAAGATTCCTAGATGACCTAGGTTTTGAGTATTATGGAAAAAATCCTAAAATCGAACAATTAAAAAAAACAAGAGAAAAAAGCATAACCCGGTTCATTCGCCATTTCGTCACACCGAAAGTCCTAGGCAGTGCTTACTCAAGTGTTCTGTTGAAATAAACCCGACCTATCGTTTGGATGATTCAATGATCTACACTAATGTGTACTACATATAATAGGCATTCACATTTATTCGACTGATTTGATCTTTCCATAATATATGAAGATATAAATTATAATAAACACTCCAACCACGATAAATTTAAAATTGATTCATGAAAAAACTTAAATTTCTTACATAACTCACCTCAATTCACCGAGGGTTGAATCCTTCATTTTGAAATGAATATGGGGAAACTCCATCATTAATGCATAATCATCTGACAACATTATTTCTGCTTTCTATGGGAAATCGATTCAATACGGTAGAGAGTGAAGGATTGCTTGTTGTCATCATCATATAACTCAGACAATTATATTTCCTTCGGGAAATTCATCCAACTTGTTATTTTCAAAGAGAGATCGCCTATGAATTTTGAGGGGAGAGCGTTTTCCGATTTCAAACTGTTCTGACGGAGATGGAGAATAAATTGGAACCGGAAAAGAGAATGGAGAAGCCGCATTAGTGGAAAAAGCTATATTTCCTAGCGTGGATTCCATTTTTCGATATGAAAAGCCTTTGTTCCCTCTTCCTCGACTCCAATTACTACGTCATCAGTTTCTACGAACTTTCAGTGGCGTGTCCAGAGGAGCACAAAACCACACAAACGTGAAAGATATGGCAAGATAAAATCGAATCATTTCTGCTCAACTTTCTTCGACAATTCATATTAAAATTCAAGACCGTGCTGTATTATCCACCTTTCAAAGTCTTTTTATTCTCATCTTTTTGTTGTCTGTGTTGACCTCATTTCCGAATACGAAGATCAAGGGATTTCAAAAACAGACCTTCAATAGAGATAATAGATTTGATCATTTCATGAAAATAATACGAAGTTGCATTAAAGGATAGATCAAGTCTGTGGTATTTTCAAGACCGTTGGAGTCATCACCAACATATAATTTAATTTCAGTGAATTCCCTGCTGATAGTATGAGTTTTGTATAGATTGAGGTATATTCTGTGAGAAGCTTGCATTTTCTGAAAACTCATGAGTTTTTTTCACCAATATCTGAAGCAGACGAATTTGAAAATTACAAAAAATATTCATGAGATTACCACTGCGTTATGAGGTATATTCTATTCGTCAAAAGAAATTAAATTACTACTACTTGATAAGGTGTATTAATACAATCATTACGAATGCAGATTTGATGTAATGCCTTCACACGGCATACTTTTATTGTTTTCAACGTACTACGTATGAATGACAAATTAAATTTTTTCATCGATTGTCTTATAATGATTGAAGTAAAAGACTTGATAAAACGTTAACATAATGAAATACAATACAAAAATAATACTAGACACAGTGTTTCTCTTTCGATTTAGAATCCTCAGTAGCATATATTTTATATTATATGTAAAAATCTTACCACGTGTACTCACTAACACCTGATTACAAACGGACTCAGTAGATTTGGAACCTCCGGCAAGCTTGCCAAATGTGAATATTCTTGCATAGAACAAGTTTCGAACCATTTTCTTCCTTTGAAACTTCCCAAAGAATAATATTCGATGTGGATGACTTAAAAGTTTGAAAGAAACGGTTCAGAGCCTTCATCAGACAATCAATCCAAAATCTTCAGATTTATCCTGGCACATTTTCGTATTTCAGAAAATTTCGTCAATTTTCCTCAAATATTGAAATATTACCAAGAAAAATTTCTGAAGACTTACAGTTAATGAATGATCTGATGAAAGAGTACTTTATAAAATGCTTCTGTCGAATTTTACATATTGTATGACATATAGGGACCATTGTAACATTTTTTTATAATTTCTGTTTCGTATTTTGGGACAGAATTTGACATTATGAGTTTTCGTATATCTCATGTGGGTGTACTGAATTAGGCCTACAGGGAAATTCTCAAACTTGAATTGTTCGAAATTGGTTCATTTTATTCAGATGCAAAAAGTAAATTTCCTAAGTAGAAACAATGGGAATTTTATGATTTCTCACGAAAATCAATCTTGCCAAAATCGGCAACAAAAATCTTATGGATGATTTTATGCAATCTCTATCAAATCTCACCGATCATTGATATTTCTTTCAAATCTCAATCTTATAATCTTCTACTAGACCTGAAACAATGGCCAAGCTGAAAATTATATTCAGTTTAAGAAATGAAGGTGGAAAACATCAGTCTAGGTGTTCATTTCAGGAAGAATATTCACGTATATGTATTTGTTTTCAACGTGAAATCTAATTAAATTTTATCCCTCAATTCTGGGTCACCTTGTATGAAGAAAGCTACACCCTACTCCATCAGATGACCTTTTAGAGTAAACCTGATATGGGATGACCTCAAAACGTAAATTTATGAAAGGAACGTGTGAGGAATAATTCAGAGGAATATTTGTGCGAAGTGGGTGTAACATTTTCCAACAATCGACCCAAAACCCAAACTGGGTAATGATGGATGATTCATTGCGTGGTTCAGCGCATTATGAACCATTTTCGGAACCATTGTTCGATCTTATCTATTATTGGACAATGGTGAAATTGAAGCATTTCATTTAATTCAACGAATATGTTTGCCTCGCCCTCAGTTTTATCCTTCTGAATTCGATACACATTACTGTTGCGGACTTGGCGTGTGAATTAGTATACGCCGAAGCTAATGTGGGGTCAGTTTAGATTTCATACTAGGTATATTTTGGGTTTTCTTGAAAAATACTCGGAAACTTCAGGAATGAGTAGGTTATGATATCTCTGTTTGTCATTCAAGACTCAGTAGGTTCGAGGATAATAAAGTATGAACTAACATAACCACAAGGACGAATATATGTCGATAAATCAAAAAATATTCTACCTTGATCAGAGCTAATCATCCAATCAACCAAAACATCTATATACACCGAAGGAGCGGGTCCAAGAAGAATGACTACAGCTGTTTCACAGTTGTTACTAATAACCACGCCATCTTTCCTTGGATAAAACCACTGAGTTCAGCGTGACCAATTATTTTTTTCAGAATATACCAAATCTTCTGTAGAAATCTACTTTTTTCTACCAAAGTCAATTACAGAAATCTACTAAAAATCTACTGCTACCTAAGAGCAGTCTTTAGCACTTTATCTTGGAAGGAAAGTGGAAAACTTTAATGTTTCGCGTAATTTAAAAAAATATCGCTGTAATTAACATTCGCTCAGCAAAAAAAGCTAGAGAAGCACTGCCGTGAAGGCAGCAGCTTTTGCGCGCATGTTCGATAGAGATGACGCTTTGGCAACGAATTTGAACATGCGCCCAAAAGCTGCTGCCTTAATTCACAGTGCTTTTCTAGTTTTTTTTTGATAAATTACTGGATTTCAATTAGATCTAATCTGTATATTTGAGAAAATTGAGAAAATAAAATTTTGAATGGGTATATCTACGGAATCGTTGGGCGGATTTTACCCATTCACGAATTCGACCTTCGTAATTAAGCCCTAAATCTTCTCTACAAATATGGAGTTTTCAAGTCGTTTCTTCCAGAAGATAACGGCCGACCGTAAACACAATAACTTAGAAATTCGATATTTATAAAGAAGATTTGGACCTTGATTACGAAGACCGAATTTGTGAATTGGTAAAATCCACCCAATGATTCCGCAGATATTCTTATAATTTCACCCAAATGAAAGGCTCTTCCGTTTTGGACGGAAACGATGAAAAGCGGGAAAATTTATCGCACATGATGGGAAATACGATACACTTATTGAGTGTGACGGGATTAGAGAAACACCCCAATGTCAGTCAGAGACATCTTAACGAGTTGTGCTATTTTTTCACATAATTCATGCGATTATAGTTAGGTTAGGTTGTGCCACTTCTCAACTCAGACGGAAGTGTTCTACTGCTTCAACAGTTGAAAGTAGAATTCTACTAAGATAGTAGTAAAGTAAAATACTACCAAAATCTACTGATCAATTTCTGTCTACTAACAATGGGTTTGTTTTGGTTCCAAATTCAGAACTGTTCGGGACGGTTCGAGTATGCGCGATTGCGATTTTTAAAACTCAAAACGGCAATTGCGCATACTCGAACCGTCCCAAACAGTCCTGAATTGGTTCTGAAGTCTGAACCAAAACAGAGCTAATTATGGAATTATAACGAAAATCTACCAAAAAAGTAGATTTCTACCAAAATTGGTCACGCTGACTTAGTTGGAATCTAGACACTTGTCACCTTTCAGATGGAATACTGCAGTATAACTGCTTATAGCGCGCCATCTTCCAGGAGCATCTTGCAAATCCCACCTTCGAGTGCAGAATACTTTGATCGATGTGCATGACGTTAGATTATGTTTTAGGTATTTGCAAGGAAGTACAGGGTGTCCAAAAAACCTATCGCGGTTTTGTTGTATTCACGATGTAAAGGGATAGTACAGCGATGCAGGGTATAAATTGCTTCGTGCACCATTTCTTGGAGCTTCAATAGCAATTGATCGTATCCAGGGTCTTATCGCGCTTTATGCTTTCGAATCTATCACGGAAATGGTGATTCCATTTAGAGCTCAGCGCTTGTATCGTACGGAAGATCATTTACGCAATGAACCAAGCGATGATAGCATTAGGAAATAAACTCGGAAGTTCGGAAATGTAGGATCAACTGCGCCAGTACGAAATACTTATTGCCTATGATCTATTAGAGGTGAAGACATTTATCGAAGAAGTAATACATTGGCTTGCCGAAATCTTTCGTCATCCATTTTCAAACGAAATCGATCACACAATATTGAAAAATCCTGTTCACATATCATTTTGTAGGAAGCCAGGAAAACTGATGGACACTTACTTAGTCGATTAAGGAATCGACTACTATTTGCGGATCATTCTGTTCAGACCACTATTTTTCGAGAGGATACCTGACAGTTGAAGGTATTCGAGAACAAGTCGATAATCCGGATGGAATTGTAGCACAATATCTTATCAGAAATGAAGGCAATCTCACGAGCATTGTGTCAACGCATTAAAACGGTTTTCGAGTCTATTTAATAAATAGATTTTAGTACAATCATTAAATAATACAAATTTTTCTGTGATACCTTTACATGATATCTTCTTTAGATATTACTTCACATTTTTTACTGACCTCCAGACCAACTAGGTAGGACCGCAGAAAGAGAATCTTGATACTTATCACCTTTCTGATGGAATACTGCAGTAAAACTACATACAGCGCGCCATCTACCAGGAGTATCTTGCGAATATTAACCTTCGAGTGCAGAATACTGCGATCGATGTGCATGACGTTCATCTTCTTGTCGTATCAGGTCGCTACATCTGCGATATTACAGTTTAAAACCTCCGCCACGCCTTGGAAATAGTCGGTTCCCAAAAAGACCGCTTCTTCGGTGTAGATGTTTTGGTTGATTGAGTGATCAGCTCTGATCAAGGTAGAATATTTGTTGATTTGGCGACAGATATTCGTCTTTGTCGTTATGTTAGTTCATACTTTATTATCCTCGAATCTACTAAGTCTTGAATGGCAAAATTGAAATTCACATTATCTGGCATATAATGATTGTTGCCAAAACCTTGAGAAAACGGCAACAGAAATGTCAAGTTTGACATTAGCAACTGCCAAACCATATACAACAACCATTGAAAAATTCTCATTCTACTCAAAAAAGAACCATTCATAAAGCAATCTGAAGCTCCTGACTTCCCGCCAGATCATTTCTTGAATTCAGAATTCCCAGGATAAATTCTCGTTCTTCAATAACACGAACCGCACTGGCTGCCTCGAATGATCCTATAACCTGGATGTAGAATCTTTTAATTTTCCACACGTAGCGTTTTGTTTTCAGGCACACGGAAAAAGTTCACAAGAACTCGCTCTATGGCTTCGTTCAAATTATTGGATGGCGTATATTGCGCTTGATTGAAGCGTTTTCAGGGGTTTCTCGAGGATGATGTTTGTTTCCCCGTACACTCTTCGGATGTAGGTGAAAAGGTGAAGACAGTTAACCCATGTTTGTACATAGAGGATCTGTTTATCTTGTTTAAACGTGACTCGTGTTAATACTCTCTGCCATCAGTTTCTACTATGATGAAGCAAAGAAAGCTTGCAAGTCAATCAAAACAGCTTTCTGCATGATAAACTGATTTCGGAAATGAACTTTGCTGATAGCTTTGTATAACTTCTATAATACTACTGACTAATTTGGAAATGTTTCTAAAACCGTATGCCTCCCTCAGTTTTTGTACTCCCTGAATCCTTGGCTGGATTCTTTCCCATCCAAGAACTTGGTCTTCGTAATTAAGCTCCAAATCTGATCTACAACTATTGAGGCTCTAAACTGTTTTTCCTTGAAGGTATGGTCCTACGATTGGCCGTTACGTCTTCTTCAAAGGAAATAACTTTGAATAATGATTTTGTGTCAATATTCCATCGTGATATTTCTTGCTGTCTAAATGATAGGTTATCAATCCATTACATTCTTACTGAAGCCTTCTACTGTCAGTAGTCTCTCAATCTTGAGAGAAGTTTCCTTTGTAGAAGGAAGTGTGAAGAAAATGTATACATTTCTATAGGAATATTACGTCTTTGTTTTCCCTGTTCATATATGAATGATGATCTCATCCTGAATTTAGAAAGAGGTGAAAATATAAAATTATATCCAAGAAGAATAGGTACCAAATATATCTTGAATAGGGTAGAGTTATCAGCCATGTTAAAAACGCACCGTTCTTGAAACTAAGTCTAAAAAAATCATCCTACAGAGGGAAAACTTTCCTTTCCAAATATCTTCTGTCGTAAATCCACAGTAATCTTTCAACATCAGCGAATTTTAGGCAAGCAAGATAGTATATCGAAATTCAAGCTTTTTTGCTTCACTCCCAATCTCCAAAACATTATCTGTCAGTTCGAACGTTGCTGAAGCTTTTAGGCTGAAAGAGCCAACAATGGCTCAATGTCACATTAAATTCACGAACAGAGTAGATTTACCAGCTTTCTAAAAAGGAACTTAAACAACCACATAGGGAATTAGGTGCTCGGGAAATGGAAGGATATATTTCTTGTCAAAGGCACTTCATGTAATTGTTCGAAAGCGGTCTGTTTCAACTGTCGTCCTGTTAATGACTTTCATTAGGACATTCCTTCCTCGATCCATCATGCTTGGCTGCCAGATGAATTTAAAACGGTTTATTCATGAATCAGGGGAGACATGAACAGTATCAACACTGATATTAGAAACAGGTGGTCTAGAAACAAACGTAGGTGATGTATTCAGTTATGGAACTAGAGATGATACGAACGATATTGCAACGCTGTGATATTCTACTTATCCAGACTAGTCTGTTCTTTTCTGATGCTCAATCAGAGTCCGTATAGCGATCACATGATTTTTGCGGAGCGTCTAATTTGTTCGATGATTCTGTAGAAAAATGCTCATGAGCCTTCATGCTGTAATTTTTGATAAATCACTAGATTTCAATTTTATCGGATGTATGCTATTAACGATGTATTGGAAAAATTAAATATATATTCCTTGTCGGAAACCTTCCATGTAATCGTTTCAAAACAGTTTGTTCAACTGTCGTCCTGTTAATGATCTTCATTAGGAAATTTCCTCCTCGATCCACCATGTTGGTTTCCACATCAGTTTAAAATCGTTCATGCATGAATCAAGAGAGAGATGAACAGTATCATCACTGAGATTAGAAACAGGTGGATTCAGGAACAGGTGATGATAAATGTTATGAGCCATGAAATTTACGACAATGCGAGCGATATCGCATAGCTGTGTTATTCTACTCGCCAAGACGAATCTGTTCAACCCTGTCAGACGTTCAGTCCGAATATCAGCTCCGTACAGCGATCAGGGGATTCCTGTGAAGCGTCAGTGGAATTTGAAGAAACATTATTGATTAAAGCTTATTGTGGGAGGATTTACATCAGTTTGTGGTTTTTTTCTGAGGTTTCACTGCCAATATCTGAACCAGAACTATTTAAAATTAAATAACACTGTTTTTCCTTGGAAACCGCCCTTGTGGATAGCAAGATTAAACTACTCGTCAAGGGCAGTTTCTAGGAAAAATTATTGCCTAATGAACAATACTTACGATCAACAAAGCGAACTGTAACGTCTCAGAGTACAAATCTCACAAACGAGAAAACTTGCAGAATTATTATCTTTTCATTTTTCGTTTCGTGAGACTTTTATTAAATTGAAATTTTCAAGAAACCACAGCAACACAGATCTACTTGGTTTTAATTTTCTGAAGAAAGAGGTAGAACTGAAAAACTTTCAAACTGAGTTTATCTGTGTTGCTGTAGTTTCCTGAAGATGTCAATTTGATAAAAGTCTTACGAAACGAAAAATCAAAAGATAATAACTCTGCAAGTTTTCTCGTTTGTCAGATTTGTAATCTGAAACATCACAGTTCGCTTCGTTGATCGTTTGTACTGTTCATTAGGCAACCTTTTTTCCTAGAAACTGCCCTTGAAAACTAGTTTAATCTTGCAATCCACAGGGGGATTTTCCACGAAAAAAACAATTTTTATTCAATTGCTGATAGTTCTGTTGTAAATAATGGAAGGGAAACCCCTGAAAAGACCTACAAAATGAGAGAAACATTATGCCTTTAAGTTTTATTCTCCTCATCAAAGAGCACTACTTTCTTTACTGATAATTATACTTTATACCTTTTGTTATCAAATAATGTTCCTCATTTCACCCACCACTATTTTCGCATTAAGTAAATACTCAAAGAATACAGAAATAATTGGTTGCAACCCAGCCAACTTGATGAGAAGTCCCAGTTAGACGTCAATAGTTTGATGGATTTCTGAGAAATAATATTGCGCAACCTCACGAAAATAATGGATTGGAATGTCTTGGGAAATCAAAGCCACATATATTAGATTGTTGCTCTACCTACCCCTAGTTCTGAAGTAAATACAAAGTCTCTTGCATATTTCGATATTGAAAATAAATGAATAAAATCTAGCAAAGCAGTGACGATTTATTTTTTCATTGGTTTAGCGTCATATTTCTTCAAATATAATTCAAATTAGTGGCTGAGAGTACTGGGTATTTCCAATTCCCCAGTACTCTCAGCCACTACTTTAAATTATTTTTTTATTGAAATATTCTTATGATAAGATCTTCACGAAATTTTGCACAGATTTGTGTAATTCCCAACAATTACACGAAAGACCGCTGCATAGAAGAAAGAAAAACTGCAGGAGTGTATGGCGAAACAAGGACGCCACCTGACTGATGTGATTTTCCACACAGGAAATTCCGAAATGCTTTGAAATTCTGAATCCAAATTGTACATTATTCAGAAATAATGAAACAAGATATGTTGAATAATCAATAATTTATACACTGACGTGTGAATGAAATCCTCACAACAAATTGAAGAAATCTGTCTGTTTCCAATGGAAATATATTTGTATGCAAATACCGACTCGTCTGAAATTAGGGATCTAAATCAACTTAAACAAAGCACGAGAATCAAAATAACAGCCTAAGCACAGTAATTCGGAACCAGGTGAATGCGAACATAGTAACATTGGCTGCGAAGGCAAATTTTTCCTGCTTTTGATCTCATACACGTACCCATCAATATGCACATTGCAATTTTCTAAATCTTCAGTTATTGATTATTCCATATCTGACTTTATTCCGACATGACCCACCAATTCGTATTCAATTCTTGGATAAACACACTCGGTTGCTTGTGTATTCCGAAGATTGCAAGGATAAGGCTTTCTATAGTCATCAAAATTCAGGAAAGGTTCCC
The DNA here is from genome assembly GCA_958510865.1 of Myrrha octodecimguttata. Lineage (NCBI taxonomy): Eukaryota > Metazoa > Arthropoda > Insecta > Coleoptera > Coccinellidae > Myrrha > Myrrha octodecimguttata. The sequence goes on along the minus strand of OY294065.1, from coordinate 30,645,742 downwards.
CATAGCGAACGGTTTCCTTCATTGCATCAATAAACGTGCTATGTCAGAAACTTCTTATCGGGAAATATTCCATAGAAAGGATATAAAAGCCTTATGTCATTTACATTCATTCTCGTTTCGGTTTCCATTTAGCGGAAAATCGAAAAATTCTGGAGCACCACCGTTAAAGTTCATTTATTCATCCGACGACTACAGGGAAACATCAAATTACGAATGGTCGTTAAAAAAACAAACCGTTTGAAAACCATTATGTGAAGAACGGAATAATCAATTTTTCAGCGGAAGAGGAAAGGGGCATTGCCGAACCTCCAGCGGAATTTGAAAATGATGGGCCAATATTAAAATATCCAGTTCCTGCTATCAACCGCCAGACTGAATGATCCTCATGAAAATACCAGTAATAAAACCGAAATGTTCAATCTCTGAACCCCGGTTTTTAAACACATGTTTATTCTTGTTTTTGGCTCTTTTTACGAGATTGTTCGGGGGAACAGACTGTTGAAATTTTGAGTCATTCCCTAGCATTGAAAGTATGTAGATCGAATAATATTACTTCACAAAATACTCTCAAACTCTTCGAGAGAAATTTTTCGGCTCAGAGAACTCCACTGACTTTTTTCAACTCGTATTTTTTCTACATATGATTCTTGAGGTTCATTACTCAGAGATAATGAATGAAGAAGAGTTGAATATTCAAAAATTCATGCACTGACAGCTGTTGTTTATTTGGTTTGAATCCAGACTTGAGGATTGTGTAGTTGGATATTTAGCAAACTGTACAGTCAGAATCAGCTGTTTGAGAGGGGAGTCCACAGTTCGCCAGGATAGATGTAGTTCAGTGATCAGACTTTGGTAGAGTGATGACTAAATGAACAACTGGTAACAGGCAAACATTTCTCAATATGGTAATGTTGGAAACCCGAACGAATCGTCACCCATTGTTCTTGTCAGGAAGTTCAACGCCACACGACACTTTTCCGCAAACTCCGCATTTCACCAATGGAAATTCACGGAAATCACACTAACATAGAATTCAAATACACAATTGTTCGTTCGATATTTTTAATATTTTCACGTGAATGTTCGAAAATCGATGCCAGGATGATGCAGACTTCGTTTGCAGGATGGTGGTGTTGGTGTTGATTGTGTCAGGTCTTTCTGTAGTGTATCTCCGCCAAGATTTTGCGGTTACTCAATCCTGCTCGGTTGTTAAGTGGTGAGAAATATGATACGCATTTGTTGGTTTGCTCGTATGTGTTTGAGCAAGGTCAGGAACCGCGTGTTTGCTGACGTTCCATTTATAGCAGATGTACGCATTCATGAAGATTCTCCTTCGAACAATTTTTATTCCGGCATTCAGTTGGTTTAGATCGAAATTTTGTTGATGGTTGCTTATAGAATCCTGATGTTTTTGATCACTCTACCAAAGGCCAATTGTCGAGATTCATGTTTGTTGGATCTGGAAGTATTAGTTTCTCTTCTCTGTCGCTTGGATGCATCTTCGTGGATTGGAACTAGGCCGTATATTTTACTGGTGTGGCCTAACTCACTCTGTTGAAATATCATTGTTAACTCTGAAGTAATTAGTTTCTCTCGACTGTTGCTGAATATTTCATATTTTACTGATATGTGACCTAGCATTCGACAGAATTGATTGGTGCACTCTGTCTGTTGCAGAATATTTGTTTGTTCTGGAAGTTGTTCTCTCTCCTCTGGCTTGGGGTTTTCCTCCTTGAACTGTGGATCTTTCTCGGGAGTTGTTTGCTTCTTCTCTGGCGTTGGAATTTTCTTATTCGATTCAGTGTTGGATTTTTCTGAACAGCAGATGTGGACTGCGCCACTCTGATTATTTATGGCTTGATGGCGTAAATCTCGTCGATCGTTACAGGTTTCAGGCTGCTCGGAGTGTTGCAGGGTCCGAAATACAGGCTTCGAACATGGTGGCTCTTCGTGGAGCTGTCCAGTCCTTTGGCTGCTCGGATTGACTTGGCGTGAAGTGGCTCGGGAAATAGTGGATTCTTCTTCACAGGCACTAATGCTCTTGTTGGTTGAGATTGAGGTTTGTAAATCGTTAATTTCATACAGCTCGAAGGATGAGAAAATGTTGTTTTTTCGGTTTCAAAAAAGACTTGACGATTTTGTAGTGAGATATTTAGCAAAGTGAACAGACAGAATCAGCTGTTTCAGAGGCGATTCATAAGCCCAAAGATTGGCAGGATAGGTGTAGTACATTGGTCAGACTTTGATAGAGTGATGATTTATTGATTACAATCTAAAGCTTGTACAACTGAAGGAACAACAGGTAACAGGTGAACATTTCCCTATATGGCAATGTTAGGGACTCGAACGAATCGTGCTATTCTACGTCACCCATTGTTTTTTCCAGGAAGCTCAACGCCATACAGCTCTCCACCGATAGAAATTCATGGAAATCACACTGACCTAGATGTTAAATGAATAATAATTATTCGTTCGAAATGTTTCAATATTTTTAGGCCAATATTCGAATATCGAACAACAGCTGAAAGATATCCTAACTACAAATTGAGGAAATGCTCCATTCAAATAGACCTATAATTAGTATGCAAATATCGACTTGCCTGATGTTGGGAGACATAAACTAAAAAAGGCGCCAGAATATAAATTACAGCAGAAGCGCTGTAGTTCGGGGAGAAGTATATTCGAACATGTTTATATTGGCTGAAGGCAAACTCCTTCCGCTTCTCATCTAATAAACGTGCCAATCAAGCTGATTGGAGAAGAAAACTTCTCTCGATGTATTCGAAATATAGGAATTCTCTGAATTAATTTCTTAGCCTTGCAGGTTTTCGATCAAAAATTATCACTTCGCTTAATATTAATATTTCGCCGTCGAAAGAAACGAATTTTCCGGCTCAGAGAACTCCACTGCTTCTTCTTACCGGGAACATTTTCCTATCTTGAGTCTTGCGGTTCTCTATTAGCAGATAATGAAGCAAGATTGTTGAATAATCGAGAATTTATGTACTGACAGCTAATTAATATTCTATCAGCAGAGTAAGGAGCTGCTACTTTCCAATATAAATATAATTTGTATGCAAATATCGACACGTCTGAAGTTCGGAAACTTCATCAACTGAAAAAGCGCGAGAATCCGAATTACATCAGAAGCGCTCTAATTCGAGACTAAGTTATTTCGAACATGGTTACATTGACTGAAGACGAACTTTTCCAGTTTTTTTCTAATGCATGTACCCATCACACTGATTGAAAACGAATGAAAATACTATTACTTCCCTAAATACTTGCAAAACCCTGAAAAGAAACAAATTTTCTGGACTGAAAAATTTCACTGCTTCTTCTTATCTAGGAAATTTTCCATATCTGATTCTTGAGTTTCATTGTTCAAACAAAATGATACAAGATGTGTTGAATATTCTCAATTCATTCATCGATAGGTCATTAATATGCTAACAACAGAGTGAACTACTCCTGCAGAAGCAGGAGGGCTTTCATTTGAGTCGAAGTTTATTCGAACATGGTTATCATTGGCTGAAGACAAACCTTCCCAGCTTCATCTTATTCTCATCAAGCTGATTGGAAAAGGAATCTACCGTTGAATCCTTCGAAATAGAGGAATTCTCGAGATTAATTTCATGGCCTTGAAGGACTGCCGTTCGAGTATTATAACTTCATTGAATACTCGCAAAAGCCTGAAAAAAAACTAATTTTTTGGCTTAGTGAACTGCTTTTTCTTACCTGGGAAATATTCCATATGAAATTCTTAAGGTTCATTATCCACAGCTAATGGAACAAGAGATGTTGATTATTCGACAGTTTAGGCTTGATTATATCTTTGAAACAAATCAAGGAAATAGAATTATAGTTTGTATGCAAATATCAGCTTGCCTGAAGTTGGGAAAATCCATTAACTAAAATTAAAGAGCGCGAGAATCCGACTAATAGCAGAAGCGCTGTAATTCGAGACCAAGTGTATTGGAACATGGTTACATCGGCTGAAGATAAACTTTCCCAGCTTTGAGCTAATACACGTACCCATCAAGCTGATTGGAAAAAAAACTCAAATCCATTCGAAATATAGGAATACCCTGGATTGATTACATTACTTTGAAGGTTCTCCGATCAAATATTAATGTATTATTACAATTTCTTCTACTCAGAAGTTGATTTCCTACGCATAAATATTGTAGATTGATGCAGTTATTTCTGTGGGTGTGAGGTGTGCTTTACGGAAAGTACTCCGAACAAAGGATATCATGAGAGGTTGACCTGTGCAGTTCTCGTACACATGTTCAAGTTCATCGAATTTCGCTTCTTCTCCGGTTACCTGTGCAGGTCGGGAACCTGCGCAGGTCTGTTTCAATACTAGCACCGGTTGACCCGTGTGGGTAGACCTGCGCAGGTCAACCTCTCCGGTAGACCGAAACGTATGTGGCCGGCATTAGAAGTCACGATTGTAGACGCAATTCTAGACGAGTTTTCGAACGTCAGGAATTGTTTCTTCTTTTTTCCTTGAATATCTGCTTAAGTAATATTAAGTGTATAAAGTCAGTGTGAATATAGTAACTAGCCGAAGACTAGTGTTTTCCTGATACCCAACACAAGAAGAGAGACGAAAAGAAATATATGGAGTTTCAAATCAATCAAATCCCTAGGCGATTGAAAAAATCTTACATTTATTCTTCATTTAATTCTTGCAAAACCCTCGAAAAAAACAGATTTTCCGTCTCAATTGGCGCCTCTGCTTCTTTTTAACTAGGATAATGGTCAGATAATGATACAAGATGTATCAAATATTCGACAATATATGCACTAGGGCTGAATGATATCCTAGCAACTAATAAATTAACTGCTCCCTTCTAAAAGAAATATAATTTTTATGCAAATATTGACTCATCTGAAGTTGGGGAACTTCATCAACTAAAACAAAAGAGCGCAAGAATCCAAATGACAGCAGAAGCGCTGTAATTCAAGACGAAGTTAATTCGAACAAGGTTACTTTGGCTGAAGAAAAACTTTTCCAGCTTTGACCAAATACACGTACCCATCAAGCTGATTGGAAGAGAAAACTTCCACAATTCTATTCGAAATACAAGAATGCTCTGGATTAATTTTCCAGCCTGAAGGTTTGTCAATCAAATATTATTACTTCATTCAGTACTCTTAAAACAACTTGAATTAACAAATTTTTCGGCTCAGACAACTCCAAAACTTCTTGTTACCGCAAAAAAATTTCATATCGGCTTCTCGAGTTTCACTGCTCATAGTTAATGAAACAAGACGTGTTGAATATTCGAAAATTATACTCTGATAGCTTGAATATATCCTAATAACAAATTTAGGAAACGCTCCTTCCAAATAGAATTATAATTTGTATGCAAATATCGTTGGAGAACTTCATGAACTAAAAAATCTAGAAGAGCACTGACGTGAGGTCAAGGAATTTTACGCGCTTGTGTAAATTCCTGCTCATGGACCCCTCCAAACGCAGTTTTACGTTCTGATAGACTGATTTTGAGTTTTTTCTTCCATATAGTCCTACAAACTTCTGCAGGAACTTCCAAGCTATCATTCCGCAATCAAGTGATAGATTCAAATTCGATTTGAGCCGTATTTTTGGAAATATTTGAATGTGTTATCTATGGATCATTCGGCGAATTTTAACCATTCAAGAATTCAGCCTTCGTATTTGAGTCCCAAATCAATGACCCTACAAGCGATTTTTTTTCCATCAAGTACTGGATTTGAATCGGATCTAATCTGTGTTTCTGGAAATATTGGAAAAATCAAATTGTGCATGGGTATATCTACGGAATCATTGGGCGGATTTTACCCACTCACGAATTCAACCTTCGTAATAAAGTCTCGAACCTTCTCTACAAATATCGAGTCTCTAAGTCATTTCTCTCAGAAGTTAATTTGTTTGCGGCCGACGGATCGTTAACCCGCGAATTGTTAAAATCCACCCAAAATTTTCGAATAATTATTTTTTCAAATTTTCGTCATTAGTGAGTGCGACCTAGTCATGCGAAACCATTTTCGTCCCAAAATGCGAAAATTACAGACATCTGGACAAAACGATAACACGCTGTCCTCCTAGAACATGCACGCGAAAAAGCGCGAAACTCCAAACCACAGCAGAAGCTATTGATTCGAACATGGTTACATTGGCTGAAGACAAATTTTCGAGCTTTGATCTTATACACGTATCCATCAAGCTGAAAAAGGAAACTTCTCACAAATCCCTGAAAAAAAATTTACTGGCCTGAAGCACTTCACTGCTTCATTCCGATATAAATATTATGTATATCAATTTCAAGTCGTTTGTAGTTGGGAAACAACATTCACTGAAAAAAACGCAAGAATCCGAATTATATTAGAAGCGCTCTAATTAGAGACATTGGCTGAATACAAACTTTCCAAGCTCTGATGTAATACACGTACCCATCAAGCTGATTGGAAAAAAAAACTTCCGCTGATCCATTCGAAATATATTAATTCCCTGGATTAATTTTCTAGCCTTAAAAGTTTGTCGATCAAATATTAGTACTTCATTAAATACTCGCAAAACTCTCGGAAGCAACAAATTTTCCGGCTTGAAGAACGCTGCTTCTTCTTAAGAGCAAACAATTCCTCGAAAATAACAGGGTGGCTTCTGGGGGCCAGAGTCCATTTTTTTCAAAAAATTTTTGGGTGCAAATGAAGAATTAAAAAATGTTCAAAAAATCGTCGAAATTTCTCCGAAATCTAATATTTCACGCGCAGATATTTGCAACGTTGAAGTATGTAGACCACGTCCAGGTGCCTGACCTTGATTTTATTTCTGGTTGTTTAACCCAATTGTTTAAGAGCATTTTCGGCTCAAAATTTAAAAAAATACGGACATTGTGACGGAACAACAAGCGCGTAGATCTGATTCACAGCAGAACCGCTTTACTTCGAGGCGAAGTTAATTTGAACATGGTTAGATTGGCTGAAGACAAACTTTTCCAGCTTTGCTCTAATACACGTACCCATCAAGCTGATTGGAAAAGAAAACTTTCGCTGATCCATTCGAAATACAGGAATTCCCTGAATTAATACTCCAGCCTTGAAGGTTTGTCGATCAAATATTGTTCCATCTATATGGCAAGAAACGCGCTCTCCATTCAATACTCGCAAAATTCTCAAAAGGAACAAATTTCCCGGCAAAGAGAATTCCACTGATTCGTGGCTAATGAAGCATAACTCTGATCAAAAGGAATTTCAGGAGTGATTTCGTTAATATCGTTGCTTTGGCACCTTCAGCAACACTTGGAATTTGCTTCTATTTCATCGCTTGATATACAGCTTTCACTAAACCGAATTCTATCAGGAATTCAATCTGTTATCAGCAAAACTACTCTTTTATAGGTAGACGGAGTGAGATTCCTTTTTCACGCCTGATTGACTGTATTATTGGAATGTCAGAACGGAAATTGATCTACATCTGAAAAACCTAGAAAAGCACTGACGCGAAGTCAGCAGCTTTTGCGCGCATGTTCACTTTTTGTATAATATCCTTGGCTCGGCTGACGGCGGACCGTATACACAATAACTTCCGAAAGAAACAACGTAGAAACTCGATATTTGTAGAGAAGGTTTGGACCTCGATTACGTAGGCCGAATTCGTGAATGGGTAAAATCCACCGAAGGATTCCGCAGATATACCCATTCAAAATTTTATTTTCCCAATATTTCCGGAAATACAGATAAGATCGAATTGAAATCCAACTCTCTATCGAAAAATGACAGTTTGAAGGTTCCTACAGAATTTCATGAGGATAATTTGATCAGAAGATCACAGAATATTGATTATTTGAACTGCTCTGATGACATGATCGTCCAGAAACGTTGACCAAGTTGTCCATCAGCATTTTCAGACTAGATGCCTTCATAATGATTGAATCAGTATCATTTGAGTTATTCTAAAAAACGCAACGATATCGAGTAAAAAACACGAAATATTACATATTATTACCCAATATCTCCGAAAATAAATACCGTATCGAATTGAAATTTGGTACACTGCTGTGAGCTAAAGAGCTCAAGGAGTGAGCAAATTGATTTCAGAATATGATAGATAGTTTCGAAAAAAAAGTAGTTCCAAAAGATTTAAAAAAATTATTTGTTTAAAACTCACTGACAGCACGAACACAACAAAATTTCGCGAAAAATTTCGTCTCGTTCTGCTCCAACTAAATGTCAAGTTTCAATCCAATCGCTGCAGTAGTTCCTGAAACATCAGGTAATAACCTCAAAATTTCAAATGGCCATAACTCCGAAACCATTCAGCCATCCCATTTCGAAATGCAACCTACCTTGAATATTTCATTTCGATAGGATTCTCCGTACGCCCGTTATCGTGCATACGGCCGGTCGGTCGGACAGAATCGATTTTGACACCGGATTCATCATCAGTGAGTCCGGCCTAGTCCTTCGAAAATTACAGATATTTGGACAAAACGATAGCACGTTGTTCCCCTAGAGCATGCGCAAAAAATGGTTGTTTCAAATTTTAGATACTAGTTTCGTACAATGTCGATCGGCCGATCGTTAACACGAAAACTATTCAACTATTTTCCAAGTTACATCATGATTCAATTTCAATTTCAATTTCAATTTATTCATCATAAAAAAAAATACACATTTGTTCAAAAATAAACACATTGAGTTGCAGAACATGCAGTCTAAGTAAACTTGTATACTGTCACATTCCGCAACACTGATGATGACCACTCTCCTACGGAATAACAATCTTTCACAATGATATCGAAACATAGATACATATACTCCGTATATTGAAATGAACAATATTCAGTAGTCTATCAAGTTCAAATTGTTGTTTAGCACTATCAACATCAAAATATTGATCCGTACTCTCATCTATTTCCGATTCGAGGCACTCTATTCTGCAATTTTAATAGTTCAAAAAGAAAAAGAACATATCAAAAATTGAAAACAAAAAAAGATTCAACAAATTATTATCGTAATTATATGAAAGTGAAAGATATGTAGTAGGTAATCCCACCAATGATCAATACCGCCGATAAGTTATACAATTATAAACAAAACACAAATACTTATCAATCATAAATGCATACTCAAATCCCGAACAATCAAACTATATCTACATCATGTCTTTCTCTAATTGAAACTATTCCCTTGCCAGTTCTAACCTTAATAACGCCATAAACAGTCCAAACATTTTTATGGAATTTCTCTTGAGCGTACTTGAACAGTTCAATACGTTTTAGTGTAAGGTCTTCACACACAAAAATCTTGAACTTAAGAAAAAGTTTTCTTGCTGAGGGCCAATTGCACCGTATTACAAAACCATAGATTAGGTCCATAAGCAAGGTTTTGGTACAAAATTATCTTGCACCGTCACGTAATTCTCGTTAAATGGCCTTAACAGACTGTTATATTTAAGCCTACGAATTTGGGGGTTTAAAAGAAGGATTAATGGTAAGCTTCGGAATCTAACCCTACTTTCGAGCGATTTCGTACAAGTTTGACATTTTTCTGGACGTAACCTTCAGTTTGTTTACGTTTTTTTTTTGTTTACATTGGACATTGATGTAGAACTCCTACGAGTTGATAATCAAATTTTGATTAAAAGTGGTTGATTTTCAGATGATATTTATGAAAAATGATATAGGGAGAAACTGGCATCAGTAGGCATTGATTCGTATGTTTTAAAGCATGAAGAATTAACACCAGTATTTCCATTGAGTTCGTAAACTTAATGGTATTTCTATAAGCCTTCAACTATTTGAAAGAAAAAGTTACAATGATATGCTCATTTATTTCCAAGAGCGAATAGCAGAATGAAATCGAAGACATATTTGGAATGAGAAAACATAGTTTCATGAAGATTCTTCAGTACTATTTCATTCAGTGATATATTACGTGGAAAGCTATCATGTACTACTTCATTATTGTGCAGGTGCTGTCTCTGTGCTATCAATATCCTCTATTATATATTAATTGGACTCAAAATATAACTACAAACGAATTAATGTGAAATAAATTGCATCCTTGTGTTAGACAATCTTCAAACGTACACCTTTCTCAATCCATCCATGATACTTCAATATTTATATAGAATACTTTTTAGTCTGCGGATCCACATCAGAGTTTTCATTATCTTCAACGAAAAATTAACTCAATTCATAATATACTTATTACAAACAAAATAATTTAATAGAAAGTCTACTCTTAGCTGAGCCGTTCCTTATCGGAAAGTTGTTTCGGATAAATCAATACTATTCATTTATTCATCTTACAGGATTGTAATTCCATGCAGAAACTTAAATCTTGAGATATTACAAAATATGAGTTTACTTGAGTATATGACTATAAATTTGAATAAGGTTTGAAGCCTGATGCAGAGGTAAGAGCACAGGTCTGTGGTAAGAGATCCCTATAGTCTTAATGATAATAAACAAGTCAGGAACATTACATGCAATATTTTTATGGAAGCTATAAAGTCTGTCATATATATTTTTTCGTCGGGTTTTTCAATAGATGCATCTTGATTTTTCATAACTTATGGAAATATGGTAGTAGTAACTCATAATAATGGGTTTCATCTTTTGAATTAAAATATTTCTTCAATTAGGGTTAAAATAAACAACATGAAGCTAGTCACAAGTTCCAATTCATGAGAAAGTAACCAGATTTGTAGATTAATTTTAATCTAGTTACATTCAGCTTCGGTGCAAGCCGAATATTTAAAGCAGAGTTTAATAAGTTTATCGTTGCTTAACTAACTGTAGCTTAAGACGAAAACGGTGCAATTGGCCCTGAGTAAAATTCATCACGGTGATATTCATTCACAAATTTGACGATGATCGGACGTGGTTTATTTTGTCCTCCTCTTCCCAAGCGATGACAAGATCTGATCGATTGTGCATTGATGTTTACGTTCTTTTCTTGACACATGGTGATAAGGTTCTTTTTCACTGTCGCAATATCTGATTCGGGAATCCCAAATAAAATCAGATTTGATCTTTTACCATCCTGTTGTAATTGTTCCAAATTAGACTCTGCCTTCTGTAATTTCAACTGTAATTCTTCGAAATCCTTTTGAAGCGTAGTGAATCCTTCATGTTTAAACGCTGCTTTTATTTTCTCATATTCCTCTTCCATTCTGTCCTTGATCTTTGTCATAACCTGATCAGCTAACTTATCCAGGTAATTATCTAATACTGCAATAACAGTTTCCCTTATGATTTCCCTTATTTCGGCCTTGTTTTCACGTGTTAATCCCATTTTCAGGAATATTTCGATAACTGAATACAATAACAGAAACTTAACTTATCGGAGCGGTAAATTAGCGTCTAATCGCAGCGACACATGCTGAGAGAATAAATTGATTCGATCAGTAGTTTTTGAGTTATTTTAGAAATAACAACGAAACCGAGGAAAAACCCCGAAATTTGACTTATTTTTTCCCAATATCTCTGGAACTTGAAATTGGAGCAAACTGAAATATAGCAGTCTTGTAAATTACAGGATTCGAGGTATTAGCAAAATTTCTCCAGATTCTGATGAATAATTTCCGAAAACAAATTTCTCAAGATAAATGTTGAAAAAAAATTTTTTTGGGTACCAACCATCACAACAAAATTTAACAAGCAGTAAATCATCGATGTACTTCAATTAATTTTCAAGTTCCAATGCAACTGCTCTGTATTTCCTTATTGAGAACATGCGCGTAAAAAATACGTTCCTTCCCATCAAACCATAAAAAGTGATATGTAAAGAGTGAATATCATTCGATAACAACTGTGATTGGCTTACCACTTTCATCGAGTATTCTAGCGAATATGACATTATTTTTTTGACATTATCCCTCAGCGCGATCAGTTACTGCCAGGAAGAGCCCCAAGCGAATCACTAATGCTACTTCGAAACTTTTGGACAACTCGGATCCAAGGGAGGGAATCATCGAATCATAATGAAGCAGGGGGTATTTTCATCCCTGCAAGTTCGTTAATGAATGAGCACATTGGAGAAAATCCCCGGATAATCCAAGAGCGACCTCTCTACCCCCAGAAGGTCGAAATCTGGTTTGGAATTTCGAACGCACGTTACTGGATGACGTTTCTGTATCGATGATTTAGGAAATTCGCAATCGGACGCTCGAAGGAAAGCTTTTAGTTACCATTATAATGAATATGAAGAATCTACAAAAATAGTTTTTTAGGTTTTTTGGGTTTTCACTCTTACATGATCTGAAACAGAACAATTAAAAATCAAATTAAATTTTTTGTACATGAAAAACCCCCTTGCGAATTGCAGGATTAAAATATTCGTCAAGGGCAGTTTCTTGGAAAACAGATTGCCTAATGAACATTAGGGAACAAAACAAACGATAAGCAAAGCGAACTGTGACGTTTCAGAGTACAAATCTCACTCTTTCATCAGACGAGGGAGAAAATTTTTTGAATTATTTTCTTTCGATTTTTCGTTTTGACTTTTCAAAATAATTCTCGAAAATGTTTCCTTTGTCTAATGAAAGAGTCAGATTTGTACTCTGAAACTCCACAGTTCGCTTTGTTTATCGTTCATGTCCATAAAGCAGAGCCACTTGCACGGAAGTCAATGAAAACCATCTCATTAATTGTCGTATATTCGTCGAGAATTTGTCTTGAAAGAAAAAAATTTGTCGCGCTTCTAGTTTTTTTTTAGGGTTGGCTCTGCTAACTTGATATTAAGTTAGCAGAGCCATTCTTAAATATGCATCGAATTCGATCAGAAATAGTATGAAAAATTGTCGAGTATTTGTCGTAGACCATCTAACCTGAAAAAACCAGAAAAAATATTTTTTATAGCTTTTACATAGGTTCTAATGAAATGTTCTGGTTTCTTAGGAAATTTCGGCAACACTGCATTGGTAAATTGATATTTCAGGTATGTTTTTCGTATCATTATTGACTGATATTGGGTTGTTTATCTTAAATCTTCTATTTCCCGAGATGAACAATTTTCGTTTCAATGTTGAATGATGGAAATATTCCATTCTCACGGATATACATCGACGCAATTTTGTGATACAAGAAAGTTAATCAGATGACCCTTTTTTTCCGGAAATGATCAATTCACCAATTCAGTATTGCCGAATCTGACAAATTTCCTAAGGAGCCAGAACATTTCATTAAAACCTATAAAAAAGCTACAAAAAAATGATTTCTTCTGTTTTTTTCAGGCTAGATGGTCTACAACAAATACTCGACAATTACTCATAACATCCCTGATCGAATTCGATGCATATTATAGAATGGCTCTGCTAACTTAATATTAAGTTAGCTGAGCCATCCCTTTAAAAAAAAACAAAAAGCGCGACAAATTTTTTTCTTTCACGACAAATATGTTTTGGTAGTCCTTCAATCTTTCAGCTCATTTCCGGTAGAAAAAAACGGTCATCTAATTAACTTTCTTGTATCACAAAGTTACGTCGATGTATATCCGTGAGAATGGAAATTCCATTATTCAGCATTGAAACGAAAATTGTTCATCTCGGGAAAGATTTAACATATACAACCCAATATCAGTCAATAATGATACGAAAAACATACCTGAAATATCAATTTACCAATGCAGTGTTGCCGAGTCTGACAAATTTCCTGAGAAACCAGAATGTTTCATTAGAACCTATGAAAAAGCTATAAAAAATGATTTTTTCTGGTTTTTTCAGGTTAGATGGTCTACTACAAATACTCGACAATTATTCATACTATTTCTGATCGAATTTGATGCATATTTAAGAATGGATCTGCTAACTCAATATCAAGTTAGCAGAGCCAGCCCTAAAAAAAAAACTAGAAGCGCGACAATTTTTTTTGTTTCACGACAAATTCTCGACAAATATACGACAATTAATGAGATGGTTTTCATTGACTTCCGTGCAAGTGGTTCTGCTGAATTTATGGACATTTATAGTTCGTATTGTTCCTGTATTGTTCATTGGGCAATCTGTTTCCCAAGAAACTGCCCTTGAAAAATAATTTAATACTGCAATCCGCAAGGGTGTTTTCATGAAAAAACAATTTTTATTTAATTTTAAATAGTTTTGTTTCAGATATTGGGAGTGAAAACCCAAAAACACCTAATAAATGATGTGAAATCCTCCCAAAATAAGCTTCGATCGATACAAAAATAGTATTCACACAATAAGCGTTCACTAATCCAAGTAATACATTGCACAGGTGTTCCTGAATTACAAGTATAAAGTCCCGTAAACATGGGACCACAAATGTTCCGTTTCCGAGACACAGGGTTTGAAATTTTTTCAACTTTAAAAAATAAAATAAAACTGAAATGGAGTGAAAGATAGAAACAATCAATAACATTGCTTATTCACACAAAAGAATTAAGCACGTCCCAAAAAAAAAAATTTAAAACTAATCACTGAAATCTCCAGAAAGACAACCTGTTTTTTTCCTACTAACGTCGAAATTTCACGCCTCGGTTCTTTGAAGCTCTTCGAGCATTCCACATATCATCGGTGATGTTCAGTCGAGGGACAACAAATGATCCGGGTACTGTCTCCCTTTGAGGTGAAATTTTCCATCTCTCAATTCTAGGATTGTCATGTCAAAAGTAACGAATATGTTGGGGGGCATGTTTGAAAATTAGATGAAACAGCAAAAACTCAATGCATTCTGAATATGATCAAAAGGCATCACCCGCACCCTTCATTCTAAGCAGTTCAACATTTCCTGATAAATATATTCTTTTGAGAGAAGAATAAGCTTACATATTCATAGTGGATGGAATCGTTTTTATGGGAACATAATTTTTCTACCTTTTGAATTCATATTGGCAAAATGTCTGGAAATAAAACCCGCAACAGAAAGAGGGAATAAAACCAACAGGTATCAGAAAATAGAATGACTGAATTTGCTCTTTAAACCAAGTCCGAATCTCCAACCGATGATATTTCAGATCCTTAAGAGAACGAAGGACGCTACAGGCCAATTATATCAGGAAACCATATCTATAGCTATGAGGCGCCGTTTGGAGAAGAAAATTATTTGCAAATATATTCGGGGCAATATATTCACTAGTTCTGACAAATTATTTATTTTGTGACGATATAATAATTTTTCGTTTCGATATATTCATTTTTCACCGCAGCTTAATAACTGGATTTTACGACAATTGGGAGTGTTAAGAAGAAGGAATCGAATTTTTCCTCGAAATCGGAATCAGATACCACAAAATTACAAGAGGTCATAATGTTTCGTATAACAACAAAGCTCCTTTCAAAATTTTATGAATAACAGTTTCTCACACAAGAAGTTATGCCAGATAACAGGGCACAGTTTTTTGGAAAGAATATTCCCCTCTGGATTTGCAATCGGAATTGACAGGTCAAATTATGTGAACTCAAAAATATACTACCTATGCCAACTTCAACACCCTGTACCCCGAAAACGAAACGTCTGAGGTACCATTTTTATGGGATTTTTTTCATCGAAATTACCCAAGAAACCTACCCTCTCCATTTTTACCATTTCAATAATTCGATCTATCAATCATCGCCAAGAGATAGCGTCTACAGTTTTCAGATATTTGGGAATCCAGGTTTTGAGAAAGCCTTGAAATATTGATGAAATAGTCATCATTTCGACTCGATTTGCGAAGTTCGAGGTTATTTCTCAAATATTTGATTTTATCGACTCAAACTCAAATTTTGATCCAAACTACTAGAAACTGAATACTGATATCTTTATACCTCCGGCACGGCATCTCTGGACGATGTTAGATGGATGGAATTAATAAATATACTGGATCTCACATTTTATATATTTGAGAATCTATTTTTTTCTTTTTATCGATGTAAAACAAAACTCGTTCTCAATTTCCCTCAGCATACCGGTAGGTTTTTTATCTATTTTCCGAACAATTACAAGACCAAAAAAGACTATGATGAGATTTTCTTTCTCAAGAGTTTTCAAACTAGACCACACATGACATACCGTTGAAAAACAACATTCAGTAGGGTTGCAGCCGAGGGGTAGATGGAAAATTCCATTTTATAGACAAAAATGAAGGCAATTAAAATCAACTAACGAGTTTCAATGGTTTTGTTTTTCGTTATTGGTTTGAAAATATAGATTTCATTTCAAAATATCGTTGAATCTTGTTACCCATTCAGCAATATTAAGTTGGAAATAGGGCCGAAATTAAGGGGAAACTGAACCTAAACTGCAAACTGTATAGAAGCACTAAAAGGAAATAAACAAGCAGTTCAAATGTCTTTGTACTTTAGACCTATCAGTATCAAAGTTCGACCGGAAATTGTCACATTTCAGTGGGATTTAACACAGCTATTCCAATAATTGCTCCGGAAGTTCGACGAAAATAAAACCCTATTTCATCGGACGATATCTAGCCCCAGAAAGTAATAAGAAAGAAGTTATTGAATCTCCCCTATTTCAGAAACGAAATGACTCTGGACACTCCATACTCCATTGCAGACACAGCTAATGTACATAATAAAACATAACCTATTGAAACTTTGTGGGTTCAACTAATAATTGCTTCGAAAAGTTGGAGAAACGGGAATGAATTATAACTGATGAATGCAGGCTCACATCAAATATTAATTTGAGGTTGAATCAGTGGCGTAGAAGCTTGAAGAGGATAATCCATTTTGGAAAATTGCACGGGTAGTATTGTCGAATGAAATTTCTTTGTTCTGAGACTACTCAATAACAACTGTATAATCTCATGTATATTTGAGAATGGAAATAAATATCTGAAATCAATACGAACAACTGAAATGATTCGATTATATTCACCATTTGTTACAAGAAGGTTGATTTACTGGAATGAGAATAAGATATTCCTTAGATATTCGACATATGTAGTGCATTAATCGAATAAATCGATGTTCTCGTGAACTGAAACGAAGGTCAAAGTATCAAATAACTATAAAACCGTTTTCAGATAACCAAAATATACTCAATGCGTAACCGGCTCCTTCGCCAGTTTGTGTCGAACTCAGCAAGACCATTTCGTTTTGTCATGAGGAGAATTGGATCGCCTACAGTATTGAACCTTTACTTATTCCTCAAAAATAATCATAATAATAATAATAATAATAATAATAACATCATTTATTCTCAAAATCACCATTATACAATTACAATAATGAAATGAAAACAAGTCAAAATCAAAAACAAACAACCAATACAGCAAACCACGGGAAATAATCAATTTGGAACTACCATTATGTTTTACAAAAATCTATAAATTCTTCGATGGAATATGGCTCACAATTCAATACAAACACAAATAGTGCCCTACGAAATGCATTGTAATCAGAAATAAATCTTATGACAATTGGCAGAGAATTATACAATTTTATACCCATATACAAAGTACTTCGTTCAGTGATCGAAAATTTATGAATTGGAAAAAAATATTCGTGAATTCTCCTTGTCGAGTTGTTATTTTTATATTCTTCCAGATAATGTGGATGCTTGCGAAAAAACAGTAATGTACGGTAAATGTACAGCCCTGGCAAAGTTAAAATATGGTTGGACTTGAAAACACTTCTACATGATGATTTGAATTTCATATTGAACATGGTTCTAATGGCTTGCTTCTGTATAATCAATATATGCTCAGCTTGTGAACTAGATCCCCAAAAAATAATGCCGTAGGACAATAGTAACATAACATTCCTGTACATAGAAAGTTGCTTGACAGATACAAAATCCTAGATGTTAACACAATATAGATATTTTTGTGTTGTAACTCCATGTGAAGGCAGGGTTTTGTTGATTATATTCATTAACAAACTCTTTCTTTTTCAGACAACCATTGTGATGTAGGAGAAGAAGAAAGCAATAAGCATCTACATTGATGACAATCACAGTTTGCTTCCTTTTCCGTTGATTTCGCTGAATTACCTGAGTGATATATTTGGTAGTGTAGAAATATGAAAAATAACGATGAAACTATATTGGAAATACTCCAGGGGCACAAAACGAGCAAGTGGCCCTCGCCAAAAAGTGTTAAAATTTTCATTGGCAGTACAAAAGATGGTGAGTTGATGTTTCATTTCACTTATAAATATTTTATTCCTTCTATATGCGTGATTCACCAGAATCCTCTAAGAGCCCGGTAGGTTTTTCCAAAAATAATAAAAATATAATGCATCCTTGCCCCCAGAAATTCCATTGAATACGTTTTGAAGTCAATTCTTGAACCTGTTGTCTAATAGCATCTGAAAAAGCTACAACCTAGCGAAACGCGTTATGTTTCAAGTCAAAATGAATAGAAATCAACACATATATGTGTTTTCATTTGAGTGATATTTTATTTATAGATGATATTCTTTCAGACTTCGTTGAAGAACGCAGAGTACTTTTGGAGTATGTTGGGCCTGAATTGCAAAATTACTTGGAACAACATGAGATAGAAGTAAGTACATTATGAAGGATAGTCATATGAAAAAATAGCTGCTAAATGTGAACATTTGTAACAACGATCTCAGTCTCATGAATTTGAAAATCGCTTCAAAAAGACTAATATGTTTTTTTACTTTCTGTTATGTCTCGAGAACTGGAGGTTTTTGAAATAGCCAGTTTTCGGTATGTAAGGGGGGGGGGGGCTAGAATGCTGGCATATATCACGTTCCAACCCTCTTGATTCATCCAGGGTTTTCAAAATGGGCCTTTCAATAGGCTTTTTTTAGTCAGCCTCCGAGAGCTGGCAGATACGTCATTTCCTTGATGAAGATCGTGGGGTTTTTCCCAAATATTACAAGAAATGCAACAACGGTTGAGTGGGAAACCACTAGAAAAACACTCTGTAGATTTATTGAAAGCTCTCAAATGTGTAGAAAGCAAGATTTATGGTCAACAGGTAAATGTTCTACAAACAAAATGAAATTTATTTCGGTGCTATTAAATGTATTCATTTGCATTATGGATAAGCTGTTATGGCAAACCACCCCAATTACATCCATATTCTCATAATTGTATGGAAATATATTCCTTTATTTCTGATGTTATTCCTCCTGGTTTTAATTCATTCGAGTACACTCAGAATATACACTAACAGAATCATCTGCCAAATATAAAAGGAGAAATGGTCCTCCACTGAATAAATTACATTTTGATGAACGGGATAGTGACTACCATATTTTATTTGCAGGAGTGGACAGTGTTTTTAGCGCTCATGTTCTAGAGAACAGCATCGTATCTTCGAAATGTTATCCAGAAAATGGTCTTGAATGACAACTTATGATGAACCAAACAATCTTGAAATCGATTCTGTCTCGCTGGCTGCCCTTTCATTGTCACGATATCTTGAACATGGGAATAGCTAGAGACTTGAAACTTTCAGGAAGGGTTTCATTGGTCGCACAGTTTTGCAGTTAAACTCATTTGAATAGTGGACGTTATTTCCTCAATATCTGAGCTGAATGCTGAAGCTAAAGTGCTCGAGAAATGAATCACGATTGGATCCCAAATCCTATCGTAAATAAAATCTGAAATTTTTCCGGAAAATATAATTTTCTTGAACTGTTTTTATTCGGAGTTTTTTTGTCGAATCGACAATGACAGCCTTGGCAACGAATTTGAACATGTGCGCAAAATCTGCTGACTACACGCATTTAGAAAACAGTTTCGAGTGAAAAACCATAATGATTACAGAACTCTTGTATGACAACAGATAATGTATAAATTCTCAACTGAATTTTCCCGTTGACGAAAGCATTACGCGAACTTTTCCATTTCCTGCCGTTGAAAAGCGTGGTGAGGAATCCGGCAGAAAATTCAAGGAGAATTTTCCATTATCCATCCCTCTGTTAGAATTTCCAGCATCCGATCTTTCGTCTCATGATCCCAAGGAAATGACTTACGGTAACAATCTTTTTTTATCAATAACTTCGTTACGGATGAGTCTGCCTCTGATAATCTTATTCCGAATATAAAACAGCTCATCTCCGAATTGAAAATGGCTGAAACTCATCGGAGCGAAGCACTCTGAATGCGTAAAGGCGATTGGATACGTTCAAGAAAGGGCAGGTGGATCCGCTTTTTCGATATTGAAAATTTACTTCAATGCAGAAGTTCTCAACCCCTCATAGCGAATGATTTAGCGCAAACCTTTCAACGAATATCTATACTCCATTAACTTAAACAAACTATCCTGGTTGGCTATGACATTCTTTCTTTATTTATTTATTTATTATTTATTTATTTATTTATTTATTTATTTATTTATTTATTTATTTTGTGATCAAATAGGATGTCAACAGGTATACACCCAAAAAAACATCCACAAAAAAATACAACTAAAAACAATATGTGCAACAACCTAGATCTACATATCACCCAAGAACATTTAAGCTAGTTACCATGAAATAAAATATTACGAATACACAAATGAAAATTAACTAAACAACATAAGTCTTTTTTTAAATGGGCCTATCGGCACGAAAAATATATCTAGTTCACTATACTTGAAATTGAACAATCCCACCGCTCTATTTATCGGAGAGTGTTTTCTCATATTTGTTCTGTGAAAGGCAACCTCAAAAACAGAGCAACCCCTCAATGACCGAGCCGGAACATGCACATTTATGCAAGATAGCAATGTTGGTGAATCCACATAGTCATTCAACAGCTTGTACAAAAACATAAGATCACTATGCTCCCTACAACTCTCCAATGAGCGGAAGCAATAGTTTTTTCTAAGATTGATCGTACTTGCAATATTATCATAGTTTCCCGTGACTTTATGGTCCAAACATCTTAAGAACTTGTTCTGTACCACTTCTAGTCTATGTTTATAAGTCTCATATTGTGGAGACCAAACAACCGACGCATAGGATAGTTTACTGTACACAAATGCAAAATATAGAGCCTTAAGGGCCTCGATGGAGCTGAAATCTCTGCACGATCTTATCACAAATCCCAGCATCTGGCTAGCTTTGGTCACCACATAATCGATGTGAGAATCAAATAACAGCTTCTCATCAAATATTACCCCAAGATCCCTCACCTCATGCTGACGCCCCAGTCCACAATGACCAAGATAATAATCGTGAAGATTGATATGTATTTTACGGCTGAAAGTTTTAGAGCTACACTTATTTAAATTGAGATGCAGTTTATTTTTGATACAGTAGTTGTTGAATGCATTCAAGTCTGACCCATTTAACCGTGTATATTTTGAAAATGATAGGTTATAGTCATTTTCCTGTTAGATAACTACGCAACGTTGTCCTCTCTACGTAGAGGTCGTAGTTATTACGTATTTATCAAAATGTTTATTTACTTTGGGAAAATAATGAATTTGAGAAAATATTATGTCAATTCAATAATTCCAAAGACCTTAAGAATGTTGAAATAACTTTTTTTCCTGTTAATACTGGAAATATTTGACGTATATGAACATGGTTGGAAGATGCAGTTATGCTATTTTCTTGTACGGAAGTCAAGAACCAAGTGTTGAAATTTGACTGAAAAATAATGGATAGGTTAGTCTGTTACTTTGTGACAGTTCATTCGAAAAAAAAATAAAAGTACTCAAATAAACTTATAAACGGACAGACAAACCTATGGAATTCCCTACTTTTCGAAATTCTCAAGAAATAAATCTACAGAAGGCATTCAAATACCTTGTTGCACAACTTGAAATACTCAAGTATGAAAATAGTAGTACTACAAAACCTGTGTCACCTTAAAAGAACTAACTCATTTTACAAAGTTCTTGGGAATTTACGTGGACGATACACGATGTCACTCACATACATCGAAAATGTTGAGTAGCTTGTGATGAATTATTGATTATAAAATATCAGGGTTACTATCAGAATAAGCAGATTTCAATTCTACATAGCACCTGATACTTTGTCTCTGCTTCCTCAGAACACCCTTCGGCATTTTTAGTTTCCAAACATGATGATTGTGTTGAAATTGAGAGTAGAAATTCTCATTGGCATTCGGCAACGTCTCTAAAAATTATTTTGACATTGCCGATATTTCACGAGTGCCAACCTGCGTCAGTTTTAAGTCAAAAAAACTTGATAGACCTAAATCATGGCCAACCGGGATGGTTTATTAAAGTAAATGGAGTATATACTAATAAGCACGGAAATTCTAGAAAAACACGGACGTGAAGACTGGAGATTTCATGCGCTTATTCAAATTTGTAGAAAAATCGAAATTTTACATATTTTGAGCGCAGAACAACGTGCTTTCGTCTTTCCCAAATTTCTCTTAGTTTCGAATTCTTTCTCGAAAATGGTCTGAAACTATTTGAACTAACTGATGAAGAATCCGATGTCAAAATAGATTATGTCCGGCCGCCTAGCCGTCCGTCCATTTACCCGAATACTTTCGAACGAAAATAGCAAACGATTTGAATTTTTCGGGGTACGTTGCGTATCACGATTCGCCTATTATTTCCGTTAATGGGCCAAATCGGTTTTGTAATATTCGAAGTTATTTCCTCAATATTTCGGGAATTTCCAATGCGATCGGATTATGGTGATTATGAATAAGGTAAAAGTTTAGTGCAAAATGAATTTATGGGGTAATTTTCATAGCCGCTAAAAAATCATACAGCATAAAAGTATTTTTGATTGCCTTCTCGTTCGCCTAAAATGTCTTATATTCGAGAGATATTTGCGTTTTGAGACTAAAATTGAAAAGTTATTTTCTGGCGGCATCTTCAGGAGGCTGTAGCCAAGCAGGGGCTGCTCAAGGAAAGAAAAATTTATATGAAAGACCTCCCTTATTTTTTGACGGGGAATTCATTTACACCCCTTATATAGTCCCCCTCCCGGAACACACCCTGTACAAATATTCCATCAACGAGCTTACTAGTACGACCGTGCTAAATTAATATATCAGGATACAAATTTCATATAAAGGGCCCCAGATTAATACACCAAGTTCATCAAATAAACTAAACGCGCCCTCATTCATAATTAACGGAGCCTACCTATGAATTTCCATCTAGACCAGTATTTCAGAATATCCAATAAAAGAGGAGCGAAAAGTTGGGAACCCCTGATCTTATGCTATTCAATCAATAGGCTCTGTTCGGAAAGCTTGCTGAATGATTGATGGTATCTGCAGTTTTTATCTCTGAAATAGGCCAGTACACTACCTGGGCACATCTGTCCTAAAAATTCAGGCTGCCTTTGGGAATAAGATGCTATTTCTCCCGCGATCCATACTCAACCTTCAGAGAACCCAGTTATTTTACTGTGTCTCGCAGGAAATATATTTTGAAGCATTCCAATTCGCCCAAAAGGATTATTATTACTGCTAAAATCGACATGAGGCATGACATCCAGTCAATTTCATTGTTTAATGCACTTCCATCTGGTTCCTCGCTGTCAATTCAAATGATGCATATTATTGATACGTTTAGGTCGTTTCAACTCGGCCTGAAACTTAACCAAATATCGATTAAAACTAAGGATATTTTGGGAGGATTTTGCATTATTTTTCAGGGAATTTCTAGGTTTTCACACCCAACATATTCATTAGAAATTAAATATTTCAGATCTTCGGAGTAAAAACCCAGAAAATATCTGAAAAATATTACTCGAATAAGCCAGTGCTTCAAATACAAGGTGTGATATCCTTAGCTGATTTTCCCAGAGTGATTCTTCGGCCAATTTGCAACAAAAAAGTATCTGAATACTCTATGGTCCAATTACCTTTGGTTGTTATATTATTCAAGATTCTAATATTTTGAAATGTTTC
This sequence comes from Myrrha octodecimguttata, assembly GCA_958510865.1. Taxonomy (NCBI): domain Eukaryota; kingdom Metazoa; phylum Arthropoda; class Insecta; order Coleoptera; family Coccinellidae; genus Myrrha; species Myrrha octodecimguttata. The sequence goes on along the minus strand of OY294065.1, from coordinate 30,621,965 downwards.
ACCATTTTTGCACGCATTTTTTGGGAACAGCATGCTATTGTTCCTTCCAAATGTCTGTAGGTTTCTAATTTTGATGATGAATCTAGTGTCGAAATCAATTCTGTCCGGTTGACCAGTCACAGAGAAAATCCTATCTGTTTGAATCTTTCAGATTAGGTTGCATTTCAAGATTCAAGTATGAAGAGCCCTGTTGGCATTCAACAGGGTGAAACTGCAGTAAACGAATTCTCAGGAAAATGCTTTTCGGTGTAAATCTCTTGGTTGATTGGATTGGGATGATAAGCTCAGATCAAGGTGGTTTATTTGTTTATTTATCGACAAGTATTTGTCCCCGTGTTTCTCTTAGTTAATTTTGCCTATACATAAATAACTGCATATCGGCTTTCCATTCAATTGACCTGATATTTATCCAATCAACCTCCCAAAATTATCTACAATATTTTGGAAACATTGACTCAATAACTAGGCTTTGAACTTTGATAACTCGATGACACTGCGTTAACATCCAGTTTCTATAATCGTATTTAACTAACTAGCTCACTGTTAAGTAAACATTATTATATTGATGGAATCTGGTACACATTTCGAGAATAATTAAATTTAATGATTCTAGCGAGCATCGTTATTATATGAAACAGTTCATATTCCGTTAATTTATGATGTAGAATTGTAGGATGCAAGTATTTGAAATAATATAATCCTCTTGGTTGTACAGGATAAGGCACTTGTGGCGGGGTGGTGCAAATCTTCCCAAAGAAAATAATTTTCACGTATTCATTGCGTCAACCGCATATTACGTCCTGAAAAGATTTGGCGATATTTTTTTCATATGGTCCTCATGATGTTCTGTAAGATCCTACTAGATTTAAATTCGATCCAATCTGTTTTGTGGGAATCTTGGGAAAATAAGATTTTTCTCAGTCATTCCGGAGGTAATAACGATACTGAGAAAAAACACGCAGTTTGACATATTTTGTCCAATATCTCCAAAATATTGAATCAGATCGACAATTGGCACACTGTTGTGAAACATAGTGTTTGAGAGCACGCGCAAATTTTTTTCGAATTCTGATGCAAAGATTTTGAAAAAAAACTTAACTTAATAGCCATACGTTCTCAAAAAAAAACTGAAGTGTTTGTTATATTGTGGAAATAAACTCAAAATTCAAATTACTAAAACTTTCAAACCACTTAGTCGATTTTTACATTGGATTCATCATCAGTGAATCTAACTTAGTCACTTGAGGCCATTTTCGTGAAAATTACAGACATTTGGACAAAATAATGCGTGCAAAAAAAGCAGAATTGGTCCAGCCAGGCATGCCGCTAAAACGGAAAGAAACGAAATATAATTTTCATTGAAACAGATAGATTTTCTCAGTTCACATTTCAAAGCTTCATGGTTTGGAAAAAAAAGACTTGAATATTTTGTAGAAACTGAGTAGCAGAGGGCATCAATCAATCTAAGCGATAGATAACACTTTTTTGATTGATCAACTGAAATTATAACAGCAAAAAACCTTGTAAAAGACATCAGTATCGAAGCTATTTTCGGGAGTATCAAATTGGTGCAGGAGCCAGGATCGGTCGTTAACACTTTCAGAACTTTTTTATTTCGAAAAATATTCCGAATCATCAGATCACACTCTATTGTGTTCTTGAAAGCTGAAAGCATTATCTCGCAACTTTCTGGCCTGAAAAGTAAAATGAGGCCTGCATTTTTTTTCGAATTATAGTTCATCACGTTTCGCACCTTATCATAGTATAGAACTAGTGGAGGCCATCGTTTGATCCTAGTTGTAGATTGCCCTTTTTCAACAGATCAATTAAGATGATAGTGCAAAAAACCAACTGAAAGCCATCAGCAACACAATCATTTTCTTAAGCTGCAAAATGTCCTGCTCTCTGCTTACTGTGTCGATTTCCAGAATTTTTTCAAAAATACTCGGAATCGGCCGAAGATGACGTTCCTCAGTGGATCTGCCTCTGAACTTTTTCAGAAAATAGTCAAATTGTCGTCCCAATGAATCTGTGTCGAGCCATTATTCACCACTTATTCAATTAGTATAGTATAGAATTAGGGTTTATTTCGCTTTCTTTCACACAAAACAAATTGATTAACAGGTTCAAAACAAATGTTGATTCAATTTGCTCATTTATATTCAACCCCTCTCCTATGAATTTCATATTTAATCTTCGTTCGAAGCATCGATGAGCTGCATGGAATATCGAATCAGTCGCTTTTCCGTGATAGGTTCTTTATATTTCCCATCGTTCCCTGACGCTACATCGATGCCCAACATCTCATTCCCATATTTCCGCTTCATCACTACGAGGTATCGTCTGAAAGCATGAAGGCCGAAAAGAGGTATCAAACCAATTACTCATCTTCACATGTTTCATTAACACGGAAATTGGTCGAATGATTCGGGGAATAACTGTAGCTTGTGGGCCGATTAAATAGAGTTCGAACCACATAGCATCTCGACTTATTTCGGATAAAAAACGATACTGAGGAAAAAACTCGAAGTTTGACAACATCGTTTCCGAAATTTAAAATAGTATCAAAGGGCAATTTGGTACCCTGTTGTGAAATCTGGGATTTGCAGTCTTCAAAAAGTTTCGTCAGATTCTGATGAATAGTTTTCGAAATAAATCCATAATAACAATTAACCATACGTCCCTAAGAAAGCCACTCAACTTTCTGAGATATTGAAGGAATACATCACAAATTCAAATGAAAAAAACTGAAAAACCGTCTGGCTAATTTGGCCCATTAACGAACTTAAACTTTGCATTCTGATGCGCGACCTAACCTGAAAATTTGAAGTCACAAGCTCATTCCTTTCGGTGGTTATTGTGTCCTCGAGCAGCCTGACAGAATTGTTTTTCTTCTTCAGATTTGCCATCACTGAACAGTTGGGACATGCACGAAAAAATAGTAAAATTGCTTCAGCCGTGATTGAGGGGAATACAATTCATTTTTATACCTAAAGATATTGCAATCTTTTCAGTTCACATTTCAAAGATTTATCATTTGGGGAACCAAAGGACGTAAATATTTTAGAAATTGATGCGAGCGATACTGAACCCTTCGGGGACCGAACAATCGAGATGTAAGTAGCAAAAACCTAGTGAAAGACATCGCCACTGAGGCCATTTTCTAGGGCTGCAAAATGGTGCAGGAACAGGTATCGACCGCTTATCCTTTTTCATCTAAAATACTCGGAATTGTCGAAAGATTACGCTATTTAGTTGAATTGTCATTAACATCCTGCAACTATAATAATAATAATTTTAATGATATTGATATTGACAATAACACATATACTCAATCACATATTAACATTCACTAAGGCATATGAAATTATGCGAATATAAAAGATTATAAGACCCAAATGAGCTCTCAGGTGCTTGTCTTTGAATCATTTCATATAATACAAAAAATACATTTCATGTGAAGGGAAATATCACTGAATAAAAAAAACACTTTTAAAACTCAAACAAAAAAAACTTTCGAAAAAGAAAAAACATCATAATTATAATAGTCCGACTCAGAATGAAAAAAACACTACCCAGAGAAAGACTGACAGAACACAAAGAAATGAAAAATAAACCCTCCGAACCACAGAGAAAGGGATTCACAACCTTTCAAGAGACAAAATCCACGCTCTCAGCCCCTTCCTTTGACCGCTAATCGTCCTCTGGTGTGGTACCGATATCGAAACATCGAAGATGGAGGTGCACCATACGTACGTGTCAAGATAGACACGCAAAAGAGTTGTCGTATATCTAAAACCTGGACATCCCTGAACAACTGATCCGAGGAATACATCGGGGGCTTGTTGAAGACAAATGTCCATAAAGTTAGCAGAGCCACTTGCACGGAGGTCAATGAAAACTATCTCATTAATTGTCGTATATTTGTCGAGAATTTGTCGTGAAAGAAAAAAATTTGTCGCGCTTCTAGTTTTTTTTTAAGGGGTGGCTCTGCTAACTTAATATTAAGTTAGCAGAGCCATTCTAAAATATGCATCGAATTCGATCAGAAATGTTATGAGTAATTGTCGAGTATTTGTCGTAGACGATCTAACCTGAAAAAAACAGAAAAAAACATTTTTTTAATAGCTTTTTTATAGGTTTTAATGAAATTGTCTGGTTTCTCAGGAAATTTGTCAGATTCGGCAACACTGCATTGGTAAATTGATATTTCAGGTATGTTTTTCGTATCATTATTGACTGATATTGGGTTGTATATGTTGAATCTTCTATTGCCTGAGATGAACAATTTTCGTTTCAATGCTGAATAATGGAAATATTCCATTCTCACGGATATACATCGACGTAACTTTGTGATACAAAAAAGTTGATTAGATGACCGTTTTTTCTTCCGGAAATGAGCTGAACGATTGGAGGACGACCAAAACAAATTTGTCGTGAAAGAAAAAAATTTGTCGCGCTTCTAGTTTTTTTTTTAAGGGGTGGCTCTGCTAACTTAATATTAAGTTAGCAGAGCCATTCTAAAAGATGCATCGAATTCTATCAGAAATGTTATGAGTAATTGTCGAGTATTTGTCGTAGACGATCTAACCTGAAAAAAATAGAAAAAAACATTTTTTTATAGCTTTTTTATAGGTTTTAATGAAATTTTCTGGTTTCTCAGGAAATTTGTCAGATTCGGCAACACTGCATTGGTAAATTGATATTTCAGGTATGTTTTTCGTATCATTATTGACTGATATTGGGTTGTATATGTTGAATCTTCTATTGCCTGAGATGAACAATTTTCGTTTCAATGCTGAATAATGGAAATATTCCATTCTCACGGATATACATCGACGTAACTTTGTGATACAAAAAAGTTGATTAGATGACCGTTTTTTCTTCCGGAAATGAGCTGAACGATTGGAGGACGACCAAAACATATTTGTCGTGAAAGAAAAAAATTTGTCGCGCTTCTAGTTTTTTTTTTAAGGGGTGGCTCTGCTAACTTAATATTAAGTTAGCAGAGCCATTCTAAAATATGCATCGAATTCGATCAGAAATGTTATGAGTAATTGTCGAGTATTTGTCGTAGACGATCTAACCTGAAAAAAACAGAAAAAAACATTTTTTTATAGCTTTTTTATAGGTTTCAATGAAATTTTCTGGTTTCTCAGGAAATTTGTCAGATTCGGCAACACTGCATTGGTAAATTGATATTTCAGGTATGTTTTTCGTATCATTATTGACTGATATTGGGTTGTATATGTTGAATCTTCTATTGCCTGAGATGAACAATTTTCGTTTCAATGCTGAATAATGGAAATATTCCATTCTCACGGATATACATCGACGTAACTTTGTGATACAAAAAAGTTGATTAGATGACCGTTTTTTCTTCCGGAAATGAGCTGAACGATTGGAGGACGACCAAAACAAATTTGTCGTGAAAGAAAAAAATTTGTCGCGCTTCTAGTTTTTTTTTAAGGGGTGGCTCTGCCAACTTAATATTAAGTTAGCAGAGCCATTCTAAAATATGCATCGAATTCGATCAGAAATGTTATGAGTAATTGTCGAGTATTTGTCGTAGACGATCTAACCTGAAAAAAACAGAAAAAAACATTTTTTTATAGCTTTTTTATAGGTTTCAATGAAATTTTCTGGTTTCTCAGGAAATTTGTCAGATTCGGCAACACTGCATTGGTAAATTGATATTTCAGGTATGTTTTTCGTATCATTATTGACTGATATTGGGTTGTATATGTTGAATCTTCTATTTCCTGAGATGAGCAATTTTCGTTTCAATGCTGAATAATGGAAATATTCCATTCTCACGGACAGGGCCGGCGTTAGGGGTGAGGCAGCGAGGCAGTCGTTTCAGGACCCACTCTGCTAGGGGCGGTTCGGGCAATATCGGAGGGCCACCTATTCATATTTTATTTAAATCCCAGATTATTGAACATACAGCCTGTCTCGGGTCTGCTAATGCTGCAGTTTGAAAATGTGTAAACATTCACCCTAACCGTCATAAAAGTCTATCTTATCATCCTTATAATTAGATTCGATGAAATATGCGGAAGCCACACGTGTCACTGTTGGTTTTATTACCGCACTTTATTACGCCGACAAAGGAGTACTGTCTTCGTCGGTAGGTTGCCCCACACCCCTTGACGGAACCGACTCACAACTGGTATTCTCGAAGATTTCAGTATTTTTTTTGCGGGCATGTTCTATCTAGGGGAACAGCGTGCTATCGTTTTGTCGGAATGTCTGTAATTCTCTATGATTGAGCCGAAAATAGTCTTAAACGACTAGGTTGGAGTAGGTTGATGACGAATCCGATAACACTGCAATGCAGTGTTGCAAAATATGACAAATTTCCTAAGAAACCAGAACATTTCATTCAAACCGACAAATTTTTTTCTTTCACGACAAATATGTTTTGGTCATCTAATCAACTTTCTTGTATCACAAAGTTACGTCGATGTCGATGAGAAACCAGAAAATTTCATTGAAACCTATAAAAAAGCTATAAAAAAATGTTTTTTTCTGTTTTTTTCAGGTTAGATCGTCTACGACAAATACTCGACAATTACTCATAACATTTCTGATCGAATTCGATGCATATTTTAGAATGGCTCTGCTAACTTAATATTAAGTTAGCAGAGCCACCCCTTAAAAAAAAAACTAGAAGCGCGACAATTTTTTTTCTTTCACGACAAATTTGTTTTGGTCATCCTCCAATCGCTCAGCTCATTTCCGGAAGAAAAAACGGTCATCTAATCAACTTTTTTGTATCACAAAGTTACGTCGATGTATATCCGTGAGAATGGAATATTTCCATTATTCAGCATTGAAACGAAAATTGCTCATCTCAGGAAATAGAAGATTCAACATATACAACCCAATATCAGTCAATAATGATACGAAAAACATACCTGAAAAATCAATTCACCAATGCAGTGTTGCCGAATCTGACAAATTTCCTGAGAAACCAGATAATTTCATTAAAACCTATAAAAAAGCTATAAAAAAATGTTTTTTTCTGTTTTTTTCAGGTAAGATCGTCTACGACAAATACTCGACAATTACTCATAACATTTCTGATCGAATTCGATGCATATTTTAGAATGGCTCTGCTAACTTAATATTAAGTTAGCAGAGCCACCCCTCAAAAAAAAACTAGAAGCGCGACAAATTTTTTTCTTTCACGACAAATTTGTTTTGGTCGTCCTCCAATCGTTCAGCTCATTTCCGGAAGAAAAAACGTTCATCTAATCAACTTTTTTGTATCACAAAGTTACGTCGATGTATATCCGTGAGAATGGAATATTTCCATTATTCAGCATTGAAACGAAAATTGTTCATCTCAGGCAATAGAAGATTCAACATATACAACCCAATATCAGTCAATAATGATACGAAAAACATACCTGAAATATCAATTTACCAATGCAGTGTTGCCGAATCTGACAAATTTCCTGACAAACCAGACAATTTCATTAAAACCTATAAAAAAGCTATAAAAAAATGTTTTTTTCTGTTTTTTTCAGGTTAGATCGTCTACGACAAATACTCGACAATTACTCATAACATTTCTGATCGAATTCGATGCATATTTTAGAATGGCTCTGCTAACTTAATATTAAGTTAGCAGAGCCACCCCTTAAAAAAAAAACTAGAAGCGCGACAAATTTTTTTCTTTCACGACAAATATGTTTTGGTCGTCCTCCAATCGTTCAGCTCATTTCCGGAAGAAAAAGAGGTCATCTAATCAACTTTCTTGTATCACAAAGTTACGTCGATGTATATCCGTGAGAATGGAATATTTCCATTATTCAGCATTGAAACGAAAATTGTTCATCTCAGGCAATAGAAGATTCAACATATACAACCCAATATCAGTCAATAATGATACGAAAAACATACCTGAAATATCAATTTACCAATGCAGTGTTGCCGAATCTGACAAATTTCCTGAGAAACCAGAAAATTTCATTAAAACCTATAAAAAAGCTATAAGAAAATGTTTTTTTCTGTTTTTTTCAGGTTAGATCGTCTACGACAAATACTCGACAATTACTCATAACATTTCTGATAGAATTCGATGCATCTTTTAGAATGGCTCTGCTAACTTAATATTAAGTTAGCAGAGCCACCCCTTAAAAAAAAAACTAGAAGCGCGACAAATTATTTTCTTTCACGACAAATATGTTTTGGTCGTCCTCCAATCGTTCAGCTCATTTCCGGAAGAAAAAACGGTCATCTAATCAACTTTTTTGTATCACAAAGTTACGTCGATGTATATCCGTGAGAATGGAATATTTCCATTATTCAGCATTGAAACGAAAATTGTTCATCTCAGGAAATAGAAGATTCAACATATACAACCCAATATCAGTCAATAATGATACGAAAAACATACCTGAAATATCAATTTACCAATGCAGTGTTGCCGAATCTGACAAATTTCCTGAGAAACCAGACAATTTCATTAAAACCTATAAAAAAGCTATAAGAAAATGTTTTTTTCTGTTTTTTTCAGGTTAGATCGTCTACGACAAATACTCGACAATTACTCATAACATTTCTGATCGAATTCGATGCATATTTTAGAATGGCTCTGCTAACTTACTATTAAGTTAGCAGAGCCACCCCTTAAAAAAAAAACTAGAAGCGCGACAAATTTTTTTCTTTCACGACAAATTCTCGACAAATATATAACAATCAATGAGATGGTTTTCATTGACCTCCGTGCAAGTGGCTCTGCTAACTTTATGGACATTGAAGACAACCCTCAAGAGACGTTTCTGGATAACTTCAAGGGGTTTCATCGTTGTCCTTCGTACTCCACCCCATCCAACCAAAAAAGTCTGAATGATGTCAGAATTCTTCTATTTTGGATTTAACTTCGTTCCGATTCACAACTTATCGAATTAGTATAGAATAGAACAAGTGGGAGCCATCAATTGATCCTAGCTATCGAAAACTCTTTTTCACCAATAAATTAAGATAGTTGCGATCTGGGATTGATTCCTTAATGTGCGGATTTCAAGAATTTTTTGAAAATATTCTAAATGGTTCCCTTGTTTACTACATCCCGGAACTTTTTTCCAAAGAATTGGAAATGTCTTCCGAATTTTTCCATTTCGAGTTCAGCTTGACACGATACGCAATTAAGTCAATTCTTATAATACTAAAGTAACGCGGGCCATCGATATGGGTTTGCTTTTTCCAACACATCCATTTATCCACCAGTTGAAAAACACAACAGTAAGATTCTCTGGTGTTGCAAAATGGCGAATGCGCTCCTTATTCTATGATTTACCCTATTGCTCGAACTCAAGAAATTGAATATGTTTTCGGCAATACAGGGTGTTCCATTTTTTCTGGGCAGGTCATAACTTTGTTTTTCTGAATGGCGTACTGTATTTTTCATTACTTTTTCGGTTTCTACATGAAAAATGAAAAACACTTCATGCATTTATTTACCCCGAATATATCAACGGTTTTCGAGATATTCTGCCTGACATGTCTTTTTTCCAATATTCGTCACACAGAGTTTTAGCGATTATTAACTTGTTTCAACTCCTATTGGAATTTATTTCTGGTCAAATTTTCAACAAACAGCCTGCCACGTATTGGAAATAAAAATTAGTAGAATCTTCCTTATTTCAAATGGAACACCCTATATTTTATCGATCCAGAAGAAGCACCAAAAAATAGCTCTACAAATTCCGTCTTTTAGTCATTATGGTTAAGTTCACTAGTTTGACTTTAAACAGCTCATTTCATGGAAAATTGCGATTATTCATATTTTTATGATTTCATTCAACGGCTTGCTATTGATATGATAGTTTCAACTGTTGTGGCAATCGGGATGCATAAAATAGGATTCACGTTGAGCCAACAACTCCTTCCGCAAAGATACGGCATAGAATAACGGATACTCTTCGCAGATTACACCAGCTATCTTGAACAGGCTAGAACAATCTTTCGAACATAGACTTCATTCAAGAAAATGGAAGACATGTTAAACATATGTTTCAATATCAACTTTCATTAAACTTATTTACTCTTAGCGATAGATAACCTTTTTTTGAGACGAATATTGCAGAAAAAAGAAATGTCAGGTAGAATACCTAGTTGATATTTTTGTGGTGAAGATTCGTTAAAAGTGTATTTTATTTTTCATGTGGAAACCGAAAAAATAATAAAGAATCCAGGTTTTCATTTAAAAAACAAAGTTGGGGCCCGCCCAGAAAAAATGAAACCGAAAACATTTTAATTTGTCGAGTTCGGGCAATAATCAAACATTATAGAAAACTAGATTTCTCTCTGTTTCCTACATATAGATATGGAACACCGCGCCACTGTTGTGGGACGCGTGTACTCATGCGACGTTCACTACACAAAATGAGTTTATTGGCTGGAAATAATGAATATTGAGTTTATTTCATATGAAATTTTCGTTCGAAGCATGGATGAGCTGAATAGAATATTCAATCAATCGTTTTTCCGTGATAGAGTCTTTATATTTGCCATCGTGCCCTGGTGTTTTCTTGATACCTAATATCTCGTTTCTATATTTCCGCTTCATCACTGCGAGATATCGTCTAATAGCACGACGACCGAAAAGAGGTATCAAACCAATTCCTCATCTCCACATGTTTCATTAACCTGAGAATTGGTCGAATAATTCGGGGATTATCTGTAACTTACGGGTCGATTGAATTGAATTCGAACCACACAATTCATCCAATAAACTGGGGAACGTGTAATCTACTTATCCTTGTCGACCCTCCTTCAACATTTTCCCAGTCTGTGTTTACAGAGTGAGCCTTTTGGTTATACATTAATTTCAATTTTAGATTCCTCACTCCAGAAAACACTTTTTTTTCTTACCTTTCTTCCAGGTTTGGCTCAGGTAAAAACATTTATACTGTTGAAGTTTCGAAAGACAATCAATTGTTTTCTTCTGTATGAAACAAATCCAACAACCATACAATATAAAATTTACAATACTGAGAGTGAATAACTATTTTCGGGAACAATCTTTGAATTAATCGATATATTTCAGTTTTCTTCTTCAAAAATAACCCCGTTTTTCTTCATTCAAGGTAGAACTAGTCGATATGCACTTCAGAGCAGATGAAAAAGAACAGTACGATCCTTTTTTATTTGAGGATCACTTGAACGAAATCAGATCTTGCCACAGAACATCAAGAGGATATTTTTTTATGGTGAGAAGGCAAATTATTTCAGAGGCGACTCCAGCTGAAATATAAGACTTGCGAAAATACAGAAACTGAACGCTCTCTCAATAGAACCAACTGAAAGGAAAATATAAATAGACCCAATTTAGTCTTGAGGAAATCATTATTTTTCTCTTTTGTTGTTGGAGCAATAATAAGTTTCTCGTTTCTATATCTTCAGTTCCCTCAATAATAGAATGAAAGGCTGAATATGTGAATTATCGTCCTTAACGATCATTTTGTATTTGAATGAAAATAACAAAGATCATTTGAACAAGCGGGGATTCATTCATATCAAAATCAATGAAAGAAAATGGAAATAATGGAGAAAACAACATTAAATTAAAAGCGTCCACTTTCCTGTCTAACAATCTATACCGATTTTTTCAATAGATTTGGGTCCGTTGTGAAGTGATTATGTGTAATAAAGAAAGAAGTATTTATGGAGAATAAAGAGTTCTTTTTCAATAACATGAACATAACACGAAAACGAATATCTGTCGATAAATCCACAAAAGCTCCACCTTCACATCTGTGCTAATCGTCTAATCAATCAACCTATGATCACTGTAGGAGAGCTCCTGAGATGGCACTGTGTAATGGGTTTTTCCTTTAAACGAAAATGCAGTTATTTTCATGAAAAACCTTCAGAACATCATATTTCAAACATATAATTTCAATATTATATTTTTAAAAAAATGTTTGATCACCTAAAACTGAAAAATAAAAATGGGGATTTGCATTTAAAGGGATTTGTCATGAGTGCACGATATGGCAACGTCGAATTCAGCTTTCTCGGAAAGAAAAGTACGTCAAATGTGTTACTTTGCTCAGGAAAAAAGAGATAGCTATACTTCGATCTGGTTAGAGTAGAAGACAACGACCAAGGAATAGAAAAAGAAGAGCCCAGGCTGTCATACTGTCATATTACTGACAAATCGCAAACGGAAATTGTTTGGTTATATTGACAAAGAACACGTGAGTACCACAGAATAGGAATAAATATTGAGTTATTCTATAGCAAAAAAAGCAATATTACTAAACAACGTTGTCATTTCTTGCATGCATGACAAATCCCAAACCCCAATTTTGAAACCTGATTTTGAATACTTTCTGAAGGTAATTTGGGAAAATGATGAATCAAACCCATAATAATTATGTTCAAATTTGCATTTGCAGTAATAATCCAAATTCAGGAAAAACCCCCATTGTTATACACAAGGCATTGTCATCCAACAAGTATTAAATACAGTAAAATGCCCCATAACGGACACCCTTATCCAGCGAGCCCCTTCTTTAAGCGGACACTTTTGCATGGTTCCGGCAGATGTCCATTGAAATGAAGTTGTTTCTATTGACAGGGCACCTCTCTCATACGGACAAATTTTGCGGTCCTTCGGTGGCCATCCAAAAGAGATTTCACTGTATCCAGAATACACTTTGCGTTTTCCAAGGTGTGTCGTTCTGATGATTGGTAATAACCGTGCCACTATAGTGGAGGAATTCCTTGGATAGCGCTTCTTCATTGCAGAGGCTTTGATTAATTGGATGGTCAGCTGAAATCAAGCTGCAGTATTTTTTTGATGTATTGATAGATATTCGTCCTCGTGTCGTGTTGGTTTGAATTATTTTTGAAGTCAGCTCAGTATTAGAGACTGGTCTGAGAAAGTATAATCAAATAACAAAGCTCTTATTGTGGTAATGGTGAAATAATATATGGTGTGTTCTCACGCATCATTCCCCCTCCAATATGACGTAATCTGCCTGCTTTTAAATGCAGTCACAGCAAGCACTGTATGATCTTTAGTTACAGAACTACAAGAACAATAGGAAATGTTATGTTTTTGTAACTCTTTTTCGAACTTGGTATTTCGAAGTGTTTTATGATTTGTTCGTACGTATTAATTCATGTATGTCGAAATGATTGACCAAGATACAGGGTGTCCAAATTAAAACGAGTTCCCTAGCTATCCGCAAAACTATTTCAAATGAATTTTTCATCATTTGAATGGGGACATATATCTCTCAGGGTGCAAATATTCCTCGCAATATCAATCCCTTGCGGTAGTGGCTTCCCTTTTCAAACTATGAATAGAGAATGTAGGTCAAGTTGAAACTCGTTCGAAAGCTGATCCCAAGATCTATTCAGCCACATATTTCGTTAGAAATGGAATCAAATTTGCAAAAATACAGGCTGTTGAATTTGAAGAGTAATTCAGACCTTAAGGCTGCATTAACTAGGGATCGACACTCTTTGCTCTTTGATGAGACAATTATGCGTTCACAAGAAAGAACTCGCGACTAAATTTCCTCACTGATGTAAAACAATCGGAATTATCAGAGAAAAATTATATTCAACAACTAACAACACTTACCTCAAAGTTTTTTGAATTGATCAAAACAAATTTTCGATACAAGTTTGTAGGCGAAGCATGTTTAAGGGTACGAAACGTTTCAGAAATATCAATATTTCAAAAATTTTGGACAACCTTTTGGAATTTTCAAGCAAAAAACTTGGTCATGTAGTCCGAGGAATCATATTGACCATATACTTCTTCGATGAAGGAAAAAACTAATTCTCTTAGTGCTTTGATGCTTTTGTTGGATGTGAATTTTCAATCAAAAGGACTAAGCACTTTTTCTTGTTTTACGTGAAAGTTGTGAAGATGGAAACATTTTGTTGATATGCATTTTATTGACCCAAAAACAGTATGCGATTAAGATACGGTAAGATATATTTTTGGATACAGCCAAGTATAAAAAATTTGTTTTCGTATATTTCAAAATCTGCACGTCACTGTTTTCGTGATGGAATTTCATCGGAATACTGCCATAACAACTATTATATAAAACTTTTGTATAATAACGATAATGATGAATGGATTATTCATAGTAAATTATCCTGCACAACTTGAACTATATTCCCTATAAATAATGTATGTAGGGTAACTTTCTCAGGGTATACAGTTTGTCAATGTGAAAAACTACCAGCCTGAATATCTCGACCCCCATGCGAAATTAGAAACAATGCAAAATAGGTGAACTTTGGTTCGTAGGACGTTACATACTGTTGGTTTTAAGGAATGCTGTGGTTGGAGCAATTAGTAAAATTATTCCTATAATTTCCATGTTTCATTACAATTCTTGCTATCGTTACTATTTTTCTTTTCTTATTCTTTGGAAATATTAACAATAAAGATCAAGTGTGTGGAATTTTTTGAAAGGCAATCATGCTCACAGGGTTGATGCAAACGATAGGAACCAAACGTATAAAATGTCCTACCTACAAACAAAGTTTTTCTCATTTTTTATGTCTTTTGATTTTGCATGGAGGCCGAGAAAAATCCCTGCTTTTAATAAAAGGCTGTAGCAATTTCGAATGTACATACAATTTTTTCTGAAGAAAATCCACGCATTCAGATTATTCATAGAACTTCACCTGAAACTAAGGTGGATGTTTCACTTTCAAATGCTGATTTCATTGGGATGTGATATTATTCTTGGAAATACTAAGTGAATAAATTACCTTTGTCCATATTTTCCAATGCAATGCAAAACGTGTATTAATGAAGAATGGGATTTTTATTCCGTTCAAAAACATTCACATGCCTACGTGCTATTCATCATCTGGAAGTTTATAGCAGTCAAGCTGCCGAGATATTCCTCCACAAATTTCTGTTCATGAAATTGTGTATATACTTATACTCATCCCATTTCATTCAATTTCACCTGTTCAAACTTTACGGCACTACTGTTAGAAGGCAGGAAAATCAGATATCAGACGTTCGAACGAAAATATAAACTCCATTTTCTCCTCAAGAACTTTTCATTCACAGATCCGAAGTTTCGTTAGAAATTTAAATGCAAAATAAACTTTCAATGAAGTACTTGATGAATGAACCTGTCACTTCAAGGGGTTTATAAAACGTCACAACATTCAAAGTTGTGTGCATGTGAGAAAATGTCATTTCGTTTCATCAATGAAAATGCGGTAGGAATTCTTGTTGTAGGATTTCATTGAAAAATATTTCAAGAGTATTCATCTATATGGAAATTCAATTCATATATTTCAGCTGAGAGTCGCATATTATTACTAGATATTGTTCGAATATCTTATAAACTTCTCGTCGAATGTTGTGAATGTTGAAGATCCATATTTTTAGTATAGTCTTGATTTTGTTTTCAAATTCATACACAATTAACAATTGTAGAAACGATTTTTTGTTTCGTCGAAGAGCAAGCTTTCGTCGAGTTTAATAATTTTTTGTCCATGTCTGACATAAATGCAAATTTCAAGGTTTTTTTTTCCATTCTGTTTTTCTTTTTCAATAAGATCAAAATGTGTCACGAATTAAAAAACCAAATAATGGTATGCCAGTTTCTGCAAACAACCTTTTTTTTTACTCTTACCGATGTCAGAGTTGATCGAATACCACGATTAGTATTGCATAAAATGCGAAAAAGCAATATATTTCAAAATTTTCCAACAAGATTACTCGAATCATGATTTCAGCCTATTCTGGATATATTCGAATCAAACGAGTCTACTTAATAAATAATTTTAATAAAATCATTAAAATACAGATTTTTCTATGATACCTTCTCATCATATCTTTCGATATTAATATCTCACGATGAACTGTTATGGTCTTCAACGTACTACGTCTTGAATGAGGAATTTAATTATACTTGAGAAGACGGTAACATGATAAAAAAACAGTACAAAAATAAAACCTACTAGACACAGTGTTTCATCTTTCGATTGAGAATCATTCTTTATTATATGTCCAAATATCACCACGTGCTTTCACCAAAAAATTATCACAGAAAAACTTAGCTGATATAGACTGGCAAGCTCTTTCATTGATAAATGAAATGCGGTAAGAAACACTTTCAAAAATCATTAACTTCAAAAATGGATTGACAATTTTTATCAACTCTATAATTCGATAGTCGATATAATAATTGAATTCGTAATTCAAGAAGTAGTACGTTGAGGATAATAATATATGTACGTTGAGGATAATAATATATGTCGATATCGAAAGATATTATGTAATGATATTATGGGAAAATCTGTATTTTTAATGAGCATATTCTGAATACGTTGAATTTTGTGCATGATAGAAATATTTCGAAGTTCAACATTGGTTGAGGTTCACAAATTCTTCAAATCTCCCAAATATTAAGAATTGTAAGACACAAACATTTCTAAACTTTCAATAAATCCTGAAATTTTCTTAACGTATAACAAATTAAAATTTTTTTCGAAAGAAAACTTGCTCCTAGATTATGGAAGAAACGAAAACATTCAAAGCTAATTGAAATTGAAAAAAAAACTCAAAAAATCATCCATTTCAAAAGATTTTTATAAGCTCTACCTACATGAATTTCTTGATCGAATAATGTACCGTTTTTCCTTCATAACTGATCAAATAGTTTCTTGGTACAATTATTAAAATGAATTGAATATAAATTCTTCTCATATCTGAAAATATGTATTCAGACTTTGATAGGAGATCGTTATGGGCCATTTCTACCACCTCTAACTATAGATAACGACACTTTTTCATCCATATTACGAAAAGCTGAAGAATTGGAAGTTGATACTGAAGAATTTTCAAAATGGTATCAAGCGGATAACAGTGTTTATTCTCTGAAGGACTTCAGGTAATAACAAGAACTATTTCGTTCACCACGATAAAAACATATTTTTTGTAGAGAATGCGAAGACTGGAAATCCGTATCTACTAATATTTTCAATATATTTTTTCACTGTATATCGAATTTGGGGGATGATAAAAAAAAGAAATATTCAGAATACCTGAAATCTAACTTGGAGAGACAATTCAACTATGCCATAGGTAACGAAATAAATAACTAAAAGTATTAATATACAGTATGTCACACCCATACTATCTCGGTCCCCATGCAGAATCAAACAAAATGCAAAAAGAAGTAAACTTTTGTTTGTAGGGAGACATTTCATACGGTTGGTTCCAATCAATTTGTTTCAACCTTTTAAGAGTGCTGCTAGCAACCCATGAAAACTTAAATTGGAATGAGGGTTAAAGGGCAAGTTGTTTCAAAGGTAATTGGATTTCCTTTACAAAAATGCAATATACTCGACCTTCTTTAGTAAGTACTTAAGATAAAAAAAAGAATAATAAGGATAGCAACAGCTGAAATGAAACATGAAAAAAATTTTACATATATGTACAAAAACAGCATTATCTGGAATATCAACGAATAAAACATATGGAAAAAAAACAGGTATTTCTGATTTTGTTGTATTCTTCAGTTATTTTCTTGATTTCTCCATAATCATAAATCAAAGAAGGAAGGTCAAGTATATGGCATTTTTAAAAAAGCAATCGCATTACTTAAGAAGCAATGTATTAGTTCTATACTATACTAATTGTTCTATACTATCTTAATTGAATGAGGTGTGCATTCGCCATTTTGCAACATAGACAATCTAACCGCTAGGTCTTCTACAATGCTGTATCTGACATTTAGAAATCGGCGAATCTATCTCTAAGGAAACTATATGGTCTACACCAGTCTCCTTCTAATTTAAGATTTTAGAGGTTTGCTTTCATCAGGCGCACATAGTTGATTTAAATTGATTTGAACCAACCGAACAAAATGTCCCCTATAAACGAAAGTTTACCTTATCTGGCATTTTTTTCAGATTTTGCCTGTGGGCCGAGATATTAGGGGTGGCACCTCTTCAAACTGACATACTGTATTGCAAAATATTGTAGGAATTGCACCTGGAACTGCTCATAATGTTCTCAACATAATAAGGAACTGGGATGACAAAAATGATAACATCGTGAGTAAAAAACATTATAATAGAACTCTTGGCAGGAACACCTGCACTCTTTCCACTTTCCTCAATCCTGTGTCTCAAACGTTATTCTTGTTGGTTACTCACCACCTTTCTCGTTCAAGGAATCAGATTACGAAAAAATTCCATCAGAATATTATGTAGAAAAATTAGATGAGTTTTGTAATAGGACAACGTCTCTTATCCCTGAGGAAAATAACTTTAGTTTTACGTGAGTCATCCAAAGAGTAATTTTATGGTCATTTTGAAATGTCCATCTCGTTTTAGAGTGCCTTGGAAAGCAGGAGGACTGGACCCGGATGCGGATGAACATAAACCTTACCTTTCTAAATTCAAGAGTCAGATTCTGAATCACTTGAAACAAGTTTTCAATCATCATCTCGAAGAACATCCAGAATTGAAATCAAGAAAAAAAATAGTACAGGTACATTCAACTTTTTTCTACTTTTCTTCGGATAGATTAACGATCTGGATACTAAAAGACGTCGAAAAGAATTTAGAATACAGGGTGATTCACCCAGATGACCTATTGGACGTTTATAGAAAACAGTTCATGATTGAAAATTCGGATGTGGGTTTTCTCGACAATGAACTTTCTCCCTAGAATGTTTTCAGACATCTGCGTTAATCTCCAACATCCGGTTATACCGGAAACAGCCTACGACTTTCCTATTTCGAATGGCACATCCAGTATAATATTGCAAAATTAAAGTCGTATCATTGAATTTTCAAATAGAAGAGTATTTGAAAACTCAATGGTGGTATTCACAACAATATGCCAACAGTTTTTAGCCAAGGTATGGTATATTGTTGTGAATGTTACCAAATGAGCTATCTAGTGATGCAAGAGGTATGAAATTATTTTATGGACGAAGTTCATTGCAGTGTACCCACATAGAATTTTCAGCCTAAAATTATGTTTAGTTTTCCATGAACGTCTGAAAGACCATTACCATGAATTATCCTGTATATTCGAATTGGATTTTGTTAGTATGAATTTTTGTATATTATAATCATATTTTTAAATCATACACGGTGTCCAGAAAAGTATTAACAAGACTTTGAGGGTAGATTCTCTAGTATATTTGATTCTCTGACGACTTGAAACTTTCAGGGTAGGTAGTGTGTCAGAATACGATGATTAAGTTCGTTATGGGGCCAAATCGACCAAATTGTTTCAGAGTTATACTCATCCGAATTTTTGAGGTTATTTCCTCCTACCTACTTATGCGATCGGATTTGAACTTGTTAATTATTCGAAGAATACTGGTCATAAGATCGACTTCGTGGGTTTCATTTGATCAGTCAATTCGAAAAAAATTCGAAAACATGTCAAATTTCGTGTTTTTTTCACGATATCGTTGATATTTCCGTGATGACTCAAAAAACACTGATCCGATCATGATCAAGAAAAATCAAGAAAAAAACATAAATTTGTTTTTTTACGAATTTGGGTTCGACGTCAGCACGTCAGTGCTCTATAATTTATTGTCGATAAAATCGATCAGAATAACTCCCGTCAAAGTGTTGACACTACTAACCTGGACACCCTGTAATAAACCCAAAGAAGAATACAATTTATGGTTGTTTTGCACGACTGAGTCCATTTTCCAGGAAAACTTTGAGGAGAATATAACTCATCTCACTCTATGTTATGGTGAGATCAAAAAAGATTTCACAGATACCGATGAGTTAAACAGATTAAGACAACTCATCACCTCTACCAACACACGTCTCTCTCCAATCATGATCTACGGAAATCAAGGTTCTGGAAAAACTTCCCTTCTTCAAACTATCTTCCGGGAAATTGATAACTGGTTAACATGCAGAATATTCAAGATCGTGCGGTTTGCATCAGCCACCCCACAAAGTTCCTATAATTTGGAACTGCTCCGTCTTGTATGTCAGCAGATCTGTATAGCGCTGAAGCTACCTGAAGGTTTTTTACCCAAGGATGCTTCTTTTGATCCTCTGTACGTGAATAAATGGTTTCAAAGTTTGCTTCGGAACTTCGAGGAATCAGATCAAGCTCTTGCAATATTCATCGATGACATCCATTTGCTAAATCCTCTCGATTTCGACGTTGTTTCTGGACTCAGTTGGTTGCCTATGACTTTACCGAAAAACGTTTTCATTTTTTGTACGACCGGATTGAAGGTAGACGACCTAAAATTGGCTCCACAGCAGAAGGAAAAACTGAAGAATGTCGAATTTTACACAGAACTTCCTGCAGCTCCTCCTCTAAGCGGTAAATATGCTCAGTGACTTCCGGAATATTAAAGGGTTTTCCAATAAGAGGTGTTATTTTGATATTCAAAGAAAAATGCCATTTTTCAACATAAATGATCGGATGTTTATTTCATTATAAAGAAAGTGAAAAATACCATCAGGCAAATGACCACCACGAGCACGCTTACAGGACCATATCCTTTTTATGAAATTTTCCATAACTAAATCGCAAAGTGGCTGCCCTATGTCCTCGATAGCCTCACGAATTCCATCTTTGAGGTCTTGAATCGACGCTGGGCTATTGGCGTAGACCTTCTCTTTCACGTGGCCCCAAAAGAAGAAGTCGCAAGTTGTTAAATCACAAGATCACGGTGGCCAATTGTGATCACCTCTTCAAGAGATAACACGGTCCGGAAACTTTTCCCGCAAAAGATCAATGGTTTCCCTGCTTGTGTGGCACGTGGCGCCGCCTTGTTGAGAGTAAACGTTGTCCAGATCAATACCATCCAATTTGGGCCATAAAAATCATTAATCATCTCTCGATAGCGCAATCCATTCACCGTAACTGTTGCTTCAGCCTCAATTTCGAAAAAGTAAGGTCCAATGACTCCGCCGGACCATAAACCGCACCAAACAGTCACACGTTGAAGAAAGCCCCAGATGCGACAATTTCGCTTGTTGACGAAGCCACCGAGGTGGAAATGGGCCTCATCACTCAAGATGATTTTTCCATGGAACTCCGGATCATTTTCATGCATTCCAACGACCCAATCAGCAAAGACACGACGTTGTTGATGATCGGTCGGCTTGAGTTCTTGTGTTAACTGAACTTTATAAGCTTTAAGACCCAAATCTTTATGCAAAATACGGTGTAATGACGTTTGTGGAATGCCTAATTCCAAAGAACGACGAGGAATGGACAAACCTGGGTTTTCTTCAACACTTTCGGCTACAGCAGCAATATTCTCGGATGTTCTTGAGCGACGTGCACGGGTTTTATCTTCACATCACTAAGTTGCCCCAACAGCTCGAATTTTTCCACCAATTTCTTTATTGCGGTCCGACAAGGTGCTTCACGACGACCCAAAAATGTTCGAGTTTCATGAACCGTCTCTGCCAAATATTCACCATTTTTATAGTGAATTTTAACAATTTCAATGCGTTGTCGAAGCGTGTATCGTTCCATTTTCATTAATGGCGTAGTTTCTACTTGTCAAATGTCAAAATGTGTCAGCTTCAAAAGTGACATCTACCGAAATAGCGGGCTATTCAAAATAACCTCTTATTCGAAAACCCTTTACAACCAGAAGGAATAACATACCTTACTTCATCAGCCCAATGGCCATATTTGAAGCAAAATATGATAACGTATCAACGTTTTGAGTACCGATTAAAGCTTATTTTGGAACGATTTTGCATCATTTTTTAGGTTTTTTCTGGGTTTTCACTAGCAATATCTGAAAAAAAAACCATTAAATTAAATATATTTGTCGAGGGCAGTTTCTTTGGAAACGGATCGCCTAATGAACAATACAGGAATGATATAGACGGTAAACGAAGCGAGATGTGACCTTTCAGGGAACAAATCTGACTCTTACATCAGAAAATTCTTAGATTTTTTTTCTTTTGATCTTTCGTTTTGAGACTTTTGTCAAATTGACATTTTCACTTCATTTTTGATGTAACACTACGACATTGCCAAAAAATGTTCACGAAGTTATTCTTTCTGGTTGTAACACTGAGTATACAGCGAGCAGTTAAATTGATCTGCTCACTTTCGCAGATTACGTACAACAAAAATTTTGTGATCTAGAAAAAGCCTTCACGCAAGCAGCAATAAAGAAACTATTTTTACTCTTAACGTGTACTCAATATGGATTAACTGAACTAGAGTTATTAGAAATTCTTATGCCTACAAGCAATAGTGACGTGATAAACCCTGAAAATGCTGAGTTCAACTTTTCCACACTATCTTCAGCGCTGAGGAAGCTTGGTAAGTTCTACTTCCTGTTATTACTATTCTATTATAAGTAATTTCCAATTAGGAGCAAATATTTTTCCATGATTATTGGCATTATTTGGTCAATATGAAGTTTTTCTTTAACGCGTTTTACGTCATTTCAAAATATGGCAGTTTTTGCACTTGTATTCAATATGTATTCACAAAACGATATTAAGAGTGAATTCGATCTATATGTAGCGCTGGAGAAAGTTTCATATTTTTTTCTTAACCGCCTTATAGACGAGTTAGTCCTTCATGAAATGTTCAGAAAAAATTTTGTTCTTTCTCATGATGCAGAATGATTCAGATTCAGATTGTAGTTTTTTAATTATGCTATGTTTTCAGTGAAGAAAACATTAGAATCTTAACTAACTTTACGAAGGATGATAATCGGAACATACTTTATACCAGCTTTCTTATTGAAAATTGTCAGTATAGAAATAAGGTCAGAAATAACTTGCACACTCTGCATATGACCTTCAAACTAACATTAAAAGTTTATCAACTAATCACCATTTAATATGAAACCTCCTATAGAAGCACCCTCTATATCTCAGATTTCACATTTTCTTCATCATATATGAGTTATGAACCTTTGAGGATTATGTGATAGTCAATGTTGAGCAATGTGTTTTTATCCCAGGTGACCTCATAAGAGAAAAAGTGATTAAGGGAAAGTTAATAATCGATTGGAGACATTCTGTGATCAAAGACCTTGTCGTGAAGCATTATCAGTTTTCTCAGGAAAATCTTAAAGCCATACACATCGAGCTGGCCGACTTCTATTTCGACGAGTTCTGTGACAAAGACGACGAATCAGAGGAAGGAGATGCACCAGGTGTATAGAGTTCTTTCTTTCGAGATTATTGATAATTGACGTATAATACCCATTTTCAGCACCCTTACTATCTGAAATGAGAGAAACACCTTTCAAATCGACGTTATATAGCGATGTTATATACAGTCGAAGACATATAGAAGAGTTTTGGATACATTTACTCAAAGCTGGGGATATAGCGAAATTGAAAACTCTTTGCACTTGCAATTACGACTTTCTGTTAGCTGCAGTGAGTTACCCTCGAACGTTGATAGTTATCAGTTTATGTCATTATCCGATTTCAGTTGCAAACTTTCTCAGTGAGTTATTTGAGATGTATTCTCAAGCACGTGAGATGCTATTTGCTAGACAGGGAGATAGAACTGGTATACTACGCTATTAAAATGTCCACCGATATACTAACTAGGGATACCTACCAGTTGGGCACTCAGGTATTGCACATATATACGAGGTCTGATTAAAATATACAGTGAAAGTTTTTTCAAGCACCGCAGTAGATGATGCTGCATCCATTTCGTATAAGATGTCCGATTGCTTGTTCCATTAAGGTATTTTATATCGAGTTTTCCCCCCTTCCAAACTTCTTAGTCAGTCTCCAAGAGCATCTTGGATTTACAGGGTGTCACATTGAAAACAAGACAGGAGTCCTTTCTAATAGATAAATCAATATATTGGAAATTGCTCGAATAAATCTATTTTTTCTTGAGGGATACATTTTCTGAGATAAGATCCTCATCATATCATTTCGTACCTTTCTGCGGCAACTCCAATTCCTTAAATTGATAGGTCGTACGATATGTTGTTGATAAGGTCTATTCCTGCTTTATATGTCAGATGACATTTTATGAGACTTTATCATTCATTCATGATAATATGATGATGAGTGTCCTGGATAGTTCAATCTAACGAATGCTCAAATTGAGCCCCACCAACTTCGATACATTGGTTGCTTAAACTACCATCTCATACTCTGAAGCATTTCGAAGATAATCTGGAAACAATTCGCTGGTGTTATTCTTCCAGAGAGGCGCTTTCTGTGGCATAAATTTTGGTTTTAAAGTGACCTGATGAAAAAAACCCTACAGGTCTGGAGATCTGACTGGTCACTCTTCAGGACCCCTTCGACCAGTCCACTGGTTGAGCAAGTTCATAACCAAAAATTGTCTGATAGTATAGAGACATAATAAGACGGTACATCATTTAACTGTCATATTCAGAAATAAAGAACTTTTCATCAATATATTGCATGATCCAACTTCCTCATTCAAATTTAAGGAATTGAGGTTGCCGTGCAGATGGATGATTATGTGATGATGGACCTAATGTAAAATAAATGTAACCCTCAGGATCAAAATTGACTGGTTCGATTTTCCAAAATCTTGATTTTTCTACTATCAAGAACCTCTGTTTCCTCTCCCATGTGACACCCTGCATACATCAAGTGAAAAGATCAAGTTCAATTTTTCGTTTCAAAAAGTGCCAAAGAGGCTTTCTGGCTTTTCTCGGAAACTTTGTGACACAATTCATAACACTGAAATTACCACGCAAATGTAACCGAAAACTGTTCCAAAACAAGTCTTTCAAAAATGTTTCTAGTAGTGGATCCAACGTTGGCATAACTGCATCTCTAGTCCAAGATGATATAGATATCCTAAAGGGGATTTACTTGCCTTGTAAACCTCTAACTTTGTTTGAAATAAAATTATTCACCGTGTTTTTTGATCAGACCTCGTAACTATAATCAAGACCAAGTCTTTCGAAATGGGCGATTTTCTTTGTCATTAATGAATATAAAATCGCGTAGTTCGAAAAACTAATCCATGGCAAGGTGTTGACTGTTTTCTTCCAAAGTTGATAGCATGGTTGAGACCAGTTAATGAAAAGGACGGTGGAATAATCAGTTCCTTGGTAACCTCAGCAATGGCATGGTGCGATGGTTTCACCCTCCCTTTGGTAGTTCCAATGACAGACTGGCTTCAACCCCCACTTCCAGAACAGTCTAAAGTAATGCAAATACAGAACGTACGCTTGGTTGAGTGTACACCTTCAGGGCAACATATAGTATGCGTTACGGATAATGATCCTCAACTGTGGCATATAATGACGGGTCAATTGATACATACCTTCACAGGTAATGAGTTGTTTTGGTGTAGGAAGAAATGTATTAACTACCTATTCTTCCAGGTCATAAGGGCACTATCAGTTGCATGGCTATTTCCAAACAATCACAATACTTGTTAACAGGTTCTGAAGACCTCAACATCATAGTTTGGGATTTGAAAGCATTAACGCTCAAATTGAGAGTGGTGGAGCATATAGCACCGGTACTTTGTATCACCAGTGCTTTATCAAACTCACTCATTATAAGTGGCGGAGAAGATAGCAGTATAATAATAAGCTCATTGAGTAGCGGAAAAGTCATAACGAAAATAGATCATCACAGGGGTCCAGTAAAATCAGTGAAAACTACATCTACAGGAGACGTCCTGTTGTCTGCAAGTGAAGACTTCAAAGTCTGTCTCTGGTCATTAGAATCCTTCACATTACTCAACACAATAACCTTCAGTTATCCGATAAAAACAATAGACGTTTCAGCAGATTCTGTATTCCTGCTAGCCCTCTGTAAAGATAATAATTTATATCTGAGAACATCCGCAACAGGGACAAAATTACATACTTTATCTGAGCACAAGTCAAGGGTAAGGGATATGCGAAGATATTATGTTTTTATCGTGAACACTATTTTCAGGTTACCTCAATATGTCTCACACAAGACAGTAGCAAAGCGATTGTTGGCTGCATTGACGGTAAAGTTTACATTTATAATGTACATAGTGGTAAAGTGGAAAAAACTATATCTGATACGAATGGTGAAGTGACATCTGTACGCCTTACAGAAAAGGATGATTTTCTATTGAAAGGAGGTGAAATTATTCCAGAAATTTACTTTACTGATATAATATAATGTGGATTATTTCTAGGAGCCAATAGGGTCGTTGTCTATCCTTTCAGAGGAAATGATAACGATACTACAAAACAATTCTTCAAACCTAAGAAGAAGAACCAAAATCTACAGATGCATACAGGTTTTCTCACCTGCATCGATATCTCTAGAGATGGTATACTGGCAGCAAGTGGCGGTACAGACAGTTTAGTCAATATCTGGCAGCTAAATAACCAAGAATTGACCTTCACACTTAGCGGTCATGCAGGAACGGTATCTTCAATTAATTTCGCAGCGAATTGCACTTTTGTTTGCTCAGGTTCCGAAGACAAAACCGTCAAAGTCTGGTCTTTATCAGCTGGAAACTTGTTGAATACGTTTTCGGTAGGTATATAATCAAGAAATTCCCTTTTGATTCATAGCTGGTAAGCACGCAAACGTTGTCTACTTGTCAGC
This sequence comes from Myrrha octodecimguttata, assembly GCA_958510865.1. Taxonomy (NCBI): domain Eukaryota; kingdom Metazoa; phylum Arthropoda; class Insecta; order Coleoptera; family Coccinellidae; genus Myrrha; species Myrrha octodecimguttata. Next base: position 30,595,406 of record OY294065.1, on the reverse strand, counting down.
AACATTAAACAGTTGGGGTGCAAAGGACGTGACCGATAAAGATCTACACGCGAAATGTTCTAATCTAATTACTTAATTCTTCTTCAACTGATGTTTATTTTTAGGCCCATCAATTTCCAATTTCCTGTGTTTATATATTCATGGATTCAACCAGAGTCATTTCTAGCGATAAAAATGATAATATTTTTGTATGGAACCCTGATAATGGTAATGTTTTCAATTCGTACCAAGGACCGAATAAGTGCATCAAAATCACCAACACCATGAAGTACAATGTAAGTGCATTCGTTATAAACCCTGACCATTTTGCAGTCTAAAAATATATTTAGATATTTCGGAAAAAAAGAAAAGCTCCCGAAAGAGTAACCTAACATACATAGCAAACCGGTTTTGGTTTTCTATCACGGGATCATGGGGATATTTTTCATTTGTGCCTTTCAAATTTTAGATTGCCTCAAACGGAGATACCACTCTGAAAATATGGGCAACTAGCGGAGATGAAAAATATGTGGTCAACCATTCGAAAGAAATAACATGTTTTGTTCTAACCATGGATTCCCAGTTTGTTATAACGGGATCTAAAGATATGTCCCTGAAAGTCTGGCAGGTTTCTGGAGGAAAGCTATCACAAGTAAGCCATTCTTCTAGGAAACTCAAATCCTCATTACAAATGGTGAATATTGTCATCGTTTTCAGGTACTAATGGGTCACACGGCGGCTGTCACGTGTGTAGCTGTTTCAGTGGCAGACAAAACGCAAATAATATCTGGATCTTTCGATAACAACCTCATAGTGTGGGACATAAATACTGGAGCAGATCTGCATACCCTATCGGCCCATCTGAGTTACATAACCTGTGTCAAACTGTCTGGTGACGGTACTTTGGCGATATCAGGTAAAAGGAACTAACAATTCGTTGAAACCACTTATCGAAATTACAAATTGCTTTTCAGGTTCTGACGATAAGAGCATTATCATATGGGACGCAAAAAAAGGACTACAACTAACATCTTTACAACTGCATTTTTCAGTCGTTTGTATAGAGCCTACAATGGATTTTTCGAGAATTGCAGTCCTTCTCAAAGATACAAAATATATGCCTATTATATGTTTACACAACACCACTGCTAAATTCGTGAAACTTCCAACATACGCTACGAACGAAAAGAATATTATGGACAGTAAGTAGAAAAACCTATCTTGACCGTTAAAACAAAAATAATAAAACTATTTCAGACCCGAAGCCATCATCTAAACGCCAGATGAAACGCTTGTTGAAGAAGGAAGTGTCACTAGATACCTATACATGGCAGAAAAAATACGCCCATCTCACATCTAATTTAGTGATACCAGCTGTTGATGAGAAATTCAAAAGACGCTTCTCAATCTCAGCGAGTATGGAGGAAATATCCAAATTACCACAGACTCAAGAGTCGAAGAAGGTGGATAGACAGTCGAAATGTTCAGACGAAAGATTTGAGTTTTTTATATTTCAGGGAACCCTCACGAAGCAAGCTTCTTTGGCTCAATCTCAGCATTTCGATCAACTTGAGGCTCTATGGAACGAGAGATCTCCTCCTAGGCGTAAATTACAGCAGGTGAAATGCTTTAAACACTCAATTTTATCTGTTGCTTTGTTCTATTAAGTTTTATAAAGTGCTGAGCTCAAATCTACTATTTTGTGGAATATATATTGTTCTTGCGGCTAAAAATTAAATTTAAGAAGAGCTAAATATCAATAATCCAGATCATAGTATAAATATCTCTTTTTATACTATGTCCAGATGCAATTTCGTATAAATGCAGAAGATTGAAAATATTAATTAAAATTTCTGTTCACTTGCGGTTAAGGAACAGAATTCTTTGTGTACGTGTCAGCCATGATGTTTTCATCCATTGATTCAGAGATGGAAAAGCGCAAACAACGCGTAGGAAACTGACTATATCTTTTGTATTTGTGATTAAGAAGAAAACAGTAAACTGAAAATTGACAGTATCTTCCGATCCTACCAATAGATGTCGCAATTTGAAGCAAATAATTCAAAGCGATGGTAAAGATTTTTTCAATAGATATTAGGAAATAAAAAGATGCCGTTTCATAATGTCGACGAAAAGTTAGGTAGATCATAAATTGTCGACATAGCTATCAACAATAACGGAAGATAAAAGAAAAACATGGAGAAATGGAAGCTGACTTCAGCTTTCGTTCGTCTATTACTCGAGGCGCGCATGGTCATGACTAAATGAAATAAAAAAATGAATTTCGCGCGAATTTTTCGCTAATGTTTTAAGTATTTGTCAAAGCGTTGTTATACGATGGTAGAATACTCGCCACTTTGGAAATAAGCTTTTAAATATTTCTCAGTTTCAAAATAGTTTTTTTTTTTCGGATCCGAAACCTATCAGTATTCATTCGCCAGTCTACATCATTCAGAGACCATGGACGAAATTCTTTAGTTTCGGGAATGACAATTATGACTGAAAGGATATTTATTTTTTTTTGTTTCAGAGCCTTTCGAAGCAATCATCCCTAGCAGAATCTTATAATTCATCAGAAGAAGATCACCTTGACAACAGTGAGTAAATAAACAATGTCTGTGTTGTAAAATAATGTAACTTTGTTGCAGTGTAAGGAAGGAATTGTCCACTCTCAACGGTAGAGTACTTTTCGATGTAGCACACTCTAAATATCAGAAGCAGAAACCTTTGGACCATCCTCCACATTATAATTTCAATATTTGCTCTATTTCCATCTATCGCAAGTGTATCTTGCAATAATTCTTGTCTTGAATGTACCTATAGGTGTATAACCGAATTTCTATTTTCTTTACCTGAAAATTTAAACTGTAAAGCTATGTGGAACACACTTCAACCTCATGCTAGTGTTTATTCGCGAGTAAGAGGATGATTGAATCTTCTTAGATTAGAGCCAAAATAAGTAAATTTAAAAAAAGTACCTTAAAACACTTATGAAATTGAAAGTTATTGAAAAATGAAAGCCAATATCGCAGCAGATAATCTAAATGACAAAACTCTGATGAGATATATATTTATAGAAAATTTTGTTTGTAGGTGAAAGTATAGATAAATGTACCTTAATATTGTAACATCGTTCCTACTAGGTACAGTGTGTTCATTATCCTGAGACGATATTTTTAGAGGTCCTATTCTTTATGCATTTCCAGTGAATTGATCTCGTAGAAACGTTAGTATGTACTCCTTTGATGGAACAACGAAGACTGTTGCTTTTTCTCCTTTGAACTATATAAAACGAAATTCCCAATTAGATTCAAAATAGGCAGTATTAAAGTTTCCTTCGACCTTCTTGAAATATCGAACAAGTATTTTGTTGTTAACTCTAGAAGGATTCCCAGGTATTGCGAAGTCTATCAACTTAGCTCACTATGTTCTATTCAACGTAACAAACTCTCCATAATTTATGTTAAGTTGACTTGTTACCTTATCATTCAGAAAAGTAAATGAAGAAACAGTACTTTAGTATTTTTATTCATCTACAAAATACCCTTCGATTCCTAAAATTATACAATTTTCAAGCAATCGCGAAATATATATTTGATCGCCACCAGGCTCTGATCGTATTATCATCATATTGAAAAAAATCAATTCAAGTGGGATAAATAAATAGAACAACAATTTTTTATTTCCGTTAACAATTACAAAACTAGTTTATACAATTAATATCATCCCAAACTTGATCTTGATGAAACAAATGTTTAAATTATATATACGATTGCATTTAAAAAAATTACAATAGAAGTTGTTCCGTAAAAATAGGTAACAAATATAAAAAACTCTAGTATAAATGATGGAAACGATTCAATAATTTAAGAATTTTAACGCGAATTTACCTATTGATGATCTTTTTTATCTTTCCGTTTTCTTTTCTTCTTTTTGTCTGACTGAAGATCTTCATCTTTTTTGAGGAGGCAGTGTCTACAGTACCAGTTTTCATTTTCATCAGGAGGAACTTGAATACCAACGCAAACCCTGAAAATTGCTCAGTTTTAAACGAATCCTAACGAAATATGAACAAATAAACTAACCAATGATACCAGGCATCACAACCATCGCATCCTATCATAGGACTTCCATCATCTTGTCGACTACACGCAGGACAAATCCATACTTCATTTCCTTCAGCGTCCTACATTGAAAATATTAGTGTAAACGTAAAACTGATAGGTGTTATATCTTCTTATTCTTTTCAAATCCAGTTGCTCGCACCACAAAATGGAATTCTTTATTGAAAAAAATTCAGAGCGAAACCTTGAACCGAACCAAAAGGTTTATGATCGCTATCAACAATTCCGTTTCTAGTATTATAATACTTCTCATATGGAACAAACTCCATATCTTGCTGTTTCCATTATCCATTTTTTTTAATTGTTGAGTAACTTTAAATGCAGAAATTGTAAATCGAATATTGATCAGTGTATGAAAAGTTTTTAACTCTTTTTAATATAAGTTTTCTTCATATATGTATAAAAGAATAAGAAGATATAAACAAACTTAAGGGCCTATGACTAAAGGCGAATTTTGGCGCTGTAACCACAGGTAACCATAGTTAGTAGTTACCCGTGACGTCATAGTCACGTAGTTACTTCTGTCTGTCAACTTCAAAGAGAACCTCACTTTTTTTTCTTCTGTCTGTCAACTCCAAAGAGAACTTCGATACTATCTTGTATCGGAAGACTTCTTTTATTTAGAAGAATGGAAATTGTTTCCATTTTTATCAAACAAGCGTGCAAAAACAATAATAAAAAAACCTGCCAGATGTTTCAAAAATGAACATTAAAAATTGGGTAGAATTCTCGACTTCGTTGGAAATTAATTTATCGTTATCGGGAAAAAAGTCAAATAAATTAATAAGGACTACAAGTGTATTCTTTATTGATATTTCCTAGCTTTCGTTCCTACTTTTGGAACTTCTTCAGGGACTGAAAACGAAATGATGTTACTTGAAATGAGCATTCACTTATAGAAGTGCTAAAAAAAAAACTCACATTCAATGTGAATTTTGAATACATACGACCAATTACTATCTACCATATAATTTAATGTTTCATCAATAGCTGCAACTTCTGAACCATATAATTGGTTTCACAATAGAAATTATTAATTAAAATTTCTTACACTTTCTTTTCAAAATCTAAAAACAACAACTAAAACAAGCTTAAATGCAATCTAAAAAAAATTTTGCACCGGTACAAAACGACAGGAGGAGTGACTTCTTTCCCGATAACGATATATGAACATTAAAAATATTTGAAACTTCCATAGAATATGACTCCCAATTATTTTCATTCTCGAATCTATGTTCATAAACTCATTCCATTTCACTCTTTCGAAAGAGATAGAACTACATACCACACGAGTAACCCTGCTCAAGAGGAAGGTTACGCGGTATGGTATGGTATGCATCATCAATACGTCATAGTTACATAGTTAGCTCCGCGAAAATGTGGTAACCCAAGTAACTACATGTAACCACAATCTGTAGTAAGCTGTGGTTACAGCGCCAAAATTCGCCTTAAATAGCTTAGATGAAAAGCAAATCAATATTTGTCTCTGGTTTCCATCTACGCTTATACCATTTTTGGGCCCCTGCTTCATAAGATAACTTGAAGGGAACAAAATTTAGTCTTTTGACCAAACAGTTTTCGAAAAGTTGGTTCAAGCCACCACTTGTTTATGAATTTCAATTGACTTTCGCGGAAACATACTTGGATACATCTATACAAATCTGAGGGATACAAATTAGTATTTATGAATACCCTAGAAGACTAAATTCTGTTCCATAAAACCATCAATCTTAAATTCAACTGTGAAATATCCAATAAAGTTATTGCATGAATATGAACAAATGCACCTTCCCTTGTTAATAACTCCAAATCAATGTTGTTATTGTTATGGCGCTCCTTCATTCCAATATCATAATGAAATTAGGCAAATCTATCAGTTTCGAAACTTACCAAAATGAATAACTACAAAGTTCACACATTCATACATGATTGGATCGCTGTAGTCAGACTTTAAAATCATCCTGACTTAATGTCTAACGAAAGTATTAGATCATCTCTAATAATACCAAATTTTGCTTGTGGATTAAATTGTTAACAGAAATTTATTTTGAACATTTATCTGAGAGCTCCTCATTATCAAGATGTAATAGGAATAGGCAGATGGATCAATATTACATAGGCACAAAAAATAGTTTTACTTATAGAAACTGATAGAATTATTCTCACCTCCCATGAAATTTTCTGAAACTTGAACGAGTACTATCTACACTTCAAATGGAGTAAAGTAAGTAAATTAATACATGAACAAACATTCATCGTTCAAATTTTAGGTATATGTTAGTAATGCATGTTTTTTCCACATAAAAGATGTTCCAAGCTCAATATGGAGATGATTCTTTATGTACATAAACCCAATGATAGAAATCAGTTGCAATTTCATTCCATTTTCAACCATATCGCCTTTGAAAATGCAATGAACATTCTAGGGCATCCAATTGAAACTATTTTCTTTGTTCAAAATCCAGAAGTACATAACTAGTCACTGATTCAAAATCATACAAAGCGAATATCAGGATTTTGTGGCTTTATACCCGTTGTCATCTATCAAGACCAAAACTTCATTACGATCTATAAAAACAGACAAAATTTATGAATAAAAGGTATCTAGCCAATTATATGACAAACTGCAAAAAAGCGTTTTTTCGAATATCAATTAATCGATGAAAATAAATCTATATCGAGGGGAAATTGTTGAAAATTCTGAACTGGAACTAAAAAAAAATTAGCTGTTGTTACCTGGAAGGTTGATAAAGACACAAAAATGAAGGATATTCAAAAAAATATTCATAATCTTCCTGAAAACTAGGTAATGACCGTTAAGAATTTTAATATCTGTTCCACGACAAATTTTAACGAATACGAACTTACTTTCTGAATGGGCGAGTGCTTCTTTTTTGGCTTAACTGGTTTAGCTTTGACAGGATGAACTTTCGGCCTGCTTGGCCCAGTTAGCTGTTTAGCAGTTGTCTCAGGAATATCCTCGCGTTTAATATTTTCCTCAGCTGCATAAACTCACAAAACTTAGCAAAATTCAAAAATAAAATTTCTCAAAGTGAATCAATTGCCACCACCCTACACATCGAGATGCAATTCTGAATTACGTCAAAAAACACTAAGAAGAGATCTGAAGTTTTAAAATCAAATTAGTTGAATTCAGCAAACAAAGAATTAAAAAAAAACCGGAATGATTTATCTATAGGGATAATAGGAAGGAATACATATATCTACGGTGAAAGCATCAATTCAAGTAGGGTAAAAACAAAAATTCATCCAAAGCAAATGTAATTTACCATTCTCCACAATTAAACCAATAATGCTGCACCTTTATCATACTCATATCCTATTTACACTCATTTACATCCAACACAAACACTTTGGAGTAAAGTTCATTCGATTTGAAGGTGAACCTATTGCAACATGGACACACTGAAGAGAAAATGTTTTTATTTTTTCTCGGAAAATGATTTTCTTGGTGTCCTAGCTCAAATATCCTAGAGAAGAAGCATTTTGAAGCTCTGATATCGTTTTTTCGATCTTACAGTTATCATGTAGTCCTAGGTTTTAGGGAATGCATGATAACGGAGGCTCCCAAAATAGTCTGACCAAAAAATCTCAAAACAAGAATCTCAGAGCTTCAGAAAACTTGTTTTGAATATTTGATAAAACTTTTTTTATCTAGTCAGAGTCTGTCAAATACCACCCGAATTCTCAAAAATAATTTTCACCTCTTAATTTTTCATTATTGTTCTTGAAATTTCGAATTGTCAACCGAGTACGAATCATGTAAACCGAGGATATTATCCAATGATATTCAATCTTTTTCGAAACAATAAAATTCATGCGCCAAAATGATTAAAATTTAGAATCCTTCGACCTATTTCTCATTCATTTAATTATTTTTTCCTTTTAAACTGAATTGAAACTACTTGAATAATGGTGTACAATCCAACCAAGATAAAATTAAATGAAGAACAAGTTGCAAATAACCGCAAGTGGTTATTACAAGCAATTAACCCTAAGCCTTTTCTGTATAGTTTCGGACATCGCAAGACAAGCTTAAATTACGAATGCCCAAAAATTATTGCAGCCTTAATATTAAAGATGAAAGAATGGATAGAATGATGTATTTTAGTAAAACGAAAAACATGATGAATTTTCGATTCCCACAAGCCACTGTCTTTACTTACAATGTATTTTGATGGAGGTGCTGGAGGAGGTTCAAAGACTGGTTCTTTCTTAATATCAACCTTAAGTTTAATCGGTTTGATTTCCGGTTTGTGTTTTTTCTTCGGAATAGCGTAAGTAGTATAAGGATAAGTTATTTCAATCGCTGCAGATAAAATAAAAAAAGAAACAATAATGAAAATTTTGGATAATTAACCTTAAAGGAAGGTGAAAGCTTTCCAAGCAATCTCATTGAGAGAAATTTTAATCAAAGAAAATTCATAACTATGAACAAAAACTTATACACTGTCACAAGAGGCTAATTCACCAACAAAATAAATCATATATGGATGAATCAATGAAAGTGCTTGGAAACATTTTGGGATTGTAGGAAATATCCAATCACACATCTGGTGGAAAAACAAGAGAATGGTAATGAAATTATAAGTCTGAGAAAACCTGGATTTACAGATGCTTTGGTTATACACTAAAAATTGGTATGATTTTGTGGGACGCTAATAATTATTTGAACCTCAAGGAAGAAAACTACAATTGAAAACATAAACTAAATTATTTTACGACATAATTAATATGCGCTATGTTCAACTTCTATGAACAGGAAAAATAATAATTGTTAAAAGCAGGTAATATTAATGTAGTAGATGTTCAACCGAATCAATGTCCTATGCTATATTTCTCAGTTGAATAGATTCAGATAAAATATTTATCACAATACATATTCTATTACCAAACAACTACGATAACTTCAATACAATATCACAAAGAACAGAGATAGGAATTGGTTTCTCGGAGAAGAACAGAGCTCCAGCAATAATATGTAACATAATCACAAGGACGAATATCCGTCGATAAATCAACAAACATTCCCCCTTGATCAGAGCTAATCATCCAATCAACCAAAACACCTACACCGAAGAAGCGGATCCAAGTAGAATGACTACAGCTGTTTCACAATTGTTATTGATCGTCAGGTCAACTTAACTTGGATAAACCGCAGAGAGTTCTCTCGATACTTGTTGCCTTTCAGAAGGACCGCTGCAGTATACAACATACAGCGCGCCATCTGCCAGGAGCATCTTGCGAGTCTCACCTTCGAGTGCAGAATACTTTGTGAAACAGCTGTAGTCATTCTACTTGGATCCGCTTCTTCGGTGTAGGTGTTTTGGTTGATTGGATGATTAGCTCTGATCAAGGGGGAATGTTTGTTGATTTATCGACGGATATTCGTCCTTGTGATTATGTTACATATCATAAAGAACGTTATTAGATTGATTCAAGGATCGATGCTGCTTTCAAAACTGTCGTGATGATATGAACGTGAAACCATATGGAGATCCCTAATAGGAAAACCAGCACCATGAGAAAGTGCCTCATGCTTTCATGAGCCACAAAAAGGTTGCTTCATAAATTGGCGAGAAAATTATTTCTTTCTCTTCCCTACATAGCAATCACTCTGTATGTGACCAATTCGGGGAATGAGGAAATTTCTGACGCAGATGGATTTTCTTCTCTGAAGCTTTTGATAGTTTTTGATGATAGAATTGATTCTTTCCTTTCTTCTTAACATCAATTTCGAATTTTCTACTTTTCTACTCTTTGAAACTCGTTCCACATATATTTTACTAGCTTCAATTATATTCTGAATCATCCGCCCGATCAATATAGCATATATTTGAATCAATAAAAATTCTAGAAAAGCACTGACATGAAGTCAGCAGCTTTTGCGCGCATGTTCACATTCGTGATAGAAAAAAACTCTTTTTTTTCAGTTAATCTATCTAATGAAATACGATAATCACGAAATTTTGAACAAAATTGTCCATTTGCGTTTACCGACTAGTCTCATCATGATCAAATCAATATCTTTCATCAAACTTACTAACAATACTTTCCAACAAATTTTACAATATGTTGCGCTTCGGTATTCTACAACTAATTATCAAGTAACCAAGTTTCAATCTCATTGCATAAGTAGTTCCAGGGATATTAAGAAAATAAACTGAAAAATTCAAATTTCCAAATTTGTTTGGCCGATCGACGCATTCAGGGGTGCGTTCAGATGCTACGCCGTGTGACGCCGGGCGCGTCCCAAAGCGTTCAGATGATTACGTCTGGCAAATGGTTGGGTCGTTCAGATGCTTGGGAGAAACTTTACCGGGCGTCCAACCGTCCAACCCAGCCCGTACATGGGTAGAAATTAACCCGCATGCGCTTTGCAGTTTATAATGACAGGAGTGAGCAGTTTTGGTTATGTTTACAATTTCAAAATCAGATTTAATAGTTGTTAACTCTCGAACTGTTTGTACCTCGGAGGAAGAAATATATATTTCTTCCTCTGAGACTTGTATATGCATTTTTGTCTTGCCAAAAAGGGGAATTTCAAAAATATAATTTTTTTGGAGTTAAGTAAGATAAGATGAAATTTGACATTTACACCACATCGTTCAGATGAATCTTCTAGTCAACGGCTACAACCAAGAAAAATCCTACCGTGCGATTTTTGTCTACCGGGTAAAGCATCTGAACGCACTCCAGATGCGCGCGCAACCTACCCTATAAGTTTCAAGTAGCTAACTTTTTCCGTTCCCGAGTTATCGAGATATCGGACGGTACGCCGGACAGAATCGATTTTGACATCAAATTCGTCCAATCTCGTCATCTAAGGGAAAAAATCGAAATTTTGAACAATATGCAAAAACGATAGCACGCTATTGGCAAGAACATGCGCGCAAAAACGCAAAACTATTTACGCGTCCTCAAGTGAAATATTCATGCAGCTCCAGTATTATATGAGGTGTGTAAAAGTATGAGTAACAGAACGACTTAGCACCTAGGAGAGACCACAGGTCACAATAGGTACCCTCGAGTGAGTTTTGAACTGGTTCTGGTTAACTTTCAAATGAGATCTCTGTTTTCGAATTGGCTGGTGGATACAACACAGTCAATAAGAAAAGAGAAATATCATTAGAAAGTCAACCAGAAATAAAGCTCGAGTGACTGTGATACTCATTCAATACACGATATTTGACATCCAAAAAATTGAGAAATTCCTATGAAGAGGCTATGAAAATGTACAAAAATACACACCTCATATATCAAATTTGAAATTACTGAATACCTAACCAACAAAATGCATGGAATAAAAAAAACTAAAATTTTTGTTTTTGAAGCTGTAAAATCAATAGGATTTCTTCAGCCTATGCAGAAGTCAATTAAAAAAAAAAGTTGAGTACTTACGTGGCACAACAGGCTGTTGTGGTGGTGTTGGTGGGGGCGTATTCTTTGATTTTGGTGGACCTGTTACTAAGGCAGAAATTTTAGCTAGATTAGACCCACTGTCTGGCTCTTCAAACAATTCTAATTCCTTTTTCACTACTGGCTTGATATTCCTAAAGGAAAAAATTCAAATATGAACACTTGGTTAACTTCACAATGGGAAATAGCATTGTTTCAGTTCCGAGTTCAGAACTGTTTGAAACGGTTCGTGCATGCGCGTTCCCGAATTTGTGTTTTGGTTCTTTTCAGAACCGATTCGGAACTGTTGACTTGTGAAAGAAATTCTCACAATACAGTCTGAACTGCTTCAGAATAGGTCTCGTGCATGTATTTTTTTTAACGTTGGAATCAAATATTCTATCCGTGAGAATACTGAAAAAATTATATCGCTGTCAAAGATTTCAACTTTCAAGGAGGAAACGACCTTTTAATTTTAGCTCCACTTAATGGCTGTTTAAACGTTAGAAACTTCAAACTTCGCGAATTCCTCTATTCTGTGATTGAAAACGAAGGGCAGTGTTTCTTTCTCAAGATCCTGATGAGAACCCGAACTTGGTTCATGTTTTGGTTCCATCGTTTTTAGAACTGTTCTAGTACAGTTCCTAATCTGGCATCCACAGCGCATCAATTCTGCTCAGAAGAACTGTCCTAGGACCATTCTGAATTTGGATTGATTACCCACCCCTCTCATGTTTTTCAAAACTATTCTAGAAACGTTCCTAATCTTCAGGAGCGCATTGGTTCTGCTCAGAACTAGAACTGTTGTGAATTTCGTAACCGATAGAAAGCTAATAAAACCCACTTACAATTTTTTCGTCGTTGTATCTGGAGTAACTGGCCGAGGCGAGGGAGATTTTAATTTAAGGGTTAGTTTAGGCACTGCTGTTGAAGGCTCTTCTTTTACCTGCAAAATTTCACACGAAATTTTTGCTGTATAACACGGTACAACTGAACTCACTTCTTTTTCTTTACGTTTCTCCCTCTTTTCCTTCTTCTTTATCTTCTTTTTCTCCTCTTTCTTCTCAGCCTTAAGTTTCTCCTTCTTCATTTTCTTTTTTAATTTGTCTTTCTTCTCTTTTTTATGTTCCTTTGATTTCTTATCCAATTTATCTGGTTTCATGGTTGAAGTTACAGGTTCAGGAGTTCTAGGAGGGGGCAAACATGCAGGTTCGGGTACTGAGGATGACGAGCAAGGTGCTACATCCTCCATTTTGGGCACGAAATTAGCTAAAGGATTCGGAAGAGTTGGTAAATTTTGTGGTAAATATGGATTTTGACCAAAATCAGGCAAATTCAATAAAGGGAAAGGACTAGGAAACAAGGGATTGGACAGGGGATTCAGTGGATTACCTAAAGGTGGTGGTATTAAACCTGGGCCTGAAAAATTATTGCGGATAATTTCAATTCTTCGCTGGAACGGTAGCTATAATAAATAATTGATAAAATTATTATGGTTACCTCCAAAATTGGCTAAGAAATGCAAATTAGAACGTCCCATATTATAACCCCCAAAAGGAAAATCGGGCAACTGTTGAGGCACAGGTGACTGCCTATGCATAGGCACATCGATTTCAGCTTTTGGTGTTTTAGGTCTATCTACTAGAGCTTCTGCTTCATTACAAGATCCATAATTCATATGTGGAGGCTCTGATTTCGGAATCTACAACCAAATTGAATTCTATTAACTACAGGACCGCACATTGTCATATTTTCTCAACAGGATACTCGAAAAAAAAAAAAAATCCAGACGTATATTTCTGTAGGACTCAGTTTTTCCCTCACATCAATGATACAAAATGATCAAATTTGTTGAAGCCTGAATAACTGTGTTTCATTCACCCTTATTGTATACAAACATCATCTATATATTTCCAAACAGGTGGAAAATAATCTTCTAGGTTTAAGATGTAATTTCGTGAGTAAAAAAATTATACAGTAAACAAACCATAGCTTCCTGCACTTAATTTGAGCACTTTGAGCACGTGTGTTTCCAGTACATACCTTTGGAACCTTCGGTTTCCTCTTTTTCTTCTCCTTGACTATGGAAGGTGGTGTCGCCATCATCTCAGGAGTTTTGGGCGTCGATGGGGTACCAGGAGGTGAATCATCGAAATACATCGGCTCTGGTTTGATATTCACATCGACACGTGTGGGAGGGATTGGTTCAATGGTTATATCACTTCTAAATTGCTTCAGCTTAGGAATCAAATCTTCAGGTTCGTCTATTATCAGATCTGGTGGACTGGAAGGCTCCTCTTTCTCCTCCTTCTTGACGGTTACTCTCTCTTCAAATTTCTCTTTCACGTTCGATATTTTCTTAAGTATATTAACTTTCTTCCGATCGGGAACTGTGTGAAGTTTATCAACATTATTTACAACATTACGATTATTGAGGGATTTTGGGGGCAATGGAGTTATAGTGGTATTGAATTTTTCAGTCTTCATACGTGCTGCTTGCAAAGTTTTATTATTGAATTTAACTGGATTTATTTTTTGATTTGGAGGTATCTGAGGAAGTTTACCCATATTCAAAAATTGGCTGAATTCTGGCATGAGAGTCATATCCTGGGCGAATTTCTTCATCGTCTTCATCTTGAATGGTTCCTTGGGCGGATGCTTTCTCACTTTATCAGCGTTATTCTTAAAAAGCTCTTTTCCTACTCTATCCCTCTTCCTGTCGACTTTTTTCATCGGCCTCGGATTTTTCTTTGTGGGTAAGACGCCACCTTTATAGTCAGAATTTGATGAATTTACAACAGGTGGAGTTGGCTGTGGTGGGGGTTCTATAGGTGGGGGTATTGGGGTTTTTGCTTCTGGGAGTCGCCCTTCACGAGCAGGGGAAAGGAATCCTGAAGTTGTCATCATTACACTACTTATTTCTCGAGTTGGTCTGCTTCCTTCATCCTCTCTCCTAAAAGATGAAATTTTTGATGAGTAGTAGTTAAGCTTAGTAAAGTTGGATATCACTTATTCCTTTCTTTCACGAAATTTTCCCGATTCTCCTTGGTACCAGTGGCATTCGACCTTACCAATGATATGAATTCACACAATGGAGTTTCTTCAGCGAATAGTCTTGATGGGACGGTTTCACCTATTTTCACAACTGCCCAAAGGCGTACGAACAACTTCTTTTTCATTGTATCGTTCCATAAATCATAGATATTCAATAAATAAAACATAATTTTTGTCTTAGTGAGGAATGGTTCATGGAGAAATAAAGAGCTCCAATTTAATAACTAAAACTAACATGACACAAAGAGGAATATCTGTCGATAAAACAAAACATTCCACCTTGATCTAATTTGATCATCCAAAGCCCCCACACTGAAGGAGCGTTGAAGAAGGTTAGGGTTCGAAAGATGCTCCTGAGATGGCGATGTATAATTTTTATAATAAAGCCAAGTCATCCAACCGGCGATAAGTATCTAGAATCCTCTCTGCGTTTCCAAGGTGGGTCGGTCTGATGATCGGCGAAACCGTGAACTGCAGTAACTCAATTCCTTGGATGATAAGCTCAGATCGAGGTGGATTGTTTGTTTATTCATCTATAGATATTCGTCCTTGTGTCATGTTAGTTTATATTATTTGAATCCATTCGCCAGAATTGTTGAACTACAGTCAAGAGTGAATTCAAAGTATTTCGCGCTGAACCTTCATATAAACAGGGACGGATCCGTATTTATTTCAGAAAAAAAATAAACACCCCCCTGTGAGGAATAGCACTTACTTGATTCGCTTGAATTCTCCAACAGGAACATCAGGTGGTTTTTTGAAAACCGGATTTTCGGGAATTGTTTCATCTACTTTTTCTGCAATAGGTGGTGTTGCTTCTTTCTCAACTATAGCACCTAAAAGTATTGTATTTATTTCGGTGGTAATTCAGGAAAGAGGATGAAATACGACGAAATTTCCTGATTCTTGCCTCGAAAAATCTTAGCCAAATTAAACAGTTTTTCCACATATCTGATGGTATAACATTCTTGAATGTATCCATGAAGGATTTCAGCATCACCTAAGTTTACTAAGCATACTGCGAATTGCAAAAGGATACTTGACAGTTTTGCTTCATCACAAAACTGTAAACTGCATTCTCAAGATTCAATACAGCGGCGGTAGCTCAGTGGTTAGAGCGCAAGCCCCATGATCGTAAGGTCTGGGGTTCAAGCCCTAGGCCGGGAATTAACTTTTCCGGTTTTTAGGGGACCGTCCAACCATTCGCTGTTGGGTAAACAATTAACAGTGCTGTTCCTAACGTGGCGCAAGGAATTAGTAACAAAGCCTACACAGAACACACCCGGTATCCTAACTCGCACAAGCTTTGAGCTTCTGAGGGGTTTCGTTGAAGCCTAGGATATTCGGAAAAAATACAAAAATACAAAAAAAAATACAAATTTATGCAAATATATATGTATGGAATTCTAGAAATACATGTTTTCTACGAAAATATTCCATGAAGTGATGTTTCCCATTCTACTCTCAGTGAGAGTTTTTATCGAGTGAGAAGGATTTTTGATCGTTTGTAGTTAATATTCGTTCAGGAATTCCTACCGACCAATTACCTCCACATATGGCAACCTATAATATCTCTTGTTATACTAACTGATATCATTCACCAGAGAAAATAACTTCTAACATGAAATTGATAATTTTGAAGAAATAATTCGCAAAGATAATATGAGAAAATCTGACAATTTGGATAAAAATCCTACTGGCCTGATGTAAATCCACACAATGCTCAAATTTTGAGTAGTTGATAGTAACAAAATGCCTCCAGTTCGAAGACGTCAAAATTCTACCCATTTTAGTGATTTTGATAGGTAGGTAGAATTGTTGCATATCGAGATGTTGGTTTGTTCTTTCGCGTTGATTGTATAGCCATGACAATTAATGAGTGTGTCGTATATGGACAAATGGAGGTAGAGGAACACCAAGGTCAACTCGCTAGCTGAAGCATATCAGAGTTGAGATAGAGGATTAAGGCAACTGGCTCTACAAGATCGTTTTGTAATTACGCGTCAAATCGCTAATAAATGGTCGTCTAGATTCAGCAAGATAACGTACGTTTCTAAATAGCTCATCATATATATAAAGCTTTTTCAAAATGCTGACGTTAGTTTTTTGCCATGGCCACCTCATTCACCATTTGCACCAACCTCTGCAACCTCGCGCACTATTTAATACACAATGTTCGAGTTGCTCAGAACAAGTTGTCCCGAGCAGAAATCGACCATCTGATTTCGTCAATGGCTAGATAAGAGTGTATTCAGCTACAGTGTCAAGCACATAATTAATTTTTTTGCTTCCAAATTCACTCAGTGATTTATAGTACTGTATCAGATGAAAAACTTTCTAATTTTTTCTGCTTCCAATGTCACTTAGTAATTTATAATACTGTATCAGATGAAATTCTTTCTTGAACATTTCTCGGAATCTACTAAATGAATATTAAACTGCACATCAAAGTAGTAATAGTAGGCAAACTCACCAAGAATAGTAACTATAAGGCAATAGAGTACCTAATCAAGAAATGCTTAGATATTTGCAAAAACTCCCATGACCCATATCTAGCAGACATTGAAAATTTTATGAAATGGTTAAATCTATCTACTTCAACGAACTGAATGAAGCTCATCCATAACAAATGAAAACTAAATAGAGGTATGGAAAGTTGAGTCACACAATTGAATGGCACTTTATCAATTCTGAATACAAAATAATGGATAGTACATTGATACCAGGTATGAAAAATTGGATATATAAATGGTATTATGTCTATCTCAGTGAGCAATTCTTGTTGTGATAGAAATTGCTTATCAATTGAATATTATTTCTGGTTCCAACCATCAATTCTCGAGGGAAATTCAAATATGTACTAAGTTCACTAAGACATCTTCGCTCAAGAACTTTGAAAGAAAGCACAACTGATCTACCAGAGGAATTTTTCAGATATTCCATCAAAAAAAACTATAGAGTTCAGCTCTGCCTAACTTATGTAGAGTAGCATGCATGTATACTTTTACATCGCACAGTTTTATCATCTAGAATAAACACATGTCCAGAAAACATGCCAAAGATAAATAATCCAAATTAATCAAGTCTATCATTTTGGTATTTGGAATCTAATCATAACAATGCCTGTGGAATTTTTGCCTTCTTGAAACAACTAAATCAATGTTTGCCAGTGAACTTCAAAGAGAAATTCACAGAATGGAAACAAAACCATACTCTTAAGTCTACATCATAATTGTTATGATGTTGAAAACAGCTGACATGGTGAAATTAAATCCTTCGCAAGATAAAGTCATACCTTCTAAGATGGGATTCATTGGAGGTAGATGCTCATGGATATGAACAGGTCTTGTGACCACTTCTTTGCTGCCTGGTTTCAGGAAATTCAGTTGATCTTCTTTGACCACTGGATATTTACAAACCTGAGTTGCAGGTGCACCAAAATTTACATACTTAACAAATTCCTCCAGTTCAGGCAAGCTTATTCCCATTTCTCTGAAGGCTAGACCTAAGTGGTCTAAATTTGGCTCCGTAAAACCAACTGAAATAACTCAAGCTTTAACAAAAGAACATGAAATCATCACGTAGACTTACATTCATTAGAATATTCACTAGTCAGTTTCGACAACTGGAATATGTAATTGTGAAGAATATCTGTAATTATTTCTAATGGTGTTGAATTTGAGGAATGCCATCCTAATGTTTGTAAAATTTTTGCTGCAGATATCTTCAAATGTTCTCTTGTATATTGTGAACTCATTTTCAATCAGGTACTCTGAAGTTAACAGCCAACACATTCATTTATTAAATTACAATTTGAATTAATATCACGTATATTATTTATTTATATTTATTTGATGTCACTGAAACCTACGCACCCTTCTTATGTACAATTTTGACATTAATGCAGTGTTGCCACCTTCCGTACCGACAGTTTCGGTAGAAAGTTCGGAAAAAATCGGTAGATTTCGGTAGATTTCTGAAAAACATAACTTTTCACCTATGTATGGGTTATTTATTTAGTCTGAATACCATTTATCCGAAATATTGGGCATGAAATTTACTGCTAATGAAGCAATATTAAAAATAGATTTTATTAATTAAAAAATCATTATTTGAAAAATTAAACTTGTGAACGAAAAATCAATATTATAACAAATAAATGAGTATCAGAAAAACTAATACCTATTGGAAACAACAAATATGCAAAAAAATAAATATGGTGACTGCCCTCATTGGGGATTCACAAAATTTATCAAGGGGAATCACAAACTGCTCCCAGTTTTGGGCGAGGTATTTATTAACTTTATAAAGAGACAACCTGTAATACATGAATCTGTATTACGTGTGGCTTGCTTTGCGTTATATAGATCTGCGACGTATAACCATTTATAACTTAAATTATGTATCAAAATATGTAATGGTAAGGAAACCTTCAAAATAATATCGTAAAAGTCATGATTTCCTAAGATACCAGATGATACATTCACTCCATCAAATTTCGGTAGATTTATATGCTTTTTCGGTAGATCGGTAGATTGAGGAGCAAATCGGTAGATCTACCGAAAAATCGGTAGAGGTGGCAACACTGCATTAATGTATAGGTGCATAGAATACAATATAAATATAAATATCTAAAACCACAGAATGATGTCAGGAACTCACAGAAAATTTACTTAGATTAGTGGCCTCTACAGAAGAATAGAATGTTTTGTCTATGGAGAGAAAGATAGGAAAACGTGTCTACCACAGAATACAAATATATGTCTACGGTTACTTCACAGAACATCAGAATCTCCATCTGAAGGATATGTTCATTAAATTCTTCTCCTTTCAACAATCCCCTCGTTATTCTTTTTTTATCCTGGGAACTTCTGGGAAGATGCCAGTGCCTTAACAGATAAATTTGGAACCTGTCCAAGCTAGTAGTTTTATATGAACAAACCGTAGAAGCATTGTTCTCCTCAAAGTGTGGTGGAGAACGAATATTCGTTCAAATTTCTATCGCCAGAGGGCGTAGCGCTCAGCAGTAGTTGCGAATTGTTTGAGACGAATGTAAAGTCTTCTGACTGGAACCACAAATATGAGGCTGACTTCTGTTGTTGACTCAACTTGTTTGTTGTTTTTTACCATGTGCAGCTCATCTTTCACACTTTTCTCAGCGTACTGAAGAAGGCCGAAAGCAGCGTTACAACATTTTTTCAAGGAATCTACTCTCTATCTACCGAAAATCTATTTACGAAAATATGGAATCTACCTAAAAATCTAGCGAGTTGTTTATGGAACTGAGATTGACGGAAATTTGAGAAAATGAGAACTGATGATGAAAATTTGGCGAATCAGAGTATTAAGCATTGTATAAAGACAACAATGCTATTAAGTTTATCGGAAACCTATATTTGTAATCAGTCCACACCATTGAAGAGTTCTCTATAATCAATTTACCGACCTAATACAGAACTAGGAAATGGTTCCAATAGATGGCGGTTCTCCTTCATCACTGCTGCCACATGTAACCATATCACTTGACTACTGAATATATGGTAACGCTGGCTTTGGTTCCGAGTTCAGAACGGCTCGCGTCGAAAAATAGCGCATTGTTTGAGGATAATGTTTACCAATCAGAGATATATCTGTTACTAATCAATACCTTAAACAATGTCAATACTTTTTAAATCTTTGACGTATGAAAGAAGAAGTTGATTTGGTCAGAGATGTGAATGTTACTTCGTTCGTACTTCGTACTTTCGTAGTTTGTTGGTTTGTTCTATGGTTTCGTGACAGCAGCTCAGTGAAAAATAATCAATGTCAATATTGTCAATAGAATGATTTGGTGCTTATTTTAAAATAGTTTAATTCGAGAGTGTTTTCAATTTTAGACATCTATTTGATTTGAAAATATTCACAAGTGTTCAACTGAAAAAATTCAAAATGTATCTATGTGCTTGGTCAAATTGCTCGTTGAATCGTATTAAAATTGACGATTTTGGGCCTGAAAGAAAGATAACAGACTTGAAAAAAATTGCCACTAATTTAATTAATAAGGATCGTGAATCTTTAGGCAAGCATCGCTGAGTGATTATATTTTGAACAATTTTTAATGCATTGTTTTTGCAGAGTTTACATATCGAGGTTGCATACTGAATGATGATGATAAATCTCTGGCTGATTATGATATTCGAGAAGATGCTGAAATACACGTTTTCGAGATACCGCTATCTTTTGAATACCCTTGCACCAACACAGATGAAGAAATAAGAAAGGTTTCTTGGGAACTCAATGTTTTATCCAGAGTCCACAATTTTCATTCAATAGCTCACGTAAGACTGATAATGATTCTGAATAATGGAAAAAATGATAGCCTTAATTTCTATTCAACAATTGATTTCCACTTTCAGCGAGTAATGAAGAATAATGCTGCTTCACTAATCAGGGAGAATGTGCCTGTAGCAGATAACACAGCTGTGGCCTTTCTTCTCCATCCTGAGTTACTGTTGAGTTTGCGAGATCATGAAACTCTAAAGAAGATTGCTAAAGATCATCCTTCTATCATTCGAGCAGCTAAAGTTTTATGTGAATTCATACAAACTCAAACGATCCAGATCCAACCAACAACAGGTGGATATTTTTATACTGGTACTCATTCATCAGGTGATGAGGAAGATATGGATTCAAACACGGAATCATCAAGAGATTCTCATTCACCTAGTAGAAATCCATCACTCAATACAATCACACCAGCACAACTTGCAGCAGCAATTGCAAATGCTACAAATTCAGGTGCTGGCAATTCTGCAACTACTCCAAGTAGTGTGTCAAATATAATTACCCATGAAATGTTCAATAATGCGTTGCAACAAGCATTTAGCAATACTCCACTAAGTACTCCCCCTGTAACTCCGGGGACAGCCACTGAAAACCTGAATTTTAGCAGTTTAGCCGGCAGATATGAGAATCAGCTTGGACAAATGCATGAACTCGGACTGACTAATGATGCTTTAAATATCAGAGCTTTGCAAACAACATCTGGAAATTTACAAGAAGCGGTAGAACTGATATTGAATGAAGTTATAGACTGATTATAAGGACATGTATATATACATATTTAGATTTATTAAGTTAATTTCTTTTTGTACTTTTTATAATTTGGGAATTTTATTGTGATTGTAATTTACATGTAACATGATGTTAACCAGTACATTTGGAAAGTTGTTTTATTGGTTATATTATCCTAGAGTAAGATAAAACACTGGTTCAAAAGTGAGTTACCTGCTCTCAGTGGTCCAAATAACTTTTAAAATACTGGCCCTAAATATCACAGTGTATATCAATAATCTTCTAATATATTATTAGATCATTGGTGTGTATAGCTATCCATTTAACTTCCTTAAACAATGGTTGATCTCAGAGTTTTATAAATTTGATATGTAAATATATTATTTTGTATAAAATGAATATAACTGAAAGACAAATAGACGTATCGTCAATAGAATAAATATATGTCTGCAAGTGATAGATATATATTGACTCTTAAATGAATATATATTTGCAAACACACACGAACGACCCTCATATTTTACACTCAATACTTTGTCAAAAATTGGTGTAAGTCCTACTTACTTTGGAAGGTACCTTGTTGGCATGCATATTTGTATGAATGTAAAAGCATACGAATTGTCTCTTGACGAAGCAAACGTTGTATCCGAAACGTGCATTGAACGCAGAAAGTACAGAAATGTATTAGAGAGTGGCTACACACTGTTCTGTTATCACTATTCTATCTACAGTGGACTAAAATTCTTTATAATAATATGCAAGTACTCCATTTTCATTTTTGAAATTCTCGGACTGTTAAACTTCAAATGAGGAAATATTCTGAAATTTAAATTGTGTCGTGAAGTAGGGATGAATTCCATGAAGACTAGAATTTGAGGTGCAGAACAGTCGAATCCATCCACTTTTGGTTTGAGCTTAGAACGGCGCATCCGCCTTTTTGTGTTATCAGAAAATCAGTTGACAGTTTTGGCAGTTTTTTTTAATACTGGAGAAAAGAAATTGTTGAGCCCATTTATTAACTCGATCTTTTTATTTTCGTACGACCATCACAGCTACATGAAAATTTACCATTTCAAGATTGAAATTTCCTTCGTTTCAGAACAACCCCCTTGTTCTATTTGTTTATCACCAGTGATTTTTTTATCGATAGATGAATTTTTTTCAACTGCTCAAGTCACCAGTATAAATGACCTAGCGATTAGTATGCCCAGTTTTCCAAAATGGCGAATGCACTCCTAATTCAATTAAAACACACGGTATCCAAATTTCATAGAAATCTGATGGATATTTCACAAAAAATTTTCTTTCTCAAGAAAAATTCTCTAAAAACATTCTTTTCAAATTTCCGAGCCCATCCTAGGGAAATTCTATACACAATGTTGTGTGTCAGTATTCCCCATAACTACTCCCGAAATTTCAATCTGATCGAATCTGTAATTTTACAGATGGTGAGGAAATATGATCTACATCTCAAACCAATCCAATGGAGAAGCAAACACGCAGGGTAAACTATAGGCAATTAGAAAAGAGAGGAACACACTTTCAATGACCATGTTGAAATGTCCATCATCATTCGATGTTTTCAATGACCATGTTATGAAGAAACGACCAGGAAGGTACCTAGAATTCAAACTATATCTGATTACGAAAGCTGAACCGGAAAAAAATAAATTGGAACAAATGATGGCTTCTAGTTTGATTCACCTATCTCCTCACTACAAAACCTTGTTTTCGAAAAAGCTCTTATCAACGGATATTTGCAGCTGTACTGTTTTATGTGGTCCATCTGTATATTGTGCTATACAGGATGTTCTTTCTTTGATGATTCATGAAAAGATACTCTGTTTTTAAGATACTGGATAAACGACATGTGCAGCGACAGTGCCTTTTCATTATTAAAACTTAGACGAGTTTCTTAGATTGCAATGAATTTTCAAAGTGCTCCTTTCCAGCCTGAATGCAAACATTCAATTTTCTCACCATTGAGTACCAACCAATTTTAAACACACCATCAGGTTCATTTCTATTTGAGTTACTCCCAGCAATTATATCCGATGTTGTAAGTCCGAAGACATTTTCCACTTGAGTAAAGTGAATTCAAGATAGCCCCATTCAAAATTTTCCAGGTGTTTTAAGTCTGAGGATCGAGCAGGCCATGCGTGTGGTCCACCCGAGCAGTCTAGCGATCTCCAAATGATGCTGTTAAAAAATTCTAGTGGAGAAGTATTGTGAGGTCAGGAGCTTTTACGCGCTTGTTCAAATCCGTTTTCAGAGCTAGATTCGACCAATTATTTTCCCGACTTTTCTGAAAATGAATATCGAATCGATCTGACATTTGGTGTACTGTTATTCGATATTCACTTGAAGGTCTAGGCTAAATTTCATAGAAATCTGATGAATAATTCAGGAATATATGGAAAAAAATTAAGAACAGTTTGAAAACTCTCGAAGTTTTTTTGACATTCTAACAGAACGATCCTCACGAAATTCTGCAGGAAGTTACGCCTAAGTATACTTCAAATCATTACGAAGTTTTAATCTGAGCGCATCAGTAATTCTTGAGATATTGATTTCGAGAATCTGAATTACCAGCCCAACAAACACAACATACAGCAATTGTACAGTTTCTGCATCACAAGTGCCACCGGAATGCAGTACATAAAATGTTGTATTAAAACTGTACAGTCTCTGCATTGGTGATACTGCTGTCCTAAAAATGCAGTCTTTTAAACACAGTTGCTGTACAGCTTTTGTGCAACAAAATCGAAATTCTGTATGAGACAACGCTGTCTCTGTCTTTGATGCTATATTTCGTTCTTATAGTCAGCCATCGTTGTCTGTGCCGATAGCCGGTACTTAAGACTTTTAGAGAAGCGTTGTCGATTGTCGTCGTCGGCCATGCTGTTTTGTAACGGAAATTTGTTTGTTGTGTAGTAAATTCGATTTTGGTTCTATGTGAATCGCGCTATTCGAACTGACTGTTTGTTCACAGTTAATTGGGTGCAAGTGTGAAAAACTGATGTTTCGACATGATCAATTCCCGAAAAAACGAAATAAGGCAAATTAGACTGATCTGAGTGGCTAAGATAAATATCTAGATGATGCCGATTCTTTTGGAACTGGAATAAATAGACAATAGAAGAAAACATCTGAGTCTTTACCTGAAATGGACAGGGTCAACAGAAAACAGAATTTCGGAGTACATAAACATCAATGAAGGAATTTTAGGTATTATATTCACACAAGGTAATCCTTTTTTTGTGTTTTAACTTATTTTTCTCCACTTCAAGTTGCTGTACGAAAGAACGAAGAGAGCAAAAATGATTCACCAACCGATATTGAAACGACCATCATGGTATGATTGAGAAATATGTCTACTTATTTTAGAGGACTTAGAAAGGAAAGAGAGAGAGTCACCCAATAATATATTATATCATGTATAATATTTGATGTGGCCGGTATTTGTGTAAATTCAAGTTTTTTCCATTAAAGTCATGTTCCTAGTGCAATATTTTTTTTATTAAGTTGAATTTGCTGTGAATCACTTTACGTTATATGCTCAATATTAACTAGGTTAACCCGATACCTAAGACAACCAGTATGTTTCAGGAATCCGGCTCACCTCCGAAAAACCTATATTTTTCAAGTAATCGCATTGAAATTCTGGACTTACATACTACAGATTGTGTCTTTTGGTCTAACCGTACGATTTTTCAGATAATGTTGTGTACATTTTTATATATTTGAATTCCATGTTGAATTTTTGGTGAAATGTGGAAAATTAAATACTTAAAATATTTTTCTGTTGATTAATCAATATCTAGATACAGAAAGAATCGCAGTAATTTTCCTACCGTAAGGCATAGAATTCGAATATGCAACAATATAAACATCACATCATATAATAAAACAAAAATTTATTTGGCAATCTCCGAATAAACTGAAAGGACAATACTCACTTTTTTACATTTATCGATGGTGAATAATTCAGTATCAATGTGCAAAGTTTCAATTCAATCTCTTAAAAAATAATCATTTTTTCGGTGAGTCTTATTCCTGTTATTAGTCTCCTAATACAGCCGAGCTTCTACTGCATTATTGCTGCTCAGAAACTTTATATCGACGTATCACAGTTGCAGCATGATTACTACGTACAAACTGCATTACAAAGTGGCATAGCTCCTGCACAACTGCTGAATAGTGGCTGTACTTCAAACGCAGTTTGAGCTGTACAGTTTCGATGCAATTCCGCGGGACATATACGGTCCGTTTCGATACAGTTACTGCACCACCATCGCTGCACTTTAAGTGCAGTAGCGCTGTACAGTTTTTGTACTTTTGCTGCGTTTTAGTGTTTGCTGGGAGAAGAAGCAGGCGCCCAGGGTAATCTAGGTAAATAGAAAAGAGAGAATCACACTTCCAATGACCATGTTGAAATTTCTATCATCATTCGACGTTTTCAATGATCATTCAATGAAGAAACGACCAGGAAGGTACCTAGAATTCAAACTAAATCTGATTACGAAAACTGTATCGGAATAAAATAAATTGGAACGAATGATGGCGTTCTGGTTCGATTCACCTATATCTCCCAATTAGAAAACATTATGTTTGTATTACTCGACTCATATTTCCGTTGTATTCACGGGTTGATCTTGCAACCACGAATTTTCAACGGCGAGATCGACGCTTTTCGGAAAAACTCATACTTACGGACATTTTCAGCTCGACTGATGTTTTATGTGTTCCGCTCAGTATATTGTGTTATACCGGATGTTTGTTCTTCGATGGTTCAGGCCAACCCACTCTGTTCCCAAAATACTGGGCGAACAATATATGAGACTGTCACACTTCATTATTGAAGATCTAGATGTGAGGTCAGGAGCTTTTACGCGCTTGTTCGTATTTTAACTATTAGCATTGCATAAATACGATGCTATTAGATCAACACGAAATTTTGCAACTAGTTGCGTGTTGGTAATCTCCACCTGATTACGAAGTTTTAATCTGATTTCATTTGTACTTCTGGAGATATTGCGGAAATAACGTTAAAATTCCAAATAACAACGAAATTTGGCACATTTCTCTTCCTTATATCTCCGAAAGTAAATATCGGATCGATTGAAATCTGAATTGTTGTTAAATACTGACTCCATGGTTTGTGCCAAATTCCATTGAAATCTAATCAATATTTTCAGGTAAAAATATATTTTTAAATTTTCGAATGAGAATTTTTTATAATTCTTGAACAACTGTATCCACACGAAATTTCGCTATAAGTTGCCTGTTGGTATTTCAAAACTGTTCACGAAGTTTCAATTTGATCGAGGCAATACTTCATGAGATATCGAGGAATTAACCTCAAAATTTCAAATGGGCCTAACTCCGAAACTATCCAACTGATTCCATCCATCAACGAATTCAACCAAGATATTTGGACTCCAAACCTGACAATTTCAAGTCGCTAAGTCTTTTCCTTCGAAAGTTAGAGCACATACGGGCGGCCGGCCGGACAGACAGAATTGGATTTGACCACTGATTGTTCTTCAGGGAGTTCAACCCAATCGTTTAAGACCATTTTCGGTTCAAAATTCGAAAGTTACAGATATCGTGACGAAATGATAACGCGCTGTTCCCTAGAACAAGCGCGTAAAAATTAGATAAGTTTCTTTAGAGCTTGGATACAAGCATTAATTTCTCGACATTGGGTGGCAAACAATTTCAAACACACCAGGGTCATTTCTGATTGAGCTACACCCAGCAATTATCCGAACACATTTTCTGCTTGGGTAAAGTGATCTTAAGATTGAAGATAGCCCCATACGAAATATTCTAAGGGGTTTAGGTCAGGGCATCGAGCAGGTCATGCGTGTCTTATCCACCTCGACCAGTCAAGCGATCTCCGAATGTTGCCGTTTAAATTTCTGGAAAACCACTGACGTGAGGACAGGAGCTTTTGCGCGCTTGTTCAAAACAGTTGCAGAGCGAGATTTGATATACTTTTTTTCCAGTTTTTCCGAAAGTGAATATATAGAATCGTGGTAATATTTGGTGCACTGTTGTAAAAGATTCACTTCATTGTATAAGCCAAGTTTCATTGACATTGATGAATCATTCAGGAAAAAAATTTTCAAGAAAAAATTCGAAAATCTTTCGAATGAGAGTTTTTTGGTAATTTTAAAGATAATGTCCTCACGAAACTTTGCATTGAATTGCGCGTTAGAATTCTTCAACTCATTACGAAGTTTCTCATCTCCTATGAGCATTGAAGATACCTGGACTGTTTTATGTGGTTCACCCTGCATATTTTGTTATAAAGTATATTTGTTCTTTTGGCGTATCATAAAAAAGTTTTACTCACGGAAAATTTCAACTGGTCTGTTTCCTGTGGTCCTCTCTGTATATTGTGTTTCACGGGATGTTTGTTCTTGGTGACCCATAAAAACATACTATGTTCCAAAGATACTGGGTTATTTCTTATTGAGTTACACCTAGCTATTACCCGATTTTGCAAGTCCGTACACATTTTCTACTTGAGTAGAGTGAACTTAAGATTGTAGATTAGCTACATAAGAAATATTCTGAGGGATTTAAGTCTGGAAATGAAGCAGGCCTGGCGTGCTGTCGACCTCGATCAGTCGAAAAGTAGAAAAGTTCCAGAAAAGCACTAACGTGAGATCAAGAGCTTTTACGCGTTGTCAGAGCGTGGTTTGACATATGTTTTTTCCATCATTCCTGAATATGAATATTGGATCGACCAAAAATGTACTGTTCGGTTGTTGAATCTTTACTCCAAGGTCTATGCTAAATTTCATGAAAGTATGACAAAAAATTCAGGGAAAAATTTGGACAATTTGGAAAAATTTTGTTTGCACATGTTGAAATGCATCATCATTCGACGTTCTCAATGACCATTCAATGAAGAAACAACCAGGAAGGTACCTAGAATTCAAACTATATCTGATTACGAAAACTGTATCGGAAAAAATTGAATTGGAACAAATGATGGCGTTCTGGTTTAATTCACCTATCTCCTAACAAAATAATTAGTTCTACCTTGAGCTACGTGTGAAGGGTGGGGTTGAGCGGGGGAGTCAATCCTTTAGGGATATTTTGCAACTTCTTTGGTATAAAAGAGATTTGACATTGAAAAATTCAGTTAATTCTTTTCCTCGTGGGTGTCTGCCTCTTAGCTTTTCCGAATCGAACTTTTTGCGCGCAAGTATAGCACGGTGGGCTCTAGTAGTACCCGATAGAGCGCTGCTTGTTCTAAGCAAAGTGAATGGCTTGCAGAAGGAAAACGATTTGAACTGAATCTTTTCGCTTTCTCTCTTCTTTGCTGGTATCAAGCCGAACCCCCACTGGAACATTTCACTCAAGAACAACTTTTGATACAATTGTATACATCAGTTGCTGTAAGCACGTGGAGTAAACGGCGTGGTGATCCTCTGTCACATTTGAGGAGAATTCCGATTTTTCTATGGGAAAGTGATTTAGCTCCTGCGTGTGACTGTGCCCGACCCTCAAAATGGATTTTTCCAAAACGATCCATCAACTCTTGGCAATTTTGTTTTTTGTCATTTCCAGTTCCGGTAAGTTCAAATTTTTTTTTTGGAAATATCGAATTTTTACTGATGTATGTGTAACAATTTTATGTGCACACATACCAACAGTTGTTATAACCCTCACCAAAATTTTCCCGGAAAATTAGTATCGAAAATTTCCCCAAATTTGGCGCTCGCTTTCCTCTGCGCTAAAATTTCGTCTCTATAACTTTTAAATTCCAGCCGAAAATGGTACCTAGCGATCACCCTACTGATATAAAATTTCTTGTCAAATTAAAGCCCGCTCGTACTTAATGTGGACGGGACGTCCGTATAACGATTAGCCTGAGAGTTGCAAGGAATAACATTTATGACTAAGCCTCAATTTTTTGGGAAAACTCAATTGCGAAAACTGGAAATCGATAGTTTTCATCCTTATGATATGTTGGTTGGTAAGGTTCATTTTGGAAAAGTGTATTTTTTTGGTTTCTGTGAAATCATTTCCAATCCACTTTTCATAGAAGACTTTGAAGGTGTTCGCAGCTTTTCCCATGATCTTAAATATCCGTGGTTATCTATAGAAATTGTTTTTTCCGATGAAACAGCCTATATATTTACAGATACTCCAAAGAGTTCGCAATTGCGATAACATTGATATGGCACACCCAATATTTATATGCAATCATCTCTGAAAAAAAAATTTAAATTTTTAACGTTAAAACTCGAATTTACAAAAAAGATGTAAAAATTGAATTCATTCTTAGCCTTCTTGTTCCTTGTGCGTTGAAAAAAGAATTTTCTTCGTTTCAAAAATATCCTCAAAAAATTTTTCCAGTCATTGTGCAATATCATTACATATAATTGCAATATCGAGTTCTAAGGAATTATCTAATTATATCAATAACATCGCAAAAAACACCCTGACCTTCAGAACAAGTGGAAATATTGGTGTTCAGTTTCCACGGTCGGAATTCAAAGAAGAAATGATCTGACATCTACATCAGATTTTATCTATCTAGTTCAAATTACCAATGTACAAGGCATTTGAAGTTTTTCTTGATAATTGAAAAATTTTTATCTACTTAAATTGGAATAGACATAAAATATCGGCTTGCCTATTCATGCAAAGATCAATAACACGAGTTGTCAAAAAAAAACAATTAGAGAATTTTCCTTATACCTCTTGGATCTTATATGTGAAGAACACACCATATGAAGTGAAGATGTCATGTGGAAATAAATGAAATTAATCCTCTTAAATCACAACAACCAGAAGAGGAACAATATTTACAGAAATAATGATTAAATGATTAAGGAATTCAAAAATTGATATGAGAAAAAAATCTCGCATAAACCAATAGGACATCAACTCAATCATAAAATTAGTTTCTCAGAAGTATCAACATCTTTCACGCAGAAAATTCCCTTTTTCCTCCTTGATTCGCATTGCCCAATACTGTTTCCAAATTTTAATTGATCATTATCTTCAGCCTTTTGTTTTCTTGAGAGGACAATGGCTCATTCCGTCAAAAACTCGAACACAAAGAGGTACATCGAATGAGATCTCAATGAAGTTACGCATAAAAGGAAGTTTTCAATGTCATCGTTTAATTTTCCTTTCTTAAGATGAATTGTATCGCGATCTTTGACACACATACCTACGTGAAGATCATTTATGCGTGTAAAACTCATTTATACATTTCTTTTCAAGGATCATCGAGGCTTCAAACAGCATCGAAGTGTTTCTTATGTTTCGAGAACTATTTCAAGAGCGTTCGATTTTCTTGCCAAGGTTTTCCTAGTGACATAATATAATACTATTTCGGTCCATCACATACAAACAGATACATGAACACCTGAACAAGCGACTTCTGTGATTGTACAAATATAAAAGCGTACGTTAGAATAAAATATTAACTTCTGAACTCAAGATATTTTCCCCAGTAACATTCTCATTTGAATAAGATATTCTTTCTCTTCGTTATCGTGATTTGGCTAGGAATTTCATTTAAATTCATTGTAGTCAGCAAAGTTTTATTTAAAATACCTTGCTCGGCTTAATACCAACCAAATTCAATTATCGAATAATTATTAATGTTCATTATTTGCACATCGAAAATCATATATTCTAAATTGAATCTATAGATTCATTCCAGCACGATTCGCTTGGAAAGGATCACAGAATATACCAGTAAGAACTTGGATATTTTAACTACATAAAATTGACTCATTTTCCAGATTTCATCTCAACACTTTAATTGCGATATATTGGGAAATATATCTCTTACTACTGACCCAATATCCACACTCTTCACAGTGGAATATTCATGATTTTTTGAGGAGTACAGGCTGTGACCGGTACCGTGGAAAAAATTTTCGTTTTCAATATCTTTTTTACTGCCTGGAATTCGAAATAGCTCCCTGAATGCGAAGAATGTTGTAGATATAGTCAAAAGTAAATTGAATCAGTACAGTCAATTTGGACGGACATCAAAGTAAAACCTCCTTTATTTTTGCATTATTCCTTGAGATATGTGCAAGAGCTTCTTACACGTATACTCTAATCGTGCAATTGAATATAGCTGATTTAAATATTCTGTGAACGCCATTTCATGTAGGAGTTCTAGTTTATGGGCATCTTCGTGAATGTCTGAATTATGTAGAACATTTGTCATTCTGGGCATGACTTCGAGCTACTATGTAATATTGAAAACCCCCACGATACTATTGGTTCTCAATATTATTTATTAATAGTTATTTCCTTACCTTTCTATTGGGCGAACTGTCCGTCCAGTTTCAATGTAAAAGTAAAAGTTTAATGGGGTCTTTATCTTGATTTACATTATATAACTCAAATATAATGCAGATCACAGAGAACTGAACTAGATTCGATTTAACACGTTGATAGAAGACTATGAAAGTTGATTCCCTTTTTTTGTGTCCCCAGTTTTCGACAGAAGTAATCATCTTCAATAATCTTCATTTTAATTGAGTATTTTATTTTATTTCCTGGCCAGATTTTTCTAGATCCATATTTTTGAATAGTCATTTGGAAGTATCACTTGTTAGTCAAATGCATGAACCAAATTGAGCATCTACTTGTAATATACATACTTTGCAAAAAAACAAACAAAAACCAGAGACTAAAATATTCAATATTCCATATTTCTCATTCAGAACTTTTTGCGGAATTTATTCGTCCCTTAATTTTAAACGTTTTTTATTATCGAAACTCCGTTGAGTTTCTTCGAAATGTTCTCATAGTGTGCTAGTATATGGTTTGGGATCAAGAAGAATTAAATTACCTACCTGTGAGAATAACCTATGAACACATAATGTTCGCATAATCTACTAATATTTTATAGAGTTACATCTTCAATTCGTATGTGCTAACAATGCTTCACTTTAATGTTTCACATTGTTATTATACAATATTAGACTGGATTTCACACTATTATAGGAACTCGGACCAAAATATATTCGAATTTTCAATTCCCATGACATTTCTCATGCAAATTATCTCAATTACTCCTATACTCGATTAATTTATTTTGAACAATTGCAATTCGATACTTGCACACATGTTATGAAGAATAGAATAACAGATATAATTCACATCACCTTTTTTTGTGAAAAATCCTACTCTTTCTCAGGAAAAAAACAAGAATTTTTGACTATACGATGCACGATTGTAAAGATTTTTGAATTTGTGAACATCAAAGTGACTCGAGTTCTTTTGATTATAAAACATTGTAAATAAGATTATATCATCCCAGGAATATAACTATATTATGGTTCACATGAAACTTGTGATATTCGAGAAAAATGGAGCAGTTTCTGTTGCATTTTTTTGAAACATTTTACTTTTTTTGCTGACTATTTCCCCGAAAAATTCACATCACTTTTCAACAACATTGTATATACCTGATGCAATTCTCATGCACTACCAGAAAAGTGCCAAAGTTAGTATAATTACTTAATTATAATTAGAAGCCACAACACGCTTACTC
Organism: Myrrha octodecimguttata; assembly: GCA_958510865.1. Classification (NCBI taxonomy): domain Eukaryota; kingdom Metazoa; phylum Arthropoda; class Insecta; order Coleoptera; family Coccinellidae; genus Myrrha; species Myrrha octodecimguttata. Next base: position 30,562,223 of record OY294065.1, on the reverse strand, counting down.
ACAATCGAAAGTGATCGAAACCACTCAAGAAATCATCATTTTCAAATGAACAAAAATTGGGGACATCAGATATTCCTCTTCATGTGTATGAAAAAGAGTTTGTCGATTTCAATCCAACACTTTCATTTTGTAAAGAACATCTGTTGGATTGTTTCATGAATACGACAGAAATATATACGGTGTTGTCCATAATTACTCCAGCGAATTATAAATATACCGACGCCAACTTGATTGATTCGAACTTTCAACGGAAACACTCATTAAATGTTTTGGAAGAACCTAGCATTAACCATCGAGGAAGAAGATCATGGACGATGAATTTAAAGGCCACTTTCGACGATTTCTGATTCGATAACATTTCGATGTCCGAAGAGTAAGACGTTCTGACATTTTTGTGACCCATTTTCAACACTTCAAAAAATTTAATTAATTGCAAAATTCATTACTTAAGTTTCACATTGAACGTGAACGTACCTTCCAGAATTACTTGCTTCGAAATCTGCACAGTTCCAAATGTCAGAGTACTCCTTCTGTTTCGATTAGTTGTTTTACTTGTATTTCAAGACACATTAAAACTCGAGAAAAACCTTGATGAATAATTTTGCATATCATATTCTGGTTTCAACGTATTTCTCAAAGGATATTGCTGTAGAACAGAATACTACGTATTTATGGGTTTGATCTTACTCCTGATCAAATTTTCAGTGGGTGCAATAAATTCCTCGAAATTAATTTTGCGTGAATTCGACTGCAACACCTTGAGAACTAGCAACAACTTTGTGCAACATTGAAGCAATTAATTATGTGGGGATCCTGGAGAGAAACCAACCATTTCCAATAATAAGAAGTATACAGGGTCCAGCAACCGTGTTCCATATTTCTATTTAGGAAACATATAAGAATATAGTTTTCTATGATATTCACTTATTGATAGACAAAATACAAATGTTGTCCGTTATACAGGGGGTGCAATTTTTTCTAGGCGTGTCCAACTTTGTTTTTTGCCCGTATGTTCTAGCGGAATAGCGTGCTATCGTTTTATCCAAACGTCTCTTTTTTTCGACTTTTGAATCGAAATTGGTCTCAAACGACTAGGTTTGACTTACTGATGACGAGTCCAGTGTCAAAATCGGTTGTGTCCGGCCGGCCGTAGTCACAATAACTGTCGAGCGGAGCGAGCTTGCAACTTGAAACTGACAGGGTAGGTCACGGTTGACTTCGTAAATGGGTCAAATTGGCCGAATGGTTCTCAGGTTATTTCCCCGATATTTCAGAAATTACAGAAGCCATTGGATTTAAACTTGGCAGTTAAATGGATCATAACGACGCGCAGCTTTTTGCAGAATTTTATTGCGATCGTATCGTAACTAATTTAAAAAAAAATTTCGATATTTTTACGCGAAAAATTTTTTTCGGAAACTTCATATTAAAAAAATCGTTTCTCATACCTTGAACTCCATACTTTAGGGCAGTGAACAAAATTTCAATTGAAACGGTTATAAGTTTTGGAGATCATGGAAAAAGATCTGTCCAATCTCGTGTATCGATATTTTTTTCAGGAATAACTCGAAAAATACTGATTCAATCATGATGAAACTTGGTAACTAGTTCGCAAATGCTGATGAACAACTTTGTTGGAACCTTCGTGATTATCATGTCATGAAATCAATTTGAAAAAAAAGTTTCAATTTTTTTTTCAAATGTTCGATATTCTGCTATCTTTTGACCATATTATCCTCACGAAATTCTGCATTTACCTTCGAGCTAACATTTTTCAATCAACTACTTGATTGTCTTTATTTGTAAATATTTGGAGATTAAAATTTTGAATGGGTATATCTGCGGAACCATGGGGTGGATTCAACCCATTCACGAACTCGGCCTTTGTAATTAAGGTCCAAACCGCTCTATTAATATTGAGTCTCAAGTTGTTTCTTGTTGTGGGTTTGAACCTTAATGTCAAGCAGAATATCTCGAAGTAAAGATGTGCATAAAGTATCATTCTTTCTGATGTAGAAACAGAAAAAATGATAAAAAATAAAGGTTGTCATTCCAAAAACGAAGTTGTGAACTGCTCAGAAATAATGGCACACCCTGTATAAAGGACAACACATTTTTCGAGCACCAGCAATAAGGTAACATCATTGAAACTAAATTCCTATTTGTTTCTTAAATAGACATATGGAACATCGTGTCACTATTGCGGGATCCTGTATATTCACCCTATTTTAACCTTCAAACAAATAGGTTTAATTCTGTCATTAGGTCCAGTTGCAAATGTCTCTAGTAATAATCCGTTGATTCGTGATCACCGAAGCAAACGAGTATGAAAAGTTGCAAAACGAAATGGCCTTAACTAAAAGTGCCGGAGAAATTGAACGATTCTCTAACACAACTAGCCGCGAAATAGTGAAAGTAAAGTGTGTAATCATTCATAATTTTTAAGCATTAATCGAATACCAATGAGGCGGTACTCGAAATAGGAGGTCAAAACAGATTTTTGTTCTATATTACTCCAACTACCAGGAAAATTCTTGCTCTTGTGTGGAATTGTTTGTTTCAGCTTATTTTATGAGGATTTTTTTAATGTTTTTTCTGGGTTTTCACTCCCAGTATCTGGAACAGAACTATTAAAATTAAATGAAATTTTTTTTTATGGAAAACGCCCTTTCGGATTGCCGTATTGAACTATTTGTCAAGGGTAGTTCCTTGGAAAACAGGAATAAAATAAACGATAAACAAAGCGAACTGTGATGTTTCAGAATAAAAATTCTTGAACAAACGATAGAAAAGGCCCATCCCTTTTTGTTCAGTATCGATTAGAGCTTATTTTGGGTGGATTTTGCATCATTTTCTTAATGTTTTTCCTGTATTGTTCATTAGGCAATCTGTTTTCTAAGAAACTGCCCTCCACAATAGTTCTATCCTGCAATATGCAAGGGCATTTTCTATGACAAAGATTTCTATTCGATTTTTAATAGTTCTGTATCTATATATATATATCTATATTGGGAGTAAAACCCAGAAAAAACCTAAAAAAAAATATTTCTTATAAGTTGTTGCCATTTATTTTATTTTATACCAAACACAATATATTTACCAGTTGAGATTAACAGATATGAATAATTTCTTAAACAACACAGATGTGAAGTCTGCAGCTTTTGCACGCATTGACCCTACCAAACGAGGCTCTACTTCCTGATGGAATGATTTGGCGATCTTATTTTCAAATGGTCCTCATGAAATTCTGCACGACTCGAATCTGTATCTTCCCAATTTTATTAATATCTGAAATATTGTTCTCTGTATGTTCGAATCTAGCAATTAAATATTCATGCAAATTGTCGTTAGGATTTGACTAATAGAAAAATAGGTGGGTCACAAAAGAGAGGAATAGGAACCCATTGTCGGGAAAGAAACGAACCTTTGTATGAAATTAACCGCGATTTGTAGAGGAAAAATCGTTACGAGTTGTTATATAATATGTGCTCCGATAAAAGTAACCAAGTTGGGTCGTGAAAAGAAATTGCTCTACATTATTTTGCAAGTATTATCGTCTCTTATTAACGAATCAATTTACCTTTGCATAATTTCACCGTCGAAAAATCCACCAAACCTAGGTCCAATTAAGTAACGAACGCTTAGAAAGATCGCTATCGTAAATAATTTATGAGCGTTATTATTCTGAAAGGGAAGTTATATCAGTTTAATATATAATCGTAAACATTCATAATGCACAATACATGCCTGAGATACAGAATAAGTTATTTGTTTATGTATCGAATACGAAAGAATTCATGAAGTGCTTACAAATACAAGGTTGGGCGATACTTTTGAACAAAATTCATATTTTGCACACATATTATAGAAAAACACTGCAAATTTTACATAAGGGTTTATTATTTTCCTAGTTAAATAACCCAATATACCATTGATATCTTAAACAACTGAGAACCGAATGCGATGATTCATTTTCGATATTATTGGAAATTTGCAGCGTTTTTCTTTATATTTCAGGAACCACTGGTCGGAAATCATCCGGGTATGATTTTTTAGGTTTAGTTATGCAACAGTAATCAACGTTCCGAGTTTCATGAAAGTTCGGTTGTAAGTTTTCGAGAAATAATTTTTTTTCCCCAGCCCCCCATTTAGAGCCTGAAAAGCTTGGAGGATCAACCCCTCGGACAACGGACAACGGACGGATTTTTTTTTATTCGTTCATTGAAATCTACATACTCCAAAACGTAAACTGTGAAATTTTCAGGGGGGCTCAAAATTTTTTTTTTTTGGTCGATCACTAAGGTTTATTATTTGATTTTATCGAATAATAAACCAAAAAGAGTACTTACTATCGGTTTGCCCAAATATATGTAATTTTCGAATATTTCCCGAAAATGGCCTCAAAGGACTAGGTTGGAATCATTGATGTTAAAATCGATTCTGTCCGGACGGCCTTATCAGATGAGGTTGCGTATCAAAATGGGCCAATCAGGCTAGACGTTTGCGATTACATCAATAAGAAAAAAATTCCTGAAAATTCTCCAAATTCTTGTTGAAAAATTTTCTGTTCGGAAACAATCCATCGTATTCCAATGAAATTCAGTGCAAACATTCATAGAGTCCAATTTTATTAAAATTGAATAAGAATAGTTATTTATAGAAAACGCCCTTGCGGATTGCATGTTTGAAATTATTTGTCGAAGGCAGTGCAAATGACCAACAAAGTGAACTGTAACGTCTCACAGTCTACATCTGCGTCTTCATCAGACAAACCAGAAATTTTTTTCTTTGCATTATTTGTTTTTGAGACTATTTTCAAAATCCTCCAAAAATAACCTTGTTGATGCACATACTTGTGCGAGCTTTATTATGGACTGTCGCCCTTTAATTCGTTTTTCGAAAATGGCGCTGAACAGACAAAGGGTATTTGAGAAAATACTTGAAAACCAGAGTGGATTAGCGAAATAATAAGGTTGAAAATATTGGTAATTTCAACGAAGACGAACGCATCTTACAACAGACAATTGAACTTTCACAATAACTCATATGCTGTTGCATCCATTGGAGGCATATCTCGAGAGTTAAGACTTCGTTACGAAAATACTTCAAGAGCATGTATTTGTTAATTCCTACATGTCATCATTGCATTGTTGCACTGTTTGTTACCATTAGCAATTATAACATTCATTCGTCGCCTGTTTGCGCGTACAAAACAACAGAATAGAAAGAGAAAGAATATGACGATGTTGTGATTTGAAAAATATGAATTTAATGAAGGTGGCTTGAGTGTGAACAAGAATAATAATTAATTTCAGAATACATGATGAGACTTTTGTGGTTATTTTATGCGAAATATCATAGAGTCGTTGGCAGAATTCGAAAAAAAAATATTTGTAAATTTGAAATCAGAATTCGATTATTCATTCAGCAAAAACCTTCATCGGTATTTAACAACAGCGCACCAAAGTTCAGCTGAATTGAATACCTATGTACTTTCCCAAATATTTGAAAAATAATATTCTTCCAGGGACACTAACTTCACTAACCCTAACAATTAGTTGAATTTTGCCGAAGTTTTGTTCACAATCGGCCTGTTTAAAAAATAACTCAATTAATTAATATTGAAATCTCGATGTTTGTAGAATATCTCTGGTAAATTGAAAAAAGTTTGTAAAAAATTCTCCCAATTTTGGTTTATTATTTGATGAAATCAAATAATAAACCTTAGTGATCGACCAACGAAAAAAAATTTTAACGCCCCCTGAAAATGTTTGTAAAGAATTTTCTCAATTTTTATTGATATTTTCGGAAACTGTTCTTCAGATACCAATAAGAACTCACATTCATCTTAAAGTCGATATTTCACAACAGTGTCGTAAATTTAAGTTTGATCCGATTTCAATTATCGGAGATAAAGGAAAAAATGTGCAAAATTCTGTGTTTTTTCTCGGTATTGTTGTTATTTTCGAAATAACTCCGAAAATACTTATCCGATCTTGATAAAACTTGGTTACTAGTTAACAAATGCTGATTTACTTTTTTGTGCAATATTTCATCATCATGTTGCCAATAGATGTTGGAACAGTTTTAAAAATTTAAAAAAAATTCCGTCCACGAATTTGAACTGACTTCATGTCAGTGCTTTTCTAGAATTTCTCGGAAATATTATTGCAAAAAGTTTAATTTTGAATGGATATACCTGTCGTATGATTGATTGAATTTTATTTATCTACCAATTTGGCCTTCGTCTTTAAGCTCAAAATCTGTTTTAAAAGTATCGAGTCGCTTAGTTGTTTCTTTCGGAAGATGAAGTTTTCACGATCGGTCGTTATGGTTTCTGGTGAAATTGCAGTTTTTTTCCTCTGTGAATACTGGAAAGATTTTCATTATAATAAGCAAACGCTGCGAATTTTACACAAGGGTTTATTATTTTCTCAGTTAAATAACCCAGTACCTTTGATATCTCAAATAAAACTTATATATTGATCATAACTCATGGGTTTTTCACAACACAATTTGCAGCGTTTTTCTTAATAACTGGTCGGAAATCATCCGGGTGAAAATTTTTGGGTTGAGTTATGCAACAGAAATCAACGTTGATAGTTTCATGAAAATTCGGTGGTAAGTTTTCGAGAAATAGTTTTTTGTCCTTTCTACCCCTAGTGTTGGACCCTTAGGGTAGACTGATCCTGCTGAAAAGCTTGGAGGATCAATCTCGAATGACACAAGATTTTTTTCCTAAGTTTCAAGGATTTCGGTTCAGTACTTTCAAAGGAAAGCCCCAGACAACGGGCAGCGGACGGACGGAATTTTTTTATTACTTGATTCAAATCTATATACTTGAATGTGAACTGTGAAATTTTCAGAGGGGAAATTGTTTTTTTTTTGGTCGGTTACTAACGCTTATCATTTGATCTCATCAAATAATAAACCAACAAGACTTAATTAATTGAATTTATTGAAATTATAAGGTACCTAAATCTATCATCATGAACAAATAACTATTTTAAAAACACCACTGAAAATCTATTTTCTGTTGTTCAATAGTTCCGACTCTTCAATGGAGAAGGAAGATTATCAAATTCAAATCTGCAGTGCTTATAGAATCAGTTTCTCATTATTTTTATATTCCCTCTAATATCCTTTAATGATCCACATTATGGAAATGAGAAAAAGTGAATTCCTTCACAGGAAGCTGACTGTCTTCGAGTACCTGAAGGACTTGTCACTTCCTTGTTGTCTACATATCAATTATGTAGATTAGTTTGTGCATGCCATTGTAATCATATTGCCAGAAAATGATCCGGTATTTTGGGCGCGTCAATGAAAATGTTTTATAATCGAGAGTGGATAAATAACGTTTAGGTAGTACCAACAGAGGAACCTTGACATATAAGTATAAAGAGAATTCTCCGAGTTTCTACAACGACCTTGCTTTCTAGACTGTTCTGTTCTATTTGGGGTGAGATAAATCGACACCTACAATGCTGCACTTCACCACCTCACCTCTAATTAATAAAACAGTTTCCTGTTGTCGAATATGGAAACTTAGTGCAATGATGGAAAAGAAAGTATTGCTAAATGTTAACATGGTCGTATGAAGAAGCAGTTCGAATTACGTCAGCTTGATTCATTAAAACCTTGCACATTGGTACGCTGATGGCGACAATTTTGAAATTTTGGTACGTTTGCGCCATCATAAGAAACGCTCGGCGGAACATAGCGGTCTAGGAAAAGAATACAAATTATTAACATTAATCCTGCTCTCGTTCTGTTTGCACACATAAAATACACGTCCACAGAGGACATTTCTGAAATTTTCCCAGAAAGTGGTATAAAAATTGTAGAAAAGAGGTTACGTGAGGTCAATAGCTCATGCTCAAATCAAAAATTATAAAATTTTGAAATTTATTTTCAATTTTTCTAATAACACGGTCATCATGAAATTTCGCATGTAATTGTGCATTTTTCAACTGATTACTAAAATTCATCATATTCGAATCAGTATTTTTTGGATTCTCCTAGAAATATCATGATACGGGGAAAAACATGAATTTGATGTTTTTTCCAATATCTTCGGAAATTAAGATCGGATAAAACTGAAATTTGATAAACTGTTGGAAAACACTGATTTCAAACTCCGTGCGGAATCTCATGAAATTTAAATCGAAAAAAAAATTGTTAAAAAATTTGGAAATTTTTCGAAAAGAATTATTATTAATTTCACTTACCACTCCAACAAAATGTTGCGAGCAGTTGCAAATCGACGTTCTCCCAACTACATACCAAGTTTCATTCCATTTACCTGAGTAGTTTCTGAGATAACTGGAAAATAACATCAAAAAGCCCCCTTTTTATTTGCTCGTTTAAATATTTGGAAAGAGTAGTATTTACAGTGTTATTGAGAAATTAACTACGATACTGAGGAAAAGCAGCTAAATTAGACATATTTTTTAATATCTCGAAAAATTAATATAGAATCAGGATGAAATACATTACAATGTGTTGAATACTGATTTTAACGTATGTGCTGAATTTCACAGAAATCTAAAAAATAATTTCAGGGAAAACTCCGAAACCGCTTTGCCGATTTTCGAATTGATCAGAAAATTAAATTTCGGAAGGAATCATTGAATGCATTCAGCACATTCATGAATCAGTAAATCTACTTTACGAAATATTTAGTCTCTGAGTGGATTCTTCTAAATGACTGATCGTGAACACAATTCTTCCTGAGAGAAATGACATAGAGAGTTGACATTTGTTGAACAGTTTAAGGGCTTAATTGCGAAGGGGGAACCAGTGAATGGGTGAAATCCACTCAATAGTTCCGTAAATATGCCCAATTGAAATTTTATTTTCCTAATACTTCGAAAAATTCAGTTTCGATTGTATTGAAGTCTATAACTCAGTTGAAAATTTGTGGTTTGATAGTTCATGTAAATTTGGTGAGGATCATATTGTTAGGAGATCGTTTTATAACCAAGTAAAGCTTCTGGGTGTCATTAAGCCGGATGGGTGACCTTTCGTTAGTGCTTCTCGAGATTTTTTTAAAAGGACTCTATTAGCAATATTTCGCGGCCTATCTTGAACTTAAATCCTGGTTCTAATTTGATCTGCGATGAAGAATTAGGTGTTCGTTATTTCCTATAATTATTTTTCCTTATTATTGACCTTTTCATCTGACTATTGAGTTCAATGATTGATTTCCAAGACCTAGTCGAGCACGTTTACAATGTATTCTTAATATGTACTTAATAACTGGATGAATTTCTGATGTAATACTGACGAAGGTACCCACTTTCACTTGTTCTATCGTTCCAGTCAATATATTGACCTATGGCTCCACACCACTGTGTCAATTATTTGACTGTCAAAATTATAAACGTCATGTAATGATACTTTACAGGTGTATTTAAAGGCCAAGCAAACAATTTTTAACCGAAATAAACATAGATGGGTGTGACCGTATTTTACATTGAGAATTTTTTTTTATATAATGGATTCAGGTATCGAAGGATGCAGCATAAATGTTTCCTATAAATGTAACGGAGAGTCACTGTGTGTTGAGGATTTTCAAAGATTTTTATGAACAATATCAAAAAAGTTTTAAGAAAGGCGAATTCAAGATATAACTGAAAAAAATCAAAACAGCGGTTTACTAAATCCTCGTCAAATTTTTTTTGGGTCCGGTAGATATTTCGAGAGCAACGCTCCTTTTGTCGGGGGACATATTTCAAAAGTATGTATGGAATAGAGTGAAGTCACCTGATGTATTCTTATGTTTTTATTAGCACTTACTACTTATTATCAACTGTCAAGCTCTCAACATATTTAATGGAGATTCATAGACAAAATTATATAGAGCGATTAAAGGATAATTTGGTACAAGCTTGATTTTCCCTTCGAAGGTTTAAGGGTTTTCTCAACCAATATCTGAAACATCACAATTAAAAATAAAATTAAATGAATATTTATAAAATTTTTCGATGCATACTAAGGGATATATATACTTTCTTGAAACAATGTTGCCTAATTGATCTTTTTCAAATAATGAAAATACTTTGGAGTATAACTCCAAAATTGTTAGGCTCATTTGACCCATTGACTATGGGTGCATTTTTATTTTCATCGAAATGATTGATCAATTAACATCTATTTCCATTGTCTTTGGTGGAGAACAGAAGAAGAGAGTGAGGGAGATACACCGATTAATTAGTTCGATAAAAATAAAAACGCACCCTATCTCTTGCGTTGTCCCCCTTCAATAATATAAGATTAAATTGTGCTTACCCTTTGCTCTGGAATTGGTGCAGTTAATTATCTACGAAAAGCACTCATATACTAATTAGATATTAGATGTTACATTATAATATTTCCATGGGTGTAAGAAGAAGAATCATTACGTATTGTTCATAAAGTTTGATTAAATCCGAGGTTGCCTTACGCCATTACATAACCCATGGCATTCAGCAGCAGTTAATAGATATTTCGACACTCTATTCCTTGCGCTTAGATGCAGATATTTGAGATGAAGAAGTTACCTCGGATTATGGGAACTCAAGGAATACAAGAATATTCATAGATTTTCAAGAGTAATCCAATTAATACATCGACAATAATAATTCGATTCCATGAAATAACTTTATTTTTCAGGTGTTTTCTCGGTTTTCACTCCCAGTAACTAAAGAAGAACTACCGAAAATTAAATAAAATTTTTATTCATATAAAACGCCCTTGCGGATTGGATTTCAGAATCGAAAATATTTGCCAAGGTTGGTTTCTAGGACGAATCTTGCCTAATGAATAATATAAGTATATTATAAAAGATGAACGAAGTGAACTGTGACGTTTCAGAGTCTGATTCTGACTCCTTCATCAGACAATAACAAGAAAATTTGCTTTCATAATTTATTTTTTTGTGACTTCTGTCATATTGATATTTTCAAGAAATCACAGAAAGATAGATTCTTCTTCTCAGTAGATTCAGCCGAATATGGTCGATTTCTATTAAACGATAGATGAAATTATTTTCTTAATTTAGCAGAATACTGGATCACTGTTTAGTTTCTCGTCTTAGATCATTCGGTTCCGACAACAGGTGGTGCTGAATTGAATATTAAAAACGTTTCCAAATCGAAAAATGATTTGAGGTCTATTCTTTCTGAAACCAAACCAATTAACGAGAAACAGAAATAAAAAAAATATGTTTATAGTATTCCCTGTATTTGTAGAAATACATATTCAGAGGAAACATCACGCGCGGAAGTTAGATATCAAAAAGAGAGAATACAAAAACAACCTTAAGAATAGAGAAATACAAAGATGCCGAATAGTGAACCATGTATGTTCGACCATTGGAAATCCCACGATAGATTACGATAATGCAAAGATACTCATATCTGAACCAGATAATTCTAAAAAAAATTAAAGAGTCCTATATTCTGCTTAATGAAAAAAATTATTTCGCCTATTGGCTAGGTTTACCGAGAAAAGAAGTGTAAAATTGTAAAACTTTCATGTTAAGTGAATCTATGTCGCTATGGTTTTTCGAAAATGCCACTTCGACCAAAATTTCGAGAAACGAAATTATCAAAAAAAATAATTCGGCAAATTTTCTCGTTGTTGCCTGAAAAAGAAGTTAGACTAGGACTCTGAAATGCTACAGTTCACTTTGTCGATCGTTATCATCATTCCGGTATTGCTCATTAGGCAACATTTGTCCTAGAAACAACTGCCCTTGACAAACAGTTTGAATCCTTCAATCCACAAGGGCATTTTCTATGAATAGCAATTTCGATTTAATTTCTAGTTGTTAGAAATCTAGGAATCGAAATTATGTATTCTTTCACGCTCCCTTCATTGAGGGTATAAAAACTTTTAGAAGTTTTTACGACAAATAATTCATTCCAATGATTCGAATGCTGAAATTTACGATAGCTATGCATTAAAAATTTTTTCTCATACGTTGATTTGAATGCATAATGTAACACGGCATTGAAAGGTGATTTGGAAATCGAAATGAACGTTGTTGTTAATTTTTTTTCGGTGAGATTTTCAAACAAGGCAAATAACTATTATTTCCTAATGATACCTCATTGACAAAATAATAGGCAATGCTTTTTTTCACTTATATAATAAACAGGTCGACAATTCACATTGAATAGGAGAACAAAAAATGGTCAGATCGTTTTTCACGTTCGAACATATGAGCTTATGAACAATGGTTCATGTGACCTACTCAAGCATACGAGTAGGTACCAGATTTCAGCTACACCAGATAGCAAAGGGTTGAACAGTCTAAAAACTAGACCAGAAAGGCTTTTTGGAACTATTCTGGAAGAATTATATTGAATCAGTATATGTGTTCAGGAGATTTGATTGAATAAGAAGGTATTCGATAAAATGGCAAGTGATCGTCTATGTTAATACTCGTGTAGGGTGTCACACTGAAAAAGAAACAGAGATCTTTTCTTGTAGAAAAATCAATATTTTGGAAAATTGCTAGGGAACATGGGGCAAATACTCAAACTGAGCCCCGCCAACTTCTATACAATGGTACTTTAACTTCCACCTCACAATACCGAGCAAATTCTTCCAGAATGGCAAATTTTCTGGCATAAATTTTTGATATTGACCCCATAAAAAAAAGACTACACGGTATTGATTGATCTGGAGATCTGGCTGGCCATTGAGTAGGACCTCTATGGCCAATTCACTATTTACATCATTGTATAGAAGTTCATGGGGCTTATTTTGAGCATCTGTTATAGATTTGTCTATTCAGGACACTTATCTCTGAAAAATATTATGCATTATTGTCTCTTGGAAATTTGTAATCGTCTTATGCTTCAAGTAAATTGGGTGATATTTCATTTTCAAAGTCGGTCATTAAAATGACGATTAGTAATGATCCAATCTACGAAAATCTCAGTTTTCATATTAAGAATGAAAAAACCTTTTCAACAACATATCGCACGACCCATATTTACTTTTCAAATTCGAGGGGTTGGGGTTGCCATGCCAAGAGATGAAATGGTGGATTTCATGTAGAAAAATGCCCCCCCAAGAAGAAAATGGATCGGTCTGATCGGTTTTCCGAAATTTACTATAAAACACCACTGATTTAATTTCAATATATTGCCCACATAAGTCAATAGCAAAAGGAGAATCGAAGAATTTTCAGACACAATTAAAAAAATATTTCACTGAAATTATATTGGGGTGCTTGCTAAAATCTTTTTTGTACGACGCATTTTGTCTTCACCTTCTTCGAATAGTTTTCTTTGAACTCCACTACATACAACAAAGCTAACAAAATAGGTTATTGCTAAAAAAACCTGTTGTGTATTTTATGACATACTTATCACATAATCTAAAAGTTGCTAGGATATGACAATGAATATCCTCCTCGTTCGCTAAATACTATTGAAATCCGCTTGAAATGGTGATATAAACATCTATGTATACAAAATTAATATACGCTAACCAGAATAGAAGATGACACATTAAGTCTATTTATGTATATAATTCGATATGATGAATATTTATAGCTGGAATTTTATCTTCAATATTTTATGTATGCTCTTCAATAGAATATGACATAATGTATACACTGAAAATAAAGATTCAATAAGAGGCTTATTGAAACCTTTTCTGTTTCTACTGAAGTTGAAACGTACTAATAACATACCTACTTAAGATCATAACTGAAGCGCAGTGTTTCACACATTCTAATTTTTCACGTGAGGGGGTTGAAAGTTGTGCTTGAACAATACTGTAATGGTCGACTTTCATTCGGTAACAAATGTCATCAGGTACCATCGTCTCAAAGTAAATGAGCCATTACAAAGTGCACATGCTGAAAACCTCTTTGAAGTAACTAATTTTTCATAAAAAAATATGTTTTTCTTGAAAATTTCTGCACGCCTGTAAAGAAGATACTAAGACCTCGTCAAAAAGTACCACATGACCTACTGTCCCTATTCAAAAAATTTAGAGGATTGATGGCACATGGTGCAACAAAAATCCTTCAAACATGCATATAAATTTGGTAAAAGAAACCAAAATTGACCTGTTTCAGGATTTTGTTGCCAAATGTTTCTCTTCTGAGAAAATGAATTTGTTCCAAAATTTCGACGCGCACTGTGTATACCATCATTTAAAATTTCAACTTGAAACAAATACTTCATTAGCTCTCCGATCAGTCGTTCACTTGACATTACGCTATGAACAAAATAATACGAACTTTATGTGCATTTCCCCACAGATTGTTCTGAATGAATTTGCGCAATTCTTAACAATTCCCAACACATATTTTCCGTGGGAAAATAATTTTATATTCAGTTTTATTATCGCACACAACGATTTGCATTATTTGTGTGAATGTAACTTGGATCGAAGTAATGATTGACCTTAACTGTTCTGACTACCTTTCATTATCAGACAACAAAAAATGATTAGTATGAAATTATAAATTGGGAGCTTTTCAGTGGAGCATATTTAATATTATCTTGTTGTAATTAGATCTGTTTCCATTTTCGAAATGACTAATCACTTTCCACTTGAGTGGTTTGATATTGACCTTTTCTTTTATTCCACATCAACTCCATTACAATGATATTGTAAAATGAAGTGACATATGATTATTATTTAATGAAAGTAAAAGTGTTATTTTGGTGACCTTACCGGACCAGGATGTGTGGCCAATACTATTTTATTGTTGTTCTTCCAGTTGGCAGGGACTTCAGTGGACTGGGCTGGTCCAATAATAAATTCTTCTTTTTTTGCGCGCATGTTCTGGGAAACAGCGTGCTATCGATTTTTTTAAATGTCTTTAATTTTCAAATGTTTTTCAAATTTTAAGATCAATATCCTGATATTTCAGGAACTCCTCATGCTATTGAATTTGAACTCAATTGAGTTCCACTTTTCACGAAATTTCGTTGAGATCACTTTGTCAGTAAATTTGGAAAAATTGTTTTTCGAAAAAATTTTTTTTTTGGAAACGGTTTTTAAATCTGGCTGTGTGTACCAAATTTCATTTCGATATCACCATAATTTCTGATGATTTTCGAAAAAAATATGTAAAATTTTGTTGTTTTTTTCTCGATATCGTTGTTTTTTCCGGAATAACTAGGAAAATACTAATTCAATCGCGCTATAACTTGCCAGTTAGCTTGAAAATGCTGATGGGCAACTTCAAGCAAACTAGGTTGAGTTCGTTAATGGATGGAATCGGGTTGGATAGTTTCGGAGTTAGGCCCATTTGAAATTTTGAGGTTAATTTCTCGATATCTCATGAAGTTTTGACTCGATCAAATTCAAACTTCGTGGACAGTTTTGGAATGCCATCGCGCAGCCTAGAGCAAAATTTCGTGTGGACCCAGTAGTTAGAAAATTAAAAAATTATTCAAAAATTTTTAGAATTTTTGATGAAAAATTTTTTTTCCCTGAAAATATTGATTGGATTTCAATCAAATTTGGCAAAAACCTTAGAGTCAGTATTTAACAACAATATTTCGAATTTCAATTCGATCCGAGATTTACTTTCGGAGATATAAGGAAAAAAATGTGCTAAATTTGGGTGTTATTTGGAGTTTTAGCGTTATTTCCGCAATATCTCAAGAAGTGCAAATGCAATCAGATTGAAACTTCTTGATTAGGTGGAGATCACCAACAGTCAACTAGGTGTAAAATTTCGTGTTGATCTAATAGTTAGAATTTGAACAAGCGCGTAAAAGCTACTGACCTCACGTCAGTGCTTTTCTAGATTTTTAATCTCAAGATTCTAAAGTGTTATGTCCTTCCAGCAGTTGAGATTCTAGTTATCAGGAAAGTTCCCGAAGAAACGTCAGAAAGTTATTCAAAAATGTCAACTATCAAATAGCTTACGGATACCGAGAATGAAAATATTCCTTTTGTGGTATTCCCTGTCTGAACTTCACTGAAACGAGATATGAACCTCTTTCAGCACATACTGTTCAAAATTACAACACAGGTGTACCAATATATCTGCGATCTCAACCAATAGGTATTAAATTTTCAGATATCTAATCTTACAAGTATCGTCTGCGAGACTGGCCGTATCCTAGCTACTATCAAGTTTCTCTGAAAACTATGTGCACTTAGTACTAGGAGTGGGTGGGTATATCTTGCTATGAAAAATGCAAACTGAACGTATCTTGTATTATGCTAACAATAAATTATTGTAGGTACTTTTATTGTTCAACATTGACGTGCCTACAGGTAACCACTTTGGCGAGAATGTAGAAGTATCATTTACGAGCATGAAGATACAAGCACTCCGGATAAGAGATCGAATTTCTCAAATCGTATAGATAAATTATCATCCCTGTCTTCACTAGATTTTATTGGACTCGGGCGTGTTTCAAGTCGATTGGATAATAAGCAAACACTCTACGAAAACCTTTTTTAACAAAGATATACCGAGAATGCTCCGGTACATCTCCACAGAGCCGGATCTGGGATTTTAGTGCCTGTGGCAAATTGTCAAAATGCGCCCTTGAGGAAACTAATTTTTGAATAAGAACATGATTTTTATAATTTCCTTGAAGTTCGAACAACTTCTTCGTTCCCAATAATCTCCCATATTTTTTGCGCGCATGTTCTAGGGGAACAGAGTCCTATCGTTTCGTCCAAATGTCTGTAATTTTGGATGATTGAGCCACAAAATAGTCTCAAACGACTAGGTTGGACTCAATGATGACGAATCCGGTGTCAAAATCGATTCTGTGTGGCCAGCCGGCCGTCCGTCCGGCCGAGGACACGATAACTGTCGAACGAAGTGAGCTAGCAACTTGAAACTTTCAGGGTAGGTCGCGCATTGGAATGTTGCGGTTTAAGTTTGTTAATGGATCAAATCAGTTAAACAGTTTCGGAGTTATAGCCACTTGAAATTTTGTAGTTAAGTACTCGAGCGATTAGATTCAAACTTGACTGTTAGGTGGAGTATAACGACGCGCAACTTTGAGAGAAATTTTTGTCAGGATCATATTATCAGTAAATTCCACTCACACTCTGAGCTTCATATTTCACAGCAGTGTACCAAATTTCAGTTCGATACGATCATAAGTTTTGGAGATATCGGGAAAAAATATGTCAAATTTCGAGGTTTTCTTCTCGGTATCGTTGTTTTTTTCAGTATAACTCGAGAAATACTGAATCAATCCTGATAAAACTTCGCTGCTAGTTTGAAGATGCTGAAAAACAACTTTATCTAAGAATTTCGTGATGATCGTGTCATTAGAACAATTTGAAAAAAAAAATTCTGTGATTTTCTTATCATATCATCCTCATTAAATTCCGTATGAACCTTCGAACTGTAATTTTTCGATGAAGTACTGGATTTAAATTCGATCTGATCTGTATTTTTGGAAATATTGGAAAAACAAAATTTTGAATGGGTATATCTGCGGAATCATTGGGTGGATTTTACCCATTCACGAATTCGGCCTTCATAATTAAGGTCCAAACCTTCTCTACAAATATCGAGATTCTAAGTTGTTTCTTTCGGAAGTTATTGTGTTTACACATTCGGCCGTTAGTACGACCGTAAACACAATAACTTCCGGAAGAAAGGACTTAGAAACTTGATATTTGTAGAGTAGGTTTGGGGCCCAATTACGAAGGTCGAATTCGTGAATGGGTAAAATCCGCCCAATGATTCCGTAGATATACCCATTCAAAATTTTATTTTTCCAATATTTCCGAAAATACAGATAAGATCGAATTGAAATCCAGTAATTCATCAAAAAAAAAAAAAATTGAAGAGCACTGCCGTGAAGACGGCAGCTTTTGCGGCATGATCAAATTCGTTGCTGAAGTGGTCATCTACATTGAACATGCGCGCAAAAGCTGCTGCCTTCACGGTAGTGCTTTTCTAGATTTTTTAAGTAATGAATAAAGCTCACAGACGTATTGAAATGATAATAAGTGTGAGAAAAAAAATCGTACAATGAAAATCTCCGAGCCATTAGACACACTCTGCACAGAAACGAACTCAGCGAACACATGCACATCCCAAACCTACCATTTAAGTTTGAAGTCTCCAAGTTATATCTTTCAAGAATTGTCGATTTACGGACGGATGACTAGCCGGACCAAATAGAATGTGAGCAAAAGTTCAAACAGTGCACTGTATGAGCGTCGAACGCACTATTCTCATAAATATTTTGACTAAACGCAGAAAATTGGCTGTTGCCCAGATTTCATTCAATGAGTTAAATATATTCGATTGAAATTTGAAAGCTCTTTTCTAGCAGGAATAATTCCTAGGCCCGCTTGGATGATCACAAATCACACATAATATGAAATAAGTTCCTATTCATTTCCGCTGTATTGAATCCCCCTTGATTCGAGAAAAGAGGAGAATTTAGACAAGGGTGGGTTCCTCCAGCCCCTCGGCCTCTTTCGTGAACGTATTCGGTATTTCTGATCTTTGAGCGGATCTCAAATAGTGATTCGAGAATAGTAGGGCGGCCGACTAGTGTAAAATTTGTTTCTGTTATTTTTTCTGTAACTACTTGCCGTCCCCTAAAATACAACAGCGACTTGAAGTGAAAAAAGTCATAGTTTTCGAAGAAAATCCGTAATTTTGGCTCCTAGTTAGCTTGCGCCCGTGGCAAATGCCTCCTACGCCACGCACTAGATCCGGCTCTGCATCTCCATGAACGAATCCTCCTATTGAGATTTTTATTCGAAAAGATAAATGAAAGATTATGTTTGTTCAATAAACTCGGATGGGAAAGCTTCTTGAGGGAGGTACCCTTGCAAAGTATCTTTCAACTGGTCTCTGTTGTCCAACGACCGTGTATTCTTTTTTCGCTTGTACAAATCGTCGTGCTTAAGAGGGTATTGCACTGTAGGTTTCATGTTTTGCGTTCATTTATTTTATTGAGCGCCGTGTCGAAGATTTGAAAAAATTTAAATGGGCACGTAATATTTCAAGCCGTGCACCATGGAAGTACTTCTTCCAATCCTTTAGTGAAGAATCGATTGAAGGATATTTTCATAGAAACGCCCTTTCGGATTTCGGAATGAGGAAATGGAACTCAAAATACAAAATCGTCATCCTGGATTGAAAAAAAAAACATCAATAGAGAAATCATAAATAATGACATTAATTCAAATAAAAATGAAATCATATGACATGAAGCATAAAAAATCAAGAAAAACATTGAAGTGAAGTCAGCAGTTTTTGCGCGATTGTTCACATTCGTTGTCAAAGCGATCATCTTTCACATACCTATTAACCATTATCTTCCAAAGATTTGGCGATCTCAAAATGATATTTTTCTCACGAAATTCTGCACAAATCCTAAAACTAAAAATATAAGAAGATATAATATATAATAGATCATATTCGGGAAAAATTTTTTTTTCAAATTATTCCGCACAAAGTTGTGCATAAGCATTGGTTCAAGGTATGTGCTAATTTTTTTTCTGAAACTGGTGAACAGCCTATTTCCTAATTTTTCAAATTTAGTTACCATACGATCTCAACAAAATTGCTCAAAAGGTTGGGCGTCGATACGTTCCAACTTACTGACAAGTGTCAATCCATTCTCTCGAGTAATGCCTGAAATATTGGGGAAATTATCTCAAAAATTCAGATGCCTATAAGTCTGAAACCGATTTGGCCCGTCGCATTTCTGAATTTGTAAATATTCCGGTGATATTTGACCAAACTTGATCAAGTGAAATACATTCGTATCGAATATTTAAAAAGACCACTCGAAGAAGAAAATTGTGTGATAAACGTATAGCTGTGATTTTTTATTGATAGGTGTGAAAACAAAAATCTCAAAACTTTAAAATACTCCTTTTGAATTTGTGACTTGAATAGAGTAGGTCAAATATCAGGAGAAATTTCGAAAAATCTTTTTATCTTTAATTTTTTCCACTTAATGTGTCCCTGCGTGAAAGTTTTGCCCAGTAGTAATAAATATTAATGGTCATATATCGATTTTAGGGTTTTTTCTTTTTTTGGGTTTCACTCCCAATATCTGAAATGCCCTTGACAAATAGTTCTATCCTGCAATCCCCAAGGGCGTTTTCCATAAAAAACAATTGTCATTTAATTTTCAATAATTCTGTTTCAGATATTAGGAGTGAAAATCCAAAAAAAAACCTGAAAATGGTCATAATTATTTAATTGTGCAACATCCCTAAATTCAGTTGTTCTCGTTAATATGCACATATTTCACCGACCAAGATCTCCAGGAGGCTTCATTCATTGCTAACTGGATATTTTGCATAAAGTTTAAATATGAAGGGCAAATCTTCATGTTCAAAGTATTTCATAATATAGAAAACACTGAGTTCTTCATTTTTGGTCGTTGATCATTTGCTTTCATTGAACCCTGGCCTATTCTAATACTATGAATTTAAGGTGTGAAATTATTTTGAGGGGCAATCTGACTCCCACATAAATATGGTATCATCGGAAAGATTTTCGATTGGGAATTCTTGAATCTAAATGTCATCGATTGGGTAATGGTAATTGATGCCAAAGTTCATGTATATAATCTCCATTGTCACTATGACGATGCAGAAATATTATTAAAATGAAGGAATGCCACAATTTGCACCAGAATGAAAAATGACATAATACCACTCAAAGTTGAGTGGGCATTTTAAGGTTTTCACTCTTCAATGGAGAAAGGTCACTTTTTCGTGAATAACTCTAATTTAACCTTGAAGCCTCTTTACCTTTCACAATAATTCACCTGTTTCTGAGTACGAATTAAAAATGACTTTCTCGCCAAACAATCCTCAGATTTTATCTCAGACGAGGAGTGTTAGACTAAAACAATAACGAATTCCTTCTGAATCTGATGGACAATTTACGAAACCAGAATTAATTAATTACAATTGTTAACAATGAATCCGAATACAATTTCATGAAATGGCAAGGTTCTCGCTCTTTTTCATATTTTGAATGGTAGCGCTAACTTCACATCGTTTTCATAATGAAGTAAAAAGTAGAATTTGAAGGGAAGAGAACAATTGAAACCTTCAAAGTTGTATCGAATTCAATGGAGTATTAATAAAATATTCTTGCGGGTAGGAATGATCTTGAATAACAAACGGCAAAATCAGATAAGAGCTCATTGGAGTATTCGATCATTCTGAAGATCAGTTTCAATACTAGAATGAATTTCAAAAGCTGGAAGTGACGTGAACAATCTTCACAAGTATGAAATATTTGAAGGTGTCGAACTTTTTAACTTTATACCTATTCCAGAGCGGTGTTTTGGTGCATGGACCTTTGGTACAATGTGGGTCGATTAGTGGTTATTACTAAACGAATTCCAGATAACAATTTTACACTTATCGTTCTCCCTACATTACTCGATCCACTTTCAGGGATTCACTTGAAGATATTTACGAAGACGTTTAAGAGCGAAGCCGAGGGGCTTAGTGAACCCACCCTCATTTGAATACTTCCCTTTCCTCGAATTCTGCCTCTTATCCTAATATTTATGAGAATTTTCGAGTTGGGCGCTCCTGACAGTTTGCCACATGCCCTTAATTCCTAGGCCTGGCTCTGTCCAGGTCTTTTCCTTCTGAATATGACAGTTAAATCTTTGAGATTAAATGATTCGTTCACAAGCTGTGTACTGAATAGTTCAATAAAACAAATGCCCGAATTGAACTTTCACGCAATGGTATACATTTTGCTCAAACATCCGACCCACATTCTGGAGCATTCAAAAACCTAAAGGGAACACTAAATGAAAGACCATCTGGGTACAATTGAATTGAATGAGGCAGCTTTGAACTTACCTTGAAATTTCATATTCCTGGGTGCTATTCCAGGATATCGTGCTTACAGACTTGGGACCAGAGGTAGAATGGAACTTACCATTGATTCTGCATGCTCATGACTCATTCGTTGGATACCGATTACCAGTTTAGCGATTACTTTTGGAAACACCCTGTAATCGTATATTCTTTGTTTCCGCCTATAAATATTCCGATTGATTAATTTAACGCAGGAATGAACATTTCGCCTGAGAATTGTTGAAACGGACATAAGCTATTCCATTCCTTTGAGTACCGTTCCAAACGATCAAGTATGCGGAAAAGAAAACGAAAGTGCACAACGAAAAAATACGACGCCTGTATGCAAAATCGAATTTTCCTTTCATTCCATAAGCTCATTGAAGAAAGTGAGATCTGGTACAGCGAAATATGGAAACCGTTTTTTATGTTTTGCCTGTTAAATACACGAATGACCTACATAAATACGAATTCTGATCTTGATTCTGCATGAAGTAACAGAATCATCTCATAATAACTGTGATGAGGTGCAATCAAACACTAATGGGGGAGATCTTGACCCAAATCGTCGTAGGTATAATATGTTTATTAGATGCATCATCGTTCAGATCTGAGTACGTATACTGATATTATCGTTATTTATTCGATAATTAGTATGGGTGAAATAAGTGATGGCCAATTAGCTTATACGAACGAACCCTTAAAAGTTTTTATGGGTTTATTGAACCCACTATATTGTTACCAACCTGGCAATTTATACCTCGCACAAACATCGAGTCATCGTGAAAAAACGTAAATTAGTGGGGTTGATATGTAAGTCACCCCAACACTTTAACCGAACCTCAGAGTAACATAGTTTGTTATTCTGAGAACCGAACAAAGAATATTCCTGAATTTCGTATCATGCGACATTGTTTCGTATTATTTGTGGAGGTTGTTCAGAAATTCTTCCCTGTCCATTTTGACATTTGACAGCAATGAAAATCTCATGGATTGCGTTTATTTCATATGAACCATTGTTTCTATGTTTCTGTCGAGTCTTCTTCTTAAGCATTCTTGAGCAGCAGCGTTATCATTTTGCCCAAAGGTCTGTTATATTCGGATTTTGTAAAGGAATTGGTCTTAAACTTCAAATTTCGAATCGAAATCCGAACATGTAGAGCAAAAATGGATGATTTTTGACATCATTAGACGATCAGAGAATTTTAAATAGATTATAAGGATCAAAGACTTTCAGCTTGAAGCAGTATCACAGATAATGAGATTTTATTCAAGATAATGACTATAATGTATCAGAGAAGAATTAAATATTGTAGATATTTTCAATGTCTCTTAGTTCATTTCGGTTTAATTGCCTTTGCATCCAAATCCTCAACATTATTCGACGATCAGAGAATTTTAAATAGGTTATGAGGAACATCGAATGTCATCTAAGACAAATGCTATTCCCAAGATATTTAGATTTTCTGGTCTTGAGACTATTTTCACGTTGGATCGTAATGTTTCAGAGAAAATTATTTATTGCAGCCATTCTCAATTTAATTTCCATAGTTCATTGCGTTTCTGACACGTTTTATCTTTCTGAAGAACACCTAGATTCCCTTAATTAAAACCAGGGTAACTTCCTTATGAAGTTACATAATCCAGCCTTGAGGACATCCATTTCCTGGGCTTATGATTATTTATTCCACGAAGGATTTCGCGGGGAAGTTATGGTTCAATTGCAGTAGCGTTCATTCGGTAAGGTCCACTTTCTCTTTCGATATAGACTCGCATTAGAAATATACATAGACAATCTAGATCGATGTATATTTGGTTTACCTCGATAGGCTATATTATCATTTCCTGTACAATCATTTCGTATACTGATTGGGCAATACGAGACTGTAATTACAATACGACTGCAAGTCATGCAAAATCCGAGCGATCAGACTGCCCCCTAGCCGATACATATTACGTTATCAATGATTGTTTCGGAATCGCTAGAATTCCAGTCGATGGCCCAATTTTTCGAAATTAATAATTGTATTTCTTCGAGGAAATAATTCATGTTTCGACAATGATAGTAATAACGGAGCATTTCTAGCAACAATTCTACACAAATTAGTATGAAACTGTGTCAATATTGGTTTTGTGGATAGCATAAAGGACGTGCAACACTTTTTATTGCTTATTGGTCACATTATAGAATACGAGATTTGCAACTTAGGTTTTGAGACGAAAAAAATATTTGGAATCGGTAATGGCATCATTGTTTTTCAGAATCAAAATAAATTACTGCACTTTTGTTTGAGGTTCAACCAATTGTCGAAGCATTTTTCCATTAACCCCACTGAAAATTCCACAGTTTACATTTTGGAGATGTAGATTTGAATGAACCAATAAAAAAAATCCGTCCGTCTGCCGTCCGTTGTCCGGGGCTTTTCTCTGAATGTACTGAACCGAAATCAGTGAAACTTGGTAAAAAAATCGTGTGTCGCTCGAGATTGATCCTCCAAGCTTTTCAGCAGGATCGGTGCACCTTAAGGGCTGAAACTGAGGGTAGAAGGGAAAAAAATTATTTCTCGGAAACTTACCACCCAATTTTCATGAAACTCTAAACGCTGATTACTATTGCATACCTAAACCTGAAATTATTCACCCTGATAATTTCCGACCAGTGGTCCCTGGGTTATAGAGAAACGCTGCAAATTTTGGTGTGAAAAACCAATGAGTTATGAATAATGTATAAGTTTTATTTAAGATATCAATGGTATTGGGTTATTCAACTCAGAAAATAATAAACCCTTGTGTAACATTTGCAATGTATTTTCTGGATAAACACCTGCTTTTGGACGACCCCCAGGAAAATGATTGGACAGTTTTTTGAATGGGAAGTGCAGAAAAATCACTCGGGAGGTCCATACATTGTATTTTCCTATAAAAAAAACTCTTCAGTCTTTCCTACCATCACGTTTAACGTGATACTTAAGGGACATCCTGTATTATATCATCTGTTAAACTGTGGACTCATCATGATATAAAGCTGATCATCCAAAGCGTTTCTTCGGAACGATTGAACTCAAATTCAAAAGAGTTAAAAATCACCATTTATTCGTTTCAAGTTTTAAACCTATACCATGGATATTTCAAGACTCTAGGTAATTTTTTTTAAGAAAAAATAGGTTGAAGTAAATGTGTTCCTGAATATAACGTAATCGAATTGTAATTCGAAAAGTAATTCTTCAACACTTAAGTACTTTCATAAGGAAATAACTTTCAATATGAATTAGGTCATCGAGGTCAGATTTAAAAGCGAAAAATCTTTCATTTCAGAATGTCGTAATTTCCTATTTTATCCGAAAATTGCGGAAAATGAGATGGTCATTACTTATAATTGAATTAGTGCTTTGGCGTGTATGTCGATACAATATGACACAACTGGTGTGATTCAAGAGAAATGGAACTGATAAACTCTCAAATGAATGATTCGCAATGGTTCAGATACTGATACGTTAGCCTTATTTCGTCCTGACTTGTAGAAGTGGCCAAATTGAGCCCTAAATTGCTTTTTTTAGCAAAACTTTCTTATGATATACGAGAAGTAGGCTAGTTCGGGTCAACCATGAACCAATTTCACCATATTTTTTCACGAGCTTCCTATAGGGAACAAAAAGATCGATTAGGTTGGACACACTGAAGAAAAATCTAAGGTAAACTTTCAATTCTGTCCGTCTGGCCGTTCTGCCCTCAGTATGTACTCTTACTTTCGATGGATCTGATCTATAATTTCGAGATTGAAATACAGAAATTCTCAAAATATTCTCGTCAGTCTCATTAAGAAGGCAGATATCGACTCTAAATCCTTACAGTTGAATTCCTTGATCGTTTACATTATTACAATACTGTTCATTGGGTCACATTTTTGCGAGAAACTGCCCTTGACAAATTATTTGGATCCTGCAATCCGTAAGGGTGTTTTCTATTCATTATGTTCTATTTAATTCTACTACTTCTTTTTCAGTATTTGCCGTTGAAAACCTGAAAAAAACCTGATGAAAATACAAAATCGTTCAGAAACAACCTTCACGATATTCGAACTGAAGTGAACATCGTATTATTTGACCAATAAAAAAATTGAAGAGAATTTTTTTTTTGGAAACTGATCGTCAGATTCCAATGTTCTCTCACACAAATCTTTGAGTAGATATCCCAGAAAAGATTACCAATTTTCAGCTCGAACACATATTTACTTTCGAAGAGCTGAATTTTTTGTTTTATTTCTCCCATGCAATAACGAACTTCCTTATTGAACATTGAATACATTAGTTGATTTCGTGTTCTCAATCGATCACCATGTTGATCGTAAACACACAAAATTCTAAAGGAGAGAATCTCGGTATTCGAAGGGAAAATTGGAGGTCAATTATGGGTGTGGAATTCATGAATGGATCAACTCCGTACGATGATTCTGTATATTGAATCCACAAAAAATCGATTAAAGCCTATTTTGGGACTATTTCGCTTCATTGTTTAGGTTTTTTATGGGTTTTCACTCCCAATATCTGAAACAGAACTATTAAAAATTAAATAAAATTGTTTTTTTCATGAAAACAGCCCTTGCGGATTGCAATATCAAACTATTGGTCAAGGACAGTTTCTTGCAAAACAGATTGCCTAATGAACAATTCGGGAACAATACAAACGAAAAAGAAAGTGAACTCTTTCGTTTCATAGTACAAATCTGACTCTCTCATCAGACAAAGCAGAAAATTTAAAGAATTATTTTCTTTCGATTTTTCGTTTCGATTTGAGACTTCTGTCTAATTGACAGTTTTCAGAAAACACAGCAACACAGATTCATCTGGTTTGAAAGTTTTTCAATTTTACTTCTTTTTTAAGTAAATTCGGCAAATAGGGAAATAGACTCTATTTGGTTGAATTCATTAAAAAAAGAGGTAGAATTAAAATACTTTCAAACCAAATAGATCTGTGTTGCTGTGTTCTCTAAAAACTGTCAATTTGACAAAGGTCTCAAATTGCAACGAAAAATCGAAAGAAAAAAATTCTTGAAATTACCTGCTCTGCATGTCTGATGAAAGAGTCAGATTTGTACTCTGGAACGTCACAGTTGGCTTTCTTTTTCGTTCGTATTGTTCTTGTATTATTCATTAGGCAATCTGTTTTGCAAGAAACTTCCCTTGACAAATAGTTTGATACTGCAATCATGAAAAAAAAACAATTTTATTTAATTTTTAATAAATCTGTTTCAGATATTGGGAGTGAAAACCCATAAAAAACCTTAAAAATACCCACTCTATTTGCTCCAAAGAAGACGGCCACTTTCGTCGAATATACGAGAATATACGAAAATCTGATTTGATTCTAGAGCTCATTCAATATTATCTAAATCATTCACACATTAGAAATTACCTCATTAGTCTGAGTATTATCGAACTCGTATCGATTTTACGAAATCAAGAAATTCAACACACATTCATCATAACGTGATAAATATGGCTCTTAATTGGTCGAAAATGGAACAATTACGAAACCGCGAAAGAACTGGTTTTTCGAGATCATGTGGGTGGCTATCCCTTAACCCAAGTCCATATGCTACGCATTCGACTCGATTGTTATCAAACAAAATAAACTTGTGACTTGATTGGATCAACTTTCATTTCGGCTGATAATGTATCACAAGGATTTTATAGTCTGAGAGCGCATGACACATGTTTCAAGATGAAATTTTACATGATGCTATATGTAGTCGAGTTTCTTTCTGACCTACCTGGGTACACAAGGTACTGCGCATACAAAAAGTTGCGGAAATATTCGAGAGAAAAAAGAATAATAATCTATTCTACATTAAATGTCGAATCTTACCACGTGTACTCACTAATAAAAAAACTTATTACAAACGGACTCATCAGCTGATTCAGAACCCCTGGCCCCCGTCCAACTGCTAGTATTTATGCAAATAATGATTTTGACACAAGTTCCACACCATCTTCTTCCTTTGATAAATGAAATAAAGTATTATTGTGGTTTTGGCCAACATTTTTCCGCAAATTCTTAGTATGCGCAGTGCCTGTGATAACTAGGTAGGTCAGAAAGGCACTCGGCTACATACTCATCTAGCCTATATATACCATCATGTAAAATTCCAATGTAATTCAAAAAAATTTCAAAAAGCACTGCCGTGAAGGCAGCAACTTTTGCGCGCATGTTCAATGTAGATGACCGCTTCAGCAACGAATTTGAACATGCACGCAAAAGCTGCTGCCTTCACGGCAGTGCTTTTTGAATTTTTTTACTGATAAATTAGTGGATTTCAATTCGATCAAATCTGTATTTTTGGAAATATTGGAAAAATAAAATTTTGAATGGGTATATCTACGGAACCATTGGGCGGATTTTACCCATTCACGAATTCGACCTTCGTAATTAAGCCCCAAACCTACTCTACAAATATCGAGTTTCTGTTTACGCAGTCGGCCGTTAGGCTGACCGAAAGAAACAACTTAGAAACTCGATATTTGTAGAGAAGGTTTGGACCTTAATTACGAAGGCCGAATTCGTGAATAGGTAAAATCCACCCAATGATTCCGTAGATATACCCAATCAAAATTTTATTTTTCCAATATTTCCAAAAATACAGATCAGATCGAATTGGAATCCAGTACTTCATCGAAAAATAACAGTTCGAAATTTCATACAGAATTTAATGAGGATGATATGATAAGAAAATCATAAAAAATTTTTTTTTCAAATTGTTCTAATGACACGATTATCACGAAATTTTGCATATCGTTGTCTTTCAGCATCTCAAAACTAGCTGTGAAGTTTTATCAGGACTGAATCAGTATTTCTCGAGTTATACCGAAAAAATCAACAATATCGAGAAGAAAACCTCGATATTTGACATATTTTTTCCCGATATCTCCAAAACTTATGATCGTATCGCACTGAAATTTTGTACACTGCTGTGAAATATGAAGCTCAAAGTGTGAGTAGATTTTTTTTTTGGATATGATGAATGGTTACCGGAAAAAAAAAATTTTTTTTTTTTTAAATTTACTGACAATATGATCCTGACGAAATTCGGCTCAAAGTTGCGCGTTGTTATACTCCACCTAACTGCCAAGTTTGAATCCAATCGCTCAAGTAGTTTCTGAAATAAAAAATAAATAACTTCAAAACTTCAAGTGCCTATAACTCCGAAACTGTTCTACCGATTTGGCCTATTAACGAACGTAACCGCGGCATTCTGATGCGCAACCTATCCTGAAAGTTTCAAGTTGCTAGCTTGCTTCTGTCGACAGTTATCGTGTCTACGGCCGAACGGACGGCCCGCCGGATGGACAGAATCCATTTTCGGCTCAATCATCCAAAATTACAGACATTTGGACAAAACGATAGCACGCTGTTCCCCTAGAACATGCGCGCAAAAATTCATGAAACATGTGTTATAACCTCCCGGAGTATTATGTCTTGATCGACATGTTATCAAATGCGAACGAATGTTGTCTTGGGAACTGTATGATTTGGAAAGAAACAATAAGCAATTATTTCCTATTATGCGGTCAGGCTGAATACAGTGCATTAACTTTTTATGGAAACATTACCGCATGCAAATAAGTACAGAAATTGAATTACATGTTACGTTTGATCACGTGGTTCGATGCAGATCTACGTCCCGGTTCTGTGCAGTAGAAATTAGATTTTTTTTTTAGTTTATTACTGGCAACAATAAATACAAGGAATGTTGTGGAGATAACATTATTTTATAAATCCTTGAAATTAACAGTTAAGATTCAGAAGACTGGTCATTTTGAAAATCGATTACTCATTTTAGTTCAGATAATCCAACTTAGAAGGTAGTGATAGAATCACTTCAAGCTTATTTTGGCGGAATTTTGAATCATTTTGTAGGTTTTTTCTGGGTTTTCACTCCCAATATCTGAAACAGAACTATTAAAAATTAATGAAAAATTGTTTTTTTTCATGGAAAACGCTCTTGTGGGTTGCAGGAACTATTAAAAATTAAATGAAACATTTTTCATGGAAAACGCTCTTGCGGGTACATAGTTCGACTAAAAACAATCTTAATTGCACTTGTTTCTAACTTATAATTTCGAATATTGCTATTGTCCAATATCGGTAAATAATTCTTCTCGAAAATCATCAACTTCAATATGGATCTCAGAATTTTCATTGGGATTCTATTTTAAATGAATATCGTGCCTATGAATCCAAAATCTCAGTTCAGCTACAGGTTGAATTAACATTATTTCAGAGTTCTAAAAACAATAATTTCCTATGAGGAGGTCATAAACATTGGAATTTCCCATTAATTACAGAAATAATTTTCACTGCATTCGCTGCAGAATTTCGAAATAAACGTTTTCAATTCAGTTTCTTCCATAATTAAATAATTGAATAAGGAGGCAATCAAAATGAGCAAGTGGCAGTTTTTTTAATTTTTGTGATTCCTAACACACGTACAAATGTTTACCCACTTTTCGGCACCATTCGTGCCTTTAGCAAGACCAAAAAATTTATGAACATGACAACGAATATCTCCCCTTTTATCTAGTCTTTATTGTTTTCATTTCTTTTTGGCATTGACTCGGAAGAAAGTTTTTGAAATTATTAGTATTTCATTACAAAGGAGGTAAGTTTTTTCTTATTGGATTGTTAAATATCTGTAAAAAAGAAAACGAAAAAGAATTAACTAAGTTGATTAACAGAAAGGTACAAAGAGATGAAAAATCAATTAGGTATTAAAACAAGCTCATAGTTTCGTTGATAATTGTAACCAACATTGATTTTCAACTATTTTTGATATATTTATTTTGTTCTTTGTTTATGTAATTTCATTGAAATATTTTATGTTTATATAATTTTAAATCTTTCGTGTTTACTGTATTTTGTTAGTCAGTTATGTTCATAAATGTTTCTGCCTTGGTAAAGGCACGAATGCTGCCGAAACGTTGGTAAGTATTTTTGTATGTGAGAAATCACAAGAATTTTAAAAAATGTCCGCTTGCCTGATAACTTTTAATTGCGTTTTTAATTCATGTCAACATAGCATGGAGATCTCATTAGTGGAACTCCAAGTATAATATCACTGTAGTTGATAATTTAGGGTAGATTAAAAAAAGTTATTAAACACCCATACATTCTTTCCATAAAACCTGAATTATTTTTTCACTTCGGTTATATTTTTCTGATTCACTGCGACAACCAACTTGTGAGCTTATTTGTGCCCACACTGATTTCCACTCAACCATGAATAAACTTACGCTGGAACAACAGTCGTGAATTATGCAAATCCATATCGATGATCGTGGTTTAGTTCCAGAAACTTATCGTGGTTACGTCCAATTTATTATCGACCTAATCGCCCATTTAAGCAAGTAATTCGAATAACTATGGATTAATCGAAGTCAAAAAAATTCTTGAAATATTAATGTGACCCTTTGGTTTTAACAAGACTGAGCAACGCAAGTCACAATCAATTAATTGAAGGGATTCGCTACACTCTTGTTTCAATTCTATAAGTTCTGTGTTTCACCGCCTAACATTTGATATTGCGATTTTTCAAATAACCGAAATAACCAAGTTGATTTACGGACCATATCCTATATCAACTTGACATTATTGACGTGAAATCAGGAACGCCAACTTAGTTTTTAATCAGAGTTGATCTTAACAAAAACCAGTTATCCAATGGGCGGATATTAATAGGTAAATAACGTGAACCTCAACCTGTGGAATTCGTTCAGAAATTTCCCTTCGTAAGTGCTAGAAAATTTTCGACATTTTCGGGTTGGCAACTTGGACCGAAGTCTCCTATTGGAATTCCCTAATAGAATTACATTCTCGCTGCATGTTTTCATTCGTTTTCCTGACAGGAATACGAGATTAATTATAAACATTTTTTTCTTCATAATTAAAATATGCATAGTCCGCAAAATCCGCCTTAGATGGCTGACCTCGACCGCGTAGTCTTTCCATGGAAAAATTCTCTAAGTAGAGAACGTTGCAAAAGTGACACTACATTTACCGGACTTCCCACTTAGGAGATTTCACGGACAACTTCATATTGAGTAAATCAAAGCAGGATGTTTGGTATTTGCTCAACCCGACGTAGTACCCGGAAGTAGATTCTACAACACAGCGTTCTGTTATTTACCCTTATTTTTTTCAGGAGTTCTTGTATGATTTAAAAGTTCACGGTTGCGTTCAGGTACTGCGTTAAGGTCATTTCACATTCGGCTAGGTGAACTGGCGATTTTCAAACTAGACAGCAACTATCTCCTTAATTGATGCTCGTCAAAGTTCTGCGTAGAATGTCAATGAATTGAAATTGAAATCGTTATTGACCGAGCATTGATGACAAATAAGACATTTTTAATGGTACAGGTAATGAGAAGAAATAGAAATCTTTATGGTACTTCCTTGTATTTGAGAAGGAACATCTTCCAATTTAATTTCATATACTTGATATAAGTTTCCTTCGATATGCAAAGAACGTTAACGATTTCACTTAGTGGTTTAACCTTTCCTTGTCGAAAACATTGGTCATTTACTCTTCGAGTTCAGAAGTATCTAGAATATAAAGATGATTTCTTACGCGCTTATTCCGGGTAAAACAGCACGTTTCAATTTCGCCGAAATTGAGTATTCCCCAATTTTTTTGCCGAAAATGAAACTGTTGTACTCACTAATGAAGAATTCTTGGTCAGATGCGATGTCGTCCGTTAACACGATCAAGAGCTAGCCTTCGATACGTGGAGGGTAAGTTACGCATATTTCAAATGTTGGATTTTTTCCCGAATATCTCACCAAATATGGAAAATGAAAACGTGTCGTTCGAAAAATTCAAACAAAAATCCTCTTCTCATGAAAATTTGTTTGGTTGAAACAATTCATCAGATTTCGATGAATTTCAAGTAGACCTAAAGCTTCATATTTTACAACAGTACAATAAATTTTGGCTCGACCAAATAATTATTCCGGAAATATGTAAAAATGTGAAATTTCGTTATTGTTTCCTAAATATCTCAAAAACATTTGTCCAATTGAGATGAATCTTGACAATTATTTTGATACGCGATTGCAGAATTTTGTAATGATCTGATCGTGGCATCAGAAAAAATGTTTTTTAAATTCATATTGAATAACATTATTGATTAAATCAAACTGAGTACCAGTTTTTAGTTGAGCAATATCGTCATGAAATGTGCCAAATATTGTGTATAAGATCTATAAGAAAAATAAAAATTTTTTTGGGTTCTCAAAAATTACGTTTACCTAATAAGAATCTGTCGGACCACTCGTCTTATGTATTTTTTTTTCTGTACCAGTTCTTTCGATTTTATAAGTTTTCTGCTCATTT
Source organism: Myrrha octodecimguttata (assembly GCA_958510865.1). NCBI lineage: Eukaryota > Metazoa > Arthropoda > Insecta > Coleoptera > Coccinellidae > Myrrha > Myrrha octodecimguttata. Next base: position 30,529,030 of record OY294065.1, on the reverse strand, counting down.
TCGGTCAGTTATGAAAATAGATCAGCAGGAAACTTCAGGCATGAAGCGTACAGCCTTAAATGAACATAAGGGTCTTCTTTAAAAAAAATTAATACATTAATAGAATTGTCGGATTGGACGGATAAAAAATCGCGTAATATACATGGGATATTTTTGGAAAAAATATTAAAGTCACTACTTGGACCACCCTATATTTGAAAATTGACAAATTTAATTCAACTAGCATCATGATTTGATGTAAACAAGAAGCAGCAATATTTTTTTTCTTTTAAAATGAACAAAAATGAAAAAGTTACCGTTCTCAAAGTGATGGTGTTCTAGAAGGCCCTACGTCAGGTCTTAAGCACTTAAGGTACTAAAATAGTACCTCGGTTATAAAAGGTTGAGTTTCTATCGAAATTCTCCGCTTCATGATCTTGCATGCTGAACTGATATGAGAAATCCTTGTATATCAAAGGTATACGGAATGAATATTAATCTCATTCATATTGCTCGATTTATTCAAGCCTAGTGGAGTGCCATATCCTGAAAGTCGAATTGAGCCATTCTAGCTGTTTCAAGGAACTACTCCAGAAAACAAAAGTGGATTAATATCAACCTGCATTCTTTGAATTGTGGGGGCCAATAAACATGAAACGTTTACGTGAAAGATACTAGCAAGCCTATTGCGATAGGCCAATTAGTGATAGTTGTCTGTTTTGCAACTGTCGAGGTCGTTCAGCGGCAAAAGTATTGGGTGTGGTACTTGTCTGTACAATTTTGACCTTCCCTTATCTCATGATTTTCGCTTTTTTTCCATAAACACACATGCCTGCGATTGGAACGGGCTATTTTTCGTTACCAAGGTCGTATTTTGGATCACTGTTCCTCAAGTTTCGATTCTTTCGTGCTAGACAACGTGATTTCTATGATAGATTGATCGTAATCCAATGACATTGTGAGTTGATTTGATTTTTAATGCTTCATTCAATATCGGATCAAGAATTACAAGTTTTTCTTGATTTTTTTCGGATCTAAAAAAAGTAATCAACTCTACTTCGAAGTATACTTACATTGACTAGACTTCTATAGGTAAACCCCATGTTTATTTTAATTATCATTGCTATACAGGGTTTCCCACAATAAGTAGGTCATCGAACGAAAGGGGAATGTAGATCGAAGAATACTCTTTTTCCGTGAAAGAATCCCTCACATTAAAATCTCACTGTTTTAGACATATTCAACAGCAGAGTACTCGTTTTTCGAAACGACAAACGGTCTCAAATGACTAGGGTCGACTCACTGATGTCTAATTCGGTGTCAATATCGATTCTGTGCGGCCGACCGTCTGTAGGTTGATTTCGTTAAAAACCAAAATGGGCCAAACGGTTTCGGAGTTATAGCCATTTGAAATTTTGAGGTTATTTTCCTGATTGTCAGGAAATATCGGAGCGATCAAATTGAAACTTGAAGCGTAACGATGCGCAACTTTTTGCAAAATTTTGTTGAGATTACATTTCAGAAAGTTTTCTTCCAAATTTTTGTTTTCGGAAACTACTTATCTTATTTGGAAGCAGATTCGCTAACACTTTGAACTTTATATTTCACGGCAGTGTACCAAAATTCATTGTTTTTAAATTCCGTGTTTTTTCCTCGAATTCGAAGCCAAATTTTATTGTGTCCGCCCATATGAATGTGCTGTAACATTCAAAGGAAAACTGAAGTTCAAACCTGTGCAAAATTTGATAGAGATCATATCGATAGCCAATGTTAGATTGTTTCTAAATTTTCCGTTCAGAAAATTCCATCTTGCTGATTATTTGGCAGATTTCAAAAGATTTCAGAATAAGCTTTGAGCCTCAATCAATTTTGAGTCTGTAAGATGTTTTCGAATGTTATTGTGTCCAAAAGTGGCCATAATCGGAATAACTTTTGAAAGGAATCTCGACATTTATAGAGTAACTCAAAAGTGGATAACGAAACTATACTTGGTATAAAAACTATTATACCAAGTGAATCAGTTTTGCTGTGGATCTTCGAAAATGTAAATTCGACAAAACCCTCAAAAACGAAAGATAAAAAGACAATAGTTTCGCAAATTGTCTCGTTCGTCTGATGAACGATTCAGATATACAGATTGCTTTGTTAATGGTTTGCATTGTTTCTGCAATTTTCATTGGGCAACCTTTTTCCTAGGAACTGGCATTCACAGATAATTCAGTCCTGCAATCCGCAAGAGAGTTTCCCATAAAAAAACAATTTTCATGTCATTTTTAATAGTTCTGTTTCGGATATTGGGAGTAAAAACCCAATAAAACCCATAGAATGTTAAAAAATTCTTCTCTGCTTCATTCCAAAGTGAATCAAGAAATGAACCATATTCACTTGAGACTAATATTGTTGGACTGCAGCATTCCTCTTCAAAATCAGATTTCTGGTGGCTCTATCCTATAGTTTCGTTGAATAAATTCCACGAGATGACAATTATCCCCTTCAAAATCGAACTAATCTATTCATTGTCCTTCGGAATAAAATCATAATGGATCTTCTACAGAAAAATTTAATTCCTGTTGTATACCGCAATGAGAAACACTCATTATCACCCTGGTACTTATAGTCTCAATGGTTATCAAAAGGAAAGAAATGTTGTCTCGTACTCAGCCTGTCAAATATACACAACTACAACAATTAGTCTAATCACAGAGTACAAAACTAGAACGCCGAACAAGAAACAAATGATCAATGATGCAAGAACACTGTTAAAGATCAAAGAAACATTCATCTTACCTGTAATTTAGCTATGAAGCCGCAGTGGGGCACAATCGTATTCTTGTGTTGTGCAAGGAACAATAGATTGTTGATTAGATTTTTTCAGATCAACAACATGGGGTGGACCTGTGAATTTTCCAATGTGGAAATTTTCAACTGATGTTTGAGGAGATTTTACGAATACAGGGTGTCCCAACGAAAATTTGGTGCCCCAAAAACCCCCCTAGAATTCATAAAAATAGGTTAACTTTTGTTTCGAAGTGGACAAATTTCCATCATCAGTTTGTTTGTCAGCAACTCCCCGTATTTTTCGAATAGTGAGTTAGTGAGTGTAGAGTTTTATGCTATGTACACAACCCAGTCAAAATGTTCAAAATCGCTTCCATTATTCACGAAATAATATAATAATTGAACTTACGTCAAAAGATTATGTTGAACAGACAGTTGAACCTACCAAAGTCAAAGAAAGTTCTGTATTAGGGAGAAAGAATTCTTATGATGATATTGTTCCGAATAAACCACCATCACAAATTCTTCGTTTCTGATTTCTGCAGGGGGTCAAATTTTCGTTAGGGCACCCTGTATGTTAAATATACATGGTTAGAACGGGAATTGAAACTTCACTGAAAATTTGTTATCTTGGATGAGAACTATTTCTTTATCGATCTACAATGTTCACGGTGTTGCCGCTAATATCAAAAAGAACTGATAACTTTGATATATAGGGAGGCCAAGGCAAATTGAAAAAAAATCAATACTAAATAAGGTGTTCCATTTGAAATATAAAGTTTTTGGTACTTTTTGATACGAATGACAACACTGCAGCTCTGAAAATACTCTAGATCCATAATCATTGGTTAATAATCAAAAACACAAATTTTCAATGGAATCTTACAAGTCGCAGAGCAGGAAATATCGTTTTTCGTAAAGTACTGAGTATCATCGGGCGAGTCCCACCCTGTATATGTGAATGGTCGTGATAGAGAGAAATGTCGCCAGTTGATCGATTTTACTAATAGAACGATTTACATACAAAAACAGAATTCGCTCAAGTTTGTTTATGAACGATAAAATATTCAGATTAATAGAAAGATATTTCAATAGGATTGCAACCTAGATATTGAAATTCAAGGTGTTGTGAAAAATTCTGCACGAGTGTAAAATAAACGAATGTCATATCTTTATAAAACCAACTTTTCTCAAAATAAGGGAAAGACTTCTCTTATGAGTTTCAGGATATTCGTAATATCAAACAATTTTCCCTTCAAAATACCCTTTTGTGCCTTGTTGTTGGAAACAAGAGCTCGATATTTTCCAGATCAAAATCTGCCTATCAAATCGAGCTTGGTAGTTGTAGAATGTGGATAAAGTAATTTTTGCAAAATTTCGTATAAATATTCGTATAACTATTCAAATAAAAATCTTAGGGACTAAAAGTCTCTAAGTAGATTCTTCAGGAAGTTATTTTGTTCACTATCACCGGTTAGACCGGCCATAAATACAATAACTTTGGATAGAAACGACTTAGACACTTATTTCTGAAGTAGGTTTTAGGCTTCATCTCGAAGGTCTAATTCATAAATGGGTGCAATCCGCGCAATGATTCCGAAGATGACAGTTCTCATATTCCAAAAAATACAGATGAGTTTGGTGGGATCAATACGTGAATGGGTGGCCTTTTCAACAAAGAATTTGAACAAGCGAGTTGAAGCCCCTGACCTCACGTTATACTTTACTAGATTTTTTTTCACCATCATCAGTCTCTGTATTTTGTTTGAATAGTTAATTTCACAGTCCATTGAAATTTTCAAAAGAGTTTGGCGGTTGTTTGATCTTATGACGACCCCAATCGGTACCAGTATCTTAAAGATCATAATTATTATCACTTAATTTTCACTCAACTCAACTAGATGACAAACAGGTTGATATAATGAAGATGAATTGCTCAAACTTCTGTTGGATCATTTTCATTGACCGCGTAGTTAAGATATTTATTACGAAATAAGTGGTTCTTTTCTGGTTATAAACATTGATAAGAATGTTCTCGTTTAGGTTCATGCGTAACCGTGTTTATATGGCAGGTATATACACCTTGTTTCCACAGACTGTTCCAGTTAGGTACCTACCTGATTGTGCGAATGATAATTTATACCACATTTCAACTGCTACCTTTCATTCCTTTCTTGTATGTTACGTATGCAACGAAACAAAAGTAAACGAAAGTAAAATTGACATAATTCGAAATTTGACCTATATTGAAGGAATGATAGTTCGTTGTACTATACAATAATAGTAATCAAATGACTCAAAGTTTTCGGAGAGATTGTATCAATCTATTTCCTTCAAAATAAAGATGGGTTATTGAGTCTTCACCCTTATTGAAATTGAGGGGTGTGCGAGGAGAAATCAATGCTCATTTAATTGATGTTTTATCATTGAATTTTCATTTGGGTTGTATGTTTTTTCCTCAACATGTTTGTTTTTAATTGCTCCATTATGAATAATTAAAATAAAAAAAAACAACGTCGCGTTTTTTGAGTTTCATTGCAAGTGTCAATCAGGAAAAATAGTTTGGCTGATTAAATTCGAATATTTGGTGGAAGTAGTATGATTTCAAAAATACAATATCTAAAATGGAAAGAGCCTAAGAAATTACCTTCCCAAAATTGCCCGAATTAAAATAACCTTATGTTATGCCATTGTTATAGCCAAAAACGAAAACTATTGCGGTGTTACAACCTATCGTATCTATCGTATCGTACCTATAGTAAATGTCTAAAAAATACATCGGAAAAATAATAACTCCTAAATGAATGATTTGCATAGCACAAAGATCACCTTCATTTTATTCCTGGAACTATCCGCTTCCTCAAATCGATTGAACCACTTAAATTTTTTTGTATAATGGCAGTTCTGTGAACTTTTTGGTGCTTTTATATTCAAATTAAAATCTTCGAAGGGTCATTGAAATACTGAAGAGAATATCAAGTTTGCCTTGAAGGTCCATTCCGATATAATAACCGAAAATTTGATAATGCATAATGAACTTACAACTTGAATCTTCAATATTCGAAAAGTGCTTATATTCCTTATAAGAGGTAGGATATTTTGCTCATTTCTTGTTTTGTTCCAACTTGGTCCTCGAATTGAATATTCTGAAAACATCCATACTTTTTTGTGGATAACGATATTCTGGACAAAATTTTTGAGAAATTATTCATGACATTTAATAACCACCGAAGGACTTTTTTCCCCTTTGAGCTCAATGAATATTTTTATTTTGGGTAGAATTTTTAACCCTGTTATTCAAGTTCAGAGGTTCAGGCGTTTAAATGCAGGTGAAAGGGAAAAATTAGAAAAAAGAAGATTATGTTGAAAAAAATCGGGATATTTTGATAACGAAACAGTCAACCATGGTGTGAATATTACAGCAATTTTTCTAATGATAACCAAAATATAAAATTAAAACGACAATATTGTGAATATTAACAAAGAGATTATTTTTTATTTTGGTATGGAGTATCCTTCAAAGAAAGCTAATAAACACAAATGACCGCTTCAAATAGGAAAATTACTTTCGAAATATCAGTTGATTCTGATAGAATAACTCCGCTTGAATGTATTCTTACCAATTGTTAAAAATGGTGACACGTGAAATAGTAAAATGATAAACAAAAAACAGTAATATTAAAAAAAAAGAATTTGGCTTATAAAAGAATGAATCTTGGTGAGAAAATCACAAACCAAATTTTAAATCATGAAACAAATTTGAGCGAAATCAGTCCAATGTTATCAACATTAAGAAACAATAATTCACTGGTGTTAATTATTAAAATAAGGGCAACAACAATGAGATTACAAAAGAATTTCCCATGAAAATTCCTTAAAAATATGCTTATTATTAGTATTGAAAAAAAATATTCCCCCCGATACAAAAAACCACATTTCAGATATCCGTAAATTTTCGATAGAATTACTTCTCTCGAATACATTTTCACCTATTGTAAGGATAGTGTAATCAGAATACTTAACCAAGAGCCGTATTTCGTATGTACTTGAGCACCCAGAACATATTCGGTTTGAGCTATAAAGCTTACGAATTTTCTCTTTGTGAGTTCAGATTTTCGTCTTGCAATCCGAGAAGTTCAGGAGTTCAGATTGAAGTAAAACAGTGGGAAGAGAGGTAAAAAAGAAGAAAAATTATATGAGGAGAATAAGGGAATATTTTGATAACGAAAAAATAAACCTTGGTGGCAAAATAAACAACTTTTCTAATGACAACCAAATTTTAAATGATAAAACAAATTTAAACACCATCAATCCAATGCTGTGAACATTGAGAAATAGTAATTCACTGGTGTTAATTTCAATGATACAATTATTGAAATTATGGCAACAAGAATGATATTACAAAAGAATTTCCCATGAAACATCCTTGATAGAAAGCTGATGATTAGTTTTGAAAACAAATAGCCTCTCCAGATATAAAAAACACATTTCAGATGTCCGCTAAATCTTCGATAGAATTACTTCGCTCGAATGCATTTTTATCTATTGTTAAAGATGGTGTAATCATAATACCTAGCCAAGAGCCGTATTTCATATCTTTTTGAGCACCTAAGGCAACACAATTCGTGATCTTCACACAATTAATCTTATTATGAAAAGAGTGTTGTGAATTACGAGTTTCGTCGTATGACATTTACGGCCTTTCATTGAACTAAAGATATTTTCGTTTCAAGCCGACCAAGTTTGCACGACGTACTCTCATAATTATGATGTTTTGAATTATATAATTTGCATCGTAAAGGTGAGCTGGTTTCAGATCTACCTTGGTGCTTCATTCCTATCATTTCGAAAGATTACATCTCAAACTCCGATGACATTGATTTTTTTCATGGAAAACCTAGACATTCCGGTGTCTCCAAATCTCTTCTCTCGAATTCTTTCACCTCCGTAGAAAAAGCCACGAAATCAGACGAATCGGTTACAACTACAGAGAAGTGTTGAACTCAACCTATAGAACTTTATATTCGAAGACAGAATGAGTTAATAAAAACAATTGATTGGAGATTCTAGTGCAGTCAGTAGCTGTTTCTTGCTTTTTCAATGGCGAAGACTAAAAACCGAAATTAACACGAAATATTTATAGAGCAGATTTGTAGCTCGATTACGGAGGCTGAAATCGGTAATGGGTGAAATCCCTCCAATTATTCCGCAGATGTATCTATTCGAAATTTGATTCTTTCAATAGTTCAGAATATTCAGATCCGATTGCATCACAATCTAGTATTTGTCGAAAAATGACAGCGTGAATCTTCATGCAGAATTCATGGGAATCATATCTGCGGAATGTCAGGTGGATTTGTCCCATTGATGAATAATTCTACCCCTTTGATAAGGCCCCATCAGATAACCCTACGAATAAGAGCACAAACTGAGGAGCAGACAAACGGGCGGTCGGACGAACAGATTTTAACCCTGACAACTTCAAAACCCAGATAGTTTTCCTTCGAAAGTAGAGATCTTCGGACGGACATAATTTAACTTAAAGCAGAGCAGAGTCCGACATAATCTACATATTAAAAATACGGAATATTTGAGCTGAATGAAGACCCTCCTTTTCGGGTAAGAAGCTCCCTTGATGGGGTGAAAATAACTAGATTTGTGGACAGAATATTTTGCACCACCAACACTGACCTCAATAATTGTGAAGATGAAATAGATTTCCCAATATATTGAATGAGAAAATGAAAAATAAATTATGCAATTGCGAAAAAAAATTCCGCCCTTCTCGAAACAATTATCGGTTAACCAAAATCTTAGATCTTAGGTCCAGAGCAGCTTCATACTTTTACATAAAACTTTTATAACACTCAGATCCTACGAGGAATACTTCGAATATTAATTCCAATTCCTAAATTCCCATGAAGAGTTGACGATAAATTAATATGCTGCAATAATGGATTATAACCGTTAATAATGGGCAAAACGACTATTTCTTGTTTCTCGGCAATCAGAATGGCTTATTGCTGAAGCCAATACCCGTGATTGGAGATTTCATACTTTAAATCGCAGAGTAAATGAATCAATTTCAACATACAGTAGATACTATCACTAATAAACAATTCGACAGGCAAGATCGCCGAATAAGTAGAGCGAACACGAATTATAATTTCAGGAAGTCCCCTGTATACTATAAATTATGTAATTTTCGCGATATCAACAAGCCAGTTAAAGTGTGGTGATCTGAATGAAAATTGTAGGTAATCCATCCTTGAATATCAGACAACACTTTCCACTTGTAAACCTTAGACAGTTAATCGAATAAATGTTGTAAAATTCCTTATTATTATTATATAATCTCTTCGGTTCTATGTAATGAAGCTAGTTCTGCGCTAAATTATGCAATTAAGTAATTGTTGAAATTACGATACTTAATATCAAATTAAATATTTACTATTAGCCTACAATAAAAATGAGCCATTGTGAGTTATGTTACTTTTGGTGCAGTGAAGGCTCATAATAGCTAACCATAAAAGAGGTTGCGAAGGCAATTTTGGATTTGACGCCAGCTGGCATTTGAATACGTATAGATGTCGGTTGATTCGTGATGAATTTTTTAATTTCCATTTTTGCACAATATTCCTAGAAGGAAATAATTATATGCAACACTGAACTGTATACAATAATATTGGAAATGCATGTCTTGCAACGAAACCTTCGAGCATTTTAAGTCGTCGAGTTCTTCAGACAGAATAAATCGGTCAATTGACAGATTGACTGTGTCAAATGACAGATTGAATCAATTAATTGACAGAATTACATTTTCCCAGAAGATCGAATATGCCATGGTGAAAACCATCCTAGTAGGTTTTTGACTTGCGCGAAAAATTCAACTTTGAATATGAAGAAAACTTAAAAAATTAAGGTTTCGACCATACTTTCCAGTACAATTCAACTATGTCCTTTCTGATGTTTCATATTTGATAATTTGAAGTGAATTTAATCTTTCAACCTGATCTCCTGAAAAATGGGGTTTGGGACTAAAGTCTGTCTGCAACTATATTAATTTTCTAACAAATAGATTCATGGCTTGCAGCAATATATTTGTTTTGTGAGACGATATATTTATTTTTCGTTCCGATATATTTATTTCCTACCAAAAAATGTGTTTACAGGTGGGAGTTTCCTATGTATATCAAACTATGATCACAAATATATTCTTTAATTTAATCTCACATCGTCAAAAGATGGCGCGTCGATAGAACTAGTACCCAGTTTCCAGCAGTTTGGAAATCCAAGTACAGGGCCTAAAACTACTGATAACTTCAGTCATGATTCCTATTTGGTTTGGGAATATTCATTGTTATTCCTCGAATATTTGAAGTGTTAATCGTCGTGAACCCTGATTTTAATCTGCTGGATACAGTGAGCTTTCGGCGCGACATCTCTTGACGATGTTGAATAGAATTGATAAATACAGTGCGCGTCAAAATTATGTAACAAATTCATTTTCTCAGAAAAAAATATTTGGCAACATAATCCTGAAACAGTTCAATTTTTGTTTCACTTTCAACTGATTTATATGCATTTTCGAAGGATTTTTGTGGCACCCTGTGCCATCCCCATCAACCCTCTAAATTTTTTGAATAGGGAAAGTGGTTCTGTGGTACTTTCCCTATTCAAAAAATTTAGAGGGTTGATGGGGATGGCACAGGGTGCAACAAAAATCCTTCAAAAATGCATATAAATTTGGTAAAAGTGAAACAAAAATTGACCTGTTTCAGGATTTTGTTGCAAAATATTTTTCTTCTAGGAAATGTATAATAAACTCCTAAATATATTGTGATTGGCAGAAAATCAATATATCGGAACGAAAAATAAATATATAGTCACACGAAATGAATATATTCCTGCTACCAATAAATATTTTGACACAAAACTAATATTTGAACGAATACACCTATAATAATAATAATAATAATAATAATAATAATAATAATATACTTTATTTCATAGTATGTAACCGTACACAGAGCAGATACATAAGAGAAATAGTGTCAACATAAATAATCATCCAAAGAATATGGTTCCAATTTTAATATACAATCTCTCACCTTTTTTTTGAAAAGTTTTAAACTATTCAGTCTCTTAATACTATCAGGTAATTTATTAAACATTCTGATGCACATATATGAAGGATGTTTCTCTGATGAAGACAATCGATGAATTGGATAGTGTAAATTTAGTGATCTCAGAGGGTAATTGTTCCCACTAGTGTGAACAGAAAACATGTCCTTATTCTTGAAAAGGAAAATTAAACACTCCACTATATAAATGCCATATACTGTAAGTAAGGCGTTCTTCTCAAATATACCCCTACATGACTGATTGAATTTCATCTTGAACATATATCTTAAAACTCTTTTTTGTATGACAAACAATCTTTCCACATCACTACTTGATCCCCAAAAAATAATACCATACCTGAGCAACGATTCAAAATTTGCAAAGTAGATAGTTCTTAAATTTTGGAGGCTTAAATATTCTGAAAGAGTTCTGATACCAAATCCAACCCGGCATAGTCTTGTAGCTAGATAGTCTATTTGACAAGACCACCTAAGACAACCATCCAGGTATATCCCCAGAAACTTAACTGCCTCTTCAATTCTGACCTCAGAGCCACCCAAAAGTACTACATTTTCTGTTGTTTTATTTGATCTGCTAGTCCTAAACAGAACAGCTGATGTCTTTCCCTCATTCATGACTAATTTATTCTTATCAAACCACAATTTAATTTGACTATATATAGACTCTATTCTAATTTTAATTTCAGCAAATTCTACCCCTTTCACGATCACGTTTGTATCATCAACAAAGGACGTCAACCATTCTAGTATTTCTTCATTCAAATCACAAATATCTATTAAAAAAATTATGAACAATATGGGACCCAAGACACTGCCCTGAGGAACTCCATAATCTGAATGAACAATGTCTGACTTAACTTCTCTACCCTTCCCCACAATTGACACCCTTTGTGATCGATGAGAAAGATAAGAAGTTATCCACTTCTTCGCACTACCCCTGATTCCCAGTTTGTCAAGCTTTTCCAGTAGGAATGGCCTGAATAGACAATCATAGGCACTTGCTAAATCTATAAATAAACCCAGTCCAAGCTTGTCATCCTCTAGAAGCTTTACAACCCTCTCTGTAAATTGATATAAAGCAGTTTGCACTGAGCAACCCACCAAATACCCATGTTGGGAACTGTTAAAAAGATTGCACTCATTCATGAAATTCAACAGTCTTTTGCACATAACATGTTCAAAAATCTTTGAAAAACTAGACAAAATACTCACTGGCCTATAACTCTCAAATGAATCTTTATCTCCTTTTTTGTATATGGGCTTTATCAATGCTAACTTTAATTGTTTAGGAAAAATTCCATACTTCAGTGAATTATTTACTATATATGAAATTACTTTTTTAAGCTCATTAGCACATCTCTTCATCAAATTTACAGGTACGCCATCATCCCCACTGCAATATTTAGTTTTGATTTTAGTCAATATTATTTCCTCTATTTCATCAGGATTCGTTGGATCCAAACTCATAGTTACAGAGTTCGTGGGCAAATTACACGAGAAGGGTTCATAATTCAACTCATCCAACATATTTGGGACCTTTTCAACTAAAAAATTATTAAAATTATCAGCAACAGTTTCAAGATCTTTATCGCAAAAATAACTACTTCTTTCTGTTGCATTCCCTCTTATGTCATTACATATTGACCACATAGTTTTATTTTTGTTATCGGAAGACTGAATTTTCTGATTATAGTAATTAGATCTAGCTACTTTAAGGAGGTTATCATAATTTTTTTTTTCAATTTTGTATGAGGTGTTATAAGATCTATCACATGATTTCAAAGTTAATAGAATATCTAGTTTAGCTTTACTCTCTCTGACTTCATAAGTGTCATAGTAATTTTTGCGCTTTTTCTTTGTGTTTCTAACTGCCTTCAACGGCTTTCATCCATTCAAGAATTCGATCACCGTGATCAAGCAATAATAAGTATAATAATAATTTTATTGATCCTCTGAGACAAATAAATGTATAGGATAAGTTATACAAACAAAACAAAAATAATAATTACGAAATGACTACATCATCATTGAGATAATCGTTCACTGAATAATAACATTTATTTAATATTAGCTTCTCCTCTACAATTATCTGAGCCGACAGTGAACATATCCCAAAAGAAACGACTCAGAGACTCGTTATTCGAGAGTAGGGTTTAAACTTATGGTCCAATTCATGAAGAAAGAAAATCCACGTTATGATTCAATTCGACCAAACAACCACTCTCGAAATTTCAAGAACTAATTCAGTTCAAGTGTTCAAGATCATTTCCCGCTCAAAATTCTAAAAAGTACAGACATTGTAACAAAAGGATATTGCTTTTGTTCCCTAGAACAAGAGCGAAAAAATTAATGATACGTGTGGGTAAACGGCCGCATATAAAGCCATGTACATACGTCCCGAATTGGAATTTCTGACATTCAATCGCCAACATGAAATCCCACAATCCCAAGGTATCCCGGTATTAAAAATTATATTAGGACAGCTTGTAGAGCAGGTAAATTCGACATGACTGAATATAAAACGCCTTCGTCAATTTGCCCGGTTCAAAATAACTTAAATACTTTTTTCCCGATTTCGCTAGTTCAAGATGTTGGAAACATGTAGCATGCCTATGTTAAAACTGATATCTAGACGATCTTCGTGGAAATCCAACCACACATGGTTAGTTCCGATTTCTATTTCTAATCATTAGCGTTCTAAATAGACTCGCACTGATTAGAGATTCGCACGATTCTGTAGCACTTTACACAATTTTCATTCGACACAGATGTACAAATCGAGTATCAACGCTATGGTTTTCGTTTTGTACCGAAAAATTAAGTGTATGGTGCCCCTTCATACATTTCATCTGCTAGCAGTGTTGAATCTGCACATATGCTATATTGTTCGGTTTCCAAAAAATTGTATAGTTCTTACTTACAAATATCAATGTATATTGGCATGAAGGTGTTCAAACACTAGAAACAATACTCGATCCCCCAATTAAATTTGGTTTATTTTTTGCAGATATCTGTTCTTCACAACGAAAACTACCGAAACACTCAGTGGTATCAGTTGACGTAAAGACTGCAGTTCATTTCGATTGTCCTGAAGAATTTGGATACTATCCTCATCCTGATGACTGCACTCAGTACTATGTTTGTGTGTTCGGAGGAGCCTTACTTGAATCTTGTACTGGAGGACTTATGTATAGGTAGAAAAATTACATAGTTCAAGACGTAAAGTCAGCAGCTTTTGCACGCATGTTGTTTTTGTTGCCGAAGCGGTCCTCCCAGTTGAATATGTGCGCAAAAGCTGCTGACTTCACGTCAGAGCGTTTCTTGGGGTTTTTGAATATTGAATGTTGATCCTTTCACTCATTTATTTCACGCTTTGGTTATAGCTTATAACTTTTCAAATCCATCTTTTCATATTTGAATATTAAGAACTCTCACTGAAGAAAAATAGTTCGAAAATTATAAAGGGTAGCTGTGAGGAATGTTTTCAGTAGAAGATATGAAAGCAGATCATTATATTCATGAACTTTGGTCCTCTTTAGTGTAAAAATTTATTCTGGGCCTTAGCTACACATTGCAACAATAAATTCTCCATTTTATGGTGTTCCCAAAATGGTTTAACATAAGTGATTTTTCGTTCAGTCAAGAACTCCAGACGTGTGATTGGCCGCGCAATGTAGGTTGTGATGGTGCTGAAGTCGCAGCTGCTGTAGCTTCAACACCTTCATCGAGCAACTCCAGAACAAAAGAAGAATATTCAAGAACAAGGTATACACCACCTCCACCACCTAAGCCATCTGCGTTGATTATTTCAAGAGGACAACCTAGGCAGCAACATATATACCACGACGATGAGATCAATTTAAAGGTGAGATATTCTGATACAAAATAAAACATCCATGGGTATACTCAACATGAATGAAAGTAAAGACAAACACCCAAGTTATGGGCTGCCAAGTTGCCATGCAGACTCATTCTGCAAACCACAAGCTAATTAAACTTTATCTGAATGTCCACATCAAATTTATCGAGGCAATTAAGCAGAACGGATGCTTGCGACCCACGACTTTTAACCTTACATGACAATCTGATTTTTTTTGTATTCCTTTAGCAACAACAACTGTATCAAGAATCAGAAGAAGCATTGCCTGAAGCGCAAGAAGAGGAGAGTGACCGACAACAAAGATTTTATCGTGGTCAACCATCTACCATTGGACAAGTTCAGAGAGATAGGGATGGCTTGAGACAATCCAATGCCATAGCTGTAAGTCAGATTTTGCAATATGATACTGCTCGACTAGCTATGTAAAATAGTAAAAGAGATGCCAAGGTCAGATTCCTAGATGAATTATTGTTGACAATAGATCTCACTTCGTGTTTCTACGTTCACATTCCTTTTCTTCTTCCACAGTATCACACTGGACAGAAAGAGAAAATCGGTGTCATCTCCTTCGGAATTCATCAACCTCAAGAACATCAAAGGTAAGAATTCGTTCAGGTCGTCGAAATTAATCATAATTTTTTATTTACCTTAGAGACTTGACTGAATACGTGGAGACATTGACGAATAATATCTTGACAAGGAAAAAAAGACAAACTGGTCCCAGGTACGTTATCAGACAAGCCCACACAAAACAAACTTGCATAGGACAGCTGACACAAAACGGCTTAAATACAAAATTGAAAAATTCAAATAATTACTAGTGATCAAATTTTGCATGCAGATAATATCATTGAATTACTATGTTCAATAAGAATCTTGTGTTACCGAAGATAATAACATAAATCTTATTTTCCATTTGACATATGTTTTTTCGAAAATCTTGACTAATTGAAACTTGTATTTAGTTCCTATTTTAGTCCTAATGTTGGACTGCCAACTTCATGGAGTAGTGTTTACACTATCAATAGACCATCTTACTCTCCATTCCAAACACGTCAACCAACTGGACCTGACTCATCTTACAGAGGGTTAACTACACAACGACATCCTTCTAGACAAACTGATTACAATACCCTTCCTAAAACACACCACCCTTCTAGATATTTAGACGTGAATACATATAACTCCAACTACTTCACATCGAATGCACAAAATCCCAGAAACAACTATTACTACCTCCAGGTGGATCCCAAGAAAGTCCCTCCAAAAACTGTGGTTTTCGAGAAACCAGAGAAAATTAAACTCAAATATATACAGCCGACCGGGTTCAGATCGTTCAACAACAGTCATACAGAAGCCATAACTAAAGGTTTTGAAGTACAAAAAAGTAATGCATACCAACCTCCAAACTATACTTTAAGTGACCAACAACATAAAGATTTCCAGTGGCCAAAACAAAGTAGTCAAAACAATACTAACACTAAATTGAAATCGACTACATCTAACCAGAACAATGCACATTCAACTCAATCTTTTTCACTGCCAAATAACTATCAGAGCACCAAAGCTGTCACATATGATACAAGAAGTTACGAATTTTCAACGGTGAAACCAGTTACACAAACCAAAACTCAAACACATCAAACTCAATTTTCTTCTGCAGCGGGAGCTGTCACGACTAATACACCGAAGATTTCAACATTTAAGACATCTACAATATCTACAGTTCAAAATAATTCTAGAACGTTTGCAAATCATAAATATGAGGAAAGAACAGAACCTTCAACTACAGCTACAAAAGTCAAGCATTCAACTAAACCCCCTGTATACCAAGAAAACTATGTTGCAAGGCAAAAACAGAATCTGAGTTCTAACGAAAGAATCAAATTCATTGAGTCCCCCGCGAAAACTTACAATAACACTTCTAAGAAACCTTTAAAATATTCCTCTAAATACAAGGAGGAAGCTACCGCGAGTAAATTGACGAGAAAGCCCTCGAAACAAGCAAGTACTCCTATAACTTCAACTGTGTCCCCAAGACAATCCTCCACTTCAACATCTTTCACTTCACCTTTCCCCAAAAGTAACCAAAAATCATCAACTGAAACACCAACAAAAACAAGACATCCAACTAGGTCAAGGACGAGGCAGACTTCCACGGCGACCTCTGCTAGAGGAAAACACAGACAAATAACAAAAAACAGAAATAACGTGAATAACAGCGCAACCAGGTAAATATTCCAGGTAATACAGACACCTTGAGGAAACCAGTTCATAATATTCTCCTTTCAATTAATTTCAATGAAGAATTATTTTAATAGATAGCCACAAAGGAGCTTTCAAACGACAGATAACTGACAAACCATTAACAAAGACTGAACGAAAATTAGTTTTTCAATCTAAAGTTTAGTATCACATTCGAAAGAAGGCATAGCAAAAAATTACGTCAGGTTTTTCTTATATATTTTATAAGTTTTTTCAATGATGAGTTGCATTCATTCAGAATATTCATACTACATGATAGTCGAATTAATTTTCTCATTTTCTATTCAACTCAAAACAATAAAGTCAATTATCGGCCTTTTCCAATAAGTGATTTAAATATTTGTTCGTTCCCCATAATAGTCGAAACGTTCACAATTATATGTTATATTTCTGAAAAAATCATTGAGCAAATGTCCGAATGAATCACAAAGGCCTTAAAAATTTATCAAAAAAACTCATCTACCTGAAGTCCAGTAATTCACGAGAATTATCAGTATTCCTCACAAAATTACTCGATATTTCAACATTTTATGCAAGTAATTCCACATGAATGGTATCTGTGACTTCAGGTTGAAAAAGTAACAAATTCTGATTTATTGAAATTCCTCAGAGCTGAACCAACTACATCAGCACCAGAACCAATATCTATAACTTCACGTAACTCAGTTACTACAAGCCAATATTCTGCCAGTTCTTATGCGCCATATGAGCAAGAGTATGACGACAAAACTAAGTATGGTAAGGATTTAACAGAAACATAAATATACACAGGTTTTTCCAATTAGCTCGATTTACAGAATACAACAGCTACAATGAACCACAGCCAAGTGTTTCTCCAGTCTCTTATAGAAGTAGAACTGCTGCTCCAACATATCAGCATGACGATGTGCAATCTTCTAAGAGGGCCAACGTAATTCAGAACGACTACATAAGAGGTGTTTACCAAGAACAGAATTTGCCTGATTACCACGATGTGACCTATGACAATGCAGTTAGTACAAAGGTTATTAATCGCATGTTTGAAATACCCAGAAGTAGTTACATAACACTTAAGTTCGATATCTGTTTCAGGAGGAGGACCATAACTCTTATAGACATTCAAACAGACAACCTATCAGGTAATTAAATGAAATGAATATCCAGCTGAATATTCATTGTATCATCTTTTTGTTTCAATGAAATATGTATGATTGACCTTTAGGGAGGACAAAAAGGAGACAAACCTTATTGAGGATCACCCATCCACATCTAAATCTAAAAATAGAAATGCTGCGTCTCACACTTCGAGTACTAGTAGATATTCGACAAAAAAACCTGTTAAAACACCCACACCAACAAATTCATATAAACAGAGTACAGTTGCATCAAGGTACTAAGATATAGCCTCAAAAGTGGTGCATGGGTTGATTGACCACTGCAAGAACCATTTACAAGTTGTAGCTTCTTCGTTGAATCATGTAGATTGATAGCTTTATTCCTGCTTGTCGATTTAATCATATTCGTAGTCCTTCATGTATTTGCGTGAATGTTAATGTAGTATTTTATTGTTGAGTAACAGCAAAATTTCTTTTAGAGCATCGTCGAATGCCACAAATGAAAACTCGCAAGTCTATCCAAAGCAGAATCAGTATTTAGCTCCGGGAAAATCCACACTCTTTACTCTCCCAACAGTTTCCCCATCCAAGAATACACAAACAGACATTTCTGATCCAAGCGACTCTTTAGAATTTGTTGAACTTGAAGAACCTGTATCAGTTTCTTCATTACGGACTAATCAGCAAACATATCGCTACATCACTAAGAAACCACTATCCAAGTCAACTGACCAAGTCTCGTTCACTGGAACATCAGCTAAACATATCGATAACCTGGATTCCAAACATACTCTTAATACTACTTTTTCCTCTTCTTCGACTACTCCTTCCACTAATTCTTATGACCCCTCAACAACTGAATCATCGGAAGATGACGTTGCTCTTATTGATCCTACTACTTATTCACCACCAAGGTATCAATTCAGATCGATAGCTCCGAGAGTATCAGTTTCCTCTCCTGCTATCGTGCGACAAGAAACCTCTGATGACTTCACTAGAAGTGCAACATCAAAACGGAAACAACCAAGACCTGTTCAGTTTAAAGATATTACAAGGAACGATCATTCAAGTAGAGCAAGTAGCCCAGTACGGTTTGTCCAGAAATTCATTCCTATAAATCCCATATCGATTAATCAAGAACTACTTTCGACGGACCTGAATCAACCGAAAACGACTCAAAGATATTATTTCACTCCAAAAAAAGGCACAAGTACACCACTTACTTCCCTTAAGGAAGTTACTTCTGAACGAATCATTGAACTGAAAGAAGAAACGCCACAGTCTTCAACAACTGCAATCGTAGACGTGGTTTCCTCTCAAAAAACTGAAATTTTGGACGACCGAAGAACTCAATCATCCATTTCCCCGCAAGACCAAATAATTCTTGAGAAACTCAATCGATATAAAAATTCGAGTTTAATAAAACCTGATTTCGTACCGCAAACTAAAGTTTTCAAAGGCACAGTCGAGGTTCCGCCCATAAAAAGTTTACTTTCCGATTCAGATACTGTTAAAGATGAACCAGACTTACCACCAACTTACAAACTGAAGCCTTTTAAGTTACTTACGAAAACTCCACTGAATAAGACAGATTCTTCCTTGACTACCTCAACTCCTAGAATTTCCCGGATAAATCCAGCTTTCAAATTTATGATGAATTCCTTGCGTGGAACCAAAGGGCATAACACAAAGTGCAAAGAATCTACTTCCACCCAAATCTGCAGCGATCTTAAGCTGAGGTACTTTCCCCCATGTTTATGCATGCTATTTTCCTTTTAATTACTTCAAACACTTCTTTCCTATTAACCAACCTTACTACACAGCTTCTTGTTCAGATCGGAAACTTGAACATAATGTTCCTTTGAGACTGGAAGTTGACTTTGGACACTTAAATACCTAACTCAGCACACACCTTAACACTAGTCTAACGTAGATATCGAGATAACTCAACTACATTATATCATTCCAAAACCATAAGTAGGGTATAGACAGTTAGAGCATGGTAATTTTGAAGCAGCTTAGTTGCACCACACTGGAGAAGATGTTGACAATCCATCTCTTGCTAACAATAATTCTGGGGGTTTCAGGTCCAACAACAGAGGAAGGGGTTCAGGTCATTACACAGCAGGAAATGTCATTACAAATGACGTAACTGTTAATGTCAACAGAGGTACTCCACCATCGTAAGTTACACCCTTGATTTTAATGAGAGAAAACTTTGAATATTCATTTTGATTTTAGACGATCAAGACCAACTCTTAAACCTTCAACTTCCATAGTATCTAAAGCTCAAGAATTCGTCGATATATACAGATTTCCTCCTAGAAGACCTGATCCAATCTATCCTCAACCACAACCAGATAAAACTGCAGCAAAGTGTCGCAAAGATGTCTGCCTTCTTCCAGATTGCAACTGCGGAGGAAAAGAGATTCCTGGTAAATTGCTGAAAAACAGTGTTGACTCAGTAACTCATTGTTTTTTTCGCAGGAGAGATTCCTCCAGACCAAGTGCCACAAATCGTTCTTCTAACCTTCGACGACTCTGTAAATGACCTCAACAAAGGACTCTACCAAGATCTTTTTGAGAAAGGTAGAGTGAACCCGAATGGCTGTCCTATTTCTGCTACCTTCTACGTCTCTCACGAATGGACTGACTACAGTCAAGTTCAAAACTTGTACTCCGATGGACATGAAATTGCTTCACACACAATATCGTAAGTTGGAGGAAATAATTTCATTTCCATCTTCACGACTTGATCTACAGAACTATTATGCAAACCCGTACTGTTTAGCAGTCGGGCGGTTGTCATCTGTCAAATTGGCTGTAGTTTAAACCGGTATTGCTATTTCGAGAGACGAACGATTTTTCAAGGCATTTCTCTCAAGATTATTCAATACTATGGCTATGGCACGAAATAGTGCATGTTAATCGTAAACTCAACCATATAATCTTATTTATATTTCTGTATCTTCCTATCCCAATAATGTATGATTCCTTTTCAGGCACAGTTTCGGAGAGCAGTTCTCACAAAAGAAATGGACGCGAGAAATAGCAGGTCAAAGAGAAGTTTTAGCGGCATATGGTGGAGTACACCTCGAGGATATCCGAGGAATGAGGGCGCCTTTCCTTTCTGTAAGCTTCTTCAACATTTCTCTGATACGGGACAATGGAGGTTCATATAAATTGCAGAGACCTATTCACATTCGGGCTGAACAAATATTCCGCTTTGAAATTGTGCAATCTGACGAAATTATATATTAATTCGTAGAAGACGCTGGTAGATCGACAGGACCGTATTGAGGTTATGAATGTACGAGGGTTGTTCACAACGATATCGGACTAACAAGGGAATACATAAAATTGTGGAAAAGACATCATTATTCTTTTGCTTGTCTCCTTTCTACTTAACTCCCAAATGCTGTTCATGATCAATTTTAAGAAAAACCGAGGGGAAACTTAGCCTTCGCCTTAGTTCTTTCATATACATGTCAGGTCGAGTTCCTCTGAAACCATCTTCTCAGACTGAATCATATACATTTCTGCACACTGATATTTTTGATATTTGGGGTTCCCATCTACGAAAATAGAACGTATTATACAAGTTATCATATTGAAAAGAAAACAGAGTTTCTCGCTTCCGTAATATTCTCAAAATCAAATATCACCCAATTCACCTGGAGCATAAGGTGATCACCAATTCCGAAGTGACAATACAGAAGGGGAAATTTGTTCAGAATAGCTCAATCCTAGAAATCCTCAAACGGGGTCTGCCAGCTTCCTTGTAATGGTATTACATTCTTGAGCGTTTCGGGGGGGTTCTTGGCTAAATTCCAGGGAGGCGCATTCTGAGATATAAATTTTCGATTTTTCATGGCCCGACGAATCTGTCTCTCTCTCTAAATCGCAAATGTATGTGCCACTCCAAAAGAATTACGCCCGCGAATTATCGAAATTAGAGAAAGGATATGATGATAGATTTTATGTAAAAATATCCACCCCAAGAACAAAATTAACGGGTCCGTGCGATTTTCCAAAATATTGATTTTTACTAAAAAATACCAGTTTCCTTTCCAATGTGACACCCTGTACATCACACCGAAATAAACGTATGAATAATTTATTCCTTGAAAAGTTTCGAATCATAATCCAAAAGTCTGTCTATGCTTAGTGAAATCAAAAGTATCAATTCGTGCTTTTCCAGGTTGGTGGCAACAAGATGTTCAAAATGTTGTACGACTCAAACTTCACCTATGATTCTTCGATGCCAATATATGAAAATAAACCTCCAAGTTGGCCATATACTCTAGATTATAAACTGTTCCACGACTGCATGATACCTCCTTGTCCCACAAGATCATACCCAGGAGTTTGGGAAGTACCAATGGTGATGTGGCAAGACTTGAATGGCGGAAGGTGTTCTATGGGAGACGCGTGTAGTAATCCAGCTGATGCTGAAGGTGTCCACAAAATGATAATGAAGAACTTCCAGAGGCATTACACCACGAACAGGTACGTATTCTACTACAGGGTCTCCGAAAGGGTATCAGGGTTTTGTTTTTGAGTGTACGAGTAGGGGTGCAGGGCATAAATTGATTGCTTCGTGCACTAGCTCGAGATTCTAGCTAAAGTTTAGCGTTTGTCGGAATATTGTTTTCGCATTGCACCAAAAGACGAAAGCATAAGAAAATTGATAAGGAAGTTCGAGATTATCGGATCAACTGCACCAGTATGAAATACTTATTGCCAGTTATCTGTTAGGGCCAATTGCACCGTATTACAAAACCATAGATTAGGTCCATAAGCAAGGTTTTGGTACAAAATTATCTTGCACCGTCACGTAATCCTCGTTAAAAGGCCTTAACAGACTGTTATATTTAAGCCTACGAATTTGGGGGTTTAAAAGAAGGATTAATGGTAAGCTTCGGAATCTAACCCTACTTTCGAGCGATTTCGTACAAGTTTGACATTTTTCTGGACGTAACCTCCAGTTTGTTTACGTTTTTTTTGTTTACATTGGAGAACTCCTACGGCTACGAGTTGATAATCAAATTTTGATTAAAAGTGGTTGATTTTCAGATGATATTTATGAAAAATGATATAGGGAGAAACTGGCATCAGTAGGCATTGATTCGTATGTTTTAAAGCATGAAGAATTAACACCAGTATTTCCATTGAGTTCGTAAACTTAATGGTATTTCTATAAGCCTTCAACTATTTGAAATGAAAAAGTTACAATGATATGCTCATTTATTTCCAAGAGCGAATAGCAGAATGAAATTGAAGACATATTTGGAATGAGAAAACATAGTTTCATGAAGATTCTTCACTACTATTTCATTCAGTGATATATTACGTAGAAAGCTATCATGTACTACTTCATTATTGTGTAGGTGCTGTCTCTGTGCTATCATTATCCTCTATTATATATTAATTGGACTCAAAATATAACTACAAACGAATTAATGTGAAAGAAATTGCATCCTCGTGTTAGACAATCTTCAAACGTACACCTTTGTCAATCCATCCATGATACTTCAATATTTATATAGAATACTTTTTAGTCTGTGGATCCACATCAGAGTTTTCATTATCTTCGACCAAAAATTAACTCAATTCATAATATACTTATAATAATTTAATAGAAAGTCTACTCTTAGGTGAGCCGTTCCTTATCGGAAAGTTGTTTCGGATAAATCAATACTATTTATTTATTCATCTTACAAACGCCAGGATTGTAATTCCATGCAGAAACTTAAATCTTGAGATATTACAAAATATGAGTTTACTTGAGTATATGACTATAAATTTGAATAAGGTTTAAAGCCTGATGCAGAGGTAAGAGCACAGGTCTGTGGTAAGAGATCCCTATAATCTTAATGATAATAAACAAGTCAGGAACATTACATGCAATATTTTTATGGAAGCTATAAAGTCTGTCATATATATTTTTTCGTTGGGTTTTTCAATAGATGCATCTTGATTTTTCATAACTTATGGAAATATGGTGGTAGTAACCCATAATAATGGGTTTCATCTTTTGAATTAAAATATTTCTCCAATTAGGGTTAAAATAAACAACATGAAGCTAGTCACAAGTACCAATTCATGAGAAAGTAACCAGATTTGTAGATTAATTTTAATCTAGTTACATTCAGCCTCGGTGCAAGCCGAATATTTAAAGCAGAGTTTAATAAGTTTATCGTTGCTTAACTAACTGTAGCTTAAGACGAAAACGGTGCAATTGGCCCTTAGAGGTGAAGGGATTGTCGAAGAAATAATGCTTCGGCTTGTCAAAACCCGTCAATATTCTTTCTCAGACGGAATCAAGCCCTCAGTATCGAAAAACTGTATATAAAGTTTATTTTGAAGAAAAACATACATGTAAACCTTTTCATATTCAGTGGGTTGTAGAACTGATGGACACGTGCTATACTAATCGACTACGCTTTGCGGATTAAAAGTTCGAGGGGCTCGTTGACCTGAAAATTTTTTGACAACCAATGAACTTCTGTAATTTTCTGTCACATGAAACAATTCCACCCAATCATGTCAACATTACACTGATAATTGCATTCAGTGCAATTATCAATCACTATGACAACACGATCGAGTTCGACCATTTTATCGTCAAAAAATTTCCCGCCGAATATCCCCTCAACATTGACAAATACCTCATAATTTTATGACAAATTTATTGACATTGTTGCTTGGTAACAGCCCTCAGCCTTCATCTTCGGGGGTTACTAAGGAACGATTTTCATAAAATTATCTTTAAATTCAAAAAAGTCTACTTGTTAAAGGCTATTGATACAACAATTAAATACAGATTTTTCTGTATTAACCTTTACATAATAATATCTTTCGATATTGATTTGATATCTTTCGATATACTTTTATGTCGTCGAACGTACTACGTCTTCAATGACAAAATTATTATATCAACTGGCATATAATGATCAAAGTAAAAAACCTTAGAAAAGGGTAAAAAAATGAAATACAACCTAAAAACAATACTAGACACAGTGTTTCATCTTCTATCTTTCGATTTAGAATCATCAGTAGCATTTATTCTATATTATATATCAAAAACTTACCACGTGTTTCAACTCACATTTCACATCAACGGAAATAACCAGATTTAAGTCCATACGCATGCTTGTTAGAATTGTGCATAGAAAACAATAATGCCACAGATTTTACTTAAACCTTTTTCTTTCCTTGACAAATGAAATGCAGTAAAAAACATTTTCCAAAATCTTTATAACTTCAAAAATTAAATGACAGTTGATATTGACCTTTGAAAACTATAAGTTTTCATTCAAATATTAAATTCAAAAAAGTCTACTTGTTAAAGGCTATTGATACAACAATTAAATACAGATTTTTCTGTATTAACCTTTACATAATAATATCTTTCGATATTGATTTAATATCTTTCGATATACTTTTATGTCGTCGAACGTACTACGTCTTCAATGACAAAATTATTATATCAACTGGCATATAATGATCAAAGTAAAAAACCTTAGAAAAGGGTATATCGTAAGATATCAAATCAATATCGAAAGATATTATTATGTTAAGGTTAATACAGAAAAATCTGTATTTAATTGTTGTAAAATTATCTTGTCTATTATTAACGTCCTAGGGATATTACTTCTGAAAACATTCTTCTTCAACCACTGTTGGATTCCTGGTCTCAGTCCTCTTGTCCGTTTCCTGTGAATGTACCTGATATAATATGAGCACAAACTTTGTTTAGGTTCTGAAATTCAGAACAGTCCTAGGAAAGTTCTGAGCAGAACCGATGCACTGTTGAAGCCCAAATCTGAACTGACCTAGAACAGTTTTAAAAGCGAATAAACTTAAACACGAATTCAAATCGGGTTCCCTTCAGATCGTAGAGGAACAAAGATCTCGGCTACCTGCCAAGTGCAATTCTCAAAATGTCCTGTTCATGGTTGTAAGAATTTCGGTAACGGAACTCACCTTGACAAATGTCTATCTGATAGAAATAATACAAGTCAAGCAAATATTCGATTTCAATGATAACAAGACGAAGTAGAGGTGAATGGAACAAACGATAAGATCAAAAATTCATGTTTCATCCTGCCAGTAATACATTGTTCTTTTTGTTCATATTTTTTCCAGTCTTCATTGTGCACATAAAGTAAGGTTCCGTTCATATTCGTTAGTCGGTCACCCAATCAATCATACATTGTTTTCGCATGAAAGCATTGTTGCGCTGTATTTTCATTCGCATATATCGTTAAATCTAGTTGGACAACGTTAATAAACCTGCTCCGGAATGAATTTAAATGAGTTCGGTTCGTAAAGATAGAAAGCCAGTCGAGGGAAATTGCAAATGAAATCTGCACGATCTGAAACATCATTCGTCATCTTGCTCATTTGAATAATGCGTCGAAGAATTGTTCAACAAAACCCAATGGCGCTGTGACCTTGTTATAAAAAAATATGTAGCAAGATAAGAAGTGCAATACTTGTTCTACTTGAGCAAAATTTGTCGATAATCTCACTCAAGCTCGGAAACATTTGTGAGAATCAAGAAACTATCAGAGCTAAAGTCATGTTGAATTTTCATTTCAACATTCTAGTATTTTCTAACTTCCAGAGCACCTTTCGGTCTTTTTTACCATGCTGCTTGGTTCACTCAACCACACCACAAAGAAGGTTTCATCAACTTCTTGGATAACATCCTAGCCATGAGAGACGTGTGGGTAATCACCAACTGGCAAGCTGTCCAATGGGTGAGAGATCCAACTCCAACATCCAGATTGGGCTCCTTTAAACCATTCCAATGTGACCATGCAGTAAGTTAATTCCTTTTTAAAATAATAACTTGGACAATTCAAATTTTCGAAGAATAAGTAGGAAAATATACAGGTTGTTGGGGTTGTTATAACAAGACTTCAGAGGTGGCTTTTCTCGAATTGCTTCCGTCAACGCCGAAATGATGCAAACTCATTATCCAAATTTTCAACTAGCTGAAATTGGCTTGAGAAAA
Organism: Myrrha octodecimguttata; assembly: GCA_958510865.1. Taxonomy (NCBI): domain Eukaryota; kingdom Metazoa; phylum Arthropoda; class Insecta; order Coleoptera; family Coccinellidae; genus Myrrha; species Myrrha octodecimguttata. The sequence goes on along the minus strand of OY294065.1, from coordinate 30,501,865 downwards.
TACCTCAAAGTCTCGTTACTTCTAATCCCGAAATTCTGTATTTTTCGGGCCTATTACATTGGAAAACATACTTAGTGACATTAGAAGCGTAACATTTAGAAGGAATAACTTTGCGTTTTTTTGTCATTCTGTTTGTGAGAAAAGCGTTACCTGAATATTACTTTGGAGGAATCTTCCAGGAAGGAATAATTCCAAAAAGTTCCTTTGGAACTTTAAAATAGCAAGGTCCAAAAACCATTTGGATCTCAGTTAGAACAAGTTATGCCTCACTGGCTTCCTCCAAGGACACTGTCTCCTTAGGAAGCAGATGATGAGAATGGGCTTATCAGAAACTGACGATTGCAGATTCTGTGGGGAATAGAGGAAGAAAATCCTGTTCACCTGATTACAGAATGCTTCGCCATTCCAAGCCTGCGGAAGGGATGTCTTGGACAGGAGATTTATAGGAGAAATACGAACTTAGCCTCCTTGAAGCCCTCACAGATATTGGAGTTTATTCGAGCTCTAGAGCTGGATGGCGAGCTGTAGGTAGCGCTGCTTAAACAGCTCTGGCGCAATAGACCTTAAGGTCGCAGTAGAATGTAGCCCCTTACCAACTGTAACTATAAACTGAATGGTTCAGTTTTTTTGTTATTACAAGGCAGTCAACTTATGTTAACAAGGGGAAATCAAGTACCATCAAAACCTTGCATAGAATCCAAGTACATATGAGTACGCAAATTGTCAACACACAAACACAGAATCTTCAGTCAAGAACAGTTGACACAGACAAAGTGTCAAGAAGAATACACAAGGTTTGAGTTGAGTGGAACGAGTTTTTACAAGCATACATCGACCATCATATTTCGTCGATGTCTGAACGTGTCATGAGTGTATTCAGCTACGGGGTCGTCAAACACATTTTTTCTACTTATATATTAATAAAAGCTTCTGAAATTCGTTTCATTATTGATGTAAGACATGCGCTGCCTATAAATGAAGTTCAGCAAGTCATTCGTTCTGGATTCAACACTTCCAATGAGTACTTTCCTAGAGTTCCGTACTCACAGCAAACATTTCCAATTTTTTTCAGGATAGACCCAAGCGCTGTAACAATCCCAAAGTATGCAACCTCTGGCACAAATCTGGAGTTAGATACATGAGAACTTGCCAACCATGCCCCGATATCTACCCATGGACCGGTAATTCAGGAATTCGCAGTAGTAGAATCGACAACGATATAGAAGATTAGGTTTTAAGATTAAATTATTTATATCAACTTCGCTCTTAATTATATTGTGAAAAAACTTCCATGTGAATGTAAAGTATGTGTGTTTGTACACTTTTGTTGTTGAGGCGTCTTCCAATCTTTGTTATTTTTCTGTAAAATATATTCTAAATTTCTCATAACATGTGCCTGAACGAAAATAAATTGATGCTCGGGAATTATCGTTGTCTCTTTCGAAAGGGTTTCTCAGTCAACATCAAGAAAGGACTCTAAATTATTGTACTGTCTATTTATTTATTTTGATCTTGAAATTCTTTCTTCCGTTATGATGTGAACCAGTGAACCTTATGTTAAATAAATTATAATTTATAACAATCAGTGTTTTGTATCTCCCTTCCCATTACAATTTCCACAGCCATGAATAGTGGTTAGAATTATGATTATCAATTAAAGCTTATTTTGGGAGTATTTTGCATCATTTTGTATGTTTTTCTCTGGCTTTTCACTCCCAATATCTGAAAAAGAACTAAATATTAAAAATTAGTTAAATCGTTTTTTTTTCATAAATAACGCCCTTGCGGATTATAAGATTAAACTCAAGGGCAGTTACTGGGAACAATGTTGCCGAATGAACAATACCGAAACAATGCAAACGTTCAACAAAGCGAAAGGTTAGGTTTCAGAGCACAAATCTGACTCTTTCATCAGACAAACGAAAAATTTGGCAGAATTATTTTCCTGTGTATTTCATTTTTTGAATTATATTTTTCTCAAACTTTCTTGGAACTTTTCGGACCAATTTTTAAAATATCATCTCTCGGAATGAAACCACTATGAAGCCAAAAAATTCTAGGAAAACACGTAAAGGAGTTTCAACGCGCTTTTTCAAATTCGACATCAAAGAGATCACCTTTTGAAATTTTGGAAAAAATAGAATGCGGAATCATTGGGTGGATTTAACCCTTTCACGAATTCGTCATTAGTAACCCCGAACTTAATCTATACGAATATCGAGTCAGACGATTCTATCGGGAGTGATTGTGTTTACGGTTGGCCTAACAGCACTATTTCCAAACATACAATAGGATTCAATTGAAATACAATAACTAATTGAGAAATGGCAGCTTGAAGTTCCGAGCCAAATTTCGCGAGGACAATATAATTAGAAGATATAAAATATTTGAAGGAAATACTCGAAATTGTTTTCAATTTTTCTTATAACACGATCTTCACAAAATGTCGTGCATTAATTAGTATCCCAGCTCAATGCGATATTCACTTCAGAAATATAGGAAAAAACGGCGCAAATTTTACACAAGGAACCCAATACCATTGATATCTTAAATGAAACTTATATATTATTCATAACTCATTGGTTTTTCACAACACAATTTGCAGCGTTTTTCTTTATAACTCAGGGACCACTGGTCGGAAATCAACCGGGTGAAAATTTTTAGGTTGAGTTATGCAACAGTAATCAACGTTGAGAGTTTCAAGAAAATTCGGTGGTAAGTTTTCCAGAAATGATTTTTTGGCCCTCCTTCCCCCAGTTGCGAGCTCTTAGGGTACAACGATCCTGCTGAAAAGCTTGGAGGATCAACCCCGAGTGACACACGATTTTTCCACCAAGTTTCAAGGATTTCCGTTCAGTACTCCCAGAGAAAAGCCCCGGACAACGGACGGCGGACGGACGGTTTTTTGGTTTATTATTTGATAAAATAAAATAATAAACCTAAGTGATCGACCAACAAAAAAAAAAATTTAACCCCTGAAAATGTTACAGTATACGTTTTGGAGTATGTAGATTTGAATGAACGAATAAAAAAAACACTGCAAATTTTACACAAAGGTTTATTATTTTCTTAGTTGAATAACCCAATATACCATTGATAACTTAAACAACTTAGAACCGAATGCTATGATTCATTTTCGACATTATTGGAAATTTGCAGCGTTTTTCTTTATAACTCAGGAACCACTTGTCGGAAATCATCCGGGTAAAATTTTTTAGGTTTAGTTATGCAACAGTAATGAATATTTAAAATTTCATGAAAATTGGGGATAAGTTTTCGAGAAATAATTATTTTCCCCCCAACCCCCCATTTAGAGCCCTTAGGGTACACCGATCCTGCTGAAAAGCTTGGAGGATCAACCCCGAGTGACACACAATTTTTCCACCAAGTTTCAAGGATTTCCGTTCAGTACTTCCAGAGAAAAGCCCCGGACAACGGACGGCGGACGGACGGATTTTTTTTTATTCGTTTATTCAAATCTACATACTCCATCCAAAACGTAAACTGTGAAATTTTCAGGGGGGGTTAAAATTTTTTTTTGGTTGGCCGATCACTAAGATTTTCTATTTGATTTTATCAAATAATAAACCAAAATGTGTCATCTTCCGCTTTGGCATTCGTTGCAATTTCATCATGAACTCGATTTAATTCGAAAAACTGCGTAATATAACAATGAAAAATTCAAATTCAGATCAAGATAAATTGAATTAACACCCTTTTAAATGAGGTAATAACTATCTGAATAATTGGAAAAGGCTCATAGTCGGCTCTAACGAACCAAGTAAGAATGACCTGGATCGAGTATATTCACCGAAAGAATTTACATATGTAATCTAACGTTGTGGGTGATTAAGCGATGGAAAGGAAAAACCATCAGGGAAAGCTCCGTGAGCAGGGAAAAACCTTGATATTTTATCAACATTCGAAATGTAGATATTCTCGATAAGGGAAAGAAATATAGGAACATCGACCAGTAGCATGCAAGTACCCACAGATTTTCTCTTGATATGTTTAGGAGTGAAATGAGTGAGCACGCAGTCGAAGGAAATCACGAAAGGATAACAAATATTTTATACCACGATGTCGGGAAAGTTTTTTCGGAAGATAATGATGGAATCGCTTCTTCGCTCATTCGAGCCGAACACGCTATGTTCTGACCTTTTCTATTATTCATTTCATCACCTTTCCGATTGAATTAACCTTTCTTCTATTTAACTTCAACACTCAGAAATCCTCGAACAAATTCGAGTGTACTTCAGAAAGAACCGCGAACAAGTTTCAGCACGCTAGGGCAAAAAGATTTCACCGAAATTCGATCTGTTGATCAGCTGTTGAGACAAGCAAAGCACGAATATTTCAATTAATTAATATCTTCCGACATGAAATCAGAGTGACATAGGGACAAAAAAATTAATAATTTTTAATGGATATAAAGGGTTTTTCAACAAGAACTTTGTTTTTTAAAACAAAATAAAACAAAGTATTTAGTGGAAAATGAATAAAATTTTTATTGTATTACAAAGAGAAAAGTTCGGCAATTATGAATCAAAAATGATATCTGACAAATGTCCACCACGACCACGCTGACAGACGTTGATTCTTTCATCAAAATTTTTAATCACTTTTTTGCAAGATGGAGGGTCTATTTCGTTAATGAAATCACGGATTTTGAGTTTTAAGGCTGCAATCGATTCGATTGGCTCCGTATAAACTCTGTCTTTAACATAGCCCCACAAAAAATAATCCAGTGGTGTTAAATCACACGATCTGGCCGGCCACTTAACAGCTGAATTTCGCGAAATTATGCGATCGGGAAATTTGGTTTGCAATAAATTGATCGTTTCATTGGCTGTGTGACATGTGGCATCGTCTTGTTGAAACCACATTTCAGTGACATCCATGTCATCAATAATAGGCCAAAATTCAGTTGTTAACATCTCGCGATAGCGTGATCCATTGACTGTTACCGCATTTCCAGCCTCATCTTCGAAAAAAAACGGCCCAATCACACCTCCAGACCACATAGCACACCACACAGTGACACGTTGAGCATGCAAAGGCTTCTCAATAATTGCTTTAGGATTTTCAGAAGCCCAAATGCGGCAATTTTGCTTGTTGACGTACCCTGACAAATGAAAATGTGCTTCGTCTGAAAAAATGATTTTTTGAGAAAAACCAGCAGGTTGTTCCTGAATGAACTGGGCGAATCTACGGCGATTTGAATGGTCGGTCAGCTTCAATTCCTGCACCAGTTGAATCTTGTAAGGCTTCAAAGCCAAATCCTTTCGCAAAATTCGCCATGTTGTGCTTTTGGATAACCCCAATTGTTGAGAACGTCGTGAAATTGATAACTTTTGATCTTCTTCAACACTGTGGCTCACGGCAGCGATGTTTTCTGTTGAATGACCCGGTCGATCACGTGTTGGTGTTGGCACATTTTGTACCGAGCCTGTCGACTCAAATTTCGCGACCAAATTCTTGATAGCGGTCTCAGAAGGACGTTTATGTTGTCCGAAAATATCACGAATTTTACGAAATGTAACTTTAACAGAACGACCATTTTCATAGTGGATTTAAATTATTTTAATGCGATTTTCGAGCGAAATTGAATTCATTGTAACAATTGCCAAAGCATATACTGCGAATACGTCAAAAAACTAAAGGTCAAAACTGTCATGTGGTGCTGATGTTACCACATTGAAAAACAAAGTTCTTGTTGAAAAACCCTGTACATGGTGTCAATTTGAAAATCTACCACACTTTTTGCGCCCATATGTTCCCGGGAACAGCCTGCTATCGTTTTGTCCAAATCTCAAACAACTAGGTTGGACTCATTGATGAAGAATCCGCTGTCAAAATCGATTCTGTTCGACTTTCGAAAGAATCAAGCTAAAGACTTGAAACTTTCAGATTAGGTCGCGCATTAGAATGCGCCGGTTAAATTCGTAAATGGGACAAATCGGTCGAATGGTTTCAGAGTTACGGCCATTTGAAATTTTAAGATTAATTTCCTGATATTTCAGGAACTACTCTTGCGAATGAATTGAAACTTGACAGTTGGTTGAGGCATAACAACGCACAACTGTTCACGAAATTCCATTCAGATCACACTGTCAGTAATTTTTGAAAAAAAATTTTTCTCGGAAACTGTTCATTGAATCCGGAAAAAACTTCCGCTCGTACCTTGAACATCATATTTTACAGCAGAGTGTCAAATTTCATTTTGATAATGCCAAAAATTTCTGGAGATGTTGAGAAAAACTATATTAAATTTCCTGGTTTTCTACTCGATATTGTTGTTTTTTTCCGGAATAACTCAAAAAATACTGATTCAATCGAAATGAAACTTGGCAGCTAGTTTAGAAATGCTGATGGGCAACTTTGTGCAAAATTTCGTGATGATAGTGTCATCAGAACAATTAGAGGAAAAAATTTCAATATTTTTTTCAAACATTCAATATTCTGTGATTTTCGGATCATATTATCCTCATTATATTCTGTATGAACCTTCGAAGCGTTATTTTTCGATAAGAAACTGGATTTCTTTCGATCTAATCTGTATTTTGGAAATTTGAATGGGCATATCTAAGGAATCATTGGGCGGATTTTACCCTTTCAAGAATTAGACCTTCGTAATTAAGCCCCAAACCTACTTTACAAATATCGAGTTGTTTCTTTCGAAAAAATAGTGTTTGAGATCAGCAGTGAAGAATCTATTTTCAAAAATACAGGTTGGATGGAAATTAAATCCAGTACTTGATTGGTAAATCACAGTTTGAAGGTTCACGCAAAATTTCATGAAGATAATCTGTTGAGAATTAGAAGAACGCCAAATCTTTCCATTGGGAAGTAAAGGTGTGTTTGGCGGGGCCAATACGAAAAAAGATGGCAGCTTTGGCAACGAATTTGAGCATGCGGTGAAAAGCTGCTGACTTCACGTTAGTGCTATCCTTGAATGTATACATTGAATCACTCTCGATATCGCAGAAAAAAATTAAAAAGTGGTACACTTTGTTTTAAAGGGGGACATTTTACAGGGTTGGTTCCAATCAATTTTTATCAACCCTGTGAGCTTGCTGACAGCAACCCCTTGAAATCTTGAATGGGAAGAGGTTGAGTTACACCTCTGAAATAAGGTGTAACCTAACCCCCCCTTCAGATTTTAGATTTTAGGGGTTGCTTTCATCACTCACAGTGTTGATACAAATTAGTTTGAACCAACAGTGCCTCCCTACGAACTAAAGTATACCACTTTCTGCAATATTTCTGATTTGGGGTCAGAAATAATAAGGGTGGTACCATTTCAAATTGACACACTGTATACATAGATATTCTCAAATCAATTCCATATTTGAATTTTGGCACTTGGCCCCTTATTGAAGTCTTCTGTTGGTCTAATTTTAAACACGGCATATAGGAGTTTCCTTGCAAAGCCCAGAACTAATAATGGCTGCTGTGGATTTCCTCTTGAACTCCGACGTGCATGATTTATGTTGCCCATCTAGACGTTTCCTTCAGGAATATGATAAAGGGTCGAAATTTCGGCTGAAAATAGTTCGAGGTGGGGCCAAGAAAATTACGTAACAAATGTATTCTTGAAGTCATCACAGTAGCCAGTTTATCCAACAATTTGTTAGGGGTCTATAGGAAATGACGCAATGGATCGCGTGACCAAATAACATTCGAGTCGACCCAATGCCCCTCACGGTTTTCTTATCGTTTCAAGATTCCGACCAAGACGTTAATTCTATGCCACGATTTAGTTCGGCACACGCTGCGCATGCCTGTTGAAAATTTTAATACTCTGCATTGGCACACAATTTAAATTCTCCTTAAAAGAGTGTGTACTTTAATGTGAGCACTTCGCGAAAAAATATCGTCTGTGAGAAATGAATGCTTTGTATGTGACTGTGTCTATACCACTTCTTCTAGTGCTTGTTGGCTTCAACCATGCACATGGGCTTACTACCTTCGGCAAATCGAGCAATAACAACCAGCAGAACGCACCGATTCCACCTATTGGTACGATGAGATTTTTTTTTTTGAAAAATTACAAACAGACGAAGAAAAACAGCTTAGTTCGTCTTTGTAAAGGATTTATTTTTGGGCACGGCCCATCTATTCATTGCACTTTTCATATGAAAATATTTGTAACTTTATGAAACTTTTATCCTCACTTAAGTAAGGAAGGATTTTGCATTATTTTGTGAGTTTTTTCAAAACTTTCACTCCCTATATCTGAAGAAAAAACTATTAAAATTACATAAAATTATTTTTATAGAAAACGCTTTCGCGGGATTGAAACTATCTGTCAACGGCAGATTCTCGGTTGAATTTTGCCTAATGAACAATAACGAAATAGTGTAAACGATCAACCAAATGAACTGTAACGTTTCAGGGTCTAAATCGAACTCGTTCATCAGACAATAATAAAAAAAATTGCAGAATTATTTTCTTTCAATACAAAAACATCCGAAAGAATAGAGACATGCAGAGATCTCAAATAGAGAATCGTACATTTTTTGCACCAATTGAAATAATATAAAACAACGATACTGAAGATGATAAACCAGATAATCAAAAATTCTCCTGTTTTTGCTGAATTGAGGAAATAATTTCGTTCGTTGTTCTATGTCAAATATTGGGCTGAATTTTTTGGAAAAAGAAGTAGAATTGAAAATATTTCCTACCAATTTTCATACGAATGTATTCAAAGGAAATAATTCTGCAAATCTTATCTAAATTGTCTGAGGAAGAAGTCAGATAGGGACTTTGGAACGTTGAAGTCCACTTGGTTGATCGCTTAAATCATTTCAATATTGTTTATTAGACAATCTTTTTTCGAGAAACTGCCCCTGATAAATAGTTTCAATCCTATAATCTGGAAGTGCGTTTTCTGTAAATGATAATTTTATCTTATTTTTATAGTTTTTCTTCGAATATTGGGAGTAAAAACCTGTGTAAAACCTGAGAAAATGATTTCTTTGTAGTTTGACTACCATAAATAACAAATTACAAATCGTGATGATGCTGATTTCCACCTAAACGGAAAGAAAATTTTTGATTATCTAAAAACTCTTTTTCCAAGTTTAATTTATGAGTGATTAAGGCCAAACGGCTTAAGATATTCTGAACCTAGTTTAGAATAAAAAAAAAACTAAAAAACACTTAGGTTAGGAGCTTTAATGCGTTTGTTCAAAGTCTTCACTTTTTTGAGTTGAGAAAATGAAAATGACATTGAAGGAAGAACAACGGGAATATTGGAAGATATTCACCACAAAGTCTATATCGAATTGCATCGAGATCTATTGGATGATTTATGATTTTTTCCGAATAATATTTTGAAAATGATCGAAAAAATTTGTGTACAACCTTTCTAGAAATAACTACGACCCCCACAAAATTTCGAACGATGTTATACGTCGATATTACACAACTACTTACTGAGGTTCAATCGGATCGCTTCAGTATTTCTCGTGGTATTAAGAAAATAACGTTAAAATTTCAATTAAATGAACTCCGGAACCGGTTCGTCGATTTTGTCCATTAGCGATCTTTACCGAATTATTTGAGGTGAAAACCTACCTAGAAAGTTTCAAGACTCCATATGGGAGGTATATTCCTTTGAATGTAAAACACATCAGGACGGACGAACGGACGGACAGACAGACGACTGACCGGTAAGCAGAATTGAACTCTCCTCCAGTGAGTCAAAACCTAATCGAGAATTTTGCTATAAGTTACTCCAGATTTACGATGTAAATCACAATAACTTTCCAGTTAAATTCATTCTAATTCAAGTTTGGATGTGAATAACAGATTTCATCTACCAAGCGCATTCCCCATTTTGCAACGGAAGGTTTAGTGAGGTTTGTGAGTACTTTATAACAGCGTTATGGTCCTTCTTAATCACTATTCCAATTCATAAGAGTCGAAAAATACATCAAAGCCTTCTGCAGCAGCAGCAGAAAAAATGAACATTCATGGCGTCCTCAGTCCAGAGCACAAATTCAATCATTTCAAAATATAGAATGAAATCCGTAAACCTAAAGTATTTTCATGTATGTTGCTTCAATACTTCATGTGAAGTGATAGATTTCACCTAAATAAGGCATTCTTGAGGTGAGTAGGAAATTAAAATTTAAAACGGTCATTCTATTTTCTCGATAAAATATGCATGTGCATTCGCCATTTTGTGACGGTGAAAGCTTGCGTTATTTTCTTGTTAGTGTTGGTTTCTTCAATCATCTTCTCGTGATCAGATGATATTATGTGAGGCACTCAGGTTCACGACTTCCTCAACAGAAATATTCTGGCCTGTCGACAATTTGCAACAACAAACGCTCATATACATACAGGGTGAGTCTTTGACCTTGCAGAATATTTTAACAGAAGATTCTTGAAGCTGAAAGATACACATTTGTCCTCCACCATTTTTTCCAGTTCGGCTTAGATAAAAAGATACAGGCATTATAAATTTTCATAATAGGCTAGCCGCCCCTGGAAACCTGAACACTGAAGTTTTTCCAAGCCTAAGATATACCATTCAAATCTTCGAAATAAGCAACTCTGTTATGAGAACAAGCATCAACTTACTTTTTACATTCCAGTTGGTGAAAAAAGTTGTATTTATAGTTCAATAAACAAGTTAGGTATTCCAAATTTCGTGGGCGATAAAAGTTGAATATTCTTCTCTTGGTTTCATTTTCGATAATGAGGAATTCATCTAGCTATCATTCATATAAGCTTTGAGATCCATCTTCAATTTGTCATTATTAATTTTCTTTGTTTATTTCATTTTCTCCAAGAATTATCAAATTCAGACATAACCCATTCAAACTTTCATTTTCTTAAATAAATAAAACAGATGTTACTAATTTATCTATGAACTTACAAACGTTGCCAAATTGACGAACAGAAAGAAATAACTCTTAGAAATCAAACAACACACAATATGCTAATTCTATGTATACACTTGTATAGTCTATGATTCTGAACTGAACTGTAAATATGTGGCTCCGTGGTTTTAAGGTTATGTCATGGTGGTTTTCTTCCACCATGGGTTGTAATGTTATGAAAGCGCATTTGAAGAATACCTCAAAATAAATACCATCAAAGTTCTGTACATAATTTCAAGAAATTTGGGTCAGCAGAAATATTGCATTCAAACCAGTAAGAATCCCCATTATCATGGAAAAGTGAGAAGTTAATCAATTATACTACACAAATTAGCTCGAAATTGAAAAGGGAGCTTCATGAATGGATTCAGGACCGAATCACCACTGTATAACACAGATATAGTTTTAGAATGGAAGCCTATTTTGGAGAGATTTCTTATTTCGTCTTGGTGATAATAATCGTAGCATGGAAAACCTGATGAATACATCACTGGAATTGTATGGATACAAAACAAATAACTTCAAGATGTGATCCTTTATTCAGATTGAAGAGATTTCTGTACAAAATGAGGAGCGTTTGGATCGTGCCAACTATCCCATTGTCAACGAGATAGGCAATGGAAGGACAGAAAATTAACAACTTTTAGACGTGGCAACGCGGAAAAATTGAATTCTGTGAATTTTTTTAACAGAGTTGCATTCAGCCAAAGTACCCAATTCTCGGAATTTCACAGATATTTTTCATTTTTGAATTTCAGATTACTCGAAAACGGCGCATCATACGAAAAAAAATTAGCAATACTTTTACTTTCTAAAATGGTCAAAAATTCGTTGAATAGCATTCAAATTATTTTTAAAAGTTAGATTCTTTGAATTTCTGGTATTTTTATGAAATGTTATGGTCATACTAAAGAAATTGGAGGATGTGGATGAAATTTTGTAATCCAAGAACATTCATCGTATCAATAAAAAACTATATTCCAAAAATCATCTCATTCGATGAGATCGTTCGCGAGATATAATCGAAAATTAAATTTTTTTATGGATTTTCAACAGTCTGTATCTTACGAACCAAGCCGAATTGGAAAAAATGGTAAGGAAAAAAAGTGTTTCTTTTGGCTTCAAGAATCTTCTGTTAAAATATTCTGTAAGGTCAAAGACTCACCCTGTATATTTCCTACTCAGAGTGATGGTTTCGACGAATTTCTTCGGGGTTTGAGGTCTTACTTGAATGCGATATTTGAAGAGACACTCAATTCCACTAGAAATATTATTGTAATGAAACTCTACCTTCCTCGACAAAAATATGCTGTTGCATTCGCCGCCTTGCAACACCAAAAGGTCACACTCGTTCTCTAGTTAGATTGATGATATTTGCAATTCTTTTCGTGATTGATACGTTCTACACAAATGTGATGTTGTTTGGCACACTTAGAATCACACGGAATATCATTTAAGTAAAGTTCCTACCTCAATTCCAAAATATGGAATAAAATCCATTAACTTTAAAGTATTTTCCAATAGAAGGAGCCAGTGACGTTCACTTCACTACTTCACGTGAAGTAATAGTATTCATTACATTTGAAGGTTTTGAAAGGAATTAGGATCAGATATAATACTGACACATTCATCCAACTTGCACGAAAAAAATTTCATAGTGCATTCGCCATTTTGTAGCAGGGTATTTCATGCTCAGAATGATATTTTCTTCAGTTCTCTCTGTGATTTCTATGCCTCAATTAAATTTCAAAGTATTTGAGGCCCCCAGGATCACACGGAATATTATTGTAGTGACAATACATCTTTCTGACAAAACCGGATTGTGTATTCGCTATTTCGCAACAACAAAAGCTCTCGTTTGTTCACTATTCAGAATGACTTTTCTTCGATTCTCTTCGTGGAGCGATAGGTGTTACTTCAATAATACATTTTCTGTATACTCAACACGAAATATTACTAAAGTGAAACTCCAAATTACCCGAACAAAAGTATGCTATAGAATTCGCCATTTTGTAACAAGTAACGCTCGCGAAGATTTCCTGGTCAGAAAAAACATTTTCTCGAGGAAGTTTCGATACAGTAGCAGAATTTCCCATCAAAGATCCAATTTTTCGATGAAAAATTCATCGTACCGAGCTTCTGAAAGGGGGAAATTCAGGCTGTATGATAGGACTCTGTCCAAGCTCTGAAAAATCCGTAAACTCAGGAGAGCAACGAAAATTTTGAATAATTTCAGTAGGTCCTGAGATATTTTCACTTATTCAAAAACAAGAATTTCGGAACTTCAAAATGTTTCTCTCGAAGTTTCGATACGATCATTTTTCATAATTCTAGAATTGGTCAAATGTCATCAAAATTTGAGAAAAGTGTTGTTCCTTTGAAAGAATGTATTCGGATTCAATCCTTGACAAAAAGAGTTTTAGAAATAGATTTTTGCTTGTTGCTCAAGATTATTATGCAACTATATCGTTACTCCAAGTGTGGCAGTTCTATTCAAATAACAGAATCAATACTCAAGTTTCACATTTCTTAACTCTTGCAACTTTCAAATTAATTGACTTTCAAGCGAAATATTAATGATTTCGAATACATTGAAGCATACTCGATGTTTAAGGCGTTTCGACAAAGATCTCCAATTTTCTTCGTATCTGATGGATGTGAATCCATCAGATACGTGTGTTCTAGCTTTGAAGAATTATCTTTTCCGAACAGGACACTTTGTATGGTTTTTGATAACTTCAACCATTATTCATCTGGTGATTTGAAACTTCCAGTCTCTATTTTTCATTAAGAATCCATTCAGCTATCCCACCTTTTTGAATTCGCAGAAACAAAATGATTGAAACATTCTTCAATTCGCGAACCAGTCTATCTCACGAAATTCACGCGAAATAAATTGAGAGCCACCCCACTTTCTAAACAATATAATCGAGTGGAATAAAGATATTACCGAAGAATATGATCGCGTACACAATGAGAATGATGATTAGCTGGCCGACACTTTGTTCGCAAAAATTTTCTTCGAAAGATATCACGATATATCATCAAAATCCCATTAACCATTTTGTTTTCCTCGCTACATTGCAACAGAAGTTGCCCCAATTCAGATTAAAGATAACACATAGACGGAGTGAACCTGTTGTGTAGACTTGAGTCTGGAGAGTATGCATACTGAAACTTCAGTGATGACCTTTTCACTATGTACCTATTGCGTGATCAGACATTGTTCACTTTCATATGACATAACATAATTTTTTGATTCATTATGCAGAAAAAACACTTTTAAATTGAAACAAATCATTCAGTAGCATTCAGAAATAAATAAGGTTTTTCTTAATCATGATTAAAGATATTGAATTGGAAATGGAATATGAAACTTCGTGGTTGATAATACCGAACATTGATTCTATGAAATAATATTTTTCGATATGGAACGTGAAATTAATCTTACTTAGTTTTTAATGCATTTGGAATGAGCTTTTCCAATTATAATATCGAACAAAATGAATCACATACAAGAAGAGAATTCCAGAAAAACACTCAATGGCGGTCAGCTCGATTATCCCAAGAAATAATAATGCTGATCAAAATAAGTTGCTTTTTGGGAATATTCCTATAATTTCCGAATAATTATGTTCACTCGAATTAAAACCGCAATTCCAATTATCAAACTTTGATCTCATAACTTTTGTGATATTTTGTCGGATTGTTAGCCATTAGCTCTTATTCAGAGTATTCTTCTCAAGAAGGACTCTTTAAATCTTCTTATGCTCTATGAATCAACGATTCTCTGAGCAGAAGTGTGAATATAAAATCTTAGATGTTCCCAGAAAGATTTGGCCGAAAACTTTTCCCTTCAAGAAGCACAAGTTTTAATTTAATATTGTCAACCATGTGGTTGAAACTTTTTCAGGATGTCTTGTCGGAGTTGTTGGTTTAACTTCAAGTTATTGTATAAAACCTGATTACCTGAATATTAATTTTGTTAGGTTTTCCTTCCTTATATCTGAGAAAAACTTCCGAAAATTAAATAGAATTATTATTCATAGGAATCGCCCCTGCGGACTGCGTTTAAACGATTTGTCAAGGGCAAAACCCTCCCGATATATCCATCAATCGATAGCCTGTATAGCTCTCACACCAGTGAATTATACTCTGTAGTCTTTATAATATAGCCAGTATAGTTGAATTCCTCACATCATTTATATGTTTTTTTTCTCATTTCAGTTCAGAGACCGTGCAAATCACAAGCAAACTGTACAGTAATAAAAGGAACGACATGTATTGGAGGGTACTGTTTATGTGGTGATAATACAAATCCAGTAAATGGAGGTTGTAAGGCTCAAATTAAAGGTAAATTTTTCAGAATAATTTTACTAACAAAATAGAATAATAACCACTGAACTCATAAGAATAATTATTTTTCACAGTATATATGAGGATCATATGAGGAATGAACAATAAACAGAAATGTGCAATTTCTGATTGGTCTTCGGTTAGTTACAGAAATTGCAGAAAGGGTCATCCTAACGGTCAACTGTAAACACAATAACTTCCAGAAATATCAGGAGGGAATATTCACACAAATTTATTTTTCATATTATGTACCTAAAGTATGAACTGTCCATCGTAGAGGATAACTTTCGTAAGAAACAATTTAGAGACTCGATATTTGTAAAATAGTTTTAGACCTCAATTACAAAGGTCGAATGCGTGATTAGGTAAAATACACCAAATATTTCCGCAGATATACCCATTGAATTTTTTTTTTCAATATTCCCAAGAATACATATCAAACAGAATTAAAATCCAGTACTTAATTAGAAGATCGCAGAATAAGGAATGTTTGGAAAAAAAATTTCGAAGGGTTTTTTCAAATCGTTCCAATCTCCAATTAATGTTATGATCATCACAAAATTCTGCACAAAATTGGGCATCAGCTTTACAGAACCAGTTATCATTCCGGGAACAACAACAATACGTGGGGTAGAAGCGTGTGATAATTCTGGGACATGGAACATATGCGGTAAGAATTCTGGGACAGTTTAGTGGCGTAGAAATAGTGGTGTAGAAACCTCTTTTCTCTACTACTGACATTTCTCCCCAATATCTCTGAGGTTGAAATCGGATCAAAAAGAAATTTGGCAGACTGTTGTTCAATATGAAGTTATAGTGTGAAACTTTTTCTCACATCTGATCAATATCCCTCTACAAAATCTTGTCAGAGGTTGTGCGTTATAATGCTACAACTAACTACTAAGTTTCAATCCTATCGCTTCAGCAATTCCTGAAACAGTGAGGAAAAAACCTCAAAAATCTTAATGCATTAACTCTTACTCCGAAACCGTTTGGCAGATTTGTCCCATTAAAGAACTTAACTGCTGCATCTTGAAATACAACCTACCCTGAAGGTTTCAAGTCGATATAATTCTCTGTAATCGTGCCTACGGCCTACGTGCCGGCCGGCCAGACAGATTTTGACACCGGACTCGTCATTAGTGAGTCCAACCTAGTCGTTCGAGTCCATTTTCGGGAAAATAATCGAAATTTTCGGACATGCGGACAAAAAGATAGCACGCTCTTTCCCAGAACAAACGGTATGGTAAGATTCCATGTTTTTTGAGCTAAAAAAACAAAAGTTCTGAATATTTCAAATACATTATTTGAGTTCACTGTGGATAGAATACTGATAACAAAACAGTGTGTAACTACTCTCTAATCCACTTACACTTTCGGCGTCTAACGCACGTTTCGGAAACCAGGTTTCCTTCGTCCAGAGACATATCGTTACCTACTGCAGGTACAAGTTCACATGCTGAACGAGTGGGGAGGGTGGTATACAGGACCAATAGGGAAAAGGTTGTAAAAAGGCCATCAGGGTAGCTCTGTGTTATCAAGGGTGAGTCAGGTAAATATTCAGAATAATAGGTTACTAATGGGGTACCCCCATTAGCAACAAGACTCGCCCTTGATAACCCAGCACTTCCCTGATGGCCTTTTAACAACCCTTTCCCTATTGGTCCTGTAAACCACCCTAACTACTCGTTGAACATGTGAATTTGTACCTGTAGTTAGTAACGATATGACTCTGGACGAAGGAAACGTGGTTTCCGAAACGTGCGTTAGACGGAGAAAGTCTTGGTGGATTGAAGAGTAGTTACACACTGTTTTGTTGAAAGTTAATTAGGGTTGAAGAAAAATATTCCATTTTAAAGCCATAAAATGGGTGGAATTAAAAATCAACCAAAGGGTGTCAGTGTTCAAGTTATTGGTAAAAAAAAACATTAATTTTATTCCAGACCCTGTATGTGTTCGTCACAAAACATTTATTTGCCTATTTGCCTTATTATCCATTCCGAATTGGACAGAGCGTGGCCGGATTTAGTCCTAGCAGTCTTATAAATCTTGACTCCTTTCCACTAAAACTGAATTATTACTCTGACCGAAATTTATATTAATCACTTTTCCGGCTAGAAACCATATCTTAGTGGCGTATCTTGACCTGATTTGCATTCGGTACCTCTGTAAAGGTCATCCTGTGGGGTGAAAGGTTATTTCGCCGATCAGTAGGGCCATTATTCAGATTTTTAGAACGATTACGGTTCTGAGGCAAGTGCCGTGTTTGCCCTAACTGTGTGGAATCCAGATTCAGAGTAACGATACCCTTTAGTATCGATTATCAGCAGAACCTCATACTGGAAAAACCTTTGAATAAATGTTAGTTTGGTTTTTGAATAATTCAGAGGGCAGGTTAACATGCTGTGGAAGTGAAACGTATGAATTTCCATCCATGTCACACAAGTGGAATGTTGCAGAGAAGTAGGAGTACATAAATTGGCGTCAGGATTTGTTGTGTTCCAGGCCAATTAAATGGATAGCCTAATGGCGGGGGAGCCTTGGAACTTTGTGAAATATAGAGGGTGTCACATGGAAAAGGAATCAGACATGTTTTCTAGTGAACAAATCAATATTTTGTAAACACCTTTAGAGCCCTTCAGATTTGTTCTTAAAAGGGTCATTTTCCTGCACAAAATTCATCATCTTATCATTTCATCCCTCTGCGCAATGCGTTAACCTCAAATTTTCTCCTACTGGTTGAGTTGACATAAATATTATGCTGATGACATGGCGTCTGCCCCCGTACAAGTGACAAATATCAACTAGAACTGAATTACTATTCAAGTAGCCGACCACCAAGTACCTAGTCATCTACCGGCAGCCCAAGAAATATACCAAAACTGCTGTATTGATGAACCAATGGATGATTCAAATATGAGCAATCACATTTCAGTCTCAGACATATTGCCCTAACCGGTCACTTCAGCAACAAAACGTAAAAGATATAGGATAACAGAGATATGAGGGCATTTAAATACATGAAATACCAGTAGGAAAATTCGAGGTGGCCGATTGATGTCTGAAAACCTAAAAATCTACTGTTTTACAAATTCTGAGACAGAAAATGTTGGGAAGGCCATACTTTGACGAAAAGTGGTGGTGTAAGGTTGAGCAAACTCTATACTTTTTATGGGGGTGGCAGGGATTAATTCGATCATTTGTTAGATTAAAGTATTCTGAGGGGTGAGGCTCCGGCTCTAACTTTAATAACACAGAGTCTAGATTCATGAAATTTTGCACTCATACTCTCCGATTCTAAAATAGTTGTATAGAGACATAATTTAATAAATTTTCGAAATACGTTTTCATAAAAAAGGGGAAGATATCGAAAACTTCATGGAAATGTAGAGAAAATGTCCCCTATAATATTGCTCTATGGTTATTAAATGAATAAAATTATTCCTGTGACGCCCTGTATAATATAATCATTTCCATATCGGTGCATGAAATTTTGATAAGTTGATTTTTCAAACATATCTCTTTCCCATGAACGAAATAGAAGATCGACGAAAGATCGATAAATAACGGCAAATGATAAGATACTAATCAATATAATGACATTTGGAATTTTACGAAATACGTACCGGATTACGTTTTCAGTTTCCTTCCTGAAAGCCGAAACCAGAATAGATATACATTATTACACAAGGATGTGGTAGCACGTGAAAATTCATATGACTGAATTTGTACTGAATGAAATAAATAGAATAACAAAGAAATAATCAAGCAATGGAAAATGATAAAAGACAAATCAATAATGAAATTTTCCGAAATATACGTAAAAGATAAGAGTGTTAGTTTTGCCCCTGAAAACCAAAACCACAATAGATATACATTATTAATTATTAGGTTCACAAAGATGTGGATAAGCACGTAAAATTTTACATGACTGAATTTCTATCGAATGAAATAAATACAATAATCATAAAAATAATCAAGAAAAAGAGAATATCATAAGAAAAGGTTATTACCAGCATTATATGTAGAACCTACTTATACAGCTCTAAATATTTATGAATTATTTGAATTCCTATACCTAACAGTAGCATCAGTATGGAGCTTCTTGTGAAAATAAACTGTTTGCGACATATAAATTGAATGTGTTCTGCTCAATTCAAAACATTGATGGCACAGCATGTACAAAACTATCGATCTCTAAATACCCCTACGAAAATAAAACGTGGCAATTTTACAACCTGTTGAACGACAGAGGGATTGAAGCAGAAATCGATAACTCCTTTCCGTCATAAAACTACACTATTTAAACACTTACGCCCTTCTGAAAATTTTAAAAATATCATACTCATTCATGATGAATAACCTAGTGTAATAATAGTTAACACCGTATAAAAAATTGAAGAAACTAAAACTCTCATCTGTTTATGGCTGCAAAATACGACCTCAAAAAATATTTTATTCGAAAACCATGCCACTGGCTTCACTACGGCTTCTCTACCTTATTATTAAGATGAAAAATGGACTTTTAATTCAGCTTGTTCCAGTATGTTTTGAAAAACAGTACAGCGTTATTCGGTTGTAAAGGAAATTCTCAGTTTTATTCGCAACACCGAGGAAATAATTTACGTCTATTAAACTGAGATATGTATGCGAAATTATAGCCACAGTTACAGGTATGCGTCAGCTGCATATTTATGACCTTTTTAAGGTCTTGTAGATACAATTTTTATGATGTAGTCAACATGCTAAGCATTCCATACGAAGGATCGCTCTCGTAAAGTATCGTTCTTTCGTTAGTATATGTTCCATAATTATTAAAAGATTTTTTGCGCGCATGTCTGTAATTCTCGAAAGAATTCACGATAACTATATGTATAGGCTCCTGTAGCAGTGGCGCGATGTTTCATATCTCTAGTTAGGAAACAGATGGGAATCTAACTTTCTATGATGTTACCATTGTATAAAGACAACTTTATACAATGATGTTACCTTATTGCTCGAGCACGACAAATCAAAAATGTTTTCGGTAACACAGGGTGTTCCATTTTTTTTTTTTTTTCAATCGCAACTTTTTTTATCACTTTCTTGGTTTCTACATGAAAAATAAAATACATTTCATACATATCTGTACCCCAAAAATACCAACGGTTTTCGAGATATTCTGGCTGACATGTCTTTTCTTCCAATAATCGTCAATCAGAGTATTTGAGATTTTTAAGCTGTGCCGAGTCCCATTGGAATTTATTTCTGGTCAAATATTCTACATGGTTACTCTCTCAAACGCTATATCTGATATCGAACTGGGATATACAGGGTATGAAAAACAGCCTGCCACATAGTGGAAATAAAAATTGGCAGAATCTTCCTTATTTCAAATGGACATACTATATTTTATCCATCCATAAGAAGCGCCAAAAAAAAGCTCTACAAATTTCTTCCAGTAGTCCTAATGGTTATAGGTCCACTAGTTTCACTTCAAAAAGCTCATTATATGGAAAATGGCAATTATTCATATTTCTTCGCTATGATTTTGTTCAACGACTTTGATATTGATATGAAAGTTTCAACTATGGTGGCCCACTAGATCACCTGATTCAATAAAACCAATTTTTACTTTAGGGGAATGCATAAAATATGGTTCTCGTCGAGCCACCAACTTCTCCGGAAACGATGCGGCATAGAGTAACGGATAGACTCTTCGCATCAGCGTGACCAATTATTTTTTTCAGAATCTACCAAACCTTTTGTAGAAATCTACTTTTTTCTATCAAAGTCAATTACAGAAATCTACGAAAAATCTACTGCTACCTAAGAACAGTCCTTAGCACTTTATGTTGGAAGGAGAGTAGAAAACTTTAATTTTTCGTGTAATTTAAAAAAAAATATCGCAGTAATTAACATTCGGTAAGCAAAAAAGCTAGAGAAGCACTGCTTTCGAATAAAGAATTTGTTCTTTATTCAGAGAGCACTGCCGTGAAGGCAACAGCATTTGCGCATGTTCAATAGAGATGACCGCTTCGGCAACGAATTTGAACATGCGCGAAAGGCTGCTGCCTTAATTCACGGCAGTGCTTTTCTGGGTTTTTGCGCGCATGTTCTAGGGGAACAGCGTGCTATCGTTTTGTCCAAATGTCTGTAATTTTAGATGATTGAGCCAAAAATGGTCTCAATCGACTAGGTTGGACTCACTGATGACGAATCCGGTGTCAAAATTGATTCTGTCCGGCCGTAGACACGATAACTGTCGACAGAAGCAAGCTAGCAACTTTAAACTATCAGCATAGGTTGCGCATCGGAATGCCGCGGTTAAGTTCGTTAATGGGCCAAATCGATCGAATAGTTTCGGAGTTATAGGCATTTGAAGTTTTGAAGTTATTTATTTTTTATTTCAGAAACTACCTGAGCGATTGGATTCAAACTTGGCAGTTAGGTGAAGTACATCGACGCGCAACTTTGAGCCAAATTTCGTCAGGATCATATTTTCGGTAATTTTTAAAAAAAAATGTTTTCGAAATTTTTTTCCAAAAAAATTTTTTTTTCGGAAACCATTCATGATATCCAAAAAACATTTTACTTACACTTCTAATTTCACAGCAGTGTACCAAATTTCAGTTCGATAGGATCATAAGTTTTGGAGATATGGGGAAAAAATATGTCAAATTTCGAGGTTTTCTTCTCGATATCGTTGATTTTTTCGGTATAACTCGAGAAATACTGATTCAGTCCTGATTAAACTTCAAAGCTAGTTTTATGATGCTGAAAGACAACTTTATGCAAAATTTCGTGATAATCGTGTTATTAGAACAATTCGAAAAAAAAAATTTCTATGATTTTCTCATCATATCATCCTCATTAAATTCTGTATGAAACTTCGAACTGTTATTTTCGATGAAGTACTGGATTTCAATTCGATCTGATCTGTATTTTTGGAAATATTGGAGAAATAAAATTTTGATTTGGTATATCTACGGAATCATTGGGTGGATTTTACCCATTCACGAATTCGGCCTTCGTTATTAAGGTCCAAACCTTCTCTTCAAATATCGAGTTTCTAAGTTGTTTCTTTCGGAAGTTATTGTGTTTACGCAGTCGGCCGTTAGGCTGACCGTAAACACAATAACTTCCGGAAGAAACGACTTAGAAACTCGATATTTGTAGAGTAGGTTTGGGGCTTAATTACGAAGGTCGAATCCGTGAATGGGTAAAATCCACCCAATGATTCCGTAGATATACCAAATCAAAATTTTATTTTTCCAATATTTCCAAAAATACAGATCAGATCGAATTAAAATCCAGTAATTTATCAGGAAAAAATTTCAAAAAGCACTGCCGTGAAGGCAGCAGCTTTTGCGCGCACGTTCAAATTCGTTGCTGAAGCGGTCATCTACATTGGACATGCGCGCAAAAGTTGCTGCCTTCACGGCAGTGCTTTTTGAAATTTTTTTAGATAAAGTACTGGATTTCAATTCGATCTAATCTGTATATTTGAAAATATTGAGAAAATAAAATTTTTAATGGGTATATCTACGGAATCATCGGGCGGATTTTACCCATTCATGAATTCGACCTTCGTAATTAATCCCTAAATCTCCTCTACAAATATCGAGTTTCTTAGTCGTTTCTTCCAGAAGTTAACGGCCGACCGTAAACACAATAACTTCCGAAAGAAATAACTTAGAAATTCGATATTTGTAGAGAAGATTTGGACTTTAATTACGAAGGCCAAATTCGTGAATAGGTAAAATCCACTCAATGATTCCGCAGATATTCTTATATATTCACCTAAATGAATGGTTCTTCCTTTTTGGATGGAAACGATGAAAATGCGAGAAAATGTGGCGGACACACGCACCTATGATGGGACCTGCTTATTGAGACCTACTTATTGAGTGTGACGGGATTAAAGAAATACCCCAATGTCAGTCAGAGCCATCTACAAGAGTTGTGCTATTTTTTCTTATAATTCATAGTTAGGTTAGGTTAGGTTGTGCCCTTTGAATTAAGAACAACAGGAAGGAGCATAACGCTTTTCTGCTTGGTATAAAAGTGAGACATAGACGCCCATATTGAACCTCCAAGTATGACTCATGTTAGTTAGTTTCTTCAGACAAAGAAGTCTCGGAACAAGTTGTACTCTCTTCAAAGTGAAAGGGAAGTCGGCCATATGCAACATCCATCCCGGACCCACTTTGTGAGGCATTATGCTCCTTCCTTATGTTCTTTATTCTGAGGTTGTGCCTCTTCTCAACTCAGACAAAAGCGTTCTACTGCTTCAACAGTTGAAAGTAGAATTCTACTAAGATAGTTCGACATACTACCAAAATTTACTGCCCAATTTCTGTCTACTAACAATGATGAAATTATCACGAAAATCTACCAGAAAAGTAGATTTCTACCAAAATTGGTCACGCTGACAGTGAGTCACAGCTCCGGAAAAATCCTGTCACAACACATCTCTATCTTCGCAGATTACACCAGCTATCTTCCACAGAGTAGAACCACAGATCAGATCTGTGGTAGAACAGTATTTCGAACATAGACTTCATTCAAGAAAATTGAACACATATTAAACATATGTTTCAATATCAACTTTTATTAAACTTATGTACTTATGTAGATATCCTTTTTTGGACCGATCATTCTAGATGTAGATGCAAAAAATCAAGAAGAAGATATTTCGAGTTGCAAAGAAGCGCAAGATCCGGAATCGATCGCTTACTTCGACTATTTTGAGTCTTCTTAAAATGCTCAGCAAAGTCGAAGGCTCACGTTTTTGAGAGTGCTGGTAAGCTTTTTTCGGCAAATTTCTCCCAAAAAATTCGAAATGTAGTCTGAATTGTTCTCTTTCGAGTTTAATCACTCCAAGATCTGCATCTTATTTGAATAGAATGGTATAGAAATATTCTTCAGAATAAAGAGCTGTTTTAAGGAAAACTAGTGAAATTAATCATAAGGACTACCAGACGAAATTCCGCATTTTGAAATGCGACCAATCCCTGAAATTTTCAGGTCGATAGAATCCTCGGTACACCCGTACCGAGCCGGCCGGCCGGACAGAATCGATTTTGACACCGGATTCCGTCATCAGTGAGTCCAACCTAGTCGTTCGAGACCATTTTCGGCTCGAAATTCCAGAATTACAGACATTTGCACAAAACCATAGCACGCTGGTATCAATAGAACATGCGCACAAAAATACATGTTGAGACCCGCCCAGAAAAAATCGAACACCCTGTATGACTGAAAACATTTTTAATTTTGCGAGTTCTAGCAATAATCAAACATCATAGAAAACTAGATCCCTATCTGTTTCCTAAATAGAGATATGGAACACTACGCCAAAATGTAGCGGGACCCTGTATATAAATAAGTATAAGTATTTCTTGTCTATGTTGAGAACAGAAAGAGAAAGCGACTTGAAACTTTCAGCGTAGGTATTGCGTATCAAATTGCGATGGTTGATTTCGTTAGTGGGTCAAATCGGCCGAACAGTTTTGGAGTTATACTCTTGAATTTAAGAGGTTATTTCCCCGTTGTCTCAGGAACTACATATGCGATCAGATTGAAACTTGATAGTTAGTTGAAGAGTGCCAACACTCAACTACTCGCAATTTGGTTGGGATCGTATTGTTATAGTGAATTCACACCTTCACCTCAAAATCCTCGGTATTATTGTTATTTCCAAATAACTCAAATAATACTGACCCGATCACAATGAAATTTGGAAACTAGTTTGCAAAAGCTGATGCACAATTATGTGCCAAATTTCGTGATGAGCGTCTTTTTCTATGAGGAAATTATTGCGCTTATTACATCAGATGGCCAGATAGAATTGCAATTATGATCAGAAATTCTTTACCAGTGGGTCATCGGTTGACGCCATTTTCGTCTTAAAACTCGTAGAGGACAGACATTTTTGCCAAATAATGGCGACAGATCTGCTGTTCCCTTTGTACCATTAGACAATTCATTCTTGAATCGGTTGAAAAATACGTCTGAAATTTAGCTTTCTCTATAGATGGGTATATACAGGGTCTTTCACGAGGAACCTCACCCATATTTATACGGGAAACTACTGAACGTATTTTCATGAAATTCAGCACTTATAAGTATTTCACGATGCTGATGAAATCTAAAATATTTTCAAGGCATGAGCACCTCCGGTTTTTCCGGAAATGACGTCAACTTCCGTTTTTCAAATTAGAACACCATTTTTTTATTGCAGAAATAGATTCCTTAGAAAATTTCAATTTATTTTGATGTAACATTTTTCAGTTTTGGTTGGAAAATTCTCTCTGAGTGGGAAAATTCGAAAAAAAAATCGAAAATAGAGCTCCGCTGAAACAAGAATAACTTCGAGGTTTTTGGATGGAAAATTTTCATTTTTGGGATTTTTCAAGATGTAAGATTGATGTATCCACTTTGAAAATCGAAATCGCGATTCATGATACAGGGGGTGAAAAAATCGCTTTCAAAGTTAGGGATGACAAAATCGTGAAAAATCAATTTTTTCAAATTAGCACCCCATTTTTTTATGGCAGATATTGAATCTACGTTAAAAAATAATGTGAGTGTATGCATCACACCCTTGCCCTAAAATGGATATTTTCTGAGTTATTCACAAAAAACTGTTTTTCGTCTTGAATTTTCAGCTATTTCTTTTCCCTTCACGCCAAAAAGATGAAATTTTCAGGAACTGTTATTTGAACCATGCTGTAGATTTTTCACCCCTTCTTGAAACCGACTTCAAGTTACTATTAGGAGAACCATGGCAAACTCTCGCAGTTATAACTAGAGAAGATGCTCAAAGTTTTGACCGTTAATTTCTAGACATTTATTTATACGTCTCAGGAATGCTTCGTGCGTTGCTCTTCTTATTTCATCGGGAGGAAGAGATCTGCAAAAGTGTTTAAAAACCAAATTGAGTTTCAAAACTATGAATCTAAAAATCTAAACAAACCTGAACGCATTTCTGACTCGTTCTATGCAGTCCTCTTTATCAGTCAGGGGAGTTGAGTAGACAATATTTTTTATCCTACCCCAAACATAATCTTCTAAAGGAGTTAAATCGGGAGAACGTGGTGGCCAAAGATGTGGACCATTGTTCGCCAACAATCGATCTTCAAATAGCCTGTAGAGGATATTTGACACATTGAGTGAATTGTGTGGAGGCGCGCCATCTTGTTGATACCATAAGTCATTATGGTTCTGTACTAGCAGCTCAATTATTTGAGTCAATATGTCAGAATATCTATCTCCTAAGGGAGAACATTCTTTAAATAATGCAAACATGTGTAGTGTTCTATCTTACCAGTTAAAGTCCCATCATAAATGTGAACATCGAGAATTGCATTATTTTTGATGGCGAAAAAAACATTGAAACTCCAGGTCTCTTGAAAGTTCCATTGTCTGAAGTGGTGGTTGTTCTCTTCATCCCAATAATGACTGTTATGCCTATTGAAAGAACCATTCTTTGTGAATTTAGATTCATCTGTGCAAATTATACAGTCCAAAAAGTTTTCATTCTCTTGAAATCGAATCATCATAGCTTCGCAAAACTCTGTTCTCCTGACGAAATCAGTTTCCTTCAAATGCTGTACCCTATTGAATTTATATGGGTGCATTTTATGTTTTTTTAATATTCTCCAAACACTCGATTGAGATAATCCCAGATCAATCTCGGCATCTTTGAGAGAATTTTGAGGATTCACACGAAAATATGCAAGAACTGTAATTTCGTTGTTCTCATCTTCTACTACACTTTTTTCTCCGTGTGTAGTTTTCTTAACGAAAGATCCGACATTTCTCAAGTTTGTCATGGTTCTGTTAATGGTATCTCTCGTTGGTCTGGGTCGGTCAGGAAACCTCTCAATGAACAGTCGAATCGTTCTATCTACAACTTTATTACATTCTCCATGAAGTAGAATGAGATTTAAATAATCTTCATTGGTAAAATTAGGCATAGTGATCGATTTTATAACTTAATACGAATTATCACCAAATTAATAGTAAACACAAAATGCTACTGAATAAAGAGGAATTTGGCAGATGTAATTAATGATATCTATCATTAAAAAAAAATAATGTAAAACATGGTAAGTTTTTGCATATGGTTCATAAGGAATTATTTATTTATCACTGGAGAGAAAACCGATGGCCGATTAGTTGAAATAAAGAGGTTTCCGATACAAATTCGAATCCAAATTCGCCATCTATTTAGGAACAACCTGTAACTTTTTTCTCTTGCATATTAGGGTAGTAAAATCTAAAACATGGTTTAAGTAACAGTTCCTGAAAATGTCATCTTTTTGGCGTAAAGGGAAAAGAAATAGCTGAAAATTCAAGACGAAAAACAGTTTTTTGTGAATAACTCAGAAAATATCCATTTTAGGGCAAGGGTGTGATGCATACACTCACATTATTTTTTAACGTAGATTCAATATCTGCCATAAAAAAATGGGGTTCTAATTTGAAAAAATTGATTTTTCACGATTTTGTCATCCCTAACTTTGAAAGCGATTTTTTCACCCCCTGTATCATGAATCGCGATTTCGATTTTCAAAGTGGATACATCAATCTTACATCTTGAAAAATCCCAAAAATGAAAATTTTCCATCCAAAAACCTCGAAGTTATTCTTGTTTCAGCGGAGCTCTATTTTCGATTTTTTTTTCGAATTTTCCCACTCAGAGAGAATTTTCCAACCAAAACTGAAAAATGTTACATCAAAATAAATTGAAATTTTCTAAGGAATCTATTTCTGCAATAAAAAAATGGTGTTCTAATTTGAAAAACGGAAGTTGACGTCATTTCCGGAAAAACCGGAGGTGCTCATGCCTTGAAAATATTTTAGATTTCATCAGCATCGTGAAATACTTATAAGTGCTGAATTTCATGAAAATACGTTCAGTAGTTTCCCGTATAAATATGGGTGAGGTTCCTCGTGAAAGACCCTGTATAGGTATACAATTCTTCTGTGTTTGTGTATATTTGACTGAATTCCTCCCGGATTTTGATAAAATTTTTTGTGTGTGAAAATTGTATTATAAAATCTTTCCTACCGTTTCATACAAGAAAATATTGTTAAAAATGTTGACATACCATCTGCATCTTTAATCATGCCAGCAAACATACAGTCATTATAACAGCCCCTAACTCCGGAATAAATTCAGTAGGTAACATAGATCGAAGAGAGTTTTTTCGTTGCAAATATGCTCAAACAGGTCGAATTAGTATTTTTTAGATTGCACTCTCTATAATAACCAATGTAATTCCTATAGATTCACATTCTCCAACAAATCTAGACCAGATATTAGATTGTCATGTGTTGCAAAATGGCGAAGGGGCTCATTATTCCATTATACTATAAAAATATTAATAGTTTAATATTAATATATTAAACTATAGACCATATTTCTTCCTTTTCGAATTAAGTAAAAATTTGATATTTGGACCATGTGTAACTTGATATACCCTCTCTTTAATATATGACGTTATGCAGCTCAAGTTTGGGATACCCTGTATAACATAAATTTCCAAATAAAAAATACTGCAATTCAAAATACTAATCAATCTATTCCAGCCTATGTCTCATAGAGAAGAGTCTCTTGTCTCTGATTTGTCTTACAAAAAAAGACAATCTTGAATTTACTGAATATTTTCAAGTTATTCAATATGATCGATCATCTTGATATTATGAGTAAATTTCACAATGAAATGTTGATTCTCTCTAAACGTGTATATCTGATTAATTATTTATTTTCTTTATAGGACCTAAACATTTATGTGTAACCGATACAGACTGTGTAGATAATGCTGACTGCTTGCCACAAAAGGATAAACAAAATAAAACAGATCCGAATGGTGACAAAGTCTGCACTTGCCAAGAAGGTTTCGTAGAAGCAGGATTTCAATGTTCAGGTAAAAGAAATTTGCAAATAACTAATTGAAAAAATACAATTTCGAACAAAATGAACCTGAAGTCGGTGATATTTTTAAACACGAAAATATCTCTTTTAATTATCATTTTTTCCCGCATTTTCTTCAACAGTGAACAGTAACGTGTCATCCAGTTTGAGTGAAATTGATGATTTGGAGCTTAAGGCGTTTGGGAGTTCAGTTATAAGTTCAGCCATTTATGGACTTAAAGCAACCCAGTATATTATTTTAGATATTAAAATGTTGGAATTGAATGAAAATTCAAGTGTAAACGCAAAAAACAGGATTTTGTTTGGAGGCAAAGGATTCTGTTGCAATTTTTTTCCTTAAATGAATTATTTTGCGAGTAAGAATGCGCCATATTGATTTTGTTGAATTTTTTAATCCATATAAGTTATTTTTTCCGGAAAGTGATCAAACCAAAAAAACAGTCAAAAATGCGTATTCTTATTGAAACTTTGAATCATTTGAACGAAAAATTATGAGAATAGACAGAATATGTCATGTATTGTAATCTACAAACGGAGCCCCGTGCTTTTCGGGGTATTATATGCTCTTAATGAAGATATGATTGATTTGGCTTCATTTCAGGGTCTACAACACTAACGATGATTCCGCAAATGGTCCTTGTCAGCCTTTTATTACTTTACAGAACCTTCGACTGCAGTAACCTTCTGAAGGCCGCGCTTTAATGTGATCACATTGAATACCGATAATATGCACTTTACTTTACATGAATGCATCCTTTGATTAGAAATGTTACTCGCCAATTACATGAATTATTTCTATTCATGAATCTTATTTTTTGATTACATGTAGATATAGATCTGAGTCCGTATTGTTAATAGTTTAGGAGTACTATTCATTTCCATGCGAGTTACAGCTTTAAAAATGGAAAGTTCATTCGAAAACCTTCTGTGCCACTTATTCTGATGAAAATTCCTCGTTGTAATTCAAATATTTTAGCCTTGTCGATAAAAAGATATTTCTATTACATTTTCACCATTCATATTCTTCAATTCCATTATCTCTACAATTTTATCTTTACAGCTTTTTATTGTTGATGGATTTTTATTGTAAATCTGGTACAACAAAATTTTTTCGTTCTCTTGCACCCTCACATTTATAATAAATGAGTCAGCACTATTAGATTTAGATGTAATATTAAGCACTCAATAAATAGTGAATGATAATATTGAATAAAATTCATTATAATTTTATATATCTAAACTTATACCCTTATTTATAAATAAAAACTGAAAATATAAATTCAGTATATTTTTTCAACAGCTCTGTTCATGAACGAACGTATCTGTATGTACATGAACAAAATGTATATTATACAATATGCATATTTTGAAAGCTACAAGAGTAGTTTCAGAAGAATTCGATAAATGAAGGAAAAAACATTATTATTTTCTCACTTGGAATCGCCTAAGCTTTCTTTCAGTTTGAAAATTCTCGAGTGTCGAATAAGCTGATGAAACTATTGCCCTCACCGATTTTGAGCATGGCGTCAAACGGTGATTGACTGAATTTAAAAATTTTTCCTTGTCATTTAAAGTGGATTCAAACCAATATTTACTATTATCTCGAATAAAAAAACATTCTCCCAAATATATTCATATGATGAAGAAATAATGCAAAAACTTTTATTGATTCTCTTGAATGATCAGTAACAAAGTTTCATTTCAGTAATAATACAAACAAAAATACAATTCCATAAGTAAACCTAGTGGGTGAAATAATCACAAAATAATATGGAATCACTCAGGATATATTCTATATTATTGTGCATGAAGTGAAATGTTTAATCTACAGCGGGGCTAACTTGGAGACGAAGTTACATCTACTTCGATGGAAGTGATACCTTTGTCACTTGCACATTTTGAAAAAAAATTTGGTTAATTTCAATAAATTTTATTTGGTGCAAAAGTACGACATTTCTGATGAAATAAAGATTTATGTAAAAAAATAAACATAACAGCAAAAGGCATTCACATGAAAGTGGTAATGTGGTACAAACATTGTAATATATGTTTACCAAAATATACAGCTTATAGAAATTGAAAAGCTTTTTTTACATTTTGATCTATACAATATGCATGACAACTTGATGAAAAACCAAAAATACTATCAACTATTTTTACAAGAATAAAAAAATACTTTCGATATTAAGACCAATAAAGCATTTATGCTGCAATCAATATTTAAATATACGTTAAATATCTTACGAAATATCCAACAGTGCATTTTTAACTGCCAAAGAATATATATAAATATGTCTATATGATAGCAAGATGAACATAATATACAGTGATGCTGAAAAGTCTTCACTCCCAATCTGAAAATCAACGAAACAGCAATATATTTGTGCTTGAAGAAACTAATTTCCAATTTCAGAATTTAGTAGGAGTAAGGACTTTCGAAAACAGAGTTTTAACTCCATGTCCACATACAGGGTGACCAGAGAAGTGATATCCCCAAAAAAAAAATTAGATTTATGTGGATTACGTAGTACCCAAACTACTTAAACAGGGTGACCCATTTTAACTTAGGCAGCCAAATAACTCGAAAAATAAGCACACTACGAAAAAATGTTTAGAATCAAAATTTCGTCATTTCGAGGGGGACGTACAATGACGTTAAAATGAGCCCCCCCACCCTTCCCCCTGGGCGGTGAGGGGGGTCAAGTTTGAAATCTTAAATAGGAACCCCTATTTTTTATTGCATATTCGGAATCTTTGGCTAAAAACACATACAATTTGTCTGAAACATTTTTCTCGATTCATGATAGATGGCGCTGTAATCGACGAAATTCAATTTCTTCGATTTCTCTTACTGAGAACCCATGCTTACGATTCTGCAATAAATTAACAATAAAAATACCACGTTTTCATTGTTACAAGTGTTTATGTATTTTTTTAACATTTGTACTCTGATAAAATTAAAAAAAAAAAAAAATTAATGAGTAATAAAAAATAATGAGAAGTTTGTTTTAAGACTAATATTAAGTAGTATTAACAATGAAAACGTGGTATTTTTATTGTTAATTTATTGCAGAATCGTAAGCATGGGTTCTCAGTAAGAGAAATCGAAGAAATTGAATTTCGTCGATTACAGCGCCATCTATCATGAATCGAGAAAAATGTTTCAGACAAATTGTATGTGTTTTTAGCCAAAGATTCCGAATATGCAATAAAAATTAGGGGTTCCTATTTAAGATTTCAAACTTGCCCCCCCTCACCGCCCAGGGGGAAGGGTGGGGGGGCTCATTTTAACGTCATTGTACGTCCCCCTCGAAATGACGAAATTTTGATTCTAAACATTTTTTCGTAGTGTGCTTATTTTTCGAGTTATTTGGCTGCCTAAGTTAAAATGGGTCACCCTGTATACTATTTAGTGATGATTGTTTTTAATTCTAGGGCTCTCTAAGTTTATAGGAACACTAAATAAGTAACTGGAGCTGTAAAGATAGTCGTTTGGCGACTTAAAATCTCAAACTAGCAACAATTAGGTAGTATCTATGGAATTTTAATCATTAATTCTCCATAGGGCCTAGTTGAACCATAATTCGTTCACACTTATAGTAGTGGGAAAAAAATTTTGAACCAATACCGGGCAACATATATTTTTGAAATTTAGATCCATAAGAGAAATATAACCTTCCTTTCGAATGTCACCTCTTCGATTACCCTGTATAAACATACCATGCAAACAACATTTATCTATCAACACAGATTTTTACCCTTTGCCCTTATAGACATGTTCACTAGTGGACATATAAATTTTAAAAAGCCAAACCAAAAAATTCAGAGTGAATAAAGTCTTCACTAACCCAATACAATTAAGCATACTGGGATGCAACGAAAATGGTCTGAAATATCAATGAAATACTCAGGGGCCTTAATGTAACATTTTGAAAAATAAAAATTCAGCTGAAAGTAGTTAAGGTTATATTAGCTACAAAAGCTGACATTTTTGAAGATGGTTATTGGCGATTCGCAGACAGATTCAAATCATTCGAGTTGGTTCATTGCATCTCCAATACGAAGTAGGTAATCAATAAATATAACAAGCAAAAACAGACAACAAATTAATACCTACTATACTAGCACCTCATCCTTATACAAAAAGCCAATTGACGCTGCTTATACCCTCTTATAATTCGAAATAATTGTTGAAGACACAAACAATAAATTTGAGTAATTTTAATGTATAAAGAATTCATGTCCTGATCAGTCTTTGTAAGCTGTCAACAATGTATAAAATATACAAGAGGTCAAAATATGGATATAAGAAATTGAACTAATGGAAAAAAGGAAAAAGGAAGTTTCACTAAAGGGCTTAGGATCATTCGATCAAGATAATATCTTGTGATTTTTTCCTTAAGTTCCTGTCATATACAGTGTTGCGCCGAAAAAGCTTCTCCTAGATATGTTTGCAAAACCTTTCCATATAAAATAGTTTCATATATGGATCTAAATAAGACAAAATAAATTTGAATTTTATATGGAAAGCCCCAAGTATTATATAGGCGAGCTTGATGTGAGTAACACTGTACGAGTCAACAAAAATTCTCTAAAATATCCTAGGTATATTTGAGTGACATAAGTTCACTACAAGTTAGTCGGGAGTCTGGTATGCGATCTTCAAGAAGAGTGAAATATTTGTATAATTACAATTTTAAATCTAACCTAATCACATGAGAAAGGATATATTACTTTCAAATAGGCAGTGTCAACATATTAATAAGAATGTCCTCCAGTGAAAATAAAATTTAGCCTTATAATTCGAGATTTCAACTGAGCAATGTAAAATAGCTGCTCGAGATTCAAAATAACACACCATATAATATCATAAACTTCAAAAATATAACTTCCCATGGAACCACTTTACATAATGCTTTGGAAAAATATTTCTTGAAAATGTAGTTCGAATTAAGCACGAAAATCGAGACATACTATTGAAAATATTTGCAATAGTTTTAGTTTAGATGTTATAAATAATTTTCAAGCTGTAAGTTGACCACATCAACATAACGTTTACATGATCAGTTATGTAACCTGCACAGTAGACTTAATTTGATTTAATTCGTTTCAGAATACTTAATTCTAAATATAGTATAGAGAGAATATTTAGCATGTGAAATCATAACAAAAATAAATTACTAAGTGTTAATTCATATCCAAATTAACATACGCGCTATTTACATCTAATATGGACGAAATGATATCATTCTAAAATTATAGTTAACCAATAAAGAAGAGAACTTTAATGAAATATATTTCGCAAAATTACTATAGTTGTCTCTCAGTTTTGCCTATTAGCAGTAATTTGATTTTTCTCCCATATGCTTTTTAGAACGTAAAGCATCTAAACGTATGTCGCCATGGAATTTTTAATCGCACCTGCTGAACCTACATTGGAACCTGAATGTTTCATGTTGCTGGGCACATATTGACCAATGAAAGACCCATCTTCTGTGAAACGACCTAGAAAATAGCAGGGTAAGGTAATATCACATTTTTCACGTATATTGGAAGTACAACCATCAAAACCATTCCTACTTGAGAATATATTAAATGTACAAGATCTGAAGTGGTGATACAAAGAATTTTACTTCACGATAGATTAGTGGTGTAAGGATCAAAGATGCAGGAACAACGATACTTTGTCAGTTCGCCGACGTTTCGGAAAAATTTATTTCCATCCTCAGGGCTAGACTGAACAAGTGTATCTTCCCAAAATCATTTTGTTAAGAACCACATCAATTCTCCAATATTTCTTGTAAAAAGAAATCATAACAGTACGTCGGCGTACTGTCTCCATATCGGTTGCATTGTTTGTCCCCGCTTTTTAATCAGTTATGATTTCTTTTTACAAGAAATATTGGAGAATTGATGTGGTTCTTAACAAAATGATTTTGGGAAGATACACTTGTTCAGTCTAGCCCTGAGGATGGAAATAAATTTTTCCGAAACGTCGGCGAACTGACAAAGTATCGTTGTTCCTGCATCTTTGATCCTTACACCACTAATCTATCGTGAAATTAAATGTACAATCTATCAATTCACATAAGCACAAGTTCCAGAAGTTAAAACAAAATTTTTATTACCATGTTTAACTGCCAACAATCATGAAATGTTTTACAATATGTAAGGTTCACATTTTTGTGACTAATTTCGAATTTTGGTTCACCTTCGGACAGCTGACCTCTGTACATGGTACAGGGAATTTATGCAGATTCAGGTCAAACGACGTGACAATAGAAAGTGACAGTTGAGGAATTTTGTCAGCAACAGATGTTGAAAAAAAATAATATTTTTTGGGAATTATTAGGGCGTAGGTATCGTTTGAAAGCATTGGAAATTTGGTTCGAAACTAGTCACAAAATGTGAACCTTACATCACAGATCAACCAGATAAACCACTCGCGTCATTTACTTAGGAAATCTATGTCAACGCAGATATGACCCTGAATCGAGCTGATCAGAATTTTAGCAGGCGTTTGGGGTGCCAATCAGATTGCAGGAATAGGATTACGTCACTCTCGCCATTTTCGGACTCACTTGAAGAGGTTATAAACATGTAAACAAACTGAAATGAATTTTTCATCCTAGTAATTGATGAATAATTTCGTATCTGTTCCATTTTGGAATATAATCCAAACAGTTTTTTACAACCAAATCAATTGTTTAGTCATCTTTGAGGTTCTATTTTATGATGACAGTCCTCATTATATGTTTTAATTATACAACAAGAATTGGAATCGAACTTAGGTGGACTCATTCATAATGTTCATTTTATATAATATAAAGGAATCGCAACTAAGTAACTAAGTAAAAGCATTACAATCTCCATTATTCAATTAAAACGATGGGATGTCTAATAAAATTGTATATGATTGCACAAACACTAGGATTGGAATGGAACAAAGTTGGTCTATTCATAATTTGATTTTATATTGAAATGAATCTCATTTGATGTGAAACTACAAAGATTCTCTGATTAAGGTGAACGGGTTTTCCATAACATTTTTCCAAAATTTTCATTTACTCCAACCGAGTTCTTCTACAGGAGTTTAAGATGTGACAAAACACTCGCCTTGGTGTTGGAAATTTGCTTATCAAATGGTTTCATCGAAAAATCTTAGTCTGATTTTAATTTTGTGATTCCTGAATCCCGACAAATTCGTTTTTACATTTCGATTTTAGATATTCCAAAATCAAGTATTCAATTTGACAGCTGTTTCGAGGAAGAAGAAAGTGTGGTTATGTCTGTTATATTTCTCAAGGTCGAAGAGACGCGATTCCCGCAAACAATGAAGTGATTTGTCTTGTTGGTCTGTGCTTACATATTGTGAAACACCTCATAATTGTTGGTAGTAAAACATGGGGTACGATTTCATTTTCATCGAAATGAATAATCAATTAACCTCTATCCCTCTTCTTTGGTGCAGAACAAAAGAAGAGCGAGATACACTGATTAATCAGATCGATGGAATTAAAAATGCACCCATAGTAATAAAATTTGTTTTAATTATGATCAACCACCAAATAATAACGGCTGAAACAGTTCAATGTTTGAAAAGTCCCAGAAGTTTCGGACTGAACAAAATGAACCTATTGATGATTTTAAACAAAATAATATTCATATTTGAAATTTTCCTACGTATGGATGTCACACACAACTGCATTCCTCAGATCAATAAAGAACCATAAACAGGCCTGGGGCTGTATAATAATAATATTATTTAAAACCGTTTGCGTTGTTTGCAGACATCGACATTATTGTCAAATCGTTAAAAAAGTCTCAATTTTGGCAGGTATCAAACGATATCAAATGATTCATAGTTTTTTCGTTATCCTAAAAATCATAGAAAAATAATTATTTCTAGAAACTTGGCACATAATCTTCTATATTTTAGACATCATGACGTTTTCAGATGACGAAATAATAGGCATTCCAAACATTGTATGTTGTTGTCATGAATTATCTTACTCTTGGCAACAACGCTCATATCAACAGCCAACTTCCCTTGTTTTGACTATTTGTGGTTGTTTATAGATCTTAGGTGTAACCTCATCAAATAATGTATTAAATGTTACATCAAATGAAGTAACTTATTACTATTCTTGAGGAACTCAAAGTAAGAATGTTTTAAAATGAAGCCAAACAACCCAACAAATTCTTAAAGAATGGTATGGTAAAATCAAACAGAAATAAAAAGAAATGAACTCTTACAGGTTTAAACTAGGGTGGCAAAACCTTGTGATGATGTCTCCCCTTGGCCTCGTTTTCGGCCATATTGGCCAATGAATGAACCGTCTTCATTCATACCCTCTACAGAGACAAAATTAAAGAAAATTCCATGAGTAACACAAAGAACAAATAAATACACCAAATAAAATTAAAATCACAAATGATTAAAAGAAAAATACACTTTAAATGAACGCTATGATGAGAGGACATAAAACATTGACCAAACACATAGATCTTACCTGTGTCGCCATCTCCGTATTCAGCCATTGAATCTGTATCACTTTCAGGGCCTACTTTAGGTTCACTACTCATGGAAGCTCTACCATGGGACTTATTGTCCAGTCTGAAACACGATAAAATAATAAATAGAACTAAAACCCAAAGGAGACAATTTCAAAGTTTCTCACAAACAGATTGAACGAGTAATCAGAAACATTTTACTTACGGCTGTGAATATTCGTGGAAACCACCCTCATCTGGGTAATCATGTCTTCCGTTAGCTTGTTCTCTTTCATGCACAGCGTATTTACCACCTCTGTTCCTCTTGATTATACAAACTATGATGAACAAGATCAGAAGGAAAGTGATGGCCAACATCATTCCGATGAACCATCCTGCAGTCGCAACATTCTCTTTTGGAACGATGACAATACCATTGGCATCGTAAGTATTAACTTCTTGTACATCACTAGGAATATTGAAGTTTCCATCAACAGAAACAACTACAAAATCATAAACTTCTCCGCTCTCCAAACCTAGCAAAAAGAAAAGTTTTTTTTTTCGTTATACTTTCGAGGACATGGTCTTATGAAACATATGTGTTTCAAAAAGTGCCAAAGGCCATTCATACCCTGCACCACCCATTTACATCGTAAATACAAAACCCAGATAACATTTTTGCACACCCTGTATTGATATGCTTCAGTGTAAATTCTTAAGCCTACTAATTTAGGTGGAAAGAAAATAATACATTCAATTGCAAAAAGGAAGAAATGTCAATAAATTATACAGATGTTCCACCCTACATATTTACCAAGTAAATCTTAAGAAATCAAAATTCGTCTAAATTTCCTGCTTAAATTACTGGATTTCTGGATATCTGTATTTTTGGACATATTGTAATAATAAAATTTTGAATGGGTATATCTACGGAATCATTGGGCGGATTTCACCCATTCACGAATTCGACCTTCGTAATTAAGGTCCAAACCTTCTCTACAAATATCGAGTTTCTAAGTTGTTTCTTTCGGAAGTTATTGTGTTTACCCAGTCGGCCGTCAGGCTGAACGTAAACACAATAACTTCCGGAAGAAACTACTTAGAAACTCGATTTTGTGGAGAAGGTTTGGACCTTAATTACGAAGGCCGAATTCGTGAATGGGTAAAATCCACCCAATGATTCCGTAGATATACCCAATCAAAATTTTATTTTTCCAATATTTCCAAAAATACAGATCAGATCGAATTGAAATCCAGTACTTCATCGAAAATAACAGTTCGAAGTTTCATACAGAATTTAATGAGGATGATATGATGAGAAAATCATAGAAATTTTTTTTTTCAAATTGTTCTAATAACACGATTATCACGAAATTTTTCATAAAGTTGTCTTTCAGCATCTTAAAACTAGCTGTGAAGTTTAATCAGGACTGAATCAGTATTTCTCGAGTAATACCGAAAAAATCAACGATATCGAGAAGAAAACCTCGAAATTTGACATATTTTTTCCCGATATCTCCAAAACTTATGATCGTATCGAACTGAAATTTAGTACACTGCTGTGAAATTAGAAGGTCAAAGTGTGAGTATAATTTTTTTTGGATATGATTAATGGTTTCCGAAAAAAAAATTTTTTTGTAAAAAAAAAATTTTTTTGTAAAAAAATTTCGAAAAAATTTTTTTTTTAAATTTACTGACAATATGATCTTGACGAAATTTGGCTCAAAGTTGCGCGTCGTTATACTCCACCAAACTGCCAAGTTTGAATCCAATCGCTTGAGTAGTTTCTGAAATGAAAAATAAATAACTTCAAAACTTCAAGTGCCTATAACTCCGAAACTATTCGACCGATTTGGCCCATTAACGAACTTAACCGCGGCATTCTGATGCGCAACCTATCCTGAAAGTTTCAAGTAGCTAGCTTGCTTCTGTCGACAGTTATCGTGTCTACGGACGGCCGGCCGGCCGGCTGGTCGGACAGAATCAATTTTGACACCGGATTCGTCATCAGTGAGTCCAACCTAGTCGATTGAGACCATTTTCGGCTCAATAATCCAAAATTACAGACATTTGGACAAAACGATAGCACGCTGTTCCCCTAGAACATGCGCGCAAAAAAAGAACTCTCAGAAGGACAAAGTGAAACATCTGATGTAATCTATGTAAATATATAACTAAAAATAAAGCTCAGTATAATTAACAAATATTATCAACTAACCTGCCACAACTTGATAGTCTTCTTTAAACTCAGGAGGCGTCTGTCTATAAGTAGTTTCACCCTTCTTTCTGTATTTTACGTAAAAGTGAGATCCTGGATTACCACCTACATTAGGCTTCCAGTGCACTCTGACTGAGGCAGTAAGTCCATCTTTAATTGTTTCCCATTCGAAGCCAGGTTTTGAAGGTTCGTAAGAACCCTCAGGTTTAGTTGTGCGTTCAATGTAGAGCTTGTCAGATTCTCCTACACTTGTAGTGGCAGAAATGAATAACCTATATGTGGTGCCAGGTTTCAAGCCAGCTAACTTGGCATGATTAATATTTGGATCTTTAATATGGGGTTTTTCTTCGTTTCTTGGAATTGGTCCTTCTACTCTCAGGTCATCAATTGTACTATAATATATATTGTAGCCGGTTAAAATTCCATTTGGTCTTTCTGGCTTCTCCCAGTGCAGCATGAAAGCAGAAGATCCTAGAGGATACGCCTCCAGGTAGTCCATTTGACCAGGTTTTCCTTCTGGGGTTTTAAATCT
Source organism: Myrrha octodecimguttata (assembly GCA_958510865.1). Taxonomy (NCBI): domain Eukaryota; kingdom Metazoa; phylum Arthropoda; class Insecta; order Coleoptera; family Coccinellidae; genus Myrrha; species Myrrha octodecimguttata. Next base: position 30,461,441 of record OY294065.1, on the reverse strand, counting down.
CAAAATAGTACTTGGTGGCCCATTGTATTTTCCGTTATAAACATACACGCATGCGTAATTTTGTGTGAAGGGTACAAAATTCGTGACCAAAGCTGTAACGGCGTCTCCTTGTACCTGTATTTCATTTTTCATGGGAGAAGCATCGCTCCAACTTTTGATTTTATAACCTTTGAAATGCCCATGAACTGATTCAAGATCTACAGGGTTCCAGCTCAATATTGCTTCATTCGGGCCTTTGATTTGCAGGACAGTGAAGTTGGTTGGTGCCTGCTCTGGCTCACTTTCACCAGAGTATCCTGTCACTTCTTTTGGTGATACGTCGGCTTCTCCAAGCTCGTTCATAGCAATCACCTTGATCCTATATTTTTGGAACGATGGCTGGTTATCTACGACCAAACGATCTTGTTTCCAATCGTATATATCAACCGCAGTATAATTTTGGCCGGGAATATCCCTCTTCCAGAATACTTTGTATTGGAACTTAGGAGCATTATGTTCAATTTCAGGCATCCTCTGTGAAATTTATTATTAATCCGAAATACCAAAAAATTTTTGGAGTAACTTACAGTCCATGTGATGACCAAGTTGTAAGGTTTGTCACCTTCACCTTTTACATTGTCTGGGTTTTTATGAGGAACCTCAGCAGGTGTCGTGCAGACGTCTGAATGAGAAGATGGTTGTGATTTTCCAATCTTATTTTGGGCAATCACTCTGAATGTATAGTTAGCCCAAGGGCTCAGAGGAACCTAATAGAAGGGTGAAGAAAGATTAAACATAATTTTTGGTAAACCCGCAAGATTTCCCGTCGCCGAGATATTAAAAAGATATTTACATCATTGTACGCATTGTGATTTTCTGAATAAAAAATGTGAAATCGAGCATAGGCGGTCTCCCCTAATTTGGAAGATATGGGCCCCCAAAGTTCCGAAATGAGTCGTTTTCAGGTCCCTTTTTCCACCATAAAAACGATCTCTCACTTCATCTGTATAGTTCACAAGCCACCTTTGAACCTTCAACCAACAATAAGCAACAATTTTTTTCAAGAATGATCAATATTTAATGAAAAAATAATGGAATTACTGGACAATCACTTAATCTCTATTCCTTCTGATTTCGATTCAGACTAAAAGTGAAGTTTGGCAATGGCGCAAATTTCATCGGTCGGAATCGTGCCATCGTGCGTATTCGTGAATGACAGATTATTGCTGGCGAGAAAAATGAAATATGTTCTTAGTTCTTAGGTTCTTAAGGTTTCCTGCGAAACTCTAAATCTTCCAATAGGAGAATTCGTTTCTAATGAAATCTACAAGGTTGACACACATAGTAATGGAATGAGAATACACCCTGACATATATTTCAACGTACATTATTTTCATATGTGATATGTCGCGCCCTTACCAGATTTCCAATGAGATCGAGGTTATTATATAGCCCATTTCATTGGAATACCCTGAATCTTATTCTAAACTGGGACCATCTCGAAGACACAACAAAAAACGAAGTAGATAACAACCTCCCTATTTTGAAGGGGATAGAAAGAAAGTTCAAACGAAAATATTGAGAGTGAAACCTTAAACAAATAATCTCAATGATTTTGTTTTGATGTTAGAATAACCACCTCTTCTTCAATAACAGAAGCATTTTTCTTACAATCATATCCTTCGACTGTCCATCATTTCATATTTCCCGCCAGCAACTACTCTTCGGTCATAACACGTTGGCCAGCTATGAAAAGGCGCTGTTGCCAAGCTCCGCTTTAACATTGAGAAGTATTTCGTAGAAATATAGGTTAAGTGGTTGTCTAATATTTTCACTTTTTTTTCTTTTAAATAATGAATTTTCTTGAAAGAAAGTGTCGCTATTCGTTGGTTGAAGGTTCAAAGATGATTTATGAACTAGATTTGAGAAGTGAGAGATCATTTTTATGGCGGAAAAAAGGATCTGAAAATGCAACAATTTGGAACTTTGGGGGCCCATATCTTCTGCTTACAATGATGTGAATATCTCACTTATAGCTTCGCGACGGGAAATCTTGCGGGTTTACCTAATTTTTTTCATGCATAAAATGAGATCAAATTTTCCTTTGTGACTTTGTTCGGTTTCGTGTTCGGAATTCTGCTGAATAGCCGATTATCGAGTGTAGGCTTCATTATAGTTACCAAAGATTTAAATCAATGTCTACACAGAAAAAGTCAACAACACGTGCAAATGATGAAATTGTTTTATCAAACAGGTGTTTTGTTCGGGCAACGTTACTAGCGCTTCGCTCATTTTATCAGTAAACAATGAACCAATATCCGTACGACGACGAAACGCAAGATGTGGGCTCACAGGAACTTGGTCCTTCGCACACCACAACTTGGCGAATTTGGAATATTAATTGAAATCATCAAAAAGTATACGCGCTACACATTTGACTGGTATTTTCATAAATAAATATACTAACTGACAAAGAAACTTCAATACCCAGAAGGAGCTGTTCAAATTTTAAATCTTTTTTGGGCAAAACATAGATAGTATAGCAAGGAGTAGATGATTAAAATTTGAAGACAAAAACGAAGGGTTACAATTTTATTATTAAATTTGTTAAAAATGTGTTTGTCCACCTTCACGATTTTTTTCTCCAAAATTTAATCATTTACACCTTGCTATACTCGTTCATCAAAAAATATTTAAAATTCAAACAGCTCCTTCTGGGTGTTGCAGTTTTTTGTCAGTCAGTATATTAAATAACATAATCACAAGGACGAATATCCGTCGATAAATCAACAAATATTCCCCCTTGATCAGAGCTAATCATCCAATCAACCAAAACACCTACACCGAAGAAGCGGATCCAAGTAGAATGACTACAGCTGTTTCACAATTGTTATTCAATCAAAACTTTATTTTACAATTTATGTACAGAGGTATTTACAATGCAGACATTATTTTAAGATGGTTATAAGGATAATAGTTCCTGCAATTATTTTTGCTTCACTATAATTTTAATAAAATATGGAATGTTTCCTTGTGAAAATATTTACAGACTGTTGAGTTTATGACTTGAATACTTGAATGGTTATACACATACAGGAAAAGAGGAAAAAAAAAACCTGTTTAAGGCAATGGACAAAATGCCGATGGTTACCCATACTACATTTTGTTATGTACAATTTGTACGATATGAATGCTTTATATACTCTGGTAGAAAATCGGCAGATTTTCATATGGAAGAGTATGTTTGTCATTGGGGTTCTTGTTGTGGCTTCTGGTTCTGGTAATTCCTTTCGTAAGATCGCTCACATAACTCAGTCTTTCATAAAATGTAGAGGATATTTTGTCGACATACTCTCTGATTGTTGGGATTCCCGCCAACTCGTGGAGTTCCGTTATGCGTGTATAAATATTTCGGTTAGTGATTAACCTTAACATTTTGTTTTGAAAACGTTGAAGTGGCCTTAAGGGCGTTGGTTTTAGGTGACACCATGCGGGTGCAGCATATGTCATTACTGGTCTGATGATTGAAGTGTAAATAAGTTTTTTACTTTCCTGATCTAATTTACTCCTCCTGCACAATAGAGAATGTAGTGGTTTATATGTTGCATAGGCTCGACCAACCGAATTTTCAACATGTTTGTGGAAGTTAAGTCTAGAATCTAGCTCTACTCCTAGGTATTTCACTGTGTTTTTAGGTTTTATTGTATGATTGTTCACTTTTAATTCTGAAAAAATTTTGTTTTCGTTTGTTTTTCTGCTGAATACGATTTGTTCAGTTTTGTTCTCATTTATACTTATCTTCCAATTCGCATAGTATTCTGTTAAAACATTCATGTGGTACTGCAGCAGGCGGTTTGCTGCAGTCGCATGGTTAGATTTTGCGTAAATTGCAGTGTCGTCAGCGAAAAGTGCCAAGTTTGTGTTGGGAAACTCTGGAATATCATGCATAAACAAGTTGAAAAGTCTGGGCCCAAGGATTGATCCCTGAGGTACTCCTGCTTGGATTTGTTTTATTTGGGATAAAGAGTTGTTCACTTTTACCGAAAAGGTTCTATCCTTCAGATAGGAATCGATTAGTTTTATAATGAAGGGGGGTAGTTTCAATTGGATCATTTTGTATATCAGTCCTTTGACCCAGACCTTGTCAAATGCTTTTTCAATGTCAAGGAAAAGCATCACAGTATTCTGCCTCTTATTGAAACTGCCTATCGCGTCCACTACTATTCTGCAAATTTGTTGAACAGAACTGTGATTTTCTTTAAAGCCAAATTGATGTGGATCCTGCATCTCCGTTTTTTTTCAGTAATCTCGTTAGTCTATCGAGTATAATTTTTTCTGTTAGTTTACTGATCGTCGACAACAAACTTATCGGTCTATAACTATTTGGGGAAGATTTTTCTTTGCCTGATTTCGGAATTGGAATGACTAAGGCCTTTTTCCAGATTTCAGGCCAGTGTTGAAGACTGATGATGGCATTTATTAGATAGTTTAATTGAACTATTGCTTTTTTCGTTAAGTTTATGATAAGCTTGTTGTCGATCTGATCGAGGCCCGGGGATTTGTTTTTGGGGAGTTTTTGCGCGCATGTTCTAGGGGAACAGCGTGCTATCGTTTTGTCCAAATGTCTGTAATTTTGGATGCTTGAGCCGAAAATGGTCTCAATCGACTAGGTTGGACTCACTGATGACGAATCCGGTGTCAAAATTGATTCTGTCCGGCCGGCCGTCTGTCCGTAGATACGATAACTGTCGACAGAAGCTAGCTAGCTACTTGAAACTTTCAGGATAGGTTGCGCATCTGAATGCCGCGGTTAAGTTCGGTAATGGGCCAAATCGGTCGAATAGTCTCGGAGTTATAGGCACTTGAAGTTTTGAAGTTATTTATTTTTTATTTCAGAAACTACTCAAGCGATTGGATTCAAACTTGGCAGTTTGGTGGAGTATAACGACGCGCAACTTTGAGCCAAATTCCGTCAAGATCATATTGTCAGTAGATTTAAAAAAAAAAAATTTCGAAATTTTTTTACAAAAAAATTTTTTTTTCGGAAACCATTAATCATATCCAAAAAAAATTATACTCACACTTTGACCTTCTAATTTCACAGCAGTGTACTAAATTTCAGTTCTATACGATAATAAGTTATGGAGATATCGGGAAAAAATATGTCAAATTTCGAGGTTTTCTTCTCGATATCGTTGATTTTTTGGGTATTACTCGAGAAATACTGATTCAGTCCTGATTAAACTTCACAGCTAGTTTTAAGATGCTGAAAGACAACTTTATGCAAAATTTCGTGATAATCGTGCTATTAGAACAATTTGAAAAAAAAAATTTCTATGATTTTCTCATCATATCATCCTCATTAAATTCTCTATGAAACTTCGAACTGTTATTTTCGATGAAGTACTTGATTTCAATTCGATCTGATCTGTATTTTTGGAAATATTGGAAAAATAAAATTTTGATTGGGTATATCTACGGAATCATTGGGTGGATTTTACCCATTCACGAATTCGGCCTTCGTAACTAAGGTCCAAACCTTCTCTAAAAATATCGAGTTTCTAAGTTGTTTCTTTCGGAAGTTATTGTGTTTAAGCAGTCGGCCGTCAGGCTGACCGTAAACACAATAACTTCCGGAAGAAACGACTTAGAAACTCGATATTTGTAGAGTAGGTTTGGGGCTTAATTACGAAGGTCGAATTCGTGAATGGGTAAAATCCGCCCAATGATTCCGTAGATATACCCAATCAAAATTCTATTTTTACAATATGTCCAAAAATACAGATATGATCGAATTGAAATCCAGCAATTTATCAGAAAAAAATTTCAAAAAGCACTGCCGTGAAGGCAGCAGCTTTTGCGCGCACGTTCAAATTCGTTGCTGAAGCGGTCATCTACATTAAACATGCGCGCAAAAGTTGCTGCCTTCACGGCAGTGCTTTTTGAAATTTTTTAATTAGTGCTTTTAGTTCGGAAGGGTTAGTGAAATATTTTTTGTATTCTTCCCCGCTGTCGGATCCACCAAGGAATTTATCAACTGTTTTTTCAACTTGTTCGTGACTTTTGTGCGTTATATCATGATTAGTTTCGAAATTTTCTGATAGAATGTCCGCCTTTTCTTTATCCGTCATGTAAATTTTTGAATTTTGGGTGAGTGTTGGAATGCCTCTCGGTTTTTTTCGAAGTAATTTGGACATTTTCCAGAGCGTTTTGTCGGACGGTTTCAGTTTACTTATTTGTTCATCCCAATTGTTCCGTTTGTGAGTTTCTATTTTTTTTCTTGTTATTGTTATTGATCGTCAGGTCAACTTAACTTGGATAAACCGCAGAGAGTTCTCTCGATACTTGTTACCTTTCAGAGGGATCGCTGCAGTATACAACTTACAGCGCGCCATCTGCCAGGAGCATCTTGCGAGTCTCACCTTCGAGTGCAGAATACTTTGATCGATGTGTGTGACGTTCATCCTTTTGCCGCATCAGGTCGCTGTAACTGCGACCTGACGATCAATAACAATTGTGAAACAGCTGTAGTCATTCTACTTGGATCCGCTTCTTCGGTGTAGGTGTTTTGGTTGATTGGGTGATTAGCTCTGATCAAGGGGGAATATTTGTTGATTTATCGACGGATATTCGTCCTTGTGATTATGTTATTTATTACTACTGGAGCTCTTTCTTCTCCATGAAACCATTTCCTATCTTAGTCAGTATATTATATATCACTCACATTGTAGCTCATTTCAGCTGCGGAAACCTCATTGAACATATCCTCCCAAGTGTCAGGGGTGAAACTAGTATTATATTGGATGATATAATGCAGAATTGGGGTCCTATTGTCACCCATGGATATCCAATCAATAGTTGCATCTTTCGCATTACATTTCAAATTTCTCAATTCAGGGGGATTTGGTACAGCTGAAACAGATAAGTTCAATAAAGTTTTCAATTTCCTCCTGCTGATCAAACATACCTTGAACAGTTAACTGCGCCTTTGCCGAAGCTTCATCCAAAGGTGTTTTAGCCTTGCATGTGTAAGTGCCAGAATCTAGTTCGATCGTTTTCGTAATCGTCAATGAATAATCGGAGGACTTCACAAATCTCGCTTCGCCATCGAAATCAATAGGTTCGTCATTCTTCAACCAAATAATTTCCAATTGTAGAGAATCATCTGCTACGGCGTTACAACGGAAAGTGGCAGATGTTCCTGCTTCAACTTCGTAATCCTCCGGACCATCGGATATGTAAGTGTGAGCTGAAAAATGCCCATGCGGTTAACGACAGATTTGAATGAAACGTTTGAAACACTTCTGTAGCTCGGTCTGATTGAAAGTAACGAAAACACCTAGTGATATTTAGATTTAAATGGTTTGGATTCATTCGGTTGGATTTCCTGGAACAGAAATTCTGAGCTCTTTCCTTACTCTACAAGATCTTCAACACAATTTTTCCCCATAAAAACACCGGGATAATATTTTACATTTTGATATGTAATAGTAAAGGCTGGTCTGTATGGATCCATTAAAGATAATATTTCAGTTTGCATTTTGTATTGTTATTTCTTCTTTTTTCGGTAAACCTGCAAGATTTCCCGTCGCCGAGATATTAAAAAGATATTTACATCATTGTACGCAGTGTGATTTTCTGAATAAAAAATGTGAAATCGACCATAGGCGGTCTCCCTTAATTTGGAAGATATGGGCCCCCAAAGTTCCAAAATTAGTCGTTTTCAGGCCCATCATAAAAACGATCTCTCGCTTCATCTGTATGGTTCACACACTACCTTTGAACCTTCAACCAACAATAAGTAACACTTTTTTTCAAGAATAATCAATATTTAATGAAAAAATAATGCAATTACTGGACAACCACTTAACCTCTATTCCTTCTGATTTCGACTCAGACGAAAAGTGAAGTTTGGCAATGGCGCAAATTTCATCGGTCGGAATCGTGCCATCGTGCGTATTCGTGAATGACAGGTTATTGCTGGCGAGAAAAATGAAATATGTTCTTAGTTCTTACTGTTTAATGCGAAACTCTAAATTTTCCAATAGGAGAATTCGTTTCTTATGAAATCTACAAGGTTGACACACATAGTAATGGAATGAGAATACACCCTGACATATATTTCAACGTACATTTTTTTCATATGTGATAGGTCGCGCCCTTCCCAGATTTCCAATGAAATCGAGGTTATTATATAACCCATTTCATTGGAATACCCTGAATCTCATTCTAAACTGGGACCATCTCGAAGACACAACAAAAAACGAAGTAGATAAAAACCTCCCTATTTTGAGAGGGATAGAAAGAAAGTTCAAACGAAAATATTGAGAGTGAAACCTTAAACTAATATTCTCAACGATTTTGTTTTGATGTTAGAATAATCACCTCTTCTTCAGTGACAGAAGCATTTTCCTTTCAATCATATCCTTCAGCTGTCCATCATTCCATATTTCCCGCCAGCAACTACTCTTCGGTCATAATACGTTGGCCAGCGATGAAAAGACGCTGTTGCCAAGCCCCGCTTTAACATTGAGAAGTATTTCGTAGAATTATAGGTTAAGTTGTTGTCTAATATTTTCACTATTCTTCCTTTAAATAATGAATATTCTTGAAAGAAAGTGTCTCTATTCGTTGGTTGAAGGTTCAAAGATGATTTATGAAATAGATTTGAGAAGTGAGAGATCATTTTTATGGCGGAAAAAAGGATCTGAAAATGCAATAATTCGGAACTTTGGGGGACCATATCTTCCAAATAAAGAGAGACCGCTTATGTTAGCATTCATATTTTTTGTTCAGGAACTCACACTGCTTACAATGATGTGAATATCTTACTTATAGCTTCGCGACGGGAAATCTTGCGGGTTTACTCTTTTTTTATGTGCTTTCGAGCTTTATTTTGTAAATTTTTCAGTTTATAGTTCACTAAACTCTGAAATGTCGATGATAATATTTTTCAATTTTTTGTCTGATTATGAAGTTAGATTGAGACTCTGAAAAGTAACCGTACCAATCCTTTGAGTTGTTCGTTCCAATGTGGTTAATTAGGCAACATTTTTTAGTTTGAATCTACCTATCTTCAAGGGGGATTTCTCTGAATAATAATTTTTATTTAATTTCTAATACCTAGTTCTATTTCAGAAAATGAGAGCAAAAACCTAAAAAATATCAAAATACTGTTTTTATGAGCGAAAATGAGCTGAAGAACATTTCTCAGCCTAGTAAAGTTCATGGTTTATAAACACTTTCGGCTTCAGAGGTGAAATTCGGAGATTTTAAACCACATTCTTTCACATATCCACAGGTCACTACCAAAGTAACAGAAGTGTTCTCTTATAACGTAAGGTTATTATTGATTATGTTGATGTTAGAGCCTTTAGAACTCTTCACAGCAAAAAGCATGCAAGCAAAGCATTTAGAAAGTACGAGATTCGTTGTTGTATATGTGACCACATATTTATATATTCAAAAGTGATTTAAGTGTTACCCTTTATTTCTAGTTTAGCACTCGCGCTAGCATTTCCAAATTTGTTTTCCGCAAAACACATGTAATCTCCTCCATCGTCAAACTGTAAAGTAGTTATTTCTAAATTTCCATTTTCGTGAGTAGTGTACCGTCCCCCTGTCATTTCGTTTCCGTTATGGATCCATTTAATGATCGGCTTCGGAGCCCCCAGTACTCTACATGTTATGTTAATATCCTGATAATCCACAGCTTGCATATTGCTTGGAGCCTCGGTAATCTCTGGTGCCAAAGCTGAAAAAAAAATTTAATGTGAATTGATTATTTCAATTCCATTTAATGAAACTCACCTAAAACGTTGACGTATACATCTTTGTAAACGTAACCTAGAGAGTTTGTAGCGTTACAACCATAATTCGCAGTATCCTTCTTTTCCAAATTAGAAATTACAATTCTAGTTGTGGAAACACTTCTTCTCGGATTTGGAGGTGCGAGATCCAAAGGTTTACCATTATAAATCCATTTGATCTCTGGCTCAGGAGAACCGGAAGCCTCACACCTGAACTCAACGGTCTCTCCTTCAGCTGCATTTACTCTTTCAGGTTCGTAGGTGAAATAAGGAGCAGCTAGAAGAATTTTTGAAAATTCAGATTATGAAAATTTGTCATGTTGCAGCAAACAGACAGCGAGGCAAATGCCTTCTCTTCCAAAGAATGGAAGCAGCAGTGGCCATTGTGATGAGTTAGCAAGTATCGCATTTCATATACAGGGTGACCCATTTTAACTTAGGCAGCCAAATAACTCGAAAAATAAGCACACTACGAAAAAATGTTTAGAATCAAAATTTCGTCATTTCGAGGGGGACGTACAATGACGTTAAAATGAGCCCCCCCACCCTTCCCCCTGGGCGGTGAGGGGGGGCAAGTTTGAAATCTTAAATAGGAACCCCTATTTTTATTGCATATTCGGAATCTTTGGCTAAAAACACATGCAATTTGTCTGAAACATTTTTCTCGATTCATGATAGATGGCGCTGTAATCGACGAAATTCAATTTCTTCGATTTCTCTTACTGAGAACCCATGCTTACGATTCTGCAATAAATTAACAATAAAAATACCACGTTTTCATTGTTAATACTCGAAATTAGTCTTAAAACAAACTTCTCATTATTTTTTATTACTCATTAATTTTTTTTTTTTTTTTTTAATTTTATCAGAGTACAAATGTTAAAAAAATACATAAACACTTGTAACAATGAAAACGTCATATTTTTATTGTTAATTTATTGCAGAATCGTAAGCATGGGTTCTCAGTAAGAGAAATCGAAGAAATTGAATTTCGTCGATTACAGCGCCATCTATCATGAATCGAGAAAAATGTTTCAGACAAATTGTATGTGTTTTTAGCCAAAGATTCCGAATATGCAATAAAAAAATAGGGGTTCCTATTTAAGATTTCAAACTTGCCCCCCCTCACCGCCCAGGGGGAAGGGTGGGGGGCTCATTTTAACGTCATTGTACGTCCCCCTCGAAATGACGAAATTTTGATTCTAAACATTTTTTCGTAGTGTGCTTATTTTTCGAGTTATTTGGCTGCCTAAGTTAAAATGGGTCACCCTGTATACAGGCAGAAACTAATCTCAAGCAGAAGTTCACAAGATAACGCACTCCTAGTTATTACGAAAAATATGTGACAATAGGTCTCATGCATTTCTTCTTATTATTGGAATCAGAAAAATACTGACAAAATTCCTATAGCCCTAAAAAATTTCAATTTTCAACGAGAAAACGAATCTGTTGAATTTGGCTCCACATATTGGCTTTTGAAACGGTCGAAACTTCGCGGCGTTCGGTGACGTATCACGTCCTATCCACTGTCCCTTCTCGTGTACCTTTCTCTCTAGAAAGCCAGTGGTAACGTCGGCTGTATCGATCTTTGAATCGTGCGGTGACGGTAACTTGCTTCTCGATTTCACCATGTTTAATAACGAATTATTCGAAATTTGCTTATTGTTAAAGTGTGTCATAGCATACCTTATGATTTCGTCTCGAAATAGAATAAGAAAAAAAATAGGACATTTCGTGTTCGCTGCAAGAGACCTATTAATTGTTCATGCAATATTGAAGGTGTGCGAGTTGAACTATTGCTGTGTATGCCTCAATCCCAGGGTAGGTCACATAACGTTCTTATAATATCAGTTGACACACGACATCGATGTTTCTGGCACAACTGAATTTCGAAGATCTTCAAGAAATGCGTCCTTGAACGAAGTGCAACCACGATTGGATTAGGAAAAGCCGAGAAATATAACAAGTCGAACTGTGTTGATCGCCACAATGCTGTCAGTTCAATCTACATCAAATAATATCGCAAGAAAATGTTCACGATTTAATTCTGTGGGTTACGGCTTGGCACTACTCCTAGGAAATCCTGTATAATGTAGGTGAATGCTCATTTAAAAAGAATGAGTTATATCTCATAAAACATGTAAATGTATTGTTATGAATCTGACTGTTGTTTGATTTTGATTAATTTCGAATTTTGAATTTTCAACAGGATCCAATAACAAAAATATTCATAACAATTGGCGCCCAACGTGGGGCACGAACCCACGACCCTGAGATTAAGAGTCTCATGCTCTACCGACTGAGTTAGCCGGGCATGAGACTCTTAATCTCAGGGTCGTGGGTTCGTGCCCCACGTTGGGCGCCAATTGTTATGAATATTTTTGTTATTGGATCCTGTTGAAAATTCAAAATTCGAAATTAATCAAAATCAAACAACAGTCAGATTCATAACAATTTATGCATTTGTGTTCATTGGTAAGTTATTTTTTTCCTGTTTCTTTAAGACCGATTTGGAAAAAACCATAACAGTATGTAACCATAAAACACTTACAAATAACTTGCAGATTTATTGAATACGATTTCGCTTCTCCTACACCGTTACTGACTTCACATGTGTAGGCACCAGCATCGTCGAAATCGACAATGTTTATTATCAGTGATTTCCCATAATTCCCTTGTGTTATCCTCTCAGAAGATTGTAAAAGATTCCCATTCTTCCGCCAAACCGTTTGTGGCAACGGTCTAAAAAAAATCAATTATTTTCCAGAATAGAAGAAGACACAACCAATTTCCTAATTTGCAACAACACTTACGTTCCACCAAATATACAGAACAATTCTGCTCTCTTTCCTCTAAGAGCAACTTCCTGCTTCTTTGTAACGTACTGCAAAACGGGCTCGTGCTTGTTCAGAGCTGCCGAAGCGGTGGATGATACAATGTTGAGGAGCACTCGATTACCATATTTATATTCGAACTTCGTTGGTGATGTTGCAGCGCAAGCATACATGAAATTATCCGTGCTGTCCTGCTTGGTCAAATTGGAAAACCACAAGTTACCCTCTGGATCTAAGGTCATTCTAGAACTGTTTATGGTTTTGAACCCGCCATTGGTGTACAGAATAATCCAGTGGACAACTGGTTTGGGCCAACCATCCGGAGGGTGACATTCCAATTTGAAAGGTTTGCCTTCTTCTCCGCTCAATGATGCAGGCGCTTGTACTTTGAAAGAATTCAATTCAGCCTTACGCATAAATACAGAATTGGAAGTTGCAGTTCCATATTCGTTCTTGGCAAAACACTGATATTGACCAAGATCTACATCTTGTGGTTTCGCTATGGACAGAGTACCTCTACCGGGTTGTTGGGAAATTCTATCGTCATAAGCTTGCCATTCAAAAGGCTTTCCATTTTTGATCCACGAATAACTGGAAAAAAATGGTCAATGTGAATGAAAATTTTTCGGAAAATGTATTTCTTGAAAAATTATTCTAGAGACTAGCATGTTGCCATTTCAGAAAATGGTCTTGAATCCTAGGTGGCATCGCCATTTTCCAACTAGTAACCTAGTATCATCATGATCGGATCAGTTTTTGCGCGCATGTTCTAGGGGAACAGCGTGCTATCGTTTTGTCCAAATGTCTGTCATTTTGGATGATTGAGCCGAAAATGGTCTCAATCGACTAGGTTGGACTCACTAATGACGAATCCGGAGTCAAAATCAATTCTGTCCGGACGGCCGGCCGTAGACACGATAACTGTCGACAGAAGCAAGCTAGCAACTTGAAACTTTCAGGATAGGTTGCGCATCAAAAGGCCGCGGTTAAGTTCGTTAATGGGCCAAATCGATCGAATAGTTTCGGAGTTATAGGCATTTGAAGTTATTTATTTTTTATTGCAGAAACTACCTGAGCGATTGGATTCAAACTTGACAGTTAGGTGAAGTACAACGACGCGCAACTTTGAGCTAAATTTCGTCAGGATTATATTGTCAGTAATTTTAAAAAAAAAAATTTCCGAAATTTTTTTCCAAAAAAAGTTTTTTTTCGGAAACCATTCATCATATCCAAGAGAAATTATACTCACACTTTGACCTTCTAATTTCACAGCAGTGTACCAAATTTCAGTTCGATACGATCATAAGTTTTGGAGATATCGGGAAAAAATATGTCAAATTTCGAGGTTTTCTTCTCGATATGTTGATTTTTTCGGTATAACTCGAGAAATACTGATTCAGTCCTGATTAAACTTCACAGCTAGTTTTAAGACGCTGAGAGACAACTTTATGCAAAATTTCGTCATAATCGTGTTATTAGAACAATTTGAAAAAAAAAATTTCTATGATTTTCTTATCATATCATCCTCATTAAATTCTGTATGAAACTTCGAACTGTTATTTTCGATGAAGTACTGGATTTCAATTCGATCTGATCTCTATTTTTGGAAATATTGGAAAAATAAAATTTTGATTGGGTATATCTACGGAATCATTGGGTGGATTTTACCCATTCACGAATTCGGCCTTCGTAATTAAGGTCCAAACCTTCTCTACAAATATCGAGTTTCTAAGTTGTTTCTTTCGGAAGTTATTGTGTTTACGCAGTCGGCCGTCAGGCTGACCGTAAACACAATAACTTCCGGAAGAAACGACTTAGAAACTCGATATTTGTAGAGAAGGTTTTGACCTTAATTACGAAGGTCGAATTCGTGAATGGGTAAAATCCGCCCAATGATTCCGTAGATATACCCATTCAAAATTTTATTTTTACAATATGTCCAAAAATACAGATATGATCGAATTGAAATCCAGTAATTTATCAGAAAAAAAAATCAAAAAGCTCTGCCGTGAAGGCAGCAGCTTTTGCGCGCACGTTCAAATTCGTTGCTGAAGCGGTCATCTACATTGAACATGCGCGCAAAAGTTGCTGCCTTCACGGCAGTGCTTTATGAAATTTTTATTGAGATATTTGGGAAATAACGATACCAAAGAAATGACCTCGAAATTTGACATATTTTTTGCCGGAATATCTCTGAAAATAGAGATCGGATCACAGTGAAATGAAGGTACATTGTTGTACAGTATTGACTTCAAGGTCCGTGCCGAATTGCGTTAAAATCTGATGTTTTACCTACTTCAGGAAAAATATTCGAGTAAAATTTGAATTTTTACGCGCTTGTTCTAGGGAACAGCGCGTTATCATTTCGTCAAGATGTCTGTAATTTTCAAATTTTGAGCCGAAATCTTGAACGATTGGTTTGAACTCCCTGAAAAAGAATCCGTGGTGAAATCTCAGTTCAAAGAATATCTAAAGACTCCTGAAATCTGAAAAAAAACACGGGCTGTCCAAAGATGTTAGAAATAATCGACGATAAGGGAACGTTAGAAGTTTTTCGAACTGACTTCAATTCGATCTTATCCGAATTTTTGAAAATATTGGGACAACAAATTTTTGAATGGGTACAGGTATCTTTGGGACCATTATATTTCATTTTTACTTTCCAATAATTTTTCATGTTCATGTTTATTCGTAGAGAGAAAACACAATTCGTTCACTTTTGTGTTGATTTCAATACATTTTTTCTATTTGAATTGATAAACCTTATATTTTATCAATAAATTTTATGTTTGGAAAAAAAATTCTGATTGAAAAATTATTTTGAAAGAAATTGAAAAAGTAGAGGGGGAGCCTCCAAGTGTTTTGAGTGTAGGGTCATGGAAATCGTCGATCCGCCCCTGAGTCCACCCTAGCGTTCAATTCTGAAGTTTGAAAGAAATTAAAGCAAAAGAAAACGTTTCCATAAAAATGTTTACTAAAATAGTGACTGTCTTTCGAAACCTTAGTGACATCTAATATTTTCAAGTGATCATGTGGTATTATACTTCCAAACAATTGGTCAGTATGAAGGCACTCTTATACTGAGTGAGATGAGCATCGGTAAAATGTCGACAAGGTCATTTTCCAACCTCACATTTTTGGATATATAGAGTGGAATGTGTCGAATTTCCATGGTTCACCTATTGACTTTTAACAAAGGACCAGAATATACGTCGGACGGAGGAAAATACTCGAGGGTGAAGTTAGCAAATGCATTATTAATATCAATACTCAATATTATCAGCCGATCCGATATCCGATCTCGAAAGTTAAATAAATGGCCGTACATTAGATAAACAAAGTAACTTCCTAAATAGTCAACTTAGAGAATCGATATTTGTAGACTAGGTTTGGAGCTTAGATATGAAGATCGAATCCATGATTGAGTATGTTAATTGAACAAATGATTCCGTGGATTAACCTTTTCGAAATTTCCTCATTATGATATATCCAAAAATAAAGAAAAAGCATGGAAAAGCACTAGCTTCCTTGAAGAAGCTTGTAAACACAACTCGAATGGAAACCATCCACAGGCATAACGTCCTAGTCAGAATTAATCTAATTTTTATATATATATATTTACCCTGATTACGAGAAAAAGAAGTGAAACAGTGAAAGAATGAAGGTATTTAGAAAAAGGAGAACTGAATCATTTCAATGAAGAAAGATTTATTTCTTACATCAAAAAACATTGAATACTATTCAAAAACACACATTTTTGATTCAACAAAATTTTTAACTGAAAGTGCGCCAAACGCAGCTTAGCTTCCTGATGAAAAGATTTGGCTACCCACTCATATTATACTCACGAAATTTTGCATGGACCTTCAAGATGCATTTTTGTATCAAGTACTGTATTTCAATTCGATCCAATCTGTAAACCTTGTAAAGTTCAGGGAATGAAATTATTAGTGGATATATTCACGCGATCATTTGGCGGATTTTACCCTTTCACGAATTCGACCTTCGTAATTAATTCTTCAACCTACTTCACAAACATCGAGTTTCCCAGTTGTTTCATTCAGAAGTTAGGACTACCGTAAACACAATGACTTCTAAAAGAAACAACTTATAAACTCGATATTTGTAGAGTAGATTAGATTTATACTTCAATTACAAAGGATGAGTGATGAATTCGTGAATGGGTAGAATCTACCCAATGACTGCGCAGGTATACTTATTCAGAAATTTTATTTTCCCAATATCTCCAAAGTTACAGATTATATAGAATCGAAACCCGGTACTTGATTGAAAAATGACAGCTTGAAGGTTCATGCAAAATTTTGCCGGGATAATATGATTAGAAGATCGCAGAATATGAATTATATCATACACTTTGTTGATAGAATCGATGTTGACACCAGATTTGTCATCGGTGAGTCCAAACTTGTCGTTTAGGCCTACATATATTCGGCTGAAAATTTGAAAATTCCGACATAAATTTGGAAGGGGAGACAATATAATTTAATATAATCGCAAGGACGAATAGCTGTCGATAAATCAACAAATATTCCCCCTTGATCAGAGCTAATCATCCAATCAACCAAAACATCTACATCGAAGAAGCGGATCCAAGGAGAATGACTACAGCTGATTCACAGTTGTTAGTGATTCCCTCTCTGTGTTATCCAAGGTAAGTTGACCTGACGATCAGTAACAACTGTGAAACAGCTGTAGTCATTCTCCTTGGATCCGCTTCTTGGGTGTAGATGTTTTGGTTGATTGGATGATTAGCTCTCTGATCAAGGGGGAATATTTGTTGATTTATGGACAAATATTCGTCCTTGTGATTATGTTAATCTATTATCACTGGAGCTCTTTCTTCTCCATTAAACCAATTCCTACATTATAATTATTTTTATCGAAATTTTCAACATGATCATTTATTTTCTTCGAGGGAATACTCACGTTGGGGCAGGTTCACCTGTTGCTTCACATTCTATATAGAACGGTTTATCATTTTCACCATCCTTCTCCACATGGAACATCACTTCATCAGTTGGAGGCTGTTTTATAATATATGGAGGAGAGGGGACTGAAAGCAATTTGTTATCATGATAGAGCAAACATAAAAAAATCTCCCACGATCTAAAAAATCGACAGAATAACACTGATTATTGTATACTTTTGACCAGTATCACAAGTATCATAATTCTTAATTATGAAAAACTCATTTTCATTGTACGAAATACGAAACTGAAGATAGTAAGAACTCCACAATGCAAGTCCTCGATAAAATCTCAAAATAAGGTGTATACTGTTGGAATTCGATCAAGATTAAAGGCTTCATTAATAAAGCGGCAAAAATTACCAATACCACACCATGCATAACAATTAGTCAGAATGACAATAAGAACTTGATGGGGAGACAACAGTCAATTTATTATTCCTTTTGGGTTACTGTACCTGTTAGGTGAAATGCATACAAAACAATGTTTATTCGTTTAGCGAATCGAAGTTGAATTTGTAGCAATATTCAAACAAAACAATAATCAAAGATTTGAAGATTAAAGGAAAATTATATTAACTCAATATTTATTTAGTTCTGTATTTCTAAAACAATTTCCAAGGTAACTCTGAAGTTCAGGGCTATGTATGCCAGATAATTTCTAATAAAATATTCATAACATCAATCTAAGAAAGACTGAAGAAATCTCTGTTGCAGCAAAGTTTATCTTCAATTTCTTTGAAACATTGGAGTTCTTATCTGCAGGGCGAAAAAATAAACCAAACATATAAAACAGCATCAGTCATTGTTATGATTCAGATACAATAGGGACTGATAAGACAAACTTAAAATGACTCAGCTATTTCTCTTCACTCAACTACAGATAAGAATTCGCAAAAACGTGTTTGTTCAATATTTCAACAATACCCCAATTTGTTACTATTTACAAAGTTTAAAACAAAAAAAATTCTTACTTTCTCTGCCTGTTGAAAGTCTGATGGTAGCTACCAAAGCACAATATATTAGAAGTCTGGTCATTGTTGTGTTTTATCAAGTTCCTAAAAAGCATAACTAGGAATAACAACAACAACAAAATTACAAAAAACAGACTATTTTGAGAATATGAAGACAAAGAGTGTTGAATTATTCCTAAAATTCGTCAAATTTTTCGAGAAAACTAATTTGTTATGGCATTTTATTGCATAAAATTCAAAAATTGTTTATCATAATTGTCCAGATTTGGATCATTTGACGGAGGAATTTTCGACATTGTAAACATAATCGCCACAGCTAAGATGGCTTTATATCACACATGTTCTAGTGATTTAATTGAAAACAAACAACCAATTACATTAATTCGGGTAAACACAACACCAGAAAAATTCATAATCAAGGTTGATGACCTCAATTCAATAAAGAATATGCCAAAAATTCATCATTTAAATGTCCCTCGAAAATTTTCAATTCTTTTTTTAAATAGTTTCAACAGCTTACAGATGAAATGTCAAGTCATGAAGCACATCTGGTTTCTATATTAAGAGATTTCTATTAGAAGTAAGCAAAATCGCATTATTTCCAAGTAAAGAATGAAGACAATCTAACGACTTGAGTAATGATGTCCATAGAAGTAGGTAGATAATGAAGTCAAATTTAAAATTGAGTATGACATCATTCAAGATTCATGAGATTCAATTTAAGAACAAATTCGATATACGAAAAGTGTTTACTGTCCTTACAAACATTTTTTCACCGCCAATCCGATGCATTTGCGGTTATAATAACTAATTGTTTATCTATGTAGGAGTAAACAATGTATATTATTGGAATTCAATGAGAAATCAGACTGCATGACCACTGATGAACGATAATCACTATTCCCTTAGTTGAATATGAAAATTTGCATAGTTGGTTTTTTTAAAATCACTATTTCAATTGCGAGTGATGTGATAAAAATCATGAAAGGGTCAAGCTTTGGCCTAGATGATACAATCAAGGAATCAAGCAAACTAAAATAGGTACCTAACTGTCATAGTCATTATTGACGATGCTCGAGAGATTGATAATTCCCTTTACATGCGTAAGACATAAGATTAATAATATTAATAGAATATCAGGCTAAATTATCAGATAAGTTTACTTACCAAATATTTACAAAATATTTATCAGTCCATTACCTACACCTAATCGTTACTCACTAGCACTCGAACACTACCTACTGCGATCGGCTCAGAAAGGTGCGGTCTCAGAACAGAACTGTAGTTTGCGTAAACTCCTATAAATTTGAATTCCACAAAATGAGTGTATATACGTTAATTAATTATCCTTTACGACCTTTTCTCATATGTGGTATAATTAAATAGACAACACCAGTTCACCAAAGTGAGTCATTTTTGTTTCATTCAGAATAAAGTGTAAAAGACAGAGAAATAGAACAGTTGGTAGGCGTGGTAACGAACATTACAGTTCTTCAGGTTGCGCCACCTGCTATCGAAATCCATAACCTGAAATAGAACTGGCGAACTGCCTTCAGTTGCAGATTCTAAAAATAGAGGTCCCCATCAATATTGATTGATTTTTGCCTAACAATAGGTTTACTTTTATGAATAAATTGGTATTACATATATCGTGTTAATGGTTATTGATATGGTACAAAAACCATGGGCTCTTGTATCATGGTTACTGTAGAGAAATGAAAAAAAAAAATTGAAATAACCAACTGATATAAATTAATAATAAAGATATTTCTGAATTATAATTTTTCATGTTTCAATTACTCATACTTATTTTCACCAGTGTTTAATAATGCTAATGTGTAATGATTCTACTACACTCTCGGCCCAGACAGTCACAAATGAATGTAATGAATAGGAAGTACCTTCACAGGTGTTTATCTCTGGTTAACAGCTGATATTTCTTCATAAATAGCATTGTACGCCTTCTAAAGGTTCTTTTTTTATTTTCAAATCGAAATTTTTACCCGGAAAATGTTCTATACAGTCATTGAATGAAACTGCAGATTTCGATTGCATGCTAGAAATACCTAGTTCCTCGAATTTACTTTATAAATGACATCTTAGAAATCAAACTTTATGAGCAATTGATATGACATATGTACGTATGTACTAGCTAGTAATTGTTTCTGCTCAATTGAAAATTCTAAGAAAAGGTGGGAAAATGAATCATCGTCAACACCTAGGTAGGTAAGTAGGTACGTATCAACCTATCTACTATCTAAAATAGTGGCGACGGCATACACAAGACGGTAAACCGTATCAGATATTTCGTGGTGATACTGATTCTTCCATCAATTCATATCAAGTACGAAGTTGAATGGACTCAACTTTGGTCCTTGCACCTTCCACCAGCTAGTAAAGTCTCCCGCCGTTATCGAAAATTTTCTTTTTCCATTTTTGTAGATGTCAAAAGAAGAGTGTACGTGAGGAAATCAGTTTTGATAACCTTGTATTGATGAACCTGTAAAATCACAATAGGGTCAAATACTGTGGGACAAAACTTGACTCGAAATTTTCGAATGCGATGGTGGTAGAACTGTTTGTTGTTAGAGCATGCGTAGTTTATACGTAAAGGCACGGTATGTTGAGATAGGGAGATGGCGTGTGTAATTTTCTAATTTTTAATTATCAGTTTTTTTCCGCGAAATGTGTATTTAGTTCTGATAATTATGCAAGTAGGTGTTAGCTTTAGGGGAAGTTTTGTTTCTAGTTGATTTTGAGTGATGTGTACCCTCACGTTGCATTCTCCCGCGGGTGCTGAACCTGTTTCATACTCTTGGCCTTTGACTTCAGGACGAGGAAATGTAAGTTAATTTGATCGAATTATATTACAATGTGCAAAAATTGATCTGATTCATCGAAAAAGTATCATATTCATGTCATTTTCCAAGCGAATTCTATAGATATTTTTCTTATTATTCCATTTCAGCAATTGGTATTCCTAACTATAAAGTCTTTTATATGCATTCATTGAATAAGATATGCAGTTCTTGGAACGGATTTTCTATTTACCAGTCATCAAGATGCATATTCGATCATTTTTTCGAAGAATATTTCGTGTCATGTCTTAAAAATAAAACTAATTTCTGTTAAAAATTATTCTCATCATAATAATGACTATTACGAAGGTTTTCCAAATTTTCCGTGATGAAAAACTAATTGTGCATCGCTTTATACCTACAGTCCTGTTGGTAACAGAAAAATCCAATTTCATAACATGTCATGTGAAAGAAATATCTATCCATTATAATTTTTGAGGTTAATTTCGTTTTGAACATTTTTCATCATAAAAGAAATTCTTAGCGAATTCAGTTGTATGTACTATAAGGTACTAATTAAACTGGTTATTCAACTCCTCATTCAGCAAAAATTAACATACAGGTGTTGTCTACGAATTTTATCAATTAAAACAAAGAAATTACTATCTACTATTCTCAAGGATAGAATACCTCTTGCAAGCATTCAAAGTAATTAATTTTCTCTCGAATTAGATTGGAATCATTTGATTTGAATGATTTCTATATTTCCTTGAGCTATGATGTTCGTTCAGAGAGTTCATTGATCCTATCAGCTGTAATGTTCATGTGTTTACACTATCAGACTGATCAGTACAACCATTGTAAAAATGTCTTTATACAAAGGTACAACTTTAGCCTGATGAAAAACTATCTATTTTTGTTTGAGAATAATCATGAACAAAATGTTTTTCAAGAGTCACAATCTATTAATCTAATTTATTGTATTTTGGTAACATGATTCGAGATTTTTCAGTTTGGTTAGCATTCATTCAATTTCCATAATGCAGATTGTTAATCATAGTCACACTAGATAATCGAAATATTCATTTATTTTTATGATGTTGCAATTATTTGTTATTTTTTCCAAGTTGACATTGTTAGGCTTACATATGTTTATGCAATAACAAAAACATTCTATTTTCCTTCGTCCTTCATCGAAATATTATAAATCAATGAATAGGTGAAATATAAATATTGTGAAAGAATGATAAAACCTGTGCCTCATGAGAGTACTGAGTATTATATGTTGAATCCGAGAGAGTCACAGTATGTTGGGAAAATTGTAATAACATTTTCATTGGAAATATCCAAAATAAAAATGTGTTTTAAGAGATCTAATTTGGCCCAAATATACTAGAGTGCTAATTATTGTAGGATAAACATGATGGTGCACTCGAAATTGTTGAAACAATACGCTGGGTATGTGAAGATTTGCCACAACTTAAACTGCCATTGGAAAATAATATATTATGCGACTATGATACTAGGGACTATGAAAGTATGAAGAATCTATGTGATCGGTTCAATAAAGCAATTGATAGCCTTGTAGCCTTGGTGAGTAACTCTGTCATCACCTCATGTAGATTTTCTCATTCATTTTTTATTTTCTTTTCATCTTATGGATTATTATTGTAACTTTTGATTTCCTTAGGAGAAGGGTACATCACTGCCAGCTCAAAGACTAACTTATCCTTCCCGTGGGCTGTTACGCCATATTCTTCAGCAAACGTACAATGCTGCGGTCACAGATCCTGAAAAACTTAATCAATATGAACCTTTCTCCCCTGAAGTGTATGGCGAAACTTCCTATGACTTAGTTTGCCAAATGATCGATCAAATCGAAATAACTCCAGATGATGTGTTCATTGATTTGGGTTCTGGGGTTGGACAGGTTGTCCTTCAAATGGCAGCTGCCACCCCTTGCAAAATTTGCTTTGGCGTTGAGAGAGCCGAGGTACCTAGCCGTTATGCAGATTCTATGAATAGAAACTTCAGAACCTGGATGAAGTGGTATGGAAAGAAATACGGGGAGTATAAGTTAATCAGAGGCGATTTCTTGACTGAAGAGCACCGTGAGAAAATAAATCAAGCCAGCATTGTGTTCGTGAATAATTTCGCCTTTGGACCTACCGTTGATCATCAGCTCAAAGAGAGATTTGCAGACTTGAAGGACGGAGCTCGCATTGTGTCGTCAAAGAGCTTCTGTCCTTTAAACTTCCGTATAACTGACAGAAATTTAAGTGACATTGGTACCATTATGCATGTATCTGAGATGACACCTATGAAAGGTTCGGTTTCTTGGACTGGTAAACCTGTATCTTATTACTTACATGTAATCGATAGAACAAAACTAGAACGTTACTTCCAACGTCTGAAAAAGCCCCAATTGAAGGTAGTTCACATTGAAATCGATTTTGAAAATTGTAGCTGAGGGACTGTATTTTTTCAGAATGTTGAGGATGAAAATTCGAATAGTAGAAGTTCCAGAGATAGGTCGAAGAGGGATTTGATATCCAAACAGTTGCCCCCTGAATCATCTTCTGATTCCGACTTCGATGATCAAGATAGCAACTATGGACCAACCACACGTAAAGCTTGGTCGGATTACTGCTCTAACAAAGGCAAGAGCAGTCAATCTGAAGATGATAGCAAGGTAAGTATGAAATGTCATGCACTGGCATTGCAGTCTTTCAACTCTCCATATCTTCAGAGCCAAACCAAGAGACAACCTAAAAAGTTGAGAAGGAAAGCATCTAGGGCGAATACCAAATCATTACCAGAAAAGCAAAATGTTCAGCAGAAAGCTGTTTCAAAACCAAGACGTGGAAGAATGAAGAAAGCGAAGACCAAGAAAGCCCTAAAGATCAATGGGTTGGATCTGCTGCATAGCCAAACTCTACTCAGCACATCCCCACAAGGTAAGACTGTTCTTGAAATTTTATTGAATAGAAAAATTATTTGAATATTTTCAGCATTAGGTAAGAAACCGCCCCCAGCTCCAGGATGCGTTGATCAACAGTTAACTGCCCTTAGCACCGAATTGGTGCATAATGAACTAGATATACCTCCTGAACCAGAAAGAACTCCTTACAGTCTGCAGATCTTGCTAGATATGTTCAGGGATCAATATTCTTCAATGATTAACCAAATGAAACAACCAAGCTACAAGAAATCCATTGAAGTTGATATAAAACAAGAAAAAGACATCAATCAAAAGCTGCAAAATAGAGCTGCACAGTTGGAGAAACAAATAAAGGTTTTGATTGATGATAGTGTTGCATTGCTCAAAGCCAGAATGAATGAGCTGGGGATCAATGCCAGTTCACCTGTGGATCTTCTCGCAAAAGCTAAAGAAATAGTATGTCGTCACAAGGAACTACAAGCCAAAGCTAGTAAATTACAGGTGCAAGTTGCAAATTTGGAACAGGAGCAAGGTAACCATGTTGTACAAAGGCAACAAGAAATAGTGAAGAAATATTCTGGGCAAGAAGGAGTTGCCCATGATTTATCTCCAAATGTTGCTCATGAATACATTCTTCGAGAAATTTCTGCTACCTTAGCACATCGGAAAAAATTGCACAATCAAGTCTCTAAGTTGGAGGGTGATATTGTCAATCTAGAGAAATCCGCCGACGATAGGAAGCAGGCGCAAATAATGGCCGCTAGACAGCAACCAGTTCCTTTGAAAGTCTCGAGGAAATCAAGGGATTACAGGGCTCGTTCTCAAGATTGGCCTGATGTCCCAGACATTGCTAAAATTGAAGAACAGAATCCAGAAATATTGGCACAAAAGATTTTGGAAACAGGTCGCAAGATTGAGGCAAGCAAAATGACTACGAACAAGGTAGTACACGTAAACAACCATAACCGCACCTCTTCGTTCAACAATAGGGGTGTTCTGAGAAATAATATGCCTGCTCCAGCTCATTCATCAAAAAGATTGAAGACTTCGCATAATATGGGAACCACTTCAGCTTCTAAGCAACATTGCAAAAATAACGAGCCTTTGAAAATTCAAAATTTCGAAGATCGCTTGAAAAGCATCATTACTTCAGTTTTGAATGAAGATCATCAAACTAGAACCAAAGCACAATCCCAACCTTCGGTGACTCATCAAACGCAACAAGCCTTCTCATCTACAGTGTTCCCTCCTACTTCGAGCAATTATACCCCGCACCATTACAACGGATATACAAATATTTGTGTACCTAAACAGGAGGATGCTACTAAATATCCCAGTAATGCAACAAAGCCACCAATTCGGCCGATGAATGAAGATCACCGCAATTATCCCCACCAAGAAGGTTTAGGCGGAATGATGGAGTGCTACAAGGAAGAACCTCCGAAGAATTCGCCTCAGGTTGGAAAGTCTGCAAGCAGTGAACAACCAGATTATACGCAAGTATCCCCAGCTAAGTTGGCTTTGAGACGGCATCTATCTCAAGAAAAACTGCAGGCTCAACATCAGTCATTCAATCAGCCTGATAGTATGATGGCTACTAGAACAATAGGTGATTTAATGTCAGGGGAAATCGAACGAACATTGGAGATTTCCAATCAGTCCATCATCAATGCAGCTGTAGATATGAGTGATATTCAAGGGACAACAACATTAACTTCCAGGTCGGTTGTGAATGTCAATTTACCTCCAAGGCCTGAAAGGGTGAATGTTAAAGTCCCTAATAATGAGGTGAGCCAAACCAAAGAATCTGAGCCTATGCGACAGGTGTACAGTCCTATTTCAAGGCCATCATCTACTGAAGGCTTGGAAGGACTAGCATATGTTCATTCCTATAATAAAGTCAATACACATAACATGCAAAATTATAATGCTTCACAGCCTTCAACATCTCCCAGACCAGTGCAATATTCCCCAAGAACAACGGTTTTGTATCCACCTACAACCCAGTCGAGACCAAATTCCGCTACATATTCGACAGATTATACCCCCACAACCAGGACAGACATGAAACCGTACCAAGAGACCTACTTCAATGATGTTAAACCATCCGTCAGTTTAGAAGCTGATAACACTTTTGTAGCTGAGGGATTAGCTGCAAGTCTGCAGGCAAGAGTATTGAATGGATCGCAGATCAAAGAAGAGTCTGATCCTTATGACAGAAGAAACTATACTCCATCTGCACCTTTGTATCAAGAGAACGTCAAGAGTGAGAACGCTTCCAATGATTGTCAGTACAAACGCGAGTCTCCCCTTATTCAGAACTCTGCTAGGGCTGCACCTAAAAGAGCGGAATATAACGAACCGCAAATTGTAAATGGAACAACGCCTGAGGTTCATCATAATAATACAGTAACAACAGAACAAGTAGCTGAAAGAACAAGAAAATGTGCTGATGAAGGTGAGTTTTAATTCATTTTTCACCTGTCATTTTTCTTTCTTTCACATTCTTACTAGGGTGGATCAATAAGTTACCTCTATCCGAAATTAATAACCAAGATTTTCTTACATTCAACTCTGTAACCTTTCAAAACTACCTGTTTGTGTATTTATCTCCATAATACGCCCCTTTTAAAGTGCAATATTATACTTGCTCAAGCTGATTTAATCAAGTTATCATGTTTTCATTCACGAGAACAAAAGAGGGAAGCAAAAGTTAGGTTAGGTAGATAGATTATTGGATGTAAATAGTTCTTATTGATGTGATGCCGAGCTGTGTTGAAATAGTGCTATTTTTTCAGACAAAAGGAGCCGTGTGTCCTTGAAAATAATGTAAAATATTCCTGTAATGCGGTTTTGCTCTTATTTTTTTCATATAATTCATATAATGAAAACCAACCCATAAATCAGTATGGTGCAATTTATAGATAGCAGTACATGAAGGTACTAACTTCTTTGGTGTGGGTACTTATTAATTGATCCTAGTACACCAGTCTTCTTATTTTAATGAAAATACTGTCTAAATGAAGTCTTCCATGGGTATTACAAAATGTGTTCATTTCAATTGAGTATTTTAGTACAACTTACTAGTCGCAAAGTTGAAAAAACTGTAATTTACAAACAAATTAAATGATGTATATTATAAGTAAATCGAAAGGGCAGTAATTGTTAATATGAACATCGATAAATATCCAAACCCTGATCTAGCTTGATGTCTTCCATCAACTCTTATCATAATAAAATAATATAACCACTCTATCATGGACAGCTTTTTTATAACCATATCTTATTCATCGATTGATGGGAGATATAATAGCTTAGGTCGGAGGCCAGATATTTGTTGATATTTTAAGTGACAAATTTTGTGTTTTCGAAATGCTTATTTCATTTGTTTTCCTACACTTTTATTGACTGTATATATTATATTTGAATTTGATTTACTCTATTTTACCAAAGTTATTCTACTGAAAGGAATTGATATACAAATTGTCGATAATATACCAAAAATAAATTTTTATGTTTAGAAATTGTGTTTAGTTTATTTCGATTTTCTGTTACATGCTATTCCAAAATCTTTGTTCTACATTTTATGCTTTCTGATTTGCACTTTTCTTCCTTATAGGTCGCCTTTTCCTAATATAAATAGGAAGGAATTCTACTAAAATTGCGTCTTGCCGACATTCTTATTACTCAGAATGAAAATGTTTTGACTGTCTATCCTGGCGCCAATTCGATTGAACTCTTAAGCCTTAAGTTATTCTTCGATGTTAACTGAATTCTCATATTTATGCATTTGGCATCAATTGGCAAAATACTAACCAACCTGAAATTTTCCGCAATTTATTTTCCCAAGTATTTTGATGGAACAATGGATGCTATCAAAATTCTTTAAGCACGAAACTTTTTGGCAATGCCCTTCCAAGCTTTTGTATGGTTAACTTTGCCGGGTGAAAATTGGCTATTGAAATATGTAGGAAAGATTTTCCAAAACCATTCGATTTGCTGATTGAAATTATAAATGTTAGAAAAAAGTGCTGTTTGCCAATGGAGGGGTTATATATTTTTTCGGGACATTCAAAAATTGAGGAATTTACGGTGAGCTGAAAAAAATTCTGAGTATTTTAGCTTTTCTTTGTTAAAATGAAATTATTGTACTTTTGTTGTTATGTGACCATTTGTTGCAGAAATTTCGAATTTAATTAGGTTTCAGATTTGTCTCCAAATTCTTTTTTCTTAACTAAACCATTTGCTTATAGGGTATAATGAGATAATTTTCTCGATTGTAAGGTTCGGAGTGAGAACCAGTCTATGATGGATAAGTCAAAACATGAGAATTGCTCTTCTTTCTTTATTCTTCAGTAGATCTCCCCAGTTGAATGTAGTTTACTTATTGAATTAGCCAATCCAAAGTTATCATATCTAATTCGATTTTAGCCGATGTTGAAATAGAAGAAGAAGCCGAAGAATCGAAATGGCAAGATAGAATCAGCTCTGGATTCGACCGTTTGGTAGCATTCGCTTCAACAGAGCTCGACAAGAGGAGGAGGTCAACGGAAGGTAACGATAGTTGTAACACATCGCCAGATTCTGGAATTGGGCACGGTGGTGACCTCACAACTGTTGTTCAGCCAGCACCAACCAAACAAGTTATAAAAATGAACACAAATCCTAAACCAACATTATTCAAAATGCCAATAAGCAAATCATATCATTTAGAAAGTCCACCAATCGGTGATAATAATTCTGAAGAAATTGGTCCCCCAAGAACGCCTTCTCCTTCATCTCCTCCAAGCGTACCCATATCTTTCAGCCCTGATCAAAGTTATGTGGCGGAGAACAATGTGACCCGTTTGAATCCAGCGCTGTTGAAATACCAACGTCACACTGAAGATAGGAAGCACAGGCATGACCAACACTACAAGAAGAAGTTTTACTACAGGGAACAATGGAGACACGAATGGCAGCGAAGTTCTGAACCAGTAAGAGATAAATTCCGTCCAAAGGGCAAAGATTGGGACTGGAATAGAGATCAGAATAACTATCATCTTGATGACTGGCACAACGACTCTTATTCATGGCGTCATTAAAATAGCATAGATAATGAAGCATTGGAATGAAATAGACAGGGGATGACTACAAAAATTCAAGGCTATTCGAATTTTTTTAGTTTTCCTCACCACCACTATTAAAGTGTTCATGGTAAGGTACAAAGGTTCAATTTCAAATCCTGTGTGAAACTGTCAATTATTGGGATACTGAAATACCAATTGAGTTTTTTCACTTCTTCAGCAAATTTTAAGCTTCACATCAGTTTTAAATAACCAGTCAACTTACTGATTGTTGTTTTTATTATGTGTTAAAAAAATTCATTATTGTTATTCATAATTTGTCTTTATAGGTTGGAAGTTGTCATTGTTTTTTCTTTGTTTGTGGTCTCTGGAAGTAACAAAACTTTTTCTGACGTAATGTACCACGCTGTTGTCATATATTTTATTTATAATTTATTTTACCATGGAATTTATGAAGTTTGAATGCTTTTGCATGATTTATTTATTTATGAAGTTGTTCAACTCTCACGTAGACCCCAGTGCTCTAGTTATATTGTATGTATTTATTATTAATACATTTCAGTATCTCTGTTTTAATCTATCTACAGTTTACTTGTTTTACTTTTTAAAGTTTCACACATGGTCTTGAAGTTTGTTTTATGCAGTTCAGGTTCGAACTAGTGATGTAGCTAAAATCGTGAGATCCATCAATATATGAACATTTTCCAGAAAATTAATTGAAAAAAATTTCTATTACTATTCATTAAATATAGGAAATTGTGTTTTGAATGGAAATATCCTCATTGTTAATTGAATTTAATAGGAAGCTTCTTGTCTACCACATGTCATCTCCTTAAAGCTACCGTATAAATCTTTAGTTGTAATTCTATTCAAAACAGTTTCCAACTAACTTCTTAGTGTAAAATGTGTATATAAAATTATACTGAATCTAATAGGATTCTGTTTCTAATCAATGATTTAGAAATAAGTTCAGTTAGGGCTATATTAACTTAACAATTGTAAATTTGAATAAAATTTTGTATTTGGAAATTATTGTATAGTTATTTGAATTAAGTCATTCGCCAAAAATTTCAATGTCGATTATGCAATAATTTTTGACAATTCCAATCCAAAGTTAAAACTGATCTATGTGGATATGAAACACTGCCCTCAAGGAATCTCATTGCATGCTTTTAACTTATTTTAATTTTATAGGAAATTATTTATTTCAATACTACTGTAAAAACAAATTTAGTTTTAACCTAAGTGTAAATATTAACTTTCAATTTTCAAGTACAATTAATTTATGGACATTAAGGTGTAAAAATTAGAAAAATTTCTGGACTGTGTTAATAATGTATGTAATTTACATCAGGCTAATTGATATTCTCTACTGAACCTGTACTTTTTATCAGGTATGGTTTTATCTATAATTCTTATAAGAGTGGGGTCCAACTTTGAATTTTTCTGTCATGAATTATTGCTTGGCATTAACCACCATTTTTTATATTCAAAACAGAGTGATTTGCTAAAAATCAATTTTTATACTGTAGAAAAATTATGTATATATGAGCTATGTAGAATTTTTAATGGTTGTAATATTTTTGAATTTCGCTAAATTGGAGGATCCTCTGAGTTGAAGACAGAAAATGTGAAGTGTGAGGAAGACTTTTTGAGATTTACAGCGAATAGGTCAGTCTTGTATTCCCTGCCAGGCTGCAGCGGTTAGCCATTACATTCTGTCCGACAATCAGAAAGAGTTTTTCACAGAAGCATTATTGTCTATTTTGGAAGCGGTAGGAGAAAAAAGGGAAAGTTATATTCCTATTTTTGTGTCGGGTCATATGAGCCTTAGTTTATTCGTTGAGTATGTTTCAGTGATTTGAATGAATTTCTGGCTGTGAATACAGGGCTAGCCTTAAGATATTATTTCAATAATCTTTTTGAGCCCTTTCAATTAATTCAAAATGCATACTATCATTTTTTATCTCCTACAAATATTTTTATTGTTCCTTTGTTTTATAGACAATGTTATGTGCGAAATGTTGCAACACTGTTTCATTTGAACTTGTAAATCAGACTTTAATGTGAATGGAACTGAGTTCTGATCATTTAGAAAATGATATTAAGATAAGAAATAGTGAAATTTGGTAGGTAACTGATGGGCCACTTTTTTAAGTGAAATTAAAGGCTTAAAATCGGGGTAGTAAATTGAGTGATATATTGTACAATATTTTATTTTAGTATCTTCCAACATTTATTATTATTATTATCTTTGATAGTACAATCGGGATAAACCAAAGTATCGATAATATTTTCGACTGCTAAATTTCAGAAAATTTGAAGCTGGAATCACTGACATGTAGAACATCCACCTCTTTAGGAATATTTATGATTAAGAATAGTCTTGTTAGTTCGTGAATACTAATTTTTGATGTGGATGATTGAGAATGATTCAATGGAAATCTAATATAAGTATACAGATACTGCCAATACTTGATTAAAAACTTACATGTATATTTTCGTTTTATTGGTTTATTATTTTCACAGATAATGTAACCTTTGAAATAGAACAGAAAAAAATTCTTTGGTATATATTCCTTCCCCAAGTAATGAACCTCCTTACAGCAAACTCAATTGTACATAATGTGAATTATTCATAAATCGTCATTCCAATTTCACAAAAATCTTGCAATTGTTGAGTTCAGTTACAATTCGTAAAGAATTTAGCAAAAAGAAAATTTTGCATTGTGAATATTCTGATGTACTCCAATCATGATAAAATCGACTGAGGCACTCACGTAAAATCAGGAATTTTTGTGAGCTCGTTCATCGACCCAAGTTAGAGTTCGTACCGGTCACGCCCAATGATGCCAAAAAAATCGATCCTGTTGAAATTTTGAATGAACAAGTGTCTTCACATCGCATGTTAAGGCTTGCTCCGTAGTATGATGCTTTGTCAGCTGAAATTAAAATACATTGCATGTCCGCATTTTACACATTCATGCTCCAATAGCGGATCGTTGATAAAACTTGAGTGATATTTCACAACATAAGTTAATATCTGGCTTAACAAGAAAGGATTTATCCCTGGTCAAGTAA
The DNA here is from genome assembly GCA_958510865.1 of Myrrha octodecimguttata. Taxonomy (NCBI): domain Eukaryota; kingdom Metazoa; phylum Arthropoda; class Insecta; order Coleoptera; family Coccinellidae; genus Myrrha; species Myrrha octodecimguttata. Next base: position 30,428,972 of record OY294065.1, on the reverse strand, counting down.
ACCCTCGCCCCTTAAAAGATTACCAGTGCACAAAACTCGTCCCAAAAGAAATATGTTTCTTTTCATCTGAGAATTGAATCAATATTCGACGTAAGACCAATCTCATTTTCTGTTGTAATACTCGTGAAGGTGAGTGAGATTATATTAATTTATTATACAGGATTCAGAAATTATCAAATCCAATCCAACGGTGTCGAACTGATTAGATTATCCATTGTTTTATTCAAATCTGCTAGGTACGGGGGTAGTCCGATAAGAAGATTGCAGTGTTGGCATCACAGAATACAAATACAGTTGTTGGTCCAACAAAAACTTAACATCTCGATTTTCCGGCTTTAAAATGAAGCTGGAAAATCGCTCAGACTGGTCAATTTCAGATTCGAGGGGGAACAACTTTTCCACTCTTTGCATCCCCCTAACTGAAGCCCCTTGATTTTGAATAGAGATTAGGGGTTATACGATACCTCATTTTGAAAATCCTTATCTGATCCTGAAATTTCGATCGATAACGAAATAACAGGTAAAATAGCTAATAAAGGGAGCTAGGTATACAAATTCCATAACCAAAACATGATGATTTTTTATTGGGAAGAATCGAACCAAAGATCTTGAAAAACAAAACTTTTTTGTTCAATATCATAATTTTTCACCTTTTTTGACAAAATTTGCGATGAATGCATCTTTGAGGTTGTCCGAGATATGTTTCTTTTCAATATTGATTGATATTTCATGTACCCTGCATATCTCGTGAACTAGCAACATTTATGTAGGGCAACTTCAGCTTAATCGTTATTTACGTGTAGTATCTCCAGTTTCTGGATGATTTTCGTTTCGAATCACCTGTTATTACGAGGTGTGTAAGAAAAAAATGTGACTGAATTTTCATCTATTAAAGTGTTCATTCTTTTCGAACAACAAATATTGTCCCCCTTCAGCAGCTTTACGTTCACTAACGTGCAGTTGTTTTTTCCGGATTTGGTGGCAGCACTGAAAGGCTCATCTAGTTCTAAGGCCAGTTATTACCACGTGATCGCGTATCCTTTAGAATTTCGAATCTACTCCAGGATACATTGACTTTAACAACTTGTATAGAGTCACTGGTAGGTACTCCAGGAGAGTCACAAGCACTGAGGTTCTCAGATAATGCTCACTATAAAGAACCGCCAACTGTTCGAAGTTTTTGAGTTTGTCCGAAAGAAGATTATATTCAACGTGTTCTTGGCCTTAAAATCAATTATACCTGCAAAAAAATTGATAAGTAATGTTCCTGATAGGCCTAAACTGTAATAACAACCTTTGAAGGGGTAATTCTTCACAGTTTAGCACAAACTCGATTTGGATAATGTGTTTCAAACATTTTTTGTCAATGGTCCTGACAACCAAGTTTAAATCCGATATCCGAAGTAGTTCCTGCGATATTGAGCAAATTGCCTCAAAAATTCAAGTGACTCCGAAATCGTTTGACCGATTTGGCCCATTAACAAACGCATTTTGAAAATTTGTTGGTGACCCCTCGTACATCCAAATAAAGTGAAAACTTAGGTATTTGCCAGTAATGGTGAAAGCTGATACAATCTTTCAGGCGAGCTATGGAATCTCCATGTAATACATAAGTGGATTTGGCGTCAGATTAATTAATCGGTTTGTTCATGGGCTCATTAATTAGAAACTTTCTAGTTTAGCAGTGTTGTCAAGACCTCATAATAGTCAATTCCTATAACCAATTTTCAATCACAAATTAGAATAGGGTGAGCATTTATTTATTGGAGACGTACATATTTTTCTTCTTTCGTAATCTTTCCAATTCAATCAATTCAATGAGATTGAGCGATAATTTTCGAATTGATTTAATTCGTTAATGAATTTTGAATTAAACATGAGATTTCCTTTATATTCATATTTCTGGTATTACCTTTGAATGGACATGACTGAAATTCTAGAATGTCGTGAATTACCTATGCTACGGAAGGTTTGTGGAGGTAAAACTCAATTCAATTTAGCGTGTGGGGGAAGCAATATTATTGAAATCTTATCCTTGTCAATAAATTGCCCGAATAATAATTTATATTCGCGTGTTTCTGTCCAGTCCACCTCCCTCTTTCAATTTGATATCGTATCAGTTGGACAACAGCTCTTATTTGAGCAGTTTGCATTACAACTGTCATCACTAGTCTTGTACAACCTTTGCATTCATCCAGTGTATCTTTCACAAGTGCCGTGCGCTCATGTTCAGTAGGTGAGAATTCCGTAGGTTATTTGGTGTCCTTCTCTGAACCTTTTACCTACTCGAAATAGATAATTGAGTTGTTGAGGTTGGGAGTTGGGACTTTGAAATATTAAGAGAATTTTTGAATGGAAATCCAAAGATAGTTCCCAGATTTAACCAGTAAACTTTCTCTGAATTTTAGAAATTTCATTACAAATCACCATCTCAAAATGCCCTGTCCATTTTTGACTCGCTTCGGACAAAATTACGTAAAAAGTTACGCTCCTCTTTTGGTGAAAACCTACGGCAACCAATGTCCTGTTATATCCAGAGCTTTAACAAATGATGCAAAACCGGAGTCTCCACTGAAATCAGATGGTAAGTTTTAGTGAATCATTTCAAATTTGATATTTCATTCAATATTTCGACAGCTCAAGAGTCTGTTGCCCCCTGCCCTTTTTTGAATAAGGTGAAAAACGTTGTGATACCTACAACTGACAGTGATACCATTGAGATTAAATCCAGTGATCCAGCCAAAAGTGAAAGTGAGATTATAAGATTTAATTAGGTGATGTGACATACTTATTCTGATGTAATTCAAGGTAAACCTGTTTTCCCTTATGAAACATTTTTTCATGAGCAAATCATCAAAAAGAAAAAGGAGCACTCCTACAGGATTTTTAAGAAGGTCAACCGACTGGCTGGTCCTGGTCAGTTTCCGAAGGCCCTAGAATATACATTGGGGGAAAAACCAATTACAGTATGGTGCTCTAATGATTACTTGGGAATGTCTGCTCATCCTGAGGTGCTGAATGCTTGCAAGTAATTAAATCATTGCTATTTACAATATTCAATTGAGTCGATATTTCTATCACCTCGAGAAATCACTTTACAATGAATAGAAAGTTCATTGAAGAAATCTTCCAACTAGGTACTATTCATTGCCATAATACCATTTGCTGATTTCTTTTCTTCATTTAATATAATTCTCCCCTTTCATTTAACCTTCTAAATCCGCTGAATATATTTCTCATGCTGAAACCTTCTTCGTTCATCTCATCGTTATCTATGTTTTTCATCCTTGCTCCTTTTTTCCACTTGGTTTTGAAATTAAACTTGACAGTTCTTCATCTAAATTCATCTGGAAAATTATATTCATCAGAAAAAAAATTATCAAAATTCTCATTTCTTTATTATCTTAAATATGGAATCATACAATCTAATTATATCCAATGATTTTCCGAAATTCTTCATCCCCGTAACCTCAATATATCAATGCATTAAAATTTGTTAAAACTGCAGTATCTTTTTCTTGATCTTGAATACTAGAAAAGCACAGACATGCAGTCAGCAGCTTTCGCGAGCGAGAAGAAAATTCTATTTTTCTGAAATTGTTTTGATGACATTTTCCAACTCGTTTCCAAGTTCTATCACGATCGGATCAGAATTTCTGAGATATTCCAGAAATTTCAACGAAAACCGAATTTTTTTCCTATATAAACGGAAATTACTGACATTTGGGCCGAACAATAGCACGCTGTTGCTCAGAACAAGCGAGCAAGAACCGTGTTTAGTATATTTAAATAAGAATGGAGTCAGCATCTTGAAGTTGAGTTAATAATAGCTGAATAAATTAAAGTCAGCATCTTCCACTGGAAGGATTCTGCTATAGTCGTTAAAGTATGATTTTTCATATTTAAAAAAAAAAGAATTGTTTATAATTCATAATAATAATTATTTCGAAGTGAGATTACTGAGATTGTTAATTTTTCAACCTATGGCCAGGTTAGTAAGATAAGATATGTCCTGTTATAATCAGTAGACTTGGTTGTTGTTATCAACTATATGGTTGCAAATCATACGGAGTTCCTGTGATGCAAATATGTTGACGGGATTATCTAAATATTTTTGAAACATTTTATCCTTCGATAAATTATGTGATATGTTAATTTAATCAACTTAAAAAAATTTTTCGTCATTTAATCCTCCGATCCAAATTCTGGAGAATTCCTGAGTCAGAAACGTTTGCTTTTAGACAAATTGATTGCCAAGGCTGTATTTTTTTGAATATCTCAGGATATAATAATAATATATAATAATAGTCGTTTAGGACCATTTTTGGGAAACAAGCATATGGAAAAAAACCTAGAACAGGCGCGCCAAAACTAAACTAAAAAAAGTCCAAAAAGCACTGCCGTGAAGGCAGTAACTTTTGCGCGCATGTTCAATGTAGATGACCGCTTCAGCAACGAATTTGAACATGCGCGTAAAAGCTGCTGCCTTCACGGCAGTGCTTTTTGAAATTTTTTTCTGATAAATTACTGGATTTCAATTCGATCATATCTGTATTTTTGGACATATTGTAAAAATAAAATTTTGAATGGGTATATCTACGGAATCATTGGGCGGATTTTACCCATTCACGAATTCGACCTTCGTAATTAAGCCCCAAACCTACTCTACAAATATCGAGTTTCTTCCGGAAGTTATTGTGTTTACGGTCAGCCTGACGGCCGACTGCGTAAACAAAATAACTTCCGAAAGAAACAACTTAGGAACTCGATATTTGTAGAGAAGGTTTGGACCTCAATTACGAAGGCCGAATTCGTGAATGGGTAAAATCCACCCAATGATTCCGTAGATATACCCAATCAAAATTTTATTTTTCCAATATTTCCAAAATTACAGATCAGATCGAATTGAAATCCAGTACTTCATCGAAAATAACAGTTCGAAGTTTCATACAGAATTGAATGAGGATGATAAGAAAATCACAGAAATTTTTTTTTTCAAATTGTTCTAATGACACGATTATCACGAAATTTTGCATAAAGTTGTCTTTCAGCATCTTAAAACTAGCTGTGAAGTTTAATCAGGACTGAATCAGTATTTCTCGAGTAATACCGAAAAAATCAACGATATCGAGAAGAAAACCTCGAAATTTGACATATTTTTTCCCGATATCTCCAAAACTTATGATCGTATCGAACTGAAATTTGGTACACTGCTGTGAAATTAGAAGGTCAAAGTGTGAGTATAATTTTTTTTGGATATGATTGATGGTTTTCGAAAAAAAATTTTGTTTTAAATTTACTGACAATATGATCTTGACGAAATTTGACTCAAAGTTGCGCGTCGTTATACTCCACCAAACTGCCAAGTTTGAATCCAATCGCTTGAGTAGTTTCTGAAATAAAAAATAAATAACTTCAAAACTTCAAGTGCCTATAACTCCGAAACTATTCGACCGATTTGGCCCATTAACGAACTTAACCGCGGCATTCTGATGCGCAACCTATCCTGAAAGTTTCAAGTAGCTAGCTTGCTTCTGTCGACAGTTATCGTGTCTACGGACGGCCGGCCGGCCGGACAGAATCAATTTTGACACCGGATTCGTCATCAGTTAGTCCAACCTAGTCGATTGAGACCATTTTCGGCTCAATCATCCAAAATAACAGACATTTGGACAAAACGATAGCACGCTGTTCCCCTAGAACATGCGCGCAAAAACTGGAGACACTTTTAATTGAATTTTTCTGTTAATTGCATAGAATAAACTGATAGAAATATCTCTATAATTCAATTTTTGATTATTAGTTGAAAACATGAAATTTGTTACAGTGCTGTGAAATATACAGTTCAAGGTCCGAAAAAAAAAGCTTTTCTCAAATAATAAATAGTTTTCGAAAAAAAAAAATTCGTGAAAATTTTTGAAAAAAAATTACTGGCTCTATAGAATTATTTTGAAAGTTCCGCGTCGTTATGCTCTAACTTACTGCAAAGTTTCAATCTAATCGCTCCAGTAGTTTCATAGTCGCATTTTGAAATGCAACATACTCTGAAAGTTTCGTCGATAGTATCCTCCGTACGCCCGTAATCCCTATTGATCAACGTTTCAAATTTCCTAAAAAGCTAAAGAAACCGGGCAGTGTGTCACACTTTTCAAGTTTCAAGCCACGGTGTAGAAAGTCGATAAATTTTGAATCGGATATTATAAACCTATTTATGAAATTTGCACCGTTTTTCCACTACGTGGTTCAGAAATGAGCTACACTCGTTTCTGTTTCTAACGAAATTGAAGGACAAACATGTAAATTTCCAATTGTTCCAATTATCTTTTATTGCCTTTGTTCATTTTTATTTACTTCTGCTGTACCCAATGCATTCGATTTCCGAAAATGAATTGAAATGACGCCTGGAAAATAACTTTTCCTTTGATGTCGATGTTTCATGTCATACCACCATGAAATATTAAGCAAATAAGGTTTTCTTAATAATTATTGATTTTTTCATTAATATTATGTTGGCATCGTCATAATGAGAGGCATTTTCGTCTGAAATTGGAATACTCTCTTCGATTAGACATACAGGGTGTCGCATTGAAAAGGAAACAAGTCGTTTCTTGTGGAAAATCAAGATTTTAGAAAATCTCTCAATCCTATCAATTTTGTTGTCAGGTAGATTTTTTTTGCATAAAATCCACTATCATATCATTTCATCCCTCACCCCTCCGTCCAACGCACTGGTTAGGGAAGTTCATATAGAAAAATTGTCTGACAGCAGCGAATAACGAGGCGGAGCTCAATCTTTCTGGAAAAATAAACGATGCAAATGCAACTAACCCTGAAATTTTCAAGTCGGTTGAATCCTCCGTACGCCCGTAATCGTGCGTACGGTCGGCCGGACAGAAACGATTTTGACACCGGATTCGTTATCATTGAGTCAAACCTAGTCGTTTGAGACCATTTTCGGCTCAAAATTCGAGAATTACAGACATTGGGACAAAACGATAGCACGCTGTTCCCCTAGGACATGCGCGCAAAACTATCAGCGTTTCTCAGGCTATAATTTCGACTAAATTGAAATCAAAATTTTGTATTACATAACAATGTAGGTACACCAGAATTTGAAATATATATTTGAAAGTTTCACATGTATTAAATAAAATATTCAAATCAATTGCACAGAATATGAAAAATTGCATTCAGTATTGATTTTGGAAAGGTATGAATTTTCACCCGCAAGCGAAAAAACTGCAGCCATACAATATAATGCCATTATTAAAAATGCATTTGAGTAATTTACTATTTGACAAGAAGATAAAAAAAATAATGTCTGAAAGTTCCTTGAAATATAGTTCACATTAAAAATAAAATGGGAATGACCAAACAGATAATTTGGTACTAATATACAATTTATTATGCTCTAATTCGAGTAATTCTTTATAATTATCAGTCAAGTTGATTTACAATTTTTTCTTTACGTGCTGGAAATGGGTTACTACTCATAATAATTCTTATTTCGAATGAATCATAGAATTTACGTGAACTTTTTCTTTCAAATACATTTTTTCTAATTCTTATAACAACGTGGAAAACTTTTTGTAGGCGAATGATCAAATTTCGAAAGGATAACTGTCATATTCTGTAGGAGATCTTTTCAGAATCTTCTCTATTCAAATTTGAGGGATCATAGATTCAAAGTATTTATCATTATTATTATTATTCAAGGTGAAAAAATGTTCCCCTCAAAAACAAAATTGTCGGGTCCGAGCGATCTCAAGTCTTGATTTTTCCACTAGAAAAGATCCCTGTTCCTTTTTGATGTGACACCCCGTATAATGATTTTCTTTCCTCTAAGCCATCCTTCGAAAAACAAAATTAGTTCACCTGAAAAGTCAATTTACAGTATATTAAAGATGGCACATCGTGGAAATCTTTTACTTTTTGTAGACTCATTGGTATTAAATGTGAACGTCATTTGAATTGCCTCAATCGCATTTCGATGTTTTTTTTCGGTGAAAATTATGATGCGAATAAACTGATGATTTCCTGTTGTTTTATTCATCGAATATTGTGTGAAGCTAACCGTCTGAATATTAAGTTGAAAATAAATCAGTTGCGTTCATGATACAGCGAATTGTAAATGAAATTCGTAGATCTGATTTCTGTTCGTATTCGTATTTGACAGATAACTAGAAGTTAACTCGTAAAATCTGGTTCAAAAATGGAAGTTAACTGCTCTCTGTGTTCCAAATAAGTTCATAATACCGTCCGTAAGAGCGGAAGTTAACTTCAACTTGAACTGAGACTTTAACTTTTGGTCCGAAATGTCGGAATTATAAAAGTCTCATTTCTATGAAACGGAGAAGGAAAGAAGTGAAAAAATCTATGATAGTGATAAATCTAACCACCAATTTCTAGCTTGGAAAAATCCTTCCTTTCAAAACATATTTAAAATAAACCAATTCTTTATTGACAATTATTCTCATTCTGTATCAGGGAGCTTAATTTATTGTGGTTTTCATAAAAATACAAATTACCGATTTTTTGGAGCGTTGCAATTTTGAATTCTTATATTTTTTTGCAATGTGAGACGGAGGTTTGAATGTTTAGGTATTTAGTCACCTAAGTAAAAAACTTCTTCCACTAATGAACATTTTGAAAATGAAAGCATAAAAGGACAGAAGCGATTTTGACACCGGATTCGTCATCAGTGAATCCAACCTAGTTGTTTGAGACCTTTTTCGGCTCAAAATTCGAGAATTACAGACATTGGGACAAAACTTTAGCACGCTGTTACCCGAAATATGCGCGCAAAAATTATTGAGATAATAAAATTGCACTTTGTTATTCTACATGGTTAGATTCTTCATCAGTGATTCGAATCTAGTAGTATAAGTTCAACTCCGGCAAAAAATCGAAAATTACAGTCGTTTGGGTAGAGCGACAAGCGCGTTAAAAAAGAAGTTACAATTTTCATAACCATTGTATATCTATTCGCCGGATTTCGCTGAAATGTCACAAGAACGTTCAAGCCATCATTTCAGAATCTAGTATCAAATTTAAACTCGATCGGATATGTACTTTCAATAATGTTGTGAATAGTGAAAATATTATTTCGAACGGGTATATTTATAGAATAGTCAGATGGATTTCACACCCATTCAGAAGTTCGACTTTCCTAATTGAGTCCGAAACTTACTCTATGGATAGGAATAGGAAGTGTACAGTCGTGTTTTTTCGTTAGTTATGGCGTTTAGTTCGGCCCGCCCAACGCTGCTTTGCTCTCATACTAGAGGTGGGTAGTTCGTGATAGAGATGGGAATACCGGTTCCACCTGTGTCGCGGTATTTTCGCGACGGTTCCAGAAAAATACCGCTACAAAATACCGCGATTTTGGAACCGTCGTTCCAACGCTGAAACAAAATGAATTAGTATGCTTCCCAAATGAATTCTTCTATTCTACTTATAGCTATTGTATTCAGATTTAGAGCTTCTAAGAACTTCTTCCACTAAAATATTTTCGGTTAAAACCTGACGTATCTTCAAACTATAATTGATTTTTTTCCAGTACTTTTTCATATTTTCGTCACATTCGAGATATATCATTTCAATTGAAAGAGAAGAATGCCTTGAGGATTAAATATTTTCTCAATTGAGAAGATTATTATTTAAAATTACATATTTACAATAAACATTATCATTATAAAGGACGCAAACTGTATCAATATTATTTGAATATCTTGTTTCACATGAACACAGGTTTTGCATAATAAATTTTCAATTCATTTTATCCTTCAATAACTTCCACCAGCAGATTAAAATAATATCTACGGATATGCATAAAGTATTGATGAATATGGCAATTATCGAAAAGAAAGCATAACACACAATCCGATGGAATATTATATTCCATCAGATTGTGTTGTGAACTACTTGTCACAATATCACCTTCTGAAAGTAAACCATGTAACACCGTATCGGAAATGTAACAGCTTATAACGAAGTAGAAACATCCAAAGTTTCTAATGAGGCGCACTGCGGACTAGAGCTGTAACTCCTGTAACAGACGTAATCGCGTCGCGATTGGTATTCTGTTCGCGGTATTCTGGAACCGAGGAACGTGGAGCGAGATACGTATCGTCGCGACTGGAGCGAGGAACGAGTGGAGAGTTACACGGTATTCTGGAACGTCGGTTACTTTGGAACGTGGAGCGAGATAGGTATCGATCGCGACTGGAGAGTTACACGGTTCTTTGGAACGTCGGTTAATTTGGAACGTGGAGCGAGATAGGTATCCATCGCGACTGGAGCGAGCAACGAGTGGAGAGTTACACGGTATTTTGGAACTTCGGTTACTTTGGAACGTGGAGCGAGATAGGTATCGATCGCGACTGGAGCGAGGAACTAGTGGAGAGTTACACGGTATTTTGGAACTTCGGTTACTTTGGAACGTGGAGCGAGATAGGTATCGATCGCGACTGGAGCGAGGAACGAGTGGAGAGTTACACGGTATTTTGGAACTTCGGTTACTTTGGAACGTGGAGCGAGATAGGTATCGATCGCGACTGGAGCGAGGAACGAGTGGAGAGTTACACGGTATTCTGGAACGTCGGTTACTTTGGAACGTGGAGCGAGATAGGTATCGATCGCGACTGGAGAGTTACACGGTTCTTTGGAACGTCGGTTAATTTGGAACGTGGAGCGAGATAGGTATCCATCGCGACTGGAGCGAGCAACGAGTGGAGAGTTACACGGTATTTTGGAACTTCGGTTACTTTGGAACGTGGAGCGAGATAGGTATCGATCGCGACTGGAGCGAGGAACGAGTGGAGAGTTACACGGTATTTTGGAACGTCGGTTACTTTGGAACGTGGAGCGAGATAGGTATCCATCGCGACTGGAGCGAGGAACGAGTGGAGAGTTACACGGTATTTTGGAACTTCGGTTACTTTGGAACGTGGAGCGAGATAGGTATCCATCGCGACTGGAGCGAGGAACGAGTGGAGAGTTACACGGTATTTTGGAACTTCGGTTACTTTGGAACGTGGAGCGAGATAGGTATCGATCGCGACTGGAGCGAGGAACGAGTGGAGAGTTACACGGTATTTTGGAACGTCGGTTACTTTGGAACGTGGAGCGAGATAGGTATCGATCGCGACTGGAGAGTTACACGGTACTTTGGAACGTCGGTTACTTTGGAACGTGGAGCGAGATAGGTATCCATCGCGACTGGAGCGAGGAACGAGTGGAGAGTTACACGGTATTTTGGAACTTCGGTTACTTTGGAACGTGGAGCGAGATAGGTATCGATCGCGACTGGAGCGAGGAACGAGTGGAGAGTTACACGGTATTTTGGAACGTCGGTTACTTTGGAACGTGGAGCGAGATAGGTATCGATCGCGACTGGGGCGTGGAACGATTGGAGAGTTACACGGTTACTTTGGAACGCGTTACTTCTCTGTTTTGGAGTGCGACAGACGGTTCCAGAGAAATACCGCTCCAAAATCGCGGTATTTAAATACCGTCACATCTCTAGTTCGTGAACGAACTAGTTCAAATGAACTATTCTTTATGAAGAAAGAAACGAACTAGTTCATGAAGTATGTACTAAATAGTTCTCAGCGAACTAGATGAATTTATTGCGATGTAACGTTGTGGTCGTAGATCGAAGACATGAGACATACGATCCATTCGATTCGTTCACTGTGAACTGTGAACTATTCTAGATATAGTATAGTGGGTATCTACGTTGATATCGTACCGAGTAATTCTGAATGTAGGCAAGGACCTGAGCTTGAGGACTGATTTGATATATTAGATTAAGTCATAGACAAGATATACTTTATTAGGTTAGATATTTGGATTAATTCGCGGTTGGGTTGTAGAATGGGCAATGTTTGAGCGTAGTCAGTGCTCATCAGCAGGGCGCCGGCCTAGGATAACGAATTATGATTTTTATCAGCCCCTGTAAAATATTTTTTAACTATTTCACCCTCGGCTCCTCTCTTTGCACTTTTTCATGGTAATACTAGACGATCATTTTTTGCACGCATGTTCTGGAAATCTCGTGGTTTCTTTTCGTACAAATGTCTGTAATTTTCTATTTTCTTCTCGAAAATAGTCTCAAACGACTAGGTTAGACTCACTGATGATGAATCCGATTTCAAAATCAATTATGTCCAGCTGACTGCCGCCTGGCAAACGACACAATAACTGTCGAAAGGAACAAGCTAGCGACTTGAAACTTTTAGGGAAGGTCGCACACATTAAAATGCTATAGTTAAATTCGTTAATGAGCCAATTAGGCCAAATGGTTTCAGAGTTATATTCATTTGAATTTTTGGAATATTTTCTTGATATCTCAGATATACTTACGTGATCGATAGAATTGAAAGATAGTTGAATCAGACCGACGCGCAACTTCATTTGTTTGGATCGTATGGTTAGGAAATAAAAAAATTTTTTCGAAATTTCAGACTCAATATCTATTTCTGGACATATTGGAAATCAATATGTCAAATTTCGTGATTTGTCCGCGGTATCGAAATATTTCAGAGATAACTCAAAAAATACTGATCCATTCATAATAAAACTTGATAAGAAGTTGAAACAAGCGGGTGCACAATTTGCGCAAAATTTCGTGATGATCCTTTAATTGAAAGAGTTCAAAAAAATTTTAATTCCGAATTTTGTTGAAAAAAATTCGTGCATATTGCAGAACATTGTATAAAAATCATTATATTTCAGTGAGAAAGAGGTCACGTTACTAAATGTTAAAATGGGCAAATCGATCAATGGATTATCTGTATATCAGTTCTATAAAACAATCCATTGAGAGAAAGTAGAATGGAAGATGTAATTTTTTTATTGGATTTCATATAAATTTTACCATTGCAATTGGTCAGCCCATTATATTCCACTTCTCATTGAACATTTTCACTTATTCAATATTATATTTGATTTTTAATTGACTATTTTCCGTCTATTTTTTTCATATCTCAGAATTATTCAAAATAAATCGTCCCTTGAAATACATAGCAATCTCCTGTATCTCATGAAACCGAATAGTATAAATCAGAGCAAAGATTAAAAAGATCTTTAAATCAAAGTTTAGTTCACTTCTGTTTATATAGTTTCATGGCCTTCAAGGAATCACTCATATTCGTTACCAGTATACAGTGTGCGTGAACGATTGTGAACTAAAGAACTAATTAGGTGAACTATTCCCAACAGTGAACGAGAACGATTGAACTAGATCCTATAAGTGAACTAGAACTCACAACTCTATCTCATACTATTTTCCAAGCTCAGATTGATGTATTTTCTGAACCTTCTAGTAGTCAATCAACTACTAACAACTGTATCCAATTTTTTTTTGAGATCTTGCGAAATTTTTTTAGGAGGGGTAGGTTAGGTGGAGCAAAAGCTAACTTGAGTCAGTGCTTTTCTCAAAATTTTCTTGGTACTTATATACAAATAGACGCTCTGGATTTAGTTTTTCAAGAGTCTATCACGATTATCAAGCAGATTAAAAAATGTACCATTTTGTGCTTGATAACCCTATTCGGATGGAACCATTTTTCATGATGACTTTTTTTCAAGGAATGCTTTGGAGACCTTTGGTTCCGGAGCTGGTGGCACCCGTAATATTTCAGGGAACTCAACTCTTCATGAACTATTGGAGGGAAAGTTGGCTAAATTACACCAAAAAAATGCTGCCTTGTTATTTACCTCTTGTTTCGTAGCAAATGACTCAACTCTCTTCACTTTGGCCAAATCATTACCAGGTAAGTTTGTACTGAGAAATGTTCTCTCAACATCAATAAAACTGTGCTCTTTTAGGATGTCACATTTTTTCGGACGCTGGCAATCATGCTTCCATGATCCAAGGTATTAGGAACAGTCATGTACCGAAGCATATATTCAAACACAACAATCCCGCACACTTGGAGGAACTTTTGAGTAAAGTGGACAAGTCAATTCCAAAAATTGTCGCATTTGAAACAGTACATTCCATGACTGGCGCTGTATGTCCTCTTGAGGTTAGTTTCTATATGCAAGTCTTAATCTGGGTACTGCTTTCTTGGTTGGCTCAACACCCACAAAATGGAATTTTATTAAAAATTTCTAGACGAGCCCTGACGTGAAGTAAGCAACTTTTGCGTGCATGTCTTAATTCATTGCCAAAGCGGCCATCTGTTCAAGTATTAACCCCGCCAAACGCTGCTTTGCGATCTCCTAATCATATTATACTGACGAAATTCTGCAAGAACTTTCAACCTCGCATTTTTCAATCAAGTACTGGGTTTCAAAATCGCTCCAATCTGTAATTTTGGAAATGTTGTATAAAATGGAAGTCTAAATGGGTACATCTAAGGAATCATTGGGTGAATTGTACCCATTCACGAATTCGACCTTATGGAGCCCCAAACCTAATTTACAAACAAAATAACTTCCGAATGAAACTGCATAGTCATAGGATTGGACCTCAATCACGAAGGCCGAATTCGCGAATGTTTAAAATCCACTCAATGATTCTCCAGATTTGCAAATGTTTGTTTATCCTATATTTCCAGAAAATGCAGATTGGATCGATTTGAAATCCAGTACTCGATTGAAAAATGACAGCTTGAGCGTTCCTATAGAATTTCCTGAGGATGATATAATCAATAAGATCGCAGAATTTAGAATACATGAAAACATTCTGCATAAAGTTGTTCATCAGCATTTTCAACTAGTTACCAGGTTTCAACATGATTGAATCAGTCATCAGTGATTCCGACCTATATGTATAGTCGTTTGAGACCATTTTCGGGAAGAAAAAATCGAAAATTATTGACATTTGGACAAAACGATAGCCCGCCGTTCCCCAAGTCATGCACGCAAAAACAGTCACTCGAATGAGTGCCTTGATGATGATCTTCTTTTTTGTTTTTCCAGGAACTTTGCGACATTGCACATAAGTATGGTGCATTGACTTTTGTTGATGAAGTACATGCTGTTGGATTATATGGTGATCACGGTGCTGGCATCGGTGAAAGGGATCACCAATTGCACAAAATGGATATCGTATCTGGCACATTAGGAAAAGCTTTTGGAAATATCGGTGGATACATTGGTATGTGATATCTTTGCAAAAATTATATTTCAGAACATAAAGCACAATCATTTCAGCATCTTCTCCACTTCTGGTCGATATGATAAGGTCGTACGCTGCAGGTTTCATTTTTACAACCTCTTTACCACCAGTGGTTCTTGCTGGTGCGGCAAAAGCAATAGACATTCTTGCTTCTGATGAAGGGAGGGAGCTCAGAAAACGTCATCAAGATAATGTCAAGTACCTGAGGAATACTTTGTTGCGGGAAGGATTTCCAGTGGAACATACTCCCAGCCATATTATACCAATAAGGATAGGTGATCCGAGTAAATGTAGTCTTATCAGCGATACACTGTTGACAAAGAAGTTCCAGTACATCCAAGCAATCAACTATCCCACAGTGGCCAGGGGTGAAGAAAAATTGAGATTGGCCCCTACGCCATATCATAATAAAGAACTTATGGACCACCTTGTTTCGGACATGAAGGATGTGTGGAAATCTTTGGACATTCCACTGATGGGTCGAAAGTGTGATGCCGTAAGTTTAGTCGCATTGAGTTATGAAACAAGACGTTGATATTTTCTTTGCAGGAGTGCAAGTTCTGTCATCAGCCAATTCTGTTTGATTACTTCGAGGCTAGAACAAGAAATGTGAACTACAATCCTTGCAATATTCCAAACTGCCCACAAATGGTGTCGTCTGCTGCCTGATGATGAAGTCCTGGTGATTTCGGTATACTTCGGAATAGAATGTCACAATGGAAAACGTCTCGTTAACAATTTGAGGAAAAATAGTAACTAAATTGGTTCTGGTATTTTATCAATGTGTTGTTCGATATATATGTATATATATTTGGCTTTAAAAAATTAGAGGAGTCTGAGAATGACAGTACTTTCTGTGAGCAAATAAAAAATGAAAATATATACAAAATAAATTATATGAATGGGAACAAGGCTTTTATTTCTCCACTAAGAGCAAACAGTAATGCGAGCTTGATTGCGGATTTCGGCAACAGCCACATTGAAGTTTTGTACAATCTCGTAAACATCTCAAGGGCACGCACCCGTTCACTGTCTGCATGCTGCAATTATGCAAATAGCAGCGAGCAATACTAGAATGCGTGAAATATCGACGTTAATAGGAGAAAACAGGGGCGTTCTGCAGGCTTCAGTGATTATTTTTGCAAAATTTTTTTGGATGCACTTAATTTGTAAGAATACGGAATGTTTTCCATTTTTCACTCCATTTCAGTTTTTATTTTCCTAAGAATTCTTTAATGTTCAAGAGTGACAACATTGCGCATTCTTACTATTTTTTTCAACCATTTGCAACCAAAAACTTTTTTGAAAGACGAACTCTGGCCTCTGAAAGTCCCGCCGTTATATTCGAGGGACTGTTTGCTCTTGAAATATTCCTGAAAGTTCAAGAGTGGCAAATCTGCTGTTGTGGGAGTTTGTGGGTGAAAAATCAACTAAAAGCTGCCATGAAAGGAAAAAATTAACCTTCATTTTATTAAGAATATTTTGGAAAGCTCATCCACCATTTTAACCGAAATAATAAGAATTCTCCTTTTTATGATATTTAGGTGGTTTGCTTTGTTTCAAATACGTATATTTTCGCAATATTACATAG
Source organism: Myrrha octodecimguttata (assembly GCA_958510865.1). Classification (NCBI taxonomy): domain Eukaryota; kingdom Metazoa; phylum Arthropoda; class Insecta; order Coleoptera; family Coccinellidae; genus Myrrha; species Myrrha octodecimguttata. The sequence continues at coordinate 30,412,251 of OY294065.1, read as the reverse complement.
ATGAAGAATTATGGTCAAATTTTAATCTGCGCCTGATATACAAGAGAAAGAATGCACCATCAATTAAAGAAGTCATTTCTCTGTAATATGTGGAATGCACATTCTCGGTCATTTATTTAAATTAGAAAAAATCTAGAATCTGATTGCGTTTGTACTTCTCGAGATATGGCGGAAATAACATTAAAATTCGAAATAACAAATATATAATATGGAAATATTGGAAAAAATGAAATTTTGAATGGGCGGAATCATTGGGCAAAATATACCCATTCATGAATTCGACCTTCGTAATTAAGCCCTAAACACACTCTATAAATATCGAGTTTCTAAGTCGTTTCTTCCTAACGGCCGACCGTAAACACGATAACTCTCGAGAGGTTGCGAGTTCTCATGTTTCAACTAACTGCCAACATTCAATTCAATCGCTTCAGTAGTTCTCGTAATATCAGGGAAATAACCTTGAAACTTCAAATAGCTTTAACTTCGAAACCATTCGACCGATTTTACCCATTCACGAATTTAACCTTCGCATTTTGAAATGCAACCAACCCGAGTCGATATAGGATTCTCCGTACAGAATCAATATTGGCACAGGATTCATCATCAATGCGTCTTACCTAGTCGTTTGAGGCCATTGTCGGCTCAAAATTCGAAAATTACAGACATTTGGACAAAGAGATAGCACGCTAGCGCCCTAGAACATGCGCGCAACAAATATTTCGTTTACATGAAGAATTTACAGTTTATCGTTTTTTGCTAAATACAAAATCTATCGCATTTTCCAAGTTGTGTGATGCGCAGAGGGACAATTTTTCATTCCACCATTTGAGTTTTCAAATTTCATGGCGGGAATTGTCTTACTGTATTCGTAATATTCTTCGATGATTATCATCCCTTATTATATGAGTTTAATTCATTGAATATCTTTATTGAACATTTTAAAGTGCCGTTATATTTACATCCTCACGTCTGTACATATTGATAAATTTCAATACCTTCGTTACAGTTTAAACACGATTCAATTTAAAATAATGATTAGTCATTGTTATATCTATAAGGTTAATTTTGGGTCAACACTATAATAATAAATCATAGATCTGAGATAATCATTAAATACTTCTATGAAAGCTCACATTTCATCTACATTAACTTAACAAAACAATTATAGTGTAGTATGAACTGCAATTGAACTTATTATGCTGAACACTTATGTTCACACTTTTTCGCGAATTATGGAAGAAATCAATTTGAGTTGTTATATATGATAGTATATGTGGCATTTTGGCTGCTGAGAAATAGGTACGTAAGTATAATTTATATCCTATGTGTTGAGACGTTGTGAATTCCATAGTACATAAGCTTTTCAACGATAACCTTTGCTCTTCTCTATTCTGCTTGAAATTTATTTAGCCACAGCCTTCTTAAGCGCGTTGCGCGTTAGCCGAACACAAAAGAATTGGCAACAAGGTGAGAAAGTCCCATTACAACCAAAGGAAGCTTTTTGCGCGCATATTCCGGGGAACAGCGTGCTTTCGTTTTGCCCAAATGTTGGTAATTTTCGAATTTCTTCCTGAAAATGGCTCCAAACGACTAGGTTGGACTCACTGATGACGAATCTGTTGTCGCAATCGATTCTGTCCGGCAGGCCAGCGACACGATAACTGTCTAACGGAGCTTAAGCTAGCGAGTTGAAACTTTGGCGCATCGGAATGCGGCGGTTAAGTTCGTTAATGGGCCAAATCGGCCAAATGGTTTCGGATATTCATTCGAACTTTTGAAATTATTTTACTGATATTTCAGAAACTACTGAAGCGATTGGATTAAAACTTGGCAGTTAGTTGAAACATGATAACTTCAAACAAAATTTTGTCGAGATCGTACTCTCAGTTAATTTTCAAAATTTTTTTTTCAAAATTTGTTACCAAAAAGAATTATTATCCGGAAACAAGTCATCATATTGGGAAAAATCTGCTCGTACCTTGAGCTCCATATTTCACAGCAGTGAACCAAACTTCATTTCGATACGATAATAATTTTTGCAGATATTGGGAAAAAATATGTCAAACCCCATGATTTTTTCCCGATATCTTTATTTTTTTCCGGAATAACTCGAAGAATACTTATCTGATCATAATGAAATTTGGCAGCTAGTTCAAAAATGCTGATGTACAAAATATCGGGATGATCGTGTCATTAGAATATTTTAATATTCAATATTCTTCAAGCTGTCATTTCTCCAAAAATACTGGATTCAATTCAACCTGTATTTTTGGAAATATTGGGAAAATAAATTTTGAATGGGTACGGAATCATTGGGCAGATTTTACCCATTCACGTAATCCTACTCTATAAATATCGAGTTTCTAAATGGTATCTACCGGAAGTTATTGTGTGTCTATTGTCGGCCCCACAGCCTGTCGAAATTTGTTACACTGTTGTGAAATATTGTCTCCAAAGTCTGTGCAGAATCTCATCGACATCTGATGGAGAGTTTCCGAAAAAAATTCACCTGAATAAACATTCTGAAAACATCATATGAGTATAACTCCGAAACCGTTTGGCCGATTTGATCTATTAACGAACTAAGGCGGCGAATTCTGATGCGTAACCTACACTGAGAGTTTCAAGTCGCTAGCTCTTTCCGTCCTCTAGTTATCTTGGCAGGAGATGGCCGTCCGAACAGAATCAAGACTCTAGCACGTTGTTCGCTAGAACATGCGCGCAAATAAGAGAAAAATGAGATTTTGCATTTTCCTATTTTGTTCTGTTTATGCAGAGCTAATAGGCCTAAACAAGGCGTACGGATAACTTTTGATATCTCGGGAGGTTGTTCTAGAGATCAATATATATATACGAAGAAAACTTGAAATCAACCTGAGTACTTGGTAGGTAGGTCAGAAATACACTCGATTTCATACTCACCAAGCCTATACAGGGTGAGTGAGTCTTCTGGATGTACATTAATTTTAACCATAATTTCCTCTAATCAAATAAAATACCTTTTTCATTTGCCATTTTTCCAGATCCGGCTCATGTGAAAAGTTATTAGCATTTAAATATTTCTCAATGGGCTAATACACTCCTGCACTTTCTTTGCAAGTTCGCCACAAATATCTCTTACGGTGATTTCTTTTGCTGACTATCTAATCCAATGTTAGATATTCAAAGAAACATGATTGAGAATACTAATTTACTCACTTAATTCTTATGATTTGGTGCTTTTTGCGACATTATTGTAACGAAAATATTTCACTACACTGGACTATTGAAACACAGATCTTCCACTCGATATTCATGCAATATCCAATTTCATTCCACCATAAGACTATATACAATTCCATCCTCGCCCATTCTCATATTGAAAACTCCATAATTATCTTTGTTTTCATCCAATTTATAAATGAATTATATGAAACCACGCAACTAACCTAAACACATTAAATGAACTCTTGAATTCTATGTAGGGTCTGGTCCATAGACATTGAGAACATAGTCTCTATGTCTGTGGTCTGATCACGAAATAACACAGACCTCATATATTAATTAGGTCTATGCGAAGCATATAAATATTCGGCCTTCACAAAGTCAGGGGCGGATCCAAAACAATGAGTTAATTTCTCGAATTTTTATCAGATTTTATAATATTCGACGTTGAATAATTGAAGAATAATTATCTATTCTAAAATGATTGAAAATTTATATAATGACTCTAAATAAACTTCATCTGCATTCTTGATTCCAATTTCTTATAATTTTATGAATCGTCGAGCCCCCATAACCGTTTGAAGTATGATGAAAGTGATTACTGAAGAATATGTGTCATAGTAATTGGAACAGTTACACCGAAATAACCTCATTCGGAGTAACCTTCTCGAAGCTACAAAAGAAAGACCTGTTTGGAAATTTCAACATTCTGTATATATCATCATGTAAAATTTCAACTAGAATCGAATAATTCATAAACATGTGTCATGAACTCTCCGACTCTAAGTTGATGTGAAGTTTTCTTCATATCTTGATAACTTGAAACGTGAATTCTTGCACACCCGGTATGTGTAAATTGTCGAGAATTGTTAAACGACAAACTTGCGTAGAGGCAAATTCTATCGGTGGACGAGTTATTATTTTTGCTTTATGAGTTTATTGGCCATAGATGCGAATACCTCGTTGATGAGTCGCAAACAAAACAAAACGCACCTCGGAGGTTCTGAGCTTGAATTAATAGGTTTCGAAGTTGATGAGCGATAAGATGGTTGGTGTTGAAGCAGTGTTACCAACAGATTCAAGATCCGGAAGAGATATGTACATATTCTTCGATCTGCTTGTCCAAGAGACCGCTCATTAGGAAAATCGATTTTAGCTGGTAATTTTTCGCCTGGATGACCAAACGGAACCGTTCAATACGGATTTTTGCACATCGAAATTGATGATTTACCACTATTTCTTCCACGGTGACACTTTCACAGAGAAAGAGTGGTTACACGATGCGGTCATGCCATGATTTTTTTTATCTCGGCCTTGGCAGATTTCACAAACTTCTAGAATAGGACTGACGTGAAGTCACTGATGTCAGCGTTTTTTTTCGCATGCTGAAATTCATGTGCGAAAACATTTTTTTGCGCGCATGTTCTAGGGGAACAGCGTGCTATCGTTTTGTACAAATGTCTGTAATTTTGGATGATTGAGCCGAAAATGGTCTCAATCGACTAGGTTGGACTCACTGATGACGAATCCGGTGTCAAAATCGATTCTGTCCGGCCGGCCGTAGACACAATAACTGTCGACAGAAGCAAGCTAGCAACTTTCAGGATAGGTTGCGCATCAGAATGCCGCGGTTGAGTTCGTTAATGGGCCAAATCGGTCGAATGGTTTCGGAGTTATAGGCACTTGAAATTTTGAAGTTATTTATTTTTTATTTCAGAAACTACTCGAGCGATTGGATTCAAACCTGGCAGTTAGATGGAGTATAACCACGCGCAACTTTGAGCCAAATTTTGTCAGGATCATATTGTCAGTAAATTGAAAAAAAATTTTTTTTCGAAATTTTTTTCCAAAAAATTTTTTTTTTCGGAAACCATTCATCATACCAAAAAAAAATCCACTCACACTTTGAACTTCGTATTTCACAGCAGTGTACCAAATTTCAGTTCGATACGATAATAAGTTTTGGAGATATCGGGAAAAAATATGTCAAATTTCGAGGTTTTCTTCTCGATATCGTTGATGTTTTCGGCATAACTCGAGAAATACTGATTCAGTCCTGATTTAACTTCACAGCTAGTTTTAAGACGCTGAAAGACAACTTTATGCGAAATTACGTGATAATCGTGTCATTAGAACAATTTGAGAAAAAAATTTCTATGAAATTAATTCCCTCATTAAATCCTGTATGAAACTTCAAACTGTTATTTTTCGATGCAGTACTGGATTTCAATTCGATCTGATCTGTATATTTGGAAATATTGGAAAAATAAAATTTTGATTGGGTATATCTACGGAATCATTGGGTTGATTTTACCCATTCACGAATTCGACCTTCGTAATTAAGGTCCAAACCTTCTCTACAAATATCGAGTTTCTAAGTTGAAGAAATGACTTAGAAACTCGATATTTGTAGAGTAGGTTTGGGGCTTAATTACGAAGGTCGAATTTGTGAATGGGTGAAATCCGCCCTATGATTCCGTAGATATACCCATTCAAAATTTTATTTTTCCAATATTTCCAAAAATACAGATTTGATCGAATTTAAATCCAGTAATTTAATCAGTAAAAATTTCAAAAAGCACTGCCGTGAAGGCAGCAGCTTTTGCGTGCATGTTCATATTCGTTGCTGAAGCGGTCCTCTCCATTGAACACGCGCGCAAAAGTTGCTGCCTTCACGGCAGTGCTTTTTGAAATTTTCAAATTGTTCATTCGCCCATAAAGTACTGGATTTCAATTCGATCTAATCCGTATTTTTGGAAATATTGGGATAATAAATTTTGAATGGGTACGGAATCATTGAGCAGATTTCACCCATTCACGTAATCCTACTCTATAAATATCGAGTTTCTAAATGGTATCTACCGGAAGTCATTCTGTTTATTGTCGGCCCCACGGCCTGTCGAAATTTGTTACACTGTTGTGAAATATTGTCTCCAAAGTCTGTGCAGAATCTCATAGACATCTGATGGAGAGTTTCCGAAAAAACTTTACCTGAATAAACATTCTGAAAACATCATATGAGTATAACTCCGAAACCGTTTGGCCGATTTGATCTATTAACGAACTAAGCTATTTCTCCCATGGTGACACTTTCACAGCGAAAGAGTGGTTACACGATGCGGTCATACCATACGATGAATTTTTTATATCGGCCTTAGCAGATTTCACAAACTTCTAGAATAGGACTGACGTGAAGTCACTGATGTCAGCGGTTTTTTTTTCGCATGCTCAAATTCATGTGCGAAACAATTTTTCAAATTGTTCAATGACAATATCATCACAAAATTGTGTATCAGCAGTAACCATCTTGTTGCTAAGTTTCATCCTCGCCGAATTCAATCGAATTCTGATGAATAGTTTCCGTATTATTTTTTCTAATTTATATACTGATGATAGGATTCCAACGAAATTTCGCATGCAGTTTTGCGTCGGGAACCTACAACTTATTTACAAATTTAAATCTTATCATGTTGGGAATTCTTAAGATTTCAGGAAAAAAAATCGCTCGAGAATAACTTCAAAACTTTTCGGCAGATTTGAGCCATATATATATATTCTTTTTAGAACGAGCATTACATTATTTGGTATATCACAGTGTTAGCAGGGGAAATGTAAACGGGGTACCATACATTTTTGCGTATGATACAAGAGCACAGATAAAAACCTCAGGAAAAATTATGTCTCCCCGTATAAGTGTAGTAATTTGTTTATAGAACATGGATGGCATCTTTTTCATTGGAAAATAATTTTTTCGTCATCTTGAATTCATTTAGACAAAATATCTTGACATAATATCTGAAACAGAAAGAGGGGCAGAAAAACCAGAAGGAAGCAATAAATAATAGCACCTACATTTGCTCTCTGACCGAGAGGGTCTTTCGACCAGGTTCAGTCCTCCAAGCGATGATATTTCAGAACTTCAGGTTTACGAAGAACTCTACAGGCCCCTTTATTGGGGAATCATCTCCCATAGATCCATAATTGGTTAGTTCGAACTAGAAATCTAATAAAATACCGGGAATAAATTGAAAAACTTGTGACATGTATTATGTCAGGATGACCCATTCTTGAATTCAATAGTCAGACTTCGATACGCAACATACACTAAAAGTTCAATCACACAACATTATTTAAGCAATGAACGGAAAGACATTTAAGACCATTTTCGTGAAAGAATTTGAAATTTACAGACATTGGAGCCAATTAATAGCACCAAACTCCCTAGAATATGCTCACAAGAACACCGCATGTTGAAAATAATAACGACTGGACAATATCTACTTTGGAATCTCTTTATTACCTGCGGAGTTTCCAGAGTCACATGATTCCGTGTTTTTGGAGGGAAAATGGATAGTAAGACTTGAATGGAACAACAAAAATTGGGTTTACACTAAGTACTAGTTTTCAATTCGATCTAATCTGTATTTTTGGAAATTTTGGGAAACTAAAATGTTGAATGGGTATATTTAAGGAATCATTGGGGGAATTTCACCCATTCACGAATTCCGACCTTCGTACTTAAGCCCCAAACTTACTCTGCAAATATCGAGTTTCTCAGTCGTTTCTTCCGTAAATATACCCATATAAATTTTATTTTCCCAATATTTCCGAAAATATAGATTGAATCGAATTGAAAGCCAGTTCTATATCGAAAAATGACATTTCGAATTTTTATAGAAAAATTCATGAGGATATTATGATCAGAAGATCATAGAATATTGAATATTTGAAAAAAAATATTTAAAATTCTCTTAAAAATTGTTTAATTACACGATCATCACGAAATTTCGCAAAGAGTTGTCTATCAGCATTTTCAAACTAGCTGCCAAGTTTCATCATGATTAAAATAGTTTGTCTCGAGTTATTCCCAAGAAACAACGATATCGAGAAAAAACCACGAAAGTTGACATATTTTTTCACACTATCTTCAAGAATTATGATCGTATCGAACTGAAATTTGGACACTACAGTGAAATATAAAGCTCAAGGTGAGACCAAAACTGTTGTCAAATGTTATAAACAGTTTTCGAAAAAAATTCAGAAGAAATTTATTTTCGAAATTTACTGACTGCACAATCTCAACGAAACTCCTTGAAAAGTTGCAAGTCCTAATGCTCCAACTAACTGCCAAGTTTCAATTTAATCGTTTCAGTAGTTCTCGAAATATCAGGAAATAACGTCAAAAACTAAAATGGCTATAACTCCGAAATCGTTCGACGGATTTTGCCCATTAACGAACTTAACCTTCGAATTTCGAACTGCAACAAATCCTAATATTTTCAAGTAGATAGATTTCTCCGTACACTCGTAATCGTGCGTACGGACAACCTGCCGGACAGAATCGAGTTTGACATCGGATGATTCGTCATCAGTGAATCCAACCTAGTCGTTTGAGACCATTTTCGGCTCAAAATTCGAAAATAACAGACATTTGGACGAAACGATAGCAGGCTGTTCCCCAGAACATGCGCGCAAAAAAAAAATTAATTCGACATATCCCGTTGGTATCCTTCAACTAGTTACCAAGTTTCAATCCGATCGCATGAGTCGTTCATGAGATATCAAGGAAAAACCTCAAAAATTCAAATCAGTATAACTCGAAAACTTTCCGGCTGATTTGACCCATGACGAAGATTTCGATACGAAAAATACCCTCAAAGTTTCAATTCTTCTCTGATTCTGTTCTCTGATTATTGTTGCAACAGACGGACAGCCAGTTAGTTGACCACCATTCATACCATTTTCGGGGAAACAAAAAATCGAAAATTAGAGACGTTTGGGCAAAATGATAGCTCTTCGTTCCCTAGAACATGCAGGCAAAATAACGCATGTTTACAATAATAACGAAGAGGCAACATAAACTTTGGCACCTCTTAATTACCTGCGAAGTTTCCCAGCATCTCATGATTTTATCAGTTCCGTGTTTTTGGGGGGAAAATTGAAATTGAGACTTGAATGGAATAACAAAAATTGGATTGTTACAAGTGAAACAATAAAAATCGGGTAAGGAAGTAGGTTAGCCGTTTGAATCCATCGACCTCTCTTCCCAAACAAAGACCGAAGAGCATAAAGAATACGTTCCGCGAGATCGTAGCGACAGAACAGAGAGTACAGAGCTCCAGAGTTCGTCTAGCACTCGCCAGAAGCGGTACCGGGGTAGTTCCTTATCATTGCATGCCGCGAAATTCTTCACGAGCAAACTTAGCACCGTACGAGAAAAATGCGCGCCACTAAATATTTAATTTTCGTTTTCACAGTGTGCGGGGCTGTGCAAGTGGACAACAACCCTTGGACTGTATCCAATCCCGAACTACACCACTGGCTTCGCAAGGGTAAAAATGTCGAGACCGAAACAACCACCACGACTACAACCCTTGCTTCAAACTCAACGAATCCCCCTTTGACAAGCGCGAAATACGAACAGAAAAATTTAAAATTCTCAACTATATCGAAAGCCTTTTCTCAAGATACAATCTCAACTTTAGCTTCGACAACCTCGCCACAAACTTCTCAAAAAATGAACACTTTTCCTGTTTCATCAACTTTTTCTGAAAGCACGCTCTCAACATCAGAAACTCCGTTCTCAGAATCAACTGACACAACAGAAACTACGTTGGAACCAAGGGAGAATCTGAAACCCCACGATTTTTACTCCACGAAGGAAAAATCTAGGGAGAAGCTACATGTGAAAATCGCCTCCAATATCAGTCAGGTAAATATGAAGTTTCCCCTTTTGTTTTCCACGCCACTGTCATGTTTGACTCCTTAATTTGATCACGATTTGTGTTTGATGACCTGAGATCTTTAACCGTAGATGTGGAATTTCTTGTTTATGATTTTTTGAAAAGGGAAGAAGATTTGCTGAGCCCCTGTATTACTTTAATAATAATATAATTACTTAATCATGGAAATTCGATTTATTTAATGCATGTTGTGCTGTTAGATTTGTTGAATTAATTGAAGCTTTCATTATTTTTTCATTTTGATATGGATACAAAAAAAACCTAGAAAAGCATTGACGTAAAGTCAGCAGCTTTTACGCGCTTGTTCACATTGCGAAATGGCTTCAGGGAAATTTACATGAAATATGAAAATTTAGAAAAAATCTTTTTTTTTCAAATTTTTTCATAGATAACTCTTCCTACTGACACTGTCCATCTGCCAAGCAAGTTCCATTTAGATCAGATAAATATTCTTCGAGTTATTGAAAAATCAAAATTTCAAATGTCTGTAACACAGAAACCATTTGGCGGATTTGGCCCATTCAAAACTGTAGCCTCTGACCACGGAATCTACTTCAGGGAGTTCTACCCAATCGTTTAATTTTCGACCAAAAATTCGAAAATTATAGATATAGTGACGAAATGATAACGCGCTGTTCCCTAGAACTAGCGCGTAAAATACGTTTGAGAATGTAGATTCGAAGCAAAAATTATTTCAACCCATCGGGTATTTTTCCTTCAAGGCCTTGTATGAAGGGTGCATAAATTTCTATTCCTTCAATTAAAATAATATTATATATTTATTCCTGGAAATTATGCTGAATATTTCTCACAAATACTCTGTGATGCATAAACTTTTATTAGCGAAAATATGTATGAAGCCGCACCAAATCCTTTCCTCATCTCAAAATTGTTACTCTCATTGATGTTCCGAAGAAAGTAGGCATAAGAAATTACTCATTAGAAATGGGCAATTGAAGTGTAATTGTTTCAATTTTACCTGTAATATTCATCGTATATTCTGAATTTTCTTTTCCCAATTGAAATATTGACATGGATCACCATCAAGCAGAAACCACCAAGATTCAAGGAGAAGTTTTATTGTTTATTATTCACTTCGAAGAATGAATATTTTGGATTTCTATTAATTTCATGAGTTTCTACCATGACTTAACCTATTAGACACACAGTTTCCGTTTATTATGTCCAAAAAATGAAGGAAAACTCCCTCTTAAAATTCAAGTTCATCTTTCGGAAAATTCACTGTAAGGGTTAAAATTGAGAAGAAAATATTTCGAAGAAATTTATCGGTAGGTTTACATTAAAGTCGAATTCTGTTTAACTCTACTGGGTATGAATAGTCAGTAATAGTTTATTTTTAACACAATAATTTCGGAAAGGAATACCTCAAAAACTTTATGATTGCAAAATAGGTTTGGACCTGAAAGGTTGAATTTATGAATAGGTAAAATATTTTGAATGATTCCGTAGATATACACATTCGGAATGAAATTTTCACAATATTTCCAAAAAAACGAATTAAATGAAATGAAAATCTGGTAAAATGTTGTAAGATGTTGGCCTAATGGTCCATGCAAAATTTCAGCTTTATCCAACTATTATTTTTCCAATTACAACATTCATAAAAATGTATTATGAATTCTTTTAGTGATGCGATCCTGACAAAATTTTGCATATTGGTATGCGATCGGATCGACCTTTTCTGAGTTATCGAATGAACAAAACTTCGATTGACTACAGCTCTGAAACTATCTGGCCGATTTCACCAATTAACGAATAAATCTGGCATATTCAACTTAGGTTTAGGGATTTGAGAGATAATTCCTCAGATATTAATTTTTGTCTAAGTTAGGTACAGTGTTGGCAACCGGATGACCAGAATTGGTTGTGACCAAGAATTGCGTCTAATCTAATCCTTGTAGGTATTTACTCGAAATTCGAGAAAAACAGATATTCGGGTAGATAGAAAGAATTCTAGAAGAACACATACATGAAGTCAGCTGCTTGTGCGCGCATATTCAAATTGATCTAATGAAATTATCATATCTACATTTGCTACAAAATCGTGCATCGGCATTTTTCAACAAGTACTCAAGTTTCATCATGATCGGATCAGTATTTTTCGAGTTATTCTAGAAGTGCCAATGATATCGAGGTTAAAACCACGAATTTTAGATATTTCTGCCGTAATATCTCCGGAAATTAGAATCAGATCAAAGTGATATTTGGTGCAGTTCTGAAAAATGTGCATTTCAGGATTCGTGCGAAAACTCATTGAAATCTGATGAATAGTTTCTGAAAAAAAACTTCCACAAGAATTTACTAACGATATACGACCCCAAGAAAATTCTGCGACCAGTGGTGCGTCATTATTATAATAACTAATTACCAAGTTTCAATTCGATAGCATGGAAAGTTCCTCAGATATAGAAAAAACAACCACGAAAATTCGAATTAGTGTAACTCCAAAACAATAAGGTTAATTTGGCCGATTAAAGAACTCAACCGGCATGATTCCTACGCACAAACTACCCTACAAATGAAACAACTATAAAATTTCAATCATTTTGTCTACGTTTCGAAGGTATTATATTCCTCCTTTTTCAAGGCTCAAGATTTTCAATTGGTTAGAGAGAATAATGCGCGGCTATAATTTAAAAAATAATATCGTAAAATATTCATGCTTAATGAGAACCGCACATGTATTCTCTCTAAACAATTGATAATTTTGAGCCCTGAACAAGGAGAAATATAACACCTCCGAAACGTAGACGAGTTGATTAAAATTTGAGAGATGAATACATTGATTCCAAATTCCTGATATGTTGTTTTATTAAAATCTTAAGTTATCGCAATTTACAAATATTCAAGCAAAACGATAGAACGCTGTTCCTTAGAGCATGTACGCAAAAACGATATTTTTTTTGACGCAATGTTCATCATTTTTGAAAATAAACGTTATAATTATTGATGTGTGTAGGAGTCAGTTAACATTTTCTATTTACTCTAATCAATTCCAACTGGTGTATTAATTTTCGAAATGCAAAAATCTGAAATTCCAAGTGTCAATAATCATCGCACATAACAGCAAATGTTTAATGATGGCGTTCATATCGGAGACAAATTGAATGCACTTCCCGTATATTGAATTTCCTCGATAATGTCGTAGTCAATGGTTTTGTAATTTTGATGTATATGCAACGGGACATCGTGATTCGAACATCTGTTAGATACGACGTTTCTACATACAAATGAACTTTCAATCAACCCACATTATAATTGCCTCATAACAAATTCTTCAGGTGAATGGGTGAAATCCGCCTAATGGTTCCGTGGATTTACCTATTTCCGAAAGTAACCTTTTCGATAAACTTGAAATCTGGTTCTTAGTTGTGATATTAGGACTGGAAGGTTGAGTGTATGGTATTTTCGAAAGGCAATCGAATTACCTTTGAAACAAGGTGTCGCTCAACCACCTTCCCGTTTAAGATTTTAGGGGTTGCTGTCATCACGCCTACAGGGTTGATACGAATCGATTGGAACCAACCGTATAAAATGTCATCCTACGAATCAAAGTTTAACTCTTTCTTGCATTTTTTCTGGTTTTGCATGGGGCCGAGATATGAAGGGTGGTACATTTTCAGATATACACACATTGTATATTTTGGATTTCACAATTTCATTTATTTAAAACTTCCATCTCGTAAATATTATGTGTTCGTTAAAAAATGAATATATATGAGAGTGAAAAATAAAAATTTTTTGGAATGCAGATTGCCTAATGAACAATACAGGAACAATATAAACGATAAACAAAGCGAACTGTGACGTTTCAAAGTACAAATCTGACTTTTTCATCAGAGAAAGGAGAAAATTTGGGGAATTATTTTCTTTCGATTCTTCTTTTTGAGTTAAGACTTTTGTCAAATTTAGTTTTTTTTCATGAAAAAAACAATTTTGATTTAATTTTTAATAGTTCAGATATTGGGAGTGAAAAACCAGAAAAATCCTAAAATAATGATACGAAATCCTCCCAAAATAAGCTTTAATCGATGCTTGAAAATAAATATATCGTTACACGAAATGAACATAATGCTGCAACCAATATATATATATTGAAAAGAAGATATTTCTTATAAAATGATAAATAGCATTCACATGAATATTTACTAGTAGTATGTTCTTACGTGGGTACATGTTACTATATAATAATAATAATAAGCTATATTCCCAAAATTTGAATAGGGCACAGGGGTCGAATGATGACTTATGTTAAAGGGCTTTAAATTTCCTGTGCCGTGATTTAGCAAAAAAAAACCTGCATTATCTCTTTGCATTGTATTTAGTGTACTTAAAAAACAAAATGAAACTTTTGGGAGACTTGCAGTGGTGTGTTCCTGAAGTATTCTTTTTCGCAAGACTTTCGAAATATTCGTGCAATGTTCCAATCGCTTTCGTGTTATTCTTTGGAATCGAATGGCGGTCAATTCGAACATTTAATTCGAATGAATGTTTCTTCCTTACGTACACTAAATACAATAGCAATAAGATATTTCGCTTTTTTGTTTGAACCACTGCTCTGAAAATATCGACTGGGCCATTTCTATTAAGGACATTTAAAGCCTTTCAATATGAGGTATCATTCGACTCCTGTTCCTTCTTAAAATTTTTAGGGATATACGATATAGCGCCCCGTCATCAGAAGTTCCGGTTTCAAGCACCCACTGTACAGTAACATGTGTCCCCCTATAAACATTATCGAAATATTCGTGTAAATTCCGCTATTTATTATATTATAATGCATATCTAGGGTAGATCCTTCTCATTATATTTTTAAACACATCTGTGTCTCGATTGGCGCCATTATTTTGAATTACTGGAAGATAGTCAACCCATTTCTTTCGATTGTCGATCTTGTGTCTTTCCTGGTTGTCCTCGTTTCCCACCAGCAGGATGAACATTTTTCCAGTGGAGAAAACGCGAAGACTGCGAAACAATACATACGTAGACCTGAGCTCGATGAAATAAATATTCACCTTTATTCTCACAATCTGTTGACGGTCGAATACTACGGGACTGCGTTCATGGGAAAAAGGGCAATAGACGCAACGGTATCAATTTCCATGCGCCAGAATTGTCAGAGCCGGATCTAGAACGAGGCGAAAGAAGCATTTTCCACGGGCGCAAGCCAACTAAAAAACATATAAATTTGACCTTCAAAATGATGACTTTTTCAATTCAGATGTGTCGTCGGCCGCCCTTTTAGTCTCGAACCACTATTTGGGATCCACTCAAGGATCACGATCAAGACCGAGGGGCTAGATGAAACCACCTCAGTCTGAATTTTCTCTTTTTCGGATCTGGGGTAACTCTATGTGGCAGGAAGTGCAGTTTATATCGCAGAAATTTGAAAATTAGTAACTTATTATATATTATATACAATAACACTGTTATCGTCCAAGCGGTACTGGAAGTTATTCGCGCTGGAAAAGATCTTTCAAATTTCAATCAAGTATATTTAACTTCTTGAATTAATATGAGTCTGTAAAAGTCCTAGCTCATGACATATACTTCAAGAAGGGTTTGATTCAAGTTGAAAATCTCCATGATGGTTTATACATAGGCTAGACGTCCTAAGTGAGTACACCAAATACTGCGCATACAAAGAAGTTGCGAAAAAAATGATTCGACAATTTAATTTCCGTAAAGTGAAAAATATCAATGAGGAAGACCATGTTTGAGGAAATAAAAATGAACAAAATTACCCCAAAGTTGTATGATTTAGGAGGCAAAAAACCTACAAAAGCACTGCCGTAAAGGTAGCAAGTTTGCGCGCATGTGCAATGGAGATGACGCTTTGGCAACCAATTCGAACATGCGCGCAAAGCTGCTGCCTCCACGGCAGTGCTTTTCTGGGTTTTTTTCGCTCCTCGATTTCAATTCGATCTGATTTTCCCAATATTTCCAAAAATACAGATTAGATCGAATTGAAATCCAGTACTTTATGGTTAAATGTTCATACAGAAATACATCAGGATATTATGATCAGAAGATCACTGAATATTGAATATTTGAAAAAAAAGATTAGAATTTTTATTTTCAAATTGTATTTATGACAATGTCTTCACGAAATTTTGCACAAAGTTGTTCATCAGCATTTTTTCTCAACTTTTTTCTATGCGCAGTAACTAGAGCACCCGGGTAGGTCAGAAAAACACCCGAACACATAATCATTCAGCTTTTGTATACCATGAAAAAGTCCGACATGAATAAAACACTTCATGAAACATGTGTCATGAGCTCTCCAACTATAGGTTCATTCAATACCTAAAAAAGCACTGCAGCGAAGGCAGCAGCTTTTGCGCGCATGTTCAATGGATATGACCTCTATGGCAAATAATTTGAACATGCTCGCAAAGGCTGCTGCCTTCACTGCACTGCTTTTTTAGGTTTTGAAAAAAAACTTCGAAACCGAGGAAAAACCCACAAAATTTGACATATTTTTTCATGATATCTTCAAAAATTATTGTTGTATCGAACTGAAGTTTGGTACACTACTGTGAAATACGAAGCTCAAGATATAACCAGAATTTTTGGGACCATTATCGGCTGGAAATTCTAAAATTACAGACATTTAAAAAAAAACGATAGCACGCTTTTCCCATAGAACATGCGCGCAATAAACATTTGACAGATTATTGAAAATGAAGAAGAGTTCTTCGGAATTCAATGAATACTTTTAATTATGAAAATTGTGTTCTCATTGAAAAATGAATTTTCTTGAATACGCATTTGGACAATGTGCCACAGGAGTTAAAAACCTAGATCCGGCTCTGAGAGTTGTATTTGGAAGCAGAAAAAAACAACGGGATGTCATGTCATTGGTAACTCTCACAAAGAGATGCCTAATCAAGTGGACAATGGGCCACGCTAAAGGTGGTATAAATGTGGAATCGCAACCACAATCTGCTCTCCAAAGGCGATCAAGCAAACTGAAAAAGGAAGAACGAAGATTACAAGCGACCCTAACAAGATTCGCTAGACTAACTCTGTGGAATAGTTGATCAATCAGGTATAGTAACGCATTTTGATGTTTTGAAATTGGCCGGCCCGTTGCTTGGAGACGTCCACGACACCATGAAGAAGAAGAACGAGGGTCCTTCAACCTCAAGTTTTTTCTGTTGTACTCCGGTGATGCTATTTAGGGCAGCTGATGCCGTCTTTTTAAAAAGGGGATATTCTATTTTGAAATCGAAATTGCCAAGAAGAACCAGTGGCGCCGTGTGAAGTTGGGAAAAGATATTGATCAAAGGATAATTTGGGAAGATTTTGCATTACTTTTCTGTGTTATTTAGGGCTCCTTCTGCTTCAAATAACTGAAGATGAATGTTATTCAACATTTAATGAAAGTTATCATATTGTAGAAATCGCATTTGCGGATTGTAGGATTCATTCATTGGATAATGAAAGAAAACCTTCAGAATTATCTCCTTCAGAAAATTGACATTTTACAAAATCACAGCACGCAGACAAAAATTTTCTAATATTGATTTCTTTCAAAAAATTCAGCCAAATAGGCTTCATTTTCAGAAAACAATGGGCGAAATTAGTCTTTTTATTCGGCACAGGATTCCCCCTGTGTTTTGCTGAACGTACGCGCAAATTGTTCAGTTTCATATTTGGCTGAATCAACTAAAAAAGGAGTACAATCCTGTGTCTGATGGGACAAGTCAGATATATACTCCGAAATGTTCTAGTTCCAGTTAATCATTCATTAGGCAACATTCTTTTCAAGAAACTGCTCTTGAAAAATAGTTTAGTCCCGCAATCAGATTTCTTCAAATAATGAATTTTATTTAATTTCAATGGTTCTTTTCAGAGGTTGGGATCGAATACCAAGAATAATAATCAAAAATAATATTCTGGTGAGCCACATATCTACTCTGAAAAAAAACTAGAGAAGCACATACGTGAATTCAGTAGCTTTTGCGCACATGTTCAAAGTAGATGACCGCTTTGGAAACGAATTTGCGCAAACGCTGTCAACTTCAAGTCAGTGCTTTTCTAGTTTTTTCGAGTTATTCTGAAAAAAATGCGATACGGAGAAAAAACCAAGAAATTTGACATATTTTTTCAAGGCATCTTCAGAAATTATAGGGTGTCGGACCGAAATTTGGTACACTGTGAAATACAAAGTTCAAGGTATTGCCAAATTTTTTTTGAATGTAATAAATAGTTTCCGAAAAAAAAATGTTCGAAAACAATTTTGGAAAGAAACCCTGAATTTTCCAAGTCGATAAAATCCATCCTACGCCCTTAATCGTGGACGACTGGCCGGAAAAAATCGATTTTGACACCGGATTCTTCATCAGTCAGTCCAACCTAGTCGTTTGAGACCATTTTCGGTGCAAAATCCGAAAATTACAGGCATTTGGACAAAACGATAGCACGCTGTTCCCCAGAATATGCGCGAAAAAATATTCTTACCATTCAAAATGTGACTTTTTCGACTGACTAAAACAAACTGATTCATAAAAATTGCAAGATACAAGATGGAAAAGGTATGATCCTATAATGTTGTAAATTCAACTCTGGTTTTAAATTGACCCGCCAGCACATACAACACGACACATTTTTTGGACTATTTAGTTTGGAAACATATATCCTATCCTCAAAGATGAACTTACAGAAACAACCTCGTATAAACTTACAAATAGGCAGTATTGGAAAAATATGACCCTTCTAATCTGCAATCTGGTTCTTAAATTCACCGGCGAGCCAACACAACACATTACATAAAAAAAGTCACACAAACAAGCAAAGAATAGAGATGAAATATTTGTGAGTATGACTGGGAATATTTACACGACTCAAATTGAAGAACCAACAATGAAGAAATTCTGGAAGGCAATACAGGAATGGCTGTCGAATCCATGTCATTATGCCATTAACAAAAAAAACAAAAATTAGGACTGCTAGGTTGTCGCAGAACGACAAAATTTCATTGGTATTCTTTAAAGATATGTTGCGTTGTTTCTGTAAAAAGGAACTCCCTCACAGAATACTCCTTTAAAAAACTCGATATAAATTTGTCATTCTCGGAATGATGAAGTTCTCAAAAATCTCCGTTGCTATATTCATATTTTGAAAATGAACTGACTTTGATATCAATACTCCTATGGTTACACAAGGTCGATTATTTCTCCATCGATCGCAATTAAAACAACTGATATCTCAAAAACAACTGACAAATGAAAAATACAAAATGATCATTCGTTTTCATGAGATGACTACGTGAAAATTATTGAATTCAAAAAATGCTTTCCTTCCTAAATTTTTTCTCAAAATTCAGAATACAAGTGATTTTTTCAATCGTTACAATTGCTCTATCAATAAATTCAATATCATGCAAACCAAAGTGAGATTTTGATAGATATTCACCTCATTCCCATTGAAAAAACAAAAACCTCGAGTATTTCGATCACCAGCTGGTCTCTGCCTTCAAAACCTACTTCATGATATTCGATTCAAATATTAATTATAGCACAATTCATTAATTGTTTGAGTAACGAACAAAAGAACATTAGTATGTGCATTCTACAATGCCTAAACAAATTCTATGAATTATAACATTTGCTTTTTCTTCCAATTGATAAATTTCACATTGTCAGGTTCCGTTTCTCCATTTGCATATAAAAAATATACAGATTGCATGAATGAAACTTGAAACACGATCGTGATGAAATTTCGTAACTACCTGGCAAAACCTGAAGAAGAATTAGGTGCAGAATTTTGTGATGATCGTGGCATTGAAAACAATGAAAACAGGGTTTTTCAAAATCGTTCTTTCACCCACGATTTCGAACATGCGTGCAGAAGCTGTTGCCTTCACGTCAGTGGTTTACAATAATTTTTTGTGTATAGTATTGTGTCAGAAAACTATGTCGTTGAGATGTTCGAAAGTTTTCCTTCGACAATTTCTTCTCAAGAAAAATTTGTTAAATTTCCTGAAGAAAACCTTTTCACAGTTATAATCCTCAAACTTTTTTTCGTTATGTTGCTTGACTGAGTTTTACATCAGTTACGAAATTTCAATCTGATCTCGTCAGTGCTTGCGAAATATTGACCCCGAAAAAGATATGTTTCACAACAAAAAGTTGGAAAATATTCGAATGTTGGTTTTTTCAAATTTTCTAACACTTGGATCCACACAGGATTTGGTATCGTGTTGCACGTTAGCATTCTCCAACTTTTTACGAGGTTTTACTCTGATATCATCTGTATTTCTTGAGATACTGGGGAAATAACCTCGAAATTTCAAATAACAACGAAACTTGAAAAATTTTTTTCTTTATATCTAAAAAAATTAATAGCGGATTACATTGAAATTGAAAACGTTATTGTTAAATAAGGAACTTCAAAGTATAATACAAATTTTTC
Organism: Myrrha octodecimguttata; assembly: GCA_958510865.1. Lineage (NCBI taxonomy): Eukaryota > Metazoa > Arthropoda > Insecta > Coleoptera > Coccinellidae > Myrrha > Myrrha octodecimguttata. Next base: position 30,391,864 of record OY294065.1, on the reverse strand, counting down.
ATCAAAACATCTGGAAAATTTTCGATTTTTTAAAAAAATTTCCAACAGCTAGATCAACACGAAATTTTGCACTCAGTGCATATGTACTTTTTGAGATATTGTGGAAATAATTGTGGTGACTACTTACCTCACGGTCTTTTCCGGATTTCGTTGAAATCAGATCAACAGTTTCGGAGAGAAACAGAGAAAACAGAAATTTGAAGAATTTTCGAATGAACATTTTTTAGAATTTTCTAACAACTGGGTACACATGGAATTCTGCACTAGATTGCACGTTGATATTCTAGAACTGATAACAAAGTTTCAATTGAATCATTATCCCATGAGATATCGAGGAATCAACCCGAAAATTTCATATTGGAATAACTTCGAAAGTGCTCGTTCAATTCTGCCCGATAACGAACTTAACTGAGATATGTAGGCTTAAAACCAAACCTGAAAATGTCAACACTCTAGGTCTTTTTCTTCTGAAGTTAGACCAACATCAACACAGCCGATCTGACGGACACAATTGAATTCGACCACGGATTCTCCTTCAAGGAGTCCAACCTAATCGTTTAAGACCATTTTCGGCTCAAAATTCTAAAATTGCAGACATTGTCACGAAACAATAACGCGCGAAAAAAGAATTACTCAAAGAAATGGTCCAGTATACGGCATTTTTTAAATGGCCATCGAAGTACCTTCAAAAAAAGGTGTCACTCAACCTCCATCAAATTTAAGATTTATGGGGTTGCTGTCATCACGCTTACAGGGTTGGTACAAATTGACTGGAACCATCCCTATTAAATGTCCCTCTTTGAAACAAAGTTCATCTATTTTTGCATTTTTTTGATTTTGCATGGGCGCCGAGGTATTGAATTGACACACTGTATATGGAATTGAATGAATGAATACCGCTAAAGTATATTACATAATTTATACACACATATAATCTATATTATTTCATAATTTCCTTCCATATGGTCATCTTCAACGACCACATACCCAGCCTAATTGAAAATTGCTTTCAATTTCTTCTCTCTTTCATAAGCTACACTGTTTGTGCTCCACATCAATTACTTGAACTGTACATGTAGGGATACCCGGGTATCATTGTGAACGATGTATATAATTTACAACTTTTTAATCCTTCTGGATGCTGCTGGTCAGTGACAGAAAGCCGTTCGTTTCATATTATATGGAGAACCGTTAAAATGCGGAAAATGCACTTCTGAAGGTTGCCGGACTTTGTCGTTATATCCGGCGGAAAGCCTTGGGAGATTGAAATTCCAGACCTTACAATTTGCATGCAATTCCAGGTTTATGGAGGATACTTGTAATTGTTGCATTGTTGGATTAATGGCCAAAAGTGTTCTGTCTTCCGAGTTGATGATTTGAATTGAAAGGAGAGTTGTTTAATTTAACAACCGCCTAGTGACAGTCACTATTCAATTGAAGGAATTAATTTTGTCTACTTCAACATCAACAATCAAATGATATCAAATCCTACATACTTGGGCTATTTTGTCTTTAGATTGAAATTTGTCACTTGACTCATCTGTCAGTTGTCAAACTTAATCTGCCTTCATGCTGGTAAACCGTTTGAAATATACCTTAAAATAACGTCGTTTCATTCCAAGATTCATCTGAAAGTTTCAACCGTAATGAGTATATTCTGAAAATCTTAGATGGGACGCTATGAAATTCTACATGGACCTTATTCAAGCTGTCATTTTATAATCAAGTACTAGATTTCAATTTGATAAGTATTCTTTGAAATATTGGAAAAAATTAAATTTTGAATGGGTATATTGGGTAGATTCTACCCATTCACGAATTCGTTATCAAGGTTCAAACCTCATACTCAACAAATATCGAGTTTCTAAGTTGTTTCCTCTGGAGTATGTTCCTTTTAACTTTGTACCATATTTGTAAGTTTTTTTTTGAAAGTCTTATTCTTGGTTTTTTGAAATTTACGTAGATGCGGTCTTCGCGTAATTTTGCACAAAGTTGCAGAGTTCTCAAAACTTATCAACCTTCATGTCGTCATTTTCAACCAAGTACCAACTATGTTTTAGTTTAATCGAATCTGTTTTCTCAGAAACATTCTTAAAATAAAATTATATTTGAAGATTCTACCAATTCAAGAATACGACCTTCGTTTACTGAGCTCTAAACTTGTTCTTCAAATATCCAGCCTCTACGTTGTTTATTTAGGAAGTATTGTGTGTATGATCGGCTGTTAGACACTTACACTCTATATTCTAGAAATTTTCCGAATGTTGAATTCGTGAAAAGACAAAATTCGACCAATGATTTCCTCATTAGAAATTTTTTTGTTTCAAAGTTTTCCACAAATACAGATCAAATTGCATGAATTTCTCTGTATATTTCCAAATATTGTAAGGGTAACTCTTTCATATTGAAATCATCCTGTTTCTGCATTCTCCACAAAAATGTAGAAACATGAAACAACGCGAGAAATAATTTCATACCATAAGTGGTTTCCACACTTTATCATGTGTGGACTGTATGATAAAATTTATAACTTTATTTCCGAAGCATAGCAAACTCTTGAGAACTATCTCTTAATCAATTAATTTCTTCTTCCTTTCTGCTTCTCTCAATTGAGATATTCTTGTGTGTTGTATAATTGCTCCTGTTGAACTAGAAACTATTCCGGTTGCGTATCTGAAGAAATATTTCAAACGCAAGAGATAATTGTTTCTTATGAGGCCTTAGGTACTGTAATCCAACTCCATTCTTATCAGGTGAACACGTTCTCGGTAAATAAATGTCTTTATAAAAATAGTGTATCGTGTATCAGATTATCGCATAATGATTGCTAGCAAAAAGCACGTACTGTACATATCACGACTACCTTGGAATTTCGGCAGTAATGTTCCCACAACGATTATATCAGTCTTCCTGAAATCTGACAGCAAATTTTTTTTGTCTTCGTTTCCGTTGACCGCTTTTAGGCATTTCACTCACTTTCCTCCTTTGAGTACGTGTGAATTCTTTCAATTACTCGACTTCATTAAAGTCACCATCTAACGGTGTTTGACTCGAACTACTTGTGACCAATAAATCCTGAATCATAGCGTATCAGTAGTGAGAAGGAAAAAAGGCAAAAAACTGGCAAATTGCTTATTATTATGTTTTCCGGTTGTTACCTACTTGAATTGGACACGTCCTCTGCAAAAACGTGTTAGAATCGAATCAAATACGCCAGAAACTAAACCGTGGAGAATGGAGGAATGCAGCCAACTTAGCCCCGAAACAACAGAGTTGGTAGTTCACACAAGAATTAATTGTCCCACCAAACCACAAGTAATAGACTTGGGGCCATGCCGGGTACGTGCGTCATTAAAAATGTTTTAAGTTGCATCGCTAGATTTGAATTTGCGCCTTTGTGGAGTTGAGTGTTGGCAACCCTGATGACAGCTGACAGTTTGGGCCTTGTGAAAATGAAATATCGATTTGAGGATATTGTGGAAGGACTTTGCATTGTTTTTCAGTGTATTTTTTCCAATTTTCGCTCTAAATGTCTGAAAATAAACTATCAAAATTTGAAATAATCATTATTCATAGAAATTGCTCTCCTGGATTGCATGATTGGAATTATTGATCATTCTCTTGAGGAAATATTTTCTGATCAACAATATCGGCACAATGATTCAAATATGAGTCTTCCCTATGGTTCAGTACGTCCCTCTTGTAGACTGTTATTATAATCTGCTTTGTTTTATTCATTTATCTCGTGGGTGTAGTTCAGTTTTAATTGTTTCACTTTAGTCAATTTGTTTTTGGTGAATTGATTATTTATAAGTTGATAACTCTACTCTCATAGTATTTATAATAATAATAATAATATTGCGAACCATTCCTGAATAGGATTGTAACGTTTCAGAGTCTATATATGACTCCTACCTCTGACAATAAACAGAAAATCTTCAGAATTATTTTTTTGCGATACTACACTTCAAGAACTTTCGCCCAATTGACACTTTTGAGAATCTCAGCAACGCAGCTCCACTTGGTATGAAAATTTCTCAGTTGCACCTTTTTTAGTGAATTCAGCCAAATATGGTTCATTTCTATAGAAACGACAGAAGCATTTTCTTCATTCGGCAAAACACTCTTTAGATTTTCTGGCAAAATACTTTTCAAGATTATCAGTATCTTTGTTTTATCCCACTATAACATTTGGTTTTCAATGGTTTCTCCTAAAAACGTTGATTGCTTCGGTTTCAGTTAGTATAGATCCCAAACCATTTTTCGCTCTGAAAACTGAGATTTGCCGCTTGATTACAGAAACTGAATTCATGAATAGGCGAAATCCACCCAATTATTCCACAGATAAATCCAATCGAAAAAAGAAGGAGTGAAAGGTCATGCTTTTACATAAAAATTGCAAGACTCTTTTAATTTTCCAAAAGTTAGAGCACGAACAGATGGACAGCTGGAAGTATAGGAGTGCAATTGACGAATAGGTCAGTGAGTCCAACCCACTCGTTCAAGACCATTTTTGGTTTAAACTTAAAAATCTGGGCAAAATGATAGGGTTCCTATTTCCTAGAACAAGCGAGTGACACAAACCGTGTTGTCTATTTTATCTTATTCTCGCGTTATTTCTGGAATAACACTTCAGACTCATCTCTAGTGATCAAACTATAATGTTAGCTAGTTTCACTATTGGAATAATGAATAGGAATATTTGACCAGAATTAGTTCTATTTCAATTAATCTGCAGCTGAGATTTATGAATATGAAATCATCAGAAACAGCAATGAAAAATTCATCAAGAATTCTCTTTTATGCTTTCAAAAACTTTTTCTGTTCAGGTGACTACAAGTTTGATCCATTTTTTCTTATTCTCGTAGATCCTTTCGAAAAAAAAATCTTTTCACACTTTCTCTGTTAATTATATTTGTACCTAACTCTTTTTTCCGCGAAATATCTTATCTTCATTTATGAACCCTTGGTATAAAAATTTTTCTCTCTGCCACCTCTATTTCCTTATTTCTTGAAGGTCCCCTTCAAATTGCTATATCAATCATCCTAGTTTGATATAGGACATTTGTAATCAAAGCTGAAAATTTGGAGCACTTTATAAACTGTAACCAGTTGGTTTTCTGGAAAATCATCACCTGGATATAATTAATTATAATGAAATCAACAATAAATCAGACAATTATTAATCTGATTATGCGTGAATGAAGATTCCAAAGGGAAATAAGTAACAGAAGTTATGATGGGATAATGAGCTATTGTGTTAAAGTTTGCAGCCTATTTACAACACTGAATTATCTGATTCCACCAGAGATGTAGGAAAAAGAGTAAATAAAGCTTCTCACAACTCTTGAGAATGAAAAATCAGTTCATCCCAGAACAACGAACTGAAGCAGTAACTCAAAAAGCATATTCCACTCTATGAATAAGGATAGGAAAATATTAGAATACAATGAACCCAACGATGGATCTTTAATATGTATTCACAACCACTGAACAAACCACTGCATCTTCAAGAAATCTCGGGAATTCACTCTACGCCTCCAAGATCGACCGATAGGAAGAACTCTTGTCCAAGAAGCCACAGTTCTGCAACACGATACCTCACTTTCTTATTATGAACAAATTGAAACAATTCATCTCTGGTTTTTTCGACATAGTTATCCTTCACGGACGGCCTGAATTGTGAAGGTACGAACGGAGCTTTATACAGATGATCAATAAGTTAATTATTATACGGGGATTTAATTAACGACATCCATAAATTATAACTGTTCCCGTGTTTACACTGAAAACAAGAAGGTGATAAAGCATATTAAAGTTTTTTCAGGATATATTGCGTTAATATGAATGTCGAATGAATTTCGTTCTTGTTCAGGATTCTCTATTGAGAGCTTCCGGATGGATTGGTGTTACTTTTTGCGAGGAAATCCTTTCTGTGACATCGTTCCTTGCTGACGAAAACTATTTCTGTTGTGGTTAATGAAGAGAATGATTGAGAAAATTATGGGAAAGGGTCTTATATAGGTCTTGAATTTCGTCCTCATGTGGTCTTTTTGCCCAGGAAATTGCTATTTGTTGCGCGCATGTTCTAGGGGAACAGCGTGCTATCGTTTTGTCCAAATGTCTGTAATTTTCGATGATTGAGCCGAAAATGGTCTCAAACGACTAGGTTGGACTCACTGATGACGAATCGGGTATCAAAATCGATTCTGTCTGGCCGGCCGTGGACACGATAACTGTCGAAGGGAGTGAGCTAGCAACTTGAAACTTTCAGGGTAGGTCGCACATTAGTTCAGCGGTTAAGTTCGTTAATGGGCCAAATCGGTCGAATAGTTTCTGAGTTATAGCTACTTGAAATTTTGAAGTTATTTTTTTTTTTTTTGAGAAACTACTCGAGCGATTGAATTCAAACTTGGCAATTAGGTGGAGTATAATGACGCGCAACTTTGAGCCAAAGTTTGTCACGATCATACAGTCAGTAAATTGAAAAAAAAAATTTTTTTTCGAAATTTTTTTTCGAATTTTTTTTTTCAAAAACCGTTAATCATATCGAGAAAAAAATTCCACTCGGACTTTGAGCTTCATATTTCACAGCAGTGTACCAAATTTCAGTTCGATACGATTATTAGTTTTGGAGATATCGGGAAAAACTATGTCAAATTTCGAGGTTTTCTTCTCAATATCGTTGGTTTTTTCGGTATAACTCGAGAAATACTGATTCAATCCTGATAAAACTTCGCAGCTGATTTGAAGATGCTGAAAGAAAACTTTATGCAAAATTTAGTACTGGATTTCAATTCTATCTGATCTGTATTTTTGGAAATATTGGGAAAATAAAATTTTGAATGGGTATATCTGCGGAATCATTGGGTGGATTTTACCCATTCACGAATTCGGCCTTCGGAACATCCGGAAGAAACGACTTAGAAACTCGATATTTGTAGAGTAGGTTTGGGGGCTTAATTACGAAAGTCAAATTCGTGAATGAGTAAAATCCGCCCAATGATTCCGTAGATTTACCTATTCAAAATTTTATTTTTCCAATATTTCCAAAAATACAGATTAGATCGAATTGAAATCCAGTAAAAAAAAAATCTAGAAAAGCACTGCCGCGAAGGCAGCAGCTTTTTTGTGCATGTTCAAATTCGTTGCTGAAGCGGTCATCTACATTGAACATGCGCGCAAAAACTGCTGCCTTCACGGCAATGCTTTTCTAGATTTTTTACGAAGTTGATTCATTCAAAGGAACACTTGCTCCAAGGATTTAACATTTTCAACAATTGAATGCATATGACATATTAGCGGATAGTGACCATTGTGTTATATCTACCTACAATTGGTCTTCGACATAACGGCAACTTTGTTGGTTCTTGACTTTATGCAACCTGATAAGACATTTCAATTCTTCCCCGATCACGAATGTCTTGTGGTTTGATTCAAGATGTTTTCGGAGTTTATGCGAGGTCATAAGACATTTCAATTCGTTTCCAGTTGTGACATTGATCTTCAAGGTTTCTCATGGTCTTGGGCTACCAGTTGATGACCTGCAAATGCGATAGTGCCATCTGCCAGCCTTTATAATGCAATATGTCTCGTGGTACGCCTTAAAATGTTTTCTGACTTCATGCAACAGCATAAGTAATGTCAATCCTTCCACAGTTGCGACATTGATCCTTTGAAGATCAACTTGGTTTGGACTACAAGATTTATCTGTGTTTTTATAGCAGTATACGTCAAGTGGTTTGCCATGAGATGTTCTTTACTTTTGGCGACCTCACAAGATATTCAATGCCTCACTGAACTATACCTGCTTCTTAAATGCAATAGGGCTCGTCCTTTGCCTTGAGATATTTTCTGACTTGCTATCACCTGCATCACCGTTTTATCTTGGAGTGAAGCTGCGTTGGTCAAGGTCCATACCTGGATTGGTGACCACTTTGACGACAAACTCGAAGAAGGGCGTAAAAGCTCCAAACCTAAACTCAGTACTTTTTCAGATATACTTTCAGTGATTTTGCGGCAGAATATTAGAATTTACTCATTAGATTGGGAATTTTCATCTCGGTTCTATTTTGTTACAAGAAAACTGGATCCTGAATTGAGTTTTTCTAATATGTAAGTTCCCATTCCCTTCACAACATAATACACTGCGCAAAAAAAATAACGCACATTCTGAAAATCTCAATTTTAATGAAAGTTAACTCTACATTGACCTTATAACTTATTTTTTATGTTCTCTCAGGAAGGTTTTGAACGAAACAAGACACATTAAATGGAAGAAAAATTCAGGATTTCACCGAATCTTATGTGAAAGAAGAGAAATGAACAATTTTCAAAATACTGAAATGCTGATAAGTGATTTAATACCTGGTATTTCCACCCCTTGCGTTAATTACAGCTCGGCAACGACGGTTCATACTCAAAATGGGTGATCTTAAAATGTTCTGATCTAATCCTTCCCAGATTTCTCCGAGTTGGACTCCTGAGTCATTAAGAGTAGCTGGATGATTTTCTGAACTTCTCAGCCTTCTATTGAGGTTGTCCCAAACCTGCTCAATCGGATTGAGATCTGGACTTCTTGCTGGCCATTCCATTCGAGAGACTTCAACCTCTTCAAGGTACTCCTGAACGATGCGCGCACGATGGGGTCTGGCATTATCGTCCATAAAAATGAAATTTTCACCAATGTATGGGGCAAATGGCACTACATGCTCTTCAAGAATGTTCCTTATATACTTATCAGCATTCATAGCTCCATTATCAACGACCACTAGGTCTGTGCGAGCAGTCAAAGATATTCCACCCCATACCATAATCGATCCTCCCCCGAAACCAGTAGTATTCAGGAAATTGCACTGAGCATATATTTCATGTGGACGTCTGTATACAAGGGAACGTCGATCACAATGGTAGAGGCAGAATCTAGACTCATCTGTGAAGAGAACTCTTTCCCAATCGGCCTCTTCCCAATGGATATGCTCTCTCGCAAAATCCAAACGCGCCCTTCGATGGGCTGGAGTAAGAGCTGGGCCTCTTGCCACAACACGAGGCCTTAAATCATATTCTCTGAGGCGATTTCTTATTGTCTGAGTGCTGATTTGCACCTCATGAGTTTGCTCAAGCTGAATTTGAAGGAGGCGAGCGGTTGCAAACCGTTGTCTCAACGAAGAAACTCTCAAGTAACGTTCTTGAATGGCAGTTGTTACCCGTGGTCTACCCTGTCCTGGTCTTCGGACATTCATACCTCTCTCCCTGAATCGCTGCAACATTCTGGACACACTTGTATGGGAAACTCCAAACCTTTCTGCAATTCTTGTGTATGTCTACTCTTCTTCTCGCAAAACTACCGCTTGGGCACATTCCTCTTTTGGTCAAATTGCGTGTTTCGCGTTGCATAGCGATCGAGTGTAGAAAATCAAACGAAAGAAAAACTATTGATCACTAGAATTGATCGAGAACAACTGATTTTAGAATGGAGCCAATACATTCAAAATCTGATAATGAACAAAATGGCGAATGCGCATCTCTGCATTCCAAAGTGGTGTAAAGTTTTAAACATACAAAATGTGGTGTGGTTCATGTCGGTATACTCTAACTCATTGTCAAATTTCAATCCAATTGCATCGGAAGTTTCAAGTTTCTTAGATATTGAGGAAATCCATTAGAAAAAATAGATGATTTTTGATATCCTTCCGTTAGACGTGCTCTGTTCAGGACATCCTGTATAATGAAAATAAAAAGACGAACAATATTTTTCTGCATTCATACTCAAGAAACACTCCATCTTGAACCTAAAGACCCGATACACTTGGAGACTCATCGGTAGATAACGGAAGCCTAAGTACGCGTCCTTGACGACGTATTTTCTTCACCTCGTGTACAACATTCTGCCAAGCCAATCATGAGGTGAATCCGGTTAGTATTTGCATAGATAAAAATAATTTTATTCAGATTTGGAGCAAATAAGATTTAAATCTCCTATTTACCCACTAAAACATTGCTGCATGTTTTGTCCTCGAAGCTAAAAAACTTGCAAATACGTCTATGGGTAACATGTAAGCATCCCACAATACTAATTACCATACCATAACTGATTTCTTGATAATTATCTTACAGAATGAGGGAATAGAACCAAACAGCGCTGTAGGCTCTACCACGATCTTAATTTCTCATACGAGAACGACTGATGCTAAATTCAGTTACTGTAGGTAATTTAAATACGAGGCGTTTATTTTTCTTGCAACAATACGAGCATATTTGAAAGTCATCCAATAAAAATTGATAAATATTCGCGAAGATGTTTTTTATTGTCGGTTAACCTCACGTATTATAACGGGTATGGGTACTCGTATTCTCTCGGTAATACAGATTATCTACAACGGCTCAACATTTCATGTAGCTTGTATTCTGAGATATGAAGAAGTAGATTTTGCAAATAAGAGACACACAATTCAGGACCTTATCATTCGGTCGCAGCAGTCAAGTGTTTGATGGATTTTGTTTTCAGGTGATCAACGAAAAAATTCCAAATATTTAGCTGAAATAAAACATGTTTCTCAACAAAAATATAGCAAGGTAGAACTTTCATTAAAAAAATATTTGGGAGAGCTTGCATATTTGTGAAACTCCTTATGGATTTATATTATGAGATTATTAATATTGAAACAATATGAATTGTTGAAGAATGATCAGACGAATTAATTCAATTGAGGATAAATGTTCGAACTCATGTTCCTGAACTATTCCTTTATTGAAGAATTCTCTTTCGAATGAGCATTTTGGGAAATCACAGATTCACTACACATGGAAATTTCCAAATTTGAAATTTACTGAGAAGGGAAAATATTTTGGGTCTTTGTTCGATAGAAACATATGTCTGAGTCATGAATTAATTCAAGTTTTTTCCAAAACTGACCCTTCAATATTTGGTGGCAGATAGTTGAGCTTTCACTAGGCAATACATACTTGAATATTTCTCATCTAAGTATATTTCGTCAGAAAAGTAATATCTTGGATGAAAACAGAAATAACCCATATTTTTTGGTGTTATTTTACTTTTTTGGTCCCAAAGTCTGAAAAAATAAAAGTTATTATTCAATAGAAATGGATTGTGTGTTTTAATCTATTTACCAAGGGCAGCTTCTGGAAAAATGTTGCCTAATGGACAGTATTGAAACAATGGAAACTATTAACCAATGAAACTGTAACATTTTATAGTCTTTTTCTGACTCCCTCATTAGACAATGATTTCAAAATCTTCAGAATTATTTTCCTGCAATATTTTGTATTTTAAGAAATTCTGAAGTTAGAAACGTTCGAAAATTTGCAGAAAGGATAGAGTAATTTTGCCCATTGTACTGTAGAGATGGACCATATTCAGCTAAATTCACTAAAAAGAGGGGTAAAATTGAAAAATGTTTGTATTTATTGAGTGAAATACAAAATATTGTAAGAAAATAATTCAGAAGTTTCCTATTTATTGTCTGATGGACTCTGAAACGTCACAGTTTTATTGATTAATCATTCGCATTTTTCCATTTTGTTCATTGGGCAACATTTTTCAAGAACCTGCCGTTGAAAAACAGTTTGAATTCCGTAACCCGCAAGGGCGGTTTCTTTAAATGATAATTTTATTGAATTTTCACACGTCAACCCAAAATAAAATCCTTCCAAAATTTCGTTCATTCTATATTCGAAAGATAACTTATATTATGAAGTTTTGAAATAACCATGAGCAATATTTCTCACAGCAGGTTTCGATCTCCATCCCCTTCGAGTTGTTGTCTGAAACACCCAGTATACTTCGTAATGAATTGTCGAAATAATGTGCAGATGTTTTTATAGAAATCTGAATATCCTGTTTATTTCAGAATCTTCTTCCTCTGCCTGCCGGAGCTAGTGCAGCTTTAGTAAAGCCAACCAAATACCACTACTATCCTCACAACCAACACATCTACCTTCTTCCAGAATGTGCAATCCAACAGGTAAGCGAACAAACCAATATAAATCAATAGATAAACACGAAATTCAAACTGCTTCCCTTTAATTCCTTAAGTACGAAAGCGTAGAGGGGCCATGGTAGAATTTTATTGAGGAATTCATACATTTATGTATGAATTCATACTAAAAAGTATGCATTCATACAAAAATCTATGAATTCATACTTTACTCTATGAGTTCATACAAAAAAGTATGAATTCATTGGAAAATGTATGAATTCATACAAAAAAGTAAGAATTCCGCAGTCCACCGAGTGTGACGTACGTATTATTGATATTTTCTTCGGACATATTTGACGTTTTTTCTTGATTATTTCACTAATGGAAGTTGTTCAATCCAACAGAAGTTTCATAGCGGAAATTGAATAAATTAACGCACGGCAAGGGTTGTGTTATTATAATTATTTCTGAAAACTCCATAGCGATTAAAAAAGTGATTTGTGCAGCGGACCTTGAATGAACTAATTCAGAAATAATGCAATATCTATAAATGAATTCGATGCCAAACCAGAACTGCATGAATCTTTCAGAGACCTAAGTTTATTGTTCATTTTACTGATCCTAAACCCGATAACTTCCGATTAGGATAAAACTGAGACACTCAATATTTGTAAAGCAGGTATGGACCTTGATTAAAAAATTTCAAAAAGCACTGCCGTGAAGGCAGCAGCTTTTGCGCGCATGTTCAATGTAGATGACCGTTTCAGCAACGAATTTGAACATGCACGCAAAAGCTGCTGCCTTCACGGCAGTGCTTTTTGAAATTTTTTTTGATAAATTACTGGATTTCAATTTTTCAATTCGATCTAATCCGTATTTTTGGAAATATTGGAAAAATAAAATTTTGAATGGGTAAATCTACGGAATCATTGGGCGGATCTCACCCATTCACGAATTCGACCTTCGTAATTGAGCCCCTAACCTACTCTACAAATATCGAGTTTCTAAGTCGTTTCTTTCGGAAGTTATTGTGTTTGCGATCAGCCTAACGGCCGAATGCGTAAACACAATAACTTTCGAAAGAAACAACTTAGAAACTCGATATTTATAGAGAAGGTTTGGACCTTCATTTTTTCCAATATTTCCAAAAATACAGATCATATCGAATTGAAATCCAGTACTTCATCGAAAAATTACAGTTCGAAGGTTCATACAGAATTTAATGAGGATGATATGATAAGAAAATCACAGAAATTTTTTTTTTCAAATTGTTCTAATGACACGATTATCACGAAATTTTGCATAAACTTGTCTTTCAGCATCTTCAAACTAGCTGCGAAGTTTTATCAGGACTGAATCAGTATTTCTCGAGTTATACCGAAAAAAACAACGATATCGAGAAGAAAACCTCGAAATTTAACATATTTTTTCCCGATATCTCCGAAACTTATTATCGTCTCGAACTGAAATTTGATACACTGCTGTGAAATATGAAGCTCAAAGTGTGAGTGGAATTTTTTTTGGATATGTTTTTTTTTTTTTTAATTTACTGACAATATGATCCTGACGAAATTTGGCTCAAAGTTGCGCGTCGTTATACTCCACCTAACTACCAAGTTTGAATCCAATCGCTCAAGTAGTTTCTGAAATAAAAAATAAATAACTTCAAAATTTCTAGTGCCTATAACTCCGAAACTATTCGACCGATTTGGCCCATTAACGAACTTAGCCGCGGCATTCTGATGCGCAACCTATCCTGAAAGTTTCAAGTAGCTAGCTTGCTTCTGTCGACAGTTATCGTGTCTACGGACGGCCGGCCGGACAGAATCAATTTTGACACCGGATTCGTCATCAGTGAGTCCAACCTAGTCGATTGAGACCATTTTCGGCTCAATCATCCAAAATTACAGACATTTGGACAAATCGATAGCAGGCTGTCCGCCTAGAACATGCGCGCAAAAAGACGCATTCGAATTCGAAGACTACGAATTCATACTATTTTGTATGAATCCATACTTTTTTCTATGAATTCATACTTTCTTCTATGAATTCATACAAACATGTATGAATTCATACATAACTTTATGAATTCCTCAATAAAATTCTACCATGGTCCCTCTACGCTTTCGTACTTAGGAGTTCCATCTCCGAACAATTATAATTGTGCGCAGGCCTCACAGGAAGTATATTCAAGGGCATTCAAGGCGTTAGGGCGTCAAGCGTGCGCTTTTTGCAAGATCATATTCAGCGATGATAAAAGTAATGATGCGCTTCAAAATTGATAATAGGTACTTTCCACGCTCTATGAATCGATAAGGTTTCCTTTCCGTTTGATTCGTCTCAGAGAGGCCAGTAATGATATTCCCATTAGATTTTTTAACAAGGCATAGTTAGTGGTTTCCGAGGAATAAAAAGAAAATGAAGTTATTCCTCGACACCCAGGAAATGAGCTTGAACGCTCATCACTGAATAGATAGTATAGTAGTTTTCGATCATTAGGCCTCAAGTGATTATTGGCTATAACTGAACATCGAAATCGTTTCCTATATTCGACATAATTGGACATTAGCCATTTGACAGAACTTTAACTGGGAGATTAAAAGTTTTCATGAGGTATAATTGAATGATGGTTCAGGTAGGAATCCGACGAGTTTATTAAATAATACACATCGTGCATCTGGATTAGCTCCTACATTATTATCAGCTGATCGTAAACACAATAACTTCCGGACGAAATACGATAACTGTAAAGCAGATTTGGAGGTCAATTCAGAAAGCCGAGTTCGTGAATGAGCGAAATTCGACGATAATGAGTCCGTAGGTATAAACCCATTCAAAATTTGATTTTTTGAATATTACCGAAAATAAAAATTTGATCGAATTAAAGCTTAGGATGTATGTGGTTGAAAAATGTCAGTTTGAAGTTCATGCAGAATATCATGAGGACTATATGATAAAAAGAACGCAAAATCTACCGGAAAGCAAAGAAAATATGATATTAAAGTTTTTTTCTCTTGCTGGCATGATCATCACCAAATTCCTCAGAATTAAGTGCATCGGCAAACTTTTTACGAAGTTTGAATCTTATCGGATTATTATTTCTTGAATTATGAAAAAAATTTTTAGAATTTTTGTTTGATTTACTGATGATTGGATCCCTACGATATTTTGCAGATTGGCATTCTTCTGCTGATTTCCAAATCCCGATATGATAGAATCAGTAATTTTTTAAATGTAAAATATGAAATTTTTTGTCAATTATAACACGATAACTGCGAAACTTCGCAAAAGTTGGCACATCAGCATATGACAACTAGGTAATTGCAAAGTGTCAAGTTGGTTCGTATTAGTACTTTTTAAATAATCGAGGACATAATGACGATTATAAATACATTTATCTATTTATTTATCGTCCCAATATTCCCGAAAGTAAGTAACCGATCAGACTCTAATTTACTATTGTACACTGTTGTCAGATATTGACTCAAAAGTCTGAAACAAATGTGATCGAAATCTGACTGGCAGTTTCCTGAGAATTTTTCCCCTTTTGATTTTCGGAGTTTTTTTTTGAATTCTTGCAGATATACGACTTGATTTTCTGTAGGTTCTGTAGGCATTTTACTACTGGACAACAAGTTTGGATCTGATTGTATAGGTACTGCTTGAGATATTGGGGAAACAAAAATTTCGGGTGGATTTTGCCCATTAACGATCTCAACCGAATTATCTCAATTCCAAAGTGATGCTAAAAATTGCACCACTCTGGAAAATTTCCCTCGAATGTTTAGAGTAGGTACATAAGGAGGGACTTCCGGCCAAACGGATATTATTGAAAAAAAAAATGACAACGTTCATATTCACTGAAATAAACCTTTAAAAAGTGCACCACTACATATTGAACATATTATATAGGTTTTTACTCCCAGTATATGAAAAAAAACTACTGAAAATTAAATGAATTCAATGCAAAATCCTCCAGGATAACCTTCAATTGATATTGGTCAGATTGATCGAAATAATTAACCTCTGAAGTACAACTGCCCAAGCATGTTTCCTGAAAGCCACAGGATGGCTTCTCGAAGAGATTAAATTCAATTTATAATTCTACGTGTTGGAACATAGATATCTCCGATACCTTCGGTTCTTTTTCTATCGAATATCGTGACTTATGGTACATTTCAGACCCTACTTCGACTCAAAACAGTATACACGATCGTCTTATTCGTGAATGTTAAGCCAACAAATACCTATTCTTGTACGTGAATCTTGTACACTAGAACCAACCGAAACGTGATCCGTCTGTTTGTCTCATCCTTGCTATAAGCGGCTTCAACATGCTCATCTTTCTTCAGATGGTATCTCATTACAAAATGGAAATTGTTGCTATCTTCCAGACTTGCCGTAGTATTTGATCTGAAAAAGGTGCCGCGAAGTCCTTTTGCTAACTGTGACATCCTTCTGTATTGTCCTTACGAAGTCCTTCATAGTGCATAAATCAAGGAATCTATCTTAGGGACCATTTGATGCTGAAATGGAACCATCTAACATTAACTTCTCTTGCTGACGATGCCATATTTGGATTAATCAATCCCACAGAAATATTATATTATACATCTGGGATTTCTTGCTTTCGGTGAGAGGAAGTTCTAATTTAATCAGATTATATCCATCAGAGGATAGGTTTTTGCCTACAATATCTGATAAAGAAATATTAAAAATTCTAGAAAAAATGTTGCACATAGTTGGGGTTCGGAATTTTTCAACTAATTGCGAAGTTTCAATCTGATTGTATTTATACTTCTCGAGATATTACAAATATCATTAGGCCATTTTTCCAATTAATTCAAATCACTACATCGAAGTGTAATGACTATAATAGATCTATCTATTCATGCCAAACCTTTCAAGAGGCTCAAATAAAAGTATAGAATAACGTTAAGTTCTTGAATTCAGTCCTCACGATAACCAGATGCGAATCTAATTGAGAAATATTCGGATGGCAGAAAAAGAACGTCACGAGGCCTATAGATGGATGAAGTCTCTTGAGATGATTATCTGGTGAGAATGGTGTGAAATTGATGGAAAGTAGGCCTTGGAGATTCCTAGCAGTTATCGATAACGGGAGGATTGAGCACTATTAACAACTAGAAGTCCCACCCGGCTCCGCGCGAATAAACAGTTCAGGTGTCAGAAGATGTTAGGAACTCTTATTCTATGTTCTCAATTTCGATTTTTGCGCGCATGTTCTGGGGAACAGCGTGCTATTGTTTCGTCCTGATGTCTGTAATTTTCGAATTTTGAGCCGGAAATGGTCTCAAACGACTAGGTTGTACTCACTGATAACGAATCCGGAGTCAAAATCGGTTCTGTCCGCATGATTACGGCCGTTCGGAAACTCTATCAACTTGAAAATTGCAGGGTCAGTTCCATGTCAGAATGCGAAGGTTAAGTTCGTTAATGGGCAAAATCGGTCGAACGGTTTCGGAGTAATTCATTGCATATAAAATTTGCAAGCTTGAAATCCTTTACTTCATTCAAAATGACTGCGTCAAGGTTCATGCAAAATTTAGTGAAAAATGGCTTCGAATTTGAACAAGCTCGCGAAAGATTTTAACTACATGTACGTGTTTCTCTAGAAATAAAGAAGAGCACCGACGTAAAGTCAGAAGCTTTTGAGCGCTTGTTCAAATTAGTAGTCCAACGCAACTTGACCTCATGATAAAATGTTTTTTGAGAAATTTTGACTTTATTCTCGGCTCAAATACCAGTTATTTGCACAAAATGATAACCCCAGAAAAAAAGCGTGTAGAAGTTTTTCTTTCTGTTTTTCACATGGTTAAATGATATTTTTTTTTCAGGTGTGCAACGCTGTATATATTCGACTCAATTGGACTCAACCCTTATGTGCCTGCCCTTCAAGGTACAGGGATCCATGTTCAGCATCTTTAAATGCTGATGATCTTCATACAACAGAGCTCATGGTGGAGAGAAAATCAAAGGTGAATTCATCTTGGGAGATAACCCAACTTTACTCTGAATGAAAAAAAACAGGGCACAACTACTCTCTAATCCACAATACTTTCGGCAAAAATGTATGTTTCGGAAACAATGTTTTCCTCGTTAAGAGACATACCTGTACTGATATGCCTGGCCATATTATTTTTGAAATTTAATTGGACGTTGATTCACAGGATGATCTCAAACCTCTATGATTGAAATGTTTTGGGATACATATACTCCATTCACTTTTATGAACCATCCCGGTTGGCCATGAAATTCTGACACATTTCACCGAGTATATTTTGAAAATGTTAGGTTATAGTCATTTTCCTGTCAGATAACTACACAACGTTGTCCTCTCTATATAGAGGTCGTAGTAATTACGTATTTTTCGAAATGTGAATTTACTTTAGAAAATAATGAATTTGAGAAAAAATTATGTGAATTCAATAATTCCGAAGACCTGGCGAATGTTGAAGAATTTTTTCTCTGTTAACACTGGAAATATTTCAGGTATATAAACATGGTTGGAAGATTCAGTTATGCTATTTTCTTGTACGAAAATCATGAATCGATGAGTGTTGGAATTTCACTAATTTCATTCAGACAAAAAATGAAACTACTCAAATAACCCTGCAGTAAAACTTCTGAATGAATAGACAAACCTATGGAATTCCCTATTTTTCGAAATTCTCAAGAAATAAGCCTACAGAAGACATTTAAATACCTTGTTGCACAACTTGAAATACTCCAGTATGAAAATGTTGGATAGCTTGTGGTTAATTATTGATTCCAAATTATCAGGGTTACTAACAGAAAAAGCAGATTTCACATTTACATAGCACTTCCTGATACTTTGTCTCTGCTTCTTCAAAACTACCTTCGGCATTTTTAGTTTCCAAGCTTGATGATTATGTTGAGATTGAGAGTAGAAATTGGCATTTGGCAACTCTCAGAATTATTTTGACATTGCCGATATTTCACGAGTGCCAACCTGCGTCAGTTTTAAGTAAAAAAAAACTTGATAGACCTAAATCATGGCCAACCAGGATAGTTTATAAAATTGAATGGAGTATAGTGATGATTAATAATCAGGATGAAACATGAAGAGCTATCCATCTTCAAGCATTTTTTCGCCTTTTTTCATGGCTATTTGTTGTCTGCACGTCCCCTAGCGTCTTATTATTTAAAATTTGAATCAAACGACTACACGAATTCGATGGCAAATTCATCTCTGTTCAGCCGATCAGCCTACGCAAAGATAACTGAAAAAAACCTAGAAAAGCACTGCCATGAAGACAGCAGAAGGAAAATCCAGAAAAAAAAAGTTATCGCTCTTTTCTATGCACAAAAGCTGATTATCCCCGACAATTCTTTGGAGTGCTTTATGGTGAAAGTTTAGTTCCAATCTTCGCGTATGGTTACTGTGCGATTTAATCCTTAAAAATCCAGGATAATCGGTGAGTTCCTTCGCCAGTACGCAATTATCATCGACATAAAATAATTAAAATTTCTATTGAAAATGATTGAACAAGCTTTATTGGATAAGTTAACAGAATAATGGTTTGGTCATTTCCAACATTGGCAAATTATCTTATAGAGAATAATTACACGAGACCATTAGGTATAGGAGAGATAAGATTATGTTGCCTGATAATGAACGTTCAGGATGTAAAGAACACATTCTCCAATTTAAATTTTATACGAACATGAAAGCATCTTCATGATATTTGCTGATGTTTTTCGTTGAAATTGAAGATACGATCTGTTTGCTTACACCGTCACTTGCATCTCGATAATCTCATTTGCATAAAATACCATCTTGATAGGACAAGAACTGAATTCATTGAAGTCAACCTAGAATTCGAATAAAAACCAGGCTGCAATTACTTTAACAGTTAAGTAATTATTCATCAGTATTTAAACGTATAATGCGCGATAAATATCTGCGAACAGCAATTTGATACGAACGCGTTTTCTAACTTGAAGATGCAGTATTTAAGAGCAAACAATACCGCGAATATAACGGGGTGACTTCTAGAGACCAGGGTTCGTTTTTTTCAAAAAAAATTTTCGGTTGAAAAAAATCGTGTAGGTATGAGCAGGGTTGCCACTTTTTTAAATTCTAGAATTTTCGGGAAAATAAAAACTGAAATGGGGTGAAAAATGGAAAAAAAACTAACATCGCGCATTCCCACTAAAGAATTAAGCTCATCCCAAAAAAGTTTTTCAAAAAATACTCACTGAAGCCTACAAAACGACACCCCGTTATCTCCTATGAACAAAGGAATTTCTCCGAATTCTAGTATTTCACGCTCCGATAGGCAACGTTTAAGCATGTACACCGGGTCCAGTGGCCTGACCTTGAGATATAAGCGAGGTTTGATGACATTCAAATGTGGCTGTGTTGCCCAGCTGTAATTTACTACCACGTGGTATTGTTTCCTCTTAAGGATGCACTAAAAAGCATTTGTGAGCATTACTTAAATAACACACATATGTATTGGTTTCTATTTATTTTGAGTTGACACATGACGTGCTTAGTTTCGTTGTTTCTTCTTCTGATTAGACAACTGGTTCAAGAATTGGCTTCAACCCGTGTTCAAGAGAATATCTGGGGTGAGAATAAAGGGTGTTTCGAATTGCGCGGTTTTTTCAAGAATACATAAAATATAGATGGCGCACTGAATTCGTCTGGGTATTTCAACATTTCAGAAGTGTGATGTATGACATTTATTAAAATGCCTTCGTACACGAAACAACAACGCGTTCAAATTGTTGAATTATTTTATGAAAATCAGCGTTCTGTGAAAAGTGTTTTTAGAATATAACGTGAATTTTATGGTTTACACAATCGTCCATCTCAAAGCCCTATTGGTCGAATTATTAAAAAATTTGGAGAGAACGGTTCGGTGGAAGATCAAAAAAGTGAAAAACAAAGTCTTAGCGGTCGTTCACAAGAAAATATGGATTTGGTTCGTGAAAGTGCTTTTTAGAGGATATTCACAACAAGTTGGACTTAGTGGGTCCACAACAGGGCATATTCCACACAAGGGTTTAGCTCTGAAGGCATATAAGGTTCAAATAACACAGGAACTCAAGCCATTAAATCGTTCAAAATGATTTATTGAGACAAACATTTCCTGGACGAATAATCTCCGGAAACGGCGATGTCAATTGTCCACCAAGATCATGTGATTTGACAACGATGGACTTTTTTTATTGGGGTTATTTGAAAAGCCAGGTCTATCAGAATAATCCACAATCGATTCCTGAACTAAAGGATGAAATTATTCGTGTCGTTAGTGAGAAAGAGCCTCAATTATGTGGAAATGTCATTGAAAAGTTTAACAAAAGAGTGGACGTTCTTAGAGCTGCAAGAGGAGGCCATTTGACAGATATTATTTTTCGTATATAAATGTCATAACTGATACTTCAATTATCAATGAAAAGTTTTCGAAAATGAATGCGAATTATGTGTTTTATTTATTCTCAATAAAAAACGCGAAATTTGAAACACCCTTTATATCATATTTCTGTTATTTCCGGAGGAACCAACTGGGCTCCTAGGAGATTACAATCGAGAACTTTGACTAAATACTGGTGAATTTATACTGGTATGTAAAAAGGGGTACATGTGTAACATTATAGAGCAGTTTTTATTACTTTGGAAAAACCATTGGTCTTGTAGGCGTACAGACGTAATATTCGTGATATGGATGATTCTGTCTGGTCATTGAGTAAATTTTCTTGTATTCTTCAACCGATTTATTTCTTAACTTTCTATTAAGTTCAACTTCAGACCTTTATTGTCGTCAAAATCGTGCTTATCCTGTATCAAGTGTTCTGCATACGTGTGCAGAACACCAATGGAAAAGCACGATTTTGTCGACCTTTAAGGAGTTACACAAAAGACATAGAGGTCTGAAGCTGAACTTATTAGCAAGTTTAGAAATAAATTGGTTGAGAAATACTGTGAATTTACTCAATGACCAGACAGAATGATCTAGATCACACCTATTGAGTTTGATCGCCTGAAAAACCAATGGTTTTTCCAAAGTAATAAAACTGACCTATAATGTTATACCTATACACCCTTTGCGAAACACCACGAAATCACCCGAAACCAGTATCCAGTATAAAATCTCGATCGTACAGTTCTCGACAGAACTATTAAAAATTAAATAAAATTGTTTCTTCATGAAAAACTCCCTTGCATATTGCAGGATTAAACTGTTTGTCAAGTGCAGTTTCTTGGAAAACAGATTGCCTAATGAACAATACAGAAACAATACAAACGATAAACAAAGCCAACTGTGACGTGTCAGATTACAAATCTGACTCTTTCATCAGACAAAGGAGAAAATAAGTTATTTTCTTTCGATTTTTCATTTGTGTTGAGACTTTTGTCAAATTGACATTGTTGGGAGAACACAGCAACACAGATTCATTTGGTTTGATAGTTTTTAAATTCTACCTCTTTCTTAAGTAGATTCAGCCAAATAGGGTCTATTTCTACAAAACAATGAGCAAAATGACTCTCTCCATTTAACAAAATGCAAGAGGACTCTCCAATTTTCCTTTCCAAATTATCTGATTACAACACTAGATATTAGGAGTGAAAACCCAAAAAAAACTAAAAATGATACGAAATCCTCCAAAAATAAGCTTTAATCGCTACGGAATGAGATTGCCCACTAAATCCCCTCAAATACGGTTAAGAAACAACTCTTTACCCAGTTTTCTTATAGAATCTGAAGAAGCTTCAACGAAGCGAATAGCGTTATTTCTCAACTCAAAATAAATAAAATCAATAATGTGTTTTACTTAAATATTATACAATAGAATTAGATTTTCACAGGATGAAGGAAAGTGGTTTTTTGAAAAAACTCTATTCAACTGATGCCGACGTTTCGCGGATATATTTCCACTTCTTCAGGGCTATAACAGAGAAAATCGAAAACAAACTTAACTACTGATGATGGTACAATCGAAAATTACAATAATTTTTTTTTTTTTCCTTGAAGAATAATAAACTAAAATAATGTCCATCTATATCGAGTATTATCGAGTATGTGTGAAAATCTAATTCAATGATGAACTTAGTAGGAAATGAAACATCGGATTCTATTATACAATAGATTTCTGTATAGTAAAGACCAACATAATCCGAAATTTGTGGGAAGCACAAACATATGTAACTACACTTGAAGTTCAGTCAAGATGGGATACCATTCGTGTACTCGAGAATGTTGGGCAAATTCTCGGTTTCCGCATTTTTGTTGCCAGAAAGAAGGATGGATACGCTCAACATAACAGCACCTTTGATGACTTAGTTAGCTGAGGAGAATTTTCAATACAAATATTTACTGCAGCTTGGTAATTACATACCGCAGGCAAAGGCCTGACTTCGGCAGAAACGCCTTATATTTATCTTTGCATGTAATTTAGGCACGACGTAATGCACTTTTGGTCCTTCGGTGACCCCTGGAGCAACCCACTTGATGTTTATTCTAAGAATAGTTATCGAATAGGTCATCTAGCATTGCCTTACTTGGAATATTGGGGACACTGCGAGAATGGCAACAGATGAATCTGCAGGAAATAAGCAAAGGTTTTATTCCAGTCATTAAGTTCTTTCTTTCAGTATTGTCCCGTTTGATTGAATCTCTGCCATCCTTGAGTTAGGTGTTCTTTGTTCTCTTTCTGTGATGACAGAACATGTTGCTATTTATGGAGGATATCAACAATGACGATTAAAGCTTATTTTGGTAGAATTTTCTATCATTTTGTAAGTGATTTCTGCGGTTTCACTCCCAATTTCTGAAACAGAACTATTAGAAATTGAATAAAACTGTTTTTTAAAGAAACTGCAGGGCAGTTTCTAGGAAAAAAAATTGCCTAATGAACAAAACCGAAACAATGCGAACGATCGAATAAGCGAACTGTAACGTTTCACAGTCCAAATCTGACTCCTTCATCAGGCAAACGAAATTATTTATAGGATTATTTTCTTTTGATCTTTCGTTTTCAGAATCTCCTGAACATGGTCCATGTTCCAGTGAAACTACTCTCTCCGTTCCAAAAAATGCAGAAGAACTCTTTATGTTTTTTTCCAGATCATCTGGTTCTGACATCAGTATTTTTGTATTTATCGTATGATTTCCAATTGTCGAACATACATGGTTCGCTGTTTGGGATCTTTGTATGTCTCTATTCCTCAGGTAGTTTTTGTATTATTGCTAACTGATATTTAATTTTCAATAGTAAACACCTACAAAATATTGATATCAACAATATAACGCTTTAATGATTAAGGAATTTTACACCATACCGTTACTGGCGATTTTTTCCCTTAAAAATATGGAAAATTGATGGTTTTCAACAGTTTTTGTCCTCTTACCTGTGAAACCTAACTGCAAAAAGAAAATTTCGTGTAATCCTTTGGAATTGAATATGTAACAGATTGAGTCGCCTTGGAAGGGAATACAGGATGTCACGAGAAATGAAACATAGGTAGCTTCTGGTAGAAAAATCACGATTTTGGCAAATCTTTTGGACCTATCAATTTTCTGTTTCAATGGTACATTTTCTCACATGAAAACCATCATCACATCATATCACCCCTCTGCATAGCAACCTCACCCCCAAGGAAGATGGGTCATGTGATATGTTGTTGAAGAGGCCATTCCTTCAGAATATGACAGTTGAATATTTTCTACTTTGAAAACTGAATAACATTCAATTTATCTGGGGCTTAAGATGATAACCAATTCTAAAGGGACAATGCTGGAGGAAAATGTTCGGAAAAACGAGATAAGTGTCCTGTAGATTATCCCTTCAAATTTTATACCTTGGTATAAATCTTGCTACAACTTTCGACTCACATTCTGGAATATTTCAGGGAAAGTTCGGCTACAAAAGGAAAATTCGAGCCAATACAAAGGTGTCCCAAGTTATACGCAGGATTTGAATTGCCTACCTTGTACATAGACTGTTGAAAACGCTGAAAAAATCAATTTGACAGATGACACGATGAAACACTGTGTTTAAATTATTGAACATCATATCTGAAATGATGAAAGATTGGTGGCTTCAGTTCGGAGATGTCCTACGAAATTTGGTCGGAATATTGTTTGAACTTCATCAATTATTTTGCGATTAACTGGAAAATTCAGGGAGATTGGATCGGTTCAAGCAGCGTGAGAGAGAACAGTGTTGGTGAAAATATAGGAACATCTTACGCATACTTTTTGATAGTTCTGCAAGGTAGATTGGGTGTCACGTTTCGTCCTGGCTTAGCCCAGGAGAACTATTCAGGGCATACTCCAAACTCAGCCATTTAATGCCGGCGCCTACGTCAGGGGAAAGATCGTTGGAGATAACCAGAGTAATGAGATCTTGAAAGGATCTGCTGGGTAGTGCGTAAGTGCTAGCGCCCCCTGCACGTTGACCGAAGCGGCCAGGCGTAACAGACAGGTAATGAGACACAAGGGATGAAGTAGGGCGCGCGTCACTTGAGTGTGGGCTGAATGAGGCTGCTTCATCACAAAACTCAATGAACACAACAACTGGAATCAAATGAAAATGCACGGCGGAGAGAGCTCGCAGAATGGAGCAGTCAGCATCAAGTGGATGCTGATTTTTTTCACAAAAAACGATACCATTTCGAAATTGAGGCAGGTTAAGCAGTTATTATTATGGATGTTCGATACCACGACATGTCATCCCAGTTCTATCTGACGAAATTGGATGATATTGATGTGACCAAAATGAGGTTTCAACAGGACGGTTCCTCATGCCATACAGCTCGTAAAACGATTCAGTTTAGAGTCTACACTAATCGTTTAAGATATCTGGACAAAGTTATAACACATTTGACCTATAGAATAAGCGCAAAAATACGTTCAAGAGATCATTTGATTCGGTTATAACACTTTGAGTCAACGGAGATTATAAAAGGTCAGTATTCGTTCAACTAGGGACAACTTTCAAGAGTATGAACATGGTGGCAACTCATTGAAATTTAATTACAGTCGCGGTTGCTCTCAACCAACAAGGTATATCATATTATAAGTTAGGGGCATAAACACGCACCTATACATCAATTTCAACCTTGAATCCAACAATGTAACTAACTCTCGAAGAGCACATCTTTTAATTGCAATCTTGTATCTGCAGTCGTCTCAGAATCTTCAACAAAATGTATACAATAGATTTCGCCATGGTTGGCTTGTTAAGTTAGGATGCGGATAATTGTATTAATTATTGATAATTGTTTAATCTTCCTGATTTGTAATGCTCAACTTGGGAGAATCGAACGGAAATGCATATGTAAATGCACAGTGAATACCTAGCAATTAATAACGTGTAAGGAAGGCAAAAAAAGTGGTTTTGAGACACAGTTAAATTACAGGCAACCATGGATGAAAACACATGCCAGAGATGCAATCTGAAAGATCATCTCGAAGACTTACAAATTCATAGAATTCATGAAGAACTTTCTTCTACTGTACTGCACAAGTTTTATGGAAAGTGGTAATAAACGAAGAACGTTTTTGGATCACCCAATTATGATACTTCGTGTCAGATTCATTTGGCATTAACGAAAATTTTTAGAGTTGAGTTTTCTCTGAATAATTGAAAAAATAGAGAAATGATGGAGTTGAAAGCGTTTTGTAGGGATTCATTTCAGATATATTTTGCACAGGATCGGAGATATCTATACATGTGGTTGGGAAGAGGCAAAATAGAAATTTTAAGAGCCATTCCATTGTCGAATGAAGGTAAGCGCTACTCCCTCTGGTGGCTATCAGAGTAACCCGAGGTACAGGGATTATTAGTGACAAGTTAAAAGAAATGTCAAGAAAATGGAAAGTTTATGCATTTTCTTTGGCATTTGTGTGATTTTACAAGTGTTTCTACTGAGGAAAAGCAAACTCAAATGTCCCTTCCCACAGCCCGGTGAAAAATTTCGAGTTTGGGTGAAAGAAACTTCTTTTAACAAGACGGGCCTCAAAGTGTTGAAGAATCGATAAAAACCTTGTACCTAAGGTTCTTAAACTGGCCACCGTGGCGCTGCAATCTTGAATTCAGACGCCAATAATTCAAACAACACTAAATCTATCGTTTCCGAAATACGAATGATGGGAATCGAATTGCAGCCACCCTGTATATCTTGACATGCCTCATTGCTCTTTAATGTGCAACGTTCTCCCAGTACATTTCGTTGAATGCGATGAAATAGTATCTGCTCCTAATGGACAGTATTATTGAGATAATTAAGTAATTTATGTTTGCAGAATATAATTTATTTTATTTCTCTTCAGGTGGTACCATAATTTCTTCTTTATTTCTGGGTGGCTCGTTTTAATGACGAAACAAGTTATAGAAGCAGTTTGAATGATTTATTATTTTTCAGTGGTGAATATTCATGAAGAAGTAAGATTTGTACTCTGAAACGTTATAGTTCGTTTTGTTGATCGTTGGCATTGTTCCGGTATTGTTTATTAGGCAATCTTTTTTTCCTGAAAACTGTCCTTGTCAAATACTTCAATCCTGCAATCCGCAAGGGCGTTTTCCATAAAAAACAATTTATATTCAATTTGAACAGTTCAGTTTTCAATCAAGAACTAGATTTCAGTTCGATCTAATCTGTATTATTCGGAAATATTGGGATAATAAATTTTTGAATGAATATATTTACCGAAATCATTGTCAGATTTCACCAATGCACGAGTTCGATCTTCGTAACTAAGCCTTTTCAAATGACAACCTCTATTTTTGACAGTGCCATCGAAAAGGGCATACTTTTCTGCACAAAGAGCGTGAACATTTTTGACATATTAGATAGGGAAATTTCTGAGAAAACAGTATTGTAACGGTTTAAAATTAATTCATTCATTTCGGTCAGTTGAAGAAACTAATTAGTTGAGTGTTCAAAGTGAAGTTCTTCCTAGCTTTAAAAAGAATCTTCCCGGCACGCCAGTGGAAGAAAATTTTTTCCAAGAATTTATTCCTTACTTCATGCACACACTGTATATTGAGAAAATAATAAACCCTTGTGTAAAATTTGCAGCGTTTTTTACGCATTTATTGAATGGTATCTCTGTTTTCTTCTAGGCTCTCACCCTAGTGAAGACATGCGAGCCAATATCAGAGATGAGGATCTGCAGAGCACCTAGAGATTGGTCTCTTCTTGCCCTCCAGAATATAAGAACCGGCAAATCCCATTACTTAGTAATATGCCGATGCCCTGAATCTAGAATATTAGGTGAGTTTTTCGAAGAATCTCTATAGAGTGGTAATTAAGTGAAGGCTGTTCTGAAACTAGATTATCTCATTTGAAAATACCTTCTTTATATAGTTGTTTACTGTACAAGGAACGGTTTAAAGATTCATATCATTTTGAATTCCACTTAAATAACTTGAGTATAGGCGATGTTCGCATTATATACCGCATAGCAATTTCTTCTTCTTCTTGACATATGCCACAACGTAATTATGTAGCCCAGAATATTGCTATTTCAATGCAGAATCTTTACCATAATACTTTTATGTACCAATTCCTCAGGTTCAAATACGCACATCAAAGAAGTAAATCGTGGGAAATTCATTTGAAATATGTGACTGAAGAAACTTGGGTAGATGGAAATTTTCCATTTCATGAGGCTCTAAAATAGCTATAACTCGGAATCACCTATTATACGTTTACGTTATGATACAGTCAATTTAACAAACAGTGAATGAGGAAATAGAAATTTCCCTTTCTAATTTGAATAAAGAATGGACTACAATTTTAACTACTTACGAGTCTACTTGATATATATATATGTATATATATTCTTTTGAGATGAGCAGTTCATTCTTTTATATTAAACAATGTGTCATAACAGTATTAGAAGAAGAAATGTAAACGGGGTACCATACAATTTTACGTATGATACAAAAACCTCAGGAAAAACTCTGTCTCCCCGTATAAGTGTAATGAAATTATTGTTTGTTATTGAAGGGCTTCTTTTTCATCGACAAAATTTCTTCTTTTCTATTCGATGCAGGTTAAAATCTTGAAATCACACCTGAAAACAAAAAAGGAGACGAAAAATCCAATATGAACTAGTAAATGATTCAGTACTCATTAAATTTATTTGAAGTTAACGATCCATCTCAAAAAAGAATCAGACACCGAATGAATCGCCTCGAAACCATCGCCGAATTTATATATTCCACAACTATTAACTAAATGTTCTATTGTTTCCTCTTCTCCGCACACGCACCTTGGACTTTAGACCGAATTCCATTTGAAGAGGAAACTATTGAAGCGACCATGACCGGTTCTAAGTCGATTCAAAATGCACCAAATTTTCCTAGGAAGATTAAAACCATGAACTTTTTCTGAAGGATCGCTGATAAAACCTTCGTTGAAAACATTACA
The DNA here is from genome assembly GCA_958510865.1 of Myrrha octodecimguttata. NCBI lineage: Eukaryota > Metazoa > Arthropoda > Insecta > Coleoptera > Coccinellidae > Myrrha > Myrrha octodecimguttata. The sequence continues at coordinate 30,362,491 of OY294065.1, read as the reverse complement.
CGAATTCCATTCCGAACGCCAAATTTCTTTGTCACTTTTATTGGTGCAAAGAAAATCGTTAATCCATAAAGGTTTACGATATTTCAATCTAGCAATTTCAGAATCCGGAATATAAGACATGATTGGGAATAAATTCGGAAAGGAATGTTATTTATCCCAAGACTTTATCACTGCAACATGTTTACGAATATGGGGCGGTACAATATTTGAGAGAACTGGTAACCACTGTTGTAAGGGTGTAGATCTTATGGTCCCACTAATGATTCTCATGATTTACTTGATAAAGGTTATTGCAATTAAACAATTTTGAAGTTTCAAAGATTTTTGAAAGTGTTGTTCACTACATTTCATTTATCAAAGGAATAAATTTTAAATTTTTTATCAAAATTCTAAATCAGCTGAATCCGTTTGTTATCAGGTGTTAGTGAGTACACGTGGTAAGATTTCGGCATATAATATAGGATAGACGCTACTGAGGATTCTGAATCGAAACACAGAAGATGAAGCACTGTATCTTGTATTATTTTTATATTGTATTTTATTATGTTACCGTTTTCTCAAATCTTTTACTTCGAACATTATATGTCAGTTGATAAAATAATAAAAATACGTAGTACGTTGAAGACATAGAAGTATATCGTAAGATATCAATATCGAAAGATATTATGTGACAGAAAAATATGTATTTTTTTTAAAGATTGTGCTCGAGGGGACTTTTTAAACCCAATGATGAAGAATTCTAGCTTCAATGCGCTTGTTTCAGGGTACAAGAACGTTCTGATTCTCCCGAATTTTCGAATTTCGGCACGAACATTTCTGTGGTGAATGTACAGTTTTGAAATCATCAATTTCGAAAAAATTTGTGTTAATTTGCCAATCATTGGATTCGAACATGTGAACTGTTGTGTGTTGGTATTCTCCAACTAAATTCTAAGTTTCAATCAGGTAGCACAAGTAGTTTCGGAGATATTGAGGAAACCACCACAAAGATCCAAATGAATATAACTTGAAAGTCATTTTTCCAATTTGGCCCATTAACGAACTTAACCTACCCTGAAAGTTCAAGTCGCTGGGGTTTTCTTTTCTCAAGTTATCGTGCACACCGTGAACCCGACAGAATCAATTTTGACATCGGATTCGTCATTATCCAGTCCAAGCTATAGTCGTTTGAAACCACTCACTGGAAAAAAATCGAAGATCATAGTTATCGTTAAAATTCTGTTGAATCACTCAAGCCGCCATTATAAAATCGAGTATCAGATGTCAGTTTGATCAGATATATATTTTTGGAATTTTCGTGAAAATCCTTAATAGATGTGCTAAGACTGCGCGGTAGACCCAGGATCGAATCCCACTTTGGTATATATATTTTTTTGTCAATATCTCAAATGATAGCAATCTGATAGAATGCAAAAATGGCAGTTCTTTGTCAAGTAGCGACGCGACCAAATTTTTTAAGGGTTGTACCAATGAAAAAGTCATTAAAATGTGAAAATCTCAGGAATTTTCATTGAGTTGAATTCATCGAACGACTCACGCGTGATGCCGTGACCAAAGGAAATAGGGATTAATTTGTATATATATGGATATGCCGGGTGGTCCAAGTAGTGAAGTCAATAATTTTTTTTCAGGTTCTTCACACCTGGGGGTATCCAAAAATACCCCATGTATGTTACGCGATTCCTTGTGGTTTTCGAGTTATATTTTTTTTTTGTGTTTTTCAATTCATTATGCCAGCGAAGTTTCGAAAATTCATATCTTTTTATGTAGTTGGTATTTGGCAGAGATTTTTTGTAACATGATCGCCCTGAATGTTATTTTAATAAAAAAATTACTCAGCTTCCTGAAATTACTCAAAACAGGCTTGAACGCTAGAACTTTAGTTTTCAGTAGGATTCACTCGAAAATTCACTTTCAATTTCAAAATACAAAAAGGAGTTTTTATAGTTTCTGGCTTAGTTTAAAAACTTCGCACAGTACTAAACTACCAGAATCATAAGAAAAAAATAGTACTTTATTAGCCTTTTTTGGTTGTTATCGGACAGGTTATTTAAACCTGTGTAATAATCTCAATAATATAATAGAATAAGCCACGATTTATCCAATTCTAATAATAATTATTATATGCTCAGTAACTAAGGATCATATTGAAAATTTTTATGACTATACGGTAAAAATATCGATTTGATTTCTGTGATTTCGAAAGAATTATAAATTGGTATTATCACTCGGAAGAATATTATCTTGAATACTCATACATAACGATATGCTTGTTTTTTTGTTAACCTTAAGATTGAGCAAATTAATTGCGATCACTGAACCTTGAGGAATAAATAAAATCAACATGAAATTGCAAGTCGTGACAGATAAAAACAGTATCAACTATGCATTAATTTTCATTGCAGAGGGTCCGATGTCTCATGATCAGCCTACCTACGCCAGCGTTCCAGGTATCCGAGTCTATGGTATGATTTGCACAGATGACAACAGATCCAGGAGGGGATTCCCCTATAGAACAACGAGATCTCTAAGGAATGCACCACCTTTTCCATTCGAAAAAGCTTACGAATTCGCACTGAACGCCAACTGGGATTAATTTTGTTTCGAACATTCCGTCAAATTTTCGGAAAATTGAGGATATTTCTTGTATGAGTTGAAACGAGGAGAATTTCTAGTTTAATATCATTTTCCTGGATGTTCTATACGTGCAGTGCTGAGTAATGAAGATGAGTTCTGACTTGAATCCAGCTGCGTTTGCGAGATGGCGTTGGTTTCTATATAACTCTCCTAGAGGCCTACAAGTTTAAACTTAATGGTTCAGTGTATAATGTGAATTGGTTTCTATTTTCCCCTGTATTATTCGAATTACTTAGGGTGTGGTAAGAGTGGTACTGTGTTCCATATCTTCCTCAAGAAAACATAAATGGTGTATCAATTTGAAAAGCTATCACCAGCAATATCTCCAGGAAAAATCATGAAAAATGAGAAACAAGTAAACTTTAGTAAGCATAGGGGCATTTATACGTTTGGTCCCAACCAATTTGAATTAACCCTGTGAACACGATGACAGTAACCCCTAGAATCTTAAATTGGATGGAAGGTTGAGCAACACCTTGTTTTGATGGTAATTAAATGGCCAAACTCATATTGTGGAAAACATGTTTATTATGGCATCTGAAAGTTCTGTTTCTTTCACTTTTGGGGTTCGTTAGTATTCTAGAAATGCTATTATTGGACCCTTCAGTGGAAAATATTTCACCATTTTCATGTTTCATCCTAACTCTTGCTATCGTAATTATTCTACTTTTTCTCGGAAGTTCTAGCATAAAAGATCAAGATTTAAGTTTTCACTGTCTCATAGGGTTGATACAAATTGATCGGAATCAACCGTATAAAATGTACCCCGAAGACCTAAAGTTGACCTCTTTGTGCAAATTTTGAATGGAAGATTAGGCCCAAATATCAAGAGTGGTACCCTTTCAAATGGACACACTGTATAATTTTCCAAGCAGCCTACACTTTTTAACCTACGTGTTCAGTGAATAATGTGAAATGCTGTGAATTTCTTTTTCATCACCCGGTAAATTATTCGAATCATCCACGGTGTGGAAAAACATGGTGTTCCATATCTTCCTTGATGAAACATGATTGAATTTTTCAATGACGCTGTCTTATTGCTTCAGTTCTACAAAATAGTGTTACAGATTGAAAGGGTGTTCTATTTTTTCAGGGTGGATTGTTGGATCACAACTTTGTCACTTTTTCTGGCAACCTTTATTTTTTTATTCTTTTCATCATTTCACTTCATCAAAATCTTTTCTTCGAAATACTTGATGGTTTTGGGGATTTTAATTATACTAATCAATGAATATATTTGCGAAAAACTACTTCAACAGGACTCGGATCAACCTTAAAATTCCAATCATCAGTGGCAGATACCAATGAACCAATGAACAAAAAAAACCTCAAAAACCGACAATAATAAAAAAATATATAAATGAAATGATCTTTATGTTCACGTATGAATAGAAGAACTGAAAAAATGTAGGCTGTTCAGGAGAAAAGGCACACACTGTATAAGGTGCATAATTTCATAATGTAGCAATGGAGCAATGGGACAGAATTGTATTTCTATCTGTTTTCGCCAGCAAGATAGGTTAGATCATCCTGTATACATAAATAAAATGGGAATTTACTTAGTCATGTCATTTTGAATTTGTTCGAGAAAATTTTCAGTACAAATTGTGAAAAAATCCAATCATGAACAGCAGAGTATTAGTGCCTAAGTCAAATTATTCGAGCACGTATGTGTCCAGATGTGAAACCTTCAGTGTGCTACAAGCATCTTTCCAGTTTCAATTGATATGTGATTTGTTGTTTATTGAATGAGTGGATTGGTATATGGGTATTTGGGGCTTATTACAATATATTGATTACCAGAAGGGAATACCTTTTTTTTTAATCAGAGGTGAATAATCCATCGACTCATAACTAAACTCTGATGTTCTTTAGCTGATTGTGCTGAGAAAATATAAGAGCTTCAATAAAATTCGGTAGATTATTAACCCCCATTTTTGATTTTTGGTGGAAACTTGTTTAAGATGCAATATTTCTTTTTATTTATCTGTTTTTTAGTGTTGAAGAGATCTCCTCAATTTTCGACTGATAGAGTATTACACTTTTCGTGTTCTACTTTTTGTGTATCCCTGTGTGACATTTTAGTTTATTTATAACTTAATTACCTTATTATTAGACTGCCAAATCTATTTATTCTTATTTATTTTGCAATTGCAATAATTTCAAGTAAATATAAGTTTTAAAATGAAAAGTTTGTTTCAATTGTTTAAGATCTGCATATTCCAGAACCTGAAGACGAAACAGAATTCATTCAAAACATCTGAAAAAAATACCGTCGGTAGAGCTCGTTCAAATTCGTTTCCAGAGCGGCTCCCCATACAGGTAATTATCCAACCCGAACCATCTTGACTTCCTGATTGATCAATTTTGCTATCCTTTATGCGGGATATCTGTTAAATTTCGTACGAATCTTCAAGTCATCACCAACTCGAGGAATTCTGAATGTTGGAAATATGCAAACAGAATTTCGATTGATCTATGGAATTATTAGGTGGACCATTTTCGATTCAAAAATTACAGCCAATTGGGCAAAAAAACAACGCCCTTGTTCTCTAAAAGAATTTGGACGCTATCTTTTAAGGTATATTTTCCTTTTGTTTCGGTGAAATGATAATATATATCTTCTCGATATCAGTGTGAAATCTTTGTATTCTTCAGCAATGATATATGAGGACGCATTGTTCATGGTATAAACAAATTATCTGACTTTATTTTCTTCGGAATTAATCGTTTTTGGAAAAAGCGCTGACGTAAGGTCAGAAGTATTGACACGTATTTTCAAAAGGGCGATTTTCTAAATACTACAACAATACTGAGAAAATAACAACGAAATTGGGAGTTTTTTCTAATATTCCACAAAATGACATTTGGCACACTGTTGTTAAATATTAAACACAATTTATGTGTTATATTTCATAGAAATCTGATGGGTAAGAATTTTTTTTCGAATCACTAACGCTACTATCCTTATGAATCTTTGAATAATGTTTTGCGACTAAATTCTACTCCTAATCATACGAAGTGTCATTGCGATCGTATAATTAGTTCTAGATATTTTGATAAAATATCCTCGAAGATTCAAATGAGTATATCTCCGAAACTATCACGCCGATTTCGGCCATTAAAAATCCTAACCGTCGCTTTTTGATACCAAACCTATCCTGTACGTTTCAAGTGGCTAGATAGTTCCGTTCGAAAGTTCTCGTGGCAACAGCCACGAAAGTTCATGAGAGAGTACACCCTAGTCTCGTTCAAGACCATTTTCGGGAAAAATATTAAAACTTACAGACATTTGGGCAGAATGATCAGGCGTTGTTCCCCAGAACAAGAGCGTTAAAAGAATCTGGTAGAATTGTTCTTCGTCTTTTTAAATTATATACCGGAAAATTGATGATGATGACTTCTAATGTCGAGGTTATTGGAGTGAAACGATTAGGGTAAATTTATATTAACTCAAGTTGCTTTCATTTTAATATCCCAAGACGAGCGGGGATAGAGAAAACTACAGGGGATATCTATGAAGTTCCGAGAAATTTCTCAGATTAGTCTCATCATCTATCCGTTGAACTGCAAGTCATCTTTCCAAGAGACCCAACGATGAACTATTTTTTTGTTCTTTGTTGACAGTGTTCGAGTATTTTCACTTTCATGCGCGTCATTAGCTACAACATTCCAGCGAACGAACATCTTTCATATAAATGAGAGAATAAAGCCAGAAAGTGATAAGACTCTTGTTCATTTCCCGTATTATTCTTTACCAGCAATGCAACATTCATCATCTGGAATATGCATCAAACAAAAAAATTAATCTGTTCATACTAGGAGAATTTTTCGCTAATAACAATGAAGGTTTCAGAAATGTGAAAACTTCCATGCAATTAAATTGAGAATACAAAAACAGATATCGGTCAAGGAAATTATAGAAAATTTAGTCAAAAAATACAAATGATATTACAATCGAAGTATACAATGCAATAACAGATCGACAATGACTTACATAAAGAGTTCAGTTGGGAAATCTGGAATTTTCTTCATGAAATAGAAATAATAATTATTAAGCTGTCAATAAAATAATTCAGCAAAGATGTGGGTGAACAAAGGAATCCCAATAATACAAAATCGAGGATTTATCAATTACAAAGGATTGATTTCAATGCAACATAATATGTAGTACACATACATTCCGTAGTTTAGAGCGTAGAATAAAAAAACACCAGAAAAAGCATAGAATTAAAGCAAACCAGAAATCAACTGGTGTTTCAGGACATTGGAATATTGAATGGAAATTAATATTTGCTTTGTGATGACGATGTCATGTTACTGTACTAGTATTTGAAATGGACTATTTGGAGACCCTTCCAATTAAAAAATTCTTTGTGAGAAAGAAAATTTAACAATTTTCCGAAAACTCTTTGAAAATACTACTATATTAGAGGCTATAAGAACCATGGGTCATAATAATAGTGAAAGAACTTCATCAATTTTAAGTACTCCTCCGAAGACGGTTGTTTTAGATTTCTGAATGAATTATAAAGCATAAAAACTGTGTGTATACTAGTTAATTAGTTAATAATGATTGATGAGAAATTGAAAAAACTAGTGAAAACATTTAAGACTCAAGAATACGGAACAATAATCATTAAAACTACATAAATAGAATAAGCACAAGTATTTGAAAAATTTTAAACATACATTTCTGGTGAAAATAGCGAAACAAAAATAAATTAAGAATATTCGAGGATATTTCAGTATCGATTAAAGCTCATTTTGGCAGGATTTTGCATAATTTTTTAGGTTTTTTTCTGGGTTTTCTCGCCAAATGTCTGAAACTATTGAGATTAAATGAAAAATTGCTCTTTCATGGAAAGCGCCCTTGCGGACTGCAGGATAAAAATATTTAGGGCCGTTTCTTGGAAAACAGATTGCCTAATGAACAATACAGAAACAATACAAAAGATAAACAAAGCGAACTTTGACGTTTCAGAGTAAAAATCTGACTCTTCCATCAGACAAAGGAGAAAATTTAGGGATCAACAAGTGCATTAAATTTTCTCAAATTGATTACTTTTATTTTTTCAAATTTATTCCTATATGAAATACAGTTTCAGATATTGGGAGTGAAAACCCAGAAAAAAACCTAAAAAATATTTCAGTAAGTTTAAAGTCAAACGAGTTTTGCTTGTACTCAATATGAAATATGAGTAGGTTTCCTGTTTCGAAATTTCACTTGCTAGTTCGCTCCACTGATTTTGGTGGCAATTTGAAAATCAAAATTTTGGTGGTTTATGTTTTCAATCGAATCTTAATTTTTCACCAGGAAGGAATTGTTTTTTCTAAAAAGAAAATAATTCCAAACACTCTCACATAGATTCACGAAATCAGTTCTCTCAGTTCATTTCAATTTTATTATACCTAATTATGGTATTGGATCTCCCTAAATCACTTCAAATCTTGAAACTAGAGACTTATGTATGAATCCGTTCCTCTTAATCCTTCAACTGAATTTTTTTCCAAATAGTTTGCGAGTTATGAAAAAATATACTGAGGAATTACTGTTATATTTTGACGTTGGACAAATACGGTGTGTGGAATGCAGAATTTGATAGGTTCGAGCTGAATTAAACATTGACCCTTGTAAAAGTGAAATCGAAATACCCGAAACATCATCTTCATTCAAGTATAATCCATCTAGATCTATTAGAACCATAAATGCGAGGTAAGTCAGATTTATAGTTGAGATTATTATAGGTTCTACCACAGCCATACTACAATCCATTAACTTAATAGAGCTACACCGAAATTAGAATAAACGAAATCAACCACAGACAGACCTCACAATGAGAACCTGGTATACACTAAATTCTCGGAATTTTAATCTCTGATTATTCTGTAACAATTTAAGATGAAGCCTCAGATCATGACTTGGATCAATTAATTGTGCATATACCGTGACAACGTTCACGAATTCCATTTTGAATTTCCTTGTGGGCTTCAGAGCAAATGGCTACGAATTTATTCAACATTTATGAGATCTTCTTCCTGTTTTCCGGCAGCTTATAATTGAAGCGAAAAACCTTGTAGAAATTTTCCATTGGTGAAATTGTGACCTTGCAATGTGAAGGAGTTTCAAAATTATAAGTTGAGTTATAGTTTGAAGAAGTTCAACTACATTAAAACAAGATTTTTCCATTTGATGTATCTACCAAATTTGACAGTAATTATCAGTTGACAAGCCTGCGTCAGATACCATACATTAGGCCTCTAGCTGTGGATTCAAATATTTCAAAAGCTTTGTTTTGGTTCCGAGTTCAGAACTAACTGTTTAGGACGGTTTGCGTATGCGCAATTGCGGTTTTTTAGAACCAAAATCGCAAAAACGAACCGTCCCGAAAAGTTCTGATGTTCTGAACCTGGAACCAAAACCCCCCCCAAAACAGAGCTTATTACTCTATAAGACTGCGAAATACGGTCCTGATTTGTCCAACGTTAACAGAAATTTGCAGGGTGCTTCGGATTAACAATGAATGTTGAATAGAACAACCGTTGTTGATATATTTTGCAATGCAGAATCAGAAGTCCACAACTTCTGTTTCTGTCGGCGACGGAATTACTAACACCCCCTCCATTCTCTATCCCCGACATTCAGAAATTCAAATTTGGAGAAATTAATCGTACAGAGGGTGACGCATGCCATGGAAATAGAAACAAGTAATTCATTCCGCCGAGAAGTGGTTTTAAAAATCGAACTAGTTGTACAGAGCCGAACTCTCTATATGGATCATGCCTTCCGAGAAAATCTCAGTTCAGAAATTCTCAGGAGTCCGCCAGGCCGATCTTGAACCTTTTAATCACTCCGCTTTTCATTTTCAATTGAAAAATGTCGTTATTCAGTGAATGGGCATATTTTGGTGTACTGAATATTTTCTAACATCAAAACAATTGTTGTTTTTTCGACTGAATTTTTGTATGTACCCATTTGCAGCATCTTTATAAGACAGTAACAAATTAGTGGCTTAACGTTCTCGTTCAAATTTATTGCCAAATCTTTATTTCTCGTTGTTGGGGAAAAATCACAGTAACTGGAGAATTAAAGAGAAGATTTGAAAATGCCAATGTTATAATTATCGGCTCAAAGATATGATCCAAATTTCATGGAAATCTGATGGAGTACCTTTAAAAATTGAAAAAAATTCCGAAAGGTGCGTGTCTGTAAACTATCACTTATTACAAAGGGTGCGTTTTTATTTTTATCGAAATGATTAATCGATTAACCTCTATCCTTCTCTTCTTTGGTGGCGAACAAAAGAAGAGAGAGAGGGATATACACCGATTAATCAGTTCGATGAAAATAAAAACGCACCCCATGTTTCAATTCGATCGCATTGGTACTCCTTGAAATATAGAATAGTGACTCAAAACAGTGTTTCATGTTTCATTCGTTGCATACTTTCTTGGATACGGTGATATCCATTCATTTATTTGCGCTTGCGTGATTTAGCGCATCCACCAAATGATTGTTCTGAGATATTGACGTGATATGTATTAAAACCTGCTGAGTATCAGAAATCTGGCACTATTCGAATGAGACGGGTTATTATCTTTAGGACTGTTCTGAAAAACTATCCCTTACTATTTTCAATTGCAAAAAAGGACTTTTCGATGCCTATGGCATCCTTTCAGAGATGTAACCACCAGTATATAATTTACAGTTACTCTATACACTCTTGTTAGAGTTCTATTTTTCGATGATGATATGTGCATTTATATTCGAAGAAGAAAAAGTACCAAATAAAATAAATGCATTCAATGAGTACACTCTGAATAAGCTCGTATCGTAAAACCATTGTATACAGAATATTCTTCTTTATACGATGGAAAAACCATCAAATAAAGACAATTATACATTCTACAATAAATATCATCAAAACGTATCTCTCATCTCTCGTAATGTTTAATATTCAGTGCCTCGGAACCTCACTCTCAGATGTCGCCACAATACTTTCTCTAAGCACCACAAAACATAAAGCTTCAACCGGACTTTCTATAATAAACTTGCTGAATATAATTATGGCATTGCCACAGAACAAATATGTCTTGTATTTACTTTATGGGCATTGCTTCCTTAAGCAATGATTTTGGCATTAAAATTAAAATAAAAAGAAAACAGTATTACCGATTATCTGAAAGAATCCTCTTCCCCTTTTTGCGCACAGATGTCGCTTCAATGCAGTGTTTCATACAGTGACTCTATACAAGAAAGTGTTAAAGTCACTGCAGTGCTTCACATTGATTATACATGTAGGTTTTTCAAACTTGAAATACTGAAAATAAAACAATAATCAAAATGGACAATTGATTAATTACCTTCAAAAGAAATCGCCAAGTGGATATTTTGTGTATATAAGGGATTCAAAAATTGAATAAAATACTTGGTGTTGACTCCGAAAAAAATTATAGGTTGTTGGTACAGAATAGAAAAAAGTCGAGGCCTACCTAATTCAAGGATAGAATAAGAAATCCAAAATTTATTTGCGGTCTGTTAAGGAACGATAAAAGTCAATGTGTCTAAGACGTCTTTCTGCTTATTATATTGATTGTAGGTGTTGAATTCAAATTCTAGAGCTGTATCGAAAAGGTGTGTGAATTTGACATTACTCAACTTTAAAAGTTTTCTCTTGGTATTCAAGAAATGATGAAAGTAAATTTTGAGACAAAATAATGCGCCAATTTATGGTGTTCTTCATTTCATGAGATTTGTTGTGGTAAAATCCTATCTGAATGGACCTATTCAATGAGAATTCACTGATCAAAGCAATTATTTCATTATAAATGTACCTATAATACGTATCCATGTAAAATTTGCAATATGTACCTATTATGTTCAAACTTCTGCAATGACGTAGATTAGAAGGAAGCAGTATTGTTTTTATACACAAACTCTCTGTCCTTGTCTCATCGAAAAGACAGCGTAGTAAGCCGTTCCTTTCCAATTTGACGGCACTATCTCAATGCGCATGTTGCTTCTTTTAGTGGCGGGGAATCCGGGGACTCTACATGGTTGCCTATATTTTTTATTCAGAGCATGAATCCGACTATTTCGGGGATGCTCGATAGGAAACGGAATTTGATAGGATTTATTTTCCGAATTTCCTTACGCGAAATAGTTCAGTTAGAAGTGGTGCAGTTTGAGCTCATGCAGTTATAAAAATAGTGATAATACTCGTGTGGCAACAGGGCAAACTCACGATCCAAACAAATATTTTGTAGAGTTATGTTTTAACACAGAAGCGTGGTAGTAAAGGAGTGCGTAATGCTCGTGTGAATGTTTTTGAAAATTCGTTTTTGTGTCGTTCGTCCGAGAAAACAACGCAGGCCACTGCAAAGTTGAATGAATAAAAGTAATTGGTGTTCGTGTTTTCAGAACACATACTCCTGAAGCGAATTAGTGCTTAGGATTAGGGTTGTTAACTATTTGGGGCATATTATATTAAAGTGCATATCTATATTGATAATGAGTGAATGAACAGGATATGAAATGGAGGCTCTCAAGACTTTTCACTAAAGGGATGAATAAATGTGAGTAAAAAATGGTACCTTTCATTCTATGTTGTCAAAGTAGGTAAACAAATGCTGCCACCCCTACAAAACATTTCACCGGAACTATTTGCAATTGGAGTGTTAGTTATCCGTCCCATACTCGATTGATTTTTGGTTGCTGTGTGAAACATTCTTCATTCATGAAAGTACCGTAAACAAAAGCGTGAATCGTGTTGAATCCAAAAAACAACTTTGATTTGTCAGCTTTCCCCTAAAAGTATTTGTGGATGATGTATGTTAGTTGTTAATGATCATGTTGTGTCGGTGTTAATAACCTTTGATAGAGTTGAAACCGATGCACATGGCTCATGGCATGTTCACGCAGGTTTCACATATGACGGAAAAATTTGGTTTGCTCGAAATATTCTATTCTATCCTTCTTCATGCTTCAATTTTGTTTTGACTGAAGAATATTTCTGAGCAATAATGATACGTTATAGAAAGCTTTATCAAAATTCTTGAGATGTGTTCTTGAAAGTACAAATCTGAAGGTATTGATTCGGTGAGCCGTCACAACATTAACTTGCTTCCCCCCTCCATAACTAACGTATAGTACGCTTTGGGGCGTGGCGACTACACGTGCTGGTTCATTTATCGTCAATGGTTATCAACAATCAGTCAATGAAAGGTTTCATAAGGCATTTGTCCATGTGACCATCTGTAATATTGCCCTGCTTCGAATTATGGCAAAGAATTTCTGGGAATCGACAAAATGATCAATTGTAAAGAAATGTCACTGGTTACGAATAATATACCTTATTTGAAGAAAGAAGAGGTTTTGTTGGAAATTTAAAATTGCCGCTGAAACGCTCTTAGCTCCATTGCATCATTGACTGACAGTAAATAACATCAGAACATAGTTGTCATGCAAAGGAGAAGCTGCTATTGCAATTATCTGCTTGTTTTGTGGGTGAATGATGAATTTTGAAGTATGTCGTTGATATTTGAACCCTTCCTGTTTCAACACATAAATAGAACCCCTAACAATTAATTTTTTCACTCATCACAATCAATCAATACGGAAGGAATTGGCTAATTTTCAAATTCTGACTGCAGATTTCACGTTTACGCTGTATTTTGTTTTATGTAGGTTATTCTTTACAAAATCGTTGTCTGAATTGATTGATTCCCAAATTCAACACAGATAGAACGATATTTGTCTGAGTAGTGCTTTGAAATGAATTTGCAAGATACCAAAAATAATACATGTGGATATTCAAAACGAAAACGAGCACAGGTGTCTGTAATTGTCAAATTTTATTGGCCCAATGGGCTCTAACCTTTGAAGGAACAAATTTAGTCTTACAATTTCGGAAGTTGTTCTGGAGAATAAATAACTGTATGTTGATGGAAAAATCCGCCAGTTTCGGATTTATTCTTATTTGAATTTTCGATGATATTCCCTCAATATCTCGAGAAGTACTTATGCGATCGGATTGATGCTTCGTCGATAGTTGAAGGACATCGACGCGCGAAATTATGTAATATAAAGAAATTCGAAAAAAAATCTGTAAAATTTTCTCAATTTTTTTTATGAACTAATCCTATGAGCCTGACGTATATATTGGAGTAAATATTCTACATTTTTAGATTCCTCACACCTGGGGGATATCCAAACATACCCCATGTATGTTACGCGATTTTTTGTAGTTTTCGAGTTATAATTTTTTTTTGTGTTTTTTCAATTTATTATGCCAGCGAAGTTTCATAAATGTATATATTTTTATGTAGTAGGTATTTTGCAGATTTTTTTTCTGTGATATGATCTCTCTGAATGTTGTTTTAATGACAAAAATAACTCAGCTTCCAGAAATCACTCGAATTTATCAAAAAAAGGCTTGAAAGTTCGAACTTTAGTTTTCAGTAGGATTCACTCAAATATTCAAACTTCAATTTAAAAATACGAAAAGCAGTTTTCATTGCTTCTGACTCGTTTTAAAAACTTCGCATGGTCCTAAACTACCAAAATCATGAGGAAAAAATTGTACATTATTAGCCTTTTTTTGCTGTAGTCGGCCTTCGAAGGCGGGTAGGCTAAAAATCATTGAAACACGATTACAGTTATTTTTATACTTTTTACGCTCTTGTTATCATTCTTATGGTAACTTATACTTGAAAATGTGACTTCGAAGTTATTTTAATTGAAATTCCTGTAAAATTAATGTAGCTGTTTTTGGATACCCCTAGGTGTGAGGAATCTAAAAAAAATATTCTGTATGAAACTCAAACTGGAGTCCAATGCGATGTGTAGGGGCTCAAATTGGACAAGATATGTACATCAAGAAATAATTCACTTTTTCGTTTCTGATTATATTACTTACTTTCGAACATAACAATGAAAATTTTGGTTGATCAGTGAGACCGTAGATATGGATTTCAATTTTTTATTTACTTCTTACTCTTTTCTCTCAGATGATGAACATTTTTAGCTCTGAAGAATATCGATTGGAGGATATTTTGGGATGATTTTGAATTATTTTTTTGTCTGGGCTTCCGATCACGATATCTGAAAAAGAACTATTAATAATTAAATGAAAATTATTATTTTTAGTAATGCAAACGATCGAAGAAGTGATTCGTAACGTTTCAGAGTGCATATCTGATTCCTTCATCAGACAATAGAGCGAAAATTTGCAGAATTATCTTCGTATTTCGAGAACTTTCGTCTGAATTTTTCCACAACTTGTGTTCAGAAAATGAATGGTTAGAAATATCCTTCTAAAACTCCAGTGAAGCACAAAATGTGAGACATCTTGGTGGAATTCACTTCACGATTCGAGAATGCAATTGTATACGGTTTATTGAATCACACAATAAATATTGTTTATTCACTATTATCCATTCTGCCAGACTCGTATTCAAGTTTGTATCGATAAACACAGAGGAATATCGTGGGAATAAATTTTCCAGACCAAACTTGGCAAGGCATTCAAGGATTCAAGATTGCTCTCTATTGGTACATGAAAACTCGCCAAGTTTGGTTTGGAAATAAAGTTCGTTAGAAAACCTTTTTTGCTCCCGGAAATCATAGTTATGGGATTGATCTAGGCACGAATATTTCCAATAGAAAATGTCTTCTTCAACAATTTTGTCAAATTTTAAATATTGAAGAACACAGGGATGCTGATACACTTCACATAGAACTTTTGAACTCTAGCACCTTTTTCTGAGGAATTCATCCAATCACGGTCTATTTCCATGGAAGCTTTAGCTGAAATATTTTCCCTTTCGAGTAAAGCATAAGATAATATGGCTCCTTATTATTTCACATAGTCAGACTCCATTGGTAGAACGTGAGAGATCTGCTTATCTTTATGTTTTTGTGTTCACGTTTTCGAAATTTTAGCAGCCATGACGTTTCTCCCTTTTTGCGCGCATGTTCCAGGGGAACAGCGTGCTATCGTTTTCTCCAAATGTCTGTAATTTTCGATGATTGAGCCGAAAGTGGTCTCGAACGACTAGATTGGACTCACTGATGACGAATCCGGTGTCAAAATCGCTTCTGTCCGGCCGGCCGGCCGTGGACACGATAACTGTCGAACGGAGTGAACTAGCAACTTGAAACTTTCAGGGTAGGTCGCGCATTGGAATGCCGCGGTTGAGTTCGTTAATGGGCCAAATCGGTCGAATAATTTCGGAGTTAGAGCCATTGAATTCAAACTTGGCAATTGGGTGGAGTATAACGACGCGCAACTTTGAGCCAAATTTTGTCAGGATCATACTGTCAGTAAATTAAAAGAAAAAAAAATTTTCTAAATTTTTTTCCAAAAATTTTTTTTTGAAAATCGTTCATCATATCCAGAAAAAAATTCCACTCGGACTTTGAGCTTCATATTTCACAGCAGTGTACCAAATTTCAGTTCGATACGATTATAAATTTTGGGGATATCGGGAAAAAATATGCCCAATTTCGAAGTTTTTTTCTCGATATCGTTGTTTTTTTTTGTTCAACTCGAGAAATACTGATTCAATCCTGATTGAACTCCGCAGCTAGTTTGAAGATGCTGAAAGACAACTTTATGCAAAAATTCGTGATGACCGTGTCATTAGAACAATTTGAAAAAAAAAATTCTGTGATTATCTTATCATATCATCCTCATTAAATTCTGTATGAACCTTCGAACTGTAATTTTTCGATGAAGTACTGGATTTCAATTCGATCTGATCTGTATTTTTGGAAATATTGGAAAAATGAAATTTTGAATGGGTATATCTGCGGAATCATTGGGTTGGATTTCACCCATTCACGAATTCGGCCTTCGTAATTAGTGTCCAAACCTTCTCTAGAAATATCGAGTTTCTAAGTTGTTTCTTTCGGAAGTTATTGTGTTTACGCAGTCGGCCGCTTTTTCTAGAATATGAGTGCAAATATATCCTCTGTTTTTCTCAGATGACAACGAATATGACAGCTGTCATAAACGTTTCGTAACAAATAAGCTTGGATATACGGTGATTTATGTCAGAAAAAGGTGAATTAACGGAATTCGAATATGAATAAGTGCGCCAGAGCTTCAGACGAACGTCAAGCCTTTTTTTTTGTATTTTGACGTCAACTGTTTTTTTACCTGCAGGCAAACGCATTCAGAAGTTGTTCTCTTCGCAGGACTTCATGTCTGCCCACGACATCTATTCCGTTTTCAATTTTCTACGACGCAAGGTACGGAGAACTTGGAATTGCAATACTTAGATCTGCCACAACCTGTCGATAACAGTTTTCCGATCTCGAGTGATTTTCCCTCTGGTGAGATGAATAGAAAACATCGATTGAATTCTGCACATACAGATGCTCTGTGTTGACATCTTCGGAAGCCAATACATAAGCGGTTGTCGTAGTGTTCAGAAATTAATTGGTTGAATTTCACTTGATGTATGTCACATTTCGTAGTTTTTCCTGGTATAGTCGATATTTTCTGAATACTGATCCGATTATGATAACTGGTAGGCAAATGCTAATGCGCAACTGTGTACAAAACGTCGTTACCATTGGAACATTTTCGAGAAAAATTGCAAATATTGTTTTCTATCAGTAAGTGAAGCTGTGTTTGGTGAGGTCATTACGTGAGTAGGTGACCGCCTTGGCAACGTTTTGTACATGCTCTCGAAGGCTGCTCACGTCAGTGCTTCTCTAGAATGTTCAATTATGTTCCTTTACTCCCTGAAAACAAAGTCTATAATTGTACAGGGTGAGCAAAATTGCACACTGTTGAAAATTTTGTACCTTAGTTTAATGAATTTATTACTGTAGATACTCAATCTTTGATTGTTTAATATTTCAAAGCTGCATGTTGAAACAAGTTTCTTTCTTTGTTGATATACAAAATGTTTCTCGCGAAGGTTCATTTTGAAAAAGTTGCTATAATAATCATTTTTGTGTCGGAAATTTGCTGTTTCAAAGAGAAAATTCTTTTCAATTTATGCATGTTCTATGCATATCTGTGTTAATTTATCAAAAAATAATAATATTTCCGAATGGAATACTTTCCAATAAAACTCAAAATAACGATTACTTTGATATGACACACTTGATATTCTGATGAAATAACTTACTCTAAACATCCAATATTTTCCTCAAATAACAAAATGACAAAAAATGTTGACTAGTTTTTTCCGTTGGAGGGGATTTTTAAAAAAAGTCTATTAACTTCCCTTCAAGTTCTCAGTACACAGTACAAATATTTTCAGGATAACACGATAGCTAAATTTAATTTTTTCTAGGCTAATCAAGGGCGAAAACTGCAAAATATAGACAAATTTTCCTTCCGAAAAATGAATTCTTGATACAAAAATAATTATTTCACGTCCGATTGAGGGCGAAAAGCGGCAAAATGTACACCCTATCCAGGGTTGAATTCGCAGGTCCCGTTCTGTTTGCTCGAACCACAGGCGGGGTTCTACACCACGTCAAGGTCGTCCACCCTCATTGGAAAACCCTATGAAGAAGCCATTGCAATTATTTCGTGATTCAAGGTCTCGAAATACCTTTATAATATTATATTTAAATATACCGGGTGTACCGTGAATACCGTTCATTCAACATTTTTGGGAAGGAATCGAAATTCAAGTTTGCAATTTCCGACTTAAGCTTTGACTGAAAAGATGATTGCCTGTAAATTTTTCCGATTTCACCGGAAGTGACATCAGCTTTCGTTTTTCGAATGGAAAGCCCCCATCTTTTACCATGAAAATAAATCCCCTATGAAATTCTGAGTTATCCTAGTGTGAAATTTCTGAATTTTTGTCAGAAATTACTTTTTTAACGTGAAAGTCCAATAAAAAAATTGAAAAAGGCAATCTGCTGCAACATGAATATCTTCCAGGTTTTTCATTGGAAAAATATCGATTTTGAGCTTCCGCGAAAGGTAAGAATAGTGCTTCTGTCGCATTAGTCAGAATTGAAACTCATTATACAGGAGGTCACAAAAGAGTTGTCAAAGTTGGCAATTTCGAAAACGTGAAAACTCAATTTTTTCCAATTAAAACCTCATTTTCTCATGGTCATATTGGAATATACGATGAAAAATAATGTAGGTGTGGAAATAACACCAATGCCCTAAAATTAATATTGTCTGAGATTACATTTCTAATATGAATCTTCTCAAAAATACAATCAAAACTGAAACTTCCGAATTTCTATGAATAAAATCTAAATGTTCAATTCATCCTCCATTTCATTCGAGACAAAAATTTTCCTCTGAAAAGACAAAAAATTGAAATGTGATCGCGTACATTGTTTTTCACGAATACCTCAGAAAATATGAATTTAAGGGCATTGGTGTCATTTCCATACCTAAATTATTTTTCATCGTAGATTCCAATATAGCCATAAGAAGTGAGGTTCTTATTTGAAAAAATTGAGTTTTCACGTTTTCGAGATTGCCAACTTTGACAGCGCTTTTGTGACCTCCTGTATAATGATTTTTAACTCTGACTATTGCGACAGAACATTATTCTTACTTCTCGCGGAAGCCTGAAAACGGCATTTTTCCAATGAAAAACTTCCATGTTTTAGCAAAGCGCCGTTTTCAATTTTTTCATGGAAATTTCACGTCGAAAAAGCAATTTCTAACAGAAATTCTACATTAGGATAGGTCGGAATTTCACAAGGAATTCATTTTCATTATAAAAGATGGTGGTTCCCATTTGAAAAACCAAAGCAGGTGTCACTTCCAGTGAAGCCGGATGTCCCACGAATCTCAAATAATTTACATTCAGTCATCTCTCTAGTAAAAGCTCAAGTCCGAAATTGCAAACTTAAATTTTGATTCCTTCCCAAAAATATCCTAACAAACGGTATATTTGGGACACCCGGTATATACAGTTCCTTATCAATATGCCGTGTGGCCACCTCAATTACCTGATACTCGGAACTCACCTACATTTCAATTGCAATCGATATAATCATGTATATGGATTCATGGTCTGACGAACACCATATACTCGTATTATAGCATAACCATAACGTGATAACCACAGTTCTGGCTAGTGTTGAAGCCTCAGCAAATCACATATCTGTTTATTGTCTAGAAACGAATATCCTCCTTGTAATGGAGTAGCACACCCAAAATTGATCATTTTTATTTTGTGGAAATTCATTATACAACTCATATTTGTTCCATCAATTTTCAGACGATTATTCAATCGTAATTCCGCGAGAAAGAATATTACAAATTTAAAAGAAACTCCAGGCGAAAACTTTCGAGAAAAACAACTTGCTTGGAGACTCGATATTCCAGATTTTCAAGATTATTCTTTTGAAATTCCACACATTCAGAAAAAAAGAATATAATAAACTCAAAACCAACTACACGCACGATCATTGACGAAATAAACAACTTGGTTGGAGACCCGATATTCTACATAAGGTTTTAATCTTCATTACGAAAGCTGAATCTGTTGATGATTAAAATCTACCCAATGAATCCGCAGATATACACATCCAGAACGTTATTCTCTCAAAATATCCAAATATACAGATCGGATCGAGTTGATATCCAGTACTTGATTGAAAAATGAAATATCGAAGGTTCATGCGGAATTTCGTGCGAACATGATGAGAGAACCGCAAGATCTAAAATAATCGAGAAAAAGTTTTGATTTCTCAATTGTTCGTCAACGAAATTTGATATATTTCTATTATTTTATTTTTTTCCCTCTGATATATCTTTAAATTATTATATTGTTCCCAATTTCCCATGGGTTCCGCCACAGAATAAAGAAGTATTACAGAAGCGACACTCCTCCTTTTTTCGATGTCCCAATGCCGCCATTTTGTAATTGGTTTTTTGTCAACGTTCAGAATGAATATAGAAATAAAAGCTTCTCTATTCTGTGGTCAATGGCAACGTGCGTTTGTTTACTCACTTGCACGTGTTCGATTTCATTGTACTTTTGGTTCTTTATACAGTTGACTGTTTCAATTATTGTGTTGTTGTTCGATTCGCTTAATGTAATATTTGTATTTGTATTTTTGTATTATAGAATACCTACAAAACGTATTCGCAACTACTGCTAAGCGATACGCCCTCTGGTGATAGAATTTCGAACACTTCCAAGCTAGTAGTTTTTCGACGTGCCCGTTATTCTAACGTATTTTGCTTACTTTTAGAGTTCATTTTCGAGCTTTTGTGTTGTTCTCAGAGTTGAAATTTTGGTATCCCGAAAGTTTTTGTGATATTCATCAATCGATTCCTTTCTTTCCGATTAAAATTTTCGATTGTATTAATTCGAAATGGCTTCCTCCCGAAATGACTATTGTTGTGTGCCTCAACTCAATGTTATTCATGGTTAAAGAAGAAAGGATCATCTAGTGCCTCTAGTTTTCATTTTTTCCAAAGCCAAATGAAAGTAAAGTTAATTTGAAAACAGCATTTGACAGGGAACTCAATGATAGAAGAAAGGCCTGGCTTTAGAAATTGAAGATTGGAAAACAAGTCACAAAATACATGAAAGTATGTTCACTGCATTTCTCTGAAGATGTTTATTTTCATAAAGGCAAATTACCTACAATGTATTCATTTCGAAACAACTTCATGTCATGATGTTTTCAGGTGTAAATGAAAATAAGAGAATTTTGAAGAAAAATGCTGCAGAGAAACTACCGAGCACTTCTGCAGCTACCTAATTCACATACTATACAAAATCATTTTCTTAAAGAGTGATCTGGTTGAAAACCTGACAAAAACTAGATATACTGTTAGAGTGTATAATAGCTGAAGTTATTCATATAAATACTTTTCATTTCTATATATAGGTAGGTTGAACCGGCTGTGACATTTTTCATTTTGTTTGTGTATCTTGAGCTGCTGTAATATTAAAATGAAATCAATTATATGTCTATCTGTTTCCTTTTCTTTAGAAATACGATGCAAAAGGACTAAGCAGAAAATCTGTTTTCATTTTATTGGTTCACTCGTTTGTGAACAATAAAGAATAAGTCATATCATTTGGACTGATTCTAGATTTACCACATAATATAGCCTGCATTCAGCACTTCTTCACATAAATAAGAGTCCTTAAATTACTTATTGAGGTGCCTATTTTTCCAGAAATTCAAGAACACTTAGATATTGGTTCATTTTGATCCACCAAGCAACATACACTAAAATAACACCGAAATTATCCTCCAGGCACGATTTAAAGTACGATTTTATATCGTGATTCAAACGAAAAGTTCCTTGTCAAGAATCTTACACAAAATTATAATAATTTCTTCAAATATTCAAGCTCTGCTTGATAAATATTCGTTCTCCACCACATTTCTAAGGTTTGTTTACATAAAACTACTAGCTTGGACAGGTTCCAAATCTATCCGTTAGGGCGCTGGCATCTTCGCAGAAGTTCCCAATAATATAATACTTCCTGCTGATAATAATGATTTCTATGACCAGGTTTCATTACCGATTTGCTGATGGTTTTTTAAGGTCACTGAATTCGGCTACATCGAAAACAATGAAAAATTCAAGGAGTGTCGCTTCTGTAATATTTCTCCACTCTATGGTTCTACTATAGAACCCTTCAGAAGCTAATGGCTGTACGAAATGGGAGACCGGGTGTGTTCTGTGTTACTGTTTCCTTACGCCACGTTAGGAACAGCACTATCCATTGTTTACCCAACAGCGAATGGTTGGACGATCCCCTGACAACCAGAAAAAAACTTTCTCTGCCTTAGGCTTCAACCCAAAACTTTACGATCATAGGGTAGGCGAAGACCGCCGCATTGAAGTCAACATGATAGTTTGTGCGAACGAGAAAAGATCTCGTTGCTAGAAACGAGCGCGCAAGAACATTTGAAATTAATAGAAAATAATTTATTTGTGAGATCACATGAACTATAGAATAGCGAAAAGAAGAATGAATTGGTAATATAATAAACAAAATGCAAATAATTTTATTGTCCTTAATTTCATCTATAGTATCCGCTTCAAGATAATCATCGTTCTAGATCGATTGGTCCGCTCAATTGCCAATCTGCTTCGTTAGCTCTTCAGAAAATTTCTGTGAGAAAACCAGCTAATGAGTTGTATGAATGGCGACTAATATTGATTATTACTTGCAAGACATGAAACCTTATTAGCCATCCCAAGAATTTCCTTATTTTCGAAGCGAATTTTCTGGAATATCACCTCTGATTAGTATCATTATCTAGATTGATGTCTGCGTGTGTTTTCAGAGTATGACGTAAACAAATTTCTATCGCGTCAATAGGTTGATGTTAATTACTTATATTACCGCATTTGAAGGGCTCTATGATATTGGTAATTTCATCAATTGGAACATTATGACTGACTTCTGGTGAAAACGATGTTACTACTACTTGAATCATTCAATACAGGGTGCGCCACGCAAATATGACTGTTTTGAAATAAGCAGCACGCATTCAATTTCTGCATCACCTTATTTTTATCAAAAAGCAGATGTATGCTCAGTTACATCAGTGATATATACAGAACGAATTACTTCAATTCTTGTGGTAGCCACACAACAAGAAAGAAACAATGAAAAATTAACATTGAAGCGATATCACTTCGTTTCCACAGCGGCGTCCTCCCCTTTATACGGCCTTCATAAATTTCTAGACAGAATCGCGATTCGTCACTGAATACGACATTTTAAATCTAGCACCTAACTTGAAGTTATTATTCATCAACAGTGAATAAATATCAGTTCGATCCTGTCAAAATTGTCGGCAATATAAAGCAAAAAATATATCAAATTTCGTAATCCTGGCTGGTTTGTTATCGTTATTTCCGAAATCTCAGATCATGGTCAAACTCGCTAACAACTTGACCAATTCTGATACGCAAAATTTCGTGATGACTTTGCCATCCATACAATAGTGAAGTAGAGCAGCGTTTGGTGGGGTCATCACTTGAGTAGGTGACCGCTTTGGCAACGGACTTGAACATGCGCGGAAAAGCTGCTTCCTTCACGTCAGTGCTCCACTAGAATGTTCCTAATAATTTTCAGTTTTATGATTTTGGACTTCAGAACTTGTGGGAAGTTTTTGTAAGTACTCCTTCCGAAATATTGTTTTGGTGATAAAATGTTGTCAGTAGAATGATTAATAGATTCATTATGATCATAAATAACTTCGCCTTCTAGAGACACTCCAACTTTGCGTAAACAGTGAAACAACGACTTTATTGGTTCACTCATCATCTCTCTGTTGAATGAATGCAAAATTGTTAAAATTATTGCCATCAGTGTGTTTATTATTTGGTGCACTTGACACGAAACATCATAATAATAGAAATATGACAATTTATTCGAATAGCTCAACTACGCCTCACACTTGAGGATGTCTTATACATATGGAATGTTGATTTTGGTTTATTATTTGATAAAATCAAATAATAAACCATAGTGAACCACAAAAAAAAATTTTTTTTCGAAATATCTCCAAAACTTATTTTCAGATCGAACTGAAATTTGGTATACTACTGCGAAATATGAAGCTCAAGGCCTCGAACTCCGAAATCACTTGGCCGATTTCTCCCATCAACTAACTCAACTGTCGCATTTTGAAATGCAATCTACCATAAAAAGTTTCAGTTTGATAGTATTCTCCGTGGGTCGAATCTCCCCAAGGATTCTGTAGATATACCTATTCAAAATCTTATTTTTCCAATATTTTCGAAAACACAGATAGGATCGAATCGAAATCCAGTGCTTGGTTGACAAATGAGGACCAGGTGAAGATATTGCCATATCATTCCATCATGAAATAGAGCTGCGTTTGGCGAAGTCAATACTTGAAAAGACGACCGCTTTCGCAACCGATTTGAACATACGTGCAAAAGCTGCTGACTTCACATCAGTGCTTCCCTGGAATTTTCCAAGTTATTTCTTCACGTTATTAAATGACGACTCACTTTCTCGGACTTGATGATTCCTGAAATACCTTACTATGAAAATATGCATTCTACAAATGAACTGTAAGAATGACAACTACATTCTCCAACAAAAATTCTTCTCCTTAAATCTGTATCCAACTGTATTCGTGGCAGTTTTGCATCAGTCTGTGATACCCTAAGAACAAGAGCTCTCACAGGAATTTTTTTGTGTATAGGCAAAATAACGATAAGAGATGCAAAGTTCTCTTTGAAAAACACCGAAAATTTTCTTATGTCCTCATTGAAATCTACATAACTTTCGAACCCTGAATTTTTCAAATTAGCCTCAGCAAGATGCACCATCGCATCGCCCTACATAAAAGGTTTTCCAATAAGAGGTGTTATTTTGATATTCAAAGAAAAATGCCATTTTTCAATATAAATGATCGGATGTTTATTTCATTTTAAAGAAGAAGCTATGCCGTTAATAGTGGAAACTAACATCAGGCGAATGACCACCACGACCACGCTCACAGGACAATATCCTTTTAATGAAATTTTCCATAACCAAATCGCAAAGTAGCCGCCCTTTGTCCTCGATAGCTTCACGAATTCCATCTTTGAGTCTTGAATCGACGCTGGGCTATTGGCGTAGAACTTCTCTTTCACGTAGCCCCAAAGGAAGAAGTCGCAAGGTGTTAAATCACAAGATCTCGGTGACCAATTGTGATCACCTCTTCGAGAGATAACACGGTCCGGAAACTTTTCCCGCAGAGGATCAATGGTTTCGTTGCATTTGTGGCACGTAGCGCCGTCTTGTTGAAAGTAAACGTTGTCCAGATCAATACCATCCAATTCCGGCCATAAAAAATCATTAATCATCTCTCGATAGCGCAATCCATTCACCGTAACTGTTGCTCCAGCCTCATTTTCGAAAAAGTTAGGTCCAGTGACTCCGCCGGACCATAAACCACATCAAACAGTCACACGTTGAGGATAGAGAGGCTTTTCAACAATAACTCTCGGGTTTTCCGAGCCCCAGATGCGACAACTTTGCTCGTTGAAGAAGTCACCGAGGTGGAAATGGGTCTCATCACTCAGGATGATTTTTCGATGGAATTCCTGATCATTTTCATGCATTTCAACGACCCAATCAGCAAAGACACGACGTTGTTGATGATCGGCCGGCTTGAGTTCTTGTGTTAACTGAACTCTATAAGCCTAAAGACCCAAATCTTTATGCAAAATACGGTGTAATGACGTTTGTGGAATGCCTAATTCCAAAGAACGAGGAGGAATGGACAAACCTGGGTTTTCTTCAACACTTTCGGCTACAGCAGCAATATTCTCGGCTATTCTTGAGCGACATGCACGGGTTTTATTCTTCACATCACTAATTTGTCCCAACAGCTCGAATTTTTCCACCCATTTCTTTATTGCGGTCCGACAAGGTGCTTCTAGACGACCCAAAAATTTTCGAGTTTTACGAACCGTCTCTGCCAAATTTTCACTATTTTCATAATGAATTTTAATAGTTTCAATGAGTTGTTGAAACGTGTATCGTTCCATTTTTACTAATGGCGTAGTTCCCACTTGTCAAATGTCAAAAATGATAGCTTCAAAAGTGACATCTACCGAAATAGCGGGCTATTCAAAATAACGCCTCTTATTGGAAAACCCTTTACAATAGTTATGTAGCGTTCCACTGAAATTCTTATTCCTGAATGAACGTGAATGAAAGTGAAATATCGACCACACATATTCGGACAGGTTCTCAACCTCACCAACGGTATTGTCACGTAATACACTTTGCTTTCCTGTTAAACAATCAAATGACGTTGAATTTAAATATACTAGAACATCGTCACCTGAATTTCGTCACATTTCCGTGATCTACAAATTCCAAATGAAAAAATTTATATTTGGGCTAATGGGTTCATCGTTTGTCGTAGCTAATGGGTCCGAAATTCAAGGTAAATACGTGATCAATCACTTTTGTTTCAGCTGTTGAACCCAACTTAGGGGGCCCCTAAGGGGTCACTATTCTACGATGTTATTTATTCAAGTTCTACAGAATTTTCCCGAAGGTATGGCATTTCGTATATTCATTTTGGCTCCTGAATAATTCAATTGAGTTCTTGAATATCAGACCGTTCACTTGGGAATGTTAGTTTGTGGGATACTTCCGAGATGGACGTTGTCGTATTTGAACAGTGTTTTTTGCTTCGAATCCTGGTTCATTATACTCGGAAAAAATATCCAGTTATGTCAATTCATTCATTGGGAGGCGAACAAATCTCGAAGAACTATTCATAGCTCAAACGGGCGTTCAGTGTACCAGAAAAATCAATTTCGTCGAACCCGGATGCGTTTTGTGGTAGGGACTGAAATCTGCAATGCCAAATTGAGCCGGTATGAAGGCTGATTTGTTACCCATGCCAGTGAGTAATGTGAATATTACTCATGAGTCCTGACCAATAGTTTCTCAGTATTAGTCATGGGTTGCCAGCAATAGGTTCTCAGCAGGTTCATATCGACGGCCCCAATCCAAAACCTACATCGGTTTCAATGCAGCTGTATCATTTTATGGCCGAGAAGAGCTATATTTTCGTCATAACGTAAGCTTTCTGCCTAAAATAATTCGCCGACCAGCTTTTGCAAATAAGGCTTCGTTTTGGTGAAATGACAATTTGCAGAATTTATAAGGGTAATTGTTGGTGATTTTTTTTAGGTCATTGATGAGTTCTGGTGTCCTATGTGAGGTTGTCTGTAAGTAGTTTACTTATAATTCAGCCTTTTTGCACTGCAGTCCTTTTCTATGCCTTTACCAAGAGCGTTATCTCCTTTGCCGAGTTGATAATACTCCTAAGGGACTTGGCTCTTATTTCTCTGATTCTGAGGGTAACCTCTTCCAGGAGATTGTTTTATTTCTGGGCTCACGCTTCACATCGACAAAGTATGGTCTGTGGCTTATGTTGCCAATACGCATAACGTGCAGATGGTTGAGTTTGCTTTGCTGATCTCGTGTGGGAGGAAGTAGTCTCGTGAGCAGCCTTGACTCCGTTCATTGATAAAGATAATGCAAGTGGAGCCTTTTGACAGTTCCGTGAGCTCCTTGGTTTATCGTTGTCTTGGAGTGCTGTCATTAACTGCTCTGGCTCGTGTGGCTTGGTTTAACCTTTTTAGAACGAAACGATCTTCTATTCTTTCACCCCATTCATCCAGTCTGAGATTTATCGTCAATGATTTTTACAAATCTTTATTTAGGGCGTGGTAAGGATGTCCCATATGTAAAGTTATTGGGCTGACAAGCTTTGGGCATTTTCATTTTTCATGTACAGCTGTTTCCATAGAGCCTGCGTATGCCATTTGCTGACAAGCCCATGCTGTACAAGAGTTGTTTGAATCGACAGTTCCCTATCAGCAGTCCCACCATTACAAGAAGCTCGGTACGGGGTAGCTGTAGGAGCTTCTTGGTATAGGATGGTGAAAACTCCTCGATACTGCTGGTACATGTCATGGAGTAATTATTCTCCAGAGTGTTGAACACAATCGAGTTGGAGCGTTGTTATGGGTTACCTCGCAATCATCGCAGAACCATCTTTGTGTCAAACTCTCTGGAGTTAACGCTACTTCCGAAGTAATTCCAAAATTGTTATATGTTGTCTTCAAGGCTATATTAATTTTATTCGAAGGTCACTCTTCGAACCTTCTCTTATCACCTGAATATGCAGCTGAATGAGGTCCAGATGTTATCTCATCCCCACACATGTAAGCCTTTGGAGGATTCGCAATCTCTGCTGAATTACCAAGATAGATATTATGGGTTTTATCCATCCTATTGTTTTTTCTGTTTCGGTTTTATGAACTGAGGCCAGTTCAACCGATAGTTGAGTTAAGAGAGGTGAAAACTAGGGAAGAAAAAAAGATAGTAAGGGCCAATTGCACCGTTTTCGTCTTAAGCTACAGTTAGTTAAGCGACGATAAACTTATTAAACTCTGCTTTAAATATTCGGCTTGCACCGAGGCTGAATGTAACTAGATTAAAATTAATCTACAAATCTGGTTACTTTCTCATGAATTGGTACTTGTGACTAGCTTCATGTTGTTTATTTTAACCCTAATTGAAGAAATATTTTAATTCAAAAGATGAAACCCATTATTATGGGTTACTACTACCATATTTCCATAAGTTATGAAAAATCAAGATGCATCTATTGAAAATCCCAACGAAAAAATATATATGACAGACTTTATAGCTTCCATAAAAATATTGCATGTAATGTTCCTGACTTGTTTATTATCATTAAGACTAGGGATCTCTTACCACAGACCTGTGCTCTTACTTCTGCATCAGGCTTTAAACATTATTCAAATTTATAGTCATATACTCAAGTAAACTTATATTTTGTAATATCTTAAGATTTAAGCTTCTGCATGGAATTACAATCGTGGCGTTTGTAAGATGAATAAATAAACAGTATTGATTTATCCGAAACAACTTTCCGATAAGGAACGGCTCACCTAAGAGTAGACTTTCTATTAAATTATTTTGTTTGTAATAAGTATATTATGAATTGAGTTAATTTTTGGTCGAAGATAATGAAAACTCTGATGTGGATCCGTATAATAAAAAGTATTCTATATAAATAATGAAGTATCATGGATGGATTGACACCGGTCGGAAGATAGCTGACAAGTTTGGATTGACAAAGGTGTACGTTTGAAGATTGTCTAACACGAGAATGCTATTTCTTTCACATTAATTCGTTTGTAGTTATTTGTTGAGTCGAGTTAATATATAATAGAGGATAATGATAGCACAGAGACAGCACCTGCACAATAATGTAGTATATGATAGCTTTCCACGTAATACATCACTGAATGAAATAGTACTGAAGAATCTTCATGAAACTATGTTTTTTCATTCCAAATATGTCTTCGATTTCATTCTGCTATTTGCTCTTGGAAATAAATGAGCATATCATTGTAACTTTTTTATTTCAAACAGTTGAAGGCTTATAGAAATACCATTAAGTTTACGAACTCAATGGAAATACTGCTGTTAATTCTTCATGCTTTAATACATACGAATCAATGCCTACTGATGCCAGTTTCTCCCTATATCATTTTTCATAAATATCATCTGAAATTCAACCACTTTTAATCAAAATTTGATTATCAACTCGTAGGAGTTCTCCATCAATGTCCAATGTAAACAAAAAAAAACGTAAACAAACTGGAGGTTACGTCCAGAAAAATGTCAAACTTGTACGAAATCGCTCGAAAGTAGGGTTAGATTCCGAAGCTTACCATTAATCCTTCTTTTAAACCCCCAAATTCCTGGGCTTAAATTTAACAGCCATTAAACGAGGATTTCGTGACGGTGCAAGATAATTTTTTACCTAAACCTTGGTTATGGTCTTAATCTATGGTTTTGTAATACGGTGCAATTGGCCCTAAATTATAAAAGGAAGCTTTATTTTCGCTATTTTAGGACCCAACATTTCGGTGCATATTCTTCGAATCAGCTTTTATCACTAGCCAAGGAAATTGATAACGATTGGAGTCAGAGGCCATTTACAGTTTCGCCGAATTCAAATAATTCATCAAGGTTATCCTTGAAGTGGTGAAATAAGAAGGTTTCACTTGTCCATGGTGAAACATTTGATTCACATAAAATCGTCTCATCACACTTCAAAGTATGACTCATCTAGCTTTTTCAGTCGCGCAAACTTCAAATTTTCATTGATTTTAATTATCAGTATGGATCTGTGTGAAAGGAGTAACAGGATATAAACCCTCAATTAAAAACTGATCTTCATCTAATTTTTACAATGGTTTACTTTTTGGAAGCAGGAAAATGTTCTTACTTGTAATCACTATAGGAAAGATTGACAGGAATAGTTAACCGCTAATATTTTTGTATTGACGCCAAGCACTCTATTCTATTTCGGAACTGTATATATTCATTTTGGAATTTTAACTTTCCTACCGCAATTTACCTTAAGAGCAAACAGTACCTCTAATATTACGCCACTTATATTCAAGAATTTTTGGGAAAATAAAAACTCAAATGGAGTGAAAAATGGAGAAATAACTAAGATGGTGCTTTCACACAAAAAAATTAAGTACATCCCACAAAAAAAATTCAAAAAATACTCATTGAAGCCTAGAGAACGACACCCCGTTTTCTACCATAAACGTCGATATTTCTCCGAATACTAATATTTCACGCGGCTTTTGGCAACGTTAAAGCTTGTAGACCGCGTGCAAGTGCCTGACCTTCAGATATTTTCGAGGTTCAATGAAACTTAAATGTGGCTTTGTTGCCAATTTGTAATGTATTACCACGTGGTATTGTTGGCTCTTAACTGGTTGTTCGAAAGATAGTGAAAATTTGTCAAAAGAAATACATATAATCATTTTTCAATTGGTTCCTAATTCGATATAAGAACACTTTTCAAAATGGAAAATGATTTGAGATCTTTATTCACCAAAACCAAACCAGTTAACTAGCAACATAAGTCGAACAATTGTGTTTATAATAAGTCTGTTCCTACACACTCTGGAACTAGTTCTGAATCGGGCGGAGTTTGCGCATATCGATATTAGCGTTCCAACAAATTTCGAACTGGTTAGGAATTACAAACCAAGTGTTCTCACAGGAATAAGACTCACTGCCGAAAAAATAATTATTTTTTAAGAGATTGAAATGAAACTTCGCACATTGATACTTAATTATTAACCATCGACAGATGTGAAAAAAGAGGGTCTACGACTTCCAGTTTATTGGGAAATTGCCGAATAATTTTGATTTTCCTATGTATATGTATATATTTTTGCATATTCGACATCTATGCTTTACGGTAGAAAAAATTCTGCAATTTCTCCTGTATCCAGATAATGATTACTTTACAAAAAAATATTCAAATTATTTAATTTTTCACGACATTTCACCAAAAACTCAGCATGGAATTCAAATATATAAAAATATACACAACATTCTTTGAAAAAATCGTTCGGCCATTTCCGGTTGAAGCGAAAAAAAATAAAATTTTCTATTTACCCTCAGTCGATGAAAGACAGTCTATAGTATGCATGTTCAGAATTTCAATGAGAACTTAAAAAATATAGGCTTTTCGGAGGTGAGCCAGATTCCTGAAATATACTGGCTGTCTTAGGAGTCGGGTTAACCTAGTTCATGTTGAGCATATTACGGAATGTGGTTAATAGCGAATTCAACTAAATGAAACAAATATTGCACTAGGAACATGACTTTAATAGAAAAACTAGAATTTACAGAAAAACCGGCGATATCAAACATTATAAATATTATATATTATTGGGTGACTCTCTCTCGTTCCTTTCTGATTCCTCTAGAATGAGTACATATTGTTGTGGTTTTTTCTAAATCGGTATTTAAGAAACAGAAAAAAATAACTTACCAATGAACACAAATGCATATATTCAATCTTTTATTATCATAATATACAATTAAGTTAATTCCAGTCTTCAAACATAGTAAATTCTATCATAAAATATTATAAGAAATGTCCAAATCAATCACGATCCAGTAACAAATCCAGAGAATTCATTCCAATATTTCAATAGTTTATTCAGGGTACATAATCCTTCCAAATAATCTTTCTCAACAGGGGGGGACACGGGACCTTGTTGTGGTGGTGAAACTTGTTTCCTCTTAGGACAGGTGCAACCATATCAGAAAGGCTACTGGCGAGGGGCCAGTCAATGGAAGGAGTTGTTACGTCAATTCAACCCCTAAAAGACGGGGATATCTACAAAAATGCATGAGACTTGGAAGGAAATTGAACCGGTTCTGAATTGATAAAACAGAAGCTTGTTGATCACCGACGATTTATAACTCGGATGAATTGTTAACTGATTTGGAATAAGAAAATATCAAAAAAAATATTTAAGCGGGTAAAATACAACAAATTCGAGCAACCAGTGAACCAAAGGTAGGGTTGGGAGTAGAAGAATAGTCTATCAATAAGTCTGTTCCTACACACTCTGGGACTAGTTCTGAATCGGGCGGAGTTTGCGCATATCGATATTAGCGTTCCAACAAATTTCGAACTGGTTAGGAATTGCAAACCAAGTGTTCCAACGTAAAAAGAATTTTTGTCAGACCAGTTCTAGAACGGTTAATTCAGTTCTTGGGTTTAGGCAAGAACTGAGAAGGAGGAATCGAATCGGTCATCTGTTACGTGCCATTCGAATGCAGCAAGGGGCAATAAAACCACATCTGGCAGAGACGGGCTGCATTTTTCGGGTGACAAACAGCCCTTAGGCTATGACAAGGGAATTTCTAAGAATGATGCGTTTCCAACACTTTCGAACTATCTATTCAGAATTAGTCCCGAACTAGAATGAGCGAAGACGTGTGTATTGATTCAGTTCTGAATGAGTTCAAGACAGTAAAAGAACTGGGTGTTGAAACAAACCTAATATTGCCTGTATTTGTGGAAAGACAAATACAAGAGAAACATCACGACCTTAAGGTATAAGAAAACGATAACACAAAAATAACTTTGACCATTGGAAGTCACATTATAGATGGAATTATACAAAAATACTGATAACGAAACCAGGAAATCTCAAAAGAAGAATTGAAGTCCTCTATTTTGCTGAATAAAAATATGTTGCCGATTGTTTTATAGAAATGGACCATATTTGAATTGGAAAATGTTTATATCATGTGAATCTGCGTTGCTATGATTTGCGAAAATGCCAATTTGAGAAAAGTCCTCTAAATAAAAAATTATTGAAAGAGAATGATTCTGAAGATTTTCTACCTATTGTCTGATGAAGAAGTCTGATGAAGACTCTGAAACGTGACATTTCCATTGGTTAATCGTATGCGTTGTTACGATAGTGTTCATTTCTTTCAGAAATTGCAAATAGTTTCAGTATCGGATTACGTAATGGCAGTTCATATAAATAATATTTTTATTTTAATTCTTACTCATTATTGAAGTTTGAATAGTTTATATATCGGTTATTTGGAGCGAAAATCTAAAATAATCATGAAAAAATTCCAAAAAGCACTGCCGTGAAGGCAGCAACTTTTGCGCGCATGTTCAATGTAGTTGACCGCTTCAGCAACGAATTTGAACATGCACGCAAAAGCTGCTGCCTTCACGACAGTGCTTTTTGAAATTTTTACTCATAAATTACTGGATTTCAATTCGATCAAATCTATATTTTTGGAAATATTGGAAAAATAAAATTTTGAATGGGTATATCTACGGAATCATTGGGCGGATTTTACCCATTCACGAATTCGACCTTCGTAATTAAGCCCCAAACCTACTCTACAAAATATCGAGTTTCCAAGTCGTTTCTTCCGGAAGTTATTGTGTTTACGGTCAGCCTAACGGCCGACTGCGTAAACACAATAACTTCCAAAAGAAACAACTTAGAAACTCGATATTTGTAGAGATGATTCCGTAGATATACATAATCAAAATTTTATTTTTCCACTATTTCCAAAAATACAGATCAGATCGAATTGAAATCCAGTACTTCATCGAAAATAACAGTTCGAAGTTTCATACAGAATTTAATGAGGATGATATAAGAAAATCATAGAAATTTTTTTTTCAAATTGTTCTAATGACACGATTATCACAAAATTTCGCATAAAGTTGTCTTTCAGCATCTCAAAACTAGCTGTGAAGTTTTATCAGGACTGAATCAGTATTTCTCGAGTTATACCGAAAAAATCAACGATATCGAGAAGAAAACCTCGAAATTTGACATATTCTTTCCCGATATATCCAAAACTTATTATCGTATCGAACTGACATTTGGTACACTGCTGTGAAATATGAAGCTCAAAGTGTAAGTGGAATTTTTTTTGGATATGATGAATGGTTTCCGGAAAAAAAATTTTTTGGAAAAAAATTTCGAAAAAATTTTTTTTTTAAATTTACTGACTATATGATCCTGACGAAATTTGGCTCAAAGTTGCGAGTCGTTATACTCCACCCAACTGCCAAGTTTGAATCCAATCGCTCAGGTAGTTTCTGAAATAAAAAATAACTTCAAAACTTCAAGTGCCTATAACTCGGAAACTATTCGACCGATTTGGCCCATTAACGAACTCAACCGCGGCATTCCAATGCGCGACCTACCCTGAAAGTTTCAAGTTGCTAGTTCACTCCGTTCGACAGTTATCGTGTCCACGGCCGGCCGGCCGGACAGAATCGATTTTGATACCGGATTCGTCATCAGTGAGTCCAACCTTGTCGATTGAGACCAGTTTTAGCTCAATCATCCAAAATTACAAACATTTGGACGAAACGATAGCACGCTGTTCCCCTAGAACATGCGCGCAAAAATAGATTTCAATTCGATCGGATCTTTTTTTTTGGAGAATAAAATTTCAAATTATACTGTACCGCTATAAAATCGATAAATCCTAGAATTTCTTGGAAATATGTGAGATAGTTCCCGAAATTTGTATTTTATTTTGACATAAAACTCGCAAATAAATTATTTTGAGCTTCCGAATTTCACAATGAACGCGATAATAGAATTCAAAATGCAATACAATGTTGATTTCCCTGGGTTATCTTATCGTGAGTGGAATGGCAAACAGAGAATAGAAAACAATCATTCCGAGACTACATTGTAACCAATTTGTATCCTCTCTCAAGTTAATTAGAGATTATCAATATTGACTCTTCGCGGCGATGAACACTTCCCAACTCAATATATCAAAATCGAACCTTTGGCTTATCGTCACTGACAAATTGAGATTTCCGGAATTAATGTGAACCCGTTCTGAGCTTATCACTAGCTAATTAGGTACCCAGCTTCGCAAATTTGTTGCTTTCATCTTCAACATAGAATAAAATTAATTATTGAATTCCTTACATCAGGTAACAAAATCTTCTTCCATAGAAGCTGGGGGGGAATCGCCGTCTGATCTTGTTTAAATAAAGTTAATTTTTGGAATTAAATTTTTGCGATATTCATGCAAAGTTTCGTGAGTATCCTTCGACTGAAAGATTTGAAGATCGGATGGGTGGTCGATTTTATGATATATGTGGTTGACCAATAGAACAGGAGCGATAACGTCATGCCCGAAATCTGTGGTTTTCGGATACTGACCCCAATTTTTTTTCTTGAATACCTTTAAACCTATGATTCACAACAGGGTCACTTCGTCACGATGTCTGTAATTCTCGAATTTCGAGCCGAAGATTGAGCTTGAACGATTGGGTTGAACTTTCGAAGGAAAAGACTTAGCGACTCGAAATTCTCAGATTATGTTTGGAGTCTGAATATCTCGGTTAAGTTCGTTTATGGGTGGAATCGGTCGGATGGTTTCGGCGCTAGGCCCATTTGAAGATTTGAGGCTAATTCCTCGATATCTCATGAAGTATTGACTCAATCATATTGAAACTTCGTGGACAATTTTGGAATACTAACGCGCAAATTTCGTGTGGATCCAATTGTTACAAAATTAGTAAAAAAATTTTATTCGAAAATTTTTCAAATTTTCGATGAAAGTTTTTTTTTCGCTGAAAATTCTGATTAGATTCCAATGGAATTCTGATCTTTATTTTTCACAACAGTGCACCAAATTTCAGTTCGATCTAAATTTAACTGTCGGAGATATTGGGAAAATATTTAAAAATTTCGTGGTTTTTCCTCGGTATCCTTTTTTTTCCATAACTATCCAACAAATACTGTTCCAGTCATGATTGAAATGGGTATTGGTATTGAGTTGAGAAATGCAACAACTTTGTGCGAAATTATGATCCTGTCAATAGAACAATTCGACATTTGAATTTTTTTAAATATTATATATTCTGCGATCTTCTTATCATATTGTCCTGACAAAATCCAAACTGTAATTTTTCAATCGATCACCGAATTTCAATGCGATCCAATAATTCTAGAAATATTGAGAAAATGAAATTTTGAATGGAATCATATGGTGGATTTCACCAAAACAGTGTGTAACTACTCTCTAATCCACTTACACTTTCTGCGTCTCACGCACGTTTCGGAAACCAAGTTTCCTTTGTCAAAGACATATCGTTTCTTCACTTCAGCGCTTTTTGCGCGCATGTTCTAGGGAACAGCGTGCTATCGTTTTGTCCAAATGTCTGTAATTTTGGATGATTGAGCCGAAAATGGTCTCAACCGACTAGGGTGGACTCACTGATGACGAATCCGGTGTCAAAATCGATTCTATCCGGCCGGCCGGCCGAGGACACGATAACTGTCGACAGAAGCAAGCTAGCAACTTGAAACTTTCAGGATAGGTCGCGCATCAGAATGCCGCGGTTAAGTTCGTTAATGGGCCAAATCGGTCCAATAGTTTCGGAGCTATAGGCACTTGAAGTTTTGAAGTAATTTATTTTTTATTTCAGAAACTACTTGAGCGATTGGATTCAAACTCAGTAGTTAGGTGGAGTATAAGGACGCGCAACTTTGAGCCAAATTTCGTCAGGATCATATTGTCAGTGAATTTAGAAAAAAATTTTTTTCGAAATTTTTTTCCAAAAAATTTTTTTTTTCGGAAACCATTCATCATATCCAAAAAAAAAACACTCACACTTTGAGCTTCATATTTCACAGCAGTGTACCAAATTTCAGTGCGGTACGATCATAAGTTTCGGAGATATCAGGAAAAAATATGTCAAATTTCGAGGTTTTCTTCTCGATATCGTTGTTTTTTTCGGTATACTCGAGAAATACTGATTCAGTCCTGATAAAACTTCGCAGCTAGTTTGAAGATGCTGAAAGACAACTTTATGCAAAATTTCGTGATAATCGTGTCATTAGAACAATTTGAAAAAAAAAAATTCTGTGATTTTCTTATCATATCATCCTCATTAAATTCTGTATGAACCTTCGATCTGTAATTTTTCGATGAATACTGTATTTCAATTCGATCTGATCTGTATTTTTGGAAATATTGAAAAAATAAAAATTTTAATTGGTATATCTGCGGAATCATTGGGTGGATTTTACCCATTCACGAATTCGGCCTTCGAAATCAAGGTACAAACCTTCTCTACAAATATCGAGCGGTCATCTACATTGAACATGCGCGCAAAAGCAGCTGCCTTCACGGCTTCGGTTTGTTTTTAAATAAACGACTGCCTCGTGTGAATCGAGCGAAAAACAAGCCGAATAACTTGATCGATTTATGAAGTGAGATTCAATTGGGTGTTCGAATCAGGCTCTAATGGATTTATTGCACTTTGACCTCAATCGTGATTCTCATTGATACCAACTCCACAAATTTACACCGTCTCTCTATTGAGCAAATATTTCTGAGAATCATGCCAAGTTTTTTTTTATGTTTACCTTGGACGCCGAATTTCGATATAGGGTATGTTTTTCTGAATAATTGGCCCACATAAGCTATCTTTCCGTAATTATCATATATGTAATGTTTATCAAGAATATTTATGTATTATTGACTTGACCTGAATGAAAATTGAGCTATTCACTTTCGCGACTAAAAATTTCGATTCTTATTATCAACGATTCAAAATTTATTATGGAGATGTTAGACATTTGATTGTTTTTTATCGTCAAAATTTTGTAATGGTTTTGGGTTCTCCGCTCTCACCTGCCACGAGTTACATATTTATGGAAAACTTTGGAGAAAAACGCGAAGATAAATGTTCACTAAAACCGAAGGCTTGGCGACGGTATGTTGATGATGTTTTCGTAAATTAAATAAAAATTGTGGTTTTTCATGGAAAACGCCTATGCCAGTTTCTTGAAAAACTGATCCCCCAGACAAACGAGAAAATTTTAGAGGACTCTTTTATTTTTCATTTCAAATCATCCGATTCCGATATCAGTATTTTTGTATATATGTTAAATATATTGATAATAATCAGATAATTCGGAAAGAAAAACTTCTGTATTTTGTTACATGGAGAGAGTAATTTTGCTCATTGTTCTGTAGAAATGGATTCTATTTGGCTGCATTTACTTGAAAAAGAGGTGTTATTAAAAAAATTATACCAAGTGAATGTATGTTGCTGTGATTTCATAAGAAACTCAATTTGGCAAAAGTCTCAAAACAAAAAATCGAAAGAAAATAATTCGAAAAATTTTCTCGTTTGTCTAATGAAAGAGTCAGATTTGTCCTCTGAAACGTCACAGCTCGCTCTGAGGAACTGAGGCCTAACTCCGAAACTATCGAACCAATTTCACCCATTAACGAACCTAACCGAGATATTTGGACTCCAAACCTAATCTGACAATTTCAAGTCGCTAAGTCTTTTCCTTCGAAAGTTAGAGCACATGAATAAAATTTGATCACGGATTCTTCTTCAGGGAGTTCAACCCAATCGTTCAAGACCATTTTTGGCTCAAAATTCGAAAATTACATCCATCGTGACGAAATGATAACGCGCTGTTCCACAGAACGAGCGCGTAAAAATTAGAGTGCTTCAGTATTTTTCTGAATGCAGAAATTAATTTTGCCCATTGTTCTATACCCATGGACCGTATTTTGCTAAATTCACTAAAATAAGAAGTAGAACTGACAAATTTTCTCATCAAGGGAATCTGCGTTTCTGGGATTCTCGAAAAAGTCAATTTGACATATGTTCTTGGGATACCAGGATATTGCAAAATAATTCGGTAGATTTTCAAATTATTTTCTGATGAAAGAGTCAGATATTGTCTCTGAAACTATAAATAATTTCTAAAGCTAGAATCATAGTTCTTTGAAATTTTATTTTGAAATGGTGATACCACCAGAAATATTTCTGTATTTCTCCGACATCTCTACATTCTCACCCTTCGCCAGCGTGACCAATTTTGGTAGAAATCTACTTTTTTGGTAGAAATCTACTTTTTTGGTATATTTTCGTTATAATTTCATCATTGTTAGTAGACAGAAATTGAGCAGTAGATTTTAGTAGTATTTCGAACTATCTAAGTAGAATTCTACTTTCAAGTGTTGAAGCAGCAGAACGCTTCTGTCTGAGTTGAGAAGTGGCACAACCTAACCTAACCTAACTATAATCGCATGAATTATGTGAAAAAATAGCACAACTCGTATAGATGGCTCTGACTGACATTGGGGTATTTCTTTAATCCCGTCACACTCAATAAGTATCACAGATTACAGAATAAGTATATCGTATTGCCCATCATAGGTGCGTGTGTGCGCTACATTTTCTCACATTTTCATTGTTTCCATCCGTAACGGAAGAGCCTTTCATTTAGGGGAATATATAAGAATATCTGCGGAATCATTGGGTGGATTTTACCCATTCACGAATTCGGCCTCCGTAATTAAGGTCCAAATCTTCTCTACAAATAACAAATTTCTAAGTTGTTTCTTTCGGAAGTTATTGTGTTTACGGTCAGGCATTATCTTCTGGAAGGAACTTCTTAGAAACCCGATATTTGTAGAGAAGATTTAAGGCTTAATTACGAAGGTCGAATTCTTGAATTTTGAATTCCGTAGATATACCCATTCAAAATTTTATTTTTTCAATATTTTCAAATATACAGATTAGATCGAATTGAAAGCCAGTACTTTATCGAAAAAAACCCTAGAAAAGCACTGCCGTGAATTAAGTCAGCAGCTTTTGCGCGCATGTTCAAATTCGTTGCCAAAGCGGTCATCTCTATTGAACATGCGCGCAAAAGCTGCCGCCTTCACGGCAGTGCTTCTCTAGCTTTTTTTGCTTAGCGAATGTTAATTACTGCACGAAACATTAAAGTTTTCTACTTTCCTTCCAACATAAAGTGCTAAAGACTGCTCTTAGGTAGCAGTAGATTTTCAGTAGATTTCTGTAATTGATTTTGGTAGACAAAAGTAGATTTCTACAGAAGGTTTGGTAGATTCTGAAAAAAATAATTGGTCACGCTGCCCTTCGCCTATTAGTTTTTGCGCGCATGTTCTAGGGGAACAGCGTGCTATCGTTTTGTCCAAATGTCTGTAATTTTGGATGATTGAGCCGAAAATGGTCTCAATCGACTAGGTTGGACTCACTGATGACGAATCCGGTGTCAAAATCGATTCTGTCCGGCCGGCCGGCCGGTTGGCCGGCCGTAGACACGATAACTGTCGAACGAAGTGAGCTAGCGACTTGAAACTTTTAGGGTAGGTTGCGCATTGGAATGCCGCGGTTAAGTTCGTTAATGGGCCAAATCGATCGAATAGTTTCGGAGTTATAAGCATTTGAAGTTTTGAAGTTATTTATTTTTTATTTCAGAAACTACTTGAGCGATTGGATTCAAACTTGGCAGTTTGGTGGAGTATAGCGACGCGCAACTTTGAGCCAAATTTCGTCAAGATCATATTGTCAATAAATTTAAAAAAAAATTTTTTTCGAAATTTTTTCACAAAAAAATTTTTTTTTTTGAAACCATTCATCATATCCAAAAAAATTATACTCACACTTTGACCTTCTAATTTCACAGCAGTGTACTAAATTTCAGCTCGATACGATCATAAGTTTTGGAGATATCGGGAAAAAATATGTCAAATTTCGAGGTTTTCTTCTCGATATCGTTGATTTTTTTGGTATTACTCGAGAAATACTGATTCAGTCCTGATTAAACTTCACAGCTAGTTTTAAGATGCTCAAAGACAACTTTGTGCAAAATTTCGTGATAATCGGGTTATTAGAACAATTTGAAAAAAAAAATTTATATGATTTTTTCATCATATCATTCTCATTAAATTCTGTATGAAACTTCGAACTGTTATTTTCGATGAAGTACTGGATTTCAATTCGATCTGGTCTGTATTTTTGGAAATATTGGAAAAATAAAATTTTGATTGGGTATATCTACGGAATCATTGGGTGGATTTTACCCATTCACGAATTCGGCCTTCGTAATTAAGGTCCAAACCTTCTCTACAAATATCGAGTTTCTAAGTTGTTTCTTTCGGAAGTTATTGTGTTTACGCAGTCGGCCGTTAGGCTGACCGTAAACACAATAACTTCCGGGAGAAACGACTTAGAAACTCGATATTTGTAGAGTAGGTTTGGGGCTTAATTACGAAGGTCGAATTCGTGAATGGGTAAAATCCGCCCAATGATTCCGTAGATATACCCAATCAAAATTTTATTTTTCCAATGTTTCCAAAAATACAGATCAGATCGAATTGAAATTCAGTACTTCATCGAAAATAACAGTTCGAAGTTTCATACAGAATTTAATGAGGATGATATGATGAGAAAATCATATAAATTTTTTTTTTCAAATTGTTGTAATAACACGATTATCACGAAATTTTGCATAAAGTTGTCTTTTAGCATCTTAAAACTAGCTGTGAAGTTTAATCAGGACTGAATCAGTATTTCTGGAGTAATACCGAAAAAATCAACGATATCGAGAAG
This sequence comes from Myrrha octodecimguttata, assembly GCA_958510865.1. Classification (NCBI taxonomy): domain Eukaryota; kingdom Metazoa; phylum Arthropoda; class Insecta; order Coleoptera; family Coccinellidae; genus Myrrha; species Myrrha octodecimguttata. Next base: position 30,320,550 of record OY294065.1, on the reverse strand, counting down.
AAAACCTCGAAATTTGACATATTTTTCCCGATATCTCCAGAACTTATGATCGTATCGAACTGAAATTTGGTACGCGCGCACGTTCAAATTCGTTGCTGAAGCGGTCATCTACATTGAACATGCGCGCAAAAGTTGCTGCCTTCACGGCAGTGCTTTTTGAAATTTTTATCTGAGTTAATTCTTGTTATTCGCATTTTCTGACGCACATTCATTGTATAGAAAATTTATCCTTCGAGAGTGGGATTTGGATAGACGTTCTATAAATTACTTGGTCGCGTTACTTATGAGCTTCTTCCAGAACAATATTGGTCCAATGTATCCATCCTCGCATATTGATGAGGTCCTTTTACCTCCTGTAAGTTGTGCGTGGAGGATGACAAAAATTGTCATACATAATGCAGTATCCGCGCAGATCTTTGATTCAGTTAAAATGAATCGGGTACCTAATAATTTAGTCACAATCTTCAGTTGCTTCAAATTCACTAGTGACTCTCTGCCTGTCAAGTGAATAGTTTCATCAGGGTGAGTGACGGAATTTTGTTCATCGAGATTGATGTTCTTATATTTCCATTTTGAGTCGTTTTGATTTTCACCAAATAATAGTTTTGTTCAAACAACAACAAAATACTTCATCGTGTCGTTCTCAACATGACGAAAATTCATCCTTAAATATTTTAAAGTAAAACACTTTATTTTCGCTGATGTATTTATTTATTAGTGGATATAAAGTTTTTAACTTAAATCTGACCTATGAGAAAACCATAGTTTCACATTATACAGCACTCCGCGATCCAGCTTAACTAAATATGGTGTTCCGAAATATTTCCATTTTTTTTCGAAGCAATACTTTTTTTATGGGAAAAAAATTCGAAGATTTATTTCATGAAAAGTTATCGTTGTATACAGGTCTGCCGTTCTCGGCTGAGCACCTATGATTTTGGAATTCTGCTCGAAGGACCAAAACTAAAATAAAATTTCTTTCAGCAGTTCATAATTTTTCCTGAACTTCGGATGGGTTAATTCTCTCGATATCTGTAACAGAAGTAGAAAAATGAGAAAAAAATATTCATAAATTGCCCCTGCCTTGAGTTGCACAACAAATGTAAGAGCAGGTTTTTGAAGAATGTTGCCCAATAAATTATTTTCATCTGTCCGGGGTAAATATCAGATGTTTTTGAAAATCACAGGAACGCAGATTCAGTATTTGGAAATTCTCCAGTTCCCCATCTTCTTACAATGTAAACCAAATAGGTGATTTTCTTCATGTTGCCAACGTGTTAACTTTTTATAACTATAAACTTATTACATTTTCATTACTTGATCGTTTTAATAATGTTTCAATATTTTTAAGGAAGCCGTTACGTTTCAAAAATTATTTCTAGTAAAAACTGTATATCTACTAACACAGGAGAAATTCTTATAATCAATAATTTTTCCTTTTTGGCGCATGTTCTAGGGAACAGCGTGCTATCTATTCGACCATATGTCTATTTCGAATGATTTTCGATATTGGCCTGAAAGACGATCGTAAACATAATAACTTCCGAAGGAAACTACGCAAAAACTCGAAAATTGTAGAGAAGGTTTGAATCTTCATTACGAAAGCCAAATTCGTGAATTGCCAATATTTCCAAAAATAGGGATGATATCGAATTGAAATCCAGTACTTGATTGAAAAATGACAGCTTAAAGGTTCATACAGAATATTCATCAGATTTCATTGAAATCTTGCACAGACCGTGAAGTCAATGTTCTACAACAGTGTACCATTTCAGTTTGATCCGATTGTAATGTTCGGAACTATTGAGGGACAAAAAGATGTTAAATTAGTCGTTTTTCCCCGGTATCGTTGTATTTTCCGGAATAACTCGAAAATTACTTATCGATTATGCTTGAACATATTAACTACTTTGCAAATATTCATGCCCAATTCTGTGCGAAATGTCGTGATGATGATGTGTCATTAGGTCGAAATTGTACATGTGCACAATCAAAAGCTGCTGACTTCACGCCAGGCTTTTCTACAATTTTTTCTACTTCTGTTTCAGATATTTGGACTGAAAAAAATGTCAAGAAAAATGCGAGATCCTTCCAAAATATCCTTCAATCCAAAGTTTAAGGATTGTTTATTCCTTAAGTTTCCATTCTTTCACTTTTTGGCAGAAGCCTTCAAAATTAGAAATAGCAATTTTCGTGGATTCATGTTGTGACAACCATCAGCAGTAAAAGACGTCGTTAATGTTAATGAGCTGAGTTGTGAAAATACATTCATGCGTTATCGTGTGCAGTATCCAGTGTCAAGTCCACTGACTGGAAACAAAACAATATACGAAACTGTAACTTGACACATTGAGAATTGCACGTGGCCTTTGTCGGCAAAAGGTCGAGAGCCACTGCTTAAAAAACACATATCCAATATTTTCACCTTTTGATTATTATCTCTCGAATACTGATTCATGACAAAACAACATCATCGAAATATTTTTATATATTTTGTTAGTTTCGAAGTATACAGTGTGTCAATTTGAAAAGGTACAACGCTTTATATTTCGGCCCCCATGCAAAATCAGATTTTGTTATACCGAACAATATCTGTTTTTGCAGTATCAGCTGAGGAAATGTAAAAGAGGTACCATACATTTTTACGTATGATACAAGAGCACAGATATGAAGCTCAGAAAAAACTCTGCCTTCCCGTATAAGTGTAGTGAAATTTGGTTGTGTTTGAAGAATGAGCCGACTAATTCCTAATGCAGTTCAAGGGCATCCATTTTATTGGAAGCATTTTTTTCTGGATTTAGAATGACAAAATATCTCGGAATCAGCTCTGCAACAGAAAAAAAAACAGAAAACCAGCAGGAAGCTGTGAAAAAAACATTACCTTCATTTGCTCTCTGACCGGGAGGGTCTTTCGAGCTGGTCCGGTCCTCCAAGCGATGATTTTTCATATCCTCAGGTGTCCGCAGAAAGCTACAGAACCCTTAATATGGGAATCATCTCCCATATATTCATAATAGGTTATCTTCACTGAAAAGCTAATGAACTAACGGGAAAAATTTGACATTTCTTTTCACCAATATTTCCAAAAAGTAATATCGGATCGAGCTGAAACATTGCATTGAAATTGACTTCTAGGTCTGCGTAAAATTTCAAGGAAATCTTGTGGATACATTCAGAAAAAGAAATGTGAACAAAAATCAAAACTTTCGAGGAAATCTCATCTAGACTTTTCAAACGATATTATATCCTGCGGACATTTATCATTCCTGCGCATCCGTATTCTTCAACTGAGAAGTTTCAAAACGTATACTTCTTGAAATATGGAATAAATATCCTCGGAAATTCAATTGGGTAGTTCCGAAACCGCTCAGCCCATTTTGGCCATTTACTAAAGGGTGTTTTTTCAGAGGTATATAACTTTAAGTTGCCAACACTGGTTTAACTTGCGGTCATTCTGTCAGCTGTCAAGTGATTCGTGCTTAGTCTGGTCTGTCATTTCAACATGAATAGACTGACGCCTTAACAACGCTTCCAAATTGCAAATTCTTTTGAAAATGATGGTTCTGTTCGAAATACGTATCGCACTCTGACCGTTTTCGCACCACGTTTACTCTAACTGATAATACGCATCCACAGTACGTCGTACAGTGAGAACAGAAGAAGCCATTGCTGCTGCTGAAGACCCTAATCTGTCTATCCGCCATCGTGCACAGCTATAGAGCCATGATTACTGACTTTTTCGTTCCTCAACTGTACAAGCATGATGTGCAGCAGCTGTGGTTTCAACAAGACGGCGTAACATTTCACACAGCTCGTGCCATAATTGATTCACTGAAGGAAACTTTTGATAACCGCATAATTTCACGTTCCGGGCCCGTGAATTGGCCTCCAAGATCGTGCGATTTAACGCCGCTAGACTTTTTTCTCCGGGGATATGTGATGGCGCTAGTCTACGCCGATAAGCCCGAAACGATCGCCCACTTGGATAAACGGCCATGTTGGAAAAAGTGATTGAATATTGGACCTCTAGATCAGATTACGTCCGAGCCAGCCGTGGCGGTCATATGCCAGAAATTATATTTGAATTATAATGCCAAAAGATTATCCTTTGAATAAAGTAAATTTCATGTCAATATTAACAATTCATCCTTGTTTTATTTGACTCCGAAGTTCTATACCACTAAAAAAAAAAAACACCTTTCACATCAATCATCCCATTTTGATACGATACCCTGAAAGTTTCAAGTCGCTAGCTCGTTTCTCCCGAAAGATATCGTTGCAATGGATGGCCTGCCGGACAGAATTGACTGAAGATAATCCATCATGCGTTCACTCTTGTTTTAATTCGAGAGATTCTATGGACAAGAATTGACGAGTGATGAAAAATAGGTTATCATTTTGCATTTTGTGATGTCTATGAAAGTGTACTCCTTTGAATGCACTGACACCAGTTACGAATAATTCAGCATTCTGTTGTCTCACTAATGAAGTACACTATTCCAAGAAACTAATCTGTGTTTACCAATACGGGAGTATGTTGTTGATAATATACAATGATTTCTTTCAGCTCGGAAAAACTGATACCTACAACAAACAAATATTTCGATATAGACTAATGTTATGGGCGCCTGAGACAGTTGTTGATTCTGATAATCGATTTTTGACAATAGTATTGATGGTTTAAGGTAAATAAATCGAATTGATGGTTGATATCGACAATAACGATAAGTCTCAAATGCCAAAATAACAGTATGTATAGAAGAACTGTTCGAAACCTAGGAAAAAGGACGAGCTCAGTTCTTTCCATATATCGTCAATACAGGGTGTCACATTGAATATAAGACAGAGGTATTTTCTAGTAGAAAAATTAAGATTTTGGGAAGATGTTCGAAACAAGTCAATTTCTCTTTGAGGTGGAATTTTTCTATATGGAATCCATCATATCAATCCCAACCCCTTGAATTTTAATAGGGTAGATGGGTCTTGTTATATGTTGTTGAGAAGGTCTTATCCTTCTGAAAATGACAGTTCGATCATTCGTTCACGTTATATTCAACTTTGAAAATGAAATGTCATCCAATTTTCTTGGAGTATAAGATGATAACCAATTTCGAAGAAACAATTCAGGAGTGGAAATTCTGTTCAGAAAAACGAGAGGACTGTCTCGAATAGGTGTTCCTCCAAAATTTGTTCAGGAGCGGCATATCTGACATGCGCACTAGCTCAATAATTCCCTAGTCTGCGAAACGTGAAGTTTCGGCGAGGATTAATTGCTTCTCTATGATAGACGCATGCGCAACCCCAGCATTACAGTAAGGAAGCAATTAGTGCAGAAATTCTTCTGCGAATGATCAATCTGGAACGCACATTAGAACTCAATAGGATGAAACTATGCAGTTACATTAAAATTCTCAGTAATAACGGATTTTTCATGACATTCCTTTCATATTGGTCTCTTCAACGGCCTTGATGAACGTACTTGAAATGTATTTTATCAGATACGGTAGCATCCCATTGGTGACATTAGATCTCATTAAGGTCATTAGTGATTTTATTTCTGCTCGGAGTTATCTGGATTCAATCATCTGTGCACCCGTTTGTTCAAATAAAAATATTGATCCGACAACATAAGCGGGATGAGGACGTTCGTTGATGAACCAATCGTTCACAAAGATATTTCTGGAGATTGAGAATTTATTGCAATTATCCATATCTATTCTTTTCGTCCTTTTAAGAACTTTTTTTCGGTCTTTTAAACTTTCAAACAAATATATCTTTCGAAAACTCGACAGTGGATTAAGCTTATTTCAGATCAGTTCACAGAATAGAGAAGCGAAACTCCTTGTATTTTGCATTTTTTCGATGTACCCAAATTTCGTGACCTGAGGAAACCATAAAATAGTCGTAAAAGAACCTGGCCACAGAAATCATATTATTATCACAGAATACTAAGTATTATATACAGGGCTGGGCAAAATACATGCTTGGCTTAATTGAAATACAAATTACAAAATACTTTCTCGCAGGTATTTGAAATACAAAATACAATATAGTTTCAAGTCGGGTATTTGAAATATAAAATACAAAATACAGTATTTTGACTATTTGTATTTGAAATACAAATTACAAAATACATTCAGGTGTTAAATGTGAAAAGAGGACAACTAATTCAGCTCAACCATTTTATCGCTAAATAGAGAATTTCCTTTCAGAAACACAAGATTTTTGAATGTAGTATCGGACAAACAGCCTCTTGTTGGGGAATGAATGAAACCTGCTAAAAAAAACCAATCTTTCTACAGGTCCTGATGAGCACAAACTTGTGTTATATTGTATGAACACATTTTTATATTAGGATAATGTTCAAGGATGGTAAGCTCTCTGCTCTTATCATTTTTGGAAATTGACTAACTCTAACTCCATGTTGAAATGACCATTGCGCAGGACCTTTTCTTCCTTTCCATTTGCCGAAAACATGATTGCTTGCAAAAAAACTAGATGAAGCAGATGAACGTTGCGCAATCTGAAGGGAGATTCAGAGACTATTTTCTGTAGAGCGCTCAGCGCTAAATGTATTTGTTCGAAAGTATTTCGAAGACAAAAGTATCGAAATACAAAATACAAAATACTTCAGCGTCAGGTATTTAAAATACCAATTACAAAATACATTTTCAAGAAGTAATTGAAATACAAATACAAAATACGTATTTGTATTTCAAATACGTATTTCAATTACAAGTAATTGAAATACTGCCCAGCCCTGATATATATATATTATAAACCTATCTATTCTATGTTGGTATTGTATGAATATTTTATTGAAACGAGTAAAACGAGAAATTCGAAACAGTCTCTGTAAAAAGAACCAAAAGTACAATGCAATTGAACACGCGGAAGTAAGTTAACCAACGCAAGTTGACGTTGACCACAGAATAAGGAAGTTTTAATTCTATTTTTCGTCCGAGTGTTGAAAAAAAAAACATAAAACAAAATGGCAGATTGAAGCATGCGCATGTGAAGGGTGTCGCTTCTGTAATACTTCTCTATTCTGTGCTCTGTGCTGTAGCCTTTGGGCTGATACTGGGGTAGCTACGGCCCTGGGAATCACTGACAATATCTTTAAATATGTTGAAGCAGCCTAACAACACGTGACGAATATTCAGAATTTGTGCACCTGGATCACCGACCTAATTGGCTTCGAGATGATCGTTAATAGAATTCAATGAGCCTAGTTACCCAGTACAATTTCAATTGATTACAGCGTCATAAATAGACTGACACAACGCAGTATATTGGTTGCTCGCAAGATAATTTTTTTTTGATTGCCATATGTATTTTCAATCGAAGGCCGATGTGATATTTTAAAAAGTGACTTTGCACAGCCACTGGACGATACATTATTATTAACACGGATTGTTCAAGCAGGTACTCGGTGTTTTTGAAAGTGTTGCCAATTTGGAAGAAGCTAATTTTGAATGTCTGTTCATGATTCAAACACGTGTGCTGCAAATTTTTTTGATGGACTGTTTACTTCCTCAAATTGGTCGAACTCTTGTCTTTTTTGATATATTAACGCTCATTTCGTGCTGAATCATTGTTTCTATTATTATTTCAAGAACACACTAGTAGATTAATGAGAAATCGTGTTCAGCTTGAAGGTAGTTTTGGGTGGGAGAAATACAGACTTCAGAGTATTGATCAGGATGACATGTTTCAAGTATCGATTATAAGGTATTTTGGAGAATTTTGTTTTATTTTTAGGTGTTTTCTAGGTTTCCACTTCCATTATTTGAAAAAGAACTAATAAAATTAAACGAAAACTCCCTATGGTATTATGATAATATAAACGATCATTGAAGTGAATTGTAACGTTTCAGAGCCTATATCCGACTCCTTCATCAGACAATAAAGTGAAAATTCTAGTTTTCAAAATGAAAAATAATTTAGGACCACTAATCCTGAAATAAAAACAATTAACATGAAATAGGAATCAGAAAATTGGTGTTGTCATTTCTAGAAATCGCTAACCGTACGAACAGATCTCCAAATACTGTTATGAGTTGTTGTCAAGCGTGGTTTGATAATGCCCAAAATCGAAGAAGAGTAGGCTCCGGACGTCGAAGGGGCACACATGAAGCTCAAGGTCGACGTCTGAGACTTATGGCGAACATTTGGCTGATGAGTGGTTGGGAGAACAAGGCCATCCTGTAGCTTTCCGAACGGTTTACAGCCGTATAAGGCCTTTTGGACTGCAGCATTATCGAGCCCATCTTGTGTTACCTCTTACGGTTGAGCATTGCCGGCAACTATTACAGTGGTGCAGAGAACGACAACAATGTGGAATGGCATCAGGTCGTCTGTTCTGATGAATCTCGATTCTCCTTGAGTGCACATGTTGGCCAAATAGGTTAGACGATGTCGGGGAGAAAGACGTGACACTCATTTCGATGTTGAGAGTCTCATGTACACCGGACAGTAGGCGTTATGGTATGGGGTGCTATTGCACATGCTAGTAGGTCACCATTCTTTATTCGAGGTTACATGACAGCGCTGCGTTACCTTCAAGAAATAGTGGAGCCATATGTTCTACCTTATCTTAACCGGCTCGACAATCCCATATTTCAGCAAGATATTGTTCGACCTCATGTTGACGGAGTTAGTTTAAACTTTTTTGAAGCGACCCATGTGAATCTTTTGCCATGGCCGCCCAGATCCCCCGATATGTCGCCCATAAAGCATGTTTGGGACATCATGGGGAGAAGGCTTGGAAATTTACCCCAGCCCCCACGGTCTTTGGCGGCTATGAGACATGAAGTACAGGTAGCTTGGGATAGTATCCCTTAAGAAGAAATAGACCATCTTCTTGCATCAATGATAAAGTGTGTTGGGGAGTGTATAGGTAACCGCGATGGACAAACGCGTTATTAACAAATTTAATTTGAAAAATTGTAAAGCCTTCGTTTTTTTCCAAATATTAATCATTTACTCCTTGCTATACTATCTATGTTTCGCCATAAAAAATTTAAAATTTTAACAGCTCCTTCATGGTGTTGCAGTTTCTTTGTCAGTTAGTATATAAACTGCTCCACAAGAGTTAGGGATATCGTATTCAATGGTTTTTAAAAGTATGTAATCTTCGAGAAAATCGCTGTAAAATCATTTGAAACTAAATAACAACTTGAATCGATCGAATAAAAATCAGTATGAGACATTTCGTCAATCTGGTCGCCTTTTTTCTGAAGTTTGGTTCTTTGCATATGCTTCATGAATGTTCTTATTTTGAAATTAAGTCAGTTTATCAACGGCTGCGATTTGAAACGAGTTTTCTGAAAATGCCAAGACGTAAATTAACAAACGCTGAGGCTAATAGGGCTATCAGAATGCTACAGGGTGGCCTAACTCAGTTTGTTGTAGCGGAAAGGCTCCAAGTCAACCAAAGTGTGTTAGCTCGACTTTGGAATAGGTTCAGGGAGACAGGTTCCGTGTTGGAAAGACCAAGGCTTGGTGGGTGACGAAAAACAACACCTGCTCAGGATCGTTTCATCACCGTTTCGACGAGAAGAAACCCTACATCTACGTGTAGAACGCTAAGGAATACTCTTCAAAATGCAAATGGGGTCCAAGTTTCCATCGAAACCATCAGACGACGTTTGAGAGAGGTGAATCTAGGTGTCCATAAGCGTCAAAGACTGGAATGGGCAAGGCAACATATCAATTGGAACGATCAATGGCGTAGTGTCCTTTTCACTGATGAATCCAGATATGGACGATTTTCAGATTTTCGAAGAATAAGGGTATGGACAATCCCACGCATAACCCGTAATCGTCGCTATGTCCAAGAAGCATCCATTCCGAGGGGGTATGTGTTATGGTATGGGCCGGGATATGTTTCAACGGTCTCACAGATCTACACATTTGTCCTGGGAATACCGTGCAGCCATAGTTAGAATGCGCGCGAGGAGCTTGGTATTCCACATTTACCAATACCTCCGCACTCACCAGATTTGAATTACATAGAACATGCATGGGATATGCTCCAAAGAAGATTAGATAATCATCAACCTACCCCAGAATCCTTAAATGATCTGAGAGAGCTTCTGCCCCGTTTATGGAACCAAATTCCTCAAGAAATGTTCAACAACCTCGTGTGTAGTATGCAAAGAAGATGTCAAGCTGTTATTGATGCCCGTGGAGGCCTTACTTGTATTGATAGTCTTAAATGCTTGAATTCTCTGGAAATAAAATTTCGTTATTTTACTCGATTTTTCTTAACCACCCTGTATACGCTGCAGACCTACAGGCTAAAATTAATTTGAAACTTGAAACTATATTAATATGAATTTTCGTCACAAAAATCTTATTTTAACTATATTTTTTTGGAATTTAAGTCAATATCCCTAACTCATGTGGAGCAGTTTATTTTCACGTTCATTAGGACAAATATTCCGAATATCATGTAATCCAATGATTTTATCGCAGAAATCAACAATCGCCAATCCCACTCTGCATACACCTAGGGAGCAACTATTGTTTGTTTTATTGGAACATTTCATTCATGAACATTCGAATGTATCAATATAAACTATGCCAGTCTAGCTTATAATCGAAACAAACACTAAATATTTATGAAATAAGGTTACATAAAAGTGATTTGAGACCATGGGAAAAACCTAATATTATACTGCTGCAGTGTTTACGGCTGAAGCGATTTACATTGTCTGGAAACTCGGGATCCTTTATTATCATTTTCGAAGCTATGCTGAAACGATTGAGATTTGTTCCGATTTAAAGTTAGATTGGAAAAGTGAAAAACGTTCGATGATCCACCGAATTTCAACAAATAAACATTATCAAATCGAAATGAAAATTCATGATTGTTTTCACGACTTTCCGAGATGAAACAATAATCGACTACAATGGGGGTTTTTCCTGAATTTGGGTTATTACTGCAAATGCAAATTTGAACATAATTATTATGGGTTTGATTCATCATTTTCCCAAATTACCTTCGGAAAGTATTTAGAATCAGGTTTCAAAATTGGGGTTTGGGATTTGTCAGGCATGCACGAAGTGACAACGGTGGTTACTAGAATAGCTTTTTCTGCTTTAGAATAACGAAATATTTATTCCTATTCTGTGGTACACACGTGTTCTTTGTCAATATAACCAAACGATTTGCGTTAGCGATTTGTCAGTAACATGACAGTATGATATTCTTTGCTCTTCTTTTTCTATTCCTTGGTCGTTGTCTTCTACTCTAACCAGATCGAAGAATTGCTATCTCTGTTTTCCTAAGCAAAGTAACACATTTGGCGTCCTTTTCTTTCCGAGAAAGCTGAATTCGACGTTGCCATATCGTGCACTCATGACAAATCCCTTTAAATGCAAATCCCCATTTTTATTTTTCAGTTTTAGGTGATAAAACATTTTTTTTAAAATATAATATTGAAATTATATGTTTGAAATGTGATGTTGTGAAGGTTTTTCATGAAAATTACTGCATTTTCGTTTTAAGGAAAAACCCCCATTATTCAATTGACGTCAAAAAACTAACTGAAATATCGGGAAAATGATCTCAAAATGCTCAGAATGCGAAGGTTAAGTTCGTTGATGGGTGGAATCGGTCGAATAGTTTCGGAGTTATTTCAAGTTTTGAGTTTATTCCTCAGATATTTCGAGAACCACTGAAGCGATTGAATTGAATCTTGGCGACTTGTTGAAATACAAGGACTCGCAAGTTTTCGCGAAATATCGTTGAGTTCGTGCTGTAAGAATAATTGAAGAATGAAATTTTTCGAAATTTTTTCGAAAAAAAATATTTTTTTCAAAAACTATCAATTCTATTGGGACAAAATTCTGATCATACTTTGAGCTTCATATTCCGCAGCAGCGTACCAAATTTCAGTTTGATGCGATAATAACTTTCGGAGTTTTGTGAGAAAATATGTCAAATTTCGTGTTTTCTCAAAAAATGCTGTTTCAATCACGATGAAACTGCGGATAGCTAATTCGCAAATGCTGATGAACAATTTTGTGCAGATTGTCGTGATGATCGTGTCATTAGAACAATTTGAAATAAAATTTCTAATTCCTTTTCTCAAATATTTAATATTCCTATGTTCTCTAATCGTACTCTCCTCACGAAATTCTGTATAAACCTTCGAACTGTCATATTTCGATGAAACTCTGGATTTCAATTCGATCTAATATTTATTTTTGTGAATATTGGGGAAATAAAATTTTTTTTTTGTTTTTTTTTTCATGAAATTCAGCAAATTATGGTAGATATCTATTGATAATATAATAAAAATAAGTTTATTCTCAAAAAAAATAAATATGTCAATATGATATCAGTGTTCGAAAGAATTTCTATAGAACAATGGCGGAAATTATTTTCTCCAAATACAGTTAGACTTTTTGTTTTTTCTTTTTAGGTTATCTGGTTCGGTCATCAGTATTTTTGTATTACCCTATCATGTGGCTCCCGATGGCCGAACATAGATGTTTGGCTATTTGAGATCTTTATATATCTGGCAACACTCACTCAGGTGTTACTGGGTGAAATTACCAAAAACAACAAGTACTTCTCAAAGCATGTGAGATGATTGTTGGAACATTATACCTGATAACTTTATCTTGAGCGAAGAAACTTCATCTGTGAACCATTTGATCAGTACAGTTCTTCATTCCCAATTTGTTGGTTCTGTTGCTTCTTCGTCATTTCAGTGAATCTAAGTGTGAATAATAAGTAGAAAAGAATTCGAAGTTGCATTCAATTCCAGTAAAGGTTGATGATCATAACAAACAGTAATTTCAAAATGATGAATGAATATCTCGTTTTAACTTCAGCCTTAAAAGTGCGTGCTTAAAATGAGGCCTACGTCATCACGAAAGAATTTCAGCCGATGTCTCAGGTCGTAGCAATTCAGATCATCAGGTATTGATTTGTTATTCATTAATGCCGTGATAAAATTATATATAATTTTCATTCAGATTTCGAGAATTCCGATCAGTGATAAAATTCCTGAATCAATATTTATTTTTTCCGAGAATGTTAAACATATATGTGCTTCAATTTCTCAAGAGGACAAAATAATGCAACCATTGTTATGGAAAACATGAGAAATATTCCGTAAAATATTTAACAATAACAAATTTTTCTAATGAAACCGGTGAATCTTGTAATCATTTTTCAGGTTTTTCCTGGGTTTTTACTCGCAATATCTGAAACAGAACTATTAAAAATTCAATAAAAATTGTTTTTTTTTTGGAAAAGTCTCTTGCGGATTGCATTTTTCAAGGGCAGTTTCTTGGAAAACAGATTGCTAAATGAACAATACAGGAATGATATAAACGATAAACAAAGCCATCTGTGACGTTTCAGAGTACAAATCTGACTCTTTCATCAAACAAACGAGAAAATTTTTAGAATAACGAAAATATCATCTCTTCCTCTTATAAAAGCAAAACTGAAATTATTTTTGATTTTTCGGCTTGCATTACTTTGGAAAGGTAGCCTGATTCTAAAAAACTTCAAAATTTCTTTATTATTTCTGCATCTGCACATGAACAAGCACGCAAAAATTCTGTTAAATCATTGATTCTCATCAGATTCTGTAAGAAGAAACACCTCGAATGACAACATTTAGGGACCTGAACCCAATTGAGTTCCCCAATGGACAAAATCACCCGAATGGTTTCGGAAGTATGGCCTTCTGAGTTTTTTCCTATATTTGGAAAATTACTGACTCGATTCGGTTGAAACTTAATATTTAGTTGTGAAACAACTACACGACGGTTCATACAAAATTCCATAAGGATCGTGTGATCAGAATTTTTGCCTATAAGCCAAGCAGCCTCAGATTGGATGAGTGCCTGTATATCCCAAATTTGTATCGAAAATATTTTTTTTTCTGATACTATTTATCCGATCTAACTATGATTCCAAATTGATCAAATACTTTACTTGTTCACACTCAGGCATTTTTTTTATGTAGGAAAACTTTTTGAGTTTTATTTTTCATCCCGAAATAAAGCTGCGTCTGGACGTTCAAGGCCTACTTCGAGTCAATAATTCTTGAATGTAATATATATGCCATCTATATCTATCTGCCATATCTGACAGAAGGGCCCAATGTTGGGTAATTACCCATTTGCTAGTTGGAACGAAGTTTATGTCGTAAACCTGAAATCGATTTTGTTCAGAACTAATGTTATTTTTGTTATTTAACTATCGCTGTTCATTGAACCTGTGTCTAATTCTTGAATGAAGTAGGCGTTTTGGGTTTACATCCGACATTCAGAAAAAATGGATTATTATAACGATTACCGTTAGAGAGTATAGATATTGTTTCCGGAATGGCTGTTTATTTTCGTGTTTTTGTCAGTGACATCGTCATTACGGTGAAATATATACAGTGAGTTTTTAAATTGTACATTTATTGCAACCAAAGATCAATTGAAACACTCTTTTCATTCCCCTTTTTTTTGAGATTCGGTATGTGTAAAAATTCAAGTATCGTTTACAGCTTATTTTGGGAGGATTCCTCAATATTTTTCAGGTTATTTTTCTGGGTTTTCACTCCCAATATCTGAAACAGAACTATTAAAAATTAAATAAAATTTGTTTTTTTCCCCCAGAAACTGCCCGTGACAAATAGTTCAATCCTGTATTCCGCAAGGGTGTTTTCAATATCTTTGAATTCTTGGAAGAAATAAAAATGAAACGGATGGTTTCCTTTCTAACCGGATATCAAGCATAGGTACTAGTACTATTTTGGGGTTGCTAAGACAGCAATACAGCAAGATTCTTGTTAAAGTGACGGATCATATTGCTCAGAGTCGATGATCAGAATACCAATATTTTCAATCTTGTTATGAATGCAATATCTTCTTCCTGGCAATATTACTAAAGGGTTTTCCAATAAGAGGTGTTATTTTGATGTTCAAAGAAAAAATCATTTATCATCTCTCTATAGCGCAATCCATTCACCGTAACTGTTGCTGCAGCCTCATTTTCGAAAAAGTTAGGTCCAGTGACTCCGCCGGACGATAAACAGTCACATGTTGAGGATAGAGAGGCTTTTCAACAATAACTCTCGGGTTTTCCGAGCCCCAGATGCGACAATTTTGCTTGTTGACGAAGCCACCGAGGTGGAAATGGGCCTCATCACTCAAGATGATTTTTCGATGGAATTCCGGATCATTTTCATGAATTTCAACGACCCAATCAGCAAAGACACGACGTTGTTGATGATCGACCGGCTTGAGTTCTTGTGTCAACTGAACTTTATAAGCCTTAAGACCAAAATCTTTATGCAAAATACGGTGTAATGACGTTTGTGGAATGCCTTATTCCAAAGAACAAGGAGGAATGGACAAACCTTGGTTTTCTTCAACACTTTCGGCTACAGCAGCAATATTCTCGGCTGTTCTTGAGCGACGTGCACGGGTTTTATTCTTCACATCACTAACTTGTCCCAACAGCTCGAATTTTTCCACCAATTTCTTTATTGCGGTTCGACAAGGTGCTCCACGACGACCCAAAAATGTTCGAGTTTTACGAACCGTCTCTGCCAAAATTTCACCATTTTTATAGTGAATTTTAATAATTTCAGTGCGTTGTTTAAGTGTGTTTCGTTCCATTTTTATTACTGGCGTAGTTTCTACTTGTCAAATGTCAAAAAATTACAGCTTCAAAAGTGACATCTACCCAAATAGCGGGCTATCAAAATAACACCTCTTATTGGAAAACCCTTCATTTCTGAACAGAATAGGCCTGATTTCAAAATAATATAGATTCCTATCTACTGTTGCTGGATCCTATGTATATATTCGAATTGTTTTAAATATATATGAGAGACGATTTTTACAATGAATTATTATTTTTGCAGATGTTCAAGAGAATGAGAAAAAACTATGACACGTTAGAATCCCCTCTGGCTAAAAGTGAGTAAGATGTTTACGCTGTTCAGCCCTGAACAATTCGAAGAACTACGCATCGAACTGAGTGCAGGAATCCAAGCGAAGTATTGCGAAGACCAATGTCTATACTTTGCCCCTGATGGCCGCAAAAGGCATTTCTCAATCGAGCAGTCAACCTCTTTGGAGGCGCTTCTACGTCCCTGGGCTAGTAATATTCTTCGTCCATCTAATCATCTCCGATGTGTCTGCACAGAACGCTCTAAGCGACTACCGTACGAACGATGGAAGTAAGTATGACATTAGGAATTTTCATTGATTTTGAGTGCGTTCAAACGTGCAATTATTCAGGAGTTGAGATAGAAAAATTTGATATCTTGAATAAAACTTATACATTATCTATAACTCATTGGTTTTTCACAACACAATTTGCAGCGTTTTTCTTTATAACTCGGGGACCACTGGTCGGAAATCATCCGGGTGAAAATTTTTAGGTTGAGTTATTCAACAGTAATCAACGTTTAGAGTTTCATGAAATTCGGTGGTAAGTTTTCGAGAAATAATTTGTTTCCTCCCTACCCCCAGTTTTGAGCCATTAGGGTACACCGATCCTGCTGAAAAGCTTGGAGGATCAATCTCGAGCGACACAAGATTTTTCTACCAAGTTTCACGGATTTCGGTTCAGTACTTTCAGAGAAAAGCCCTGGAGAACGGAATAGATTTTGCCCAAACTTTCGCCTCACATTCTGGCGTACTTCGTGAGTAATTCGACTGCATTCGTCGACAATTCGCTGGCGAAATTCCTCCACAAAGGCGATTTTAAGTGACCCCAGAAACAAAAGTTTATAGTGGAGACAGATCTTGAGATCTGGCTGGCCAATCTACTGGGCTCCTCCGACCAATCCATTGGTTGGAAAAGTTTAAATCCAAAAATTGTCTGACAGAAGCACCATAATGAGGCGGAGCTTCATTTTCACCGAAGTCACTAAGTAGAGGGTAAATTAATTATTGCATAGTAACTTACGGTAGCGTTCGCATGTCAAATTATCTTGTGAGAATGAGGGCCCCACTATGCCGTCTCTATAAGTTTTCTCCCAGTCATTCAATAGATGAATTAATCCACCCTCTACTGAAAGACATCGTTGAGAATAACAATTAAAAATTTTTGTCGTAGAATGCGCCTCCGAAAAAATTTGCCAGCGAATTGCCGACGAATGAAGCCGAATTACCCCAGAATTTGAGGCGGAAGTTTGAGTAAAAGTTAAACCATTGTTTGCAATTTGAAGGGGTTCATATTCTCGCCATTTTTTGTTTAAAATTGGTAACCATCGTATTCTCCAGGTAAATTGGGTGATATTTAAGTCGATTATTACGTCAACGAATGATCAAATCCCGAAGAAATTTAACTTTCATATTTGAAAGGAAAACACCTTTTCAACTACATATCGCTTGGCCTGGCCCCCTCATTTAAATTGAAGGTGTTGTCTTTGCCGCGCAGAGGGGTGAATTTTATGCCCCGGGAATGTTAGCTCAACGAATAATTTTAATTCCACCACGGTCGATAACACTTTCATAATTTTTACGATTTCTGGAAGGGGGAATGTAGTGAAATTAGGTTCATCTCATGGAGGAATGAAAAAGCTAGGAATAAACAATTTTTCGTTCATATATTTTAATACAAATGCCCAATTCCAAAATTAAACTGAGGGCTTTCATGCCGACCAAAGAGATTTTTGTGATTTTTATATTTTCATGATGAACGGCCAAGAATAAATCCTAGTTCATCTAAAAGAGGAATGAAAATTTTATATATGAACAGTTTATAATTCAGATTGGTTACCTCTAAAGGTCCAGGTCCAAGAGGCGAATTGTAGGGTCAATGCCGGCCGAACAGATTTTCGAATTATATCTGGAAGAAATATCGTTCATACCTTGAACCTTATATTTCACAACAGTGTATAAAATTTCAGTTTGATACGATCATAATATTTGGAGATATTTTGGAAAATATGTCGCATTTTCTCGGTATCAATGTGTTTTCCGGAATAACTCATAATATACGGATTCAATCAAGATGAAACTTGGTAACTAATTTGAGAATGGTGCCAAATTTCGTGATAATAAAGTCATCACAAAAATTTGAAAAAAAAATTTCGAACTCGATATTTATCAAGTAGGTTTGGGTATTGGTTACGAAGGTCTAATTCGTGAATGGGTGAAATCCGCCCAATGATTCCGTCGCCTTCTATTAGGAATGAAAGTTGCGGAAGTATCTGACTACATGACAGTTATTTTCTAGATTTTTCTTACTACCGTTCTATTTATCAAATAATTATGACTTCCTCAAAAAAATGCAAGCTCTCACGAAATATCTTTCACCCCATGAAGTGAATTTTCGGATAATTTTCACGGTAACATAAATCAGATTTCGATTTCTGCTCATTCCCTCTGAGACGGAGTTCAATAATTGTGACCGTAGAGAATGCAGTTTTCTTTGGAATTTGCGCACAACCGAATGAGGTTACTGACCATCTGATGGATATTTGAACGTTTCTACGAAGAGGAGTCTCGAACGTCACTCGGTGTGTCTCAGGAAGATTAACAACGTGAATGAGAAAAATTTCGCTCTGTGGATAATTCAGTTAATTAACTTCGGAAGTTATTGCATTCGAAAACTGTATATATTTGAAGAGTAGGTTTGGGAATTACTCACGAAGCTCGAATACTTGAAACCTGCCTTATGGGGCTGGTGATATATTGCTTGGGAATGTGAACATATGTCCGAAAAAATTGTTTAAATGTTGAAGTCAAGCAGCAATTCTGTAGGTCTGTACCTGGAGGGGTTCATCAAGAAAACGCTTTGGACGAATAGTTTTAATCCCGCAATCCGCTAAAATTATTACATTACAATTTTACCAGAATACTGCACTCTCTTGAGGCACAGAAATCATATTTCCTCCAAAATATTCATACTTCACCTAATTATTAATTTATTATTTTGATGGGGGAAGACAGGTTGAAAAAAATTTCAAAAAGCACTGCCGTGAAGGCAGCAACTTTTGCGCGCATGTCCAATGTAGATGACCGCTTCGGCAACGAATTTGAACATGCATGCACAAGTTATTGTGTTTACGGTCAGCCTAACGGCCGACTGCGTAAACACAATAACTTTCGAAAGAAACAACTTAGGAACTCGATATTTGTAGAGAAGGTTTGGACCTAAATTACGAAGGCCGAATTCGTGAATGGGTAAAATCCACCCAATTATTCCGTAGATATACCCAATCAAAATTTTATTTTTTCGATATTTCCAAAAATACAGATCAGATCGAATTGAAATCCAGTGTTTCATCGAAAAATAACAGTTCGAAGTTTCATACAGAATTTGATGAGGATGATATGATAAGAAAAATCATAGAAATTTTTTTTTTCAAATTGTTCTAATGACACGATTATCACGAAATTTCGCATGAAGATGTTTTTCAGCATCTCAAAACAAGCTGTAAAGTTTAGTCAGGACTTAATCAGTATTTCTCGAGTTATACCGAAAAAATAAACGATATCGAGAAGAAAACCTCGAAATTTGACATATTTTTTCCCGATATCTCCGAAACTTATGATCTTATCGAACTGAAATTTGGTACACTGCTGTGAAATATGAAGCTCAAAGAGTGAGTGGACTTTTTTTTCGGATATGATGAATGGTTTCCGGAAAAAAAAATTTTTTGGAAAAAATTTCGAAAAATTTTTTTTTTTGATTTACTGACAATATGATCCTGACGAAATTTGGCTCAAAGTTGCGCGTCGTTATACTCCACCCAACTGCCAAGTTTGAATCCAATCTCTCAAATAGTTTCTGAAATAAAAAATAAATAACTTCAAAACTTCAACTGCCTATAACTCCGAAACTATTCGACCGATTTGGCCCATTAACGAACCTTACCGCGGCATTCTGATGCGCAACCTATCCTGAAAGTTTCAAGTTGCTAGCTTGCTTCTGTCGACAGTTAGCGTGTCTACGGCCGGCCGGACAGAATCGATTTTGACACCGGATTCGTCATCAGTGAGTCCAACCTAGTCGATTAAGACTATTTTCGGCTCAATCATCCAAAATTACAGACATTTGGACAAAACGATAGCACGCTGTTCCCCTTGAACATGCGCGCAAAAATGCAAAATTCTCCCAAAATATCATTTTGTCGATATTCCAACAAAAATGGCGTTTAACAATTTTATCAACACACTGTTCAATATCTCAGATTCAAAATATAATGGAAATCTAAGCAATATGATGACATAAAACTCTGTACACTTTGTGAGGCACAGAAATCATTATTTTTTTCCACAATATTTAGATCTCACCGTTTCGTTAATTTATTATATTTCGATGTAAAAAAATAGTTCATAAAATGATGCAAAGTCCTCCCAATATATCCTCAAATCGAAATTTCGACAAAATTGGGTTATTATTATACAATTTTACCAACATAATGTGCTATCTTGCCTATTCAATATACAGGGTGATACCGGAGGAGATCGACAGATTTTAGGGTAAGTTTACACTATTCGGGACAGTTTCGAAACAATGTTTGGTTTATAGTTGAGGGTCTCTATTGAGACCATACAGGGTGATTTGTCTGATTCGACCGATTTTACTTCTATTGATAAATAAAATAATAACTTTGGTGTGGCTCATCCGATTTTGGTGAAATCTTAATCGTAGCACAATATGAATGAGCAAATTCAAAAATTCCTAAATTTTTTTTCAAAATACGCTGTTATTATTGTGATAATTCGAAACTAATTGTACAGGTTAAAAAACACCCTGTACATTGCGTTTCCAAATTTTCATCCGTTTGAGATTCAACAATAATGAGTCATTATTTAGCTGTTTCTATTTTTTTTGGCACACTTCGGGTTTTCAGCGAGAAAATTTTCAAAGAACATTATCGAAATTTTGCTCAAAAGCAGTGAGAATATTCTGCACTCGGTAGTGATGCTGTATCGTCCAAAGATGCAAAAACGTTCGTCAGTTCAAAAAATATTCTTTAAAAATTCAAAATTCTTATTAAATTGCTCTTATTGTGTTCAGAATCATTCAATTCAGAAAATTGCTCAATTTAATTTTTTGCACACCTGTGCTTTTCTATAAAAGGATAATTTCTATGGAGTGTGCGAAAAAAATTTCAAACACCTGAATAATGACTCATTATTGTAGAATCTCAAAGGGATGAAGATGATTTGGAAACGCAATGTACAGGTTCTGTTTTTAACGCGCACAATTATTTTCAAATTATCACAATAACATACCTCCATTTTGGGAAAATGTTGAAACTATTGAATGTACTCATTCATATTGCACTACACTTAAAATTTCATCCAAATTGAATGAGCCATACCAAAGTTATCGAAAAAAGTAGAATTATTTGGAGTTTAATTGCGAAATTTTCGTTTTTTGAATTTTTTTTGCGAAAAACTGGAGTTGCGCCAGAAAACTTCAATACACCTGAATAATGACTCCTAATTGTTGAATCTGAAACGGATAGCGAAGTTGTGGAAACGCAAGGTACAGACTGTTACTCAACCTGCTCAACCAATCTGAAATTATCGTGTATTTTGAAAAAAATTAAGAATTCTTGAATTTGCTCATTCATATTGTGCTACGATGAAATTTTCATCAAAATCGAATGAGCCACTTCAAAGTTATCGATAAAAATAAAATCGGTCGAATCGGACGAATCACCCTGTATAGTCTCGATCGAGAACCCCAACCATAAACCAAACATTGTTTAGTAACTGTCTTGACTAGTGTGAACTCATCCTAGAATTTGACGGTCGCCCCCGGAATCACCCTGTATAATGAAAATCAAAGCAATGTGATGACATCTAAATTTCAATAACTTGGTTTATTACTATTTCACCAACAACTGAGCAATCTTTCGTATTCAATATTCATGAAGATCAGAGAAATTTGATGACATTTATATATAAGAGTCTGTACTCTCTTAGGGTACAGAAATTATCACCCTTTCAAAATATGCATACTTCAGCTAATTAATAATTTTTGATTTTTGAAGAAGGAAAATTGGTCTTCTTGAAATACCCCCCAATCGATATTTCAACAAAAATGGTTTTATAACAATTCTACCAACATACTGTACAATATCTCGGATTCAATATCTAATGAAGGTCACAGAAACTTGATGACCAATATTTAAAACTATGTACTCCCTTGATGCTCAGAAATCATCCTTCTTTTACAATATTTATATTACACCTAT
Organism: Myrrha octodecimguttata; assembly: GCA_958510865.1. NCBI lineage: Eukaryota > Metazoa > Arthropoda > Insecta > Coleoptera > Coccinellidae > Myrrha > Myrrha octodecimguttata. The sequence continues at coordinate 30,298,348 of OY294065.1, read as the reverse complement.
TTATTAATTTATAATATTATTGATGGGGGAAAATAGGTGTTGAAAAGATGAAAATCCTACCAAGATATCCTTTAATCGACGTATTTTTTTTCAGTTTGCAAGAGCGTGGACGTTAGAAATTCACTGGAAACATTCGAGAGGCTGAAAGGCTGCCGTGTTGTGGAAGGTTTTGTACAAATATTATTATTCGACAATGTAAACGAGACTTTGTTATCAAATATTAGTTTTCCCGAACTAATGGAAATAACAGACTATTTATTATTATATAGAGTAAATGGACTGCGTAGTGTAGGCCAACTATTTCCTAATTTAACAGTTATAAGAGGACAGAACAGTTTTTTTACATACGCCCTCATAGTGTTCGAGATGTCATCTCTGCAAGAAATCGCCCTGTATTCCTTATCGAACATAACCAGCGGCTACATAAGGATAGACAAAAATCCATCTTTATGTTTCATCAGATCCATAGACTGGGAGAAAATTGTGAGTAGCAAAGATCAGGATTTGAACTATATCAACCCGATGAAGCCGGAGAACGAGTGTCCTATTTGTCCCGGAGAGGAAACATCGAAAGAAGTGAGCGGTGTACAGTCTTGTCCTATAGCACCGTACAAATCTAAAACCGTTGAGTTCAATAGAAAAAGACATTTATGCTGGAACAGGTCCCATTGTCAGAAGGTCTGTCCTAGGAACTGCAATGCTTGTAATAGCAAAGGACAGTGCTGTCATCAGGACTGTCTAGGTGGCTGTGATGATGAAGATATAACGAACTGTAAAGTTTGTAGAAATTTCGAAGTGTGGATTGGCAACGTGAGGAAATGCGTGGATGAGTGTCCCAACCACACACTAGAGGTAAGTGTTTTTAAGTCAAGCTTGTACCCGCCAATTTTTTTTTTACTTATCTGTCCATAATTGCTCTCGGTGTTAGTCCTGGTTCTGAGGAGAGCGTATACTCCATTCACTTTTATAAAGTATCCCGGTTGGCCATGATTTAGGTCTATCATGTTTTTGTAACTAAAACCAAGGCAGCTTGGCGCTCCTGAAATATCGACAATGTCAAAATAATTCGACGCGAGGTTGCCAGTTTCTACTGTGTTTCAATAACAAATAACAATTCAGCTTCAGTCATAATTAACTAATGAATCAACATTTCTCTTTGATTGTATTGTATTGAGCCTTAAGTAGGTAGTCATGTTTGAATTGAACAAATTCCTTAACGAATAATTTCAAAAGTTATATATTTCGTGGAATTGTTTCGATAGGAAGTAGTACATTGAAAATGAACTTTGTATATCCTATGTTGGCAGAACATTGAATTCTTATGCACGAAAATAACATTTTTTCTAATATTTTATTTTTCTGGGAATTGAGTATTTGAGTTGACTTCTAAGTATGTCCATAAAACATAATTCCATATCTTGCTTTTGACTCGAGTGCTGCATGATAGGTAGTTTTCATGGAGAATTTATCCAGATATCTTGTCGTTACACCCAAAGATAACAGACTGAAGCTAAGCTGCATCCCAGTTTAGAAATATGTTGATCCCAATCCAGTGTATGTATCATTCACGTAGATTCTCAAGACCTTTGTAAATGGAGTTAGTTCTTTTGAGGTTAACTGTGACACAGGTTTCGAAGTACTACTACATTTTCATACAGGAATATTTCAAGTTGTGCAAAAAGGTATTTAAATGACTTCTGTATGCTTATTTTTGAGAATTTAGAAAAGTAGAGAATTCGAAGTAACAGACTACTGTATCCATCATTTTTCAGTAACATTCCAAAACACTCGATTCTTGATTTCCGTACAAGAAAAAAGCATTACTGAATCTTCCAACCATGTTTACATACGTGAAATATTTCCAATATTAACAGAGAAAAAAGTTTCTTCAACATTCGCCAGGTCTTATATTGAATTCACATAATATTTTATCAAATTCATTATTTCCAAATATAGATTGACATTTGGGAAAATAAGTAATTAGTACGACCTCTATGTAGAGAGGACAACGTTGCGTAGTTATCTGACAGGAAAATGACTATAACCTGATATTTTCAAAATATACACGGTGAAATCTGTCAGAATGTCATGGCAAACCGGGATACTTTATAAAAGTGAATGGAGTATATGAGGCTTTAGAGTTACCCACGAGCCTTATACCCAAGATTTCTATTTTTTAAAGAACAATATTGTCTCAAGTCCTAAAATGACGGGACACTTTAAGTTCGGGAAACAAAATTCACAAGGACTGAAATCAGCTGTGCAACAAGAGGCCTTACCAAAATGAAGCTTTGCAAATTGTTGTTTTTCAATGATTCGAGAATATAAAGAAAGAAATATTGCTGTTTTCAATGTTTTGGAAATGATTTATGATGCGCTTGTTCCGGGGGTACAGTGCGTTACCATTTTGCAGGAATGTGTGTAATTTTTGATGTTCTCCGATTAGGGCCTTCAACGACTAGGTTGGACTCACTCATGAAGAATCTGATGTTAAATTCATTTCTTTCTGGCCAGTCGTCCGACATTGGAAAAAAAATCTGGAAAAGCTCTGGCGTGAAGTCAACATCTTTTGCGAATTCGCTGCCAAAGCTGTCATCTTTACTGATCCTTCAATCATATTATCCTCAAGAACTCCTGCATGAACCTTCAAGCTGTCAGTTTTCATGGAGCACTAGATTGTGATTCAATTTTATTTGTATTTTTTAAATATTTCCAAAAATCAGATCGAATTGAAATGCTATACGCGATTTGAGAATGATAGCTTGAAGGTTCATCAGATGATCGCAGAATATAGAATATTTGAAAAAAAAAGTAGAAGTTTCTTTTTCAAATTGTTCCAATGACAGGATCATCACCAAATTTTGCACGAAGTTGTTCATCAGCATTCAATTCATTTTATATTCACTGGCAGTACGATCTCAACGAAATTCTACAAAAAGGTTCGCGTTGATCCGCTCTAAGTAACTGTCAAGTTTCAATCCAGTCGCTTCAGTATAGTTCCTGAAATATTAGGGAAATATCTGTACCTCCGAAACCGTTTGGCAGATTCTGCCCATTAACGAACTTAACGTTGCATTTTGAAATGCAACCAACCCTGACCGTCCCAAGTCGACAGGATGACATACGAGCGTGATTTTGCCTACGGCTGGCCGGACAGAATCTATTTTGACAGCGGATTCGTCATCATGTTCCACAGAACATGCGCGGAAATATGTCAAATTTCGTGGTTATTTCCTCGGTATCATTGTTATTCTCGAAATGATAGGCAAATGCTGGTGCTCCAACTTCTGCAATGTTGCCTCTTTTTATATTCAAGAATTTTCGGAAAATTAAACTGAAATAGAGTGAAAGTAAAAAAATAACTAACACTGCGCATTCTCGCTAAAGAATCAAGTACATCCCAAAAAAAACTTACCAAAAAATACTCACTGAAGCCTGCAGAACGATTTCCCGAGTTCTCCTATAAACGTCGAAATTTCTTTCGAATTCTACTATTTCACAGGCCAATAGGCATTGCTAAGGCATGTAGACCGTGTCCAGCGGTCTGACCTTGTGATAGAAACGAGGTTTGGTGGCATTTACATGTGGCTGTGTTGCCTAGCTGTAATTTACTACCAAGTGGAATTGTTTCCTCTTAAGGTTCGTGCAGAATTTCCCTGCGTTTGGCAGGGTCAGATCACGAAGAATAAATTACGCTCTAGAAACGAATTCGAACAAGCCTGTAAAAGCTCCTGACCTAACGTCAGTGCTTTTTTTATAAGTTTTAATATATTATGGTCAATGGTACATTCGACTTTAGTATTTGTCAATCATTGTTATTGTGTCCCCGTCAGCAGACATCAAATTAATACAGTGTATTTCTGATTCAATAACATGGATATTTTGGTTTCAGTTTTTGGGTCGGAGGTGCATAACCCAATCAGAATGTAAGACTATGCCGAGGCCTATCAACCTACCTGGTAGTGAACCACTCTTTCCATACAACGTTCACCTCAACAGAGAATGTGTTCTCAAATGTCCTGTCAACATGAATGTAGATAAACAGGTCTGCGTTCCTTGCGAAAAGGGTAAGCATTGATGTTTCAGCGTTCTTCGAGTTGTGAAAAAAAATTTTGGCCACGACTCGAAATGAAAACGCTCGAGAATTTTTTGTTTCGAAAATGGATATGCTCTTCGAATCGAAGATGTAGAATTCGGTGTAAAACTATTTTCTGCAGTTGTCACGATAACTTTCGGAAGGAAGGAGCTAACGACTTAAAACTCGTCGAGTTTGCTTACGTCAACATGGATTCAGTTCAGCCGGCCGTATGCACGACTTGAGTACGGAAGAACTTAGGGACTTGAAACTTTCAAGGAAGTTCGCCTGACAAAATGTGAAGGTTCAGTTCGTCAATTGGCACAATCGGCCGAACGGTTTCCGAGTTTACTCATCGAAATTTTTGAGGTTATTTCCTTAATATCTCAAGAACTTTTCATGTGATCGGATTATAAATTCGTAGTTAGTTGTAGAATATTCACGTGAAACTCTATGCAAAATTTTTTGAGAGTCATAGTTTCAGAATTCCTGAAAAAAAAAATTGGAAAATTTCCCGAATTTGTCTTGAAATTTTTGTTTTTTCTTGTGATAGTATCTTTCATTCATCCGACAATGATTCCGTACCTATATTCATTCACAATTTCATTTTTACAATATGTCCAAAAATACAGAAAAGATCGAATCCAAATTCAGTTCTTGAGCTTCAAGGTTCATGCAGAATTTCGTTGGGATTTTATGATTAGGAGATCATCAAATCTTTCCGTCAGGGAGTAAGGGTGCGTTTGGTCGGGAATATGTAAAAGATCGCTTTTACTACGCATTTGAACATGCGCGCAAGAGCAGGTTATATTTGGCTGTCGACACGCAATTTATCCGACAAAATCAACAGAAACTGAGTACCGGATGAGTGGAAAAGTTGAAACCAATTGCTCGAGTACCTATACTGAATATATGTGACTACAAAACTGAAGGTTGAAAATGATTTTGCATTGCAATAAACATCACTTCTGAACAATGGAAAGTACTGCATGTTTAATTGAACGCTATAAAAACTATCTTTTCCTTTTTAGTACCAAATAAGGTATCATAATAGATATGGAAAAACCAAAGAGACTTTGTGAAATTGGAAGCAATTCAGCCAAAAGAACCCCGAAGTACGATTGGAGCAAAAAAATAAATGAAAAGTCTTAATACCGTGAGAATAGTTTCCTCCCAAAATATGCCGAAGTATCTAGGATATGAATCATACAAACGAACGTCTATTAAGAGATTTATTGCAATCATGACAATCGCCACTTTTATATCGGTTCTTTATGGAGCCGAGGTTTTATAACTGTAAAAATACCAACCATTTTGTTGCACGTAAATAACCGACATTTTCGAGGAATTAATAGTAAATAAAAAGTAAGTTCTGCTTTTTATGATGTTCTCACAATAGTCTGTACTTGCGCATAAACAAATTCAAAAATACACCTATGTTGTGTACCGACTACTCAACGTATCACAAATGATCCAGCCGATTCTAAATGAATATTCTTTATCAGAACGCTGGTTTAAAAAATAAACTGAGGATAATTTCTAGAAAGAACAAAAGGGTGTATAGGTTCAACTCAATACCCGAATCGGAGTAACGCCCGAAATGATTGTATTAAAGTACTCTTGTACAATTGGAATTGGTACAAAACTGGTTCTGTCCTCTTCTGACGCTCAATAGTCATATGAAGGGTGTTTTTTTCAGAGGTATAGAACTTTGAAATGAAATAAAACAAGGATGAATTTTAAAAATTTACATGAAATTGACTTTATTCAAAGAATAATCTTTGGCATTATAATTTGAATATAATTCCTGGCATATGACCGCCACGGCTGGCTCGGATGTAATCAAATCTGGAGGTCCAATTTCCAATCACTTCTTCCAACATTTGTGGCCGTATATCGGCAAAAACGCTGCGAATGTTGTCCTCCAAGTGGTGGATCGTTTCGGGTTTATCGGCGTAGACTAGCACCTTCACATAATCCCACAGAAAATAGTATAGCGGCGTTAAATCGCACGACCTTGGAGGCCAATTCACGGGCTTGGAACGTGAAATTATGCGTTTATCAAACGTTTCCTTCAGTAAATCAATTGTGGCACGAGCGGTGTGACATATTGCGCTGTTTTGTTGAAACCACAGCTGCTGGGCATCATGGTTGTTCAATTGAGTAACATCAAAGTCAGTAATCATGACTCCATAGCGGTCACCATTGACTGTAACGTTCTGGCAAGCATCGTCTTTAAAGAAGTACGGACCAATGATTCCACCAGAACATTAATGGCAATGGCTTCTTCTGTTCTCACTGACGACGTCTCTGTGGATGCGTATTATCGGTTAGAGTAAACGTGGTGCGAAAACGATCCATAGTTAGTCGAATTAATTGCTTCGATGGACGATTATGTTGACCGTAAAATGGACGCAGAGCGCGATACGTATTTCGAACAGAACCATTATTTTCAAAATAAATTTGCACAGTTACCTTTAATAAAACACTTTTAGAAATCGAATTTTGGATTTGGAAATTGCCCGTTGCTCCGAACTAGTTATATGTATTTTCTTCGAATATGGAGCGCTATATTTACAGGGTGTCCAAGTGAGCACTAACGAGACTTCATACACAAAAAATCCTGAATCTTCTATTCGTCCCTCCAAATTACAGTTTTCAATTTGCACGAGACCTTCAGCTAGTTAAACATCTTAATACTGAGGGACCAAAGAAACCAAGCAATCAGAAGAGCACCAATAGGTAACAGTCCTTACTTTTCTACTGAAAAACTCTAATCTTTCACTTCTGTTAAAAATAACACGAATATTTCATCCTCACCTAATGTACTCTTTATTGAACTACAGTTTTCACTGTACATTCAGAAAATTGCTCTTGAATTGTTATTATAAATTCAAAGATTCAAAAAATATTGTACTCTGGTTTCCTCATCAAAAACTTATTTGTATATGGAAGCGAGAACTAGAAAAACATTGAGAAACCAGATATCTACCCTTTGTGCAATTCGGAAAAAAACTGAAGAATTGGAGCGAAAAAAATGTAATTTTATAAGTTTTTTGTTTGAAATTCAGTGAATAGTAGCAATATTCATAATAAATAACATAATCACAAGGACGAATATCCGTCGATAAATCAACAAATATTCCCCCTTGATCAGAGCTAATCATCCAATCAACCAAAACACCTACACCGAAGAAGCGGATCCAAGTAGAATGACTACAGCTGTTTCACAATTATTATTGATCGTCAGGTCAACTTAACTTGGATAAACCGCAGAGAGTTCTCTCGATACTTGTTACCTTTCAGAAGGACCGCTGCAGTATAACAACTACAGCGCGCCATCTGCCAGGAGCATCTTGCGAGTCTCACCTTCGAGTGCAGAATACCTTGATCGATGTGTATGACGTTCATCCTTTTGTCGCATCAGGTCGCTGTAACTGCGATATTGCAGCATTACAAAAAACCGTCACGACATTGGAAACACTCGCAAGATGCTCCTGGCAGATGGCGCGCTGTAGTTGTTATACTACAGCAGTCCTTCTGAAAGGTAACAAGTATCGAGAGAACTCTCTGCGGTTTATCCAAGTTAAGTTGACCTGACGATCAATAATATTTGTGAAACAGCTGTAGTAATTCTACTTGGATCCGCTTCTTCGGTGTAGGTGTTTTGGTTGATTGGATGATTAGCTCTGATCAAGGGGGAATATTTGTTGATTTATCGACGGATATTCGTCGTTGTGATTATGTTATTTATTATTACTGGAGCTCTTTCTTCTCCGTGAAACCAATTCCAATATTCATAATTTTCGGATAGCTTGTGTTTTGAGTCATCTGAAAATAACTAAAATAAATAGTCAACTAGCTGAAGGTCATGTGCTGTGTAACTTGGAGGGAATGATGAGAAGACTCCCATAATGATTTTATGTGTATCGAATCGGCCAGGGGAAACTAACCTTAAAGTCTTGGTTCTATATCTACCCGGAGAGCCTGTATAATTCATTTATGAGATTTACATGCCAACGAACTTTCATACTAGTGAAGTCGAATGAAAGCTTATAAAAATATCTTAGGTCTATCCAATTTCACCATATTTCTCGAATAGAAAAGATAATAGAAATTTTTCCCAAAGCATTCTGAGAAAACAAGAGATATCAGGATAGATGAGGTTCTTCATGATATCTGCTGTTGTTCTGGATTTAGCGATAATGAAAATTTAATAGTGACGAATTGGAGTCATACCATCTAAACAAAGATACAATCGAAATATGAAGCTTGCATTTCTTGGAAATACGCCTATACTGCAGTATTAGAGGAATTTTTATTGATGGGTTAGTGACTCCGAAGTCCGCGACACGTGCCTAGGTCGGCTGTGGAAACATTACTTTTATTTTCATTTTCTGTGGGCGTGAAACTAATGTTATTGCAGTGAAATAATCTATAAATGCAGCTAAACAATTCGAATTGTTGGTAATATGTTTTTGAGTCGTGATATTCAGTTCAATTACGTACACGATAAATACGCAGAAAGTGGAAAAGGAATGGACACGAATAATGATGCTTCTCTCTGAATGCCAATAATAATCGATATCATTCGACTCCCGCATGTTCAGTGGCTCGCGCACTGGTGATTTTTGGTAATTTGTGACGAACAATTTATACCATGACGTATTTCGTTTTATTGTGATCGCGCACATCGACTCAGTTATACAGGGAGGAAAACGGAAACGCAAACAAAAAGATATTACCAGGGTGACGTGTGCACACAGTTCGCGCACATCGACTCAGTTATACAGGGAGGAAAACGGAAACGCAAACAAAAAGATATTACCAGGGTGACGTGTGCACACAGTTAAGACTTTAGATGCAAAACCGCCACTGCAGCCCTTCTGTATGTGGACTTAAGCTTCAACTTTAATCTTATAATTAATAGATGTCGCGCGAAGCTGAGCTACTATGAAAGCAGGTCCAGTGAACCAAGAAGTTATTCAATGAAAAACAAAGTTTATATGAGAAGCCTTCGATTGTTTTAGGCTCAGTTGAATTTTTTAAGAGCAGGGGTATATTTTTTGTCCATGGTCAGGAGTCTTGTTCATTTCATTGCTCGGGGCATCTTGAATTACTTGGAAATGAGTATGGATGAAATTATAACTCAACAATACGTAAAAAATTTCAAGTTTCCGGTTAGTGGATAGTTTATTCATGAGCTTGCGTCCAAACACATATCCCATATATCCTTCTTACCCTTCAATGATGCCTTTTGGTGAACAGAAGGGCTCATTGCCAGTTGGAGCAACCCATTTTGGGCCCAGAGGAAGTCCAAGTTTGCTATATCGCAATTCACTTCTCCAAAACTAGCAACACAACCTTTAGAAGGGTGAATAAGGGAGGCACGAAGGTAGCTACACATGATTGAGTCACCTGGCCCTGTGCGAACCTCGAACTGTGGAAATGTAGAGAATGAGGAAGGTCCTCCCAGTCGAAGTTGGTGTGAATGGCTCCAATTAGCCATACCAATTGATCCCTCAGTACTTCAGGAAGAAACCCTCGCACTCGGAAACATTCATAAGGTTTTCTTTGGGTGCCTGGACACTCTGAGGTAACGAAATGATCGAGCAGAAGAAAACAGAAAGGAGGGACAATTCCCTTCATTGAGCCAAAGCCATTATGTGGTTTTCCAGCCATCAGTCGATGGTAGTTGAGGAATGGGAACAAAAGAAGAATCCTGCATTCTGGTGGATACTCAGTGGACAAAGGCAGGCCAACGTATTCCTCTCCTACGTGACGAGCTGGACCAAATTTTTCTCTCATTTAATGTATTTAGAACCGAGCAAATTTACAGGTGAACTCACGGGAGTTCCTGTGAGATATCATCTGTGGTGAATAAGAAAGGTTTGTCGCTTTAGTCAGAAGCTACTGAGATAGCCAAACATATGATTCGCTCTTGCGAAGCTGTCCGAAGGAATAGGCAACAACATCTTGAATCTTGATTCCTGAAAGCGGAACAAGTGATTGACGTAGCACCCAGAAAGGTACTGCCTGACTTAAAACAGCGTGGGGTCACTCCAAAACTCTTTGGCTGGAAGTGCATGGAAGGTTTGTAGGCCATATCGCCGCTCCTATGAAATCTAGGGAGGCATTCCAACCAGTGAACATACTGATCTGCTTTCACTCATCCTAATGTTTGCTACCAAACGAGGTAGCTTTATGCTAGAGAGGAATGCCACTAATATTGTGAACGATGCTCATTTCCAACTGAACGGCTTCATGAATAGACATAACTGTTGTTACTGAGTACCGTCTGACCCTGAGTCTCATCATGGAAGTCCTCTGCCTTCACCAAAAATTGTTGGTCTTTGTATCCTGTATCGCAATTTGATGTAATTGACCGTTAGTTCAGACCTCTAGGTACCAACGTGGAAAACCAAACTGCGAATATGAAAAATACGATATATTCCACATGTTTCAATGAGATGGAGCCACAGGTCATACTGATCGAGACACAATGCAGGTTGTTCGAAGGATTCTTCGTTTAACTTTTCGGCGATATGTAATGGATTCCATACGGAAAATGACATGAATGTATCTGCTTTCTGGCGCAAATTGCGAACTGCTCAGTCCTTTTTGTGGCTCACATTGTTTTTAAACGAGGAAAATGCGAAGGCGGCAATTGCGCAGTCGCCCCGAGGAGTGTGATATTCTGTGACAGGAATCTGTTATTCCGCATGGCCTACTAAAAGAATGAACTGGCCATGAAAGGGAATTTTCTATGGTACTTTTTGAAAACGAAACTCAATAAAAGCCAGACGGATATGATTAAATCGATCGAGTATGTTTTATCGGTTATTCTAATCAAATCTTCTATTTCGTCGCAATGAAACTACTCAAAATACACGTGCAAAAATAACAATGTCCATGTGGCCAATGGATTTTAAATTTCCGAAGAAAATTTTGAAATATGAGAGACTCGGGATTCTCGGAGACATGCGGATTCTGCATTGTATGTGAATTTTTGATAGGTTTGATAACACACGACACGTGTATGAATGGACAATCGGAAACTTCTTTTTTTATCAGTTCTGTAGGCGTGAAATAATGTTTGCAATAAAATTAACGATAAACGAACCGCAACATTTCCACAGAATGATAGTTGATGGGTGTCTGAATCTACAACCAATTAAGTATAATACATATTTATCGATTTTGATAAAAAATATGCAACGAAACCTAAATTCACGAAAAAGTGAAATATTCGGCCTGGTGGTAGAGTTTGGATAGTAATCAATAGAACAACACCAAGTCTAAACTGAAATATTTTTCTATAAAATTACTCAGCTCATTTTCATTTTGATTCAAAATATTCGATCAATAATGAGTGGAAGTATCCTGTTTCTGTCAGCTTGCGCAGTTCACTATTAAACTGATTATTTTCAAAACGAGGAGGTTTCAAAAATATTATACAGGTGTCTTACGGAAAGCACGTCAAGTGTTGAAAGGGTGTAGGTCATGGGATAATTTACCTGTTACGAATACTTTTATGCTCTTGTTCTAGGGAACAATACATTTTTTGAGTGAAATATTTCTGATGGTTTGTTCTCATTTCTTCATCGAAATTCGCATAATTTGTAGGGTTGACGTGAATGATGTTTTCTCAAGAAATTATGAGAGTTTTGTATTGTATTTGTATTGTTTTGTTGCTGATTCTCCTAGGTTCCGCTGCGGAACCCCTCAGAAGCTAATGCTTGTGCGAGTTAGGAGGCCAGGTGTGTTCTGTGTAGGCTTTGTTACTAATTCCTTACGCCACGTTAGGAATAGCACTGTTAATTGTTTACCCAACAGCGAATGGTTGGACGGTCCCCTGAAAACCGGAAAAATTCTTTCCCGGCCAAGGGCTTGAACCCCAGACCTTTCGGTCATGAGGCTAGCGCTCTAACCACTGAGCTACCGCCGCAGAGTAGATTGATTTGTACATTGGTCCTTCGTAATAAAAACCAATTCTGCTGCACATTGCATCAACCAATTGACCATGTTGTTTATAAACGGTTCAACATAAGTAGTTTTTCATCTTCAGAAAAGAATATTGCTGTATCTGTGAAAAACTTGCGTGTCTGATGAAATCTAATTTTTCCATTGCTAAATAAAAATATTCAATATTTTTGGGTCATTTTTGAACGAATAATTGAAGTGAACTGTAGGAACTACTTCTGGATGGAGTCATTTCGTATTTTATTTTTTCGGTAGGAATAGAAAGTTCTCTTTCTACTTCAATTTTCTCCTTCAACATTTAGGTTTCGTCATTGTCGTTATGAAAAACAGGAATTTTTTTTTTCCTCCTGCGTTTTATTCAAAGAAGAAACCGAAGATGGAAATCTATTCCGAACAACTTTACAGCGGTACTAATTTTTTTCAATTTTCTTTTTCAGAAAATCAGTACCCTTGGTAGGCTTTGTAGAGATGGCCACGAGATGGCCAAAACCGTTTGTCGATTACGGAATTACTCCAATTTTATTTTCGCAACAATGACCTTACAATGGTCAGTGGTAGGTAGTTGAGCTTTAGCGCTCGGCTTCTCATAACTAATGAAAATAACTTCAATGGTTAATGTGAATAAGTATGCAACTAACAGTTCCTCACGTGAAAAATTTAAATCAATCATTAGGTAACGCATAATATTTTTCTTTAGGAATCTACCAATAAGATTTCGTCAGAGACCTTTTTTTTTAAATAGAAGCACAGTACTTTTCATTTGAAAAACCACTTGCTACCCCATTTCGATATAACCATGAAATGATCGATTTATGTGATATGCAGACTTGTACATGTGTGGCTACGGATTTCACATCGTGAATGAAATAATCCTCTGGTAAGATTATTTTTCACATCCTCTCAAGGATATCAGCACAATGTTCTCTATATAAAGAATTAAGAATAAAAACCATCAATATTTCACAGAAAAAATTAATTGAAATAGTGAAAAGTTACAAAAACAGTGAAGCAAAAACGGAGATATTTCTACAAACAAAGGAATACTCCGAAAATACTTGGATTTTTTTTATAACAGCTAGGATACGTATCCTTTTCTCTACACAACCTCCACAGTTGACGCGCTTTTCATGGGTCACCCTTTATTCGGTTTTTCGTTGATGAATTTCGATTAGGTTATTGCGGAGTTTTCGAATCGACTTTGAATCCAAACAAACAACAGCATATTTTACTTTCTTTCACAAGAAACAGGGACAGAAGGTATAAAGAGATCTTTTGAGCTTGTACATGTCGAACATAAATGTTCATCTTCCAAACCTATGTTACCATTCAATAGTTTTTACATTCCCCAGGTAAATGTAAAAAACCCTGCCAAGGAATGAACATCGATAGTGTCAAGACCGCGAAGCAGCTAACTGGGTGTACTCAAATAACTGGTTCTCTTGAGATACAGATCCGTGGTGGTAGTAAGTTTGATATCGTTTAATGTCATTGCTTTATTTATAGGGCTTTTTATTTAAGGTAATGTGGTCAACGAACTTGAGGAAAGCTTGAGCATGATCGAAGAAATTGATGGTTACCTAAAAATCGTACGTTCCTTCCCTCTGGTGTCTTTGAACTTTCTGAGAAGCTTGAAACGTATAAGGGGCAATTCTCTAGACAGCCAAAAGTGAGTAAAAATATGTAATTTTCAGCTTTGTAGATCTGTGTCATTTAATTCTAGTCGTCTCCTCTTTTTAATTAATGTTTGAATTCAAAAGTGGCCCTTAATATATTTGTTCCGTTGTCTTGTTGTTACTTTAACATAAACCACACAATCAGGTCGATTCTGTTTGCGTATTGCTATAAACCCTGCTATTACTATCTTTTAATTTATATCAATATGACCATGATATTACGTATTCTGTTCTGAGCGCTATAGCAATGTTTGTTATGAATTTTGTCATAGCCTCATTGTTATCATGGACCATAATCGTCGATTTTAAAGCTGACAACACTGTATTTCATGAATTGAGAGCGACAAGGAAGAAAATCTTTCTATCTACAGTTTTCGTTATCTATGTGAACATTGATTAACATTAATGATTAAAAAATGTTACGAAACAGAAAAAGCAATAAAAGTCGAATCGACCCATTCCTTGGAAGCAAATAGAATATTGGTTACCAGAAATCGAATATGGTAGCAGTTTTATTCAGGCGAAATAATTCGTTGAATTTTTCTGTTGGCAACTCACAGGGATTGCCGGTATTCGAGAATCAAATTAATTATTCTAAAAAACATTGGATACATTTTCATTAGCATATATACTTCCATATTTTCAATATTTTCGAATTATTGGAAGAAATACTTATGAAACAAATGGTTCTCGGCCATATCCCCTTTCTAAACTCATCCTATATGCCAAGTACTATTTTGAGGTTGCTAGGATAGCAATAGTGATAGCAAGATCCTTGTTGAATTGACAGATCATATTGCTCGGAATATCAATATTTCTAATCTTGTTATGAAAGCAATATCTTTTACCTGGAAATGTTGCTATACGCAAACAGAGAAGGCCTGAATGTCAGTTAAATAAATTGAGTTGAATTGTCTTTAAAACCACCAAATACCAAATGGTAGCGTTCATATACAACAAAACTTCTCGGCACAGAATAAGATTTGTATCAAGCTCTATTGAAAATATATGAAAATTGTTTTTCATAGAAAACTGCCTTGCGGATTGCGGGATTCAAACTATTTGTCGAGGGCAGTTTCTAGAAGGATGGTTGCCAAATGCAAATATCGGAACTCTAACGTTTCAGAGTCTATATCCGAATCCTTCATCAGACATTAAAGAGGAACGCTACAGTTCACTTCGTTGATCGTTTGCATCAATCTGCCATTGACAAATAGTTTCCATGCTGCAATCAGCAAGGGTGTTTTATATAAATAAACATTTTATTCAATTTTCAACAGTTCTTTCGGATTTCCGTTTGGCACTATTTCTAAGACATCCAGTGTATTGATTCGTTATGTTGAACCCAGTCTCTTCAACCTGAATGGCATTCGACAATAATTTGTAGATGTTAACGAGGAATAAATAATAAACCGTTGTGAAATGTCCATGTTATGTAACTTTTGAAGTTGTTTTACTAATGCTTATTTATGCAGGTTCGTCTTCGTCGTTTTGGATAACCAGAATCTTCAAGATCTTTGGGATTGGCAGGAAAACAGAACCTTGCAAATTGACAACGGCCGTCTGTTCTTCCATTTCAATCCGAAATTATGTTTAGACAAAATTAGAACCTTGCAGAACAAAACTGGACTGTCACCTCCATTCACCGAACTGGAAGTTGCAAATAGTTCCAATGGCGACAAAATTGCTTGTGAGTATTACAAAAAATATTGAACTTCGATTAATAGATAGATAACTTCCTTGATTTATATAGGTTAAAGTAGTTGACAGGAACTAGGAATTTGGAAAAATTAACAAACCTTAGCTAATGCCGACGGTTCGCAAATATATTTTTGCTCCTGCTTCCGAACTGCGATGTTCATTTTTTTGAGGAAAACTCGATGAAGTACATGAGATATATCTTATTGATCTTGTTGAATTATGCTATGCTATTGCCTCATATTTTTTTGTTCAAGTATTTCTTGTTCGAACGAATTTCTAAATGTTTACAGTGTGACAATTTAAAATGCTATCAACCCCCATGCAGAAACAGAACAAATGCGAGAAGAGGCAAACTTTGGTTCAAAGAGAGCGATGACAGCAAAACCTGAAATCTTGAATGGAAAGTGGGATATTTTTTAGGTTTTTTTGGGTTTTCACTCCCAATATCTGAAACTGCCCTTGACAAATAGTTCAATCCTGCAATCTGCAAGGGCGTTTTACATGCAGAAAAAAACAATTTTTATTTAATTTTAATGGCTCTGTTTCAGATATTGGGAGTGAAAACCCAAAAAACCTGAAAAATGAACCGAAATCCTCCCAGAATAAGCTTTAATCGATACTTAAAGGAAAGTTTTGCGCGCATGTTCTAGGGGAACCGCGTGCTATCGTTTTGTCCAAATGTCTGTAATTTTGGATGATTGAGCCGAAAATGGTCTCAATCGACTAGTTTTGTACTAACAGCGAATCCCATATGTGAAAAACAGAACTTCTAGGCGCCATCTAATGAATATTTTTTCCACAATATAACTGAATTTGTTGTTGCTTTCTTCAGTTATTCTTTTTCTTCTTCAGATTAATAAATTGAAGAATAACTAACAGAAGAGGTTTAGTGTACAGCATTCATGAAGAGGCCATCGAATTACCTTCAATACAAGGTGTCACCCAACTTCCTTCCCAGTTAAGATTTAACAGGTTGCTGTCATTATGCTCACAGGGTTGACTGATATAAGTTCATCGGAACCGTTTAAAATACGCCTTACGACCCAATTTTACCTGATTATGCATTTTTCTGATCTTGCATGCAAGGGTAGTTTCCAAATTCGCACACTGACAAAATTCTAGGTTATCTTACCGAAATGAATGCTAGCGAAATTTCCGTAAATTTGTTACCTAGTTGTTCCAAATGAACAGTAAGAGCACCGGAAAATACCCCCTGAAATTTTCACAGCCTGTTTTCCTTCCATTTCCATGTCGTCATACGCCTGGAGCTTTCTGGCGAATTGGCTGAAAGAAAATCGATAGAAAACTCATACTGAAACTCGGAGATGTTTCCCATGAGCTGTCCACCCAGGTCGATTCTATTTCAGAGTAAAAAACTGGGGTTTTGAATGAAAATGTATTTCTGAAAAGAGAACCAACCGTTTCAATGAAACTGCCTTGACCTAACTGTATTATTTTCACGTTTTTACTGTGTGATTAAATGAATTTCATATTCGTCTTTAATCTAATGTGTATTGGTATTGGAATAAATTTTCGACTGAGGTAGTACTTATCTGAGCTCAGAAGAAGTGAGAGAGAAAATCTACTCCGGGAGTTTCATTATATTCTTTATAGAAACGTTTCAAGTTGTTGCGTATTTCAATTATCTAATATATTCATATTATGAGCTGGTAAACCATTAGCCAAGATTCAGGATATAACCGGGATGTATGGCAATTTTTAAAGACTATAAAATAGAACCTTTATATCTTTTGTCTTTATGAGAATAGAAAGAAAGAAATACTTTGTTTTATATCACTATGTTTCATGGTATTTGAATGTGTTCTGCTGTTCTTCGAGAATTTCGAAAAGAGGAAAATTCTTCAGACATTTCTGGAGAATTTCGAAAAGTGAGAAATTCCTAGGTTCTTCTGTTGGTTCAGAAGTTTCACCTCGGGGTTATTGAGGTAGTTGTATGTTTCCAAAGATTCCAAAATGTCCAATTCCTTGCTTCTCGGTACCAGATGTAGAATTTCTAGCTTGTTCATCTATATGGACGCTCTTGCATTTCTGACAACTTAATAATTCGAATTGTCGAGAATGCAATAGCGTCTACGTAGGTAAACCGGGTAGAACCTTTGCAAAAATGTTCAAAAAGCATCTCTCCAATTTTAGGAACCTCCAATTTTAGGAACCATTTCTTCGAAACGAATCATACCTGAATAATCTCAAAATTCTAATCTGGTACCGAAAAGCAAGAAATTGATTACCTTTGAAAATCCATATAAATACCTCAAAATCCCTGCATTGAATATACTGAACGACCAGACTTAGTTCCCCACTTCTCAAAATTCTCCAGAAATAGGCCTTCAGAACACATTCAATTAAATACCTTGTTACACAATGCACCAGTTTGAGAATGAAGTAGTACCACGAAACTTGGGTCACTATGGAACCTTCAATAAAACATAGAGATAGAAAACAAAGTCATTTCTATTATTCTATTTTCAATGGACTATTACAGTGTAACGGACTACTCTTAGCGATCTTTTTTGTCCAATTTTCTAATAAAACATTGCTCATATTGTGTTTGAATAATACTCACCCAGATTCAGCAAATATTTTTGATGCTATTCAATAAAATTGTAGTTACACCAAAACAACCTGTGATTTCTGAATAACATATGGTTCTTTTTGTTCACTTAATAAATCCATAAGTATAATAATTAGACCATGAGTATTATAGACTTCATCTTGCGATAATGGAAAATAATTTCAAAATTGAAAATCATTCTACTGTCCTTGGCGGCGAATACTTAAAGAATTCACGCTGCAGCTGGATGCAATATTCGCTTTGAAGTTTTGACTATTCACGTTTCCAAGAATAATTCTTTGTAGAGAGGAGCCTACATCACACGTTCAGTCTGCTAAGACAATTTATAGGTTGAGATGAAACATAAAGTATGGGATAGATCCTTCCATATTGATATATGTACATTATTCATAACAAAGCAATTAGTATTGCTCTACCTGACCAATAATATTTTAATGTTCTTCAACAATTTCAAGGTTAGAATCAGATTCGAATTCTGCATTATTTCGAAATAGAACTCAACTTGATCAATCGTTTTCTCTTATGCGCGTTCACATTGTTTTATCATTATTCCAGTATGTCTATTAAAATTTCACACGAATCGGAATAAATCAACAGACAAAATTGACCAAAGCTGGAATTGATTAGTGCTCTTTAGACAAAATTGAAAATTAAGATATTTCACATTTTTGAATGAATTTTATTTTTATTTTTTTTATCTGTGACCTTTTTTTCTGTTAGGTGATGTTAAGCAGCTGAATGTCAGTCTGAAGGTAATAAACAGCAAAGCAGTTACACTCAGTTGGCAACCTTTCAAGCTTGATGATCAACGAAATTTGTTGGGATATACTGTTTACAGTATTCAGACTAAATACAAGAATATCACTTTGTATGACGGAAGAGATGCATGTGGTGGCGATGGGTAAGTGTAAAATTATTGTTTTTGCATAATGATAACATATATGGCACTGGCAAAGGTAAACCTAGGAACAGCAGCATCGACGAATTCGAAAGATGCATACAGATACAGCTGAAGTCTGATCTACAAGAAAGGAGAGAGAGGCTAACATAAAGAAAGATTGCACTTATTTTATTATTTCAAATCAACTTTCTCCCTGTGAAAACAAAATACTCGTGCCAACAAAAATTCAATATTGAATGGTGTTTAACAACTGTCAATACGAATGAAATCATCCCGGGTTCATAAAAAAGGTGGTAGCGGAATGTCATTAATTTTATCCTCTTTGTTGTGACGTCATTGGTGGGCGCGCTATGTTTGAATTATTAAATTCGACGTACGTACGAAATGTTGAACAATTTCCTCTTGGCTGAATTCGATCAAGAATCAGTCAGAAATAAGTACATGATGATATACACGAACATGTTTCGTGTTATTCAATTATTGAAACTGATTTCATGTTGAAAAATTGTATGTCGAAGCTTCATTGGAAACATTTGTCGAACGAATAATTTTTGGAAATTTCAATCAAATTATAATCAGCTGAAGCAGGTAAGGATATCAATAAAATGAATCCTAATTCCTTGTGATTACTATGGTGGGAAGATGAAAGGACAAAATTTAATACAATAAAATTATATTCTCCATACACATTCTATAAAATATGAGGGGTTCTTCGGACTATTTTGGGGGTATATCACAGAAACCAATAAAAATATCCAAAATTACTAAAAAGTGTTGCCAACTTATTTTCGTCAGTGTTTTAGAATTTCTTACAGTACTATCCTGATATTTTCTTACAGACAGTTGCGCGCAGGTATTCTATAATTCTGAAACCGTTCTACAGATTGGACCCACGAGCTTAACCGTTGCTTTCTGATGCGCAATCTACCCTGAAACTTTCAAGTCGCTAGTTCCAGTGTTTTTCAAGCTATGGTGGCCGAAAAGCCGGCCGTTTTTGCCGTCAATTAGCGATAGAAAATTTGTCCTGCTTTCCTTGTTGTTTGAGAAATATTCAGGGTATTTGAGATAAATTTCCAGTTTGAAAATATGAGTAACCAGAGCTCATTTTTCAAAAATCCCACATTCGGAAAACAAAGGGATCTTTTTGATTGAATTTTTGCCGTTAATTAGCCGTGAAGACTTGTGGTTCGAGAAATATTCAATATTTGGTGTATAAATAACGAAGTTCCGGTTGGAAAATATATGAAGATCGCCAACTAATGAGTTAGTAGAGATTTTCCAAAAATCTTATATTTCGACAAACACGGGTGTTTTTTTGCCAGTTGTTGGCCCTAAATTAGCCGTGAAAATTTTGTTTCGCCTCCCTGGTGGTTTGAGAAATATATTCAATATTCACTGTAAAGAAGGTCCGATCTGAAAAGAATAAAAATTGTCATAAATTTTTTGCCACCCAAAATCAAATGTTGAACGGTAAAAAGATTGGGAAATTAATTTATTCCATTCATCCGTACCGAATTGCCTTCGTATCGAACATTAATTATATTCAAAAATGGAAATCAGGGAAATTAATTTCTTGACAACAAAAAACTACAATATTTCAAGGAATTGCTGTGCTGACTCGATTGCACTGAATTCAATTTGACCACGTATTCTTCATGATTAATTCCAACTCAATAGTGCGAGACGAATTTCAACTGGAATATCGCGAAATACATAATCAAATACTTAGAGAACCTTCGTACTTTAAAAGTTGGTTGTGAATGAATGAGATGGTAATTCACAAAGTCGTATAGTATACAACAACGAATGCTTTCTCAAGGTGATCAGTGTTTAACCTGTATCCTGAGTGATTGTTTAAGATGTGAAAAATTGTTACTGTAACTTTTGCAACGTGACAGATGTTGCGAACAATGAAACCGCTAGAAGCCTTATTTGAAAGTCAAGTTAAGAGTGCATATT
Source organism: Myrrha octodecimguttata (assembly GCA_958510865.1). Lineage (NCBI taxonomy): Eukaryota > Metazoa > Arthropoda > Insecta > Coleoptera > Coccinellidae > Myrrha > Myrrha octodecimguttata. The sequence continues at coordinate 30,277,463 of OY294065.1, read as the reverse complement.
GGAATCACAGGAAACATCATTCGTTTCTTAGACGTGAGCAAAGCTGACGTTAGTACTTTTGAAAGTGCTCCACAATGGGAATTTATCGAACATGTCGCCATCTTCATCTTCGCTTGGGAATTGACCAGGAATAATAAAAATTGGTTTTCAATTTTTCGTTCAGAAGTTATGTTCATATATTCAAGTATCTCCTGATGGTTAACTGAAACACATGTTTTACTATACAGGGTGACCTACTCAAAACAATCCAGTGCAAAGCTGTCGTTAGTACTTTCGAAAGTGCTTCAGAATGAGAATTTATCGAACATGTCGCCATCTTGATCTTTATTTCGGAAATGACCATGAATAATAAAAATTTGTTTTCCAATTTTTCGTTCATTTTAGAAGTTATGTTCATATATTCATGTATTTCCTGATGGTTGGCTGAAACACAGGTTTTACTGTACAGGGTGGCCTACTTAAAACGATCCAGTTTCATAGCCAAATAAATGTTTAAAAATTAAATCCTTCTTGATAAGAAATTATGGGATGTTTCGAAAGAACTCTTACTCAATTCTCCGTACCGTTTGAACATTTGGGGTGATATGTGATATAAGCTCTCGCTTGATGTTGAAAGTAGTGGAATCAGAAAAACTGATAAAGAGTGCTCCTCTACAATGAAAAATAGAGCGGTTTTTTTCTAAGGAATAGCTCTTAATTATTTTGACAACTATTTTTATTTTTCAAATTTCTTGCCGTCAAAGGCCTGAAATGACAAGGTCAGACTCGCTGATGAAGAATGGCATGGCAAATTCAATTCTGTCTTGCCGTTTCGTATCAAAATGCGATGTTTAATTTCAATAATGAACAAAATCATCCAAACGGTTCCAGAGTTATGATAATTTGAAAAAATGAGATTTTTTCAATGAGATTTTTTCCTCCATATGCGATCCGATTGAAATTTTGAACTCGAAATATATTCGAATAAATTTTACGCTTAACCTTATGCAAAATGTCGTGGGATCGCATCGACAGAAAATTAACGACAATATCCGGAAACTATCCATCAGATTTTTATGAAATTTGGCACAGACCTGGAAGTCAATATTTAACAAAACTTTACAGAATTCGAGCTCGATCGAATGTATTTTGTTGTTGTTATTTCAACTATAACTCAAGGAATACAGTCTGGCAGCGAATTCCTACAAGAGCAAAAAAGCTCCTGACCTCACTTCAGTGCTTTTCCAGAATTTTTAGATGTTTCTGGAAATGGCTCTATTCCGATATAGTTGGTCACCCTGTATATTCATCACGTGAATTGTATGTAAATTGTTGTTTCCAACCCACATCCTTCGCCAGACATTTTCCTTCGAGAAAATGATCGATGGAAATGGTCCCACGTGCTGCTCAACTGACGTCATAACCTTGATATCGATTCGACAGAAGGTTCTCAATTGAAAATATTGAATTCATAATAGCCAATTATTTCGATATTTATAAATATCTTACTGATGACTGCCCATCAAATACTGAACTATATGGCCTGGAAATTTTTCGAACTGAAATCTTCGTAAACTTTATTATTGTTTATCGATCGAAGCTCATTTCGGGAGGATTTTGCATCAATTTTCAGGTTTTTTCTGGAGTTTCACTCACAATATCTGGAACAGAACTATTTGAAATTGAATAAAAAATGTTTGTCACGGGCAGTTTCTTGAGAAGTGATTGCCTAATGAACAATATCAACGAATAAACAGAGCGAACTGTCACGTTTCAGAAAACGGGAGCTAAAAAGCAACCTAAGAAATAGAGACTTTTAAAAAACCCAAATAGCTAACCATGTATGTTCGACCATTGGGAATCACATGATATACAGGGTCTTTCACGAGGAACCTCACCCATATTTATACGGGAAACTACTGAACGTATTTTCATGAAATTCAGCACTTTTAAGTATTTCACGATGCTGATGAAATCTAAAATATTTTCAAGGCATGAGCACCTCCGGTTTTTCCGGAAATGACGTCAACTTCCGTTTTTCAAATTAGAACACCATTTTTTTATTGCAGAAATAGATTCCTTAGAAAATTTCAATTTATTTTGATGTAACATTTTTCAGTTTTGGTTGGAAAATTCTCTCTGAGCGGGAAAATTCGAAAAAAAAATCGAAAATAGAGCTCCGCTGAAACAAGAATAACTTCGAGGTTTTTGGATGGAAAATTTTCATTTTTGGGATTTTTCAAGATGTAATCCACTTTAAAAATCGAAATCGCGATTCATGATACAGGGGGTGAAAAAATCGCTTTCAAAGTTAGGGATGACAAAATCGTGAAAAATCAATTTTTTCAAATTATAACCCCATTTTTTTTATGGCAGATATTGAATCTACGTTAAAAAATAATATGAGTGTATGCATCACACCCTTGCCCTAAAGTGGATATTTTCTGAGTTATTCACAAAAAACTGTTTTTCGTCTTGAATTTTCAGCTATTTCTTTTCCCTTCACGCAAAAAAGATGAAATTTTCAGGAACTGTTATTTGAACCATGCTGTAGATTTTTCACCCCTTCTTGAAACCGACTTCAAGTTACTATTAGGAGAACCATGGCAAACTCTCGCAGTTATAACTAGAGAAGATGCTCAAAGTTTTGACCGTTAATTTCTAGACATTTATTTATACGTCTCAGGAATGCTTCGTGCGTTGCTCTTCTTATTTCATCGGGAGGAAGAGATCTGCAAAAGTGTTTAAAAACCAAATTGAGTTTCAAAACTATGAATCTAAAAATCTAAACAAACCTGAACGCATATCTGACTCGTTCTATGCAGTCCTCTTTATCAGTCAGGGGAGTTGAGTAGACAATATTTTTTATCCTACCCCTTTATCCTAATAATGTAAAACATGGTAAGTTTTTGCATATGGTTCATAAGGAATTATTTATTTATCACTGGAGAGAAAACCGATGGTCGATTAGTTGAAATAAAGAGGTTTCCGATACAAATTCGAATCCAAATTCGCCATCTATTTAGGAACAACCTGTAACTTTTTTCTTATGCATATTAGGGTAGTAAAATATAAAACATGGTTTAAGTAACAGTTCCTGAAAATGTCATCTTTTTGGCGTGAAGGGAAAAGAAATAGCTGAAAATTCAAGACGAAAAACAGTTTTTTGTGAATAACTCAGAAAATATCCACTTTAGGGCAAGGGTGTGATGCATACACTCACATTATTTTTTAACGTAGATTCAATATCTGCCATAAAAAAATGGGGTTCTAATTTGAAAAAATTGATTTTTCACGATTTTGTCATCCCTAACTTTGAAAGCGATTTTTTCACCCCCTGTATCATGAATCGCGATTTCGATTTTTAAAGTTGATACATCAATCTTACATCTTGAAAAATCCCAAAAATGAAAATTTTCCATCCAAAAACCTCGAAGTTATTCTTGTTTCAGCGGAGCTCTATTTTCGATTTTTATTTCGAATTTTCCCGCTCAGAGAGAATTTTCCAACCAAAACTGAAAAATGTTACATCAAAATAAATTGAAATTTTCTAAGGAATCTATTTCTGCAATAAAAAAATGGTGTTCTAATTTGAAAAACGGAAGTTGACGTCATTTCCGGAAAAACCGGAGGTGCTCATGCCTTGAAAATATTTTAGATTTCATCAGCATCGTGAAATACTTATAAGTGCTGAATTTCATGAAAATACGTTCAGTAGTTTCCCGTATAAATATGGGTGAGGTTCCTCGTGAAAGACCCTGTATAAGGACAATACAAAAATACTGATGTCGGAATCAGATAATTTGAAAAGAAAAACTTAAGAGTCCTCTTGCATTTTTTGAATGAAGAGAGTTATTTTGCTCATTTTTTTGTAGAAATTGACCCTGTTCAGCTGCATTGACTTGAAAAAGGGGTGGAATTAAAAAACTTTCAAACCAAGTGAATATGTGTTGCTGTGATTTCTTAAAAATGTCAATTTGATGAAATTCTCAAAACGAAAGATCGAAAAATAATGATTCTCAAAATTTTCTCGTTTGTCTGAGGAAAGAGTCAGATTTGTGCTCCGAAACTTCACAGTTCGCTTTTTTATTTTTTATATTGTTCCTGTATTGTTCATTAGGCAATCTTAATTTCAGGAAACCACCCTCGACAAATAGTTCAATCCTGCAATCCTCAAGGGTGTTTTCCATAAAAAACAATTCTATTTAATTTTTAATAGTTCTATTTCAGATATTGGGAGTGAAAACCCAAAAAAAACAAAAAAAAATATTTTTGTTTCCATTAAAGTCGTTCTTGTCAAATGACTACCGCCTTGTATACATCGGCTCGGACTTCAAGACTATCCATTTAACTTATTCCTGTTGATACCCAATGTCTGTGTGTACTGAGGCAAGATAATTTTTCTCATAAAGTCCCATTGTGTATCAGGCAAACAATTTATTGTGTTCGAATTGAAAACGCTGGTTGTTGAACATGGATCGTGTCTAATATGTCTCTCGAAAGTTGCCCGGCGACCGTCTGGCATATTAAATTGTATCGATCTTATCTGCAAGCTTTATTGTGTCACAGCAATTCGCTATTTGATGCAAAAAACTTTTCTCAGCGGGATATCTGCAACAAATTCTCACATCTAGTTCAGAATTGGACAACACACGAATGATATACAACAGAAAAGTACGAATCATGATATTCTGGTACTATTTTTCGTCGAAGGAAATATTCAGGTTTCAATGGAATTCAACAGAACTATCAGAGTTTTTGGAAATTATTTATATATATATATATATCCAATAAAGAACTGTTATTATTTTTTATTTTATATATCCAAAATAATGATATTTCAGTAAGGAGCGAACGAATTCCTATATTTTTTTTCATTTTTATAAGTACTTTGACATTTCTTGACAGAAGGGTCCTACGTCACGAAGTCCGTTCGGGTTAAACGACTATGCGCGTCATAGAATGCGCGTGGTTGACTTGAACATATAATGAAGTTTGTAATAGCATAAGGTATTTATATTCTGTGGTTAGCATTAAATATCTTATTAATGGCTAACACTGTTAACAAGACAATTATTTTGGAACTTTGCAAGTAACTACATAAAATGAATTCTAAGAATGACCACAAGTACCCCTATTTGAAAATACATTTCCAGGAAACTATTCGTTCATTTGCCTGAGAAAGAAAAAATAAAATTGGATATCTATCTCTTCAATATTATTCATTTATTTACATTTGCATAATAGGTTAGCTATTTCTTACAAACTCCAATAGTATGCTACTCCACAGAGAATTTTTATTCTGATATTCTGCTGAGAGGGAAATGGCTGCCGAGTCAAAAAATGAACCCATAAGTTTGTTGTGAATAACTGTTATTTCATGTATAATGCTCAAAACACAAAGATTATATTTTAGTTCATTCGATATATTCTGATAATTCTCTTCACTCTTCTTAATCGCTTAGAAATGAGTTATATAAAATCGATGACATCCTGATTTTTTTATTGCAATTTTAATGGGAGATCGTGACAAAATATAATTTGAGTCGTCTTTAATTACCTAATATATCAGGAATCATAAGTTGAAGGGAAATAACTTACGAATATCCAATTAGAGAGACGTCTTCTATGCCGTGGAGAGATTCAAGGAATTGGTCTGAAGAACGCGCATGGTATGGCGATGAAAGATCTCTAAAACGAACAGGTTTGGTTGGGTTTGAACTGAGTCATTGTTGTTCTTGAATGCTTGCATTGGAAACATCCAGAGTTTTTTCATTGGAGTGTCGACAAAACGATCTGTCTCGACTGCATTATTGTTTGCTTAAGCAGATTGCTTCAATCTTTGCTTAGAGAGTTATGTACATTTTTATGCACGGTGGTGTTTTTTATTTCAACTCAACTCTTAAGATCTCAACGGAGAACGCTTTTATTTAATATTTGTTCGACCCCCCTGTGAGTTTATGAAGAAAATGAGAACTTCCCAGGCCAGTATCACAACTAAATAACCCATCGATGTATTGAGGTCATAATGAATAATAACGACGAGTGAAGCATTCAATATGTATGAGAAATAAAATCCTTAAAATATTCAGAACTTTTTGTCTTCATTTTTTTAAATGGATCCTTCTGAGTTGTTAAATAAGGATGTTTACGAAGTAAAATGTTAGTTATCAAAGTTGAATTTATCAGTATACATCGAATTGATATATTGTTTATATTTTGATATCCAATTATCTTACTTATTTATTATTATTTCGATTGAATTCTTTCTGAGGAGTTATCCTTTCCTTTTCGAAAAAAAAATGAATATCTTGACCTGTTAGAAGTGATAATAATTCACTATGTTTCTCACATAGATGATTTCGTTAAAACTTTGAGAAATGCTTGTCATTCAAAATTGTCCAGGATATTCAAACCCCTCTTCAGGCAAACAAGGCTATTGGTGAGCAGCAAAATATCTGCCTATTGGCGTCTGAATTCAAGATCGCAGCGCCAGGTTGGCTAGTCCCAGAACCTTAGATACAGACATAGATTTTGTTTTGATAGTCGATTTTGTACTGTTTGTTAGCGTTTGGTTTGATAATTTTTGATTTCACGATTCATTCAAAGACTTTTTAGACTTTCATAGTTGACGAGAGTATTACTGGGAGTATATACTCCATTCTAATAAAGTAGGTATGTATCATTCTTCAATCTCATTGAGTGTAGCAACTCTAAAATTATGGGGATATTTCCAAGGTTAAACAGTGTTTTATTATTATTTATTTTCAGATCCAAATTGCAAGATTGACTTTGGTGGATTTCTTAAGCTGTCTTGAAAGTTGAAAAATAGATAGTATTGTAGAAAATACTTTTCGGAATAATAGACAAATACCTACTTATAACTTTACTATTTTTATAGCGAAGGAGTAAATACTCAATATATTGTGAATAAAATGAAAAAATTCACATAAAACTAATGCTACTTGTATCGTAAGTCTTATTCATAATGGATTGACATATAAATTTTCCAACACTCATATGATTGGTCTTGAAAAAGCTGTAATAAATAAGCATTGTACAACTTTGTTTTCATCGGCAGAAGCACTTTGAGCGAACAGTATTCATCACCAGATATTTCCTTGTTAAGACTCTTTTTTTTCAATAGTCAGTTTATCACTTAAACATTTACGTTGTTCCTTAATGAACAGTTCGACATGCAGATTTCTGGATGGCAGAGCATTCCTCTTAAGTAAATTTCTCTGCTTGGATTAGGGGCCTGGAAAAAAATTGTCTTCATGAATGTGCTCTAATATTTCATGAGCAAATCGTGCTTACCTCTATAAAAATGATCATCATCGGTAAAAGGCAGGTAAAGGACTCTCATAAATCTTGTTTGTTGGTTTTTATCGATTCTTCAACACTTTCAGGCCCGACTTGTTAAAGGAAGTTCCTTTTACCCTAACTAGAAATTTTTCACCGGGCTGTGGAAATCTATGGGAAGGGACATTTGAGTTTGTTTTTCCTCAGTAGAAGCACTTGTAAAATCACACAAACGCCAAGAAAAATGCATTAACTTTCTCATGTTCTCAAAATTTCTTTTGACTTGTCAATGATAATGTCTGTACCTCGGGTTACTCGGATAGCCACCAGAGGCAGTAGCGCTTATCTTCATTCGCCAATTGAAGTCGATTTGTTGCAAAGTGAATGAATCATTGAAATCGATCCTATCGTTCTGTAGGAATTTTCAAAACAAACCTCTATTCAATGAGTTTCTTGAATATCGAAATGTATACATATAGTCCAAATGAACGAACAGAGATAACGTTTACTCAATGCAAGCAAATGAAAAATATACAGCTTGTCCACATAAATGAATATAGTCCACATAAATGAATCGCTGAAAATTGCTCTTATACTATATAGCTGTTAAAATAATTATTTCAATTGTATTGGAAACATTATTTTTCTCAGATGGCGCGTAGATGATGTTACGATTCAAGAAGATCATGATCAGGAAGTGGTTCATCCTTTGACGCATTTGAAACCCTATACTCAATATGCGTTCTACGTGAAAACTTACACCATCGCTAAGGAAAACAATGGGGCACAAAGTAATATAACATACTTCACAACCAGTCCATCAGGTAATCTGAAATCTAGCGAATATGAACATATTGAAGAAAGTAGGGGATACATGGACAAAATAGTGATATGAATCTAAAATGCGCAGTGGAATTCGTTTAATGAATATTATCTTATTTTTCAGGTGTTTTCTAGGTTTTGACTTTCAAACTTTGAAGAAGAACTGTGGAAAGTTGAATAAAAATTGTTGTTTATAGTAAACGTCCTTGCGGATTGCGGGATTCAAACTTTTTGTCAAGGGCAGTTTATGGAAGACATGTTTCCTAATGATCAATAACGGAATCATGCAATCAAGAGAGTAAACTGTAACGTTTCGAAGTCTATATCTAACTCCTTCATCAGACAATGAAGATAAAATTTGCAGAGTTATTTTCTTTCAATAATCTCGTATTTCAAGAATCCAAAAAACCACAGCAATCAATTCAGCCAGATATGGTCCATTGCATAGAACAATGGGCGACATTATCTTCTCCATTAATCTCATTCCGTCATGAGTATCTTCAGATTATCTCAATCTATGATGCGATTTCTAATGGTTGAACATAGATAATTGGCTATATGAGATATTTGTATGTCTATTATTTGGGTTGCTTCTGTGTTCTCGCTTTCTGATATCTTCCAGCCGTGATGTTCCCCCTGTATATATATTTCCACAAGAGATGAATCAGAACCAAATTATTTCCACAAATATAGGAAATACTAAAAAAAATATCACGGCCGTCAAATAGCAGATGGCGAGAACACAAAAACAAACCAAATAAAAGAGCCACACAAATGGTTCAAAAAGACAATCATCTATGGCCGACCATCGGAAATCGCACGGCAGGTTAGGATAAGGCAAAAATATTTATGATGGGACCAGATAATCTAAAAAAAAATGTAAGGAATCCTCCTGTACTTTTCTAAATGGAGGAAATAATTTTGCCCATTGTTCTATATGAATGGACTCTATTTGGCTGAATTCACTCAAAAATTAAGTGGAATTAAAAAATTCTTTATATATCGATTCTATATTGGTATGATTCGTTTGAAAATGTCACTTTGACAAAAGTCTTGAAATTCGAAATTATTGAGAAGTATTTCTGTAAATTTTCTCTTTATCGTCTGATGAAATAGTCAGTCGTAGAAACTGAAGCGTTACAGCTCATTTTGATATATTATTTGATAAAACCAAATAATGAACCTTAGTGATCGACCAAAAAAAATTAACCCCCCTGAAAATTTCACAGTTTACATTTTGAGGTATGTAGATTTGAGTGAACTAATAAAAAAATTTCAAAAAGCACTGCCGTGAAGGCAGCAGCTTTTGCGCGCATGTTCAATGTCGATGACCGCTTCAGCAACGAATTTGAACATGCACGCAGAAGCTGCTGCCTTCACGGCAGTGCTTTTTGAATTTTTTTTTCAATGAATTACTGGATTTCAATTCGATCTAATCTGTATTTTTGGAAATATTGGAAAAATAAAATTTTGAATGGGTATATCTATGGAATTATTGGGCGGATTTTACCCATTCACGAATTCGACATTGTAATTAAGCCCCAAACCTACTCTACAAATATCGAGTTTCCAAGTCGTTTCTTCCGGAAGTTACTGTGCTTACGGTCAGCCTAACGGCCGATTGCGTAAACAGAATAACTTCCGAAAGAAACAACTTAGAAACTCGATATTAATAGAGAAGGTTTGGACCTTCCAATCCACCCAATGATTCCGCAGATACACCCATACAAAATTTTATTTTTCCAATATTTCCAAAAATACAGATCAGATCGAATTGAAATCCAGTACTTCATCGAAAAATTACAGTTCGAAGGTTCATACAGAATCTAATGAGGATGATATAAGAAAATCATAGAAATTTTTTGTTTCGAATTGTTCTAATGACACGATTATCACGAAATTTTGCATAAAGTTGTCTTTCATCATCTTCAAACTAGCTGCGAAGTTTCATCAGGTTCGAATCAGTATTTCCCGAGTTATACCGAAATAAACAACGATATCTCCAAAACTTAATATCGTATCGAACTGAAATTTTGTACACTGCTGTGAAATATGAAGCTCAAAGTGTGAGTGGAATTTTTGTTTGGATTTGATGGATGATTTCCGAAAAAAAAAATTTTTTGAAAAAAAATTTCGAAAAATTTTTTTCAAAATTCACCGACAATAGGATCCTGACGAAATTCAGCTCAAAGTTGCGCGTCGTTATACTCCACCTAACTGCCAAGTTTGAATCCAATCGCTCAAGTAGTTTCTGAAATAAAAAATAAATAACTTCAAAATTTCAAGTGCCTATAACTCCGAAACTATTCGACTGATTCGGCCCATTCTGATGCGCGATCAACCCTGAAAGTTTCAAGTTGCTAGCTTGCTTCTGTCGACAGTCATCGTGTCCTCGGCCGGACGGACGGACGGCCGGCCGGACAGAATCGATTTTGACACCGGATTCGTCATCAGTGAGTCCAACCTAGTCGATTAGACCATTTTCGGCTCAATCATCCAAAATTACAGACATTTGGACAAAACGATAGCACGCTGTTCCCCTAGAACATGCGCGCAAAGAAGGGGAAAAAATATGTCCCGAAAACTTACCACCGAATTTTCATATAAATCTCAACGTTGATTACTGTTGCATAACTCAACCTAAACATTTTCACCCAGATGTTTTCCGATCAGTGGTCCCTGAGACCTCAAGAAAAACGCTGTGAATTGTGTTGTGAAAAATCAATGAGTTATGAATAATATATAAGTTTTATTTTACGATATCAATGGTATTGGGTTATTCAACTGAGAAAATAATAAACCCTTTTGTAAAATTTGGAGCCCTTGCCCTTGACAAATAATCCCGTAATTCAGAAGGGTGTTGCCAATGAGTATCAATTTTTATTCATTTTTTAATAGTCTTTTTCTTAGCTATTGGTAGTGGAAACCTAGAAAACACCTGATAAATAATGCCAAATCTCTTCACTTAAACAATTGAAAAATTATACACTTCAGGATATTTCTCGATTGGTTGGAAAACAAAGTTAACAATGTATCTCTCACTTCGGTTAATACGTGTGCAGTTTCGGGTAATTGTACCCACATCGTCCTATCCTGAATCGTGGGTAATTTTCAGAACCATCCATTCCTCCGAAGTTGACGGTAACGAGTGACAGCAGCGATTCACTAAAAATCACATGGGCACCACCATTAGAACCCAACGGTAACGTCACCCACTATCTTGTAACTGGTAAGATGCAAACCAGCAACATTGATTTCTATAGGAACTTCTGCGAGGATTGTGAGTAAAATATATTTACTTTTCATATCTATTATATATTTTATTGAATGAAATTTAGAGAAATTCATCGCCATTATTTTACCCTGGGTGCATTCAACCTAAGAAATGTATACAAGGTGACCGGTGAACCTTGAACAATATCAACAGGCAATTTCAGCTTGAGGACCAGTGAAATAGCCAAAAAAAGAACCAACCCTCGTTTAAATTCCCACCATTTCGACCACAAATATTACAGAATAAGCGGGAGTGTAAGAGGTCTGAAAATATTTTAGAAAGGAAGTTCATTGGCGAAAACCCCTCGATGTAAAATTGCAGCACAAAATTATGATCCGTTCTGCGTCAACATCTAATAAGCCATGCATCCACCGTGAGACACCCTGTATACATGTCTTAAGATTATACCAATAACTTTATATTCTGTAGAATCTCATTCATTTTGTAAGTTATGCAATCCAGAGATATTTTGAAAACTATTCAGATAAGTTCTCTTTTTCGCCATTTTCTGGATGAATTTCTCTAGATCTATTTATTGCATCCATCTCAGATTTACGAATCATGAAATGCAGTCAAGATTTTCCTTAAGAAAAATTTATATCTTATCAGCTAATTTCATCACGATTGTAGCAGCCCCTACCCATCATACAACAAGCAGCGAACCGACACCAAAAGTTGATAACAACAGTAATGTAACCAACGGTACTTGCTCGTGTGATGAAAAAAGCATAGGAGAACCAACCATCAATGAAGAGATCCAGACCAATAGAATTGATTTCGAGGATACGCTCCATAACGAAGTGTACATTCGAAAGTATGTATCATCTTAATTATTTTTCTTTTTTTTTAGTTTTTGGCATATTTATTCCGCTTTTTGAGTCGCTGCATGAAGTCATCAACTCTCATCACTTTTATAAGTTCAGTCGGTTGGCCATGGTAGTTTGACACATTCCACTCTGTATGGTTAAAAAATTTTTGGGTTATGGTCATTTTCCTGTCGATATGTGTTATCACAGTTCTAGCAGAGGAAATGTAAACAAGGTTTCATTCTATGAATATGAACTAGTAAGTGATTTATTATTCATTGAATTAATTCGAAGTTCACGTTGCATCCCAAAAACCAATCAGACACCGAATGATTCGCCTTGAAACCATCGTCAAATTCATATATTGGACAACTATCCACTATGTGTTCTTTTGTTACCTTCTCCGCATTCGCGCCTTGAACTTTCGACCGAATTCCATTCGAAGAAGAAACTATTACAGCGACCATCACCTGTTCTCAGTTTGTTCAAAAGGCACTAAATCTCTAGGAAGGTTAAAATCACGAACATTTTCCGAAGGATCGCTGATCAAACCTTTTTTGAAATCATCACACGAATTCCATTCCGAACGCCAAATTTTTTGTCACTATCATTGGAATAAAGAAAATCGTTAATCCATAAAGGTTTACGACATTTCAATCAAGCAATTCTAGAATCACGAATATAAGACATGATTGGGAATAAATTCGGAAAGGAATGATATTTATGACAAGACTTTATCACTGCAATCTGTCTACGAATATGGGGCGGTACTATATTTGAAAGAACCGCTAAGCACTGTAAGGGTGTACATTTTATAGTCCCACTAATGATTGTCATGGCGATATTGAGCTATGCATCCATTTTTTCTAACAAGAGCGTTCTTAAACTAAACCGGACAAAAATATTCAGCAGCAGAAAAAACCAAAGCCAAAGCTGTCGTAAAGTGGTACAGTCAGCACTCCATGAAAAACCAGCTAGTTTTTGAAGAATATTATTCGTAGATTCCAACTTCATGCGCGAGTTTTCCAAATGGATCTTGAAATTCAAAGAAGAATCTAATTTTACTCCAAGCTAGTGCAATTATGTTTCAGAACGGTATTACTGAAAGTAAATTTCAATGTTTTAAACTTAATTCAAATGAACACATGAAACTTTTCTTTTATTAGGATTTCGTCATAAACGCCATTCAATAAAATAATTTCTCAAAATTTCTAAATCTGTATTTAGCGTGTTCAACAATTTGGAAATTAGAATGAGGAAAAGCAAGAGCAATAATATCTGCACAGATTAGTTCCTCTGAAGAAGTTGCTGTAATATCAGATAAATATAAATTAAATGAAAGGGGAGCTAAAACTGATTCTTGTGGGAGTCTTAACTATACACCATAGAGTATTCTATAAATATTTGACATTTGGTGAGTGCCAACCTGACTCGGTTCATAAAAGTGAATGGAATATATCTTCTTAGGTAGGCTGTGTTAGGTGTTTTGATACATAAAATTGGACTTTCAATTTAAGGTAGTAGATTCATACGAAGTATTGTATGATTTCAGGTTAGTCATGAATTTGATGTTTGAATGAAAGCTCATGATCGTTGTATATCCATGTGCTGGATCTCCACCAGATCGTGTCTGTATTCATCTAAATATTCGTTCTTCGTCTGAACCATTTGGCGATCTTGTGCATTCTGAACTCGGTCCTCTTGGTATTTAAGCTTTCAAACCCACCACGAAATCGGCCCCAAAACACGATATCACTGCGAAGGAATAACTTAGATACTCGAAATAGGTTTTACGCTCGATAGGATGTGGATGGACTCTCATTCAAACATCAAATCAATGGCTCATATGGGAAAACTATGTAGGTATCACTACCTGAAATCGAAACTCCAATTTTATTTCGAAATAATAAAGCCATAAAACTATATAGATGAAAATCTCTTCAAAGTTCAATTTTCACCCTGTATATCGTTAAAATTATTTTCTTGGAAAAATCCGAAACATTTAACTATTCCTGTCAAGCAATTCCTGCAATTAATAATGTCCAATAAAAATCACTTTCCATACACTCAAAAACCTGTATAATGTAGATATTTTTCCGCGATAGCAATTGGAATCAGAACCGGATCCAAGTGAAATTCGGTACACTCGTGTAAAATATTGAGCCCAAGATCTGTGCCAAACTTCGTGGAATTCTGATAAGCAGTTTTAAAAAAATCATTTCTATTAAAAATCCAACAAAATTTCGCTAGCAGTGGCGCGTCATTATTTTACAACTGATTACCAAGTTCTGATCCTATCGCGGTGGTAGTAACCAAATCAGTATAACTGCGAAACTGTTTGGCACATTTGAGTTAAGTTAAAAACTAGCTTCTGCACGCTGGTTCATCTACCCATTTTCCGCACCTTAAATCTAGCACGAAAATCTCGTACTCTGAGATATTCCTTTCGAAATTGACATCTTATACAGAGCGGTCGCCCATGCAGGTGCCGGCCTCGCACACATGGCAGTTTTGCTTTATTATTTTATACTCGCGAATTTCCGTAGGAACAAGACTAATACCAGATATTACAGACCTGTCGAAACCAGAAAACGGAGGGCAGCCGAGTTCAGCCTTGTTCGGAAGAATTTGACCATCAAAGGTGAACAACTGATTCAACTTAAATTTGAACATCTTCAATAGCTTCTATTTTCAGGTACGAATTTACTGGAGAGCTTCTCGGAAGTCGTTAATAAAACGGAATTAGTGGTGACCGACCTACATCATTTCACCTCCTATGAAATATCTGTTTCCGCTTGTCGAGAGAAGGAGAAAACAGACACCGATAAGGACAGCTTGTGCAGTTTCCCTAAACAAGAGAACAACGTGAAAACACTGGCGAAAGGTAGCGAGTTTGTTGAAAAGATTTAACTTCATATTTAGGATTCAATTCATTGTTAACGGGGATTTCGAGTACATGAATTCTGCAATGGTTTTCAGGTTTTTTTTTGGTTCTCACTCCCAATACCAGAAAAAGAAATATTGAATATTAAATGAAATTACTATTCATGAAAAAAAGGCCCTTGCGGATTGCGAGATTCAAACTATTTCTCGGGTGCAGCTCCTAAAAAAATGTTGCCTCATGAACAATATTGAAATAATGTGTTTCAGAGCCTATATCCGACCCCTTCATCAGATAAAATTCACACAATCATTTTCTTTTAATACTTTCGTATTTCAAGAATTGTCAAATTGACACTTTCGAACATCGCAGCTGCGTAGATCCACTTTTTGGATTATATTATATATTATAGAATATATTTGTATTATCCCAATTTATCATGTGATTTCCAATGGTCGAACATATAGGGTTTTCCAATAAGAGGGGTTATTTTGATATTCAAAGAAAAATGCCATTTTTCAATATAAATAACCGGATGTTTACTTCATTATAAAGAAGAAGCTATGCCGTTAATAGTGGAAAATAACATCAGGCAAATTACCACCACGAGCACGCTTACAGGAACATATCCTTTTAATGAAATTTTCCATATCAAAATCGCAAAGTGGCTGTCCTATGTCCTCGATAGCCTCACGAATTCCATCTTTGAGGTATTGAATCGACGCTGGGCTATTGGCGTAGACCTTCTCTTTCACGTGGCCCCAAAGGAAGTTGCAAGGTGTTAAATGACAAGATCTCGGTGGCCAATTGTGATCACCTCTTCGAGAGATAACACGGTCCGGAAACTTTTCCCGCAAAAGATCAATGGTTTCGTTGCTTTTGTGGCACGTAGCGCCGTCTTGTTGAAAGTAAACGTTGTACAGATCAATACCATCCAACTCCGGTCATAAAAAATCATTAATCATCTCTCGATAGCGCAATTCATTCACCGTAACTGTTGCTCCAGTCTCATTTTCGAAAAGGTCCAATGACTCCGCCGGACCATAAACCGCACCAAACAGTCACACGTTGAGAACAGAGAGGCTTTTCAACAATAACTGTCGGGTTTTCCGAGCCCCAGATGCGAAAATTTTGCTTGTTGACCTAGGTGAAAATGGGCCTCATCACTCAAAATGATTTTTCGATGGAATTCCGGATCATTTTTATGCATTTCAACGACCCAATCAGCAAAGACACGACGTTGTTGATGATAGGCCGGCTTGAGTTTTTGTACTAACTGGACTTTATGAGCCTTAAGACCCAAATCTTTATGCAAAATACGGTGTAATGACGTTTGTGAAATGCCTAATTCAAAAGAACGACGAGGAATGGATAAACCTGGGTTTTCTTCAACACTTTCGGCAACAGCAGCAATATTCTCGGCTGTTCTTGAGTGACGCGCACGGGCTTTATTCTTCACATTACTAACTGGTCTCAACAGCTCAAATTTTTTTACCAATTTCTTTATTGCGGTCCGACAAGGTGCTTCACGACGACCCAAAAATGTTCGAGTTTTACGAACCGTCTATGCCAAATTTTCACCATTTTATATAGTGAATTTTAATAATTTCAATGCGTTGTTGAAGCGTGTATCGTTCCATTTCTATTAATGGCGTAGTTTCTACTTGTCAAATGTCAAAAAATGACAGCTTCAAAAGTAACATCTACCGAAATAGCGGGCTATTCAAAATAACACCTCCAATTGGAAAACCCTTTATATGATAGGGCAACATTTTTATTTTTTCTAGAAACTGCCTTTGACGAAAAATTTGAATTCCACAATCCGCAAGGGCGGATCATTTGTATTTAATTCTTAGTAGGTCTTTTTTTCAGATATTTGGAGTGAAAACCTATGTTTACCCGTCCAAACATAGGTTTCTTTCTATCTTGCACTGCATAACAACGTTTTTGCTATCAAGTTTCGTATAAATGTTTTATAATCAAATAATCATCACATATTGATGGGGTTATGTTGTGGGTTCTTCAGGATCCAAATCTTCCATGTTATTGACCATAATATTGACTATCTTGGGATCTTTATCGATTCTAAGATTTCAAAAAGTCATAAAATGCTTCGAAATACGAGTATTTATTTTATAGCTGGAGCTGATGATATAAAGAAAGTCTACATCATCAATCAGACAATGGAGAGTGTGACCATAACATGGGAGGATCTACCTGACCCGAATGGAATGATATTCAAGTATTTTATTGAGTACAAAAGGAACACTGAAAATGTAAGATTTTATAAATATATTTTTCAAGTCACGATGAATATCAAGAAATCTGCAACACATTATTTCTTACCCAAATTTTACTCACTTATGGCGAATTTTGCCGTTCTTTAAGTCTGTTTGTGGTTATATGCCATTTCATGACTTGGCAAATATGATCTGACTAATTTTCATTTTTTTTTCTAGGCGAAATCTTCACTTAACTGTATAACTCATAATGATTGGATACAGCAACATAAAATTTATACTTTGAAGTTAAGTCCAGGTAATTACAGTCTCAGGGTAAGGGCTATCACCGCGGGTAACAACGGAAAATTTTCTCCGTATGCCTTTTTTGTGATAAAAGAGCCCAGTAAGTTCACTGTTCTAATACTGAGTATTGTCTTGCCGCTATTTGTTATGGTGAGTCAATTGAGTGTTGCCAATGGTGGAAAATCTTAATATTCGTCGTTCCAGGGTATGCTGACAATTTTCTTGTGTTATAAAAAGCAGAAAATGCAGAAGAGTAGTATGAGATTATTGGTTCCCACAATAAATCCGGAGTATATGCCGACAGTATACGTTGCCGATGAATGGGAGATTCCGAGAAAAAATGTTGAATTGAAGACTGAGCTAGGACAGGGGAGCTTTGGTATGGTTTACGAGGGAAAAGTATTCGACATTCGGGGAGTTGCCGAGATGAAATGTGCTATAAAAACCGTAAATGAGAATTCTACTGACAGGTTGGTTTTATCCAGATTATATCATGAATATTTTCATCAGTCATTATGGGTAAATTGGTTAGTTACAAAATCATTCATCATTATAACTATTCTCTTTTCATAATGCCTTGCTTTGCAATAGATATCTTACAATCCGCTGCATGAAGCATCATGTCTACGAAAATGTAGCGATGTTACTCTCTGTAATTTCCACAGAACATAATTCGAAAATATGATTTGCCTTTCTTTGTGCCTGAGGATGAAACTTATTCCCATAAGGAATTCGATCACCTTTCCAATTTCGAAATTTTTGAATTGAGATTGTTGGAAAAGGAAGATGGCTTCAGAAAGAACTGCTACTATGAAATCACCATACCGAAAAACGGAGAACTTGAGGAATATAAAATAGTTTAGAAAAGAAATTTAAAAGATAGAAACACGAATATATTTCCATCATCGAAGTACTTTTCGCTTCAACCAGTATTTTCATCAAAATTATCCATTTAAGAAACGACAGTTATTGCTTGCAATGAGCATGAGCTTTAGAGCTATTGCATCTTTATTGAATTAACAGAATGCTTGAAGTCAGAATCAACTACTATGGATAAGGGAGTTACTGTGTCCTCAATGCAATACGTTTTGGAGAGTTCAATTGGTTGATTTTGTTGGGAGTACTCAGATTTGCCTTCAAGTGACGCTCTTGGGTTATATCTGAAAAAACGAGCAATATATTCTAAAATTCGAGTGAAGCCAGATCCCTGAAAATTTCAAGCCGCCAGGTCTTTCATTCCGAAAGTGACGTTGTTCGTTGTCGGTCAGACATAACCAGCTTTCATCGCGAATTTTTTTATCAGCGAGTCCAATCTAATCGTTTAGGACAAATCTCAGTTAAAAATAACAAGTTTTGCAAAACCACAAGAAGTATATCGTGTTCTTGGTTACCTGACATCTGACAAACATGACAAAATAATCAACGAACTCTACTATATGGATTATTCACGTTGTTATTTTTTGTGGGCACCTCACGATCAATTTCATAAGTAAGATATGAATGCAGTAATGATACCTATAAATCTTTGCGAATTTAATTTTCGTTCTTCTAGAGTACGTTCATGGTTACAGTTTCTGACATATGGAAGAATAAAAGGAATATGAAATGTATTTTTCCTGTAAACTATAAATTTTGTCCTTTATTCTTGAAAACCCGCGTATTCGTTTATTCTGGCTGTTGGGAATGTTGGCTTGAAATCAGTATCAATTGCTATCGCAAAAGAAACTTAATAAATAGTTAGCTTAGCTCTTTATATTGCAGAGAACGTCTTGAATTTCTGAACGAGGCATCAGTGATGAAGGGCTTCGATACGGCGCACGTGGTCAAACTGCTCGGTGTAGTTTCACAAGGACAACCGACCTTCGTTGTCATGGAACTGATGGCAAACGGGGATTTGAAATCATATCTCAGATCCCAACGCCCAGATTCCGAGAGCTACACACCTAGTGGAAGACATTCCCCCACCCTGAAGCAAATTCTCCAGATGGCCATCGAAATTGCTGATGGAATGGCATATCTGTCTGCTAAGAAATTCGTACACAGAGATTTAGCGGCCAGGAATTGCATGGTTTCCGAGAATTTAGTAGTTAAAATAGGCGACTTCGGTATGACACGTGATATTTACGAAACTGATTATTATAGAAAAGGGACTAAAGGACTGCTACCAGTGAGGTGGATGGCTCCAGAAAGCCTCAAAGACGGCGTTTTTACAAGTAGTAGTGACGTTTGGAGTTATGGTGTAGTTCTGTGGGAAATGGCAACTTTAGCTTCGCAACCTTATCAGGGCCTCTCGAATGATCAGGTCTTAAGGTACGTTATAGATGGAGGAGTCATGGAAAGGCCGGAAAATTGCCCGGATAAGTTGTACACATTGATGAGGTATTGTTGGCAACATAAAGCGTCTGCAAGACCCTCATTTTTGAAACTGTGCTCGCTGTTGTTGGAAGATGCTAGTCCATGTTTCGCGGAGGTGTCTTTTTACCACAGTTCAGCTGGTCTAGAGGCACGTACGTCTCGTCCTACACCTTCGCCCTCCCAGGATGATCCAAGCACGCCTTTAAGGCCACAAGTTGGTTTGGATGAGAATTTGTCGTTAACAAATTCGAATCAGGATTCGGACCTCGAGTTGGATATAGAATCTGGTACTCATATTAACTTTCCCAGTATTAATAACATCGACTGTAAGGACAGTGTAACTACTACAGCTAACGGTTATGTAAGTGGCTGTCCAACAAACGGTGTGGCAACGACACAGTGCTAGTTGTTAGGTACATATCACATTTCAAGTATTTCTTGAGATCTGACTAGGTAACTCATTTAATTGTGAATTTTCCGAAATGTCCAGTCAAACTATATCCATCAAAATAACTTCAAGGTAACCCAAAATATGTACATATGAAGTGATACGAATTTCACCACATTTTGTCCGAAAAACTTGATGCATCTAAATGACATTATCATTATCGATAATTTGGCTGGACCATGAACCTTACGTCTTTATCTCACATTTGAATGCCTTATAATTCTACTCTTTCCGAGCAGCTTGAACCAGTGAAAAGCTTAGAGTGCATGACCTCTTTCTGTGAATAAGATGTTGCAATTCTCCAAGCTATAAATGAAAATATTTAATTTTGTTTTCAGTGACGAAACATCATAATGGCTGAGAAAAAATAATTTTACATATTCCCACAGCCTCTCCCTTATAGTTCCTAAATTTCCATATCACTTGAGGCAACTGAGGAAGAGATTAATTGAAAGCTAAGTTTCATTTGTTTTCATTCTACCACTTTGTGGTTGATGAAATTAGTTGAGGCAGATATCTAAGAGTAAAATAATGAATTGAAGAAGATATAGAGTGCAAGAAAGTCAACCGCAATAGTTATTTCAATATATATTAATGCTGCATTATATAAAGTTTCTAAATTTTGCGCCTCATATTGCTGCTATTATTATATTTTAACAATTAGTTATATTTGTTGTAGATCCTGGCTCTTTTGTTTTCATTCTCCTCATAAAAAATATTTATTTGTATATCAGTCACTTCTAAAATATTAATCCTTCGGTTTTTGATTATCTGAATATTTGAGTAAAATTTGGAAAAAGACGTAGGGCATGCAAACTATCGGTTTTAAGTTCGAATAACCAAAGATACCTTATTTAGGAAATTGCTTAGCTGGATTCCGAATATTTCTGGTTGATAAAACGTTGCTTATGAGTAATTTCGAGATTCAACAATAGGCAAAAGGGCCGTTATGTGACATCAGTTTCTTTTGATGTATCGAATAATTCACGTAAACGAAATAAGATTCTCATTCTGTATATTCATCATCTACTTATTTTTTTTCAAATGAGCAATCCGAATAAATCTCGAAATTTCGATTATGTGAATTGAGCAAGCAAAACAAAGAGATGTTGCTTTTTGAATTGGGCCTAATTCATGGTTCAAACAGCGCATTTTCGATTATTATTTTTCTGAAGTATGGACCAATGCTATACTTTTGAAATACTTGATTGTGTGTTTAGTTTGAAAACATGATTACATATGTGCGTTTTACCATGCAAGACTAGTCTATTATTTTTTTATATCTGGATACTCTAGATTAGGATAATTGTCTAATTACTGATATTTATGTATGCTAACAATTGAACTAAAATTGCCTTATCAAATGAAGAATGTGTTTGGAAACCTCCAATTAGCAATTATCGAGAATACTTTGTATTGTACTCCAAACGTCTCTGCCTGACTCTTGAGTTCCTCTTATTTACAGGTACAACCAATTGACTATAGTTATTAGTCCGAGTTAAGTTTCCATTGTATCTTTTCATTTCTTATTTATATTTTCAATTAAATATTTTGTACTATGTAAAATAATGTAAATTCACCTATTATTTTGTATGATTAAATTAAATTATTAGATATACTCGTACTTCTTATATATTCTCATAAGAAACGAAGCCCCATTTTTCAAAAAACAATTACTTCCAATGAAAATATACAGGAAATGATTTCAAAGATGAATTTTAAGTATTTCCAAAATTATTCCTTCTTGGAATTTGAGATATTATTCGAGTTAAATAAATGAGTTGCCTCGAAATTGAATATTTTCGGAATTACGCGTTATGGGATTGAATTAATAACGGACTGCAAACATTTAATATATTTCGGAAATAATTGCATAGGCATTATGAAATTTTGTCAACATCATTCCTGAGATCTCGTACAGTCTGATTTTTTTTTATGGAGGGCTAAGCACAATGAAGCCCTCTTCACTGGATCCATGAGCTCAAAGGAATCTGCAGTATACCTCAGTATCAGTTCCAAAAATCTGATTGAATAATTGATGATTTCCTCGTATATTCAGCATTACTTGTTTTCATCATATTAACATAAGATGAAAAGAGTTCTTCAGAATCCCTTCCGAAGTGTATGAAGGAAACTGCACTATTCAAATGAAACAGAGATCAAAACAGTTCTATTGGTCAGAGGAATAACGTATGATGTTGCGGCATCTCATAACAGATGTCGCCTTACTCTGAATTCATACTCGATACAAAACTCCTCGAGAAGGATTTGAATTATGTCAAAATAAAAAGTGAGTTCATATGCTAAGACTTTATCTTCAGATCAAATTAACTGCCTGTGGATTGTTTATTTTGTCCGCATTCTCAATGATTAAACTCTTGATATTCACTTGGTTTAGGGCTTCCTGAACTCTGGTCTTCACTGGGCCTTCTAGAGCGTCCATAATCTGGTATCGAATCAGATTTGGTAGAACATTTATTCCTAGTTCTACAACATAATCCAGGGAGCCCGTTCCATCGAAACGTATTTGTATATTGCCTAGTTCTAGTTGGATGTCTTCCAGTTTTGGCGGGAAATCAGTATTCGTGGATTGACTCGCATTTACTTTGACCTATGGAAAGATAAGGACAAGGATGAAGTTGAATAGTTTCAAGTATGGAATTGCAAGATTGATGTCCTACGCCTGAATAATAACTAATAACATAGAAGACGTATCGATTGAAGGACATTTTGGGAGGAATTTGCGTTATTTTCACGGTTGTTATAGGTTTTCGCTCCCAAAATCTGAAGAGAACTATTTCGAATAAAAATTATGGCGGATTGAAATTATTTGTCAGTAACAGTTTGAAAAAAATGTTGTCTAATTAATGATATCGGAACAAACGATTAACCAATGGAACTGTAGCGGTTCAGAAGTCCTCCTGTATTTCTCCAATTGCTCCCTTGAAATGGACCATATTTCACTGAATTTAGTTGAGGAGTAGAATCGATCAATTGTGTATGTTTTCTTCGACAACAATGTCTTCCGGAAATTTGTAGAACATTGATGAATAGGTAAAATCCATCAGAAGGTTTTCAGAAAATTTCAGGGGAATTCGACGGACAGATGAATCGAAATACAAAATACTTGGAAACAATTCGTTTTCAAATTTCGAAGGATATATTATCGTTAACAAATTCAGCACAAGTTTACGCGTCGGAATTCAACAATTGAGTATCAAGATTCAATTCCAATTAGATTAATAGTTTTTGAGGAAACAACAATATTTCAACTGGTTATAATTGAGAGAGTAATTGGTAGATGTTGCCCATTAACGAACTCGACTGACTCGATTGTTCAGGCTGAGCACCCACCCTGAAAATTTCAAGACAAGTTTTGAAGTTATAGCGCTTACGGTCGGTCGGACGGACACAATGAAATTTGACCTCGGATTCTTCATTAGTCCAATGTCTAGTCATTTGAGACATTCGAATCTAACAGAAATATGGAAAATATGATAACGCGCTTTCGTGCCAAAGCAAACTCTCAAGATCATGATGATTGCTTTCACAACTATTACACTAATTGAAGCGAGCTTTCAATCTTTTGGAGTTAGTTGACCGACAGTTAATACAATGACTTCTGAAAGAAACTACTTAGAAACTCCATATTTGTAGAGTAGGTTTGGGGCTTGATTACGAAGGTCGAATTCGTGAATGGGTAAAATCCGCCCGATGATTCCATGAAAATATAGATTAGACAGAATTGAAATCCAGTGCTTTATCGAAAAAGCCTAGAAAAGCACTGCCGTGAAGGCAGCAGCGTGCATGTTCAAATTCGTTGCCAGAGCAGTTGAACATGCGCGCCGGAGCTGCTACCTTCTCGGCAGTGCTTTTCTAGGTTTTTTCGAATAATTAAATTGAGATCAAAGATAGAAGATTCAAGTGTTTACGAAGAATAAATTTCTACTTACTGTAAAGTAATCCACGGTGAATTCTACCTTTCCTTTCTTTCCTATGATTCCTGCAATCAGGGATACCTCCCAATTGCTCACCCCTCTAAGTTTTTGGGTGCCACCTTCGAAAAACCCGAAAACAGTACCATTTCTGAATTCAACTAAAACATCACCACTTCGATACACTGATGACAATCCATACAGCTGAGTATCACGCATATGAACATCGAAAATGCCAACTGTGTTATTGTAGTTAGGAGCAGCAAAAGGATCAAAATTCTTCTTCCTTATCTCCTGCCTGAACATAACAAAAACTTGATCGAAAGGTGATATAGAGTTCGGGAAAGTAAATGCGAGTTTCCTGATCTCCTTATTCACATCAGCCCTCACGTTATTGTTCACCTCAGAGAGAATGAAAGGCTTTATAGAGTTAAAAAGAGAATCACCAACTGAATTTATAACTCCTTGGAACATCGATGCGAAAAATCCCAAATTTTCAAAATTCATCGCGATGTCCTTGAAACTGATATCCATGTTTATTTCTTGGGCAGCAAGTTTACCATCTCGTTCAACTTTCATACTAGCAACTGCTTCAACAGAGACGTTCTTCATGTTGACAGTGAAGGGTCCTTTTGCAGATGTGAAGAACGAGGACAACGTGTAATTACCAAAGGTTTCAAGTAGTCCAATGTCCAGGCCTACATCGACTGTCATTTTTGCTACGTTTGCTTTCATGAACTTAATCCTGAATTTTTTTAAGCCGTATATTTTCACATTGTTGAAATTCATCTTGCCTATCTTGAATTTGTGGGAAAATGGTGGCACTGGAAGAGGATCTGGTATAGGAGCTCCTGGCAAGCCAACTGGATCATGTTGTTTGTAATGGTCTAGTATGATTAGGATTTGTTCTGTTATATTTTTCTTCGTAACTGGCTCTTTTGGTGTAGGTGCTTTCGCATTGAATTGTTTGGCTGAAAAATATATCGGCAGATTAGGAATATCTGTATTGAAATATAACAATTAGAAGTTAGGAAATATTATATTCTAGTGAGCTAGGCGAATTCCATAAACCTATTTTTCATATTTCCTGAATAATTCTGAAGACTTGAGTTTTGGGACACTCAAAGAGATATTCTCGGAAGGATTGCGAAGTTTATGAAAAAGAACATGTCAGAGAAAAATTCTAGGCACGAGTTACAGCTAAGACCAAAACATAACAAATAACGAAGCTATTATATTGAGTATCCATATTCTGTGGAAACGAACAAAAATTAAAGAAGCAACTCTAGATTGTAATTATTTTTCGAACCTCTTCGGCTCCTCGTACTCGGTTTTCCGAAATCATTTTTGGAATGTATAAGTTCGATTTCAGAGAAACAGAATGATTATGAACCAGGCATGATTTCTATCTAATCAAAATTATCGATCCAATAGTATAACAGTTCTTAATGTCATCCAAATCCGTTGCAAAGATTCCGAAAATGTTTTAGTTCATTCGTTCTTATTTTCAGCTACCTAAGGTAGGTATGTTCTATGGCTACAAAAGACAGTCGAAAAATGCCGAAAATCATTCGATTTCTGTTTCAAGCTATCCGAATTTTTCTCGAGTTGTTCCATAGAAAACTATGAACGATAGGTTGAAAGACTTTTTGAATCTCCTCATTACAATTTATGTAATTCAGATAAAACCTGTTAAATTTTCCAGGAGGGTTTGTGCTTTTCTGGTTGACCAGTTAGTATTATTTGGAAAAAGAATAACCTTTTACATTCCCTTCAGTGCTCAAAGTTTTTGCCCTTGCGCAAATCAACATAATGAAGTAATTTTTTTTGCACTAACTCGCAATTCAACCTCTTTGATCTTCTAATAACAGAACATAGAAAAAAGCAAGTTTTTACCTGGTACGGCATCACCATGGCATCTGAAAATGAATATCACAGAGAGTACACAAATTGAAACAATTACTCTGTTAGCCATAGCAGAACATCAATGAACCAGCCTGTTGAAAACAACGCACAATTGTGATGAACTCAATTGAATTCGAAGTCAAAGGTCATAGACTGATGCCTTATCGGCAATATGACGCTGGATAATCTTCAATTCAGTAACATATATCTTAAGGTTGATATGAATTTTGATTATGAAGGGAAAATTGATAGTTTATACCATGCCGGATTGATAATTTTGTGACTCAGCATGCAATGAACGAAAATACAAACTGGATAGAGCTTTTTTTGCGCTTGTTGAAGTTCGTTGCCAAGGCAGAATGAAACATAGTTTTCTCTCAATATTCTTGAAAATTGAGCTGACGTTCGGTGAACTATTGTGACATATTGATTAACTTCATAGTAATCTGATGTTGTGTTTCCGGTAAAAATTCCAAGAAAAATTTGGAAAATTTTCGAAATTTTATTATTCCAACGGTCAGATCGTCAAGAAACTCTACACAAAGTTGCGATACAGGTTCCTCAATTCAGTACGGAGGTTGAATTGATTGCATCAGTTCTCCCCAGAATATCGAGGAATCAAAATGAAAATTTCAAATGGTATAGCTCTTAAAGAGCTCCGATTTTACTTATCAACCAACCCTGCAGGTTTCAAGTCGCTAGCTCATTCCGTGGCAAAGGCCGGACAGAATTGAATGTGATCAGATTCTTAGTCAGTGATCAAACCTAGTCATTGTCGAAAAAATTTCGAGAATGGTAGACATCTTGGCGAAATAATAACAAGTTGTTTCCCAGAACAACCGTGAAAAACCTCCTGGTACCACTTCAATGTATTTTGCATATTTTTCTCTATTTCCCCGAGTTTTTGTTTTAGGAATACACCATTCTTCCTGAATGAAATAAGATTTTACAGGTAGAAGGGACCTGCATGTCCGCTTCGAAAATATGTGTTCAAAGTATCGTTAGTCCTGAAGTTTTTCTATTAAAGAACTTATGAGTGAAAGTTTCGAGGAATTTTTCAACTTTTAATAGTTTACGTATACTTTCAAACTGTGATATTCAATTTAAACAGGGCAAGGGATGCCAACGTTGCTTCAACATTTCAAGGAAAACCCTAAAATGATGCGGTATTCAGGTAAACTGATCAATTATAGTGTAATTTCATATACATTTGGGTCAATTTTATTTTTCTCTATCATATGGTTAGAATGCTGGATGGAATGAAAATCACTGACGGAGGATCATTTGTGAGCAGAATAAGCGATTTTTCTGGTTTTCGGAAATTTCATTTTCCGAATTATGACACTTCGAAAATGATTCTAGTGTTGGCCTCATTTTGGCGGATTTGAAATCTGAAACCATAAGGGACATGAAAAAAGTAATTGCAGATACATGTTCCACGCCATCGAGTTAGTGAATAGCAGTATCATGAAAGAAAAAGATTTTTTTGTAATTATTTCATACAGGCTTCGAAACAGTTTCATCAAGTTTTTACGCGCTTGTTCTGGCGAACCGCGCGTTGTCGTTTCGTCACAATATCTGTTATTTTTGGATTTCGAGCCGAAAATGGTTTTAAAAGATTTGGTTGAACACACCGAAGAAGAATCCGTGGTCGAGTTCAATTCTGTCTGTTGGTCCATCCCTATGGGCTCTGACTTTCGAAGAAAAGCACCCAGCAACTTGAAATTGTCAGTCACGTCAGTGTTTTTCTAGAAATTACGTCGAGGTTGGATTTTTTTTTTTCAGATATTGGTAGTGAAAACCCATGAAAACCTAAAAAAATGCAAAATCCTCCCAAAATAAGCTTCAGTCGATACTTTAAGGTCGAAATAATTCGTCGAAATGTTCAATTCTTTTATATTTTATTGGAGGACTCTATAAGGTTCGGCTAAGTTACATTCTTCAGATTTTTTCTTCTCCTTATTCTCGAGCTGTAGATAATCATCGATGAAAAGTTTTAAGTGTCTTCTTGTAGACTGCACATAACGTCTCTACTGATTAGATGCAAGCAGATAACAATTTCAAAAACAAAATCAATGAAATCACTAGTTATAAATGACTTTCTCTGATTTCATATCTAAGGTATACACATCCAAAATTACTCGCATTACTGCCGATAAGGCATTTCTTTAAGGATGACTCCATTGAATTCACATAAGATTGTACCTTCGTCTGGAAAAGTCGGTCTGACGAAGATTTAACAATGGATCTAAACGGTACATTTGTTTTGATTTGTATCTTTGTGTTGTGTTTAGTTACTGCGTGTTATTGCGATGTCAGTGCAGGTAAATGTTTTTAATGTTTTGTTAGTTTAGTTTTGAGGTGGGTTCTATAACAAAACTATGACTCCTCCATGCTTTGGCTAAAAGGGTAATTCGAATTGCATTATTTTATATTCGACAATGTCAATACTTAAATTGTGTAGCAAAATGTTCGTATTCCCTAATGGAATAGGGGGATCTTTAATTGTTAATAATTTTCGATCAGTAGGCTGAATATTTTTTTTTTCAAATTGTCAAGTTCTGTTATCAGGATTTTCTATTTTCCCAATTCATAGTATTATTTCCATTGGTTGAACATGAAGGATTCGCTATTTCAGATCTACATATGTCTTCATTCTTCATGTTGTACTTTTTTCTCGTTTTCTACTTTTTAATGGCTGCCATGTTTCTTCTGTGTATATCAAGACAGTGTGCCAATTTGGAAAGATTTCACTCTTTATATCTCAAAATTCTTGCAGATGCATTGCCTGAAGCAGACAACACAAACATTTCTGCTCCCGAGGAAATTTCTACGAAGAAAAATATCACTGACGAAATTTTGATAATACTCGATCATTACAAACAGAATGATCCAGTTGGTTTACCTGGAGCTCCTATACCAGATCCACTTTCAGTACCGCCATTTTCCCATAAGTTCCAAATAGGAAGAATGCATTTCGAAAATGTAAAAATATACGGCCTGAAAAAATTCCGAATAAAATTTATGAAGGCCAACATCGCAAAAATGACAGTCGATGTAGGTCTCGATATTGGACAACTTGAAACTTTTGGTAACTACACTATGTCCTCTTTTTTCACTTCTGCCGAAGGACCTTTCACCGTGAAAATGAATAACGTCTCCGTTGAAGCTATCGCGAGTCTCAAAGTCGAAAGAGATGGTAAACTTGAGGTTCAAGAAGTCAATATGGATATAGGTTTCGAGGACATAGCAGTGAATTTCGAAAACTTGGGATTTTTCGCGTCTATGTTCCAGGGAATCATCAACACCGTTGGAGATTCCCTCTTCAACACGATGAAACCATTCATATTGGCAGAAGTAAACGATAATATTAGAGTGGATGTCAACGAGGAAGTGAAAAAACTACCACTGACTTTCCCGAATTCTATTGCACCTTTCGATCAAGTTTTCATTATGTTCAGACGTGAAATAAGAAGAATGCAGTTTGATCCTTATGTTGTTCCTGATCACACCAGCATCGTGGGCGTTTTCGATTTGTTCATGAGAAATATCAAGATTTATGGTTTGTCGTCTGTCCACAGAAGTGGTGATGTACTGGTTGAGTTCAGAAATGGGTCCATTTTTGCAGTTTTTGAAGGTGGTACTCAAAGACTCAGGGGAGAGAGTACCTGGGAGTTGTCACTCATTACTGGGATCATAGGCAAGACAGGAAAAGCAGATTTCACCATTGAATACTTCACAGTAAGTAAACCCAATTTTTTTAACGTACCGATGAAATATCGTTTTGTGAACTGCTTATTGTTCTATAGATTTCGAAGTGCTCTTGAAATATCGTTCAAACTGAAAAGCATGATCCCATTTTGAGAGGTTCGTTCAAATCATCAATGAGAAATTAATTATTATGGTGATAGGTCACTCGCGTCTGATAGCTAACATTAAAGGTCCCAAAACAGAGTCCTGGGGAACTTTACCAGGGCCCAACCTAGAAAGGCTCAACATCAACCTGCGCTTACCTTTCCAAACTAACCTCTACAATCTTATAGAATAAGGGTTATAAGAATTTGCTTCATCATAATTAGAGACGGCTGTTTTCAAATAAACTGTATGACTCAGCAGATGACTACTGAAGATTAGTTGTTTATAAAGGTTCTCTAGCTACGATCGTAACGAATTAAAAGGGAAGTATTGGTTCACTATATCAGCTCTCTAGTATCTCAGCTTCGCGCGACATCTATGGATTATGAAAAGAGTAAGTGGCCCGAGGTGTCCACGAACAGAAGGGATTTAAAGAGACGATTTTGAAAATAGTTATCGATGCAGTTGATTCTTTTACTGTTTTTCAGAAAAATAATTAGTGATTCAGCAGCACAAGTCAGAAACAGCTTGTGGTTTGAAGCAAAATATTCGAATCAATATGGTCATAGTGTCAGATTCGAAATATTCAGTCAGTGTTGCCATATGTCTAAACCTAAGTAGCAATTCTTAGCTAGAGATGGCTAATTTATAATCTCAAACTATACGCATGCGGACTGCATTTTGAGAACTGGAAACAGCGCGAATACAAATTGACAAGCCTGGCATTTAAGTCTATTTTTTACAGATCAAGGTGAACGCTAGTCAGTCCCTCAATGCAGATATTCCTCCAAATTTAGGAGATCTTCAATTGGAGTTGGGTAATTTGCAAATGCGTTTCGATGGCATAGGCTCCCTAGATTACTTGGTCGAATTAGGAATGAATGTAATGCCAAATCTGATTCGTAATCAGGTTATGAATGCCTTGGAAGTTCCAGTGAAGAATAGGATACAAGAAGCCCTAGACCAAGTGAACATCAAGTACCTCATTGTTGAGAACGCAGATAAAATTAACAATCCAAGTTCTCTTCTGTTGTAAATAAAATGTTTACCCCATGTCTCATATTTTTATGGTTTATTTTTCTTTGGTAGAGATTTCGATGATTCTTCTTCCTAGAAATGTTCAATCAATTCGATGAAACTTTGAAAGGATTGAAACGAATATACAGGGTGTTCAGGTCAGTATGAGTTAAGGGGTAGTTTCTCAGTCACAAAAACACCCATATTGGAGGTTCCTTTCTCAACCTCTCCACTAAAATGCGTTTTCAAAGTTCACATGGCCTTCACCTTGCTAAGCATCTGAATAATGGGTTTGCAATGTCACGAAGACACTGTTTCAAAGTTGACGGATGGCTAAAAAGATAAGCTATCAGAGACATATCAAAATAACTATTATTCTTCACATATACTTACACGGATAAAGTTATCAAATTATTTTTGCGCGCATGTTCTGGGGAACAGCGTCCTATCGTTTTGTCCAAATGTCTGTAACTTTCGAATTTCAACCCATGGTCTTAAACGACTAGGTACGACTCACTGATGACGAATCCGGTGTCAAAAACGATTCTGTCCGACCGGCCGTCTGTAGGCACGATTACGGTCGTACGGAGAATCCTATCGACCTGAAACTTTCAGGGTAGGTTGCATTTCAAAATGTGACGGTTAAGTTCATTTTTGGGCCAAACTGTCTCGGAGTTAGAGCCTTTTGAAGTTTTAACGTTTTTTGGCGATAATTCGGGAACTATTGAAAAGAATGGATCGACTGTTCACTACATTTGACTAAAAAAATTCAGCTCAAACTTTGAGCTCCATATTTCACAGCAGTGTACCAAATTTCAATTCGATACGGCTATTAGTTACGGAGATATAGGGAAGTAATATGTGAAATTTCGCGGTTTTCTTCTTGATAACGTTGTTTTTTACGATATAACTCAAGGAATACTGATTCAATCCTGATGAAAGTACACATCTAGTTTGAAGATGACATACAACTGAAATACAACTTTGTGCAATATTTCGTAATGATCGTGTCATCAGAACAATTTGAAAAAAAAATTTTAATTTTTTTATCAAATATTCAATATTCTGTGATCCTATTATCATATTATCCTCATTTTAATCGGTATGAACCTTCGAACTATCATTTTTCGATAAAGTACTGGATCTCAATTCGATCTGATCTGTATTTTCGGAAATATTGGGAAAATAAAATTTTGAATGGGTATATCTGCGGAATCATTGCGTGGATTTTACCCATTCACGAATTCGGCCTTCGTAGTTAAGGTTCAAACCTTCTTTACAAGAAGGTCTACCAGAATACCAGTGTATTCTATGTGTGGAACAATGGATATAAGAAGAAGGAATACTTACAAAAAAAGTATACGGCATGAAGAGGCAGAACTACCTTTATAAAAGGTGACACTGAACCCTTACTTCGCATTCATGATTTTAGAGGTTGCTGTCATTATATTACGCTTACAAGGTTGATACAAATTTATTGGAACCAACCGTATTAAAAATCCCCCTAGAGTGGGTGGGGTAGTGGTGGTACCCCTTCAAATGGACACACTGTATGTATAGTAGAAAGAATAGTCGGTTGTTGTATCAACGACGATATATTGCGGCGAGCAGGCGTGAAATACGACAAAAGCGAGCAAAATTCTGCATTGTGCAGCAAAAAAAAGGTGAAAACTGAAGTGAATCAAAATTTAAATTCGAGTGAACTGATGATGCGCTGAAATATTTATATGAACCGAACAATTCGCAATTAAGTATCGGTCATACCCTGAGGCGAAAAATAGAAAGGACAAACAGAAATAGACAGCAATAATTGGAGGATAGATTCCGTCATTTGCTTCATTTCAGGCACACTAAAATATTCGGATCGTAGTTGCTTTGAACAGGCATTTGGAAATCGTTACTCATTTCCACTTCACGTGTTGAATCATCCAAGTATCAATTTGACATTTACTGATTGAAAATTAGCGAAATGAAACGCAATTCGAATATACCTCTCATTTGCTTTCAGATTTTTATTGAATTCATTTTTTGCACGCTTGTTCTAAAAAGCAAGGGCGATATTATTTTGCTAAAATGTCTGTAAGAGGTATTTTTTGACGGAAATCGTCTGAATTGGTGAGGGTGGATACACTTTATGAAGAATCAAGTATAGCGTTCCAATTTGACATTTATTGACTGGAAATTAGCGAAATGAAACGGTATTCGAACATACCTCTTATTTGCTCTCAGACTTTTATTGAATTAATTTTTTGCACGCTCATTCCAAATATCAACTTCGATATTATTTTGCCAAAATGTCTGTGAAAGGTATTTCTAACGAAAATTGTTTGAAACAATGACAATGGCTACATTTATAAATTATAAAGAATCAATTATTCCGTATAAATTTGAAATTGACTGACTGGAAAATAGCGAAATGAAACTCTATTCGAATATACTTCTCATTTGATTTTATTGAATTCATTTCATTTGCCCGCCTATTCCAAATAACAAAGGTGATTTATTTTGCCCAAATGTCTGTGAAATGCATTTTTGACGAAAATCGTCTGAAAATGATAGGGGTGGAACCAAATATTACGTATCAACTGACATTTACTAACTGAAAATCAGCATAATCAAATGCTATTTTAATACACTCCTCATTTGCTCCCAGATTTCTATTGTCTTAATATATTTTTGCACGTTTTTTCTAAAAAGCAAGGACGATTTTATTTTGCCAAATGTTTGCGAATGATATTTTTTGATGAAAATGTTCTGAAATTATAAGGGTGGATGAATCAAGAATAATGTATCAATTTGACATTTCCTGACTGATAAAATAAGCGTAATGAAACGTTATTTGAATGAACTCCTTATTTGCTCTCAGATTTTTATTGAATTCATTTTTGCACGATTTTTCTAAAAAGGAAGGGCAATTTTATTTTGCCAAATATCTGTGAAAGGTATTTTGTGGATACAAAGATGAAGGATCAAGAAGGAAGTATTTATTTGCTGCTTATGAAGAATCAAGAATAACGTATCAATTCGACATTTACTGACTGCAAATTAGCGAAATGAAACGCTATTTGAATATACTTCTCATTTGCTCTCAGATTTTGTTGAATCCATTTGTTTTGCACGCTTGTTCTAAAAAGCAACGACCAATTATTTCGCTGAAATATCTGTAAAAGGTATTTTTGATCGTTTGAAATGATAAGGGTATATAAACTTATGAAAAATCAAAAATGAAGCAATAATTTGACATTTACTGACAGCAAATTAGCGAAATTGTCGACGAATGTAGTCGAATCACTCCCGAAATGCTTAAGAATGTGAGGGAATCTTGAGCAAATTTTTTACCATTGTATAGAATTGACGGAGCTCAGTTTGAGCATTCGTTAGATTTAACTATTCCGGACACTTATCCATCTCTTTGTATCCTTGAAATTGGTGATCATGTTATGCTCCATTATTACGAAAACGAATAATAAAGTTTCAGAAAAGAATTGGCGGTCGTATTCAGGAGAAGATCTTTTCTACATTATATCGCACGACCCATCATCCTCATTCGAATTTAAGGGCTTATGGTTGCCGCGTAGATGGAGGAAATCTCGATTTTCCACAAGAAAATACCTCTGCTTCTTTTTCAATGTGACACCCTGTATAGACGCGAAGCCTCACTCGGCCTCTGTGTTAGATTCACACAAATGGAATGGTCAACAAATAATCGAACGCGGAAAAAGAGTACTATCTTCGAACGCAACATACGTTTAAGGTAATACCATTGGACTCCGCCACTGTTGAACTTGCTAAGCAGCCTTCCCCACCTCTTGAAGATGATGAGCGAAAGCAATATTCACACAGGTAGAACGACTTGTACCATAGACCACTGAAAAGCTGTTCTATCGTAGTGTAGTTCAGAAACGAATAATGTTGATAATATGTCGCGGAAACTGTTGAAATTCTTGATACTTTTCGATAACACCTCTCTGTTGTATTTTCCCGGCCAATTCTTATCAGGAAGGGTCTTGATTGAGCTTCAGGATGAAACACCCACACTCGGTGAGTACCTTTGCTATGATGCAACTCTCTTCTGTCAATCAATGTTTACGTTTGTGTCCCAAGCGACAAAAGTGCACGAGGTGATTGTTGTATTTTCTCTTCGTGTCCTAGTTAGGTGTCTGCCGCGAAAAACTGCTATTTTGAGGAATCTACATTAATCATTCTCAACTGGGCAGAACCATGCCCTGATTTAAATGTTCGTTAATGAGTTATTGAGTGTAGGTGTACATTCTCAATGTCATATTTTAATTCTTATTGAACTTTTTTATACCTTTTCGCCTCTCATATCTGAATCAGAAGTTATATGAAATGAGGAACTATTTCCCATAGAAATTGTATTGTATAATACTGAAACAGTTGGAACAGTTAAAGATTGCAAATGTGTCGTTTTGGCGCCTGGATTAGAGGAAAAAATTTGCTCTATTATCTTCCTAAGCTCTTTTCCCATTTATGTATTGTTGAAAATGACAAATACGCAGATTCACTCCAAGGGAAAAAATGTAACCATATCTGGTTCGAGTTTTGCAACTTTTCGTTTTAGCACGCATGTTCTGGGGAACAGCGTGCTATTGTTTGGTCCAAATGTCTGTAATTTTCGACTTTTGAGTCAAAAATTGTCTCAAAAGACTAGGTTGGACTCACTGATGACGAATCCGGTGTCAAAATCGATTGAGTCCGACCGGCCGTCCGTATGCTTGATTACGGTCATACGGAGAATCCCATCGACCTGAAACTTTCAGAGTAGATTGAATTTAAGAATGCAAAGGTTAAGTTCGCTAATGGGCAAAATCGACCGAACGGTTTCGGAGTAAGAGCCATTTGAAGTTTTGAGGTTATTTTCGTGATAACTCGGGAACTACTGGAACGATTGAATCGAAACTTGGCAGTTAGTTGGAGTATGACAACGAGCAACCTTTCGCTGAATTGTTGGGAGATCATACTGCCAGTAAATAGAAAAAAAAAAATTTAAATTTCTTTCGAAAAAAATTTTTGTTTCGGAAACTGTTCATCATATTCGGAAAAAATCCAGCGTAGACTTCGAGATTTATATTTCACAGCAGTGCACCAAATTCAATTTCGATTCGCTCATAATTTCTGTAGATATTTGAAAAAACATATGTCAATTTCAGTAGTTTTTTCGCCGGTATAGTTCTTTTCTGTGCGCATGTTCCAGAATTACTCCAAAAAAAGACCTAGAAAAGACTGAAGTGAAGTCAGCAGCTTTTTCAGGTTTTTACGCGCTTGTTCTGCGAAACAGCGCGTTTTCATTTCGTCACGATGTCTGTAATTTTCGAATTTTGAGCCGAAATTGGTTTCAAACGGCTAGGTTGGACTCACTGATGAAGAATCCGTGGTCAAAATTGATTCTGTCCGGCCAGCTGTCCGGCCGTGTGCGCTGTAACTTTCGAAAGGAAGAACCTAGAATCTTGAAATTTTCAGGTTAGGTTAAGATCCTGAATATCTCGGTTGAGTTCGTTAATGGGCCAAATCTGTCTAATGGTTTATATTTTACAGCCATTTGAAATTTCGATTTTTCAATAACTCAAAAAAATTCTTCTGATCGAAATGAAACTTGGTTGGAAAATTATTTTTTTTTGAAAATTTTTATATTTCATTGAAATTTCACTGAAATTTCCAAGTCACCATTTCGCAATTTTAACAAGCGCCTAAAAGCGGCTGACTTCACGTCAGTGCTTTTCTAGATTTATTTCTTGATCGGTTTGTTTCGGGTAAGCTAGTGGTTTCGTGCTGTCATCATCTTCATAATGTCTAGCATAATGTTTAAGCTTTCAGGCATTCAGTATACGAGATACTCTTTCCTGGCTTACTTTCACAAGTATCACCGATTTTGATCATGTCATTTCATACCACTTGCGAATTGAAGATGTTAGTTCAATTATCATAGTTAAAGCAATGGATACCTTGGTCAAGACTTACAATGTCCTTCCTCGTCATCTTAATGATTTTATTTTATACCTTTCACTTACAAATGAGCATCTTCACCTTATGTTTAAAGATGATCGCTTATCTTTCAAATTTTGAATACCCAATAGATATTTCCGTTGATGAGGAAATATTTATCTATTGCTTTTTTTTGTCAAGGATTTTTATGTATTAAGGATTTCCGGTATTTGGCTTAGTATTTCCAATGATAAATATTACTAATCATTATAAGTAGAAGTGATAACTCCAAAATTAGCTGCCAAATAAATATTACAAGTATATATAATCATTCAAGAGAGTAAGAAAAAACATTTGACAAGATTCCACTGAAAAGAATGAATTGGAACTTTCGAATTCGGCGCCTTCTGATGGCCAACCTATCCTGGAAGTTTCAAATTGCTAGCATCGTTTTTCTCAAGTTTTGGTAGCAACGGACGGTCGGTTGGCCGGACAGAATCGATCTTTACTTGTGAGCCAAAAGGTAGAGTATTCTCTGATTAATATTTCCCTTTGGTGGACGTGCTCTTTACGGGACATCCTGTTGATTCTCAGAGACCTGGAGTAATCAACTTTCAAATCGGTCCTAACTATCTCCATCAGATTATGTTCCAATCATTATGCATCCATAACATTTTTTTTTTCACAGGATATAGATTCGCTTCTATTCATCTATTGTGTATTTTAACAATACATTATTTCGGTATCGGAACTCTCCACTCAGAACCTTGTACAAAACATATTCGAAATAGAAATATAATTAATGTATGATTCTTTCAGAGACAAATTATTGATTTCGTATTAACTAGTTCTGATTATTCCAAAAATAAAATGATGAGTTTATGTCTCATCTGAATGTATACCTACAACTAACTGTTGATAGTGTTGCTCCATTTATCCCATCAAAGACAGAGACATTGGTTGATCACATGATGGCCAACCAAACCAGATACTATGTGTATCAAGTAGGAACAAAAACTTCTTCGTATGGGCCTCGGCATGTTGCTGATTTTTGCCGTGAAAGAATTGATGTTTTCATTTTTGTTCTTCAGAATATACCGGATGCAGCATTTAATTTGAAATAGTCAGTTATCTCAAAAACTATGTACTCTAGAAAAAAATGTTTCAAATAAAATTGTTAGGTGTCAAGGGGGAGAAAAAATGAACATGTTTTATTTTGACCGTGATCTTGACTTCAAGGTTACTTCGAGGTCAACTTGATTTTTTCAAATGAAAAGGTTTATTTTGTTATGCAGATTAATTCTTCATAAAAAGTTGTACTTTCTGTTTGAAACGTTTTTCCATCGGATTGCTAATTTGAAAGATATGCTTGCAGGAATATCGACGCAGAAACTTTGATTCAATGTATTTAAAAGAATTTGTGAATGTATTGAATGCCAAGGTCATCATTCTGAACATTTACAGAAATGATATAAAATTAATGAGAACATAAGCATTTTCTAAATTATTTCGAATTTTTCCCAAAATTTGGAATGAACTTTAGTTAAATGTTTCGAAATACCATGGAAAAAGTTTCAAACCAAAGTTATTACTTTCTAACAAAGATAGGAATTGGTGAATGGAAAAGAAAGAGCTCCAGCAAATATAAAATAACATAATCACAAGGATTATGATTAGCTCTGATCAAGGTGGAATATTTGTTGATTTATCGACAGATATTTGCCTTTGTGATTATGTTATTTTGTTATTACTTTCTTTATATAATATCTGCACCGAAAAATAAACTTTTCTATTCAAATGAATTGAGCTGACCTTGAAATAACCCTGAAGTTAAGGTCGAAAAAAAAATGTTCATTTTCTGTCTCCCTCGATACCTAAAAATTTCATTTGAAGTATTCTCTTCTAAAGAACATACTTTTTTGGGATAATTCACTGTCTCGAGTTAAATGCTCCACCCTGTATATTAAAAACCATTACACACGTTACATCCAGAAGGAATATCTTGGCGAACTTAATTATTTGTCAGCACAATGACCATGACGGTTTGTTATCATGAACAAAGTTTTATTTAATATTAAAACAAGTTTTATTTGTCATAATGTTTTTGAAGGAAGCGGTTCATGAAACTTCAAAAGTAAATTTATTTCCAGTTATTGCTTGGCAGTCGACTTGTGTTGGGCCATAGTTAAGCTCAACAAAAAGTCCTGAGTTCGAAGACGTAAAAATTCTCAATATATTAGCGATTTTGACAGAAGTAGAATCATTGCCTATTCAGATGTTGGTTTTATTGTTTTCAATGCCAGAACGGCAAAAAATGGCAAAATTAAAAAAATCAGAGTTCTTTTCGCATTGTTCTGATAACTTGCTACGCATCCGAATGATCAACCTGCTGGAGATATGCAGGATGATCTTCATGCATCTGAATGGTACTGTTTTGAGCTTAGAGTCGAATCAACCCACTAATTTCCCATGACCTCACGAAGAAAGACGATCCATTCTTCATCTGAATTGATTATAAATGATGATCAAGATTTCTTCTGATTTGAGGTCATCACTCCACACTACACGTATGAGGAAGAAGATTGAAATATTGTTTTATTTCCACGCGAACATCGGAAGAATTCCGAATTAGTGGCTTGAATTTATCCATTTACCCTACGACTCATTAAATTATTCAGCAGTTTATTCGAATTTACATAGTTTTGCAATTCAATTCGTGTCTTCTATTGCTCGCACTTGTTTTTTACTCTTTCATCTCATTTTATTTGTTCGCGACACCTTTTTCTGCATGAGTCTAGGCTTTGTCGAAGGAATTCCTGACACTGCAATGATCCCTTTCACAAATCTTTGAATTGAGACTCGAAGATAAAAAATGCAAGCACATGTTTATAATTTGTATTCTGTATTTTACAACTATCCTAGGCTTCAACGAAACCCCTCAGAGGCTTAAAGCTTGTGCGAGTTAGGATACCGGGTGTGTTCTGTGTAGGCTTTGTTACTAATTCCTTGCGCCACGCTAGGAATAGCACTGTTAATTGTTTACCCAACAGCGAATGGTTGGACGGTCCCCTGAAAACCAGAAAAGTTATTTCTCGGCCAAGGGCTTGAACCCCAGACCTTACGATCATGAGGTATGAGCTTTAACCACTGAGCTACTCTTATTTTTGATATTACTGACGTACGTCCATAACTAATTGAAGAACTTCATCAGAGTGTTTGCATTGAGCTTAGATTCATATAAATGTGCCTTTCATATCTTATATCTTCTTAAAATAAGACTTTTCCATTCTATTTACGTTCACTGAGTTCCTGAAAATAATGGAAAGTGGGGTGAGGCTCATTTAACATGTTTTGAAGTTATTTCATCAATATTTCGACTCGTACTTATAAGATCGGATTGAAACTTTGTTAAATGACGACAGGCAACTTTACGCAAGTTGTAGTGGGGATTATCACGTCAAAAAATCCATAATTCTTTCTTGTCAATTTGTGTCCTCTCAAAAAATTCTTTCCAAGAAATTTCTATGAATCATTTTTTAGATTTTTTCTGGGTTCTCACTCCCAATATCTGAAATAGAACTATTAAAAAAGAATTGAAAAGTTTTTTTTATGGAAACGCCCTTGCGGATAGAACTATTTGTCAAAGGCAGTTTCTTGGAAAACGGATGGCCTAATGAACAATACAGAAATAACATAAAGGATAAATTAAAGGAACTGTGACGTTTCAGAGTAAAAATCTGACTCTTTCATCAGACAAACGGGTAAATTTTTAGAGTGACTCTTTCTTTCATCGAAGCAAAACTGAATTGAAAATTTTCGGAATTATTTTCTTTCGATTTTTCGTTTTTACACTTTCATCAAATTGACATTTTCATGAGATAACAGCAACATAGATTCAATTGATTTGAAAGGTTTTTAATTCTTACTTCTTTTTCAAGTAAATTCAGCCGAATAGGGTCCATTCCTACAGAATAATGAGCAAAATTATTTTCTCCATTCAACAAAATGCAAGAGGACCCTTAAATTTTTTTTTCCAATGATCTAATTCCGACATAAGTACTTTTGTATTGTCCCAATCCATCATGTGATACCCAATGGTTGAACATACATGGTTCGCTATTTGGGATTTTGGTATGTTTCTATCCCGAAGGTTGTTTTTGTGCTCTCGTTTTCTGATATCTAACTGTCGAGATGTTTCCCCTGTATATGTTTTTCCACGAATACAGGGAATACTCTAAACACAATTTTGCGATTTTTGTTTTTGTTAATTGGTTTGGTTTTAGTTAGTTTAGATCTTAAATCCTTTTTTGATTTGAAAAACGTTCTTATATTGGAGTCCAGGTACATAAGGAATCGCGTCCAATAAATTGGGTTGTTCATGATGGTTGTTCTGTTGATTCAGTTGATAATTAGAAGAAGATTTTTTGGTTAAATTTGAAAAAAACCTATATTTATAAATTCTCTAGGATATCCATTTAGTTCAAGAAACGATTTGATGTAATTTAATTCACGTTGACGAATCTTATGGGTTGATGAGATTACATTAGCTCTATCATAAAGGGTTTTAATGATTTCTCTTTTTGCACTAAGTTGATGTATATTTCGAACAAAATTTGCAAGCGGCTGCGTGTGGTATTCTTCAACAAATTAGTAAGTTTCAGTCTGGTCGCATAAGAAGTTCCAGAGATATTGAGGAACTAACCTCAAGAATTCAAACGAGTATAACTCCATAACCGTTGGGCAAATTCGGCTCATTAACGAACCTAACCGGCTCATTTTAATATGCAACCTACCCTAAAAATTTCAAGTCCTAGCTCTTTCCATTCTCAAGTTATCGTGGCCACGATTTTGGTATAGTATTCTAAATCAGTGAGCCCAACCTAGTCAGTTAAGATTCGAAAGTCACAGACATTTGGCAAAACGATTTCACGCTATTCACCAGAACATGCACGCCATTTGAGAATAATTTAGCCTCGATGACTCGTTGATTTATCGAATTTGAATGAAATGCTGGTATGACGTTAAATTTTGGCCAACTCTGTTTCCAATTAAACGTCCACGTAACGAAGCTGGAATTTTTCGAATTTTAATATGGCATATTCTCGCTGCAGAGATTAAAATACGTTTGATTTATTAATCAGATTTCCATTGAGATTTTTCTTTACATCACACCTTTATGGGAATTTTCTTCTCAGAGCGCTTTAAGAAGAATTTCAATTGGAATTTTTCAGGATACTCGTCCACGAATGAATGTTCGCATTATTAGCGCATTTTTCTATTTACTGATAATTTTTTCTATAATGAAGGGTGTCTCAAAGTTAACGCGATTGATATTTTCTATTAAATCGATAAATAACCTACAGTACAGGAAACGTTTGAGGCAAAAGTGTGTTTAAAAATATATTTATATTCAAGTCTAATTATAAGTTGCTACGATATATTACTTTTCTGTGAGATCCACTACATTAATCAATTCGAACTTTCTGACATAGTCAAGAGATGACGCGTCGAAAACACGCGTACAGTTTCCAACAGTTTTGGAATCGGAATCCAATCGTATTTAATCTGGAGGTCCAATTTTCAATAACTTTTTCCAACATTTGTGGCCGTTTGTGGTCGATAGTTTTCGGCTTATCGGCGTAAACGAGCCACTTCACATATGCCCACAGAAAATAATCTAGCGGCGTTAAATCGCACGATCTTGGAGGCCAATTCACGGGTCCGGACCGTGAAATTATCCGTTCTGGCCAGCATCATCTTTAAAGAAGTACGGACCAATGATTCCACTAGCCCATAAATGGCAATGGCTTCTTCTGTTCTTACTGTACGACGTCTCTTTGGATGCGTATTATCAGTTAGAGTAAACGTGGTGCGAAAACGGTCCACAGTTAGTCGAATTAATTGCTTAGAGCGCGATACGTATTTCGAACAGAACCACTATTTTCAAAATAAATTTGCACAATTTGGAATCGTTTCGCAGGCGTAAGTTTATTCGTGTTGAAGTGCCAGACCAAACTAAACACAAATCACTTGACAGTTGTCAAAATGGCGCCAGTTAAAACAGTGTTGCCAACTTTAAGTTCTATACCTCTAAAAAATCCCCCTTTATTTGCAGCGTACGTGAGGAAACATTTACTTTGATTTAAGGTCCTCCTACGTACACTAAAATAAAATGCGAATAGCAAAAGGATATTTCGTTGTTTTGCCTACCCTACTATTCGATATTATCGACTTGGCCTTTTCTGCAAAGGAAATTTGAGGCCCTTCACAATGAGGTTCCCCATTCAAATTCTTGGGGTTGTAGCGCTCTTTCATCAGGGGTTGCGTTGTTTAGTATCCACTGTACCTCCCTACAAACATAAGTAAACGTTTTCATATGAATTCTGCTATTCATTATATTTTGAGGGTTGGCTTCTTTTCATTGGAACACCCTGTATATTTGAATCTTCCCGGTCGTGAATATATCGTCACACAGAGTAAATATATTCCTGCAACTAATGAATATGCTGACTCAAAAAAAAATTTATATTTGCAGACACACTTTTCTCCAGAATGCGCCACATACAGCAGATAACTCCTTGAAATTAGAGATCCTGGTCCACGACGCTTAATTGTTGTCTCCGAATTTTCACAAAAACTTTCACGCATTGTTTCGAAATTTGTATCATTGATAATAAGTATGACAGTTTGCCTAAAGTTTTCAATAAATCTATTTACAGTTGAGGAAGGCAAAACAATTCCATAATTTTTGAGATATTGTGTCAGCTGTCAAATGGTGACACCTCATATCGAATTAACATTTTTATGGAATATAATGAACTCGCGTTTCTCAGTTTCAGTATACTCAACTAATAATTTTTTTCTAGGCCTCCACTTTCATGTTGTCGGTGAAGGTGTTGTTCGAGTACGAACACCACGTCAAGAGAGAGTATGTGATAAGGAAAATTATATAGATTTTAGAATGAGGCTACTGGGAGAACCAGGTGAGTTACGTTTTTCCTTTTCTGGAAATGACAATCTGCAAAATTGGAGTTGTTCTATTCAATGATGACCTTGGTTCGTGCTCCGTAGAGTTCATACGAGGTATGTGAGGAAAGTCCTGCGACTGACTGACTGGCAGTATGGCAAAGCTGTGTTTTT
Source organism: Myrrha octodecimguttata (assembly GCA_958510865.1). Classification (NCBI taxonomy): domain Eukaryota; kingdom Metazoa; phylum Arthropoda; class Insecta; order Coleoptera; family Coccinellidae; genus Myrrha; species Myrrha octodecimguttata. The sequence goes on along the minus strand of OY294065.1, from coordinate 30,233,276 downwards.
TTGATTTTCCAGACAAATGTGTTGATCAATAACTGATGATCAATCCGAGCACCTTAAGGCCATAACGTGCTTTTTGAGCGTGATCAGTTAAGATATGGTATTTTTATATTACGAAAATGTAAGGAATCTAACGAATTTAGATCAAGGCGAGGTCATAAAAATCAGTGGGATTATTTTCCTAACATACCTCGTAGATCAGTGGGTTGGTTGCGAATATTTACTTAATAGTTTATCACAAATCCATAAAAATAATGATGATGAATACAAACCCTAATTGCGTAAAAATTAAAAGGATCTCAACGTTCAAAATTTTAAAAAGCTTCGACATGAAGTTAGCAGCTTTTTCTCTCACGTTCGAGTTGACCTCCCAAATATTTTTTTCCACTATATCCGAAAGTAGAAATCTGACAACACTGAAATTTCGTACACTGAAGGTGAAATATAACTGTGCAAAATTCCTCTTAAATTCGAACACTCCTTCAAAAATTTTTTTTTCAAGAAAAATTTATGAATATAATTTTTTTGAAATTTACCAACCATACGATTCCATCGATATTCTGTAACCAATTCCGGGTCAGTATGCTCCATCAAAGTATCTAGTTCCAGTTTTATCGCTCTATTAGTTCCTGAGATATTGAGGACCTACTCTTTGACAACATGCCACCCAGAACATACGCGCAAAAATGGGATATTCTATTCAAAATTCACTCTAAAATGAACTGTTTCTATTCTGCAAACTCTTAGAAATGCAATTGGAAATCTGCTTTCAGGACAAGGCCCTCAAGTTCTTTCTCCAGGTATCCACAGTTTCCCCTTCAAGTTAGGACTACCTCTAGGACTTCCATCAACGTTTTTAGGTAAACATGGTTGGGTGCAGTACTATTGTAAAACAGCTCTTCGTGAACCAAATGGACTTACCCACAAAAATCAACAAGTCTTCATTGTGATGAACCCCATTGATCTAAACTTAGAGCCTGCTGGTCTGGCCGTAAGTAGTACTTTGTTTAAAGCATGGGTATTTGGTTTTCATTCTATACTTTCTATTAAAATAGAATGTTTCGGGACAGGATACCTTCAAGTGTGAGATTGAACATAAATTTGGTGTTAGTTGTGTTGGATCAGCGCCTGTGGTTTGTAAGGTGAAGTTGGATAGAGGAGGTTATGTTCCAGGGGAAAGTATTGGTATGTATTACTTCTTTTCATCTATTACACTTTAATTAATTGTAGATATATTTTTTCTCTTCTCAATTAATCATTTTCCGGGATTGAGAGCATTATTAGCTTGACAAATGTCTGCAATTCTCAGCCACATATGACCTGATTGACTCACTGATGTTTACTCCGTAGTAAAATTCAATTCTGTACGTGTGGCTGTGAAAAATCCAACTCCTAAAGGAGACGGAAAAAAAATCATCGAAAATTTTAGAAATTTTTTTTGGAAACCATCTATACGATTTATATAAAATTTAGCACTGACCTTGGAGTTTATCTTCAATAACAGTGCATCAAATTTCATCCCGATCTAATATTCACTTCACGTCACTGCTTTCCTAGATTTTTTTGTCACTCATTGCTCACAAAAGATCCTAGTGGTCATACTGCAGAGCGGATGTGATATTGAATTTTAAGTACTGGATATTTCGTAGGTGTTTCTGCATCTGTACACAACAGAAGCAAGGTAACCATCAAAAGTACTAAAGCAGCGTTAACAGAGACGATCACTTATATGGCTCGTGGAAAAGTAGTAAACGCAGAAAAGAGAGAATTGGCAGCATTAACAAGAGGTAAAATAAGGCCAGGGGAAAAGGACGAATGGGTTGATGAACAACTCTATATTCCACCTTTACCACCAACGAACCTTAGGGGATGTCATCTAATAAAAGTAGAATATGACGTTTTTGTGAGTATAATAATATATAAATAATATCAGGGGTATATTCCTTGATTGGCTTCGGAGATTTCTCCATGGAAGACTTATGTGGGTAAGAGTCGGGGAATCTTATTCGAAGAAATTTCATGTGAGGCTTGGGGTGCTTCAAGGCTCTGTGCTGGGACCTCTTCTGTTCCTGTTCTTTATTAATGACTTGCCTATTCATTTAGCCTGTTTTTTGCTTATACTTATAGACAGCGGACGTACGGTTTTTCATTAGTTAATTCAAATCCACATACTCCGTAATGTGAACTGTGGAATTTTCAGGGGGAATGAGGTTTCTTTATTTGATTTTATGGAATAATAAACCAAGTGCAACGTCAGTGGGTTTTCAAATTTTTTCACTCGTATGTCTCTTCATTTCAGTTTATCATCGAACCAAAAAGTCTACAGAAGGAAGTGAAGATACAGCTTCCAATTGTAATGGCAACATATCCCCTGAAGACAGATGGTGATACTAATGCATTTAATTCTGGAACACATTATCCTTCAACGCTCCCAATCTTCAGGCCATGGTTGGAGGAGAAATCCAATGTAGATTGATAATCACTACCACTTTATCATTAATTCTCGCCAATATCTGCAACAGCCATGGAGAAGCTGAAGAAAAAATTAACTCAGTTTGGAAAAAATTAATGGTGAATATCGAAGTCATGCATTCGTCTTGGAGGTTGCTGGAAAACAATAGAAAGATGAAACATTAATCCATGTATGTCCCGGTTCAACAGTCCTGTTACGTATTCTGTAAATAGTTACTAAAATTTTCTCCTCATGCAGGGAAGTGATGCCATAGTTAAGATATGTTATTAATTCAATAGAAAAACTGCCATAACTGGATGATTCTAGTATCAGATGATTTTCACAATAGCATTCGGTGATTAACAACGAGATGTTTAAAATCAAATAAGATGTTGATAATTGAAAACATTTTGATGAAACTGTTTTTGATATTTAGTTTTGTAATATCTGTCGAATTTTTCATAGTAACTGTTGAATGTTTATTCGATTGTAAAGATTTTAAAATGTGTTATATGAATTATTATTTGAAAGACCCGAATAAAGATTAATTTAATAGGTTCAAATGAGTTGAATTCTTGCGAATTTCGGTTTGTTCCCAATTCCAGGCATCAACTTGTGTGACGATTGCGAATTAGTTTTCCTCTTCAAAAGATGATTTTACTTAGGTTTTGATCCTTTCTCGGAAACCGTGAATTTTGCCCTCCGACCAATTCACTGGTTGGTGAGCTCAAATCTGAAACATTATGCTGTGAAAACAGACGTGCCCAAACAGACTGCCCATTTTGATGGAAAAATTCATCATTTTGACGTCTTGTTGATTGCTGTATCTGTGCATGAAAATTTGACAAAAAATGATTGAAGTATAGTCAATTTGACAGACGTAGCTTCAGCAATATGGCCACTATAAACTGTCAAAGTTCGAGAGTCCTTTTTTACGCGTATGTTTTAGGTAAGAGCGTTCTATAGTGTTGCAAAGTATGTAATTCTCGATTTTTTCTGTAAATGGTATCAAATAACTTTTTGGGCTCACTGATGAAGAAGCCGTGGTAAAATTTTTCTCTATCCAACCGTCCTTGTGTGCTTTGATTTTGAAGAAAAGACCCTATATAATTGACTTTCGGGTGGTAAGAATCGGCTGAATGATTTGGAAGTTATACTGTTACGTTCAGATTGAAATTTTGTTTTCAGATAGAAAATACCAAAGCGCAACTCAGTGCAGAATATAGTGTTGATCTAGATGTAGGAAAATGAAAAAAATCAATTCTGGAACTTTTCAAATAATTGTGATTTTTTTCTCGGAGACTTTTAGATAACATTACAATGATATTTGGCACAGACCTAGAAGTCAATATTGAACGACAGTGCTTCGAAATTCAGTTTCAAACGATACCCATATTTGAAGTCGTAGGTAAAACCAATAAGTCAAATTTCGTGGAGATATGAACATTTGTAGGTTATTTCATTATTATCTCAAGAAGGACTGTAGTGATAAGAAAGTTAGTAGTTCCTAACCAGTTGAAGAATATCACCGCGCAACACAATGCGAACTGTCTTGAGGATCGTGATGGCGAAAATCGTGAAAAAAAGTTTTTTGAAAATTTTAGACATTTTTCTTGAAAAAATATATTATTTCGGGAATATTTCATCAGATCTCAATGATTTTCAGCACGAATCTCAAATACAATATTGAACAAGAGTGGTTTAAGTTCCAATTTTCGTTTTAGGAGATACTAGAAAAGAAATATATAAAATTTAGCGTCTTTTTGATATTTTGAGGTAATTTTCTCAATATTTCGGAAATAACTCACTCGATCGGATTATAACTTTAAACATAGTTGTGGAACATATATGTGCAAGTTTTCACGTAATATCGTGAGGATTGTGTAGGTAGAAAATCAATGAAAAAATATTTATTCCAGAAAATTTTCATCCGGTTTTTTTTGGTACTATTAATCAGATTTCTTTGAAATTTAGCACAGATGTCGGAGTTCGTAATATCACTAGTATTCGAAATTTCAGGCTGATCGTATATTAATCTTCGGAGAAATTAGGGAAAAGGATATGTCAGATTCTTACTTTTTCAGGTTTAAACCAAAAAACTATTTTTGCTTGCAAAAATGTCCGATGCATTAATTTCTTGGAGCAGTGTATTAGTACCGTGTAGGATTCGACCAGTTAAATGCTAGTCTTGTGCCTTTGGACAAGGATACTGACGCTCTGGGACTCTTGCTGTGAAATATCATTATTATTCAGCGCACGAAATCTGCCGATCCGGGCACCCTGTCATTTTTGTCTCTCTATATACTATACACCCTTTTTTGCCGAAGGAATAACAAAATTTATAGCTTCTCCTCCTAATTATTTCTACAAATAAATACCCCCGTTTTATTTATAGCCTCGCATACACTGATTCTTTCTGTAGCAGTCCCTCATGAATATTGACAATTGACGCTCCCACGCTAAACTATACAGGGAGTCCCTCTCGGAAATGTCGAAGAAATTTGGAGGAATATCAGTTCTTCTCAATTGAAAATTTCCATTTTATAATGGATTAGTTCTTGTTTGAAGATTAACTCGTGGAATGCAATTAGAAGACTTACCTGAAGACAATTTCTTAAAACAATGATCATGATGAAATACACATTAGTTTGAATTCTTCGTACCCGTACTTAAAAAACTCATTTCTTCCCAAATTTCATTTTCCTGTAATTGAACTTTGAAGTGTCCCTAATTTGGACCAGCCTGTATAAATCACAATACCTTCTGTGAAGGAAAAATAATTAATTCTGAGAATTTTTGTCATTATTGTCTTTGACTTTGAAACGTTACAGTTCATTATGTTGATCGTTTGCATTATTTCGATTTTCCGCCTAATGAACAATTCATTAGGCGGAAATTTTTCCAGAAACTGTCCTTAACAATAAGTTTCAATCCCACAATTTGCTGTATTCTATTCTATTCATAACAATTTCAATTTACTTCATGGTAGTTCTTTCACAGATATTGGGGGTGGAAACCTCAGAAACAACTGAAAAATAATACAAAAATTGGCGTCTGAATTTAAGATTGCAGCGCCACGGTGGCCAGTTTTAGAACCTTACATACAGACATAGATTTTGTTTTGATAGTCGATTTTGTACTGTTTGTTAGTGTTTGGTTTGATAATTTTTGATTTCACGATTTATTCAAAGACTTTTTAGACGTTTATAGTTGACGAGAGTATTATTGGGAGCACATATTCCATTCTTATAAAGTATGTATGTATCATCCTTCAATCCAATTGAGTGTAGCAACTCTAAAATTAAGGGTATATCTCCAAGGTTAGACAGTATTTTAATATTCTTAATTTTCAGATCCAAATGGCAAGACTGACTTTGGTGGATTTCTTAGGCTGTCTTGAAAGTTGAAAAACAGATAGTATTGTAAAACATACTTTTTGGAATAATAGACAAATACTCATAACTCCACTTTTTTATAGGGAAGGACTAAATACTCAATATATTGTGAATAAAATGAATATATTCACATGAAACTAATGCTACTTGTACCGTGAGCCTTATTCATTATGGATTGACAAATAAATTTTCCAACACTCGTATGATTGGTCTTGAAAAAGTTGTAATGAATAAGTCTTGTACAACTTTGATTTCATCGGCAGAAGCACTTTGAGCGAAGAGTATTCATCACCAGATATTTCCTTGCTGAGACTCTTCTTTTTTAAATAGTCCGTTCTATCACTAGAACATTTACGTTGTTCTTCAATGATCAGTTCAACAGGCATATTTCTGGAAGGCATAGCATTCCTCTTAAGTAAATTTCTCTGCTTGGATTATGGGCCTGGAAAAATTGTCTTCATGAATGTGATCTTATATTTTATGAGCCATTCGTGCTTACCTCTATAAAAGTGATCATCATCGGTAAATTGCAGGTAAAAGACTCTTACAATTTTTGTTTGTTGGTTTTTATCGATTCTTCAACACTTTCAGCCCCGACTTGTTAAAGGAAGTTTCTTTCACCCTAACTTCAAATTTTTTACCGGGCTGTAGAAATCTATGGGAAGTGACATTAGAGTTTGCTTTTTCTCAGTAGAAGCACTTGTGAAATCACACAAACGCCAAGAAAAATGCATAAAATATCTCATTTTCTTAACATTTCTTTTAACTTGTCAATGATAATGTCTGTACCTCGGGTTACTCAGATAGCCACCAGAGGGAGTAGCGCTTATCTTTCGCCAATAGGTAAGGAGTAGAATTGAAAATTTTATATGTTAAGTGAATCTCATTTCTGTGATTTTTGAAAATGTCAATTGCACAAAAGTTCTTGAAATTCGAAAGTGTTGCAAAAACTAATTCTGCAGATTTATAATTTATTATCTGATGATATGGACTGAAACGTTAATATTTTGTGTCGGATATTGTTCAAAAGGCATACGTTTTTCAAAGAAATGCCTTGAAAAATCTTACAATCTACCCAAGGCGATTTCTTCAGATGAATTTCATTGAGTTTTCAATAGTTGTTTTTCAGTGATTGAAAGTGAAATCCGAAAAACCAGACCAGATAACGAAGTTATGAGTTCGTGATCTGTGAACAAGACTGAAAATTCATAGAGTTCAATCGAATTGTTTACATTGATTCTGTTTCATTTATAAATTCAATGAAAATAAGAGGATATTTATGGAATTTTCAATATGAGAATGAGTGAGGAAGATTTGGTGTTTAATCTTATGGTCCAAACAATTGTTTATTGTACGACTATGACTGGGAGGTCAGTGTTTCCATATTTGAGTGTGATGAATATTTCCTTTACAATAATACAGCAAAAAGTATCAAATCCTATAAATCAAGTGAGTGGACAAGTTTTCTCGTTCAAGTTTCTTCTATTTCCAAACAAAGTATTGGATATTTTGCATTACAAATCACAGGAAAAATATCTATAATTAAGTTCAAAATAAACTGCAGAAGTGTATTAGCACATTGAAAAATTTTTAAATGCTTAAAAATTTTTAACTGAGCCAATCCTGAAAAAGTGGAAAATCATTTTATATGATGAGAGGAATCCATGGTTAATGTAAAACTCAAAGACTAACTCTGTGTAGGTGGACAGATAAGTGTCAGAAAATGGTTGAAATAATTTAAATATTGATATGAACAAGCACGCAAGAACTGACTCCCACGATATTGTCTTCATGGAATTTTATATAGGAGATCCAGGATCCAGCTGTTTATTCTGAAAAATCACCCGTCCTGTGATGATTCCGAGTCGTGTTTTTCATTTGGGAAATTCGCTTCCTCCCCTGTCTTGCAGAGAAATAAATCTACTGAACCGTTCATCCCATTAAAATAGTTTTGGATGTGTCCTCAGAAATTTCAATGAGATTTTTCTCTTCATTGCCTCGGTTCTGTGTGGTTCCTCAGTCAGAATATTAATTCTCTTTTCCTCTTTGACCGACATCTATTCGATTGTTTATACGAACTTTTTAATGGGATGGGTAGCACGAGAAAGGTCTGTTTTTTCCGAACTTTCGTAGGGTGAGATCTTCAACAGGCATGGTGGCAGTTGTGAAGATGCAATAAAATCACGAATCTATGGAATTAAAATGGATAGTGAAAACCAGATTATATTTTTAGCGACATTAATGATATTTATATTATATACGGGGTGTACAGGTGAGAAGTAACAAGATCAAGGGTAACTTCTGAGGCCGATTCGACGCACAAAACTCCCGTGTATGTGAGCGGTATTCTCCTCACCTCCGAGCAAGAATGTTCTCTATAATTGCAAAATGGTGCAGGATACAGGACTGACCGCTTCTTGTGTCGATTTTAGATTTCTTTTCGAATACTTGCAATTGTCTTAAGATCGTGTTCTCTTGTTTACTCATTGGATCTATTTCTCAAATTCGACCCAAAGAATCTGAAATGTCGTTTAACTATTTCTATTTCGAGCTTAAACTTGACCTGATTTCCAGTTTGTTAATTACTATAGTTTAGAATAATGAAAGAGCACAGCATCTTTTACATTAGAACAATTTCTTCTTTATTTTGAATCGGGATTGACAAAATATCTTGAAATCTTGATATCTGCAACAGCAAAAGAGACATAGGAGCAACTGGAAGCAGTAAATAATATTACCAACAGAGGTTCGGAGGAGGTCTTTTACTAGGTTCGGTCCTAGCGATAATTTTTCAGATCCTCAGGTGTACGAAGAACGCTACAGGTTCCTTCAATTGACAAGTCATCTCCCATAGATTCATCATTCGTTAAATTCCACTGAATATCTGATGAAATATCGAAAATAAACGAAAAAACATGTGACATATTATGACAGGAATGGAATATTTCCAGTAAAATAAAACTGCGAAATATAGAAATCCACAAAAACCAAATGAACGCCCATCAAAACGAATAATATCACTATGTAGAAGTTCATTTCATTCGTAATTTCTGTTTGAAATTCAGCAATCTCTAATGGTCTATCGGCAACCATCAAGTATTTTCTGCTTCTTCGCATCTATCGATTTGTGTGAAAAATTGAGAAATATATGTAAAGGGTGGCTCTCTGAGGCAGGTGAATAAAAAAAGTGAATATAAATAATTGAGAGTATTCATTATTTTCTTGATTCATTCCAGTTTTCTCCCCTTAAATCTGAAAATTTCAATTAAAAACTCCATATAATATGTGAGTTGACTCATATATTTCTTCTGTTATTGCTTCAACTTTGAATTCCGCAGAACATCCTGAAGCTAGGTCGAGATTTAACTGATAAAATGTGAGAATCATGTATATCAAATGCCGTAGTAATAAAGTTAATGGATTGCAGAAAGAAACAAAAATTACGATTAAGAGGATGTAATAGGTCTTCTAGGATCATGCAATGGATTGAGTTCCTCCTTTCAATCAGAAAAATCGATTTTTATTCAGTTTGCTCTGGGAATGCCGGCAAAATTTTTTTCGCTTTCCCAAGAAGTCAGGAAAGCAGTATTCCAGAAGTGCTAAAGCTTTTAAATTTTTGTTGACAAAATATGTTAAAATCATATCTGCAAGAGAAGAAGGGACAGTGGAGTGTCCTTTGACCACATTCGGTCCTCCGAGCGATGATTTTTCAGACCAGGTATACGAAAAACGTCTTTATAGGGAAACGACCCTTCAAATAATCAAAATTGATTATATTTCACTAAGAATCGCATGAAATATTGAGAATAAACAGATATACATGTGACATATTAAGTCAGGGACTAAATATTATCAGTAAAATAAAACTACGGAATACAGAAATCTGCAATGACAAATTGAACTCCTATCGTTACGAATTATATCGCAAAGTATGAGTACATTTGATTCGTAATTCCTGTTTGAAGTTCAGTAATCTCTTAATTATCGCTAAAAGCTTATTTTGGGAGGATTCTGTGAAATTTTTTTGGGTTTTTTCTGGGTTTTGAATTCAATAGAAATTGACTTTTTAACCTTTAATAATTCTGTTTCAGATATTAGGAGTGAAAACCCAGAAAAAAACTTGAAAAATCAGCAATCTCATATCAAGTATTTTGACTTTCTTCGCATTCACCATTTTCGTGTAGGATAAATAAAGAAATTTATATGGTTCACTAAGTCAGGTGAAATATCCAGAATATATGTAGATTCTGGAAAAGTGAATATGAATAATTGGGAGTATCTATTATTTTCCTGAATTATTCCATTTCTCTCACCTTAAACCTAAAAAATGTTATCTCAAACGTCGTATAATATGTATAGACTCATCTTTTCCTTTTTCTTATCGCTCTAACTTTGAATTTCGCGATATATTCTGAAGTAGGGTCGAGATTCAGCTGATAAAAATGTGAAAATCAGGTATATTAAATGCCGTAGTAATGAAGGTAATGGATTCCAGAAAGGAGCAAAAATTACGATTAAGAGGATGTAATGGGTCTTATAGGATCATGCAATGGATTGAGTTCCACCTTTCAATCAGAAAAATCGATTTTTATTCAATTTGCTCTAGGAATGCCGGAAATTTTTTTTCGCAATGCCGAGAAGTCAGGAAAGCAGTATTCCAGAAGTGCTAAAGCTTTTGAATTAATGTTGACAAAATATGTTGAAGTAATATCTGCAAGAGAAGAAGGGACATTACCCCAGCAGGAAGCAGTGGAGTGTCCTTTGACAAGATTCGGTCCTCCGAGCGATGATTTTTCAGACCAGGTATACGAAAAACGTCTTCATTGGAAAATCACCTCCCAAATATTCAAAATTGATTGTATTTCACTAAGAATCGCATGAAATATTGGGAATAAACAGAAAAACATGTGACATATTAAGTCACGGACGAAATATCATCAGTAAAATAAAACTACGGAATACAGAAATCTGCAAGTTGAACTCCCATGCTCACGAATTAAATCGCAAAGTATGAGTACATTTGATCCATAATTCCTGTTTGAAATTCAGCAATCTCTTAAGTATCGCTAAAAGCTTATTTGAGGAGGATTCTGTATCATTTTTCAAGTTTTTTCTGGGTTTTGAATTCAATAGAAATTGATTTTTTAACCTCTAATAATTATGTTTCAGATATTGGGAGTGAAAACCCAGAAAAAAACCTGAAAATCAGCAATCTCTTATCAAGTAGTTTGACTTTCTTCGCATTCATCATTTTCGTGTAGGATAAATAAAGAAATATATATGGACAGGTGGCTCACTAAGTCAGATGAAATATCCAGAATATATTCAGATTCTGGAAAAGTGAATATGAATAATTGGGAGTGATCATTATTTCCCTGAATCACTTCATTTCTCTCACCTTAAACCTAAAAACTTTTATCTCAAACGTCGTATAATATGTGAATAGACTCATCTCTTCCTTTTTCTTATCGCTTTAACTTTGAATTTCGCGATATATTCTGAAGTAGGGTCGAGATTTAGCTGATAAAAATGTGAAAATCAGGTATATCAAATGCCGTAGTAATAAAGGTAATGGATTCCAGAAAGGAGCGAAAATTACGATTAAGAGGATGTAATGGGTCCTCTAGGATCATGCAATGGATTGAATTCCTCTTTTCAATTAGAAAAATCGATTTTTATTCAATCCGCGGAAGGAATGCCGGCAAAATTCTTTTCGCAATGCCGGGAAGTCAGGAAAGCAGTTTTGGATAGAACATTAATTTTCAAGAAGTGCTATCGCTTCCGTAATTATTTCATACTTCACCCTCGTCATCTAGAATTTTCTTGGAAATAATGGCTCTTTTTGTCCTAGCTTGCTTTTCAATTCCCAGCTGGACTATCAGTAACTGTTTGAGGTTCCTGGTAATTGAAGAATGGTTTCCTATTAGCATAATTAAGCCTCATCATTCTACCAGACTGCTGACTGATACTTATTACTTGAAAGCTTAGGGAAATGTCAAAGAATAATCAGGAATGAAGCCAATCAACAAGACAACAGAAGAAAGTCCACCCTTCATTTTGATGCCTATATTTTGACCTGGAAACATGCTATAAGGATTTTTTCACTCCATCGCACGTGCAGAGTTTTAAATTCAACTCCACGATTGCAGTATTTTCCGTTCAATGAAAAAAAAAATTCCACTTTGAATAGCGATGCCGAAATGTCAACATAGAAATTCGAGAAAAGTATATTAATGTGAAGTCAGCAACTTGTGCGCGCACGTTCAAATTCGTCGTTCTTTTCGAATCGTTTTGATGACAGTATCATCACGAAATTTTGCGCACAGTTGTAAATCATCAATTCCGATCTAGTCACAAGGTTTCATAATGATTGAAGCAGTATTTTTGGAATAATTCTGGAAAAACCTACGATAACAAGCAAAAAAAACCACGAAATCATTACATTGCTATGAAAAAAAGAGTTCAAGGTCTTATGAAAATTGTATTCGAATCTGATGGATAGTCTTTGAAAAGAAAAATGTTCGAAATATTTTGTTCTTAACTCAAAAATTTGTAGTTAAGCTCCAGTCAGCTGCAAAGTTTCAATTCAATTTCTAGGGTATATCTTGAAATATCAGAGAATTAACCTAAACATTTCAAATGACCATAACTCAGAAACCGTTTGGAAAGTTTTCCTTACTAACGAACATAACCTTCGCAAATCAAAATGCAATCTACACTGAAAGATTTAAATGGATAGGATTTTCTAGAATCGATTTGTGACACCGGATTTGTCCCCAGTGAGTCGAACATAGTCGTTTCAGTCCATTTTCCAAAAAAAAATCACAGACATTTGGATAAAACAAAAACATGCGCGCGAAAAGATCTCATCTGAATGATTGAAGGCAATATCAAATATGTTTAAACGAATTCTGGCACCTTCCAACATGAAATTATCGGGATTATTGATCGCAATATAACACAAGTAATAAACGATGTGATTCTAATTGGTGTTCCTAGATACCTCCATTATGCTTTCGAAATACAAGTTCTAAATCAACATATATATATGTATCAATGTTTGTATGACCTGCTTCTCGAGCAGGATGTGGTGTTTCATATTCCCAGGTTTGGATGAACTAATATGATATAAATTATAATGATGCATGCAAGTTTTTATTACTCCAGAATTCACAATGTATCACAAACATTCATTGTGCGTTTTGCTTCTCAGTATTCGTGAAATTGGAAATGATGTTTCGAAATTTTTATGTAAACAAATTTGACAAATATAGAAGATGGCTGATATTGAACATATGGAGGAAACATAACATACCTTATTTCATTTTGAGAAGCACCATGCCTATCTCACCCATGTAAAATCAGAAAAAAATGCAAAAATTTAAAAAACTTCGTTCGAAAGGGGACATTTTTTTAAAGTCAATAAAACTCAGCTGACCAGTCTACTCGAGGCCATATAAAGTTCAATTCCTTTTAACACAAATCAATTCGGCCAATGATTTTATTAACGTGCTTGTTCTACTGCACAAGAAGTACTAGACTCTTGAAATTTTGTTGCTTTTTCACTCGTGGTACATTTCATGAGGATCATATTTTTGGAAAATTGGAAAAACATATTTTCCCCAAGAATTTTATATTCCGAAAACTGTCTATCAGATTTAGCTGAAGTTCTGGACAATCCTACACTCAATATTTCATAACCTCTTACTGAAATTCAGCTTGATCTGATATGAGTTTTTGTAAATATGGAGAAAAAAAATTTTGAATGGATATGTAGCTTATTTCGGGAGAACTTTGCATCACGGGATTGTCTACAATCGAATGACGGAATATGATTCAAGGATTTTTCGGAATCTGATCTATACAAGATTTTGAGAATTTCCATGATCGAGCTATTGAAATTGAATACCTCATTTTAAACTGTCCTCTTGGGTAATTTTCAGGAAACGATCCCAAAATAATCCCCCACATTTAATATTCACCTGCAATTAACAACGAGCTAGAGATATCGAGTTGACGAAGGCTATTATTCTATTGATAATACTGCCTAGGGCTTGATATTTAAAGGTCGTGGCTGCCTTTCTGCATTGACACCAAAAGTTGCCATCTACCTACCTATTTTCACTCCACTTGATTTCATCCTTTGTCGCTAGTTCATTACTCCATAATTAATTACCGACTTTCGGCTTCTTCCTTTAATCCAAAGAAAGTATCATCAGTGATGGTCAGGACTATTCTGATACATAAACACATATGTGAGCATGTAATCTGACCCCATTGAGCAGTCGAATTTTTATGTCAAACGTATTTCAGAGGATACAACGATACCTACATTTACGTACATAAGTACATAAAAAAGATTCAGGAGGTGCTATGAAATCACATTATAGGCAGAGCCTACATTGTTTAGCATGATAAAAGCGCACAGAGATTGAGACATCAGCGAAAATTATTTGTCTCCTCTTATAAGTGTAGTAATAATGGATTCTGTGAAAAAAAGAGTCATAAAAACAAATTGTACATTCACTTCATTGAATATGTTTAACTGAATCGAATTTCAATACAGTAGCAAGAGTTTCCTTCATTATAATATAAAAGGAAGAAGAAGGAATGAAACTTGTGGCAATATTGTTCTATGCACGATTTGACAAGCTTGCCTGTAGGTCTGTACCAGCTAAGTTTGTTAGTAATCAAGTGTTGGTGAAAGCTCGTGGTAGGATATTGACATATAATATAGAATAAACGCTACTGATGATTCTAAATCGAAAGATAGAAGATGAAATACTATGTCTAGTATTATTTTGTATTGTATTTTATTATGTTACAGTTTTCTTATTTTTACTTCAATCATTATGTGCCAGTCGATCTAAAAATTGAATTTAAAAGTATTACAGGAAAATCTGTACTTTTAATGATCGATAACTGTAAATGAAATGAATTGCGACAAAATCGCATATTTGAAATCACGATGTTCTATTAGATTCTGGTAGGTTTATTTATCGTGAGGACAAATTTTCGGGATAGTAGAGGAAGGCAGGGATGATACACGTCTACAGAAACGCGATAGCTTCTGGCACGTCCCTCAGGGCTGTCGGGCTTGAACAGCACGAGTATATGACGACACTGTATATACTCGGTAATGGAAATCGTGACTAAGGAGTCAACGATAATTTTTTTATATTATTAATAACGTGCACAGTGGCGACGTCTTGATATTAAATCTTGGTGTTATAGTATCGAAATCGATGGTTTCTACTAGAGTTGATGTGAATCGAGAACAACCGTTTGGGTTAAGATGATACTGGACCGGAGAATGGGATGAAAAGGGAAAAGGAGGCTGTGGTTTGTATGAGGCTGACTATCCAGAATGAGGAAGTTTATGCTCTTTTTCTGAGGAACAGCGTGCTAAAATTCTGCCCAAATGTTTGAATTTCCGAATTTTTACCGAGAATGGTCAATTAGGTTGCACTCATTGATGAAGAGTACGAGGTCAAATTCAATTCTGTCCGGCCAGCCGGCCCTTACCACGATTACTTCCGAATGAAACTAGCTAGCGACATGGAACATTCAGGGAAGGTTGCATGTAGAAACCTGACAATTTATAATCGGACGAAGCGTTTCGGAACTTCATACAATTTTTTCGTTATTTCCATGAAATCTCAAGAAGTTCAGCAGATTGAAATGTACTAATTAGTTTTCCGGAAAACTTTGAGTCGATGGTTAACGACAGTATACTGAATTACAGTACATTTAAATATGAATTTTTGCGAATACTGGGCAAATGATATGTGAAATTTCGTTGTAATGTATGTTTCCTCAGTCTCGTTGTTATTTCATCGATAACTCGAAAAATATGCACCAGATCCAGATGGAAAATTGAGAAGAAGTTAGGGAAATTTATTTCTTTCCAAATATTACGATTTCGAAAAATCCTGATTCGGTCTAACAACTAAGAATATTTAGGGAGACATTTGCATTATTTTTCAAGTGTTTAATACCAAGGTTTCGTTTCCTTCTATTTAAAAAAAATTGTTTAAAACCGAATCAAAAATGATATTCGTAGAAAACGACTAATTTCTCTGCCACGTCATATAACGAAGATTTCATTGAATGAAATGAAATCTCTGATCGAAACAGATCTCCACGATAACGCGACTTTTCCTGTTGGCGTCAAGTTGCAGAGTTAAAGTAGATCTTTGAGTAATGGGCATCGTTCCGTGTAGTCCTGCAGATCGCGACTTCGATTACTACTAACGAATCCTTTCTTTCTGGATGCCTGTATCACCCAATAGTATCTTTGGTCAGAGAGTAACCGACTTGAGAAGCATGTATTTTTAATTTGGTTGCTGAGAGGGGCACACCTCACTGAAACCCCTCCTAAACTGTAGCCATGGACTGATTTCTCTGCCACGTCATATAACAAAGATTCCATGGATTCAAATAGAATCTATGATCGAAACAGATCCTCACAACAACGTGACTTGTTCCTATTGGCGTGAAGTTGCAGAGTTAAAGTATATCTTTGAGTAATGGGCATCGTGACGCGTAGTCCTGCAGACCGCGTCTTCGATTACTATCTAAGGTATCCTCCCTTTTCGGATTCCTGTGTCACTCAATAGTATCGTTGGTTAATGAGTAACCGACTTGAGGCATGCATTCCTGCGGCCTTCGAATCGGCAATATGAAGCGGAAAACTTTCAAACAATCGGCGAGGCCCCAATTCCAACTATTCATCCGGGCTTCAATGTTTGTAAATCGAATTTATCGGACCTTTCATCGAGTAATTCCAATTGATTCGGGTGAAGTCCTTCATATGAACATGCATTCCGATGCCGGGGCATTGATTTCGAGCCAGTTGGGTAGGTGAAGAATGCCCTGAAATATCCGGATCATCTTTCAGTTTCAAGACATCGGTTACGGTTGCTTCGTTATCGCAACCGAGGAAAAGGAATGAGCGGTTCTGGAGATATCGCAACGATCGAGGTTTGCTTCATGAAAAGCTGAATTAGTTAATCGCAGCGGATTTTTTGAACGAAAATTCTAGATATCATTCTATTTCGTTTATTGTAATTCACACTAACTTTAATTTCACTCGAAGGAGGAGAATAGATTGAGCTATCAAATGAGATATAACACGGGTTCATGAGGTTCTCGTGTATTTTTCAAAAATTCATCAAGTTGACCCGGTAACAAATCGACCTTACCCCTTCGCCATTTTGCATTACCAGAAAATCCAACTTTTCAGTACCGCTCGCTCCACTGATTTGGGGAAAATCTGAAAAAACTTTGATTTGGGGTCAGGAGTTCTTATGCAATACGTTTCCAAAGGGGGAGTTCTTTTATTGCCTCCTAGGTTTTTTCTCGGTTTTCACTCCCAATATCTGAAAAATATAGAAAACCATTCCGTTTGAAAATTTCCAATTCAATTCATGTTTGACTTCATGAAGTCACCGCATTGATCTCTTCAGTAAGAGCTGCTTTTTACCCCCCGCAGCTGTGCACGAAAATTAGCTTCTCGACCGAAACGCACCCTTCTCTACCCTCACCCTTTAGTAGTAGCGGTTCAAACTTGCAGGATAGATTGCCTATCAAAATGGGATGGCCGTTTTTGTTGATGATCAAAATCCGCCCAATTGTTCCATAGTTACATTCATTACAATTTTTGAAGATATTTTCTCAGAATCTTAAAAAGTGCTCATGCCATTGTGTTGGAACTTCGTAATAGGTTGAAAAATACTGATGCGCAACCTTATACAAAATCTGGTTGAGATCGTTCAGTTATGTAACATAATCACAAGGACGAATATTTGTTGATTTATCGACAGATATTCGTCCTTGTGATCATGTTACATATTATTGCTGGAGCTCTGTTCTTCTCCAAGAAACCAATTCCTATCATCGTTCAGTTAGTTAGAAAATGAATGTATTACAAATTTTTTTTTCCGGAACTTTAAGGTTTATTAAAGAATGTAAAGAATCTTCCAAAAACCTTTTCAATGTTTTTGTAATCATCCATTACATTCCTATCTATTTAGCACATACCTAGAAGACAATATTCGATAATGGTTCTCATCTCGAAAATTTATTGGTTTTTATCATTCGACGGGATCATTAATTGAGTTTCATATACTATAATATGATGTTTTTTGGCAGGTCAATCCACGAATGAGGGTAAGAAGTTCATCATTTCACGGACCCCTATTAATTATGTAATTCTCGAATCGGTAATCTTATCTTCCGGCATATGGAAAACAATTTCGTTAGAAAGTTTTCAATTTCATTCAGTACACCCTCTGTAGTTGTACACGAAAATTGCCTTCCCGACCGAAGCATACCCTTCATTCTTCTCTACCTTCACCGTTAAAAAATGGTGGTCAAACTTCCAGGATAGATAGCTTAGCAACATAAGACGATTGAGTTCGTTGATTGGGCAAAATCAACCTAATTGTTAGATTATTACACTTATTTAAATGTCCTAAGTCATGCCATTGTGCTTAAACTCCGTAATTAGTTGGAGAATGAGGCCCAAACTTCTACGAAATGTAGTTGAGATCATTTTATTCGTATTAAAAAAAGTTTCCGAAAATATTTTCACAAATTTTCAATTTTTTTTCAGAAATTTTAGATTTTTTCGAGAATTTTGAATTATTTCAGGAATTTTAGATTTTTACAGAAATTTTAATGAATTTGTAAATTTCAGAAGTTCTCTCCAATTTTTTACAAGATTATCAATTCAGCACAAACCTGAAAGACAATATTGAAAGGTAGTGACTTCACGTCAGCACTTTTTTCTATCATTCTCTGGTTTTACCGTTGGATGAAATCAGTATCGAGATTCATAAACCATAATATGATGCTTTTTGGTCAAGCCAATTCACGAATGAGAGCAAGAAGTTTATAATTAACAATTATGTAATTTTCTAACTATAACTATATGGAAAACAATTTCGTTAGAAAGTTTTCAATTTCATTCAGTACACCCTCTGTAGTTGTACACGAAAATTACCCTCCCGACCGAAGCATACCCTTCACACTTCTCTACCTTCACCGTTAAGAAATGGTGGTCTAACTTCCAGGATAGATAGCTTAGCAATATAAGACGATTGAGTTCGTTGATTGGGCAAAATCAACCTAATTGTTAGATTATTACACTTATTTAAATGTCTTAAGTCATGCCATTGTGCTTAAACTCCGTAATTAGTTGGAGAATGAGGCCCAAACTTCTACGAAATGTGGTTGAGAACATTTTATGTGTATTAAAAAAAGTTTTCGAAAATATTTTCACAAATTTTTAATTTTTTTTCAGAAATTTTAGATTTTTTCAAGAATTTTGAATTTTTTCAGGAATTTCAGATTTTTTCAGAAATTTTTTATGAATTTTCTAAATTTCAGGAATTCTCTCAAATTTTTCTCAAGATTATCAATTCAGCACAAACCTGAAAGACAATATTGAGAGGTAGTGACTTCATGTCAGCTCTTTTTTCTATCATTCTCTGGTTTTACCGTTGGATGAAATCAGTATCGAGATTCATAAACCATAATATGATGCTTTTTGGGCAAGCCAATTCACGAATGAGAGCTAGAAGTTTATAATTAACACGGACCTATAAGCAATTATGTAATTTTCGAACTATATATAAATCGGTACTCCTATCTTCCGGCATATGGAAAACCATTCCGTTTGAAAGTTTTCAATTTCATTCATGTCCGATTTTATGAATTCGCCGCATCGATCTCCTCAGTACAAGCCACTTTTTACCCTCCGTAGTTGTGCACGAAAATTAGCTTCCCGACCGAAATACACCCTTCACCCTTCTCTACCCTCACCCTTTACTAGTAGCGGTTCAAACGTGAATTCGACATTTGTCGTTCGATGAAAGGTGAACCTCTGTTCCCAGAGGTTTGATCTCTCGGGTCATTTATATCTCTTTGACACGGGGGACTTAGTTGAATCATACTGGATATATACTACGGATAACTTTCTGAAGAGGTTTGGAACTGCTTAATGATGGTTTCTAATACTCGTCCCATGAATCGTTGGTTTCTGTATAGTTCAGTTTAGATTCTTTTCATCATTTGTGAGTGATGAAATGTGTATCTAAAATGCAACCACGCTTAAACATTATTTTGGAAGGATTTCGTATTATTTTTCAGATCTTTTCTAGGTTTGCATCAACAATATCTGAAAAAAAACAATTTAATTTTTCGAATCATGCAACTCTTGCAGGTTGCACGATTCAAACCATTTGTCAAGGACAATTTCTTGGAAAAAAGTTGTCTGATAAACAATATTGGAACGATGCAAACAACCAACAAAGTAAACTGTAACTTTTTTGGGTCCACATCCGACTCCAGTTTTTTATAGTTTTTTTGCGACAGTGAGAGTGAAAACCTGAAAGTCACGTAGAAATAACACATAAATATAGTTTTACACTATTATAAATGAATAAATTATGACTTCTTCGGCAGAAATTCGCGAGATAAAGTTAACAAGTCATCTGAGGAACGTGATTCAACGAAAATTCCGAGTTTTTGAAAAAAAATCCGAATTCGATCCAGTAACCATGGAGGTTAATAAGGGGGAGGGGGCATATATCCGTTATTTCTCTTGAACTAAGAGCGTCACATTTAATCCGCCTATTGGTGTGGGTCGAAGTTTATTCTGTCCACTCAAATGAGTGTGTATGTCTTTCCACTATGAAATGTACAGAAATTATCGAGAAATAGGATACAAGCAGCAAAATTCAAGGTTCTCGCTCCACACGAAGAAGAACACTCAGAATATTTCGACCACTTGGGGCGTAAAGTTTTTCAACAGGCTTCCTGTTCAAACGAGGAACTTACCCGAAAAAAAATTCCGGGGAGCAATTAACGATTTATCGGTGTAAGGTGGACTTCATTGTTCGGAAGGATTTTTACTTTTCAATTTTTAATTTGATTGCGTTAGAACCATGTTTGGTGGCAAATATCATTATTATTATATTATTCCAATTCCTCACGTATTTCCTTGTTCAGTTTACGCAATACTGCTCAGCAGTTATGCCTTCTACACTCTTTTTGTTCCTTCACATTAAGACGTTAAGATATATACCCCTGCTCCTGCACCATTTTGCAACTTTTGAAAATTTCTCCGATGTCGATGTACTCAGTAGGTTTTCTGCATCTCAATTTGTCTGTCCAAAAAAGGTTATCTGTCATTAGGATCAATTGAAACCCTTTACTTGTTCTGAACTATACTAATCGAATGAGGTGTGAACTGGAAGGAGCTTGAACTCGAAACAGTAGAATTCGACCGACATTTCGGTTTCACTGGGCGAAAACTAGAAGATTTTCTCACTATTCGATCATTACGAAATATTTGCATGGGATCGCAAGTCCGAATGCTACAACTAATCATATTTTCAGAGTCCGATCCGATCAATATTCTCTGATATATTGAGAAATAATCTCAAAATTTAAAGAAAATTCATAAATCTTCAGGTGGATTCCGCTCATTCACGAAATTGACAGAGATATTCAGGATCCCGAGAATTTCAGAACGCTGTTAGCATTCCTTCGAAAGTAACAAGACATACGAACACAAGACAGCAAGTCCGACCTAATCGCTTAGGGCCAATTTCGGCTCAAAATTCGAAAATTACGTACATTTTGCAAAATTATATTGCTGCTGTTCCTTACAAGGAGCACATAAACTCATTTTTGGGAAAGCAATGAATGACCGTTTTGATGAAAATGTGATTACCTCTTTTGAAGTGATCATTCAAAAAAGCAATTGATAGAAGTCCTAATGAAAACGAAGTTCTCTCAATTCTTTCATTGAGAGAACTCAAACTCTATTTCCTGATCGAACACCTCAAAATATTCGAACAAGCAATTGATATTTCTCAAATATCTGTAAAAGAGTTATACAATGAAGCAATTGATAAATGGAAACAAAGATATTTCTCAATAATTTCTTGGTATACGTTAAAGTCCCTTTTTCTGGAACGAAAAATTTCTGAAACGAATTATTTTCAGGAGCGATCGATGAATTCCGAAAGTTCTCCAATCATTTCGATTATAAGCTGAAGCAAAGAACTCTCGAAACACCTATTCGGAGAAGCAATTGATATAAATCCTGATGGAAATATAGATATTGCGCAGTTATTCCCATAATTTCTTGGTAAACAGTCACAAGCCCTTTTTTTGGATCGGTGAACTGTTGACACAAAATATTCGAGACAGCAACTGATGAAATTACAGACATTTCTTGAATATTCATCATGATAATTTCTCACCAAAAAATGTTTTGAAGCAATTGAAAAATGCTGATAAAATGGAGATGTTTCTCAGTTATATCAATAATTTCTTGTTAAACACTCCTGAAACAAACTACTTGAGGAAGGAATTCAATATTCGGATATTTCCAAAACATTTCGATAATATTTCCTAGCGAAAAACTCAAGAACGAAACTTTGCGTGGAGGTCATTGATGAAACTTCTGATGAAAAAACAGATATTCCCTAACTATTTCAATAATTCCTCGGCACGCAGTGAGAGAGATTATAAAACCAGCCTCATATAGGTGAGCAATTCCAAATTCCTCATTCGTTTTTGAATAAAATATGTTTGGTTCCGCCTCTGTAACGGCTCAAGTAACTGTTGCTCTAGTAACAACGTAGGTAAAGGGATCTTATACGGAAATGTGCACAAGAATGTAATTTCATCAAAGCGGACTCGCCGTTGGTTGTATTTGTTTAGTCAAAATCACAAAACCGCCCGCGTGGAAAACGGAATTATAAAATCGTGGTTTCATTTCCATTTTCCTGACTGTTTAATGGATATATCTATGTGTTTAAGTTCTAGGCATATTTTCCTTTGATACCTCGGACATGTGTGAATCGAAACCGGTAATTAGTTTTGGGATTTTTTGGTAACTCTGACCGACCGTGCAAAAAAAACTCGATTTTCACGTAATGTGAATATGTGATGCCTTGTTGGATATTCATTTGTAGGTGTGTACTATATTCTAGTGTCCTTCTCTACATAAAACGCTTCCTATTGATTTCATAGAAATTTCACGCATATTTATCTGTCTTGTTGATGGTTTTGAAGAGTAAAATAGGTGCAAAATTATCAACAAATGCACAAATTTAAAAAAAAATGATTAGAGATCCATATTTACTAGAATCGAACCAATTAATGAGAAACAGAAATCGAAAAGTGTGTTGAGAGTATTCCCTGTATTCGTGGAAAGACATATACAGGGGGAACATCTAGGCCGATAGATATCAGAAAGCGAGAATACAAAAACAACCTGAGGAATAGAGACATACAGAGATCCGAAATAGCGAACCAAGTACATATGTACATTGAAAATCAAATGTTATATATATATATATATATATATGTATATAGTTAAGGATATATATATATATTGTTGAGGATTCTTTAATTAATATAGTTGAGGATTTCTTTAATGACGAGTCGATAAACCCTTAAAGAATCCTCAACTAGATACTATAGACTCTTAATATACTTATATTATATATATATTTATATATATATATATATTCCTTTGAGAGTGAGCATTACATTCTTTGGTATATTACAGTATTAGCAGAGGAAATGTGAACGGGGTACCATACGTTTTTCCATATGATACAAGAGCACAGATATAAACCTCAGCAAAACTCTGTCTCCCCATATAAGTTTTGTAATTTGTTTGAAGAACATGGATGGCATCTTTTTCATTGGAAAATAATATTTTCGTCATCTTGAATTCATTTTGACGAAATATCTTGACATAATATCTGAAACAGAAAGAGGGACAGAAAACCAGCAGGAAGGAGTAAATAGAGTTACCTACACTTGCTCTCTGACCGGGAGATTCTTTCGACCAGGTACGGTCCTCCAAGCGATGATATTTCAGATCCTCAGATAAACGAAGAACGCTACAGGCTCCTTTTATAGGGGAATCATCTCCCATAGATCCATAATTGGATATTTTACAATTGAAATCTAACAAAATATCGGGAATAAATTGAAATACTTGTGACATATATTATGTCAGGATGACATTATCGAATGATAGATAGGGACAATACTAAAATACTGATGTTGAAACCAGATAATCCAAAAAAAAAATTTCAGAACTTATTCACTGAGTTCGACATGAACACAATTAATTCTGAAAATACAAAGAATCTCTATATTTGTAGGGTACCTTGGCTTGCTTACTAATGTGGAATTCATGAATGAAGTTTAGTTTTTATGGTTATCTCATTTCTCGCCAAGTACTAGATTTCAATTTGATCAGATCTTATTTTTGAAAATACTGAGGAAGTAAAATTCCAAATGGATACCCAAATTTGAGGAACCATTGAATGCATTCGACCATTCTTGTAATGAGCTCCAAATTTTCCCCCCAAATATCAAGTCTGTAAATTGATTCCAAACATATTGTGTTCACAAGAAGTCCTCAGATCTTCAGCTTCGGGTTGAAATAAAAAACAAAACTCAAAAATTATCGTGACAAATTGGAATCAAAAGAACTGTCTGAAATTGACAAAACAGCTCATCGGGCTGATAAACAGATAATTATGAATAAATCAGTAAAAACGAAATAGAATATTGAAGAAAATTTTTATTCATGTGATATAAATCAAAGGTATATGAGAAAACATCCGAAATCCAGTTCGATAATTGAGTTTTCGTATTTAAGCCCATATGTAGGATAAGCAATATCTATTTTCGTTTGATGATCTGAGCAACTGGACCACTCGACTAGTTTGAGTGGACTGGTCTAATTAATATTTCGAGGGATATATAAAATCAGCCACAGGCAACTGTAACCTAATTGCCGATAGATGAGTAACTTTGAAAATGGAGAAGCTCCAATAACTGAGCTTTAATCAGACGTTTTGAAGAGCTATCTAAATTCATGTATTACCGTCAATGATACGAAATTGAGATGGAACGTTTTACGATAAACTCCGTGGTTTCAGAAATTTCGTGGGATATTGGTTTTCGGGCGAACTTTTCCACAGTTTATATGACAATCAAGGGGATACAATTCGGAACAGAAGTTCAAACTGCGAAATATGACACCAACTTTCCTCTTGAAGGAACAGTTCGTCCTGAACTCGTCTAGCTCTGATGCAAAATATGATTTGTTTTTGTCGAGTATCTTTTTAACGTGCTGGTCCTGGGGTACAGCGCGTTCTTGTTTCCTCACAATGTCTGTAATTTCGGAATTTTTGGCTCAAAATAGTCTTGAACTATTACGTCGGACTCTTTGGAAAATAATTCTCGGCCAAATTCAATTCTGACATTCCGTACGACCATCCGTCCGTGCGTGCTCTTACTTTTAAAGGAAAGAACCCAGCAACTTCAAATTCTCAGATAAGTTCTCGGTTGCGTTTGTAATAGGTAAAATCTGCCGAACGGTTTCTGCCCATTTGTGATTTTGATATCAGTTGGAGAATACCAGGAGTCATTGTTCTGCGAAATTTCGTGAGGATTAATTTCTGACGAAATTGAAAAATGATTGTTTTAAAATTTTTTTCTTATTTTCGTTGAAAAAAACCCAGGTTGTCGGATAACGATGAATTCGGCACAAACGTTGAATTTGAGTTTCATGAACAGTATTCCAAGCTTTGATTTGTTCTAATGAGTATTATCGGAGATTTTGAAATCAAAGTGTTGAAAATTTCGAAATTTTTGATTTTTTCCTCAACATCCCAAGAAATGATTGAGCGATCAAAATAAAACTCTGTATGAAGTTGTAAAAGACTGACGCGCACAATGTCGCGAATCTTCGTGAGGAAAGCATCAATTAAAAATTGTGTTTAAAAATTATGAATATTTTTCTGAAAAACAAATTCCCAAAAGCAAGGGTGTTTTTTGCGCGCATGTTCTAGGGGAACAGCGTGCTATCGTTTTGATCAAATGTCTGTAATTTTGGATGATTGAGCCGAAAATGGTCTCAATCGACTAGGTTGGACTCACTGATGACGAATCCGGTGTTAAAATCGATTCTGTCCGGCCGGCCGTAGACACGATAACTGTCGAACGAAGTGAGCTAGCGACTTGAAACTTTCAGGGTAGGTCGCGCATTGGAATGCCGCGGTTAAGTTCGTTAATGGGCCAAATCGATCGAATAGTTTCGGAGTTATAGGCATTTGAAGTTTTGAAGTTATTTATTTTTTATTTCAGAAACTACTTGAGCGATTGGATTCAAATTTGGCAGTTAGGTGAAGCACAACGACGCGCAACTTTGAGCTAAAGTTCGTCAATATTATTTTGTTGGTAATTTTTAAAAAAAATTTTTTTCGAAATTTTTTTCCAAAAAAATTTTTTTTTCGGAAATCATTCATCATATCCTAGAAAAATTATACTCACGCTTTGACCTTCTAATTTCACAGCAATGTACCAAATTTCAGTTCGATACGATCATAAGTTTTGGAGATATCGGGAAAAAATATGTCAAATTTCGAGGTTTTCTTCTCAATATTGTTGATTTTTTCGATATAACTCGAGAAATACTGATTCAGTCCTGATTAAACTTCACAACTAGGTTCAAGACGCTGAAAGACAACTTTATGCAAAATTTCGTGATAATCGTGTTATTAGAACAATTTGAAAAAAAAATTTTCTATGATTTTCTCATCATATCATCCTCATTAAATTCTGTATGAAACTTCGAACTGTTATTTTCGATGAAGTACTGGATTTCAATTCGATCTGATCTCTATTCTTGGAAATATTGGAAAAATAAAATTTTGATTGGGTATATCTACGGAATCATTGGGTGGATTTTACCCATTCACGAATTCGGCCTTCGTAATTAAGGTCCAAACCTTCTCTACAAATATCGAGTTTCTAAGTTGTTTCTTTCGGAAGTTATTGTGTTTACGCAGTCGGCCGTTAGGCTGACCGTCAAAAAGCACTGCCGTGAAGGCAGCAGCTTTTGCGCGCACGTTCAAATTCGTTGCTGAAGCGGTCATCTACATTGAACATGCGCGCAAAAGTTGCTGCCTTCACGGCAGTGCTTTTTGAATTTTTTAGAGGCATAGAACTTTAAGTTGGCAACGCTGTCTATCAGAGCAATTAATTTGGCTAACTTTGGACCGTTCTTGCACCACGTTCACTTTAACTGATAATACGCATCCACAGAAACGTCGTTTGTTATGCTTTATGGGCTGGTGGAATCATTGGTCCAAACTTCATTAAAGCCGATGCTGGCCAGAACGTAACAGTCAATGGTGACCGCTGTAGTGCCATGATTACTGACTTCTTCGTTCCTCAATTGAACAATCATGATGTGCAGCAGCTGTGGTTTCAACAAGACGGAGCAACATGTCACACAGCTCCTGCCACAAATGATTTAGTGAAGGAAACGTTTGATAACCGCAAAATTTCACGCTCCGGGCCCGTGAATTGGGCTCCAAGATCGTGCGATTTAACGCCGTTAGGCTATTTTCTGAGGGGATCTGTGATCTTGATAGTCTACGCCGATGAGCCTGAAACGATCGATCACTTGAAGGACAACATTCGCCGCGTTATTGCCGATATACGGCCACAAATGTTGAAAAAAGTGATTTAAAATTGGACCTCCAGATTAGATTACGTCCGAGCCAGCCGTGGCGGTCATATGCCAGAAATAATATTTAAATTATAATACCAAAAGCTTATCTCATGAATGAAGTCAATTTCATGTCAATTTTAAAAATTCATCCTTGTGTTATTCCATTTCAAAGTTCTGTACCTCTGAAGGAACACCCTTCATCTATTCATCAGATTTCGAGGGAATTGGACAAATCTTTCTATGAGGTAGGAAAATTCCATTCAGCAGGGTCTATAGGTGAAAAGCTGACTGCTTCAACAACGAACTTGAACAAGCGCGTAAAAGCTTCTGACTTCAGGTAAGTACTTCTCTAGAATGTTTTGATCCATCAAAAGTGCATTGCATATCTAGCCGAAAATACTGTGGAACGATTTCTTCAGACTTTCTGATGAGAGTTTGTCTGTTCGACCGAACATTACCACATTCATTTTCGGAACCTATATCTTAGAAACTTGATATAATCAGGATATGTGTATTTCAGACACCCAATTTTTTTCAGTATGAACTGTGATTGCTACCATCAATTATATTCTATATATATATATATTCTTTTGAGAACGAGCATTACATTCTAAGATATATCACAGTGTTAGCAGAGGAAATGTACACGGGGTACCATACTTATTTGCGTATGATACAAGAAAAACAGGAAAAATTCTGTCTCCCCGTATAAGTGTAGTAATTTGTTTATAGAAGATGGATGGCATCTTTTTCATTGGAAAATAATTTTTTCGTCATCTTGAATTCATTTCGACAAAATATCTTGACATAATATCTGAAACAGAAAGAGGGACAGAAAACCAGAAGAAAGCAGTAAATAATATCACCTACATTTGCTCATGACCGAGAGGGTCTTTCGACCAGGTTTAGTCCTCCAAGCGATGATTTTCAGATCCTCAGATAAACGAAGAACGCTACATGCCCCTTTATTGGGGAATCATCTCCCATAGATCCATAATTGTTCATTTCGAACTAGAAATCTAATAAAATATCGGGAATAAAGTGAAAAACTTGTGACATGTATTATATATATTATATTCTATGATGAAAGAACGATTGTTACATTTGGGGGTGCACTCAGAGAAACCTCCAATGACTTCAATAAGAGTGAATGAATTCCGACATAGAATAAAAAAGTTATTGCGTATATACACAGCATTCTCCTCCAGTTGAAAGTTTTCCTAGCTGGTAGCGTAAGAGGAACTTCTTTTTACGTATTTTAATGCAACTTCGAGGCGAGTGCGGAAGAATTTCCTCATACGAAGGCTGTATACAGTTGGCGAAACTGTCACTGTGAACATAGAGCCAAATAAATGATAAAGAAATTATTCGACCAAAATATTTCTTATGTCCTCTCTCAAAAATCGGGGAAATGAGAAGAGAAAGCGGAAAGCGAAGGCTCCACTAATAAGACTCGATGTTCACTGATCAGAGCATCATCTACATACAAGGCATATTTCGTCGGTCAAGCAAGCGACGCTGTTGAAATGCTTTCTTTGATATTGCGTTTTTGACTTTTAACGTGCTTCAATATTTGATAAGTGCATTTCTGAGACACTCTATATTTCTCAAGTATCAACTGTGATTGCTACCATCAATTTTCTATGATGAAGGAAGGATTGTAACATTTGGGGCTGCACTCAGAGAAACCTCCAATGACTTCAATAAGGGTTTTTGTATGAATTCCGGCATGAAATAATAAAGTTATTGCGTAAAATCTACAGCATTCTCCTCAAGTCGAAAGTTTTGCTAGCTGGTATCACAGGAAGAATTTCTTCTTACGTATTTTATTGGTGTAACTTCGAAGCAAGTTCGGAAGAATTTCCTCATACGAAGGCTGTATACAGTTGGCATAACTGTCACTGTGAACATAAAGCCGAATAAATTATAAAGAAATCCCTTGACTAAAATATTTCGTATGTCCTCTCTCCAATGTCGGGGAAATGAGAAGAAAGAGCGCAAAGCGAATGCTCCACCAACAAGACTCGATGTTCACTGATCAGAGCATCATCTACATATAAGGCATATTACGTCGGTCAAGCAAGCGACGCTGTTTAAATGCTTCCTTTGATATTGCGCTATTGACTTTTAACATGCTTCAATATTTAATATGTGAGTGAGACACTCTATATTTTTCAAGTATCAACTGTAATTGCTAACATCAATCATATTCAATGATGAAGGAACGATTGTTACATTTGGGGGTGCACTTAGAGAAACCTCCAATGACTTCAATAAGGGTTTCTGTATGATTTCCGGCATAAAATAATAAAGTTATTGCGTAAAGTATACAGCATTCTCCTCCAGTGGAAAGTTTTGCTAGCTGGTAGCGTAGGAGGAACTTCGTTTTACGTATTTTATGGGTGCAACTTCGAAGCAAGTGAGAAAGAATTTCCTTATACGAAGGCTGTATACAGTTGGCGTAACTGTCACTGTGAACATAGAGCCAAATAAATTATAAAGGTATCATTTGACTAAAATATTTCGTAGGTCCTCTCCCAAATGTCGGGGGAAGGAGAAGAGAAAGCGAAGGCTCCACCAATAAGACTCGATGTTCACTGATCGGAGCATCATCTACATATAAGGCATATTACGTCGGTCAAGCAAGCGACATTGTTGAAATGCTTCCTTTGATATTGCGCTATTGACTTTTAACATGCTTCAATATTTAATATTTGAGTGAGACACTCTATATTTTTTAAGTAACAACTGTAATTGCTACCATCAATTATATTCAATGATGAAGGAACGATTGTTACATTTAGGGGTGCACTCAGAGAAACCTCCAATGACTTCAATAAGGGTTTCTGTATGATTTCCGGCATAAAATAATGAAGTTATTGCGTAAAATATACAGCATTCTCCTCCAGTGGAAAGTTTTGCTATCTGGTAGCGCAGAAGGAACTTCTTTTTACGTATTTTATTGGTGTAACTTCGAAGCAAGTGTGGAAGAATTTCCTCATACGAAGGCTGTATCCAGTTTGCGTAACTGTTACGAATTTTGGTATCGTAGGTGTATTGCATGCGCTCTTTGTCTTCTGGTTCGCTGCTGCTATCTCCAGACTTCGACTCTGAGGCGCGTCCTCCCTTCTGCGTTCACATCGTGGAGTTCCAGTTCACAGCCGGTGCTCGTGAAGTTTGGAGGATGTTGCTCGCGTAGTTCTACTCCTACCGGTCCGTGCGCGAAAAACTTTACGCGGGACTTCATTGAATCAGATCAATTGTTTTTGCTTTTACCTCGAGGAAAGTAAGTAGAACTATTTTTTCTCTTAAGATGAAAGAAGTTGTGGTGGGAAGTTATCGAAAGTTTTCGGGAGTTTTCGAACGTTGGCGAGAAATGAAATGGTTTGAATTAACGCGCCCTTTGTTTCGGAGTTTCTATGAATGATTCCGGTGAAAAAAAGAGTTCGAATTTGTTGTGAAAGATTTTTTTTTCTCTCGTGTTCTCAGGATGGAAAAGTTTTCAGGAAGTTCGAACTGTTTGGGAATTGATTAATGTACGGGTATCTCGGAAGAAGTTACTTTTTTCGATTTTGCAGAGATGAAACCAAATTTGAATCATAAAATTTCTTGTTAGAATTTTCAACTCATACTATGAAAGTTAACAAGAATTCGATCATATCATCTGAAATTCTTGTACGACGTATTCATAAAGATATTTCATCACGGTCCGAAATTCCATGTCAATATTAGAAAAGTGTTACAGTTTCGAATCCTGAACACGAAAAAATAATGGTTAATTTAAAATAATTCAATGAATATTTTTGAGATCTAAGAAACAATAGGGTTAAATGATGTGTATACTTTGTGCATTTTTATGATGTTAAACATTCGCTAGAATTGTATTCTTCAACAAAAAAAAACAGATGTTTCGAGTAAAATTACCAATACATTTAAATATACTAATTATTTTCTGTAGTTGGCAGAATTAATGAGAATGAAATGCATTAAATAATATATGTCTGAGGATTAAAAAAGTCTGGCCTTCAGAGTATTCCAGTATTTGATTAAATCATTGTACATTTAGCTGTAGCTTTGAGTTTTTCAGATAACAATTTGATGCATGCCGTGTTAATTAAACTCGAAATTAATTGAGTTGCAACTCGAAATTTTTGCGAACATTTAAACAAGGAATTTTATCGATCGAAAAAAACTAGCGAATTGAATGAATATAATTAAATCTATTTGGCAGTTGTTCAGCAGAAATGCCATTCATGGAATGAATATTGATAGAAAACTTTGTGACTTCACTGGAATTTCGAAGTATGTTGGTTTTAATAGTTCGCGTAAGACTAGAACTTCATCTTCTAATGTTAATTTCATTATAAAATGGAACTTATATATATTTACCATCAATAAGAAGATTT
Organism: Myrrha octodecimguttata; assembly: GCA_958510865.1. Classification (NCBI taxonomy): domain Eukaryota; kingdom Metazoa; phylum Arthropoda; class Insecta; order Coleoptera; family Coccinellidae; genus Myrrha; species Myrrha octodecimguttata. The sequence goes on along the minus strand of OY294065.1, from coordinate 30,201,458 downwards.
TTAGATAGATCAGTTTTGATATCTTGAATATATAACTCTTGCTGTTTGTGTCCTATTCAGAGTGGGCGCAAGGAAGATATTTTGAGGAATAAGACAACACGGTTGAGTCTTAAAAGTAAAAAATTAACTATTATATAGAATTTCCAGCATTAATTCGTTTATAAATAGATCAAAAGCTTTCGCGAACGCTCAATGAAGAGAACCAGATTTTGAAAGTCCATATTCTACACCGGATTACTAGCTAAAGGGTTCATGAAAATCAGGGAAATAGGAGAAGGTGGTCCAAGAAACTGTTCTGTATTCTGAGATAGTTCTGAGATAAAAAACGTCATACCCTACAAAAATTTTTCTATTTCTTCATCGAAGTAAAAATGCCTTTCCCTTTCAGCTTTCATATACAATTTCACACGATTTCCTCATCCATATGAAATACTGAACATACCGCATAGTATACAGACAACTATCGTCGAATTCCGAGAGCTTATGAAGATTTTTCGATAAGTTTCTGAATTTCTTATACCTAGGTAAGCTCAAAGAGATAATTCTGGAGGAAACTGATTGACAACGATGGATATACAAACGTTTTATGAGAACTCCTTCAAAAACTCCGCTGAAATTTCTAGAAGAACAGATTTCATTCGGAGTGCTTCAGAATCATAGAACATTTTTTTCCCTGCTTCATTTTTTAACTCCTGAGAATAATATCCCATATCTTTGTCATAATCATAGATGAATTATACGGAAATATCTACGCATATAATGACACAAAACTGAGAAATACATCAGACAACTTACGCGAAAAATATCAGTTTGAGATATTTACGTTGGTATTTCTATCGACTCGTGAAAGTTCGTGTTGAAATTCAGGAATAAATTTGAGACTAGGGGAGTTTTGGCAGTTTTATGATAGAACCCAAGATGAGATTTCTTCCATATTGGAATAAGTTCGATTATATACGCCTATAATCCATAAAATGGAGTACTGAATTTCTGAAAGATTCGTATAACTTCTGTGTAGGTAATTCATCGAAGAATTGTCTAGAAAATTAGTTTCAGTATGGTCTATGAGAGTAACTACAAGATTAACTCTCACATAATAGATTCACTTTCGTATACGTTCGTTTCAGATTTTCCAACTCAATTGATGTATGGCTTTCCACTGTAATCTCTTGGCGGTTGTCAAGTTTTCAACATAAAAGTTTATTTTCAATAATAAAATATAATAATATAAGTAAGATTTCACAGGGTTAGGACTCAAATGACTACAACTATTTTCAAAACAAAGTCGACGTTTCGTCGATATATTTCTACGTTCCCAAGACTAAAACATAAGCAATAAATAAGATGAATGGAACTTTCTTCACAAACAGAAATCATTGTGTCTTACCTATTTCTTTTAACAGTTGTCTACATCTAACATTGATCCGGGCATAATGTGTATGTGGAGATCACTTTGTCTCATAAAAATAAAATTGTCAAAAATTAAAATAATTCCTTAGATGTAAATGACAAATATAAACAGACGTAATAAGGAATACGATTAAAGAAACAGGCCATACATATGCGACGAACATAGACAATATTCAATCACGACATGAACGATCTAGCTTATATATATATTCTTTTGAGATTAGCAGTATATTTTTTTATATCAAACAATTTGTGTCATAACAGTATTAGCAGAGGAAATGTGAACGAGGTACCATACATTTTTACGTATGATACAAGAGCACATATAAAAACCTCAGGAAAAACTATGTCTCCCCGTATAAGTGTAATGAAATTGTTGTTTTTTATTGAAGGGCTTCTTTTTCATCGACGAAATTTCTTCTTTCCTATGCGATGCAGGTTGAAATCTTGGAATCACACATGAAAAAAGAAGGAGACGAAAAACTAATATGAACTAGTAAATGATTAAGTACTCATTAAATTGATTTGAAGTTCACGATACATCTCTTAAAAGAATCAGACACCGAATAAATTGCCTCGAAACCACGAACAAATTTATATATTGGACAACTATTAACAAAATGTTCTATTGTTTCCTCTTCTTCTCCGCACTCGCACCTTGGACTTTCGACCGAATTCCATTTGAAGAGGAAACTATTACAGCGACCATGAACGGTTCTAAGTCGATTCAAAATGCACCAAATTTTCCTAGGAAGATTGAAACCATGAACTTTTTCTGAAGGATCGCTGATCAAACCTTTGTTGAAAACATTACACGAATTCCATTCCGAACGCCAAACTTCTTTGTCACTTTTATTGGTGTGAAGAAAATCGTTAATCCATAAAGGTTTACGAGATTTCAATATAGCAATTTTAGAATCCGGAATATAAGACATGATTGGGAATAAATTCGGAAAGGAACGATATTTATCCCGAGACTTTATCACTGCAACCTGTCTACGAATATGGGTACAATATTTGAGAGAACTGGTAACCACTGTAAAGGTGTAGATCTTATGGTCCCACTAATGATTCTCACAGCAACATTAAGCTGTACATCTATTTTACTAACATGAGCGCTATTAAACCAAACCGAACAACAATATTCAGCAGCAGAAAAAACCAAAGCTAAAGCTGCGGTACGAAGAGTTGTAGCTTATATAATTATGGGAGGACGTGAAACAGAAACTAATAATATAATAATAATATTGCGAAATTCGAGCTATTTGTAGAGGGCAGTTTCTAGAAGAAATGTTGCCTGATGAATATTCATTAGGCAGCGATAATATTCTCGAAATAATGTAAACGATCAACGGAGGAAATGTTATATTTCTGAGTCATCTTTTGCATCGAGGGAGTTTTCGGTAAATAATATTTTTTCTTTAATTTTAATGGTTGTTTCTCAGTTATTGGAAGTGAAAATCTAAAAGAAACCTGAGAAATAACATTTGGTCTTATCGAAATGAGCTCAATTTAAAAAACTCATCGACATGTCCAAGCATATTTCCAACAACAAAAACTGCCATTGATTCATTGAATCTATTCCAGGCTGGTGACTTGCAGAAATCAATAATGAACTAGGGGTGAATTTTTTCACCCATGAAGGAAATTCGTTTGAACTCCCACGACAAAATCATTCCCAATGACACCTGACCCATAGCCTAAAATTGTCCCGCTACATGTCCGCATGGTGAAACAGATTGTTTCGATTATTTTTCAGGCATGTTCGACCAATGGAAATCACATGATAGATTGGGATAATAAAAAGACACTGATGACGAAACCAGATAATCCTCGGATAGTGGGAGTGAAAATAAAGGAAAAAATCTGTTTCGTCAGGATTGAAATAGTATTTTTTCAGTTATTTCGGAAAAAATATCAATATCTTGTGGAAACCACGAAATTTTACGTATTTTTTTACCATATCTTCAAAAGTTATGATCGTATCGAACTAAAACTCAGTACACTGCTTTGGAATATAAAGCTCAAGGTACGACCTAATTTTTTCCAAATATAATGTATAGTTACCTAGAAAAAAAACTTTTCGAAAAAAACTTTTGAAAAAAATTTTTCAAAATTTACTGATAGCATGACATCAACAAAATTCTGCAGAAAGATGCAAGTTTTAATGCTCGAATTAACTGCCAAATTTCTATCCAATCGCTCCAGAAGTTCTTGAAATATAAGGGAAATAACCACGAAACTTCAAATGTCTATAACTCAGAAATCATTCGACAGATTTTGCCCATTAACGAACGCAACCTTCGCATTTTGGAATACAACCAACCTTAAAATTTTCAAGTCGATAGATTTCTTCGAACACTCGTAGAAGTGCGTACGGACAGAATCGATTTTGACACCGGATTCTTCATCAGTGTTCGAGACGATTTTCGACTTCAAATTAGAAAATTACAGACATTTGGACAGAACGATAACACGCTGTTCCACTAGAATATGCGCGCAAAAACCCGAAAATGTATGTAAAATCCTTCCAAACTATCCTTAAATCGGTATAAGGTTGTTTGGAGCGTTTGAGACAATGAAGGCAATGGCACGTTCAATTTATCTCTTCATTTTATGGCATAAAAGGTAACATATTCATTTACTCTCTTCAATGTTCAATTATTCAGAAGGAATTCAGCCCAAAGGGTTCAACCTCAGGCGCATTTGGCAGCAGACAAATTCATCCAAATAGCTTCCTTCTTCGGAACAAAGGATTTCAAGTGTAAAGAATTCAAGAAGAATAATAATTAGGAAACATGTCTACTCTGCTTAAATGTGAAGTTTTCATATTCGGTTAATCAGGAATTCCAGGCCAACCACGAACGTATTTTTATTTTCGTTTTTCATAACTTGCACATTGACCGAACGCGAAGAAATCCAGAAGCAGTTCAGGGTCAGGTTTCTGCAGCTCAGGGTCGCATATGAATTAGCGTTTTAAATTTGCCTTCATGTCTGTCATTTTTGGATTCTCAGCTGAAAATAGTCTTGAACGACAAATGGATGAATGTCATGTGCGTCGCTCTTTTCTCTGCACATACAGCTGGTCCTGACGAGATCCCAAGTTTTATAGTCAAGGACTGTATTCGTGTGTTCGCCGACCCATTGTGTCATATTTTTAATCAAGTCATTAAGACAAATATATATCCGAAAGTTTGGAAGATTGCCAAAATTGTACCTGTTTTGAAAAGGGGGATCCAGTACTTATCAGCAATTACAGACCGTTTTCTATTCTTTCTAATTTCTCCAAGCTGCTTGAGATTGTTTTGTTTAATTCCATATATCCGTATGTTAAAAATAGAGTTCGGATGGAGCAGCATGGTTTTATGTCTCGGAGATATTGCATGTCTAACCTTGTTACCTTTTCCGAATTTGTACTGAAAAGTTTGGATGATGCCACACAGGTGGACGTTGTATACAAAGATTTCACGAAAGCTTTTGATCGAATACATCATGAGATCTTGTTGAGAAAGTTGAAAACCAAATGGAGCTTTTCAGACGGCCTGGTATCCTTGATTAGATCTTATTTGTTCGATAGACGTCAATTTGTTTACTTCGAGGGACACTCTTCTTTTGAATTTGTGGCGGGATCTGGTGTACCACAGGGCTCTAATTTGGGGCCAATTCTCTTTCTCCTATTCGTTGATGATCTGATGGACTCCATTGATACTCTTAAACTTATGTATGCCGATGATTTGAAAATATTTCTTAAAATAATGACCTTTAATGATTGTATCAACTTACAGATGGGTCTGAATGCCATTTCAGAGTGGTGTGCAGTGAACAAATTGAATTTGAATGTTGAGAAGTGTAATGTGGTTACATATACTGGGAAGATCCATACTATATACTTTGAGTATACTATTGGTCACTCTATCTTGAAAGGGGTTGATGAGATTAGGGATCTGGGCATTACGTTCGACCAGCGTTTAACCTTCGTCACTCATATAAATTCTAATACTTGATTGTCTCAGTCTTTACTTGTCGGAAATTCATCTTGATGATTAAAAAGTAAAATAACTTATTTCCGCTTTATATATTTATTTTCACAACAATTGTTTCGTCATGATAACATGACTTCATCAGGTGAGTATGGTAACCATACTCACCTGATGAAGTCATGTTATCATGACGAAACAATTGTTGTGAAAATAAATATATAAAGCGGAAATAAGTTATTTTACTTTTTAATCATCATATAAATTCTGCCTTATCTTCTGCATTCAAAGTTTATGGTTTTATTGTACGCAATGCCAGATGTTTCGTGAATACTGGTACACTTCTGAGATTGTTTGACTCGTTAGTAAAAAGCAGAATGATTTTTGGCTGTATTATTTGGCACCCCATCTATAACATCCACCGTCGCCAGTTAGAATCAGTGCAGCGAAAATTTCTAAAATATTTGGTTTGGAGGGAAGATGGTGTTTACCCGGTGAGAGGCTTCGATCAGATCCATTTGTAGAGTAGGTTTGGGGTCAGATCACTTGAAACCAGCATTAAGTTGATGTCCCTAAAATTTCTTTACAACCTTCTGCGTGGTAACATGGATTGTCCTGATCTTCTTGCATCTGTTGATTTTCTGGTCCCAAGGTTGAATTCAGGATCCAGTCAAATATTCTATTTGAGTACTCCCAGAACGAATTCACTTATTCAGTCACCTATAAGGCATATGTGTTCTTTGTTCAACGGGGTTTCGGGATATTGCGATATAAATAATGATAATTTTGCTTTGATTAGTAGAATGTTCTTGGAGTTGTTACTTGATTGAAATGAGCTGCAATGATTGGTTTTAAAGGAAGAAAATATTTTGTGTTCAAAGTTGGATGTTTTTGTTGCTTTTACTTCGTTATGCTTGATGATTTCATCTTTATTTTGTATCAACTTGAGATTTTCTTTTTTTGTCACTCATTCAATATTTGATATAAGTTGTAAGATTTTCTGTAACTGGGTGTATACCTGTAGAAAATAAAGAACCTTATTATTATTATTATTATTATAGTTTTATTTCTCCACAATTACAAAAAAAAATATCCAATCGAATCGCAATATAGCATTAAGTTGTTTAGTACACAATTCCGTTTGGAATTAGCTTCGATATTGAACAAACGTACGTGAATGGTCCTGACATAGCATACCTTAAAAATTCGAACACCCGAATTTCGTATCCATCGCTATGAAACCTGCTCTGTTTTATCCCGCGAAATACAACTATCGATATTACACTGACGGTATAGACTTCACGTTCTTTTTTGTAGAGTGGGAAGCACACACAGAGATATCATGAAAATTTAACCGTGCAAGAGGAGCGAATCGAAACATCTTCTGAAACGGCACCTGAAATTGAAACAAAATGTGTATTCAAATCGGCGCCAAATTTCCTCAAACAATAAAACGAAACGAGTCTGGTTATTTGTCATTCATAGGATCGTGTTTGATGGTGAGGACGTATGGATTCTGCCGGAAATCATCAATATTTGATTTGTTCGGCCTCGAGATTATTCATGAATATTCTTGTAATTTTTGGTCACATTAAAATTATTTCGCATTTCGACAGAAGGACTTAAATTATCGATTGAAGTATATTTTGGGAGATTTTTGCATTATTATCCAGGGCTCCAGCAATATATTCATTTTGTGCGACGATATACATAATTTTTGTTCCCATATATTTATTTTCTACTGTATCAAAATTCACTTTTATACGATTATAATTTTTGAAGATATCGGAGGAAAATATATCAAATCCCGTGGCTTTTATTTCGTATCTATTGTATTTATGAAACTTGGAAACTAGTTCGGAAATGCTGATGCACATTTCACTGCAAATTTTGTTTTGAACGTGTCTTCAAAAAATATTCTATATCCTCAGGAAATACTGCCTAAACCTTCAGGCTGTAAATTTCAAATCAAGCACTGAATTTCGATTCGCTCTTGTGATTCTGGACTAGTTTCAAAATGCTGATGGACATCTTTGTGATCGTGTTATCATAACAATTTGAAAAGAAGACCGAATTTTGCGGTCAAATATTCCGTATTCTTGGATATTCTGGAAAACTGCAAAGAAACTATCAAGGGTGGGATATAGTGATCCATTCTGATAGTCAAGCTGCTATCAAAGCACTGAACTCCTATGTCATCGACTCAAACCTGATATGGGAGTGCCGAAGGAAACTCAACGAAGTAGGCAAGAACAACAAGGTCTCCTTTGTCTGAGTTCCTGTGTACTCAGGAATCAAAGGAAATGATGCTAACACACTAGCCAAAAAGGAAGCCCGAAAGCCACTGACTGGCCCAAAACCTTTCTGTGGTGAATCCACAGGGAAGGAAGAAATTAAAAGAGAAGCACTCTGGAGGAATCTTCCAGAATTGATAATTGCAAAAAGATCCCTAGGAACTTTAAAACTGAAAGGTCCAAAAATCATCTGTATCTAAGTAAGAACAAGTTATGCCCCCCACTGGCTTCCTCTCAGGACACTGTCGCCTAAGGAGGCATATGGTGAGAATGGGCTTATCAGAAACTGACCAGTTCAGATTCTGTGGGGAAGAGGAGAAAACTCCTGTTCATCTGACTTCAGAATGCCTCACCATTGTAAGCCTGCGCAAGAAATGTCTCGGACATGAGAATTAGCGAAGGAATAAGAACTCCGTTTCTTTGAAGCCCTCACAGATATTGGAGTTCATTAGAGCTATAGAGCTAGAGGGCGAGCTGTAGGTAGCGCCGATCGAATATTGACCTCAAGAAATTCTGCACGAACCATCAGGCTGTCATTTTCAATCAAGAACTGGAGTTCAATTCGATATAATCTGTATTTTCAGAAATATTAAGAAATTGAAATTTTTAATGAGTATATCTGCGGTACCATTGGGTGGATTTTACCCATTCATTAAGTCGGCCTTCGCGATTGAGGTCCAAACCTACTCCATGGATATCGTTTTTCTAAGTTGTTCCTTTCGGAAGTGATTGTTTTTATGCTCGGCCTTGAGGGTTATCGTAAACACAATAATTTCCGAAAGAAACGACTTAGGAACTCGATATTTGTATAGTAGGTTTGAAACTTAATTACGAAGGTCGAGTAAGTACATGTGCAAACTACCTCCGCTGAAATCATTTCTGCATTGAGTTTACTGGAGTTTATGTTAAAGAACTAGAATTATAAGGTTTGTAATTCATTTTGAAATGTTTCGACATTGAACCTGTGTGGAATTGAAGCTACTCTGAATTCACACTTTTCCATCCATATTATGGAAGATTTTTTTCATTTTTTTCTGATAAATGGCTGAGTTGAGCGTGAACAATCTGCGTTGATGTAAGGTGAAATTTGCCCAAGTTGATATTTGCATAACTTGGTGGAAATTATCATGTTTCTATTGGAGCATACAAAATTGCAGAGGCAGTCATTAAGGCGATAGAAAAATTATGAATTCAGATGTTTTCCCAGTCATGTTTTCTTCCCCTTCTCAACGCTTATATATCTTTTATGAGTGAATTACAACCTTGAAATTTTCATCAAGTGAAAGTGAGCTGCATACGATTCTTATTTTACGCCGAGTAGAAGGCCAAACTAATGGCTTTTAATAAAAGACCGTGACTATAAAACTCCTGATTTATTATTAGTTTGGACGATTACACCTAACTAATTTTCGCCGAAATTTAAAATATTGGGAGGACGTATAATTAAAACATTCTTCATCATTAAGTTTTCACGAATTTCTTCATTAAAATGGAATATGTTGCAGCTATAACATTTTTTGAAATTAAGAAATTTTTCTTTGTTCATTAGTCCTTTTCTCCATTTCTCAACATTTATTATTGTCACCATTTTCATCTCTTCCGGTATTATCTGGGAAAATTATCCTTTTCATGGGAAAACCTTGAACTCTGGCAATTTCATGACGGTTGGCTCAGCATGTTTAAAAAATATGCATCAAAGAATATTATGGGAGGAGCTTGAATTTTTCTGGATACGCTTTGTGAGGGTTTTTTCTTGTGAAACAGAAGTAGAGACGTGCAGTAGGAAGCTTTTGGGCGCATGTTCAAATTGGTTGCCAAGGCGGTATTCCTCGAGTAATTTAGGGAGTTATAAGAATAATAGGGAAAAAACTATGAAAATTGACATATATATTTGTATATAATAATATATTTCTCAATAATTTTCGATAAAATAAAAAATTCAAAATTTTTTGTCAGGAACAATTATTCGAAAAAATCTTTTCAATCAAATATATAGATGTAATGAACTGGATTCATCAATTTAAACACTTTTTCCTTCAGTATTTGGTGTCAAACAAAATTCTGAGATCCTGAAAACGCAGATTCCGCTCAAAGGGAAATTTTCGAATCCCACTTTTTTATCCCAAATTCTTTCCGAAATAGTCAAATAATTCTGTCGCAAATTTGGCGATTTAATTAAATTTTTATAGTCATTTTGAGTTTTTGCTTCCAATTTCTGGAAAAAAAACTATTGAGAATTGAATAAAATTGTTATTTGGAGGAATTGAATATGAGAGTTGACTCCTTGAGTTGTTTTTGGTTATCAGGCTCCGTCAATTTCTTCGTATTGTTCTACTCTATGGTTTTCGTTGCTTGATCGTACATGTTCTGTTTTTTGATCTTTATATGATTCATTCCTTTGTTTTGTTTTTCTTTTCCTAACTTTTATCTTCGGTGACGTTTTTTCTATAACACCATATGTAAAAAGTATAGTTTATATATTTCATCACATTTTTGTGGATTCAGCGATTCAAATTATTTTTCAAGGGCAGTGTCTAAAAATAATGTTGCCTTATTAACACAACGGAATATGGTATAGATCAATGCAATGAACATTAACGTTTTAGGATTAATATCTGATTCCTTCAGCACACGATTAAGAAGAAATTTTCTATAACCAATGAAAGTGTAAAAGATAACATAATGTCATGTTAAACTTGAAACCGATTCTTCTGATTCCCATTGAGAGGAATTTCTTTCAATTAATTGTATTGATCCTTTGTTGCTGCTCTTAATTTGTATTTTATCATCCATTTCCTCAACGATTTTTTTTTGACTGATCCATTTAATTTTATTATTTTCGGGTAGATGGAGTTCATCAGTTTTCAATAATTTTTTAAACCTTTTGGAACTGTCAACCTCTTACGTGAACATGATGTTTTTTTGTGGTTAACTGTTAATTTCTCCCAAGTAAGTTATGAAAAAATTTTAAGAAGACCAATACTCCCATTGAATATTCAAATTCTGCAAACTGTATGTCTTTATGTGAAATTTGCTACAAGAAAATGTTCTCTCTCTTGATTTTTTTCACTCAATCCGATTATTCTCAGTTTTATTGATCCATCGAAGATCAAAAAGTATGTTTTTTAGATGTGAAGAGGTCTGTATTGCACAGGTGTGTAACCATGGGATTCAGGTCGTCATCACATCTTTTCATGCATTTTAAACAGTTCAGATACGACTGAATACGGTTCAAATGGAATGAAAGCCATTCATCGAAGATTCTAGCTTACTGGACCACCGATAGAGGAATGAATGCATTCAGAACACTCGTTTCTGCTTCCATTATACTAATCGGTTTGCTAACTATCTTTATTATTTTATCTCCTACCGATAAAGGTGAACCAAATGTTTCGAATGCACTGTGCTTCATCGTTTTTTTTTCTGAAGGCAAGTTATTGAAACCGGGAACTTCAAATTAACCCGAATCAACTAGCAATAATGGGATTGCTTTGATTCAAATTTCTATTAGCCCCCTACCAGTTTCAGCCCCACATTTCAGGCGATTCAAAATTGAATAGTCCAGATCAGTCCAATTCGATTCCGAGTTGGATTGCTTTGGAAAATTAGTAACGAAGTAGTTTTTCGTGCATATTTGTGGATGGTTTCATATTTTTCACCATGGAAATAAGCTGTTAGCATTTCAATGGTTTACAGGATTAGTGGAACTTTATTCTCCTCTAGTAATGTTCGAAGAAATATTTCCCTGGTAAATGCCTCTTCGAGGAATACCTCAGACACTTCCAGTGTGATTGTGATCCTTTCATTGTGATAATGATATTTTAATTATGATTTCGACAGTTCCATCGTGATAATGACACTTCTATTGGCACTGTGATGATGTAGTTCACTTCCATTATACCTTCGACTATTATTGCAACACTCTTATTGTTCTTGTGATACTTCTATTATAATTGTGACACTTTAATAGTGAGCGTGACACTTTCATTTTATGTGACACTTTAATTGTGGTCATGACAAACAGTTCAATTGAATCCCGTACGAATGAAGCCACAAGACACCTTCATTGTAATGTTGACTCTTTCATTGAGATTGTAACACACTCATTTTTATGCCACACTTTTATTGCACTCTTAACACTTTCATTGTACTCGGAATACTTCTATTATATTGTATTATTGTATTATGAAACTGACACTTTTATTGTGCTCGTGATACTTTAATTGTGACACTTTAAATGTGATTGGGACACTTTCATTGTTATCGTGACCAGTTACTTATGGTAGTGGCAATTCCCTTTTGATTTTGACACAATGTTTAGTTAATTATTGGTGAGAAAGTGTCATAGTGCTTGTGACACTTTCATCACTACTGTGATTACAGTACACATTGTGACTGTGACACTCTCATTGTGCTTGTTATGCTTCCATTGCGATAGTGTTGATGTCATTGTGCTTGTGGAACGTCAGATGTGATTGGGACACTTTCATTGCGATTGTTACACTTTCATTGTGCTTGGAATAATTTTATTGTGGAAGTAACACTTTCATTGTGCTCTCGATATTCTAATTGTGATTGTGACACGTCAATTGTGATTGGGACACTTTTATTGTGATTGGGACACTTTCATTGTTATCGTGACCAGTTACTTATGATAGTGGCAGTTCCCTCATGATTTTGGCACACTGTATAGTTGAATTCTTGATGAGAAACTTCCATCGTGACACTTTCTTAACTACTGTTACTGCAACACTCTCATTGTGATTGTGACACTTTCATTTTGCTTGTTATGCTCCTATTGCGATAGTGACAATGTCATTGTGCTTGTGTAACGTCAGTTGTGATTAGGATGCTTTCTTTATGATTGTGACAATTTAATTGTGATTATAGTATTTCCATTATGAATGTGATAGCTGAATTTATTCTACGCAACGAATGAGACAAAAAACTGAGAAATAAAAACACTTTTATTGTGCTTGGAATAATTTTATTGTGGAAGTAACACTTTCATTGTGCTCTCAATACTTTAATTGTGATTGTGACAATTCAGTTGTGATTGAGACTTTTTTATTGTGATTGGGACACTTTCATTGTTATCGCGACCAGTTACTCATGATAGTGGCAGTTCCCTCATGATTTTGACACACTGTATAGTTGAATTCTTGATGAGAAACTTCCATCGTGACACTTTCTTAACTACTGTTACTGCAACACTCTCATTGTGATTGTGACACTTTCATTTTGCTTGTTATGCTCCTATTGCGATAGTGACAATGTCATTGTGCTTGTGTAACGTCAGTTGTGATTAGGATGCTTTCTTTATGATTGTGACAATTTAATTGTGATTATAGTATTTCCAGTATGAATGTGATAGTTGAATTTATTCTACGCAACGAATGAAGCCGAGTAGTCATAGATGGAAGAAGAGGACAAAACGAAACACCTGAGAAATAAAAGGAGTTTGATGTTGAAACCAAATGAGCGAGTCCCTATAAATCGAATGTTGGCCTGGCTGAGCATACGATGTATTGTCGAAACGAGAAAAATATGTAGTGGAAATTAATGTTCCGAGCGAATATTGAAGGAGAGTCCCGTCTGGCGAAACAGGCACTGGCCTCTGCCTCGAACCGCGTTACAGGAAATCAATTTAACAACTTAGAGTGGAGATACCGTAAGCTGTATAAAAGGAATACGTTATTGCTGAAAGATAGACGACCGTGTTGATTGCGCTATCCGGCACTTGGTCGCATTCCTTCGTCCTGGGCGCATGCAAACGGAGACGATCTAATAACACCTCCATAAAAAGTTTCATCTGATAGGAGTTTTATTAGAGTCAGGGTGCGATGAATAACTTCGACTTAACAGTTTTTCCCTTTTCTGCATGCGGGCAAATTGGAAATGTATATCATTAGCTAGACGGACTAATGTAATTTGCATTTTAACTTTGACCAATGTGGAAAGAATTATTCTTCTCGGATTTAGAAGGGTTTTTCTGATAGGAAAGATAAGTCAGACAACAGGAAAAACGATTTCCTCACATCAGGAATTCAAAGAATGTCCATCCACGCATTGTTTGAATGATGATTATTATTTGGATTATCTCAAATTCTGTTCCGTTTTTCGTGATAATTCGAAGTATTCTATTCAGGGACTTCGTCACTATGAAATCTCTATTATAGCATGTGATGCTTCTTGTGAGATTAAACAAGCCTGGTCATAATAAACACGAGAGCTTCTTGAAAACTTGGAGACTTTATGTGTCGATTAAAGCCTATTTTGGGAGGATTTCGCATCATTTTTTAGATTTTTATGGGAAAATCAAAGAGTCCTCTTGCATTTTGTTAAATGGAGAGAGTAATTTTGCTCATTGTTCGGTAGAAATAGACCCTATTTGGCTGAATATACTTAAAAAGAGGTAGAATTGAAAAACTTTCAAACCAAATAAATCTGTGTTACTGTGTTTCTCAAAACTGTCAATTGGGCAAAAGTCTCGAATCGAAAGAAAATGATTCTTGAAATTTTCTTATTTGTCTGATGAAGGAGTCAGATTTGTACTCTGAAACGTCTCTTTCTTTATCGGTTGGATTGTTCCAGTATTGTTCATTAGGCAATCTGTCTTGCAAGAAACTGCCCTTGACAAATAGTTGACAAAATTCTGCATGGGTTTGCAGGTTCGAATCTGAACGCATCAGTTTTTCCCAAAACAGCGAAAAACTTATCTCAAAATAAGAAATAGTTATAACTACGGAACCTTTGGGTAGATTCTGTTGAACTCAAGTGAGATATTAAGGATCCAAATCTACCTTGAGAATTCAAGGATCTCGAAGTTCTCCTCTGAAAGTAGAGCTTTTGAAAAATTGAATTGAAGTCCAACTTATATCATTTTCGGCATTTTGAAAAGTACAAACATTTGGGTAGAATGATAACGCTTCTGTTCTCCAGAACAAGCAAGTAAAAAACAAAAAGTCTAGTTAGATTGTCGATGAGTTTCAGGAATGGTAATTACTTCATTGACTGTGAAGGAACATTCTCAAAAAAATTAGGATTTAACATTGGGCAAGATGATGACACGCCCTTCCTTACAACGAAGTCGGTGCTAAAACTTTTAACCATGATAAAAAAAGAAAAAAAATAATAGATAGATTGAATCTCATTGGAAAAGGAAGAGAATATGAGAAGAATTGAATGAAAAATAATTTAGAAGCAACCTGACGTCGAGAAATGTAGGGGGGAGAGTTTTTGAGAGTAAACCACAGCTTATCTCAACTTCCGGCAAAACTACAAAACCTATGAAAAAGTTGAACGGCAAAGTCGTAGGTGATAAAAAGATCTACAACTTTTCTATTCACACTTTTTTCATATTACGCCAAAATGTATGTGAAAAATCCGAATAACCAAGTTTATTTTTTTCATTTTGTTTTTCACGATATTTGGCGAAAACTTTTTTTTTTATTCAAAATATTCATTCGTTCACTTCATTTCGATTTAATAACGAAAAAGCATCATAGGTTTCCATCGGAAAGTCTCTCGTCAAAATATCCACTTTTTTGAAAAACTTAGTAGCCATTTTGTTCGTTGAAATATCTTCCTTCTGATCGTGTAAAAAAATGAATATTACTATGGTAAATATTAAATGAAACATCTACAATATTTCAGAAAAGTTTTGAAATCTTCTGTGAATTAGATACGTAGACGCCTATTCGTTGCTATTTCAAAATAATTAATATACCTGAGTGACCTAAGTGAAATTTTCGCCCATCAAAACATATTTTATATAGAAGTGTAAATGAAGCAAGGGGGGTCGTGGCCTTACTTACTGGTATTTTCAAGAAAATTTGATATAATAATGTATTTTTTTGACTCCATCAGAAAGAAGAAATTTCTACTAACAAAAAGCTCTCCAAATTTTTCATAAAAATAGATATTTTGTCATGCGATTTTTCGCTTGAAAATTAGGGTGCTTTTTCGATATTTACCAAGAATGAAGCGAACATATACATAATTTGAATCCAAAAGATTCCAGTGCATTCAGAACATAAAAAGGAAAGTTTTCACCCAATTTCGTGAAATTTTTTTTTTTGTGAACTCAGTTATTCGAATTTTTCACGTAGATTTTGAAGTTATGCCAAAGAAGTGCGAAAACCAATTATTACCTACAATCTTGCTGTTCAACTTTTTTCCATAGGATTTGTAGTTTTCCCGAAAATTGAGCTAAACCGTGTTTCACCCTTGCTTGCATTTTTATTATATTCTCTTAATTTTCTGATATGTTTCATCCTACTCTTATTTTTTTTTTCCGAAAATTATCGACCCTGGTCTAAACCTGTCAGGTTGTATTCAGAAAACCATCATGCTCAAATTGTTCACTTCACATCTACCCACGAGGTTCATAAATATTATTCATGTTGTTACGAGTTAAACAGTCATACTGTTTCCTGTCTATGAATTCTTGATTGGTCCAATTTGATAATTGAAGATGGTGAATGGTACCAACTCGACCATTAAATCCCTCTATTCCATGCGAATTAATTCCTCATATGGAAGGGACCATTTTGCAAACAATGATAGTGTGCTGTTGATGTGAAATATATCTATCAATTTATGCGACCCAGATGCTCACTTAGCTGCATCAGTGCATTCTGATTGAAAGCCATTCTTTTAGTTACTTCGCATCAATTGTGATTTTGAAAACGATGTTCGTGGTGTCAGTTACCATCGCGGTTAAAGCGCGACCATTTCCTGATTCCATTTATGGCTTGTCATTATTGTTTGGAATTCCTGTCAGATCTTACCCTGTAAAGTTCATGCCATTCTGGAATTCATGTTCCTTTAATAAACCATGCTAATTGTCGGTTCACGTTTGAGATTGGAAAGCATTCGAGCTTCTAGCAACTATTTTGTGCGCATGTTCTGGGGAACAGAGTGCCTTCGTTTGGTCCAAATATCTGTTATTTTAGAATGAGGTTTTTTCCTGAATTCGGGTTATTACTGCAAATACAAATTTGAACATAATTATTATGGGTTTGATTCATCATTTTCCCAAATTACCTTCAGAAAGTATTCAAAATCAGGTTTCAAAATTGTGGTTTGGGATTTGTGCATGCACGAAGTGACAACGTTGTTCAGTAGAATTGCTTTTTCTACTACAGAATAACGAAATATTTATTCCTATTCTGTGGTACACACGTGTTCTTCGTCAATACAACCAAACAATTTCCGTTTGCGATTTGTCAGTAATATGACAGTATGACAGTCTGTGCTTTTCTTTTTCTATTCCTTGGTCGTCGTCTTCTACTCTTACCAGATCGAAGTATAGCTATCTCTGTTTTCCTAAGCAAAGTAACACATTTGACGTCCTTTTCTTTCCAAGAAAGCTGAATTCAACGTTGCCATATCGTGCGCTCATGACAAATCCCTTTAAATGAAAATCCCCATATTTATTTTTCAGTTTTAGGTGATCAAACATTTTTTTCAAAACATAATATTGAAATTATTTGTTTGAAATGTGATGGTCTGAAGGTTTTTCATGAAAATAACTGCATTTTCGTTTAAAGGAAAAACCGCCATTATGAGCCGAAAATGATTCTAAACGACTAGACTGACTGATGACGAATTCGGTGTCAAAATCGAGTATGTCCGGCCGTCCAGCCGTCCGAGTGCATGAAAACAAGCGTACGGACAATTTAATCGATTTGAAAGTTTCAGGATAGGTTGAATCGGTCAGACGATTTTGAAGTTATAGCCATTTGAAGCTTTAATGTTATTTCCCTGATATTTGTAGAACTACTGAAGCGATTGTATTGAACCGGGCCGGTAGTTCCAGCATAAGGACTAGAAACTTTTCGCGAAATTTTGTTGAAATCGTGGGCTCGGTGAATTGAAAAAAATTTTTTCAAAACTTTTTCGGAAAAATTGTTTTTCTCGGGAACTATTCATTACATTGTGAAAAAATTCTGATAATACCCTGAGACCCATATTTCATCATCGAAGTTATTTACTGTATACCTGATTGAACAGATTGTGATCCTGAAGTCGAAAAGATCCGTCGAAATTTCGACTTCCCTACGAGAAAAGAAAAGAATCGAACTTTTTAGAATCCTTCAAAGTTTCCGAGTATCAAAAAAGAAATATAAGTTTAAAATCATTCCAGGCACCTCCACCAATTTGCCTCACGCAAGAAAATCTATCTGTTAGGTCTTTTCCACTACCGGCTCAATAATTGATTCTATCGAACAGATCAATCATTGATTTCTTGAGTTTCCTCCTAAGAAGACCTACACTAGCATGAATCTTTTTTCATTAAAGAAAAAAGGTATGACTTATTTCAGTCGCATAACCTAGATTAGTGTATATGAGCCTAATTCAGAGATGGTGGTGTAGGTGATATTTTATTTGCTCTGATGCAATTTTCGTTATCACCTGAACATTTGGTCAGGTTAGAGTCTGTAGGTGATTTTTGCATTAAATAAGTGAATATTCGGCTTAAAATATTCATTCAGAAATTCATTTTCTTGTAATTCAAGAATACGGCTTGGATCAAATTAAATCTAGAACTTGATTAAAAATTATTGCTTTAGAGTTCATGCCGATTTCCATACGGACCTTATGAAAAGAAGATCGCCAAATCCTCCCCTATATGAAAATATGTGTCATCGCAATGTATCCGATGCCATCTTGTTTGTTATTGTTATTCCATTGCCTTGAGAAAGGAACAACCAGTTCCGAAACGTTGGCACAATCATATTTGATTGTCGGCTTGTTATGTCCAAATTCCTGCAATATAAATATCTATCACTTTTGGAGTTGCGTATTCTTCAAGCCGTAATTGTTCATTTCGTATCAGCCATAACGAAAAACTTTCATTGATAACTGAATTCATCAAACGTTAGATGCGTTCAAACTATTCAGTTTGTCCAAAATGTGATGTAACTGTGGGATCTATATCAACGTACAAGTTTGAATAATTGTGCATCAATTTAGCCCGATCTCTGTCGAATAGGAGGGACATTCCGTCTGGTATTGCCCTATCGAACCCAACTCTATATTTCATGAATATAACCAACGCTAATGATGAAATGATTGACCGAGAGTCGCGATGGTCTGCAGTTGACAGCGATCATTTTCCTAGTGTTAATGAAGGTTTTTTTCTAGAGACACATGGAATCGCCTGCAGTTTATGGTTGAATAAGTTGCACTGATGATACACACTAAAGTGGCCGTGACAGCTTTACAGTTCAGTCATTTATAAGCCGCATGTCAATTGCCGCAGCATTCATAATTGTACGAGTGCAAACTCAAAAATTAACAGACTGATATTCGAGCCAAGATTTCGAATTAATATTCGATTAAATTCTACAGTTTCTGCAAAATGAGAACAAACTACAGGAGAGAATGCTGAACAACTACCGTCCACAACAATAATCGAAGGTCTCACAAGTTTCCATAATTTACAGTAGTAAATTGTCGGAACACAAAATTAATGGTAGATTTTTTCAGTCGATTGACTGATCTTTCATTTCCGAAAAGAACAACTCAGATATTTGTGGAGTAGGTTTGGACCTTAGTTAAGAAGGCTGAGTTCGTGAATGGGTAAAACCCACCCAATGATTCCGCAGATATACACATGCAAAATTTTAGTTTCCCAATAATTCCAAAAACAAAAAAGGAATCGAATTTTAATTCAATACTGGACTAAAAATGACAGCTTGAAGGTTCATTCAAAATATTGTGAGGATGATAGGATCAGAAGATCACATAATATGAAATATCTGAAGAAAAATTCGAAAAGTTTTTTTTTAAATGGTTTTGATGACACGATCATAAGAAATTTTGCACGACGTTGTTGTTTATCAGTAGTTTAAAGGCTAGGTTCAAAGTTCCATCATGATTGAATGAGTTTTTTCCAATTGATTTCAGAAATATCACGAAACTTCACATATTTTTCCCTGAAAACTCCAGAAATTATGATTGTATCGACATGAAATATGGTACACTGCTGTGGATGATAAAGGTTTGAGCAGATTTTTTGCGAAATTGTTTCCATTTTTTCGAAAAAAACTTCGAAATTCTCTTTTCAGATTCACTGACGAAACGATTCCTTTCTTCTTGATAAAATATAAAAATTTAATGGAGAAAGCACTTTACACACACTAGATTAAGACGAAGTTATTTTTTCTGGGTATAACAGTTTTTTTTTAACACCTATCCCCATCAGTGGTCTGTCAATTCAAATGTAGAATAATGTTCTTGTACTGAGATAATGCTGAAAGAATATTCAGGGTGTCGATTGCAATACCAGGCTTCTCATGTCACGACAGGGATGTTTTGAGAGGATATGCCAGAACAAGTAAATTTTTCCGATAAACTTCGGTCAATGTAGGACGAACATTTGAAAACAGACTGTTTTATTATTTGGCTAGTAATGGAAATCGTTTCGTGCATCTCTTTTAATGAGTGCACTAAGTATGAACACCCTGTAACTACTTCAAGGACTCAATAAAACTTTGCAGGCTATTTAAGGTATTCATGTCGAGTAGCAAGTAGTCTTTCATTCGAGATATAGCACTCCCTTTGTTCCCTATTGAGAATTTTGAGGTGACAACCATACACCGAGGGTTGAGGAGATTTTGGCTTCCAATTTTGCTCAAAATATGCCCCCCTTCGAATAAAGTTGACCTATTCCGGCATTTCCTCTCTAAACATCCCTGTCGTGACATAATTGTTCTAGCAAGGTTTCAAATTGTCACCCTGTATAGCATTGTTCCCTTCGAAAGAAGACCCAAAGATTTACCGCTATGTAGATCTACAATCTGTTATCTGTTGGCTCACTATTCAATGATTGATACTGAAGAGATAATGATTTTCAAAAGTGGTGTTCGAAATGCTGTGGTGAATTCTGAACAACAAGAGGAAGAAAAGGACAAATGGTACTATACAGAGCTTTCAATTCTTTTAGAAAACAGTAGAATTTGTACTTAGTGATTACGCTGGAGACTATTTCGTATTATCTCCCTTAGGGGCCGGTATTATAAAGCTTAACTGAAAGTAATCTTTAACTTTAACTGAAAATTAACTTTTGCTCAAAAATGTCGGAATTATAAAAGTCTCAGTTCTATCATAGACAAGAAATACTGTGATGATTTCTATGAAAAGGAGAATGAAATAATTTGTGATTCTGTAATAAATATAACCACCAATTTCTGGGTTGGAAAAGCTGGACTTTCGAAAAATACTCCCTTTCAAAATATGATAGGAATAAACAAATCCTTTATTGACAAATATTCGCACTATATATCAGGGAGCTTAATGGATTGTGGTTTCCATAAAAATATAATTACTGATTTGAGGGAGAGTTGCAATGATCGATTTTGAATTCTTATACTTTTTACAATATGGAAGGGGTGTTTGGGTATTTATTCGGTCACCTAATTAAAAAAACTACTTCCACTAATGAATATATTGGAAATGAAAGCTTAAAAGGAAAAACTTTGACAATAATGGGATACATTCAATTCAGGAATTATATAACAATTACAATAAAATTTGTCCAAATCCAATAAGGTACAGAATTTTTTACAAATACTTCACTCTTCACCAACGGGCAAGTACTTTCAACTGACACTGGGAGTGGTAATAATCTCAACACTAAATTTGCAAAAATTGTCATTCAATTAAAAATAGGGTAATGTTTTGTGTGGGTCAGGGTTATCGAGCCCTGATATCTAGAATTTGTAAAGCTTGGCCATTACTATAAGAAAAGTATCCATTGCAATTGTGATGATTTCCTTTCATCTTAAAAGTTGAATAATGTGTATAAATTATTATGCTTCATTACGCATTACAACTTTTATCTGTTATATAAGGCACCTAAAAGAATAAATGCCAATGATTTTTTTCATTTACATCTTATAATAGTTGAACAGAAAGAGTGACTGATATTTTCATTACAATAATATGCCATGAGGAACTCTCGAGATTGGATTATTACTCAAGTGAGGTTTATAGCAGGCATTTTGATGTAAATATATAATAAGTATGCAATTTTCCATGAGACATTTCTGATAATACAGCCAGTATAGTTGATTGGTGAAAACCCCTAAAATCTCCAGCAACTATCAAGAAAGAACAAGCTGCATAAACTCTGCGTGTAATCAACACATTTGCGTCACTAGCCTCACAGCACGATTTCTAAGAATATGTATTCGATTACAGGCGAGCAGAGTGTCCAGATAAGCAAAATCGGTTTTTGAATTCCGTTTCTTCTCATAAGTTCAAATGGTTCAGCCGATTTCTAAATATCCTTTCTCAACAATTATATTCAACAATTTTCATGGCATCATCGTCATAGTCAGTTAAAAGTTCTTCAAAAATGAAGTGAATATCACTCAACGAGGATCTTCAACAATATTCATGTCATATTCGTCATCGTGAATTAAAAGTCCTTTAAAAATGAAGTGAATATACAATATCTTGCTAACATGTTTCCGAAAAAATCATAACAACAAACAAATCGAAAAGACAGAAAATCTGTGGAAAAAAACGATTCAACTTTAACTATAATTGATACCCAAATCACCAGATAAAGATAACCCTGCAAATCTAACTTTAACTGGAAATAACTGCATAATTTTCAGTTAGAGATAAAGATAACTTTCAGTTAAGTTTCATAATACCGGCCCTTAGGGCCAATGGCACCGTTTTCGTCTTAAGCTTCAGTTAGTTAAACGACGATAAACTTATTAAGCTCTAGTTTAAATAATCGGCTTGCACCGAGGCTGAATGTAACTAGATTAAAGTTAATCTACAAATCTGGTTACTTTCTCATGAATTGGTACTTATGACTAGCTTCATGTTTATTTTAACCCTAATTGATGAAATATTTTAATTCAAAAGATGAAACTCATGTTATGGGTTCTACCATATTTCCATAAGATATGAAAAATCAAGATGCATCTATTGAAAAACCCACCGAAAAAATATATCTGACAGACTTTATAGCTTCCATAAAAATATTGCATGTAACTTTCCCGACTTGTTCATTATCATTATCATTAAGACTAGGGATCTCTTACTACAGACCTGTGCTCTTACTTCTGCATCAGGCTTTAAACATTATTCAAATTTATAGTTATATACTCAAGTAAACTTATATTTTGTAATATCATGAGATTTGAGCTTCTGCATGGAATTACAATCCTGACGTTTTTAAAATGAATAAATAAATAGTATTGATTTATCCGAAATAACTCTCGGATAAGGAACGGCTTACCTAAGGATAGACTTTCTATTGAATCATTTTGTTTATAATAAGTATATTATGAATTGAGTTAATAATATATAATCGAGGAGAATGATAGCACAGAGACAGCACATGCACAATGATAAAGTAGTATATGATAGCTTTCCACGTAATACATCACTTAATGAAATAGGACTGAAGAATCTTCATGAAACTATGCTTTTGCATTCCAAATATGTCTTCGATTTCATTCTGCTATTCACTCTTGGAAATAACTAAGCATATCATTGTAACTTTATCATTTCAAATAGTTGAAGGCTTCTAAGAAATACCATTGAGTTTACGAACTCAATGGAAATACTGGTGTTAATTCTTCATGCTTTAAAAGATACGAATCAATGCCTACTGATGTCATTATCTCTGTATATCATTTTTCATAAATATCATCTGAAATTCAATAACTTTTATTCAAAATTTGACTATCAAATCCATTAACTCGTATGAGTTCTTCATGAATGTCCAATGTAAACAAAAAAAAACGTAAACAAACTGGAGGTTACGTCCAGAAAAATGTCAAACTTGTGGGAAATCGCTCGAAAGTAGGGTTAGATTTCGAAGCTTACCATTAATCCTTCTTTTAAACCCCCAAGTTCCAGGGCTTAAATTTAACAGTAAGTTAAGGCCATTAAACGAGGATTTCGTGACGGTGCAAGATAATTTTTTACCTAAACCTTGGTTATGGTCTTAATCTATGGCTTTGTAATACGGTGCAAGTGGCCCTTAGTGATTGAGTAATTTTTGCACCCAAGTAGATCGATTCATTCAGTCCAATTTTTTCTTCAAAGATGATGTGAACGAATTGGAGGCATCCAGAACCTCAGAAACCTTCTGCCCGCACGAATGAAATTCATTTTTATCCGAGAACTCGAAACGTTATGATGAAACACTGGGTAAAATCTACGAGGAATATGTCCCTAATTCACGCGACTTTGCAGTCGTTGCGCCATATTGGCAACTTTTTGCCGGCTCTCTCTTATTCTTTGTCGAAGTGCCGCATGTTATCTATTACAGCTTATTTCTCGACCTCCACAAAGCACACACCCAGATGTGTACAAGCTGGCACTGCAATAGCCCGAAACGTTTTCAACGATATTGTATAGCGTGTAAGTACACACCGTAATGATATAAGATTCGACCACAGGACGAAAACCATCATATTATGAAATTGATCATGAGGAAACATTCATCTGGAATTTTCTGGAACTTCATTTTCCATACAGAAATGAATATGTGCCGCTTTCGAAAAGTTGTTCAAGGTGATACTTTGAAATACTGTCGAATGTGAGATATTCTTATTTGAATGGGGGTTTTTCCTGAATTTGGGTTTTTACTGCAAATGCAAATTTGAACATAATTACTATGGGTTTGATTCATCATTTTCCCAGATTACCTTCAGAAAGTATTCAAAATCAGGTTTTAAAATTGGGGTTTGGGATTTGTCATGCATGCACGAAGTGACAACGTTGTTTAGTAGAATTGCTTTTTCTGCTGTAGAATAACGAAACATTTATTCCTATTCTGTGGTACACAAGTGTTCTTTGTCAATACAACCAAACAATTTTCGCTTGCGATTTGTCAGTTATATGACAGTATGACAGTCTGTGCTCTTCTTTTTCTCTTTTTTTCTCTTCCTTGGTCGTTGTCTTCTACTCTAACGAGATCGAAGTATAGCTATCTCTGTTTTCCTAAGCAGAGTAACACATTTGACGTCCTTTCCTTTCCGAGAAAGCTGAATTCGACGTTGCCATATCGTGCACCCATGACGAATCCCTTTAAATGCAAATCCTCCTTTTTATTTTTCAGTTTTAGGTGATGAAAAATTTTTTCAAAAATATAATATTGCAATTATATGCTTGTAATGTGATGTTCTGAAGAATTTTCATGAAAATATCTGCATTTTCGTTTAAAGGAAAAACCCCTATTCCAATTCATTCATCATAAGGAAACAGGTACAAATAGAGGAAATTTATTGAGTATCGATTGAAGCTTATTTTGGGAATATTTTGCATCATTTTTCAGGTTTTCTCTGGGTTTTCACTCCCAATATCTGGAACAGAAACACTTAAATTAAATAAAATTGTTTATTTTATGAAAAAGGCCCTTGAGGATTGCAGGATCGAACTATTTGTCTAGGGCAGTTTCTTGAAAACAGATTACCTAATGAACCATACTGCAATGATATAAACGATGAACAAAGCGAATTGTGACGTTTCGAAGTACAAATCTGACTCTTTCATCAGACTAACGAAAAATTTTTCAGAATTTCATCACTCCGAAAAGGTTGGTAGTTCAATTCTTAAAAAATTTGGAACGACTTCATTATTTCTGCATCTGTACATGAAAGTGACGGTGGTTTTTGTGTGTGATAGTTCCTCAAATAATTCTTCCAATTTTCTGAAACAAACGATAGAAAAAGGTCCATACTTTTCTTCTGAGTATCGATTAAAGCTTATTTTGGGAAGATTTTGCATCATTTTTCAGGTTTACTCTGAGTTGAACTATTTTGGTCAATTACTTCTCTTTACAATCCAGAACAACGTTCTGAAAAGGAACAGTCTAACATCCGAAACAACTGAGATACAGGGTGTTTTTCTTCAAATGACAGCTATACTAACTCTCGAACCACTTGTCTGATTCGACTGATATTTGGGTCAATCACTTCTCTCTACAATCCAGAACAACGTTCTGAAAATGAACAGTCTAACATACGAAACAATTGAGATACAGGGTGTTTTTCTTCAAATGACAGCTATACTAACTCTCGAACCACTTGTCTGATTCGACTGATATTTGGGTCAATCACTTCTCTCTACAATCCAGAACAACGTTCTGAAAATGAAGAGTCTCACATCCGAAACAACTGAGATACAGGGTGTTTTTCTTCAAATGGCAACTATACTAACTCTTGAACCACTTGCCTTATTCGACTGAAATTTGGGTCAATCACTTCTCTTTACAATCCAGAACAACGTTCTGAAAATGAACAGTCTAACATACGAAACAACTGAGATACAGGGTGTTTTTCTTCAAATAAGTAATAGAAGCCAAAACATATAATTCCAAAAATTTTCATTCGAAAATAACTTTTTCGTCATCTTCAATTTATTTCGACCAAATATCTGAAAATAATATCTGAAACAGAAAGAGGGACAGTAAAACACCATGAAGCAGTAAATAATATTACCTACATCTGCTCTTTGACCGGGAGGGTCTTTCGACCAGGTTCGGTCCTCCAAGCGATGATCTTCAGGTTTGAGAAGAACGCTTAAGCCACTTATATTGGGTTATCATCTCTTTTGGATCCATGATTGATAATTTCAAACCAGAAATCTAATTAAAATATCTAGAATGAATTGAAAAACTTGTGACATGTATTATTTTAGGATGACGTCCTAGAATTATAATTGGATAGAACAGAAATATGGCCCACTGTTTTGAGTTCTGAGGTTCAAGGCTCAGCAGAATCATTTTTGAATCTGATGAATAGAATAAATGATAAGATTCCAACGAAATTCTAGGATGAGTTTCGCGTCCCTTCGTTTGAACTCACTGCCAAATTTCAATAATCGCCCGAGTTGTTCCTGAATTTCAGGGAAATAACCTCAAAATTTCAAATGACTTGTACTCCGATAAAGTTTGGCCGTATCAACAAAAATATCCGCCGCAATCTGATGCACGACCTATTCTGAACGTTTCAGTCGCTTGCTTATTTTCTTCATCAGTGAGTCCAACCTAGTCATTCAAGATCATTTTTCACTCAAAACTCGAAAACTTAAGACATTTGGGCAAAAAGCACGCCGTTCCCCAGAACATGCGCGGAAAAATGAAAGTGTACATCCTAAGTTGTCGGTTTTCAATGTTGCCAACTTCTTGCTATGATTTTTTTACATCCTTTATTCCTGAAATTCGCCATGTGAGTACGTAAATAGTAACGATCGACTTCAAAGAATGAAACACAATTTATCTGTAAATTCTGAACTGTTCGAAAAGTATTTCATAAGCTCCAAGCAAGAGATACGTATGAGTTTTTCGAATATATTGTTTTGTCTACGTGAATTTTCTACTACGGATATGATAAATTGTCTATTCGGATTCTCTTGGGAAGGTAAGAGCTCTCTTGAAGATTTTCATCGTAATGATTAATTTCAGTTCGGAAAATCATTCATATTTCCCATCATATGATAAATAATTCAGGGGGTGAACTGCAACTTTTGAAGGCGCTTTATGGGGAGAATATCAATCAATGAATCTATTGCGAAAAGTTTGATTACAAATATTTCACCGGCAGTTTGCTTTCACAGGTTTATGGACCTGAGCGAATGTGTTACATTGGATACATAACAGGACTGACATTAATTAGCTAGTATGATTTGAGTGGATAAATTTGATTCTCGATGGTCATATCGATGTCTTTTTACGAGAGGATTTTTCATTATTTTTCAGGTGTTTTCTGGGATCTTACGCTCAACATCTGAAACAAATCTACTAAAAATTAAATAAAATTTGTTTTTTTTTTCGAAAAACGACCTCGCGGATTGCAGGATTGAACTATTTGTCGGGGGCAGTGTCTATAGGAAAAATGTTGCCTGTACCTATTGGAATAATAAAAAATTTTCCAAGTCTCAAAAAAACGAGAATAATCGAAAGAAAATAATTCTGTAAATTTTCTCGTTTGTCTGATGAAGGAGCCAGATTAAGAGTCTGTAACGATACACTTCACTTTGTAGATCAATTGCAATGTTCTTATATTGTTTGTTTATGATGCAACTTTTTTCCTAGGAACTACCATAATAGAAATTGACACACACCGGGTGTCCCACGAATACCGTTGGTTAGAATATTTTTGGGAAGAAATCAAAATTCACGAATGCAGTTTGGGACTCAAGCTTCACTAGAGAGATAACTAAATATTAATTTTCTGAGATTCGTGGGACTTTCGGTTTTACCGGAAGTTTCTCAAATAGAAAGCCGCATATTTGGAGCTGAAAATAGATTCCCTATGAAATTCGCAGTTGAATCAATGTAACATTTTTGAGTTTGTGACAGAAATTTTTTTTTTATTGTGAAATTTCAATAAATGATTGAAAATGACGCTCTTTTGAAACATGGATATCTTTCAGGTTTCTCATTGGAAAATGTCGTTTTTGAGCTTCCGCGAGATGTAAAAATAATGCTTCTACGAAAGTGTAGTCGAAGTGGGCAATTTCGGAAACGTGTAAACTTTTTTTGTAAATTTTTATGTTTTTATGGGGTTTCACTCCCAATATCTGAAACAGAACTATTAAAATTAAATAAAATTGTTTTGATCATGAAAAACGCCCTTGTGGATTGCAGTATCAATTTATTTGTCAAGGCCAGTTTCTTGCAAAACAGATTGCCTGATGAACAATACAAACGATAAAGAAAGCGAACTGTGCCGTTCCAGAGTACAAATCTGAATTTTTCATCAGACAACTCAGAAAATTTCAAGAATTATTTTCTTTCAATTTTTATTATCGAATTGGAACTTTTGTCAAATTTGACAAAAGAAAGAATTTTCTTGGTAGAAATAGCCTAGTCGATATTTTCAGAGTAGTGGTTCAGCCAAAAAAAAAACAAAATAACTCGTACGTATTGTACGTAAGGAAATATTTATTCAAATTACATGTTCAAATTGAGAGCAATTTATTTATATTTTATTCCTCTAAATAACCATGATTTATTGTAAGGAAGCGAATAGTGCTAAATTTAAACATTTGATTAGAATAAATTTGTCCTCAAGTGAACTAAATACAATGTGAATAGCAAACAGATATTTTGTTTATTTGACTAAACCTCGGCTCTGAAAATATCAACATGGCCATTTCTGCGAAAAAATTGAAGCCCTTCAACATGAGGTATCATTTGACTCCTGTTGCTCATTCAAATTCTTAGGGTTGCTGCGCCCTCTCATGGGGGTTGCGTTTCCAAGCATCCACTGTACAGTAACATGTGACATGTGTCCTCGTATGAATATTATCGAACGTATTCATGTAAATTCACCTTGTCACCTTTTCATTGGGACACCCTGTATACACTCTTACATGACTTCACGTCAGTGATTCAAGTTGGTGGTTTTTATGGGAAAATTTACACTAATCGTTTTCCATCAAGCAGGCATATAATGTTGCGTCCAAAAGGGGCTATTTTATGATTCCCTCGAAGTTTTTCTAATACAAACAGACAACGGGAACTTTGCGGATTCTTAGGATGATACCAGCCCGCGATTACATTGATTCATGTCACCATTGTTGACCCCCGATATAACCAAAGACATGAGCTTGCATAATGCGAAACTATCAACATTCGTTTTATGTCGACTTCCTGCCAGAAGCCCTATTTTTGTAGGGAAATAGCGTTGTGCAGTTAGGAACATTACGATTTTCAACCAATATTATTGGACGTGGAATAACGATCATGTTAATCGACAGCGTTATGAATTCATTGTTGGGGACTTTGAATGAAACTATTGTGAATTCGTATGATTCAGTTGTAGAATATTAACAGTGCGTACGTCAGGCCTATTAGAATTCAATTACGTGGTTGTTCAATTTCGAATGAACTCTGGATATTCATCATTTTATCTATCCTGAAAATTATCATTTGTTAAGCCTGATGATCCTAGAAATATTTTTAAGGGAATATCAGACTGCGCGTGCGTGGAACAGCGTGCTATCTTTTTGTCCGAATTGTCTGCGATTTACAATTCCTGGAGTTGGTCATCGATGAAGAATTCGATGTCAGAGTCGATTTTATCTGATTAATGGACCAAACCTGCCAATTGGTTTTGGAGTTATACCTATTTGACTTTTTGAGGATATTGTAGGCCAGATAGCTAATAGATAATAGATAGTTAAGTTCGTTAATGGTTTAAATCTGTCGAATAGTTAAGGACTTAGGCCAACTTGAAATTTTGAGGTTAGTTCTTCGATATCTCATGAATCAATTTCAATAAAATTTAAACTATGTGCTTCTGAATTCAATTGTCAGAAAATTAAAAAAAAATGTTTATACGAACATTTTTCTATGGAAAGATCGATTAGAATTCAACGGATATTGGCACAAACCTCAGAGTCAGTATTAGTCAACAATGTTTCCAATTTTAATTCGATCTGATATGTACTAACGGAGATTAAGGAAAAAATATGCCAAAGTTCGTTGTCATTTGTAATTTTAACGATATTTCCGCAATATTTTAAGAAGTAAAAGAGCGATCAGATTGGAACTTCGAAGTCAATTGAAGAATACCAACGCACAACTAGGTGAAAAATTTTGTGTTGATCTAGTAGGTTGAATTTGAACAAGAGCGTGAAAGCTTCTGACCTCTTCTAAAATAGTAATATTTCTTGTTGTTGCTTAATTACTATTCCAGGTTTTTGATATTCGATTGTTCATTCTGTGATTTTCATTTATATGAATACAGTGCGCGTGAAAATTATTGAACAAATTCATTTTCTCAGAAGAAAGATTTTTGGCGACAAAATCCTGAAACAAGTCAATTCTTATTTCACTTTTACCAAATTTTTATGTATTTTGAAGGGTTTTTGTTGCACCCTGTGCCATCCCCATCAACCCTACGAATTTTTTGAATAGGAAAAGTGGGTCATGTGGTACTTCATTGACAAGGTTTTTGTATCTTCTTTACAGGTGTGCAGAAATTTTCAAGAAATTTTTTTTTTTGAAAAATTTGTTACTTCAAAGATGTTTTTGGTATGTGCACTTTGTCATGGCTCATTTACTTTGCACAACTTTCAACCCCTACGAACCCTTTACTGGAGAAAAAGAAATGGAGTGTTTATTTCGGCAAAATTTCAACTTCAGTAAAAACGTACTAATAACATACCCACTTAAGATCATAACTGAAGCGCAGTGTTTCACACATTCTAATTTTTCACGTGAGGGGGTTGAGAGGGGTTAAAAGTTGTGCATGAACAAAACTGCAATGGTCGGCTTTCATTCGGTGACAAATTTCATCAGGTACTGAAAACCTCCTTGAACTAATTAATTTTTCAAAAAAAATTTTTTTTCCTGGAAATTTCTGCACACCTGTGAAGAAGATATAAAGATCTTGCCAAAAATGAACCACATGACCTACTTTCCCTATTCAAAAAATTTAGAGGCTTGATGGGGATGGCACAGGGTGCAACAAAAATCCTTCAAAAATGCATATAAATTTTGTAAAAGTGAAACAACAATTGACCTGTTTCAGGATTTTGTTGCCAAATATTTTTCTTCTGAGAAAATGAATTTGGTTCCATAATTTTGACGCGCACTGTATACTTCCATTCGTACCCATCAGTAATTTTTTAATGGAAACTAAGCACAGTGGCCTGCTCCTACTATCAATCTCTTCAATCGGCAGCATTGAAGGGAATTGAAACATTTCAGCAATACACCTGGCTGTTTTATCAACAACTCTTCATTCAAGCAGCATTGGTCCCGAAACAAAAGGGTACTCTTTTCCTACTTCATGAATACCGTATTATCGAAGGTTTGTCAATCTATATATGGAGCATCAAATATAGACATGACGGCTACATCAATCGCTTGTACATTCGTTTGAAATACAGGATTCTAACCAGAGCATATACAGTTTATACATCACTCTAATTAGTAAATGGCGGCCTCAGCCATAAGATGATTAAAGCAATCACTCTGGCTACATGTAGCACCCTTGAGGGGAATGGTAAATATTGGTTTCAGATGCTGTATTTTTAATAGGTTAAATACTGATCCTTCAAACATTATTTGATGTGTACGTCAGGGAATTTGATACAGCTCATCACTTCCAAGCTACCGAAGATGACCATTCATTGAGGATTTTGGACAACCTACGCAGCCGAATTCAGAGTGTTTTGGCTCCAACAAACATAGCCCTCCCAAAGATGGCATATATTTATCGATTAATCTTGATGCTTCGGACCTAAATCTGGTACATAATTTCCGGTCATGTTCACTATTCTGATTGAGGGGTGTGTCGTCAAATTTCACTCATTCCTTCTCATTCAGTTACAGGTATACCCTAGGTTGTTCTGGAAAAGAGCCCTCCATTATTCAGCTTTAATGTCTGTTGTTATCGAAATTTTTCACCAAAACTGATCTCAAACGACTGGGTTGGACTCCCTGATGGATGTTCCAATTTGAAACTCTCAGGGAAGTTTGAGCATAAAAAAGGATTTACAGGTGAAATCCATCTCACAGTTTTAGAGTTATACCGTTTCTGAATTTTGACGTCGTTTCCTCATCATCTCCAAAAGTTACTTATGTGATCGGATTCGAACTTGGTTGGGAATGCCGACAGGCAAAATTTGTTCCCATGTCCTGTGTGTTTTTATTACTGAAAATAATTTTATACACCACTTTATTGTTTACAATGTTCATGTCAGCACCTTTATTCATTCACAATCAAATATTTCAGTCTTGAAAAAGGTCGAAACGTCGACGATTCATAAAGGATTCGTACGAATTGCCCAGTCGTTAAACATCAAATCTATTCTTTCCGATTAATTTAAGGACACATCATAAGCTATATTCTAATTTTCTTCATTCCCCCTTTGATTCCACCTAAAAGTTGCATGGACGTGTTCAGTGGAAACTAGAAGTGTCGAATAATTCTTTCAATGCATCCAAAAGCTAGAAATGTGAATCGAAAGAGAAAACTCTAACCGTATAAGTGTAGTGAAACTGGAATTTGTTCGAAGAATAAGTCAAGATATTTATAATGGAGGGCATCTTTCTCATTGGAACAGAATTTCTTCTTTCTTCCGAAATAAGATCGACAAAATTTTTTGAAATCATATCTGCAATAGAAGAACGGACAAAAAACCAGCAGGAAAAAGTAAATAAATAACCTACATTTGCTCTCTGACCGGGAGGGTCTTTCAACCAGGATCGGTATTCTCGTCAAGTGAATTTTCGAAGCGAATACGAATCCCTGAACTGATTACTACTGAAATGCGTAGGCGCATCGAATGTTCACTTGTCAAAAATACTAGCCCTAGTCTGGTCCTCCAATCGATGATTTTTCAGGTGTACGAAGAACACTAGAGGTCTGTCATTTTGGGAAGCAATCTCTTTCAGTTTCACAATTGGTTATTTCTCACTCAAAAGCTGATATATATCGGTAATAAATTGAAAAACGTGTGACATATATGAAAAATAATAAAAAGTGGTATGTACTCTGGATTATAGTACTCATTTCAACTCAGCATCTGTTTCTACATTTCATTCAACAAGCTTGAGGTATTCACTCCAAATCATAATGAACTTCATGCTCATTTCTATCATTCCAACCTCAATTCTACCTGAAAATTGCAATGACCTGTCCAGTGGACACTTGAAGTGTCGAACAGTTCTTTCAAAGCACCCAAAAGCTGGGAATTAGAACCGAAAGAAAACTCGGGATTTAAGAATACACTCTCTTATCTTTACTGAGTGGAAAGCAAATTTATCAAATGTTCCAACTCCAACCCTCCTCGGATAAAATAAGGTGAATAAAACCCAAGACACTGAAGTTGAAAATTTGCCTCGATTAAATCTAGAGAATTATTACATTTATCCCCATCTCCCCAAAGTCTCGGTCGGTTTTTAATTATCCTTTTATTGAGTTAAATCTGGAGAGTACTTACAAAAATTTCCACTATATTTTGAGTTGGTCTTGTATTCGGTTGCGCCGCTGTCTTGATCCGAGATATTTATGTGCCCTGAAATACATCAGCCGAAGAATGCTAGAATGTTTCATTGAAGTTAAAGATTTAGCTACTTCCTTCAGATTCGTTCCGCGAATGAGAAGCTTCAGTGGAATGCCATCAGCGCATCCGAGATCTTCGACCAGGAACTTTCAGTTTAAATTCAACATTCCACATTAATTAAATCCAGATATCAATTATTAACACGGGGGTAATTGAAATGCATTTCGGTGTCTACTTCTTCCATAAAATTTTCTCCCTGTCTTCCTCCAGTTCGTTTATACAGTCTGCGACCAGATTACATTAATCTCTCGATGTGGAGTCGGATATGTGATTCCTACTCTTCATTGCAATGAACATTAGACATTACTAGGAGATTGAGATCATTCCATGAGGCGCTGTAAGCGAAGAAGGTGTGTTTGCGATTATATATTTATTTTGAGTTAGTATATTTATTTACATAAAATACCATAAATATTCTTTTGAGAACGAGCATCACATTCTTTCTTATACCACAGTGTTAGCAGAGGACATGTGAACGCAATACCATACATTTTTACGTATGATACAAGAGCACAGATAAAAACCTCAGCAAAAATGTAACCCGTTTAAGCGTACTGGAACTGGGATTTGTTTGAAGAACTTGGATGTCATTTTTTTCATTGGAAAAATTTTTTTCAGCATTTTGAATTCATTTTGACAAAATATCTTGAAGTTACATCTAAAACAGGAACAGGAACAGAAAATCAACAGAAAGTTGTAAATATTACTACCAGCATTTGCTCTGTCACCGAGAGGGTCTGTCCACCAGTTCCGGTCCCACAAACGATGATATTTCAGATCCTCAGGTGAACGAAGAACGCTTCAGGTCCCTCATAGTCGGGGAGCATCTCTCATAGATCCACAATTGGTTAGTCTACACAAGAAACCTAATAAAATATCGGGAAAAAATTGAAAAAACTTGTGACATATTATTATGTCAGGAAAACATAATATAACACTTTATATCAAAGAATCTACAAGAATGATTGCATAGAACAAATGAAATTGACGTCCAAATCAATTTTAAACTACAGAGATCTCATGGCATCGAAGTATTCTTCTAAAGAGTAAACGCGGTGTCGTTCTGCAGGCTTGAGTGATTATTTTTCGAGTTTTTTTTTGTGGTATACTAATTAACTTGTGAGAATTCGCAATGTATTTAATTCTCTCATTTGTCACTCCATAACAATTCTTGTTTTCCCGAAAATTCTGGATTATAACAAACTGGCAACATTGCGAATTCTTACTTTTTTTCAACCATTGGCAGCATTGAACTTTTTCGAAAAAAAAAACAAACTCTGGCTTTCAAAAATCCGATGTATCAGACTTCTATCAGAAACCAAAACTGATAATATCTACTCCAAAATGAATTGTATAATTGGCATGCCCTGTTTTTTTTTCATTTGTCAATTATCCATTGCGGGCGCCTACGGTAAGATTTACAGAAGGTTTAAGATTATTCTGATGACAAAATACAACTCATTTCAATATTTTCTCTTTGAAAATTTCATGCTCCAGAAAATAATGAACTGATTAAAACTTGATAATTAATTAGAGAATACAAACGAGCAATTTTGAGGATCGTAGAATTTGGAAGAAATATTTCCAAAAATATTTATCGGAGAAATTATCCAACAGATTGCATTGATGTTTCGTGTAAACCTTAAGGTCGCTATTGCATAATCGAGAACAAGCTTTCTGCACGAGATGATGAAGTTATATACAGAGTTCTATCAAATGTAATTGTACAATAAAGAATTCCTCATTTAAGTGGCATAGATCGTTTTCATTGTACAATTGAATTTATGTAAATTCGAATTTAACACTTGTGCAACAGTTACCGCTAGATTGTACTCGCTTATCACTTATACAATGCATCCACACAACATCAATTTGTTTATCTGAACGTTTTTTTACGGTAATGTATGTGGTATAACTGCTTTCTGAATGAATACTACTAAACTAAATGTATATAATGTGGAACGGATTGAGCTTAAACTCGAAATAAAAATATTCAGACGACATTTCGACTTTTCTGGGCGAAATTCGCTAAATGGCGCTTACGAATCAACTACATAACATGATCTTTCGAAGATTGTGAGTTATTCCAAAAAATTCTCAAAATCGGCACATCAAGCGAACCAGCCTGAATCCTGCGCCATTTTGTAACTATAGAAAATCACTCTAATGCCTATGATCTTCACCAAATTCTTTGCAGCTCCATCTCAATCTATCTGTACTTACAAGGGAACCCATCACTGTTATTTATGTATGTCCTTCATCAGTTGGATTCTATGATACTCACGATTTAAATATGTAGGGTCTGTAGCTTTCGTGCGTTCGCCTGTGGTGCAGGAGATCCCAGGTTCAAAACCCTGCTGATATTCAATTTTTTTCGAATTTTTTCATCCTGAAATTCAAAATTAATTCGCGCTCATAATTCCAAATGAATTAAATCCCGATATCGATTATTTGCACGGAGCGATTGAAATCAATTCGGTGTCTACTTCTAGGATAGAATTTTCAACCTGTCTTCCCCCAGTTCGTTCATACTGTCTGTCTGTCTGTCTCGATAAGTAGTCGGATATTTTATTTCTACTCTTCATTGCAACAGACGTTTGAGCATTCAACATTACAAGAAAATTGAGGGAATTCGCATGTTCTGTTTTTTCTTCCAATTGGCGATTATCGATTCCAGGCGCATACTGAAAGGATTCAGAGGGTTCGAGATTAATCAAATCAATACACCCTTTATTTACATGTTGAATTTTGAGGGACATTCACGAAGAATTTGTCAAAAATCGATGCGAATAAAACAGATGGGCAACCAAAAAATACCTAATTTAAGCATTTACCACGTTGGGGGTTTCCAAATTAAACGGAAATTTTGAATGAAAAAATAATTTTCATTTCGGGAAAAACCAGAGGCTCACATTAAATTTCACTAGAATACCTGGTCTATATCGCATACAGACGTCACTGTATGGGACGCCAGAATATTTTCTGTAACGAAAAATGACTACTGAAGTTTGCGCCAAATTCCATTCAGAAACATCTTGAAATTTATATGAACCAACGATATTTTAAGAATATTTCACCATTATTCAGTTCAATAGATCATTGTTAGTTTGAAATGTTCTTGAGAAACAATTAAGAATCAGCGTCTTGTTCTCAGAAATATACAGGGTGGTCCGAATATAAAAGAATACTGAAAAATTTCCTTCATTCCTGACTCCTGATCAATGCTAGTTACGTAGATTTTCAAAAAAATTACTAAGAAATATAGCTGTAATAATGATTCTTCATGCATTGAGTATCGTGGCTTCATATCATATTATCCTCATGAAATTCGGTATGCACCTTCATGCTGCTATTTTTCGATAAAGTATTGGATTTTGATTCGATTCAATATCTATTTTTGGAAATTTCGTGAGGGTAATATGATTAGATCACCCAACGTGCGTTTGGTGGGGTCAATAGTGAAAAAGGAGATCGCTTTGGCAACGAATTTTTTTTTGGAATAACTCACAAAAATTAGAAAACCACTAAGGTGAAGTAAGCAGCTTTTGCGAATATGTTCAAATTCGTTGCCGAAGCGGTCCTATTGACCCCAGCAAACACACTTTTGGTGATATCTTATGAACATGTGAGCAAAAGCTGCTGTTTTCATGTCAATGCCTTTCTAGATTTTACTGCTAAATTTTATTCCCTACGAAAAATTAAATCAGAAAGTGTCTAGAATTTCTCAGCTACGAGGTACGAAACAAAGTAATAATGAAACAAGAATACAGCCGTGATAAAGTCAAACTGTAGATAAGAGCTATCGTAAGTACTGTGTAGAATCTTTCTGGGAAGAAGTTACAGACTCAGCACGCACAGTGGATCACACATTTTTACAGAGGCGTGCGGGAATTTCATCAAGTCTCTCCCCTATTTGTGGAGAACGGAAACTACAAGATATTCTGAAACTTATTCAGCTCACGTGAGTAATCACCTGAATTTGTTATCAACACTATTATCTGCAATAAGGTCTGGAGAACTGCAAAAACTTTCTTTTTCTTTTACGAACATGAGCTGCGAGGATGAAGCGGATATCCAGTGGCGTAACAGTTCTGGATTCGGATGCACAGATTTCAAAATTCGACAAAATCATCTATACATCTCCAGACATTTGAGATTTTATTTAGAATGAAATAATCTTTGGCTGCAAGAAAATTTGAGCATTCTAAGATCGATAGGGAAATATAGGCTCCGGTAACAGGTATCCATCAACCAACTGTGAATTTAAATTCAGCCATTTTTTATATTTTGCTTCAACGTCATGTAAGATACCAATTCTGATACACCATCAAAAACATAGGGCCAGCTTTCAAAAAAAAAAAAACTAGAAAGACTAAATATCGATTAGGTATAGAATTTGTGAATGGAAGAAATCCGCCCAGAAATTTTGTAGATAAGGAATTGAGATATTTAAAATTTTGCAGAAAAACAGATCTTTCCATATGGAATTTAGAACAGTTTGAAAAATGATGACTTAAAAGTTATGCTGAATTTAATAAGATTTGTTTAATGTTTTACCATTGTGTCTCAGTTTTTTTGGCAATATTCAAGAATGCAAAGCTTCAAAACTTTCGATTGAATTTTGACCTTCGAAAAACTCAACCCGAGCTCACCTCTTTTGAAAATATAAAGTCTCCAAGCTCTTTTCTCCGGGAGAAACACTGATCGCATGTGTTTTTCTAGAGATATTGAGAAACTTAACTTAAGGTCGTGGTCGTGAGATTTTTTTCAATACTTCAACAAAAACAAAAAGAAGTATGTATGTCATCAATACCAACACCAAAGATTAACAAAACAATTGGACTGAAGGTTATTACTTACCTGGCACCATTATTGTATAAAAAGGTACCACCCAACCTGAGGAAAAACACAAACATAGTTAATTTTAAGGGGCAGATCAAATTCTGGATGAAACTTGATTCACAAATAAATTGGAACAAGTTTTTCAACCGTTACCACAATATTTGAGAATTGAAATATCTGGGTTACACACTTTTGTTCAGTTGTTTGAAAGGATTGAATTTTTGTTTCTTGCTAGATATATGTCATATACACGATTAATTGGACAAATTGAGTTTCGAATATAGTGAAAAGCTCACGAACAACTTTTGTGAGAAAAATAGTTTTTTTTAGAATTACCAGATAGGACTGTTTGACTATTTAGAGAATCTTATATATTATTTTTTCTAAAGAAACATTATTATTTTTATATGCATTCGAACAGTGAAAATACTAGTAGGAGTAGTTTATCCCATGCTCAATTACAAACATTTGTAGATTTGGATGAGAGGATGAACCCTTTCTCTATTTAATTTGGAAACTCGATGCAAACCAGTGGGTTGTTTAACTTCCCTCTAATCCATTTATACTTTTTGCGTTTAACGCATGATTTGCCCGAACGTTTAATTTCGTATACCTACCTGCTCGATTTTAAATCATGTGGAAATTTCCTAAAAGT
Organism: Myrrha octodecimguttata; assembly: GCA_958510865.1. Lineage (NCBI taxonomy): Eukaryota > Metazoa > Arthropoda > Insecta > Coleoptera > Coccinellidae > Myrrha > Myrrha octodecimguttata. The sequence continues at coordinate 30,162,213 of OY294065.1, read as the reverse complement.
TGCTGGTTCTCGTGGAGGTTGGGAACGTTAACTCTTTATATAGTCTAAGACGTTCTTGTGAGATTTCATTTTTGGGACCTTGACTGGTTTTCTCCTGTTTAATTCGTTGGAGATATGTTTCGACCTCAGATGCCAAAAGTTAACGTATATTAGAGTGTTATTTTATATGCTTGTTCTAGAACACAAGAGCATTATCGTTTTGCCCAAATGTGTGAAATTTACGAATTTCGAGTCAGTCCGTTCTGCAGTAACCCTCGGAAGAACGTGCCTATAAACTTGAAATTTCCAAAAAGGATTTGTAGCTTCAAGAGCGAACAGTACCTCGAATTTAAAAGGGTGATATTTGCAGTAGCAGAGTATCAACAAGAAGATTCCTGTTGATTTTTGTGGCAGTCATATCACTAGAAAATCGACAGATATATATTTCCAAACTATTCCATTTCTTGCTATCAAAATTATGTATACACATAACCGCGTGAAATAAAATAAATGAGAAGTCAATCGTAATACAGACAGCACGCAAGAATGGTGTAATTTTAGTTTCGATAAAAGAAAAAGTTCCAACGATGCGGTAAGGGCCCAGACAGAGATTCTGAGGTGATTTCGTTCAATTTTCGTTTCGCCAGAAATATTTCTCCAAAATTTCAAAGAAATGACATTTGTTAGAAAAATTTGAAATTTCTCTAGATTCTGTGATTTCATATGACTTTCAGATGCTTCTTTTTCGACCACAGACCAACAAAAATTTACTCGCTCGTTTTTTGGTGGAAGCACGTCTTAATTCACAGAGAACTTCAATATCTCATAGTGTGAATTCTGATTCATCCATTTCATCCAAGATGCTCCTGTATGAATCTCTGAAACATAAAGTAGATATTTCGATTCATTCAGTTTACAATTCACGATTATACCAAACGTTATAACTCCCTTTAACAATCAGCAATGAAGCTCGATGTGACCGTCTAGTTTAAAAGAAAAAAAGCCAATCGCAATTCAGGCAGCAGGCTGTCATCAAGAATGGTGTAACACTAGTTTCGTTTTGTTTAACAACGATAAAGGAAAAAGTTCGAATGATGCGGAAGGGCCCCAGATAGAGATTCTGAGGTGATTTTGTTCAGGTTTTCGAAATATTTCTTCGAAATTTCAATGAAATAACATTTTTTAGGGAAATTTGAAATTTTTCTAGATTCTCTGATTTCATATGACTTTCAGATGCTTTTTGTTGGACCATAGGCAACAAAAAATTACTTGCTCGTTTTTCGGAAGCACGTCCTAATTCATGCCAGAGAATTTCAATATATCATACTGTGAATTCGGGTTCATCCATTTCATTCAAGATGCTCCCGTATGAATCTCTGAAACATAAAGTAAATATAACGATTCATTCAGTATACAATTCACGATTATACCTCACGTTATAACTCCCTTTAACAATCGGCATTGAAGCTCGATGTGACCGTCTAGTTTGAAAGAAAAAAAGCCAATCGCAATTCAGGCAGCAGGCTGTCATCAAGAATGGTGTAATACTAGTTTCGTTTTGTTTCACAACGATAAAGGAAAAAGTGCGAATAATGCGGAAGGGCCCCAGATAGAGATTCCGAGGTGTTTTCGTTCAAGTTTCGATTCTTCCGAAATATTTTTTCGAAATTTCAATGAAATAACATTTTTTAGGGAAATTTGAAATTTTTCTAGATTCTGTGATTTCATATGACTTTCAGATGCTTTTTGTTCGGCCACAGACCAACAAAATTACTTGCTCGTTTGTTCGGCGCACGTCTTAATTCACTGAGAACTTCAATATTTCATACCGTGAATTCGGATTCATCCGTTTCATTCAAGATGCTCCCATATGAATCTCTGAAACATAAAGTTAATATTTCGATTCATTCAGTATACAATTCACGATTATACCTCACGTTATAACTCCCTTTAACAATCGGCATTGAAGCTCGATGTGACCGTCTAGTTTGAAAGAAAAAAAGCCAATCGCAATTCAGGCAGCAGGCTGTCATCAAGAATGGTGTAATACTAGTTTCGTTTTGTTTCACAACGATAAAAGAAAAAGTTCGAATAATGCGAAAGGGGCCCAGACAGCGATTCGAAGGTGATTTCATTCAATTTCCTGGGCAATTTGCCATTTCATTCGACTCTGAAAAGTTCCTTTTTCATCGGCTCCGAACTAGGCGTTTGTTGTGTCTAATAAAACAGCAGTGAGGGCTGCCTGCCTAAGTAGTAAATGTGTTAGTTTAATCATCTTGTAGGTATTATTTCTTCTGTTGTTCAGGAAGTCAGTCTGCGTAGTGAGCCTCTCGGCATCCTCCTCACGACTCTCGGCGAGCACTTCCGGTCTGTGTTAAACTCAAGATTATTTCAGTTCATCCAAGAAACTTTGTATCATTTGGAAACGTGAATCAATCACTAGGTTTTCCCATTATTTTTGGAATACCAATAAGTTCTCTGTTAGTTCTTCCGGATTTTCTACCTTTCCTTTTAAAAAATCAGTCGGGTTTCTACACGACGATAGATTTTATATACGGAAATACACTGGATATCAATTGGAAAATTATGCTTGGAATTGTTCATTAGGAGTCAGTTTATTGGTTGAAGGTATGCTCGGACCGGTCGATTAGTATTTTGAATAGCGTTTTCACAATTAAAACCTAGAAAAGCACTGACGTGAAGTAGGCAGCTTTTCCGCGCTTGTTCATATTGATAAATGGCTACTTGGAAATTTCAATGAAATATGGAAACTTTAGAAAAAAAAATTTCTTTTAAAACTTTTCCAAGGATAATTCTTTTTATCGATACTATCAATCTTTCAACCCAGTTTCATTTCGATCAGATAAATATTTTTCGAGTTATTGAAAAATCAGAAGTTCAACTGGCTGTAACACAAAAACCATTCGGCAGATTTGGCCCATTACCGAACTCAACCGAGATATTTTGGATCGAAATCTAACCTGAAAATTTCAAGACTCTAGGGCTTTCCTTTCGGAAGTTACAGCACACACGGCCGGCCGGACGGAAATAAATTTGACCACAGAGTTCAACCCAATCGTTTGAGACCATTTTCGGCTCAAAATTCTTAAATAAAAGAAATCGTGACGAAATGATAACGCACTGTTCCCTAGAACAAGCAGTTTTCTGGGTATAGACTCCCCGATTCATGAAACTATAAGAAATTAGCATGAATAATGCAGATCGAGTTTACCTTAAGTCATTATAAGAATCCTCAATCATTATAGAATACTTAATTATTCCTTATTATTTCTACTCAAACGAACCGTTTTCGAGATATTCAACGGCTAATGTTATAAAATCAGATAAAAATTTGACAAATTTCCTTAGTTTCGTGGATCCGCCCCTGAGCTAGTAAGACTGTGAATTTAGCTACGCTCACCTTTACCCGTAACATAGAGTACACATGAATATTTATCTATTTCGCATAGACTAAATATTAGGTGTATGCTATTTCGTGGCCAGACCACAGACATATTCCATGTCTATGGACCAGGCTTGTCATAGAATTCTAGAGTTCAATTAATGTTTTTATTCTGGTTGAGTGATTTAATATAATTCATTTATAAATTTGATGAAAATTTAAATAACTATGGAATTTTCAATACAAGAATGGGCGAGATAAAAATTGTGTAGCATATCATGATGGAGACAACTGGATATTGCACGAATTTCAAGTGGAAGATTAGTTTTTTAATGGTCAAGTGAAGTGGAATATTTTTTCCACAAATTTACGGTACAGAGTACCGAATTTTAAGTGAGTAAATAAGTTTTCCCAATCATATTTCTTTGAATTTCAAGCAATGGATTGATTATTCTGCAATACAAATCACCGTAAGTGATATCTATGTTGAACTTGCAAACGTAGTGCAAGAGTGTATTAGCACATCGAGAAATATTTAAATGCTTATAACATTTTACCAGAGCCGAATCTGGAAAAATACTAAATGAAAAAAGTGTTTTATCTGATGAGAGAAATCTATGGTTAAAATTATTGTAAATAATCTTGATAGCCATAGCCGAAGGTATATTTTGGCAGCTTAAAAGCTATGGAAATTATACTTCTTTTTTCAATTCCATATAACCTATTACAGCTTCTGCTTCTTTTGATAATCCCATTGTTTAATGGATTAATTCTTATTTCTTAAGGTTATATTGTGTACCAAAGTTTGTATGAGCACCCCAAAGTTTTCGGGAATTTTCAGAAAAGTATGAGCGATTAATGAGGAACTGAACCTCATCTAAGCATTCTCAAAAAACAATTTTACCCCAGAACCTAACCAATCAACCTCGAAAACGCCCTGTAAATGGATGACCTTTCGGAATGTGTGACATCCACCTCAATTCAGGTTACCAATTCCCCAAGAGTCCACAGATGTATCTTGAAAAGTGGATGATGAAGTGGTGTTCCAGCACCTCATCTCGTTATAGGTTTTTTTGATGATTGAGTCTATTAACAGGTATATTATTTTTCATTAACACGTTGGCAAGGCCGAAAACGCAAACCCTTTTCGTTACTTTCAAGTTTGTTTTGTTTAATTCTGTAGGGTGAATTAAAGTTTGTTTTTCATTAACCTTTCATTCCTGGTGTCATCCTGTTGAAATAATTGTGATTAGCGGGACCGTCTGAATACAACTGCATGTTTGCTGTGAAATTAGTTAAAAATAATTCTATATACACGGTGTTTCTGAGACTTAAACGTGACCGATAATAAAATATAGGAATTACGAGTATCTATGGACCGACTTTGGAGCAGGCTGCATTTGTACTGCACATAAAGCAGGGATCATGGTCCTGAATTTCTGGAGTGGACGGAACGCTGATAAGTCGTTCTTGTATATTCTCCGGTTGATTTTCTGACTTTATTCTCGTTCCTTTTAGATTCTCCATCGAGAACTTACAGGATGACACGAACTCTTGTTTTTTCATTTTACTTTTTTAATGCGATTCTTCTGATATACGTCTCCATATCATTTTTCCTCAATGTCCAATTGTTTTGATTTTTTGTGAAAATGGCTGGACTTACTCATGAAGAACCCGATATCATATTCAATTCTGTCCGGCCGGTCTTTACCACGATTACTTCAGAGCGGGTGGAGCTAGTTGCACTTCGAAATATTCAGGGTCCGTTCTGAATAAAAATGTTATAGTTTGGTTCATAAGTGTGCAAAATCAGTCGAGCGGTTTCACTGTTGTACCCATTTGGAATTGGAAGAATATTTCCCCCATATATCGGGTGTACTAATACAATTAGATTGAAATTTCGTAGTGTGTTGTTGTATACTGACGCGCCAAATTTCGTGAGGATCGTGGAGTTATGAAATCGAACAAAAAAATTTTCAGGAAATTCCAAAATTTCGTTGGATTTTTTTCCTGAAAACTCTTCATCTCTTTCCATAAAATTTTTCGCAGAGTCTGGAGTCAACAAACAAAAATAGTGTAACAGTAATTTCAGCTCTGTACAATTTTTTATTTTTGGAAATATCGGAAAAGAAATATACAAAACTTTTTTGGAATTGCCTCATTATCAGTGTTATTATTTAATCCTCAAAAATTCTAACAGAACATTTTCCATCCCAGTACTGGATTGTCATTTGATCCGATTTGTTTTTTCGGAAAAATTGGGAAAATAAAATTTTGATGGGTAATATAGGACAGGTGAATATATCTGCGGAATTTTTGGGTCGATTTTACCCATCGAAGAATTCGTGCATCGTTATTAAAGTCCAGAACACAATATACAAATCAAGAGCTTACAAGATGAGTCTCTCGCAGTTATTTTGTTCAAGATCGTTAGGAAAAAGCAATGCCAGATTTTGTCGAATATATAGAACATGGAATAGGTTATATAATTCTTTGAAATTTTCCTTCCGAATCATGGATGAACCCCAGGCCTATTCTCGCTGATATGTTGACTTCACATCAGGTTTGATGAAGGAATAAAATTATTTCAATTCGGAAATAGGCTCATCAAAGAAATTCTAGAAAAGCACTGATGCGAAGCTAGCAGATTTTGGGTGCATTCAAATTCGATGCCAAATCAGTCACCATATTCACTCCGCCAAAAGCAGCTTTACTTCCCGATGTGAAGATTTGGCGATCTCATAATTTTAGCCTTACGAAATTCAGCATGAACCTTCAAGCTCAAGTTTTTCAATGAAGCAGTGAATAATTGTGACCTGTTATTTTGAGAATAATGGAAAAATAAAATTTTGAATGGGTATATCTAAATAATCATTGGGCAGATTTTACCCATTCGCGGGTTTGACAACTTGAAGGTTCAAGCAGAAAATATAATCAAAGAGCTCTCAATATACAATATTTGAAAATAATAATTTTTCGAATTATTCTAATGTCACGAAATTTCGTGCGTCGGCATTTTCAAACTATGAATTGATCAGTATTTTCTGAGTTCTCATTCCTGAACTAACTATACGAATGAATAAACCACGAAAGTTTACATTTTCTCATATCCCCAAAACTTATGATCGGATCCGACTGAAATTTGTCATAATGTTGTAAATATGAATAGCAAGGTTTGTGCAAAATTGTTTCCAAATTTTATGAAAAGCATCCGAAAGAAAATTCAGAAAAACAGTTCTTTTCCAAAATTGACTAACGATAAGATCAGAACATCATATTCTGCGGAAAGTTATGTTTCAACTAACTGCCAAGTTTCAATTCAATCACCAGTTAGAATCTGAAACCTTAGGGAAAAAACCTTGAAATTGTTCGGCTGATTTGGCCCATTAACGAACTTAGCTATCGTAATCTGATGACAAACAGACAGAGTCCATTTTGACACCAGATTCATGATCAGAAGGCCCATCCTAGTCGTGTGAGACAATTTTCGCCCGGACAATTCGAAAATTTCAGATATTCGGACATAACGATAAACACGCGCGCAAAACCAAATTTTCATCGAATTTTATTCGAGATTGTAACTGTTTAATTATGTCCAGGATTCTGATTAAACCAGCCTCATCCCTTTTGTTATTTCGAATATGAAAAAAAAATTCTAATATATTTAGCTTACGCTAACTATGTGTCAAATATTTCACTTTGAGCAGAAAATATCTGCAACAACATTCCAGTATTTGTATATAAAACTGCAGCCGCACGAGCGGTCGCACCAAAAATCCACAAAAGCGGATGAACTAGAACAAAAGGCAAAGGAAACTGTCACATATATTTCATTTTATTCCACGATATGAATGTATGGAGTTACCAACTCTCTGATCGATTCATAATTAATTCACATTTGCTAGATATATTCGTACTCTTTTGAGGAATATTTGAAATTCAAATCAATTCACAGGGATTCATCGAATATCAGTGAGGCCCATCGGATTTTTGTTGATCGGGAAAATTATTTTAGATCGAGCTATGGGCTATTCCGTGTTCCTATACGCTGTCATATCGAATGGGTTTGAAGCAGTCAGCAAAGCTTTATTTTTGACACAACTTACGTTCATCAGGCAAACTCAAACTCTCAGTCATTACATGTAGAACCATGATATGAATTCCAACAAAAGATTCTTTAAGGTTGCCTTGTTGTGAATCCACATTCATTTTCTTCAGTTTTCCTTCGAGACATTGACTGAATTATACACAATACTCAGTTTGCGAAACCTCAATATACAGGGTCCTGCAACAGTGGCGCGGTGTTCCATATCTCTATTTAGGAAACAGATGGGAATCTGGTTTTCTATGATGTTTAATTATTACTCGAACTCGACAAATTGAAACTGTTTTCGGTCACACAGAGTGTTCCATTTTTTCTTGTTAGGTCCCAACTATGCTTTTTAAAATGTCAATCTGTAGTTTTTATTACTTTTAAGGTTTTAACATGAAAACTAAAATACACTTTATACATATCTTTACCACAAAAAACAACGGTTTTTGAGATATTCTGTCTTTTTTTCCAATATTCGTCACTCAGAATATTTGAGATTAAGTTGTGCTCAGTCCCATTGGAACTCATTTCTGGTCAAATATTAAACATTGGTTACTCTCAAACGGTGTATCTGAAATCGAACTGGGATATACAGGGCATGAAGAACAGCCTGCCGAATATTGGAAATAAAATAAGCAAAATCTTTCTAATCTCAAATGGAATACCCGATATTTTATCGATCCATAAGAAACACCAGAAAGAGCTCTACAAATTTTGTCCAATAGTCCTTATGGTTAATTTCACTAGTTTTCCTCAAAACAGCTCTTTTTTCTGAAGAAAATTTCTTCAACATACTATTCAAATGAAATATGAATCGTGAAGAGCTTGAACACTAAAGGGAACAATTCTGACGACATTTCGACTTCTTTGGGAGAAATTTGCGAGAAGAAGCTGACCAGTAGAATCAAAAACATGAGGTTTTGAATTTGCCGAGTATTTTAAAAAAATTCTCAAAATCACGATGCAAGCGATTGATCCCGGCTCCTGCTCCTTTTTGGAACTCATAATCTCTTTTACTTGTTTTTTTTGCACCTACATCTCGAATAATCGATCCAAAAATGTTATCTATCGCTAAGAGTACATAAGTTTAATGAAAGTTGATATTGAAACATATGTTTAACATTACATTTTCTTGGGTGAAGTCTATGTTTGAAAGACTGTTCTAGCCTGTTCAAGATATTCTATGCCGCATCTTTTCGGAATGGAAGCCAAACAATCAAAAATAAGTTCAGTTTTGCTTTGATGAGAGAAAGAGTAATTTTGAAAATTTTCTCGTTTGTCTGATGAAAGAGTCAGATTTGTAGTCTGAAACGTCACAGTTCGCTTTGTTTATCGCTTATATTATTCCTGTATTGTTCATTAGGCAATCTGTTTGCCAAGACACTGCCCTTGACAAATAGTTCTATCCTGCAAGCTGCAAGGGCGTTTTCCATAAAAAAAACTATTTTATTTGATTTTTGATTGATATAAATCGGGAGTGAAAACCCAGAAAAAAAACTGAAAAATGATACATTCTATGTTCCTTGATGTATTTCCATTGATCTCATTTGTTCGAAGATATCAAACCTATGAATACTTTTTTCTATCAATTCTTCGAAAATAAATTATTCAGGTGGAAAAAATAAGCGCCAGTAATTACTTAGGTCCCCAAATTGATCGCAGCTTGTCTAAATGTACTATTTCCGGTGTATCTATAAGAAGTTACCAGATTCAATTTTTTATCTGAGATACTAGAATCATATGATTGACAGATTCATTCTTTACAACGGACAATTTTTATTTTCAAGATACAAAAACATATATATTCACCCAAATCTTTACAGAGTATCCATAACCTTATCGGGATTCGAAACCGCGACCACCGGTTTTACAGACAGGTTATCCACCCTCTGCACCTTCGAGGTGGACAACAAAGATATTCTAACGTCTGTAATCTGTGGTAACCGGATGTAGTAGCTTTCTACTATCTGGACAGTAACCTGTGTATTGTCTAACCAGGAATAAAGAGGAAGAGAAAGAAGTAAATTCTGTGTTTCAACTTCAAATACACCCTACCAGCGTTTCCTCATGAAATGCGAATCCAAACTCAACCATGATACACTCCGTCCTGAAACAGTTACAAGTAATTGACCTCCTCATTAGTCGGAAAGGCACATTATGCCACCTTTCTTATAACCTCATTAAGTAGTACAATGCGGAGTGAAGAAAACAGAGAGTTAATATTGTCTTTATGGCTTCCATGAGATTTATGGTCTCGGGCATAACTGGCATATTACATTCCGCGAAGATTCAAAGGTAACTAACACGTTTTCATGTTCATGCGGAAATGCATACATTTTCTGGGATAATATTGCCTCGACATTGAATCGGTTGAGCTTAAGGTTTTCTGAATTTTTCTGAGAAATATTCGTTTAAAGCACTGACGTGTAGTTTAAAGCTATTGCCTATTCATTTAGCTCGGAAATCACAAATCTTCGAGTTACATTCTCCACATTATTTTTCGAGCGTTCCCCTATCCAGATGTTGACCTCACCAAACGCTGCTCCAGTGAAAGCGATTAAGTTTCCAGAAAAACAAAACGGGTTGCGTGGAAATTCCACTGTTTCCGTTACGTCTGTAATTTTGAATTTTTTTCTAAAGAATTTTACTTTGAACGACTTAGTTGGACTTAATCATGAACATATCTCATGGAATCCGATTGAAACTCAATAACTGGTTGTAGAAAACAGACGCGCAATTGTTTTCCAAATTTTGTTGGGGTCGTATGGTGTAGATATATTTAAAAAAAACGAGAATTTTCTGAAAAAATTCTCTTTCCGGAACCCCTTCATCCATATGAGATTTTGCACAGTCCTCGAAGCCAAAATTTCATTACTGTACCAAGTGTGAGTACCATCGGATTTCAATTTCCGGAGATATGAAAAAAATATGTCAAATACGGTTGTTTTTTCTCGGTATAACGTTTGAATTTCTGGAATAACTCGTGAAATATGCTGATCCAATCATGATAAAACCAGATAATTAATTGGTAAATACTGATGCGGAAGTTTGTGCAAATTTCGAGATAATACTTATCATCAGAACAATGTAAAAAAGTTATTTTTTCCCCACATATTCGAAAATGCTCAAAGAAGCTGCCGACTCCACGTAAAGGCTTTTCTAGAATTTTTCTGGCAATTGCTACATACAAGTAAAATCATCCTTCGCTTGGAAAACCTGATGTTACTTTATTCTCCGATCTTGAATTATAAATAATAACATCGCGCTAAAATTGGTCATTCCTTTTCACAAAATCATTCAAGGAAAGTGGAATGATATTATCGATTGAAGCTTATTTTGGACGGATTTTGCATTATTTTTCAGGTTTTTTCATCGTCTTTACTCCCAATATCTGAAACAGAACTATTTAATATAAAATTAGAATCGTTTCTTTATGAAAACCGCCCTTGTGGATTGCAGGATTGAACTTTTTGTCAAGGGCAGTTTCTTGGAAAACAGATTTTCTAATGAACAATAAAGGAAAAACATAAACGATAAACAAAGCAAACTATGATGTATTAGGGTGAAACTGACTCTCTCATCAGACAAATGACAAAAAATTGTGCACAGACCTCGAAGTCGATATAAAAAAACACTGTATAATTTAAGTTCGATCAGATTCTCATTTTCGGAGATACAGAAAAATATGTCGACTTGTTTTTTTTTCTCGATACCGTTGTTCTTCCCGAAATAACTCAAAGTATACTAATCATAATAAACTTGGTAACTTCAGGTAAAATACTGCTGCACAAATTTTTGCTAAATTTCGTGTTGGACGTGTCATCGGAGCCAGGAAAAAAATTTTCCTTACGAATTTGAATATGTTAATGCGTGAAAGCTGCTGACTCCATGTCATTCTTTGGAATGTTTTCCGAACTAATTGTTTGGTTGTAACATATATAAGATATTCTTGAACATCCTAGACATCTCTATACATTGTAATGAAATAGTTTCATTACTACTTTCTCATTTAGGATTATCCAATTTTTTTATGGAATAGAAAATAGGTTAATAGGAAATTCCCTAAAGAACCCTCACTTGCTCGTGAATATTGCGTCAATTCGCATGAAACTAAAACACAATTCATAGGTGTTCAGAGGTATCACGCAGCCCCCTGAACTCGGCTGTTCTCAACCACTTCAGAAGCGACTTTGAATATTTTAATGCGCGAAAGCTGCTGACTCCATGTCATTCTTCAGAATGTTTTCCCAACTAATTTTTCGATTGTAACATATATAAAATATTCTTGAACATCTAAGATATCTCTATACATTGTAATAAAATAGTTTCATCACTACTTTCTCATGTAGGATTATTCAATTTTTTCATGAAAGAGAAAATGGGTTAAAAGGAAATTCCCTAAAGAATCCTCACTTGCTCGTGAATATTGCGTCAATTCGCATGAAACTAGAACACAATTCATAGATGTTCAGAGGTATCACGCAGCCCCCTGAACTCAGCTGTTCTCAACCACTTCAGAAGCGAATTTGAATATGTTAATGCGCGAAAGCTGCTGACTCCATGTCATTCTTTGGAATGTTTTTCCAACAAATTGTTCGATTGTAACATATATGAGATATTCTTGAACATCCTAGACATCTCTATACATTGTAATAAAAAAGTTTCATCACTACTTTCCCATGTAGGATTATTCAATTTTTTTATGGAATAGATAATAGGTTAACAGGAAATTCCCTAAACAACCCTCATTTGCTCGTGAATATTGCGTCAATTCACATGAAACTAAAACACAATTAATAGATGTTCAGAGGTATCACGCAGCGCCCTGATCTCGACTGTTCTCAACCACTTCAGAAGCGAATTTGAATATTTTAATGCGCGAAAGCTGCTGACTCCATGTCATTCTTCAGAATGTTTTCCCAACTAATTGTTCATATATGAGATATTCTTGAACATCCCAGACATCTCTATACATTGTGATAAATAGTTTCATCACTACTTTCTCATATAGGATTATTCAATTTTTATATGAAATAGAAAATAGGTTAATAGGAAATTCTCTAAACAACCCTCATTTGCTCGTGAATTTTGCGTCAATTCGCATGAAACTAAAACACAATTCATAGATGTTCAGAGGTATCACGCAGCCCCCTGAACTCGGCTGTTCTCAACCACTTCAGAAGCTGGGAAGTCGATTAATGTCACGCGTAGGGAAGAGAAATAGAGCTTAAATTGCTGCACATCTAAGTTTCTTAGCGGAGAATCTGCCGGCGTTGGGTACTTCACGAGTGTGCGGACTGGCAGGGCAAAATACCTCATTCATTTCATTTCCTACAAATTATTTTCTTTTGGGGATAGCGTAACACCCGCATTTATGTGGTTATTATTTTAAATTCATCACGTTCACTGCTTTATGTTCCTTCGCCTTTGATCCAGTTACTGTTATACAGGGTGGTTTATGGTCGATAGCACATTAGAAGTACTCAGAAAATGGAACGACATTTCATGTCGAAATTTTGTAGGCATAGATTATCAAATATGCTCTACCCCTCTTGAATATACCGAATGATACAGTAATGCTGCGTGTGCAAGGAAGTATTGGCTACTGTTTCATCTCAATATATATATATTCGTTTTTATGTTGGCTACACCATATATCATTCAAGAACGACTGAATTGTTTATGATAAAATATGATTTGCCGCATTTGGTTATGACTCAGTTAACATAGAATACATCGAAACATTGGAAAATTCGATGGAAAAGTGATGAAATAATATCCCTTTTTTCGCACTGGTTAGTTTTGCTGATGAGCTACTGTTATTGATATAACTATTGCTATAACATCGGAGTCAAAGTCTAAGTTAGGTCTTTCCGAAAAGGCATTCTGAAAATTGATAGAAACCCAATCTCATTTCGAAGAAATCTTGATTCCAGTTGAATATCTGTCATATATCTGTCATAGAATCTGAAGGCGTTAGGTACTTCTCGAGTGTGCGGACTGGCAGGGCAAAATACTTCATTTATTTCATTTCCTACAAATTATTTTCTTTTGGGGATAGCGTAACACCCGCATTTATGTGGTTATTATTTTAAATTCATCACGTTCACTGCTTCATGTTCCTTCGCCTTTGATCCAGTTACTGTTATACAGGGTGGTTTATGGTCGATAGCACATTAGAAGTACTCAGAAAATGGAACGACATTTCATGTCGAAATTTTGTAGGCATAGATTATCAAATATGCTCTACCCCTCTTGAATATACCGAATGATACAGTAATGCTGCGTGTGCAAGGAAGTATTGGCTACTGTTTCATCTCAATATATATATATTCGTTTTTATGTTGGCTACACCATATATCATTCAAGAACGACTGAATTGTTTATGATAAAATATGATTTGCCGCATTTGGTTATGACTCAGTTAACATAGAATACATCGAAACATTGGAAAATTCGATGGAAAAGTGATGAAATAATATCCCTTTTTTCGCACTGGTTAGTTTTGCTGATGAGCTACTGTTATTGATATAACTATTGCTATAACATCGGAGTCAAAGTCTAAGTTAGGTCTTTCCGAAAAGGCATTCTGAAAATTGATAGAAACCCAATCTCATTTCGAAGAAATCTTGATTCCAGTTGAATATCTGTCATATATCTGTCATAGAATCTGAAGGCGTTAGGTACTTCTCGAGTGTGCGGACTGGCAGGGCAAAATACTTCATTTATTTCATTTCCTACAAATTATTTTCTTTTGGGGATAGCGTAACACCCGCATTTATGTGGTTATTATTTTAAATTCATCACGTTCACTGCTTCATGTTCCTTCGCCTTTGATCCAGTTACTGTTATACAGGGTGGTTTATGGTCGATAGTACATTAGAAGTACTCAGAAATGGAACGACATTTCATCTCGAAATTTTGTAGGCATAGATAATCAAATATGCTTTATCCCTCTCGATTATACTAAACTATACAGTAATGCTGCGTGTGCAAGGAAAATTTAGCTACTGGTTTATCTTAATATATAAGAAAAGTCGCTATTTTGTTGGTTACACCATATATAATTCAAAAACGACTGAACTGTTTATTATAAAACACGATTTGCCGCATTTGGTTATGACTCAGTTAACATAGAATACATCGAAACATTGGAAAATTCGATGGAAAAGTGATGAAATAATATCCCTTTTTTCGCACTGGTTAGTGTTGCTGATGAGCTACTGTTATTGATATAACTATTGCTATAACATCGGAGTCAGAGTCTAATTCAGGTCTTTCCGAAAAGGCCTTCTGAACATTCATAGAAACCCAATCTCATTTCGAAGAAATCTTGATTCCAGTTGAATATCTGTCATATATCTGTCATAGAATCTGAAGGCGTTGGGTACTTCACGAGTGTGCGGACTGGCAGGTTAAACTACCTCATTCATTTCATTTCCTACAAATTATTTTCTTTTGGGGATAGCGTAACACCCGCATTCATGTGGTTATTATTTTAAATTCATAACGTTCACTGCTTTATGTTCCTTCGCCTTTGATCCAATTACTGTTATACACGGTGGTTTATGGTCGATAGCACATTAGAAGTACTCAGAAAATGGAACGACATTTCATCTCGAAATTTTGTGGGCATAGATTATCAAATATGCTCTATGCCTCTCGATTATACTAAATTATACAGTAATGCTGCGTGTGCAAGGAAAATTTAGCAACTGTTTTATCTTAATATATAAGAAAAGTCGCTATTTTGTTGGTTACACCATATATAATTCAAAAACGACTGAACTGTTTATTATAAAACACGATTTGCCGCATTTGGTTATGACTCAGTTAACATAGAATACATCGAAACATTGGAAAATTCGATGGAAAAGTGATGAAATAATATCCCTTTTTTCGCACTGGTTAGTGTTGCTGATGAGCTACTGTTATTGATATAACTATTGCTATAACATCGGAGTCAAAGTCTAAGTTAGGTCTTTCCGAAAAGGCATTCTGAAAATTGATAGAAACCCAATCTCATTTCGAAGAAATCTTGATTCCAGTTGAATATCTGTCATATATCTGTCATAGAATCTGAAGGCGTTGGGTACTTCACGAGTGTGCGGACTGGCAGGTTAAACTACCTCATTCATTCATTCTCTTGAATATATTAAATGATACAGTAATGCTGCGTGTGCAAGGAAGTATTGGCTACTGTTTTATCTCACTATATAGGAAGAAGTCGTTTTTTTGTTGGTTACACCCTATATAATTCAAGAACGACTGAACTGTTTGTTATAAAATACGATTTGTTGCATTTGGTTATGACTCGGTTGACAAAGAATACAATAGCAAATAGAGTCGTTATCAATTGTCATCTCATCCCTGAAGTAAGAAGCATTTTATACATAAAGCAGAGCATAGAGTGTGGAACTGATGACCATATCGTTTTAATTCAATTCAATTCAATAAGCTTGTCGGTAGTTTCATGTAAATCTCATTCGTTTGAATCAAGTTTTACTGCGACCCCGTGTTAGATTTTGACATATAATATAGTGTATATGGTGATACTATCTACACTATATTATGTGTCAAAACCTAACAAGTGGTCGCAGCAACATTTGATTCAAACTATCGAGATTGACATGAAACTATTCATTCATTCATTCCTTTAAGTGTCCTCGGTCACTATGGCCATTTAGACAAGCTTTCAGTTTTTCACATTTATACATTGACATTCATTCTGATTCATACCAACTAGAGACTTTTCATTTATAGACGCACAAACATTCACCTACACCACAAACTTAACACAACATCCTCAACCTCGCCGGGATTCGAACCCAGTACCTCCAGTTTTACAAGCAGGTAATCAACCTACTCCACCACCGTGGCAGTTATGACATGAAACTACTAACGTTCTTGAATGCTTGTGCATAGAACAATATCACCATCAGTTCCACATTTTCTGCTTTCTTTTATAAATGAAATGCTGTTAAAAACAACTTTCAAAAATCTCAATGTATAGATGCTATTTACATCAATATCGATATAGCGAAGATATTATGTAAAGATGTCACAGAAAAATCTTCGTACACAGTTTCTGTCGTTCCGTTCTCCAGATACTTCGCAAAGCACCCCGTAGATAGTCATCAATTCGGGTCACACACTCGACTTGGATGTTTATTAGTTTCCTTCTTTCTCCTCTTTCAAGTTTCAACGGCCAATATCTATCCAGATCGAATCATGTCAGCTTCGATTACAGTTGAATGCGAATGAATAATAGCGATGTATCGGCAGATAACGGAACAAGGGTTACACTACAGAACTTGAATATTTATTAACAGCCATTCATCAGCCTTACTCTCAGCCATTTCTCTTTTTTGGATCGCCCACGTCTTCCTACAGCATTTTTTTTCATGATTGTGCGTTCGCGTTGCATTGTTTCAGAATTTTTACGCCTGAATAATTGATATCAACTCTATGTTTCAAGTTAGCAGAAGGAAGAATTGAGACACATTCGAAGTTTAGTTTGGAGTCTTGTTAGCAGATCAATGTTTTCCAAGTTCCCTTCGTTTGAAAAAACTAGCATCAATGACACCTGAAAAAAATCAACTACAAGTAATTTATGTTTAGCGTGTAGGAAGGAACGATTTTAGTAAGTTTATAGGATTCTCTATTCATACAAAAATATATTGTCCGATTGCCCCTCAAAATTTTAAGGATAACTGGACTCACTGATGAAGAATTCGACGTCGAAACCGATTCTTTCTATTATCGTATGATGAGTCATATGAATAAACGGCGGAGCTATTTTTGGGGGGATGCGAAATGGTGCAGGAACAAGGATCGATCAGTTACTGTTCCAATTTTGAGCAATTCTCGAAAGATCTCGTTCTTTATTTTCTGTCTCTATCTTTCGAACTCCTCCCAAAAACACTGAATTTATATTTTGAGTTCAAACTCATGCTTCTTCACACCTCATTCAATTAGTATAGTACAGGACTCGAGAAAGCCACCAATTGGTCCTAGCGATAGTTCAAAAAACTAGTATACTGTTCATCTGAGTCACAAAATGGCGCAGGCGCCAGCGTTAATTCCTTACTGTATCGATTTTGTTTTTAATGCCAGAAATGGTTGAAAGATCACGTTTTTGAATATTATTGCTAGTTCTATCTTTCAACTGTCGCCCAGAAATACCAAAATGTCGTTCGAGTTTGTCTATTTCGAGTTCAAGCCACCCACGATTCATGCCTTATTATTTCATTAGTTTAGTATAGACTCACCTTTTCACGTCAAATGAAGAATGTGTCGATCCCCAAATTCCAATATCCAAAACTCTAGCCTGCTTGTTTTCAACATCGCTGACTCATCTTCACAACCCCTGTAGAAGTTTGATATTGTAGGGATCGTTTCTCTGGTACGTTAACGATTTTTTAATTCCACTGTTCCATTCGTCCAAGTGAATAAAAATAAACGATTCATTGTTAGTAGTCAATGAACATAATACTACTTTATCATTGTCTTCGGTCAATCAGTATTCCGCAGGGATACAGAAGCTTCTACACCTACCCAATATATATCCAGCTTTCGAACAACAGGGATGTTCCCAAAGGACATATAGTTGATGAGTAGGAGTATGTTCCTTCTGCAGATTTCAGTTACATAGGGGTAATTTGTAGCTGATTCTTCAGGAATCTTCTCTGAAAGTTTCTCTTTCTGAATACAGGAAAAAATCTCTTAGGAACGAAGGATTTTGTGAATAATTGATGTTCGAATCCCAATATGATATCGTAGAATGAATATATAATGATTGTATGAATTGTTACAATTATTTTAGAACGGAATTGCACTACTACTCGATTTTTTTCTGGGATCGTATTATTTGTGAAATTTTTTTTTTAATATTTTCAAATGTGTTAAATTTTTCTTCAATTAGATTCAACCCATACTTTTAAGTTGAACCTGGACAAATGTTTATCGAATTTCAGTTTGATCCGCTTTCAATTTCTGGAGATGTCGGCGAAGAAAATGCATCAAGTTTCGTGTGTTTTTTTAGGTAGCGTTGATATTTCTGAAATAACTCATAAAATACTGATCCGATCATGATCAAAGCTTTTCACTGGATGGCAAATGTTGATGCACAGTTTCGTGCGGATTTCGTGATGATTGTGAAATCACAATTCCGAAAAAAAGTTATGAATTAAAATTTCCATTCACATATTTTTGAAACAAATTTTTTTGAACCTACTAACGAAAGGAGTTTTTGAGACAAAAAGGAGATAACCTCACATACTCAAATGAATATAACTACAAATCTATTTCGCCGGTTTGGCGCATTAACAAATTAATTCAGCACACTCTGATATGCAACCTATCCTAAAAATTGTCCCAGTCTTCTTCAGTTGTCAAGTTATCGTAGTAACAGAGTAATCCATTTTGGCATTGGATTCTTCATCAGTGAGTCAATCGCAGTCGTTCGAAACCATTTTAGGCTCAAATTCGAAAATAAGAAACATTTGGGCGAAACGACAGTCCAATATCCTCGAAAAATTTTCCGAGATATGATCTGAAAGTGTTCAACATGTTCTCACGAGCTACTATTAAAGCGTTTATATTCTACTCAGCTAATATTCCGATAACTTAGTCAACAATAGCTGTAATACAATTGAGTGTTGACGAAATATGACCTTAATGCAGAAATGTTATGTGCAGTCTTAGAGAATCCTGATTCTGAAAAGCTCGTATTAGTCTCTTCCAGTAAGTATGCAAATAAGGGATGAAATCTCTTTGAGAGGGATACCCTCGAACTTTTCGAATGCATAAGTAGGTGTAGCCTTCCTATCCATCTCGACATATGTAAAGCATCTGTGTTGATTACTCAACAATCCTGGCGATATATAATACTGCCTCATGAATCTCATGAAACCATAAAGTGAGTATTAACTCCACTCTCTCATCCCAGCAGTTAAATACCAAATGAGGACATAAAGGCAAATAACGCATCCCAAAATTGATGGTGGGGTCAATTCGGCGAGAATTGCCCAACTACAAATCATCCGACGTAATTTTCATTTTCGAATTTATTAAAAACATTATTTTCTAGAATGAAGCGAGAAAGGTGGCGAATAGATTATTTATATTACTTGAATAAAACATAAAACTGTTGATTCCTATTTATATTGAGTTGATCCATAACGCGTTTCACTACGTTGTAGCTCCTTCAGATTTTTACAATTCAAGCTCATTTTGGGAGGATTTTGCATTATTTTTTAGTTTTTTCTGGGTTTTTACTCTCAATATCTGAAACAGAACTACTGAAACTCACATTAAAGTTGTTTTTTCAAGGGAAACGGATTGTAGGATTCAACTATTTATCAAGGGCAGTTTCTGGGAAAACAGATTTCCTAATGAACAATTTCGGAACAATTCAAACGCCAAACAAAGCGAACTGAAAAGTTACAGAGTTTATATCTGACTCTTTCATCCGACAAACGAGAAAATTTGCAGAATTATCATCTTTCGATTTGTCGTTATGTGGGGCAATTCTGCAAATTTTTTCGTTTGTCTGTTGAAAGAGTCAGATTTGTACTCTGAAACGTTTGTGCTTTGTTTATCGTTGGTATTGTTTCGGTATTGTTTTCCCAGGAACTGCACTTGACAAATTGTTCAATCCGCAAAGGCGTTTTCCATAACGAAACAATTTCATTTAATTTTTGATAGTTCTATTTCAGATATCGGGGCTCGAAAACCCAGAAGAATCCACAAAATTATATATTAGTAGTGTTACGTAAAAGTTAAACGGGTATAACATCACAGGTCAGTTTTTATTACCTTGAAAAACCGTTGGTCTTTTAGTAAAACACCTAATATGCGTGTTCTAGAATTCTAACGAAAATAGGTTAGATATCTTTTCAAAATTTATCACACTTGTTATTCTATCCTCTGAATTACACGATGCTTCTGTTTGAATTGAAAGGCTTCGTATTATTCCAATCCACAATGTAATTTTCATTTGTTGAACATACATGATTCGCCTTTTGGGGTCTTGCAGATATTCTCCTAATTGTTTAAGTGTCTAGGTTTTCTGATTCAAAACATCATCATTTATATGTTTTAAATATTATTCATTCCAATGAATGTGTATCGTCTAACTCGGAAAAATTTGGTTTGAAAAGAATTTTCATTATCGTTACTTGTGTTGAATTCAAATATTCCAAAAATAAATTAGATGACTCATCATTATTTCTATCATTTATATCTGAAACACGAGAAAAAAAAACGAAATTTCTTTTTTCATCCGAATATATTTTGCGTATGACGTTGAACAGTATATCTCAAGAGGTGTTTATTGACATGAAAAATATTTGAAAAAATTGAGCGAATCAGGAATTTTTAATTCCTTATCAATGATTATTGGTATCAGTGCCTGTATAAAAATTTATGAAGGAAATATGTATTGAATTCAAACATAACATGACTGTATTCTTAAATTCACTTGAATTGAACGTGTTTTTGTCTTCAGAGAATTTCTGAGACTTCCCAGAAATTTGTGAAAGTCTCTGTCCTCCATCTTATTCTCTGGTATTCTATTACATGCTGTACAACCCCTGAAAACCGGCGAATCTTGCCCCCTGCTAGTTTTGGCATAGTCATTCATCAGGGGAATAAAAAGAAAGAATTTTAAAAATATAAAACTCCTTACTACGCTTCCAAGTGAACGGCAACGTCGCATAGCTAACAAATTACTCAAGACAAAGAATTTACCAAATTTACCCAATGTCCCGTTCTCCAATGACACTGAGTATGCCCTGAAGTTTCGGAAACACACTATAAAAAATTATCCAGTTAAGATGGTGTTTTAGGTATCACACAGTATAGCCGTTGGCGTTTTTCGTGGAATTCCTGCGTTTGAGGGATACGTCATGCAAATGTCCACAATATTGTTGCTAATTATTCACAGTGGGAGAACTATTGACAGAGCAGCTGGTTGTTTTTGTTAGCGTAACGATGGGTTTGTAGCGAAGCCCTAGAGTCACACCTTCTTCATGTTCCGCCGTTTACATTCCCAACACGCCGCTCCGAAATTACAAATGGATGCCATTTAATTACATTGTCTTGGCAAGTAGTTATAAAAGTAACGGCCCGGGAGTTAGTAAACGAGCAAGCGCCTTTTGCAATCTGTAATCAGACTGATTTAGAAACGCGTCTAAGAATGCCCCTCGCCTGATTCATATAAAGGTCCCTACCCATCAGAATTCGCTCCTTTGATTTGGCAAAAACTAGCCACGAATACAGATGATCACTTCGTTTCATCAATACCGATTCAGTCGGGAAAATTAGGAAAATTGTTTCTTTTTCCTCATTCAATACGAGCACGATGAAGCATTCCGATTTGACAATTTGCTCTGGCCATTCATTTTCTTCGGTAACACACAGATTTTATTTGACACCAATCGTTTGAACTACATGATGGCTTCTGAAAGCGGCTCTTTACTTCGTTCGGGATATTTCTTTGAATTTAAGGGTCACGTGCTGGATCGAAGTATCTAGCGTCCTCGGATCTGAGGAAAATTTCAATGATACGCAATAAAAAATCCATTTTTGGAGTCCTTATGAAACCTTATAACTATGGTTAAATGGTTCATTTTTACCCCAATTCCCATGAGTTTTTGTGGGCTGACTTTCCTTGAAGAACTGTCACTATCACAGCATGTTTACAACGTGCTTGTTCTAGAAAGCAAGAGACGATATTTCTTCATCACATTGTCTTTCATTTCGAAATTCAAATCCGAAAATGGTCATTAAAGACTGGGATGGACTAACTGCTGAAGAGTCAGAGATGAGTTCATTTCTGTCTAGCCGAACTTGAGTCCACCTGGATATTGTCGTACAGACTTACAACTTTAAATCTTCATGGTGAGCTGCGAATTTTTAAGTGATAGCTGAGTTTAACAATCGCCTTCTGCAATCTGAAATCAGACTGATTTGAAAACGAGTTTAAGAATGCCTCTCGCTTGATTCATATGAAGGACCTTACCCATCAGAATTCGCTTCTTTGATGTGGCACAAACTAGCCACGAGTTCATAGGAGCACTTCCAATTTGTTCCAATTTCCATGGGTATTTCTTGACTGAATTCCCTCACAAAACTGTCACTATTACAGTATGCTTACAACGTACTTGTTTCAGGGAACAAGAGCTGAAATTCGTTCAACAAACTGTCTCTCATTTTGGAATATCATTCCGAAAATGGTCTTTGATTACTAGGAAGGACTAACTAATGGGGAGTCAGTGATTATTTCAAATCAAATCAGTTTTCTTCCGGTTGGAGTTTTGTTCATGTTCTTCCAATTTTTTTTTGTTTTGTCGGTACACCATACTCATTTGTCGTCTCGTTTTATTTCGAGATGGTTTTGAGTACTTCAATTGCGATGGAACATTTTGTTTCTATACTCAAGATTTCGGGTTCCCCTTCTTTTTTTGGGAGGTAAAATCCATCTACATTTGCCCTTGGATATAGTGCTTTATGCATTGTCATTTGTCTTCGTGTGCTAATGTTGAGCTTCCTTAGCTCTGATTGAAGCCATTCTATCAATATAATTATTATTATTTTATTTCGTCGATGCCTAGACGTGTATAAGAGTATATTTTTTTGGTTTGTTCGTTTGAATATTAATTTTCTGGAAATATTATTGTATTGTATTTTTCCGAATATCCTAGGCTTCAACGAAACCCCTCAGCAGCTTAAAGCTTGTGCGAGTTAGGATACCGGGTGTGTTCTGTGTAGGATTTGTTACTAATTCCTTGCGCCACGTTAGGAACAGCATTGTTAATTGTTTACCCAACAGCGAATGGTTGGACGGTCCCCTAAAAACCGGAAAAGTTATTTACCGGCCAAGGGCTTGAACCCCAGACCTTACGATCATGGGGTTTGCGCTCTAACCACTGAGCTACCGCCGCTATTATCATTTCATACTTGAAGTGAAACAACCACATTGTAAAAAGCGAAGTTTTTCCTATTTTTCCTGGGTGTAATACTTCTGATGTTGTTTAATTCATTTCATCACAATATTCCTCAATTTTACACCTCGCCAGATAACCGAATGAATACTTTCACATTGGATTTTGACCCAACACAACTTCATTCATTTCTTCCTGCTATTTCATATAGGAGGTATCTGAGGCGTCGAAATGTAAGAAAGAAAAGACCAAAAGGTGTCAGTAGTCCAGAGTGGCTGATAAAGAAGCTCGCCTGTCAGTCATTCCTTCCCATTACAATGCTTTCTCAATTTCCGTGAAGCTGGTGTGACATTCCATCATGTTGTCACAGCAAAGTAAATTAGCGAAACGTTGTCCTTAAAAATTCTGCAGTCAGTGTCCCCCCATTTCTCGTTTTTTTCCTGTATATTACTTGATATATCACTTTTCACCCTGGAATCTCTCTCGGTGCAATCTCTACATAGATTCTTTCAATTCAACAAGTATTTTCCGAATTTTCTGGGCCAGACTGTGGAGCAATTATACCACCCCGGAAAAATGAACGAAACAAAATTGATGAATGTTGAAATTGAATCAATTATATTAAGATATATATGGTGTCCATACTGAGAAATAATCGTTGATATTTTCTAATGATACGATCTCAATTAAATGTTGCATTAGGTTACAACAAATTGAGATTTGTCGATCTGATCGCATGAGTACTTCTTCAGATATTGAGGAATTACGTCATAATTCAAATGAGTACAAATTCGACCGCGTTTGGTCAATTAACTATTTACGGACTAAGCCCAGCAAGTTTCCAGTCGCTAGCTTGTTCCGTTTTAAAATTATCGTGGCAACGACCAGCCAGTCGAAAAGTATTGAATTGGACATCAGATTTCTCATTATTGAGTCCGACCATCGTCATTTGAGACTAGTTTCGGCAAAAAATTCAAGAATTACGAACATTTGAGCGAAATAATAATACGCCGTTCCCCAGAACAAGGGCGCAAATATTCGATAAATACTGAGAGATATATGCGTGAATTTGACCACGGAGTCAAACCTTATCGTGTCAAATTTTAACTGGAAATTCGAAAATTAAGGGTATTCCCTAAAACGAAATAAAAAGTCTCATCGAAAAAATTCCAACGTTTTTTGTGTGGAGCTATCACAAAAACTCAATCTAATTTGATTCGGTGGAAAAATTCTTTCACGATGTTTCTATTTGCTCATTATGAATTCCTCATAATTCATATTCAATCAATTTTAAGTTGTTCTAATTGAATTAGCGTGCTTTAACATCAGTTTCCCCATTGATTCATGATTCTAACTCCACTCAGTAAATAAAACTTTTTATTCTCATCAAGAATTCAGATTCATCAGGAAATAACTGGTTTCTTATTTCAGCTCCAGTTTTTGTCAATCACGAATATCTGACAAAAAACTGTTATTGGACTGAATCAATTCAAGAAGAGGTTAGCAAGTCTTGAATCCAGATGGTTCGCCAATTCTTAAAATGAATAATGGTCTCCTTATATTTTCTTCATCAATATACTTGCGGACATACGGCAAGTGAAAAAAATCTGTGGGAATCTTATTTATTCTGTTTGACGCCATGAAAAGAGGAAGCGGTAGTATGGAAACCAGAGGGTTAAGCTCCAACTGTATCGAACACTCCTGAAGGGGTGCAAGTCCGAAATAAATAAATTATGTAGTGGTATATGTTGCCAGGCAGATATGTTGGCTCATTCCACAGTAAGGCGCTTTGAGTACGAAATTTCTCACTGTGAACATACCCTTCGTGAAATGCAAGAATTTTCAACGTTTTGAAGGTTCTGAAATGTGAGACTGTGGAATGTTTTTCTTTAAATAACAGATTTGGTTCAGGAGCTTTCCTGAGCTAGTTCATACTTGAATTATTAATTTTTCGACACATATATAGGGTCTTGCAATAAGGACGGGTCGATTTTGACATGAAATAAATCAAATGTCTGTAATTTTGGATGATTGAGCCGAAAATGGTCTCAATCGACTAGGTTGGACTCACTGATGACGAATCCGGTGTCAAAATCGATTCTGTCCGCCCGGCCGGCCGGCCGGCCGGTTGGCCGGCCGTAGACACGATAACTGTCGAACCAAGTGAGCTAGCAACTTGAAACTTTCAGGGTAGGTCGCGCATTGGAAT
Source organism: Myrrha octodecimguttata (assembly GCA_958510865.1). NCBI lineage: Eukaryota > Metazoa > Arthropoda > Insecta > Coleoptera > Coccinellidae > Myrrha > Myrrha octodecimguttata. Next base: position 30,136,582 of record OY294065.1, on the reverse strand, counting down.
GCCGCGGTTAAGTTCGTTAATGGGCCAAATCGATCAAATAGTTTCGGAGTTATAGGCATTTGAAGTTTTGAAGTTATTTATTTTTTATTACAGAAACTACCTGAGCGATTGGATTCAAACTTGGCGGTTAGGTGATTGCCATGGTGATTTGGCATTACTAACTGAATAAAAAAATATAGGTTAGAAAGACGACGTTAAAACAACATGGCCGCCACAGGCTGCCAACATCGACCCGTCCCTATTGAAAGACCCTATAGATGCAGGGATCAATTCGTGGTTATAGTCAGGGAACAGAGATATGAATAAAAGAATATAAAATGCAATAAAATTTTTCATATGAACGTGATTGTTCATCAACAAGTAAATTTGTGGTTTCAGTCGTAGTCGAAGAAATTAATGTTGTTTTCTCGATTAACGTTTCATATTCTTTTGAGAAAACATATTACTTTCTTTGGTTTATCGAACAGTAATGCATGTTGAAGGAATAAAGTATTACTGGAGAAACTTTAAATAATGGGGCCGCATAATTGACTACACATCTTGAAATCATATCAACAAGAAAATAGAGGGATGAAAAACCAGCAGAAGGGAGTAAATAATATATTCTACATTTGCTCTTTGACCGGGAGGGTCTGCTGACTAGGTCCGGTCCTCCAAGCAATGATTTTTATGATCCCCGAAGTACTATGAGCGCTACAGGCCCATTATGAGGGAAAGCTATCACCCATAGATTCAAAATGAGGTATTTTTCACTGGAAAGCTTATAAATATCGGCAATAAAATGAGGAACCCGTGACAATTATGTTAGGGATGACTTAATACTGATATGTGGGAATAAATTAATCAGATGTGGAAATATTTGTTTGTATATCTTAGGGAAAACAGATGAAGTTAGTGAATGAGCTGTGTTTTATTTTTTTCAGTTTTAAACTTGAACTTTCCAATCATCAGGGTTGGTTGAATTTTTTTTTCACTCGATTTCGTATAATTTCACTAAGAGGAAAATTCTTGACAATAGGTCCTTTGCATGTAACACGAAATATCCGATTCCATGTTTTTTCAATCCATTTCGAAAAAAGATCATAATGCATGTAATGACACATCTAACAATGCGCCAAATTTCAAAATTTCTGTATTGAAAATAGTACAGTCGAGACGAAAGTTCAGTTGAGTGAACCGCAGTGATACAGTGATACTTCACTGTCACAGTACAATTTTATGATCAAAACACTTTGCGCTTTCCGTTTGCTAGGGAGAGTGGAAGCTACACGAGATGAAAAAGAGACTGCGTATGACACGTTACATCAAGAAATACCTCGAAGGTTCGAGCGTTTCAACATCCAATATGTGGAACCAAATTCAAAAGACATTTTTTGAAAATTCAAATTTTTGACGGTGCTTCAATTTTTTCGAGTCTTCTTATGGAAGGAATAATAGATTCGAATGATGAACATAATACGTGAAAGAGAACTATTGCATGTATTACTAGAACTATTTGATTTCTAGAATGTACTGTCAAATCCTCGTTTGAATTATGAGACCGAGCGTAAACAACATAGTCATTTGAATTAATACACACGAGTGTTGTGTAACATTAGACTGAAGTTTAGACCTTAGTAGGGTAAGCTGTTTGGAAGCGATCAATGTTGTTAAATAACAATTATTGTTGCAGGCCATGGGCTTTAGCGGCCATCAAGCCGGAATGGATTGAGTTTATGCAACCATGCATAGTCTGATACCAATCTTGAAAGCTGCGTCACTTTTGGTGAATGTGTTGTTAACATTCTTTCTAGGTGAGTACACGTAACCTATTCAGTATTGTTCCATTTAAGAGCATACAGTGTACCGGATATCGCTGGGTATTTGAGGATTTCAATTTGTTGTTTTCGAATATTATTGTTTTTCAAAAATATATTGGAGATTGACTGTTTTTGCTTTGATGATTTCCTGGAAAAAAAATGATAATAAAAGAGAAAAAACGGAGAACTACAGTATTAGCTGTTTTCACAAGCAAATTAGATCATTTGAGAAAAAAAATTAAAAAATAATTCTACCTTTTTGGTTATACTTCTTGAGGTGAGACTGAATTGATATGTTTGATTCATACATTTTTTTATTAAAATGAAGAATTTTTTCTTTTTTATACTATAATAAGTAATAGACCAGAATAGTGATCAGATAAACATTTGGTAAAAGTTTTTTTCCAACTGAACATATTGGAGTGTATATGATGAAGCTGTTTAACAATCTTCGTGGCCTGTCCTTTGAGATCTATTCATTATTTTTAGCATTATAAACCAATATCCTTTCGAATATGTTTCGCATCCAATATTTTGATGTTTTCTTTATGAATGTAGTAAATACTGTATTCGTTATGTCGATGAATTCAATAGTGAAATGAAAATACTAAAATAAGTTAGAATCTTGAAAATTGGGTAATACGGTAATGTTACCTAGTTAATAACGAGTTAATTGATTCTGTCCTAAAAGTTTCAACTATATCATATCCAATCAACGAAAGGACTCATAGGAAAACGCTTTATTGAATCGAATTGAAATTGAATTGCTTCAATGATAATGATAATATTGTCGAAAGTATACAAGTAGTTTTAGACTAAAATTTCTGAATCATTCCAGGACATCTTGTGAAAGGACCAGGAATGAGAATAAAAAACAATTTTGTTTTCGTAGAAGTCACTCGTACTGACGGTAACATGATCGGGGTTCCAAGGTTATGATTGATGAAATTTCATTAGAAAATTTCATATCCTGGGAAATTTATACATGGAAATATAATAAATTCAGATGAAAAACTTCTAATTGATAAACACATCATCTGAAACACAAAGAAACCGACATAAATCTCAAAAATCCATCTTTCATTATAAATCAATGGAAGTCGTACGATAGACTGGAAAAATACAATGATCCTCATGAAAAGCAATTTTTTTCAGGAGCATACAGTGACGAAGTTTTGAGATGAATTTTTGGTGAAAATTTTCCATAAATCGTTTTTCTGCAAAATTTATTGAGGGTTCGTCGTAAACAGTTATAAAATCGTAAGAACGGGTTTTTCAAAAATTTTCAGAATTTTGTTCGGAAATTTTTTTTCCGAAAACTGTTCATCAGTTTTCTATGAAATTTGCCACAATATCGATCCACGTAGATGAAAGATCTCCACTGACGATAGATTAATCTTTTTAATAGATCCAAAATTTTTCTAATTGAAGGAAGTAATTTTGGGATATACAGGGTTTGAATAGAAATTCTTATGTGATTCACCTCAGTGTCACTCTATAATTTTTACACGGTACAGTTTTCGTTCGAAGTCAGGTAGATTCAATTTTCATTGAGGATGTCGCCAGTAAAAGAAACAGCTGAAGTTGTGGAAGTGTTAGTTCCTTTCTCAACACGCATCAAACAACAGGGCTTTATTGGTATTCCGTTCAACGATCGGAATTATTTTTTATTTTCTATCCAAGCCAGGATATAGTTCAGCTTTGTTTCAGTATCTCGAACAAACGAGCAGCCATCTTAAAATCCCCATTACTCTATGTGCCTGCAATTGTAAGAGGTTTTCGGCTTCACACTCCCGATTTAGTCAACTAACTTCTTTAGATTGAATACTTGTAAGCACCCAGATCTTTCTTTGCGATAGATATACCTAGGCGATAAATCTCGTTTAACGATAGATCGCTACTGACGATAGATTCATCTTTTTGAATAGATCAAAATATGTTTTAATCAGAGAAAATAAACTCAGCGATATACAGGGTTAGAATAAAATTGTATGTGATTCAAGTCAGTGCTTCTCTATAATTTTTTTATTTTCCTATTGATTGATGCCTTACTCATATTCCTAACAATGTACTAACTCCTAGAGATAGTAAGAAATTGGCACTACATTGCACTGAAATCAGGAAGATACAATCTTGACTAAGGACGTCGCCAGAAAAGTGCAGAAGCGTTAGTTCCTTTCTTAACACGCATCTGACAACAGGGCTTTATTGGTATTCCGTTCAAGCATTTGTATTATTTGTGTTTTCTATCCAAGCCAGTATATAGTTCACCTTTGTTTCAGTGCCTAGAATAATCAACCAACCACCTTAGAATCGCAATTACACTATGTGCCTGCAATTGTAATCGGGGCTTTCGGCTTCACACCCCCGATTTAGTCAATTAACTGCTTTAGATTGAATATGATAGGTCCCGTGAGTGGCTCCAATCGTTTGTTTATAAGATGTCAGTGTGCAGGGTGCACAAATGCATTATACAATAATTAAATTCCATTTGGGTAACATTTACAATGTGCGGTTAATGCTGCGACTACATTGGCGACTGTATTAAATAGCTCTGCTTACACCTATGCTATAATTTCACGCATTCGTAATTTTATTAGTAAGTATATATGTGTTTATACCGTGTGGTTTTCGCGATACTATTAACGGTTCAAGTGTGAAATGTTGGAAATTACCAGTTAAGGTGAAACATTGTGTCGCTTATCATAAATCACGTAGTTCTAACGGCTATGGTCCTGTTTCGGTATGATCGTGTGTTCTCTAGAAATGAATGAAATTATACCAATGTCCACGGTGAAATGCGGAACTACTCTCAAGCGCGTGTTTCAGGTCGCTATCATTTTGTCACAATTTCTATAATACTGCAAGACTCTTTATCGAATTGTTTCGATCCTTTATCGGGATCTTCTTCAGGACAATTTTGTCAGGTGTATAATGGTGTAGTGGTAAATGTCGAATTTCATTGGAACCTGAGAGGTTGGTTTTGCATCACTTCTTTACGTATCTCATATATAGCATTGTTAATTCATTCGGATACGATGTTTTTTGTTCTTCAGTCAGTATGGTACTGACTGGTGACTGTCAGTGTTTTGTTTTCGGATGTTAACTCGTGAATCACTACTTCTGTTCGGATTGAATTTCCTGATGACTCAATTTATTTAATTTCTCTCAGCAGACAGCTATAAATTGTACTCAATTTTCGGATATCGGTTCTCATATTCACTGTATTGGTTATGGAAATGTGAATCATTTGGTTTTTGGAAAAATACTGGAACACAGTTTGGCACAGGATTTCTTGATGATCATTCTTCGATTAACCTAAAGAAATCTATTTCTATGTTTCTTCAAATACTCTATATTCTGAGATACTCCTATTATTTAATCCTCATGAAATTTTGCATGTACCTTCAAGCTTTCATTTTTCAATCTTTCACTGGATTCTAATTTGATCGAATCAGTATTTTCGGAAATAATCGTCATTAAGATCCAAATGTTTCCCACAAATAGAGTTTTTGAGTTGATTCTTTTGAAAGTGGTTGTGTTTACGATCAGCCGTGAGAAAATTGTTACAATGAACATCTAGGAATGACGGTTCATTTCATTCAAATATCATGCTGAATAGTAAACATCTTGCAAAATATCCTGTAATCGATAGATTCAAGGAAATTATATATTTTATCATCAAAATAAGGGTACTTCAGCCAGCAGTTACTCAAAATAAACCTCGAGAAACTGGTGATATATAGATCAGATTTCATCATTTGAAATTCAGCACAATGTCGTATTAATTGACGCGGAAAATAACAACGTTTTTAATAACCGTGAAAGCATCTTCAGCTTTCTCCTACTGTGATGAACGAACAGCAATTTCCAAATTGGGAAAAATTGAGTATTTCATGTCGTGGCCACATCTGTTGTGTTCGGAGCAAAATATTAATCATTAATTATTTCATTCATTTGAAACTTCATTGAACTATTTTAACAAAGATTCTAAAAAAGCACTGACGTGAGGTTAGGATCTATGTCCTGTTCTTTTTTCTGCTCTGGGTCTTTCATAGTAATTACCTCCATCTCTCGTCGGGTATTCATGTTTTCCGATCGATATTGTTAAGGCAAAATTTTTTTCTAGAAACTTCACTCGACGAATAGTTTCACACTGCAATCCGCAAGGGCGTTTTCCAAAAATGAACACTTTTGAGTTATTCAGTTTCAGATATTGGGAGTGAAAACCCAGGAAAACCTACAAATGATTCAAAAATCTCCCAAAATAAGCTTTAATCGATATTTATCAGCACCTATAATACTAAAAGAATAAGGAAAACCATCGAATGATGATTTTTTGAACTTTTTTTGCGAGAGGTGTACGAGAAGCGGACCCTCGAGTCCAAAATAGAGGGAAATCGCAGAAGGCGATTTTTCGATCTGAAAGAAGAAAGAACGCTTTTTTTGTCGAAACCGCATTCATTCCGTTCCGAAATTTCAAAGATACCGAAAAAAATTTTCAAACTTGCTCGATTTCGTCAAGCGGACTATCTCGCGAACTCGGTCTCCATCGAAGGCAAAGCTTCCCGGCCGAGACCGAGGGTGGAAAAAGGACAGAACCGACCCCTGTTGAATTCTCATACTTTACAAACCAACGAAAATGTACGAAAAATACAGAAGAAAGTTGGTAATTTGTTGACTCTCCTTAATTCTCCAAAAAATTCTGACAGACCATCGAGGCCGATAAGTGTTTACACGGGTATGACAGCCTGGGTCAGTGCTGTCAGGTGGAAATTGAATAAAATTGACCGAAAATTGCCGAAGTACTGGAAAATATTGTATGAAATGGCAAAAACTAAGCACGGGGCTTCGATTTCAAGCAGAAGAATGAAGCGATTGGTGATATTTTCGAAGGAAATTTCATGAATCTATCAGATGACCGAGAGCCCCTTATACGGAATTTTAACATAAAATTCAACGAAATCGAGGGATATATGGGATTTACTATATTGAAATGGATCGATTAGAGGTTGGTACTGATTCCGTTCAACTATTTTACCATCAACTTTGAGTTTTTTCCAAAATTTCAGCATAATTTGTACCGGTTCAGAAAAATATTTCTTACTGGAATCCTACTGGTGAGTTTTTGAAGATCAAAGATCCTTTCATTCATTTTCGATGCCCTTTCAACGGTTTTTGTTTCCGTTTCTCTAGAAAATGTATCTGAAAAATAGATAATTCTGAAGTAACCTTGAAATTTCTATAGAGGTCACAGAGCGTTTTTTTGCGAGGGTACAGAGCATTTTTTTGCGATTGCCCCAAAAAATTTTTCGATGACGTCATATCATTACAATAAATTTAACTATTAGGTGCGCAACTAAGTTCTCGCTGTTTGTCAGTAGATGGCTCTAGCAGTAAGAGCTAGTCGATTTTGACATATCCAAAACGTCATGAACCAAGCTTAGACATATGGTAAACAAACCGCCGCGACACATAAGTGATTTTGTTTTCGCATTATATACTTCTGGTTAAGTGAAAATGTCGAATTTCGTGCCAAACAATCGTCATTTGCGGGAAGTGTTGATTTTCTTTTTTCATTCGAAAAAAACGGCAGCTCAAGCGCATCGAGAGCTCCAAAAAGTGTACGGAAACGCTGCTCTAAGCGAAACAACATGCCGTGATTGGTTCCGTCGCTTCAAAGACGGTGATTTCGATGTTGACGACCGTCCACGTGAAGGAAGACCCAAAACCTTCGAAGACGCTGAATTGGAGGCATTGCTCGATGAGGATTCGTGCCAAACTCAAGAAGAGCTTGCTGCAGAATTAGGAGTTACCCGTCAAGCCATTTTCAAGCGATTGCATGCATTGGGGATGATTCAGAAGCAAGGAACTTGGGTTCCTTATGAGTTGAAGCCAAGAGACGTTGAGCGTCGTTTTTTCGCCTGTGAACAACTGCTCCAGCGGCAAGAAAGAAAGGGTTTTCTTCATCGCATCGTGACGGGTGATGAAAAATGGATTCATTACAGCAACCCAAAGAGGAGAAAATCTTGGGGACTACCCGGGCATGCTTCTACGTCGTCGGCTCGGCCGAACATTCACGCTGTGAAGGTTATGCTGTGCATTTGGTGGGACCAGGTCGGTGTTATTTATTATGAGCTGTTGAAACCGAGCGAAACCATCACTGGGGAACGTTATCGAACTCAATTGATGAGATTGAGCCGAGCACTGCTCGAAAAACGGCCACAATACGAGCAAAGGCACGAAAAAGTGATTTTACTGCATGACAACGCTCGGCCTCACGTTGCCAAACCTGTTAAAACCTACTTGGGCACGCTCAAATGGGAAGTTCTACCCCACCCGCCATATTCCCCAGATATTGCGCCGTCCGATTTTTACTTGTTCCGTTCGATGGCACATGGCCTGGCTGATCAACAGTTCCACTCATATGAAGACATCAAAAAATGGCTTGATTCGTGGATAGCCTCAAAAGACGAACACTTCTGGCGTCAAGGTATTCGAGCTCTACCAGAAAGATGGGAAAAAGTTGTGTCTAGCGATGGGCAATACTTTGAATGATTCATTTGTAACCATTTTTTTATAATAAAGTTATATTTTCATCGAAAAAACAGCGAGAACTTAGTTGCGCACCTAATACATAAAAGGCGAATCTACGCTTAAGGTAGATCTGGGCGCAAGGTAGATCCACATCTCAACTAGTCAGTAGTATCTTATTGAATGAACTCTACTCTATCCAGATTTTCTGATTTTAAATCAACAATAGTCAAATCGTATATCGCGACAAGATCAAAAAATATAACCACAAACATTGATTTGATTTTACGTGAAAATCTTGTTTGTTGGATTACAGCCGCCCTTAATGCAAGGGAAAATAATTGTATTCAGATCTGTACTCCCTATTTGCCCATGGGACCTATGGTAATCAATCGTGAACAGTTTATTGACCCAATCCGAGGGTGTTAAAGGGAGAAAACCAATTCCTATGCTCAACACGTACCTTAATTACGATTCTAAGGTAGGACATCTAATTATTTCAGACACAGACGAAGATGGGGGAATATTATTGTATCTACCCCATGAAACCGTACTCCTGATGGGTAAATATCCATGAAATATCTCGATTCCAACATTCGTGTGATGTTTGTCATTTATTCAGTATAGGTGTTTTGGAAAAAGAATTTCTTGATAACTAAGGAGTTATGTTTCGAGAATTTCCTAGGTTTATAGAAAACGCCCTTGCCAATTGCAGGATTGATACTATTTATCAAGGGCAGTTTTCAGGAAAAATAATGCTTAAAGAACAACGCAAACGATCAACAAATTGAACTGAAAAATTTCTCAATCTAAATCTGATTCCTTCATCAGACCATAACGACAAAATTTGCAGAACTATTTTCTTTAAAAAATTTATTTCTGAATCGTAACAGTTCATTTTGTTGATAGTTTGCGTTATTCCGATATTGTCCATTAGCCAACAATTTTCCTAAAAACTGCTCTTGACGAATACATTCAATCCTGCAATCCGCAAAGGCGTTTTCAATAAATAACAATTTTCGTTGAATTTTCAATAGTTCTTCTTCAGATACTAGGACTGAAAACACAGAGAGAGAACACCTGAAAAATAAATCAAATATCCTTTAATCGACATTTGCTATAGAGATAGTTCTATACTATACAAATTGAATAAGGTGTGAATCGTAAAGAACTCGAAAAAGTAAAATTCGGAGGTCATTTCAATTCTTTTTGGAGGAAGTTGAAAGACAGATCTAACCAGTAAACTGAATTTTGTCATTTTTTGACGATCACGAGTGTTAAAAAAATCTCAAATTCGACACAGTAAGCGATCAATTTCTATTCTGGGGAACAGCGTATTTTCGTCGTGCACAAATATCTGTCATTCTCCTGAAAATTGTCCCGAACGACTAGGTTGGACTCACTGATGAAAAATCTCATTATGGCAAAATCAATTCTATCCGTCAGCCTGGCTTTCCGTTGTCACGATAACTCAGAACGGCATGTTGTTTATTGAAAAGCGCTGGTTGAGTTCGTAAATACGCCAAATTCCTCAAAAAGCTTCGTAGGTACACCTTTTTGAATTTTTGAGGATATGGTATCGTCAATATATGTTGGAAAAATTTTTAACGAATGTTTTCTATTCTTTCGTTCGGATTTTTATTTTTTCGAATATTTATAAGATTTTAAATGAATTTTGAATGAAAACTTATAGTTTTCAAAGGTGAATGAAAACTTATAGTTTTCAAAGGTCAATATCAACTGTCATTTAATTTTTGAAGTTATAAAGATTTTGGAAAATGTTTTTTACTGCATTTCATCTGTCAAGGAAAAAAGGAGGTTTAAGTAAAATCTGTGGCATTATTGTTTTCTATGCACAATTCTAACAAGCATGCGTATGGACTTAAATCTGGTTATTTCCGTTGATGTGAAATGTGATTTGAAACACGTGGTGAGTTTTTGATATATAATATAGAATAAATGCTACTGATGATTCTAAATCGAAAGATAGAAGATGAAACACTGTGTCTAGTATTGTTTTTAGGTTGTATTTCATTTTTTTACCCTTTTCTAAGTTTTTTACTTTGATCATTATATGCCAGTTGATATAATAATTTTGTCATTGAAGACGTAGTACGTTCGACGACATAAAAGTATATCGAAAGATATTAAATCAATATCGAAAGATATTATTATGTAAAGGTTAATACAGAAAAATCTGTATTTAATTGTCTTATTTATAAGATTTCAATGAAATTCCCGCATAGACTTTGAAGTCGATATTTCACAACATTGAAGTTTGATCCGATTTCATTTTTGGACATATTGGGTTGAAGTATGTCAAATGTTTCAATATTCTGCAACCTTCTCATCAAATTATCCTCATGATTTTCTGTATAAATCTTTGAACTGTCATTTTTCGATAAAATACTTGATTTCAATTCGATCTGATCTATATTTTTGGAAACATTGGAAAAATAATATTTCGAATGAGGCATAAGGTCCCAGGAAACACAATAGCTTTCAGAAACGACTAAGAAACTCGATATTTGTAGAGTAGGTTTGAGGCTTGACTACGAAGGTCGAATTTGTGAACGGGTAAAATACGCAGATTCCGCAGATATACCCATTCAAAATTTTATTTATATTTCCAAAAATACAGATTAGATCGAATTTCAATCCAGTAGTCTATCGAAAGAAACCTAGGAAAGCACTGACGTGAAGACAGCGGCTTTTCTAGGTTTTTTTCGTTATCGTTGTTATAACTAGAATAACCCAAAGATTGCTGATCTGATAATGATATAACTTGCAGTTCAATGCGGAATGATAGTATCAATCAAACAATTCGAAACAAAATTCAATTTGAACATGCGCGCAAAAGTTGCTGACATCAAGTCAGTACTTCAATAGGATTTTTTGCAGTGATTTAACCCTCATGACTATATCGTGAAAGGATTAGATGTAACAAAGATTCTAAATTGTTTGTATATAAGTAGACATTTTCTGTCAGCGGAGAAACAAAGACTCAAGATTTTATCGACAATTTAGATGTTTGAAAGCACTGGACGCATCTGAAAAACATTTGAACGAAATTGTATACTGAAATATCCTTGAAACCATAATTTCTGAACCTAATACATGTACTCGATCCAATCGCTAGTTTGAACAATTGGGAGGATTTTACCCATTCATGGGGTCATCCTTCGTCATTGAGGTCAAACCTCCTATAAAAATATCGAGTCTTATTACTTCTTTCGAAAGTTGTAGTGTTTGCGGTCAGCCTGAAGGCTTACCGAAGAATTTTTTCATCTCAATATTCAAATATCTTAGTCACCATCTTCATTTCTCCAAAAAGAAATGTGAAAGATTCACTCATATAAGATCGAAATTTTCAGGAAGAATCAACATAGCCAAGTATCATTTATAGTTCTACCTTTGTACACAGGCGGCAGAACAAACTGTGGAACGAGAAGGTGCAAAGAAGAATTTTATAAGATGCTACCCATAATGAGATTTCGGATATTCCGCGTTAATATTGTGAGATTCTCAGGATTTCAAAGACCCAACGTCGTAAATTAAATTGCGGAATAATTTCAAAATTAAACAGTTTTCGCTCACTTACAAAGGGGTTGTTCTTTCCATCGAATTCCTGAAATTTGAGATTCATGAGGAATGTTGATAGAAACAGTGGAGATGTGTTATGTCATTCAGAAGCGGGGTATTTCGCGCGTTCGTTCAAATTCGAACTTAGAATGGTCAGCCATTCAGGTATCGATACGGCCCAACTTAGCTTAATTACATGATGAATACAAGTTTATGATCTTCTGATCGTATGATTCACGCGACATTTTGTGCAAACGTAATAGCTGATGATTTTTTAGCAAGGTCCAGATTTCAACTAAATTCGGTTAGTATTTGCGGAATATTGCAAAAATTAATTTTGCATAATTCCTCGGGTTCCTCTAAAAGGCTGACCGAGAACATGATATCTTCCGGAAGAAACAACATAGAAGCTCGATATTTGTCTAGCGGGTTTGGGGTTTGATTACAAACGTTGAATATTTGAAGGGGTGGAATCTACCATATGATTCCGTACATACACTTACTCGGTCAAAATTTTATTTTACCGGATTGAAATCTAAGTAACTATGAAAAAGGTGCTTTTTATTACTCTTACGATTAACTGATATTTTATAAAAATGATTCGAACACTGATAGTTTCATATTTTACAAATTCGCAAAGGGTGAAGACACACTGGCTATTCGATACAAAGGTTTGAAGAAAAAACGGCTTGTTTGAGGATGATTTCATAAGAATAAATTCATTTAGCATGCCACAGGTTTTTTGAGTTTGCGTATTTTCTAATTTTTGATTTCGTTAACGGGAAAACTCAGGCAAAGGGTTCCCGAGGAATTCCGAGGTAATTTCGTAATTTCCTTAATATTTGAGCGAGTCTCGACGATCATATTGGAACTCTGCAATAAGTTGAATAACCCTGACGTGCGAAATAATGCAGAACTTCGTGTAGATACTCCAGTGTGATGATTGCAATGATTAGGAATAATTTTTCAGAAAATTTTGAATTTTTTTCAAATATTTTCTCAGAAAGTAATCATTTGATTTCTATGTTATTTGGAACACATTTTAAGGCTCATTCTCAACAACAGTGTATCAAATTTTTGCTCTATCCGAAAATTATTCCCGGAAATTTTTCTTGTTCAATTAATTCGATCAAGCGAGTAGAGGTTTCTGACCACACGTCAATGCTATTCTCGAATTTTCATAATATTATAGTTATCTTATTTGAATTTTTGTCTTAAAATCTTAAAAGGGCTTAGATGGAGAATATGAGAATGTCCGTACACACTCTACGTATCAATTAGAGCTTATTTTGGGAGGGTTATGCATGATTTTGTTTGTTTTTTTTTGGTTTAGCTCCCAATATCTCAAACACAAATGTTATTTAAAAATGGGGTTTTTATGAAAACGCTGTTGCAGATTGCAGGATTGAATTATTTGCCAGAGGCAGTTTCTAGGAGAATGGGATGCCTAATGAACAATTTCGCAACAATACAAACGATAAACAAAGCGAACTGTAACGTTTCAGAGTACAAATCTGTATCTTTCATCAGACAAACTAGAAAATTCGCAACTTATAATCTTAATATCAATCGGGGAACTGTACTTCCAATCACTGAATTTTTATTGATATTGCTGCCGTTATCCAGGCGTAGATGATAATGAAGCCACAAAGTATTCAAAGTGATTTTTACATTTAATTTCAATAAACGATATATACTGAATACATTAAAAGAACTATAGATTCAGATAATATCCGAGTTTAACGGCAACTACCTACTCATAAAATTCAACATTTACATGTGGTGTAAATGTTTTATAGTACTTTACATATATTGAAATTTACGATTCATTCATTTAGTCGTTTCTGCTGGTGCATTTTCGGGCATGAAACTGAAATGGAATCGATAAGTGAATATGTGAACAAGTTAAAGGGGATATGTCAATGTTGAAATGGTATTTTATTACCTGTCGAATGATTTGTACATTTGTGTTATATTCACATCGAAGTATTCGCAACGTATCGTTTATAGAGTGTGTCCAATATTATTCCGAATAGAAATTCTATTTTTTGAACTTTATAATTCGAAACCATTTTCGGTGATATGTTGATATATCTTTTGATATAGCTTTTCTACCTTCGAACGAATATCTCAAAAAAAATCATACTGATGCATTCGTCACTTTGCAACTGAGCGATTATGTTATCTGAATTCATTATTAATACTGAAAAACGATTGTTTTCGTACTTCGAGAAGTCACGTCTGCTAGTGGGTTTTGTGCAATTGTTGAATAGAATGCCATGAAATCTCACTTCTCTGTAGCTCACAATAATTTCTCGAACGTATTTATATAGATGAATATAATACTGAAAACTTTGCCAATTTGTAACTCAATCATTGTGTTGGTCTTCTTTGTAATCCACAGAGTTCTCTCTACTGCAGGAAAAAAAATATTATGTCATAATTCTCAATCGAACTATTATTTCAGGGGGATATCATAGTGGCGCATAAGCTGCTTTGAAAATTGATTATTCATTATCAGTCTTCGGAAACTAGTATTTCTTTTTTCCAAGGAACTGTTTATCTTGAGTTATGAGAATTGAGCTAACTGTGAGTGAAACCTCAAGCATATTCTTTTCAATACAACCCAAAGTTATCTTTCGGGCTTATATCTCAGGAGAATACTTTACTAATGCATTTGCGATTTTGCAACTAAGTGATTTTGTTGGCTGAATCCATTAACAATACTGAAAAATGCTATCTGAATTCACAATCAATCATAAATACTGAGAAACTTGTCCTTTCTGCTGGTAGAAAAGATTGTTGCTATTCTGGAATAGAGTTCCAGTGAATATTGCTTCCCTGTAGCTCACAATTATTTCTCGAACGTATTTGCAACTCAATCATCCCTAAATATCAATAAACTCCTTGTTTTTATACTGCACATGGGTCTGTCTATTTGAAGACAATGAATTGTACTTTTATCGAAGAGAACTTCCTGAAATTCAATCCCCTACACCTCGAAATAATTTTTCCCAATGATGCACATACTGGCGCATTCGCCATTTTGCGAATATGTAGAATTCTTTATCAGTATTGACAAACTGGTTGTTTTTGTATTCCAAAAAGTTCTTTCCGTTGAAAGAAAAAATGTCCCATTTTGGAGCAGCAGTTCATAAAGTTTCCAGTTTCTCTACCTCACACTGGAACAAAAGTATAGATATGGCATCTGTGCAGGATGAAAGTTATCTCGATAAACGCGCGGGGCTCATAGCCCAGTGCTCAGCTTTATTGCAGACGTGACTCGTGCTTTTTCAATTTCGAACTGAGGGAATGATTGGCGCTTTGGGTGTGATTGCCATGATGACGTTTCGACTTGGACAGGACGCATTTGACCAAACATTCTTGCTTGACAAACGTTCGTCGCTGTTACATTGCACAGAAAAGAGTTGCCAGAGATATGAATTGTTGGTCTAGTAGAGCCATAAATATGCATGCACCCCTATCTGTATGATGTGTATGCTACTTCTACATCCCGCATTTATGTCTCCATGAACCCATTAATTTCTATTGGGCATTGGACGTTTTCTGTTACCATCAAGAAAACAGAAAACTACATAGTTTGATCACATGATAGATTGGGAAAAAGAAAATACTGATGACGGAACCTGATTATTTGAAAAGAACAATTAAAGATTTCTCATCTAATCGGCAGCAGTAGCCCGAATATATTTAATTTCATAACGATGGACCGAACTTCATGAAACATCAAAAACTTCCTTACAGCCCTTTCTCAGAATATTGGGAGAATCCTTTATGTGGAAGTTCACAATATTCAACAATATTTTACTGCGAAAATTATTGTTCCCTAAATCTGAATGTGAAAAAATTCAAGAAAAATGTCAAAGCGATCCTAATACAGAATACAATATATAATCTAGAAGAATTCTTAAATTAATAACTATTGACGAAGCATGTAAATTATTGATGCTGAATAAATTATTGTTTATTGTTTATTGTTGTTGTTTGTTTATTGACTGAATATTCCAAATGCAAGTATGGAGAATTAGAAAGATAATCGTAGGAATTTCAATCAGCAGTATACAATGTCTCCTTCTGAAAGAGATAAAAGAGACTTAACCAAATCTAACTCACTGTAGCTGGTGAAGAATGCGATACGAACTTTTGGATTAGGCGTGAAAAGATTGATTCAAGAGCTGAGTTTATGGATCTTGCTTGAATGGGCCCTGTTTAATGAGTTTACAAAATAATTCATTTCAACTATACCCAAAGAAATATTTGGATTTTGGTCAGTAGATTAATTTATTTATCTTCGGGGTTGATTCAGGTATTCTTTTCCATTATCTGAAAAAATGCAAATTTGATAAAAGTTCTTGGAATGCGAAAGTACCGCAAGAAAATAATCATTATTCGTTTTCTGAATTGGGAATCAGATGTAGACTCTGAAATGTCACAGAATCGTTTGCACTATTCCGTTATTTTAAGTAAGGCACACATTTTCAAGAAAATGGCCTTGACATATAGTTTAAAATCCTTAATTGCTAATGCGATATCTGTAACTGATGATTCGTGTTGAATCTCAGATAGTTCAATAGTAAATTTTATTTCATCGGATTTGAAAATTGAGCTTTTCTATAGTAGCACTTGATAGTAGCATATAGTAGTAAATTTCAAGTAAGTGAAAATTGTAGACAATTCATTCAGGTATATTCAATAAAGAATCAAGAAAAATAAAGCACCTAAATGGTGAAAATAATATGCATAATTATTGGGGAGTTGATAACTCGATCCTCGATTAGTGAAAATAATTGAAAGACAATTTAATTGTCTTGAAGTACATCAATATTCACAATTAGAAATAGATCAGATGTTAGTCACAGAATGGAAGTTCAGAGCATTAGGCGAAGCCTGTCTTGCCATGCTCTATCCGATCATATCTGCGAAATTGTACAATACACTTTGGGAGCGAGTAAAAATTGTTCGAAAAAGGCTATCTTTCTCTTTCTTATTCTTTCTCATTAAGATATTGAAAAAAAAAAGATCAAATCAAACAAATAATGCAGAATTCTCTCGAGAAATCTTCCAATCAAAATTGATATCCTGGATAATCTAGAATCAGAAGAATGCATCAAAATGATATAGGAAATTTTGGTAGGATTTTCCCATTATTTTTCAGGTGATTTCCAGGGTTTATTTCCTAATATCTGAAAAATGACCATTCAAAATTAAATGAAAGTTATTTTTTGAAGGAAACGCCCCTGCAGATTGCGGGATTCAAATTTCTTATTAAAAAAAGTATCTAGAAAAAATGTTGCCCAAAGAAAAAAATCAGATAAATGCGAACGACTAACGAAGAGAACTGATACTGTTTGAGAGGCAACATGTTTTCTAGAAACTGCTTTTAACCAATATATTTAGATCGCCCAATCCGCATGGTTATATTCAATCAAAAACAACTTTATTCGAATTTCAATACTACTTTTTCAGATATTGGGAGTGAAAACCTAAAAAACCCTGCAAAATACAAAATTTTCTACACAATCTTTTCTGACATTTTTGAAATATGTGTTAATATCTAGAGGTATACTTTAATTTCGCTTGAATAATTTTATATTCATGACGTAGTCTACCAATCGGGTTTGTTCAGTCATAAGTGAGATCAGCTAATCAGATATGAGATTCTACAAGTTTCTTTTCATTATTGAGTAACTGAATCAAATTTATTATTTTTTTTACTCGAGCTGCATAAATATGATTGTCTATTCCCGCGGAAGTTTGTCTACATAGGATAAAAGTAGTACTGGCCATCGAACCCTGACAGTTAGTTCCAGTGTTGGAAAATGGCGTAGAAATAATTTATATGATAACTCTTAGAATTGAGTGTTACTTGTTCAGTTCCATATTCTGATATTTCCATGTATGACAAGAAGAGTCAGAATATTCTCGAATTCTCGGTCTGTATACATCCAATTAATCAGAAAGATGACATATGAAGTCGAATAATGGAAGAAAGTTGACATGATGGTCTAAAGCAAAATCCTTTGTAGAGGTTTCATTGAAGGTGCGACAATGCAGGAAAAACACATGTAGGCATTAAAAAAGGTTCTGTGTTTCTGAAAAACATTAGTGGGTGTTGACAGAACATCAAGACAATCACCAGTCGAGTATAAGTGAATTAACCTCATGAAAGGGTAGGTAATGGTAATTCGAGAAAGATAGTCCCATAGAAAGTGGATGTTATCATACATTTCCAGCAAAGTAAAAAGCAATTCCGTTGAAACCCTGGGGTTTTAGCAACTCTAAACAATGCTCACCAACTTACCTATAATTGCGGTTGAGGGTGAGACATTGTGAGGGAATGCTCCTGGCTGTAAATACATAAGCACGCTGAAATCAGACAGGATATAGGCTTTACTGCATGAACAATGAATGTAACCACGAAGGCTTGCCACCTGCGAAATCTCAATATATTTTCTTTCCGGAAAGACCATTTTCAGAGTGGATGTATTAAAAGTCCAAGAAATGGAAATAATGCATCCACATTTCAGGAAATGCATTAACGAACATTATACACCACACGGTTTCTCAGAAAATTTTAGCTGCATAGTCATTAAAGATTTTAATTTGAATTTTGTGCGATATCGATCATGAGGATGTACAAGGGGTCTTCTGGAGATCGAGTGTGGGAAAAATAATTTGGATGATGCTTCTATTCGTTCCAATGTGACCAATCATTCTGGTTTTATATATTTCAATATTGATTGAAGAACAATTTGGGGTGAACTAACGGCAGATCGTGGACACAAATATTCTCAAAGAAAAATTTAAGGGACACGATATTTGAGGAGCAGGTTTGGACTTTAATTGAAGAGGTTGAATTAAAAAATGGGTAAAATATACTCAATTATTGAACCAAAATACCTTTTCAAAATTTTAATTTTCTAATATTTCCGAAAATTAAGATAGGATCGAATTGAAAACCCGTAGTTCATTGAGAAATTATAGCTTGAAGATTCATTAGAATGATAAGTAGATCACAACATATATAATATTTGATAAAAATTCTGGATTATGTTTTTTATGGTTCTGATGACATTTTCACGAAATGATGCAAAAGTAAGCACATCAATATTGGTCTACTAGAAACCAAGCTTAATCATGACAGGATCACTAGTTTTCGAGTTATTCTATTAATGACGACGATACCGATGAAATAACCGCGAAATTGGGCATATTTTACTCCAATGTCTTCAGACTTAAACATCGAATCGAACTGAAATTTGGCAGTCTTGGAGCATATAAATTTAAAGTTCTGTGCATAATTTTATTGAAGTAAGTATAAGTCGAAAAAAGACAGAATCTTCCCATTTTGATTGAAGAATAGTTTTGCATTATTTTTCTTGCATTTTTTCAGGCTATTGTTCCCAATATCTTACAAAACACTATTGTAAATGAAGTAAAATCATTATTTAAAAAGGTTGTTTTCATAGAGGTATGAAAATTTGAAATGGAATAAAACAAGGATGAACTTTTGGAATTGACATGAAATTGACCTCATTCAAAAAAGAATCTTTTGGCATTTCAATATGAATATAATTTCTGGCATGACCACTACGGCTGGCTCGGACGTGAAATTATGCTGTTATCAAACGTTTCCTTCAGTAAATCAATTGTGACACGAGCTGTGTGACATGTTGAGCCGTCTTGTTGAAACCACAGCTGCTGCACATAATGGTTGCTCAATTGATGAACCAAGAAGTCAGAAACCATGGCTTTATAGCGGTCACCATTGAACTGTAACGTTCTGATTCGGGTATTTATTTATTTATTCAGAAATACATCCAACAGGCCGAGGCCCAATTACAGGTGTATACAATGATACAGAAAAAAAAAAAATAACAAAATAATACATCGACGTTGATGAGGCAGACAAGAGTTAAGAGAACATACAGTCCTAGAAATAGAAAAAAAAAAAAAAATCCATAATGAGTCATTAATCATCTTAGTTACTCAACGCGCGGTTCAACGATCTCTTGAACTGAGACAATGAAAGAAAGAATATGTCAACATTTCTAAGATTGTTATAACTCCTGCACATTGTTGTTAGTGGGCAGAAAAAATGATGATAGGAATTAGGTACCTCAATATGAAATGTTATGTGCGATCTGGAAGTGAAACGGGGAACATTAAATTGCAGTGACGAGATCAGAGCCATCGAATCTACCTGATTGTGCACGATTTTATAAAGAAATAACAAGTCACTCATCTCACGGACCTTTCTAAGCGAAGCGAACTCAAACTCATTTAAAAGGGATTCGTAACTATAGTTTCTATCTGGATAAAAACCATGCTTCATCAGAAAAAGGAATTTGATGAATTTTTTCTGAACCCTTTCAATACAATCTATGTACTTTTTATGACAGGGATTCCATACCACACTACAGTATGAGAGTTTACTTCTAACAAGAGCCTGATAGATGGATGAAATCGCTTTCAACGAAGAAAACTCCTTACAATTGCGTATTACAAAACCAAGACTTTTCATAGCACTGCAAGTCATTTCTCTTATATGAGAAGAGAACGTTAGTTTCCGATCAAAAAGAACTCCCAAGTCTCTCGTCTCGTTTACCCTCGTCACCTCCAAGCTGTTTATTTTATATTCGAAAATAATCGGTGTTAGTTTCCTCGTAAACGTCATCGTCTTACATTTCTCTATATTCAAGGATAATTCATTATCAACACACCATCTATACAGCCTATTAAGATCGTCTTGCAATAGAAAGCAATCAATTAAACTTTTTACTTCTCTAAATATTTTGAAATCATCCGCAAAAAGTAATTTATGTGAACAAACTATATCCAAAATGTCATCAATCAATTATTTCTCTACGTTACGATGTACAGCAGCAATGGCTTCCTCCGTTCTCACTGAACGACGTCTCTGTGGGTGCGTTTTATCAGTTAGAGTAAACGTGGTGCGAAAACGGTCCATGGTTAGTCGAATTAATTGCTCTGATGGACGATTATGTTGACCGTAAAATGGACGTAAGGTGCGATACTTATTTCGAACGGAACCATTATTTTCAAAATAAATTTGCACAATTTGGAAGCGTTGTTCATAGGCGTCAGTCTATTCATGTTGAAATGCCAGACCTAACTAAACACAAATCACTTGACAGCTGACAAAATAGCCGCCAGTTAAAGCATTGTTGACAACTTAAAGTTCTATACCTCTAAAAAAACACCCTTTAGGTCGCCCTTGCCTATTGAGAGATTTAGAGTATTCAATTCATTTATTTACAAAATGTTGTCCCATAAACAACTATTGATGAATGGCAATGTAACGTTTCGGGGTCCAAATCTAACTCCTTCATCGGACAATAAATTGACAATCTTCAGAACTGTTTTCTCGATATACTTTTGCGTTTCAAGAATCTCTGTCCAAGGCCGATTCACTTAATATATACATTTTTCAATGAGACTTCTGTCATTAGTAAATTCAGATAATTATGGCCTATTCCTATACAACGATCGGCAAAAGTATCTACTCTATTCAGAGAACTACAGGAGGAATGCTTAATATTTTTTATAAACAATCCGGCTTAGTCATCAGTATCTATCTTATATTATACAAATCTACCATTTGATCCCCAAAAATATAGATTAGATATACATTAATTTCGAATAATCCTTTTGTCAGGTACCAATAAAACAGAAAAAAATGTGGAGCAGAAATTTATATTGAATAATTAAAATTATTGGAAATCTTGAAATTTGTATTCTTTGAGATGAAACGTATCAGGATTAAAAGAGAAAAATAATCTGCAAATCATCCATTCAAAGTCTAGGATCTCCCGACGGTTGCATTTATCTGAATATAGAATCTTCCATTAAAAGTTCCACCTATTTCTTTTATGCAGGCTATGCCACCATGTATGGAATAACCAATCTTATGTGGTGAACAATTTCGAAAATTGAATCGTCAGTTTGGCTAAAAGATTAGCAGTCTGAAGGAATTTACAACATTGGATTGACAACGTTGCGCGTATGCATGCAGACATCATGGCGAATTTGAAATTTCACCTCAAGAGGGTGACATCCGCATACGCGGTAGATAGCATGTCAGCTTATTGCATAAGATTTTTTGACTATATGTTCAATGCGCGAAATATGCTGGGAAGAAGACATCAATATTATAATTTGCCGAACTGGGGGGAGCGGTGGATCCATAGAAGCGTAGGAAAACTTAGACACGTAAAGTTTTCGGAAAGGCCGAGTCAGGCTTACTAGCAGCACATTGCCTAAGAGAAAAAGTTTTGTTTAATTTTGTTTGGTTTGATGTTAAGCTTGCCTCCTGTCATTTTCATCTTGTCTACTTTAGTTGCTCGCGTCAGTTGTTCCGTGTCGTGTTCTTCCGAACAATATTGGTTTTAGTTTTTTTAATGTGTGGTTAAGCATATTTCGGGAAGAACTTTTCCTCTTCAAGCTCATATTTATACGATATGTGGAGTTTGAAACTTTTGTCGAGTCACGATTTTCGTCGAATCTATGAGCTTTGTTCCTCTATAGAACCATAGAGGAACTTCATAGTCATGAAGTCACGAGCTCTCTTGAGCTTTTTCAAATACACCCAAGATTAAAGTTCTATCGTATTAACATAATCAATTAACATAATTACAAGGACAAATATCTGTCGATAAATCAAGAAATATTCCCCCCTAATCAGAGCTAATCATCCAATCAACCAAGACATCTACAAGGGTAAGTTGACCTGACGATCAGTAATAACCGTGAAACAGCTGTAGTCATTCTCCTTGGATCCGCTCCTTCGGTGTAGATGTTTTGGTTGATTGGATGATTAGCTCTGATCAAGGGGGAATATCTGTTGATTTATCGATAGATATTTGTGCTTGTGATTATGTTAATTTATTATTACTGGAGCTATTTCTTCTCCATTAGACCGATTCCTATCTTTGTTCTATCGTATGTTTATCATTGCAAATATTGAAGAGAATAAAATTTCGAAGAGATTCATTTAACGATTGTTTGCAAGGACGATACCATTCACGAAAATGTCCTTCGTAATCAAGATACGAACTTAGAGACTCCACATATATTGAACAGGTTTGGAGCATAATAACAAAGCCTGACATCTTGTTTGTATTAAATGTAGCTGAGGATTCGACAGATATATCTATTCTAATTTTTGCGCGCATGTTCTGGGGAAAGACGTGATATCGTTTTGTCCAAATGTCTGCAATTTTTGAATTTTGAGTCGAATCAGACCATTGTTTTGAAAGATACTATACCTGCCATTTGAAGAAGAACACCCTGTATCTCAGGTGTTTCGAATGTTAGACTGTTTATTTTTGAAACGTGATTCTGGATTGTGAAGAGGAATGATTGGTGAAAATTCCAGTCGAATCAGACCATTGGTTCGAAAGATACTATACCTGCTATTTGAAGAAGAACACCCTGTATCTCAGGTGTTTCGAATGTTAGACTTTTTGCGCGCATGTTCTAGGGGAACAGCGTGCTATCGTTTTGTCCAAATGTCTGTAATTTTCGATGATTGAGCCGAAAATGGTCTCAATCGACTAGGTTGGACTCACTGATGACAAATCCGATGTCGAAATCGATTCTGTCCGGCTGGCCGTATGCACGATTACGGGGGTACGGAAGACTCTATCGACTTGAAAATTTCAGAGTTGGCTGTATTTCAATATACTGAGGTTGAGTTCATTAATTGGCAAAATCAGTTGAACGGTTTCGGAGTTATAGCTATTTGAAGTTTTGAGGCACTCTCTTTGATATATCAAAAACTACTGAAGCGGTTGAATTGGAACTTGGCAGTTAATTGTGATTACTTTTTTCGAAATTTTGTTGAGATCGTGCTGTCAGTGAATTTCAGACAAATTATTTTTTCAGAATTTTTTCCGAGTAATTTTTTTTCAAAACTGTTTCTTATATTTCGAAAATAATTGAGTCATACCTTGGGCTTCATAGTCACCATCAGTATATCCAACTTCAGTACGATACGATCATAATTCAAGAAGATATCGTGAAAAAATATGTGAAGTTTCGTGTTTTTTGTTTCATTAGAACAATTGCAAAAAAATTCAAATTTTTCTTCCAATATTTCATATTCTGTGATCTTCTGGTCATATTATCCTCATGACATTCTGTATTAACCTTCGAACTGTCATTTTCGATAAAGTACTGGATTTCAATTCGATCTTATCTGTGTATAAGGAAATATTGGAAAAATCAATTTGTGAATGGGTATATCTGAGGAATCATTGGGTGGACTCCACCCATTCACGAATTCGGCATTCGCAATAAAGGTTCCAATCACTCTACAGTTATTGAGTTTTTAAGTTGTTCGTTTCGGCCGTTAGGCCGCCCGTGAACACAATAACTTAGAAACGTGATATTGAAGACTCCATATTTATTAAGCAGGTTGAGAGCTCAATCAAAAAGATTGAATTTATGGGTGGGTTGAATCCACCCAATAATTCTATGGACATTCGCAAATTATAGACCGTAAATAAATTGTTTCGAGATGGCTTTCCACTTCATCAAGCTCAAAGCGAAGAAAATCAACCCTTGTATTTTGGTGACAATCTTGGGCATGCGTTCCGGGTTTCGCTAATCCAGTTGAATTTTCCGATTTCGATTCCTCAAAATGCTTTATCACTAATTCAACAACTCCCTCGCCGCGAAAGAGTAAACACTCAATATCCAATAAATAGAGAGTTTGATATGATACAACCGTCGCATATCGGTTCGATTCCCGAAAATTTCAAACGACAATTTTCGTGGATAAAGGTCTGGTTGAAGGAAGTACTATCATTAATTTCATCGTTCAATGAAAAGATTCCGCCAAGTGACGTCTGATCCAGTTTATATATTCGATATTTTGAATGTATGATTAGGCATATTCTGTTGAGAAGCAGGATATTCTGCTTTCGTCGGTAATCTTATATTTATCCGATACGGAAAGTTTCCAGCTTTCAAGAATCGTTTGTGCTTTTAGCATACGTATTCGCTCTATTCAAGAATCGAACTCGTAATAATATTGATCGCAGTACAACTTCGATAGATTCAATCGAAAACCTCAATTCACAATACGGTCTCAATCATGACATTCTTTTCGGGGATTATATTTTCAATAAGAATGAGATTGAATTTCATTGCGATTCATTCTCCAGATTGCTTCAAACACCTGAAAATTTTTATGGGCGCTTCTTGATGGTTGAACTACTCATTTATTCAATGTTTTGGTTGTTATGATAATAATAATAGATATATCTCATATTTCTACAGTTTATATTTTATACATTAAATGTTACTATTTAATCGAACGCAGTAAATAAGTAGACGATCCGGTCGATTTTGTTTGCGTTTTGCTATAAATCTTGCTATCTAATATATAGTAATATGGATATAATATTACGCATTCAGTTCCCTTTAGTTCCCTATACAATCAGGTGTTCCCCAGGGAAGCGTTATTGGACCGTTATTGTATATATTCTGCACAGCAGATCTACCTACGAGTGATGATACTATGATAGAAACGTTTGCAGATGATACAGCCATCCTAGCTTCCTAGACCTTATAATGATATGTTAAAGCCCCAGCTCCATTATCAACAAATTAGCTCATAGGATTCTGTATTCTGATTGCTAATGAACGTATTATAATGAAAAAAAAATAATAGTTCCCGTTGTTATAGCAATGTTCGTCATGAATTTTGTCAAAACCAATATCACCCAATATCTGAAACAGAACAAATAAAAATTGAATTAAAATGGTTTAAATATGAAAAACTCCCTTGCAGATTGCAGGTTTGAACTATTTGACAAGGGCAGTTTCTAGTAAAATAGGTTGCCTGAAATAAACTGGAACAATGTGAACGATCAACAAAGTTAACTGTATCGTTTCAGAGTTCAAATCTGACCTAATTCTTCAAATTTTCATTTCACTTTATTGTTCCAGTATTATTCATAAGGCAACCTTTTTTCCTAGAAACTGCCCTTGACAAAAAGTCCAATCCTGCAATCTGTAGGGGCGTTTTTCATGAATAAACTATTTTGATTTGATTTTTAGTAGTTTTGTTTCAGATATTGGGACTGAAAACCCAGAAAACACTCACAAATAATGAAGAATATTTTGCCTTTTATAGTCAATGTTATAACGTCATTCTAAACCCTTTTCAAATATGAACCGGTTAATCACCCAACCTGTAGAGACATAGAAAACTGTTTAAAATTTACTAACGTACATTCTAAATTAATTAGATTCCCAAAATCTATTATCATCAATCTGAAGCAGAATTAGACGCCGTCGAATAAACTCAGGTTCATGATACTTTTAGGGCGAGAGAATGTTATTATTTTTTCAGTGACACGCAGGTTACGACATATCAAGTCAGGGTAAGAATATGACTCCAAATGCTGGAATCGGAGATGGGCAATAACTCCATGTCAACGAATGATCGTTTCTCATCCCTTAATCTACCTGGCAAATATTTGAAAACCCTTCTGTTTTTGCGATAACGTCAGCTGAAATTTAGTATGGACCTTTTTATTCTACCAAAGGTTGCTTGTTTTACACATTTCCTGGAATAAATAGATGCCAGAAGAAGCAGGTAGTTTGGGAAAATAATATCCCCCTCTCATCTTCACCTGATTATCGACCTTATATCAGGATTGTTTCATGTTGAGAAACTTACGTCCAACCGAAAAGAAATTGAGGTTCTGATTTGAACCTATATTGTGAATTTTGTTGGCCGTTACTTGACAGGAGTTTAGTGTATTTAACTTAAATGAAAAACACATAAATGTTTAAGTTTGGATATTTTCAGTTGAGACATGAAGCGTTCCGCTACGCAGTAGCTTCTTCGGATGCAATTAGATAGCTCGCTCAAGAATCGGTTTCAAACAGTATCAAAGAGAATTTCTGGGGTGACAATACATTATTGGTTCGTTCGGGTTCCAACAATTACTCTTCTAGGACTGTC
The DNA here is from genome assembly GCA_958510865.1 of Myrrha octodecimguttata. Taxonomy (NCBI): domain Eukaryota; kingdom Metazoa; phylum Arthropoda; class Insecta; order Coleoptera; family Coccinellidae; genus Myrrha; species Myrrha octodecimguttata. Next base: position 30,109,645 of record OY294065.1, on the reverse strand, counting down.
AGGAGTTTGCGCAGTAGAGTTGGTTACGTTCGGGTTTTGTTGAACTATTTCTTCCAACTAGTCACTTACTTTCGTCAATATTGAGTCAGTATGTTCCGAGTTATTATATAACAATACTGAGGATAAAACCATGAAATTTCTCAAATCTCCACAAAGTGGAATCAGACCCTATTGAAAATTTGCCCATTATTGTGAAATTTTGAGTTCAACGTATGTGCAAAATCCTATCGGAATTATAAAAACAGTTCATAAAGAAATTTTACAAAATTTGGAAAATTTACGCAATTTTTTCTTGGACTACTAACCATTTGATCTCATCAGAATATCACGACCGCTTACAAATTATTACCAAAATCACTAGTTACTGAGATTTGGCAAAAAAGTCTCTTAAGTTCAAATGGGTTTAACTCCGAAATCGTCGCAATTTCATCTATAACTCACCTTGAAATAGAATAGATATTTACATCGGATGAGTCGAATCACTGGGCTGATTCGACTGAAATTTTCACCAATCACTCCTCTTCACAATCCAAAATAACGTTTGAAAAATTAACAGTCTAACATTCGAAACAACTGAGATACAGGGTGTTTTTCTTCAAATGGCAGGTATACTAACTCTCGAACCACTGGGCTGATTCGACTGAAATTTTCAACAATCACTCCTCTTCACAATCCAAAACAACGTTTTAAAAATGAAAAGTCTAACATTCGAAACAACTGAGATACAGGGTGTTTTTCTTCAAATGGCAAGTATACTAACTCTCGAACCACTCGGCTGATTCGACTGAAATTTTCACCAACCACTCCTCTTCAGAATCCAGAATAACGTTTAAAAAATGAACAGTCTAACATTCGAAACAACGGAGATACAGGGTGTTTTTCTTCAAATGGCAGGTATACTAACTCTCGAACCACTAGGCTGATTCGACTGAAATTTTCACCAGTCACTCCTCTTCACGATCCAGAATAACGTTTAAAAAATGAACAGTCTAACATTCGAAACAACTGAGATACAGATATCAAATCAATTTATATCAGTTCGATCTTCATGGATGCAGAATGGCTAATGTGCCTGGATGGCTTCTTTCTGGCTCAGTTCAGTTTTTGTTTAAAATTGTAGTATACGATAGAAAAAGAGAAACGAAAGCCTACTGATTATTTCTATCACTCTCATTCGTATAAGAAGTGTTCAAAATCTCGTCAGATGCTTTCCACTTCTAGATTTAGCTTTTCCAAATTTTCACCGTACCTATTCAACGCGAGAATTTACCAGACATAATGAAAATCGATTTTTAAATAAACTGCAAATACAGTATATGAACGACTATTCAAATCTACTTTTTCCTTCTGGGGAGAATTCGAATCACATCAGCGAGATATATAACATTTTTTGCCTACGTTTAGGAAGAATATTTATCGAGTCAATATTGGATTAAGCTCTGTCTCTGAATGCGATGCATGTGGTTACTGAACGTACAAATGCCTGTAGCTCACTCTACCAAACTTGGAAAATCTGATTGCAGACGCGATTTATTAAAACAACATTTTCGGTAACATGATTGCGTTGTAATGTTTTTTTTTCGGTTCTCATTTGATATTTAATTTCTGATATCACATAGCGGAGTTCTGTTGGTGAATTATTCGAGCTTATTAAATTCTAGGAAAATTCTTCTTGAGGAAACTCATCTCGTTAACTCAAATTAAAATTCGTAAGTTCGAATTTTTATTTCTTCAACATTTTTTTCTAATTTTCTCTTATATTCCTCCTAGGATGAGGAAGGTCTGTTAAATTAAACTTTAAAAGATACCACTGTATGTATATCGAGGGAAAAATGTTGTTTTGTGTTAATATAATTAGGTTCCCATCACTCAAATAAGAAAGAGATAAACCCGACAAGATCTAATTTTTCCTCACAGGAAACATACCAGCGATAGTTTGTATGCTTTTGACAATCATCGCTTCTGTGGTATAGATGTTTTGGTTGATTGGATGATTAGCTCAGATCAAGGTGGAGAATTCGTTAAATTATAGACAGATATTCTTCCTTTTTTCGTTTCAGTTCATTATAACAGAAGCTTCTTCTTCTCCATGAACCTTTCATCATACAATTAAATTTGTTTTTACAGATAATACTGCTAGATAAAATCAAAAGCTTCAGATTGAAACTTTCATAACATTGTAAGAAGTGGTTTTAATAATATGAACTTTGAATAGATCAGATAGTTTTTTCAACATGAAGTTAGCATAAAAACTCCTTCGAATTAGACTCGGTGAAGTATTCCCTATTTCCGCTTGCTCTCGTAAAATACTTGAGGTTCATGATGAAATCGAAAAAGATTCTGACATAATTCATCAATGGGGTTAAAGCACTCTGATATGAAATGAAATCAAAAAATTTCAAAAAGCACTGCCGTGAAGGCAGCAACTTTTGCGCGCATGTTCAATGTAGATGACCGCTTCAGCAACGAATTTGAACGTGCGCGCGTACCAAATTTCAGTTCGATACGATCATAAGTTCTGGAGATATCGGGAAAAAATATGTCAAATTTCGATGTTTTCTTCTCGATATCGTTGATTTTTTCGGTATTACTCGAGAAATACTGATTCAGTCCTGATTAAACTTCACAGCTAGTTTTAAGATGCTGAAAGACAACTTTATGCAAAATTTCGTGATAATCGTGTTATTAGAACAATTTGAAAAAAAAAATTTATATGATTTTCTCATCATATCATCCTAATTAAATTCTGTATGAAACTCCGAACTGTTATTTTCGATGAAGTACTGGATTTCAATTCGATCTGATCTCTATTTTTGGAAATATTGTAAAAATAAAATTTTGAATGGGTATATCTACGGAATCATTGGGCGGATTTTACCCATTCACGAATTCGACCTTCGTAATTAAGCCCCAAACCTACTCTACAAATATCGAGTTTCTAAGTCGTTTCTTCCGGAAGTTATTGTGTTTACGGTCAGCCTAACGGCCGACTGCGTAAACACAATAACTTCCGAAAGAAACAACTTAGAAACTCGATATTTGTAGAGAAGGTTTGGACCTTAATTACGAAGGCCGAATTCGTGAATGGGTAAAATCCACCCAATGATTCCGTAGATATACCCAATCAAAATTTTATTTTTCCAATATTTCCAAAAATACAGATCAGATCGAATTGAAATCCAGTACTTCATCGAAAATAACAGTTCGAAGTTTCATACAGAATTCAATGAGGATGATATGATGAGAAAATCATATAAATTTTTTTTTCAAATTGTTCTAATTACCCGATTATTACGAAATTTTGCATAAAGTTGTCTTTCAGCGTCTTAAAACTAGCTGTGAAGTTTAATCAGGCTTGAATCAGTATTTCTCGAGTTATACCGAAAAAATCAACGATATCGAGAAGAAAACCTCGAAATTTGACATATTTTTTCCCGATATCTCCAAAACTTATGATCGTATCGAACTGAAATTTGGTGCATTGCTGTGAAATTAGAAGGTCAAAGCGTGAGTATAATTTTTCTTGGATATGATAAATGGTTTCCGAAAAAAAAATTTTTTTGGAAAAAAATTTCGAAAAAAATTTTTTTTTAAAATAACCAACAATATAATCCTGACGAAATTTGGCTCAAAGTTGCGCGTCGTTGTACTTCACCTAACCGCCAAGTTTGAATCCAATCGCTCAGGTAGTTTCTGAAATAAAAAATAAATAACTTCAAAACTTCAAATGCCTATAACTCCGAAACTATTCGATCGATTTGGCCCATTAACGAACTTAACCGCGGCATTCCAATGCGCGACCTACCCTGAAAGTTTCAAGTTGCTAGCTCACTTCGTTCGACAGTTATCGTGTCTACGGCCGGCCGGCCGGCCGGACAGAATCGATTTTGACACCGGATTCGTCATCAGTGAGTCCAACCTAGTCGATTGAGACCATTTTCGGCTCAATCATCCAAAATTACAGACATTTGATCAAAACGATAGCACGCTGTTCCCCTAGAACATGCGCGCAAAAATTAAGAATTTCACAAAAATGCGAAGTTAGAACAATATCGAATATTTCTCTAAGAGAATGCTTTTTGCAGTAAAAAGTTCTGAAAAGCACTATCGTATAGCCTGTAGCCTTTGCGTGATTCTTGGGCGGAAGTTTTCATTCATTTCCTCAAACTATTTTGAAGGAACGATCACACCAAATGCTTGAAAAAATTTTTCATCAGCATTCGCCACTAGTTACCAAGTTTAATAATGATCGAATCAGTATATTTGCGTTTTCCGGAAGTAACAACGATACCGAAAAAAAAAACATGAAATTCAACATAATCTTTCCCCAAAAAAAATTATATAAATCTGATGTAAAGTTTCCAGAAGAATATTGTTCATCAATATTTTTTTTTGAGTCAGTAATTGAACTATCACAAGAACTTTTACGAGCAGTTACGCGTTGCTATTGTCAAACTCATCATTCAGTTTCAATCCGTTCTTTCTTCTTGCTCCTGGGATAATAAGGCAATGTCCTCAGAAGTTCCAATCAGTTAAACATGAAATGATTCTAAAGAAAACGATTTTTTACTTCTGTGAATTTCGAAAGAGTTGCTCTGCTGAATTCACGTCAGGTAGGCAGATAATCAATTATTTTTCGAAAAAAAATACAAAAAAAGTTGATATAAATATTTCCACCAATCATTTTTTCAGCAATACTAAATTTTTCGACTTTCATGCGCGAAATAGTGGATATAGAAGTGATCTCATAAATATTTCCCGCTCCCTTCCCGAGATAAAATTCTAAATGGGGACAGACGGGAGCATTTCATCGCATTTTCCACTTTTCAATTTGTCGGGAATTCCCTCTCCAACTTAATAATCGGCGATAAAGTATAATCCTTGCGTAAAATTCTGCTGAATAAACTGATTTTTGTTCGAGTATTATCTTGGCATCCGGCTCATGTCGCTAGAATGAAGAGCTTTCAACTGTGTTCCCTAAAATCATTATTGGAAGGAGTGTGCTGTATGTTCATTTGCGGGCCTTTATAAATATGGATGTGTATTTGCATAAATTGTCCTCAAAGGCGATTATATCTCACCTACTTATAGACTCTCGCGTTCAGAACAATGCGTTTTGATGAATTTTAACGCATGTTGTGCATTTAAACGCTTCTATCACGAACACAAATTAACGCCAAAAGCAAACACACAGAGACGATTCAATATGCTATCGACTTGATGATTTTACATTTTAAACTAGAGAAAATCAATCCTCGAGTTCGCATACTGATACCGGTAAATCAACTTAACTGAAATTATTTTTTGAATCAATATTCGAGAATGTCGATACACAGACCTGGCAACTAGAGAATGATCAACAAAGTATATATATGAATTTTTGTTGCGATATCGAACATGATGTCAAAAATATTCTGACTGAATCTTTACCTCATTTCCTCGCGCTTGTTCTGAGAAACAGCACAATTTTATTATTTTTGACCTGTTTATACTTAGAGTCTCGAAAATGTCATGGCAGTTTTGGAGTCCTAATAGAGAGATACTGCAACTTGCGAATAGCGCAAACGTTATGTTATTACGATTACGCTAAATATTACGTTCTGGTTTTAACGGTCATTCCAAGAGTAGACGTATTGCAACATGATTTTGTTGCCGTTGCGTTAGTTATCAATTTGTTTGGTTAGGTTATGTGAGACGTCAGGTTTTTGTGTTTGAAACTCACGTTTATACTCCTTGAGTTTAATAATAATTTGCATTTCTGCATTAGTTTTTTGATTCTGGACAAAATGAAAAAGGAATCGGAAGCAGTAATTTCAGCTGGTGCTACTGCAGAAGAAGGTAGAACTAGTTATATTGCACAATATAATTGGCGGGGTTCAAACTATTCATAATTTCAAACTCCTCATGTTGCTTCAAAAAGTATTTCTCAATTCGTGAAGAAGTAACAATTATACTTGTATATGAAAAAAATTTGCTGTGGTAGCACTAGTAAATCTTAATGTCTAATATCAGTTGTGTGTAAAAGGTATTATAAAATAGATTCAAAAAGGAAAGTTGTGTAATTAACGCCAAAAAACGGGTTACCAAACAGCCTTTCTATGACAGTGATCGGAGCCGAAAGGACCCGAAGCTTAACGAATCCTTCCGATATAGAATAGCGCAACGTAAATTGCGGCTCGCAATTTTCCGTAAAAAGCGTTAGACGCTAACGCTATTAACGCCGCGTTATTCTGCAACTGAATCTGCGCATGCTTAGATGTCAAAAATAACGTTTACGTCACACGAATTTGACACTGCAATATCTCTCTAATATCTTGACTACTTTCGTTAATGGGCAGAATCGTACGCATGGTTTCCGAGTTATACACTTTAAATTTCGAGTTAATTTTCTCCAAACCAACAGAAGTACTAATAAGCTTGAGTTAAAACATCGTAATTATTCGGATAATTCTGACTTGTGACGTAACGCAGAATTTCTTGGAGATTGTATTATCTGAGGATGCTTTTTCCTTGCACAAAGTTTTATTTTTTCTTCTTGATACAAGGTACGTTACGTTTTCTCTGTGGGTTCATCGCGTTTCCATAAAAAATGGTTCTTCTTCTTGCTTTGACAATCAACATAGGGATGAGGAAAATGGAGCGAGTTATAACAACAGGGAAGAAACAACCTATAATACATGAATGGATATCACGCCAAATGCAAACACACAGACAATTCAATATGCCATCTAATTGATGTTTTGAACTAGAGTGGATCAATCTACGAATTCGAATACTGATACTGTAAATAATTTTCGAATCAATATTTGAGAATGTGGTTATACGAAACAGTATTCATTGTTTGAAACTTCTATAGGAAAGCGGTCATTTCCTCACGAAATTTTATGATGCAAGAAACATATGAATCTGTCACCAAAATTGAAGTACTTAAAAGTTTTCTTAAACCTCAAGAACTCAGGTGTAGTAAATTATCGTACAGTAAATATTCACCAATGAAATATGTAGTACAGTCTGTGACAAACTTTGATAGGAATTTCTATGAAATGGAAAATGAAAAACCCCTCATTGAACAACATAAACACTTTCTTTACACTGAAAGCTCATACGAGGAAGTTTCTGTGCAAGATCAACATGACGAAATTGAAGGGAACAAGTGCATTTCACCAAAACAAAGATTGAACTTCAGCATAGTTTTCCCATTTTACTAAACTCTCCTTGAGATGAGATTTTATCGTTTGAATCAAAAATGGTGTGGAGTTGGTGGCAATCCAATTGGAACAGAACGATGATGTGAAAAACGGAACAGGATCGGACTTGCTGGTAGAATTCAACATTATTTTGAACGATATGAAGAAAAGAATAAAACCGCCTTTTGCTTCGAAATAGTTGCCATCAGGCTCATTCCTCTATACAAGAAATATCGGATCCAATTAAAATTCAACGTTGTTTCGAAAAGAATTGACCCCCAGTTCTTCGCAAAAATTCCACAGGAATGTGTTGTAGAGTTCAAAAACAAATCAGCAATCTGAAAAAAATTTGGAAATTCAACCAAAATTTTTTCCATTTTTACGCGCTTCTTCTAGGAAATAGTGCGTTATCATTTCGTTACGATGTCTGTAATTTTCGAATCTTGAGCCGAAAATGGTCTGAAACGATTGAGTTGAACTCCCTGAAGAAGAATCCGTCGTCAAACTCAATTCTATCAGTCCATCCGTCCGTCCTTATGCGCTCTAACTTTCGAAGAAGAAGACTTAGCTACTTGAAATTGTCAGATTAGGTTTGGAGTCCAAAATTTGTCGTTTGAGTTCGTTAATGAGTAGAATCGGTTGGACTAATCTTTATACAGCGCGTCAAAATTATGGAAAAAATTCATTTTCTCAGAAGAAAGATTTTTGGCAACAAAATCCTGAAACAGGTCAATTTTTGTTTCACTTTTACCAAATTTATATGCATTTTTGAAGGATTTTTGTTGCACCCTGTGCCATCCCCATCAACCCTCTCAATATCGAATGGGGAGAGAAGATCATGTGGTACTTTTTTGGCAAGGTCTTTGTAACTCCTTTACAGACGTGCAGAAATTTTCAAGAAAATTTTTTTTTGAAAAATTAGTTCTTCAAACTTTCTGCACGCCTATAAAAAAGATGCAAAGACCTTGCCAAAAAAGTACCACATGACCCACTTTCCTCAGTCAAAAAATTCAGAGGGTTGATAGGGATGGTACAGAATGTAACAAAATCCTTCAAAAATGCATAAAAATTAAGTAAAAGTGAAACAAAAATTGAAATATTTCAGGATTTTGTTGCCAAATATTTTTCTCCTGAGATAATGAGTTTGTTCCATAATTTTGACGCGCACTGTATATTGTGAAAATTTCAATGGATCTTTGTTTAATGTTCACTGGAAACCCCGTGTACTATTTGGATATTTTTAGAATCATTCGACCATGATCACTGAATAAAAGCTGGTTGGATAGAACCTCTGACGTGAGGGAGCTTTAGTACCGCCAATGCTAAGACGAATATTTAGGACATCATCTTTGTTCAAATGAACCTTGGCATTTAGGAATGCTTCTGCCCGAACTACAAGATAAAAAACTCCTTATGGCTTCCAAAGTCACCATAAAATCCGGCAAGGTACCAAATAAACACTTCCCCTGCTTTCTCGTAAATGTAATAAACTTCCCCTATCCTTGAGGAAATATTCACTCATGTCGATCTGAGGTAATTGTATTATCTTGATGGCCAGTCGAGAAGCTCTCAACTTCTTCGACATACTTCTCTTCTATCAACGGAAATATAAGTAAACATTCCACGTCAGCAGTTGAAACATACGGTTATTTGTTTTCCATTTTCCTATGTAAGCTTGAATCTGTAGCACCTGTGTTGATGATGAAAGTCGTATTTTCTCAAAAACTCCTCATTTTCTTCGATATTCATTTTACAAAATAAATGAATCTGACTAAACACTGGAAGTGTTACACCCAGATTAACTTCCTGAACATTTTTTCTCAATGGGTAAGTCTAAGATCAAGAATAAAACAATTACATTTTCAGAAAATGTAATTAACATATAAGTCAAAAAATAATACTGAGTTTGACGACCCTGTAGCTAAATACACTCTTGTACACCTCTATGAATCGACGGAATGACAGTTCGTTTCAAGCAACTAGAATTTTGTGAATCAACTCTTCCAGAGTCTGTGGATATTGGTGCAAATTGGATAGTCTTCTCCTCATCATATCCCAAACATATTCGATGAGATCTAAATCTGGTAAATGGGGTGTCCACAGCAAAACGTTAAGTTCGGCATGGAGAAAGTCCACAGTTCGTAGCAATATGGGGACGTGCGTTTTTCTACTTTCAAGGACGTCCGGAGATAAGGTTGTAAAGTGGTTTGTAGGACATCATCATCATAGAACGCAGCTATCATACTGCCTCGAATGAACGAATTTGTGATAGGATACCTTGAGTGATAGTTCCTCAACTTCTAACCACGTACAAACTCTAAGAACCAGTTTTGAAATTTGAGATTGAGACTAACACAAGGATCGAAGCCACTAGACCATCCAAAGCGACGCAGTTTCTCAAATTGGTTCCTAGAAAAGATTGGAGCAAATACCAAATTCAATCAAAAATCATCTTTAGTGAAGAAGCTCATTTTTGGCTCAGTGGCTTTGTCAATAAATAAAAAAAGTGCTACTGAAGGTCTGCTGATAATTCACATGTGATTCGTGCTTAATCATAACCTTTCATTTCGTGTAGTTTTCACGCTGGAAGCATAATAGAGCCATATTTTGAAAATAAATGCCCTCAACAATGAGGAAATGTGGTTTCAGCAGGACGGTGCCACCTGTCATACAGCAGGCAACAATAAAATTTTTGGAGACTGTGTTTGGTGACAAAATCATTTCGAGAAATGGTCCCATCAACTTCCTCTCTCGCGCTTGCTATTTCACCCCCCCAAAATTTTTTTTGTGGGGCTATCTCGAATCATTGAGGTACGCAACAGGGGGGTGAAACTCCTAGTGGAATATGGGAAGCAATTTTCTGTGACTGTCCACTCGAGATTAAGGGAGATAGAAGATATGAAAGTATAGCTTTCTCCGTCGGGACTGGATGATCCGAAATGACATTTGACTTATAGTATTTTTGCCGGTAAAATAAAAATGGAGTTGTTTACTGAGGGAACTGGCTAGATAAGCTAATAGTTCGTAAATTTTCTATACAGTGTTTTGTATTCTTTACTCGTTTAACTCCTGTAATAATATTTGAAAAATCAAGGAAACCTTCCTCGATCAAACTTAAGTTCACATGAAAGTTTTCCTTAGATGAAAATCCATACGAGTAATGTCAAAGGTTTGTGATAATATCACAGGGTCTCAAAAAAACCTGCATTTTCTCGATTTTGCTACGAATCCTTCTAGATTTTTAACCTGGTAACAAGGCTTCAATATTGATGCTATTCCCGAATATGTTCTGAATGATCATGTAGATATGAATCTTATGGTTTGAGTTCCGAAGACAGCTATAATAGTTCCAGTAATGACTCTGAGAAAATCATTGATGCCTTCAACATCTGATCAACCTTCAGTAGAAAGGCCTGATACAACAAGCTTTGCTTCTAGTGCTGAAGTTGCCAAAATTATATAGGTAAATGAAAATTCCTTTTTAGTTGAAAATAAACCTGTATTTTTAGGAAAATTAGGATTCTCAATCATATTTGTCCGTTGAGCAGCAGTTCTTATACTAAATTCATAGAAGACCGTATCTTTCAAATTATTCAAACTCAAAATGAATAGTAGGCAAAAAAAATTAAAATTGTTTATAGAAATCGCCTCTGCGTTAACAGAGTTGTACATACTTTTCAAAGTTTGTAACGCTGTATTGATGCAGTAACGCAGGAGCAATTTGTTTCCATTACCAATAGTTTTCATTATTTTCACTTGTATTTCTAATGTAGGAAAGCCTACCAATATTTTATAGCAACATTTTTCACTTGAAAAAAAAAGGATTTCCTAAAGTTTTCAATTTTGAATTAATTTGAATATTTGATTTCTAGGTTTTCACTAGTTGCTCCAGGATCCAAGGATTAAATAAAGTGGATTCAGCAACCCTTTGCTGGAAGACTCTTTTGGACATATCCTTGAATGCTAATATTGTTATTATTCTTTCAACTTTTCAACATATCATTTCGTTAATGTTAATAGTTAATGAATTGCAAATGACCTTTTGGTTATTCCTTTATATAATGTTGGTAGATTCTGTATATTTAAACGGAAGAAATAAATGAAGAATCGTAATATAATTAACACATATTACATAGGTATGTAATTGAGTTCACTTCATGTCGGTTTGGTTTTCATGACTGAAAAAGAGTAAAATTCCATTTGAAAACATAAAATGTAGTATGAAGTTAATTTCTATTACCTTCGATCTTATACCTAGCTCTAACAGTTAATTCAAATATTCCCGCCGCAAACAAAATACTTTCAACTCTGCATGTTAGGGTCGCTAGTGAGCTTTCCATCCAAAATTAGTTCCCCATCTGGCCGTTGGTGTCGCTAGTGAATGTCCATCTAAGATGGCCGCCACTTTGTTTCCACAGATTAGTAGGGAGTTTACACTTCTTATATATTTGTATTCTATGGTACGCAAACAAGCCCGCGACATTGGCTGAGCTAAGAGCCAACATTGAACGTGAAATCGCTAGAATATCAGTCGACTTGTGTGAAGAAATGGAGAATTGGGTTCAATGAATAGATTTCTGCAAACGAGCATGCGGATGGCATAAGGCTGATGTTGGCGAAGTGTATACTTTCGATAAAAATAAAATTCATTTTGATACTCCATTTAACCCTGATATTATTATAGTTTGTAAGTTGCGCGTTCTTATCGAAAGCCCTTCATTTGCTGAAACAATTTAGTTCCAAACGGCGCCTTAGGAGTTGTTCTGTCGTGGTACACATCCGAGATATTGTTACGTTATTTGTAAATGAAATTCAATAACATGAAAGAACCATTTATTTTGCCTCCAAACAACATGAAATCATATCGTTGTTGTTTGGAGTGAATACCGGATTCCAATCACACATATTATTGCTTCGAAGATTGGAATATTAACCATTCCTGAGATCAAATGATAGTACAAAGTAGTTCAGCTTGATGTGAACATTATTATGCACATCATGTGTGAGATTTATTATTGTTCGAGAGATGTTATTTGAATTATTCCATTTATACCTCTACTTTCTGTATATCTTTGTTAATTGAATGCCATCGGCATGTTTGGATTGCAGAATAGCTTGCGTCATTACGGTTTGGGGAACAATAATTGGTCAATTTCTTGACAACCAGATGAATTATTATTCGATATCGAAGTCGGAGCAGAAACGGAAGACCCAAGATATTCTTCTCATGAAAATTTCACGCCCTTCCGATCGACTTCTTCCTTCCGTTAATATTTTTGTTCGAGCTTGTTCTAATCCAACTGGAGGGTTCATTTCGGATTGTCTCTATCGAAAGGCACGTGATGGTGCAATACTCCACAGAGTTTTCCTGAATGATATTCAGGTTTTCAGGTAATCTGAAGAAGTCAAACATCTTTATTTAAGTTACGTTCGAACATTCATCGTTTGAGAGAATCTTTGGGTGGAATGTATTATTTTTCAGGTTCTTCTAGATTTCCATCTCCAATATTTTTGAAAAACTTTCAGAAATTGAATTTTGAATATTATTCATTGAAAACGGCCTCTCGGATTGCAGGATACAAGTTTTTTCCTAAGTGCAGTTACTCGAAAGAATCTGCCTACTGAACAATAGGAATAAGGTGCACGATCAAATACATAAACCACCAAATTTAAATTTCCAGCACAAAATTATGATCTGTTCTCCATGAACGTCAAACAGGTCAACGACTAAGAGACGCCCTGTATATTTTGCCATCACACTAGTTACTGGTTTCCATCGCCAACAGAAATATCTCCCAAAGTTCATGGAGGTTCATGCTTTCATTTCAATCCTTGTCTTGAATTTCACCACTTTTCCACTACTGTTTTCTTTTCTTTTGTGAGTCAAAAATAGCTTTTTGGTGTGGAAGAATTCCAATAGAATGATAGAAAAGTTTTCCTTACATTGCAGTTAATCCTTGAAGTGAGGTATTCCATTTCCAGACGTTCCTCCTGGTGATGGAGCACCAGCAATGTGTGAATGTCAGCGCTAAGAAGTTAATATGTACGATCTGAAATATTGTCCACTGGAATCTTGCCTTTATTATCCTTGCCAGAACGAGTGCTTATGATGGGGGATGTCCAGTAGGTCCTGAGTCCCGCGGGAACCATATAAGATTGACTGTTATTACAGGAAGAGTGGAACCGTCACTAGGGAAGTCCGAAATCCCGATGTTATACAAGGGCTACTCAAAGTATTCCATTACCTTCAATAAAGGTACGGTCGGTTTTCAATTGTGCATCCACTCACTGCCAACAAAAACCCTTCGGATATTATGTATAAGAAATACGCTTCCGGAAGACTTCGACCAGTAATTTTATACATGAATATGCTCCTCCATAATTCTGGATATATATTAAATTTACTTGAGCGATTTCACTGGGTATCCATCGGTTCGTCAATTTCAATAACCCGATTTTTTATGACGATGGTAGGAATAGAGTTTTATGCTATCTATACAGGGTGTGAGTCTTCAAGTTGTACACTAATTTCAACCACAGATTCCTCTCATCAAATGAAACACTCTAATTGTGTATAATTTTTCCAGATCTAGCTGCAGCAAAAAGATACAGGATGTTCAAATTTCCAAAAAAAATCAGTTTTTCATTTGTAGCTTTGATGTGGTAACTCCGAATGAGATGAATTTTGGTGTGAAGTTTTCTTTAACTATGACACATATTCTTCAGTAATCACTTTCAACCTTCTTTAAACAGTTTCCGAGTTAAAGACACGCCGATTCATAAAACTATACGAAATTAGCATGAAGAATGCAGATGAAGTTCATCTTATGTCATCATAAAAATCTTCAATCATTTCAAAATATTTGATTATTCTTTATAGTTTCTCTTTGAACACCGTTTTGCAGATATTCAACGTTGAATATTATTATAAAATCGGATGAAAATTCGAAAAATCTCCTTATATTTATGGATCCGCTCCTGATTTAGTAGAGGAAGTAATTTAATCTGGGTTCACCTTCATCAAGGCCATAGAATATACAGAAATATTCATCTATTTCGCATAGAACTTATATGAGGTATATGCATAGAAATAACAATAAGTTATAATTTCCATGGGTATATGCTATTTGACCACACCACAGACATAGTTCCTGTCTATGAACTAGACTTTCCATAAACATAACATTCAAGAAAATATTTTCAGGTTATTTGGTTGATTTCATATAATTCATTTATAAATTTCGTGAAAAAAGTATAATTATGGAGTTTTCAATCTGAGAATGGCCAAGGATCGAATTGTGTATAATTTTAAGGGGCCTTTTGTGCGAGGGAGATTCGGGTATTTGTGGAATCGGAGATTCACTCTATCGGCGAAAAATTTCTCTTAGGTTTTATTGTTGTTTAACACCAAAAGGCAAAGTGGTATGATTTTATCAGAAGAGAGTTAATTTCGTCGCCTTGAAAATTAAAAAAAAACACGATAAAAGGGGATCATGAAACAGAATGAGGAATTCATTGGAGCCCGAAAAAATGAGGTAAAGAAATCGAGATGCTTCGTGCTCCCGTCAAGTCCTTTTGAATTTGCCAGGAAACATGGAATCATTCATAAAAATCTAGAAGCACTCACATTAATTCTCCATCTCCTGAAAGTAACGAATCGGAATCTTCTCTCAGGCCATCGAAAGAATTCAACTAAAGGAAATCAGGATTCGGTGAGAGACTGCGATCCATTTCAATTGAATCAAAGGAAGAAAAGATTCTAACATATACACCGTAGGGCGTCAAAAGTCAAACCACTTTTTCGAAGTATAAGATATTCATTCTCTCGAACTTTAAGCCTGTGTAATATCGCAGCCTGAGGGTTTCGGAAACCCTGCGAAATGAATATCAATCATTTAATCTTGCGGAATGGTAGCTCAGTCGAGTTACTGTTATGTTTTTATCGATAGAAATGTTCGGGTTTTTATGTGGAAAAAATTGAGAACTCTCGACAACCCTGTCGTTCGACTCTGCGAGTCGATACAGGGCAGACTATGAAAATTGGGGGACCTCGCATGGACACGACACCTACAAAGTTTTATGTTCGTTTTTACAGTTGCTGCAGAGTATTTTCCTTTGAAACCAATCTTACACAGCCAATCTTCGTTATTACTCATGATTGCTTTCTTTCATCTTCACCTTCACTTTGTTTTTTTATTTCATAACCTCATACAAGAGACAGATTTTTAGATATGTTTTGTTGTATTCGAATGAAATTCTGTTCATCCATAGCTTGCATGATTTATCTTGGGTGGTAAAATTGAGATGGTACTCAAAGAATTTTGTGAAAAGAAATTACATTGGATCGAATTATTTCAACTGCAAATATATTTGATGGGAGATGGTCCTACATCAAGTTTCTACGTAACTCGTAGAAAACTACCCCATAGTAGCTTCTTGCATTCAAATCCTTATGAAATGTCCTTTCTGTAGTATAATATTCGTTCGAGCATGTTCTCAAAATAATCAGAAGATAAAATCTATTGTCAAAATTGGTACAAAGTTCAAATTTTAATTTCTTATTCGATGGGATTTTGAATAATTATACAGGTTTTTGTGTGAAACCTTCATCTAATATCTTTCGTTATTGATGTTTCACAATATACTTTATCATCCTCGAACGTACCACGTCTTGCATGACAAAATTAAAAACTATATCAACTGGCCTGAAAACTGAATTCAGAAACTCAAGAAAACGGTAACACAAAAATATAATCCAAATATATTACTAGACACAGTGTTTTATGTGGCTAAAGTTGGTTCGCAAGTATATTCCTTTCAAGTCAATATATCTATTTTGTGTGCCAATATACTTATTTATTTTTCGTTCCAATACATCTGTTTTCTGCCAAACACAATCTACTCAAGAGTTGGGAGTTCCAAACATAAAAAAATGTGAGATTCAATATATTTATTAATTCGATCTACCGAAGGGCGTCAAGAGATGGCGCGCTGGAAGCCTACAGTTTCCAGTATACAGTTTCCAGGAAATCTGATTGACCATAAATATTTTTTAATTTGAATTGGAAAAATATAATTTCGCCCATTTTTTCTATCTAATTGGACCACTTTCGGCTCAATTCAAGGAAAAAATTAGAATAATAGAAAAACTTTCATATCTGGCTCTTTCATCCATTTTACGGAAGTATTGAATTACGAAATTGTTAAAAAAAAATTATTATTTTTTTTTTATTTCAAGATAATCTTTTACCTAAAGAACAATATCGGAACAATGTGAACAATCAGTGGAGTTTTTCAGAGAAGATATCTGACTTCCTCATCAGACAAGAATTTGCAAAAATATTTTCTTTCAATACTTTCGTATTTCAAGACTTTTTCCAAATTGACATTTTCAGAAAACACAGCACCCATGGCAATTTTTCTATTCCACTAATTTTTCAGTGAAATAAGCCAGATAGGGTAATTTTTTTTATATAGAACGATGAGTGAAATTATTTTTTTCGATCAGCAAAATAAAGACGATCTGAAAAAAAAACTCAAACTCCCTCCGTAATTGGCTGAATAGAAAAAATTCTTTCACCCATGATGAACAATGAAGTAATAAGGTAAACGATAAACGAAATTGATTGTGAACTGTAACGTTTCAGATTTTACATCTGACTGCTTCATCATACAGGGAGAAAATTTTCAACTTTCGTCATGAATGCAAAATGATGAATTCTTCCAAAATAACCTTCAGGTTTCGTTTAAAATTATTAATGCCTAGATTAATGCCTAATTACCTAGAAAAGACTTAATAATAATGCTATGCTTGAAAATGATATTTTTCATTTAGATGTGGTTACTGATGCAAATATTTCTGTTTCAGTTGGTGTTTTGGGATTCGAACCAGACTTTTCATTTCCCCTAGAGAATGTAACGATTGCCCAAGGGCGTGACGCTACTTTCACCTGTGTGGTAAACAATTTGGGGGGACACACGGTGAGTGGGGAAGTTCCCGCAACGGCAAGGGTGTGTATCTTTTTAATTTACTTATCGCACGGATCTTATCCGCAATATGACTGAAAAAAATATAGAACAGTCACATTGTCGGTTGCCCCTTTGCACCGAGCACTGCACTAGCACTTTGGGCAATCCTTGACGACCCAAGGAGGATTTTTCCAGGAGGTGATCCAACTTGAGATATGAAAAAAAACACCTGACATCTTGGAGAATATCGTCAAACATTAAACATGAGGACATGAAATCCATCATAATATCATTTCATCCCTCTATGGGGCAACCATTACCCCTTGAATTCGAATAGGTGATATGAGTCGTGCGAGATTTCGAAGAGATAGAAGGAGATAATCCTTTGACTAAAAAGAGATAAGTGTCCTAGGTAGCTTAATCTAACAAATGCTCAAATTGAGCCTCGCTAAATTCCAAACAATGGTATAAATTCTGCCCAAATTTCTGCCTCTAACTCATGAGAATTTCGTGGCTAATTCGCCTACATTCTACGACAATACGCTGGCGTAGTTGCATTCTGAGACATAGATTTTCGATTTCAAATGGTCTCGCAAAAAAAATTCTACAGGGGGTATATCTGGAGATCTGACTGGCCATTCTATGGAATCCCTTCCACTAATACACTTGCCTTGTGAGTTTATATCTGATGATTGTCTGAAAACAGAGGCATGGAGAGGCAGGGCCTTTGGAAAAACAGACGTGGTTTTGAATAGCAATGGCCATTCTCAACGATGTCAATAAGTAAAGAAAAAAAGATGTCTACATCAACGTTCGCCTGTCAAATGTTTCTCTCCGAGTAAGGCTCAGGATTTGGGTCTCAAAATCAACCCAGCAAAGACCACAGTAATTCCCTTTACTCGGAAGAGAAACCTTCCAGCTATGAAGTCCATTTCGGTAAATGGAGTTGTTGTAGGATGGAAGTCTGAAGTCAAATATCTGGGAATCACCCTATATAGTAAGCTTCTGTGGAATGAGCATGTTAAAATTACTGCTAGTAAAGCGATAAGGGCTTTAATGGTGTGCAAAAGACTATCCGGCAAAACTTGGGGGTGTAACCCTAAAATACTGAGATGGATGTACATCATGATTGTAAGACCGATAATAACATACGGGGCAGTAGTTTGGTTTGCTAAAGCAGGGCAGACAAGCACGAGGAAAATACTCGACAAGGTACAAAGGCTTGCCTGTGTTTGCATCACTGGGGCTATGAGAACATGCCCGACTAGAGCACTTGAGGTCATCATAGATCTCAGTGTTCTACATCTAGTGATCAGAAGGGTAGCCCATGAAGCTATCCTTAGAATCTCTAGGGAAGGTACAGGGAATGAGAGAATCAAAAGTCAGAGAGCTTGGTCCTCCCTGAACAAGTACATCCCATTAGCGAACCTACCTAGTGATGTTATGATTAAAAAAGTAAGCATCGAGAAGAACTTTGACTCAATGCTATGTAAAAGGGAAGAATGGGAAAAGGAATAAACTACCCAAAAACTCAAAGTAAATACCGTTAAATGGTATACAGATGGTTCTAAAACCACGACGGGGGCCGGCGCTGGAGTATACGGGCCTAGAACCAAATGTACACTATCGCTAGGCTCCTACTCGAGTGTTTTTCAGGCAGAAATACTTGCTATCGAAAGATGCATAGACATAAACCTGGAAAGAAACTATCAAGGGTGTGACATAGTGATCCATTCTGATAGTCAGGCTGCTATTAAAGCACTGAACTCCTATGTCATCGACTCAAAGCTGATATGGGAGTGCCGAAGGAAACTCAATGAAGTAGGCAAGAATAACAAGGTCTCCTTAGTCTGGGTTCCTGGGCACTCAGGAATCAAAGGAAATGAAGAGGCCAACACTCTAGCCAGAAAGGGAGCACAAACGCTACCTACTGGCCCAGAACCTTTCTGTGGTATAGGCAAATGTACCTATAAGAAAGAGTTTTTGGAGAAAGAAGAAAATGAAAGAGGGGCACTGTGGAGGAATTCTCCAGGAATGGAACACTCTAATAAGTTCCTTCGGAACTTTGAAATTGCTAGATCCAAAAATCATCTGGATCTCAGTAAGAATAAGTTACGCCTCCTCACTGGTTTCCTCACAGGACACTGTCGCCTAAGGAAGCACATGATGAGAATGGGCTTATCAGAAACTGACGAGTGCAGATTTTGTGGGGAGGAGGAGGAAACCCCTGTTCACCTGATCACAGAATGCCTCGCCATTGTGAGCCTGCGCAAAAGATACCTTGGACAGGAGCATTATAGGAGGAATGAGAACTTAACCTCCTTGAAGCCCTCACAGATATTAGAATTCATCAGAGCTCTTGAGCTGGAGGGCGAGCTGTAGGTTGCGAAAACAGCTCTGACAAGGGGGCACAATAGACCTTAAGGTCGCAGTGGAACGTAACCCCTTACCAACTATCAACTATCAACTATCAAGGCTCAGGATTGGGTTGCCATTACTGACCTTCCAGGTATTCAATTTTTTTACTTCACTTGATGGCATCCTTGAGAATGAGAATGGTTATGCCCACATCTGTTGTCCAGCAAGATAGAGCATCTCCTCACTATGCAGCTGCTGTCAAACTAACCTCAACCAGTAGATTGGTCGGAGGAGTCCTTCAGAATAGCCAGTCCCATATTCAGATCTGTTTCGTCTAGACTTCCCGCTATGAGGTTGTTTGAAATCGACAATTAATGCCACAGGATTCAGTTAAATTACCCTCTCGCGCGAAATACTTTCCGAAGTTTGAGCAGAATTAATACCGTGTTTTGGATGTCGGCGGGATTCCATTTGAGCATTCGATACATTGAAGTTTTTAGAACACTTACCTGAACCATTTTTTTACTTCTACGTTATCTCCATGGAATTAGTAATCATCTTATGATCCAGGTGGAATTCGAGATATTTCAGTTGATTAAATCTCCAAAAACTTTAACTGTTATATTATATGCTTCGTTTCGGTTCCGGGATGCAAAACTTTCATAGAACGGTTCTAGAACTGCGCGAAATCAATGCGATGTTGAAGCCTGATTCGGAACCATATTAGAACAGTTCTAAGAAAAATGGAACCAAAACACGAATTGAGTTCGTGTTCTCCTCGGGATCGTAGAGAATTTAAATTATGTCTTATTGCCTGTAGTAAAATTGAAAAATATGCAACAGTCTCTGCCACAGTTCATATATATAGTTTTTTTGGTTTTTTGCGTCCACCTGAATTTTTGGACTCTAAAATCCGAACTCCTTAAATAGTTCTAGAACAGTTCGGAATCGGTTCTAAAAATAATCAAATCAGGATTACTCAAATCCTGAACCGGTTCTGGAATGAACTAAAACAAAAATCGCAATCGCGCATGATTGAACCGTTTCGAACAGTTCTGAACTTGGAACCAAAATAGAGCTTTATTCAGAAGGAAAATACCTCTTACCAATTCTAATTCAAGGAAATGAGTGACCGCGCTGAGGAATGAAGTGATCTGGTGAGATTTTATATGAAGATATTCGTAAGACTAATTTCAAGTGAAATTATTGATTTATTTCTACTTGGAATGGAATTCGTATTTCAGTATTTGAAACTAAGGGAATAGGGAATAAATTCATCAAAATTCTCGAAATATTACAAGCTCCTTCAAAAATATTTCAAATCGATATTGTTAATGTATTAGAAAGGAACATACGTTTGAAAATGAACTGAATTCATTTCACACTTTAACGAATCTCCATAGATGTCAAAGTGGTTTTATTCTCATATTTCGTTGAAGAGATCCTTATGGAATTGGCCCTCAGCAGCACCAAGGCACCATAAGCGCACCAAATTTGTCCAACCTACATATTTTGTGAACCCATCCAGCACCGTAATGTATATTTAGAATATCCTGAATTTATCAGTTTTTCTTCAAGCAAGACTTTCAATATAAGACTCATATGAGTCTCCTATTCTATTATTTCTTTTTATTATTGACACTAACGAGCTCAATAACTTCGAAGCAATAAACTACACGTAGGTTCCACTGAATTCTTGAAAATAATCCAAATATAGCGTTTTTGGGGGGGTTTATATATACGCTCAGTAAAATTTCGCTGAAAATTTTAAAAACTAGATTTCCTTCAAAATCAGCATAATCGAAGAGGGTTCGATGCTTGATTATAATCTGCAACTTCAAATTGCTCTTGTCAGTTGAGAGGAAAAATCAATTATTTCGAAATTTTGAATTTTGGAAATTTCCCATTTGAAAGGTGAAACTCTGGACGGTAGGAGATATCGATAAGATAATGCCTAAGTCAAAATCAGCGATCTTAAAAACCTCTATTTTCACACCAAACTGGCAGATTCACCAGCTTTTTTCGAAAAGAATTAAATTTGAAAATTTCGCGTTATTCATTTCAGACTTTTGATAGAAGGGCTCTACATGCAAGAATTGATGGGTGTGCGATTCAATCATTATTTTTTATCATTGACACCAACGAGCTCAAGGATTTCACAGCAATATACTACTAGTAGGTTTCACTGAATTCTGGAGAATAAGCCAAATATAGTCTAGACCCTTGGTAAAATCTTGATGAAAATTTGAGGGAATTGATTTCCTTCAAAATCAGTGAAATTGACTAGTGTAGGCCATCGAATCTCCCTAGAGACTTATTTGCCCATTTCTAACTGTCGGAGGCAGCATTGTAAAAGACTTAGCGGTTAGATTGTCTAATGTTGTAAAATGGCGAATGCACTCCTCATTCAAGTCCCAATTGATTCCGTCTGTTGAGAGGAAAATAAATGATTTTGAAATTATACATCTTGGAAATTCGATGAATATTTTTCCATAGGCTCGAAAATCTTGTTCAAGAATTCGTGAGAACATAGTTCTTTGAATAAGTTGGAGGATTTGTTGATATTGATTCATTTCTTCAAACCTGAAGTTCAAAAATTGGAATTCATTTCGCTTTGATTGATTTTCGCTTTTTTCTCGAACTAATTGCTCCTGCGTATTAAGTAATACATCGTTCTTTTCCTGTTTGTATCTTGTTTATTCATCAGAATAAATTCTAGATTCTTGCTTGAAGAAAAATGCATATATTTACTTTGGTGAATTGATGAGAGTATCCATCAGTTTCATATCAGCTCAAAAATAATTATCCTTCCAAGGTATTTTTTATTGATGATGGATATTCTTTTACTAATGAGCATCTTGGTTCTGCAATTATTATCAAGTAGATGGTTTGTGAATTTTAAATCAAAAAAATCAAGGAGAGAAGTATGATCAGATGAATAGTGAGTAATCATACAAAATCTGTAGTGTTCACGTTCATGTTCTTAAATAAAGTAATCTTTCGCAGGAATTCGGACAGAATAAGTAGACAATCAATTACAATTTGGCCAACGTTTCAGGACTGATTTCTTTTCAAGGTTAGAAAAATGCTCTTATTAATTACAGAAAGAATATATAATACTCAAAATAATTACCTCATTATACGATTAATAAAATATATAATTAAAATGGTAAGACAGAACACTGAACAAATAGATTAACCGAGATGCGTGACAGTGACAGTGGAATAAGAACAATAAAATAAAATACAATTTGTATATTTCCTCTACTATACTGTATCATTTCCTCCTATCATTTCACTAGCAGACGTCAATAATTCTGCCCTTTTTCTAGGATTGTTAAATTTTCGAAATCAAATTATGCCTCTCTCTTTGGGTATGTTCTGTGAGGGCAGTTTTTTTTTCTGTGTGTCAGAGAAAACATTACTTGAAAGACAGGGTTCGACCACATAAGAAGGATACCAAACAATTAACAGCTGAAAACAAAACAGCCCTCACCCAACATCCACGCACGCAGAGAGGTACGTAGAAATTATTTCGAAAATATACAAAAATATAACAATCTTAAAAAAAACAGAATTATAGAAGACGTCTGCAGAGTATAATGATACACATAAGAAGAAATTTTACAGTTTATTGTACAAAATATACAAACAACTTGAGTGTTGTTCATGACTATATAATTTCCCAAATAAACTCACCTAATGGATAGGTTCTGCTGATTTGTTTTCATATTTGTTTCGTGTCTGTGACCAGACTGACATTTCACCTGTATATATGATCATACTCTATATTTGTTGGTCAAGATGTAATAAGCAACCTTAGACCAAATATGGAAATATTTGTCATCATAACCTGTCCATAACCTTGTTTGTTTTTATTCCATTGTATTATGAAGTAATAAAAGTGTTAAGTGTTAAATGTTCTGTCTGTAATTAATAAAAGCATTTTTTTAGCCTTGAGAAAGGAACAATTAGTTCCGAAACGTTGGCAAAATCATAATTGATTGTCTACTTATTCTTTCCAAATTCCTGCGATAGATTACTAAATCATATAGAATACTTTTTAATCTTGTTCTTCCTGTTTTTATGTATGAACACACCATTCAATAAATATAAAATTCTCAATTGTTTTTCAGTGAACACTCCAAAAGTTAGTTTTATGTTTCGTAACAATCCTGAGCCAAGATTGTGGGTAATTTTGATATTTTGTTGAATATTGTCTATTTGATAGGTACAAGTTTCCGTTGTTTCTTGAATTTTTAAGTGTTGTGAATTGAATAGAATATAAAGTAGCTCATACATTGAGCAAGGATACTGAAATTCTTTTTTTATATCTGAAAACATAAATTGACTTTATTCTTCTAAAATGCCTGAGAGTAAATGGTTCAAGTACAAGGTGTACATGGGTTAGCACATTTAATGTTCAATATTTCGAAGCTTTATTTTCACAATCCCAACGATGATTTCAACCGGCAATATCATAGGTATTAATGAGGCTTTCGTAGAGAATTCGCATAACAGCTTCGATAGTGAAAGGGGTTATATATAAGATTTCTTTCCCATCTACAATCTTCGAGTGATGCAAGGTCCACCAATCATGCTTGAGAAATTTGAACGCAAATAGAAATCGCAAGGTTTCAAATCTGGACAGCGCGGGGGCCACTGAAACTACTCGTACAAAGAGATCACCTCACCACTTTTGGACAGCCTGATGTTCTTCCAACATGCTTTTTTGAATTTTTGATTCCAAAGGTTTCAATGCTTCGCATAATTTGTCCATGCGAATGGAACCATTTCAGTTTCAACGAATTGATTAATTATTGTTACCTGAATCCACGAATTCAGCTGTATACAATACAAGGATATGTAGATCTAATTAGAATATTCAGGCACTGACAGATCCAATTGAGATATACCTTTTGAATAATTCGCGATTTTAATATCAATAGAACATTTGTCGCGCAGTTATTCGCTCTATTATGTAGCCATTCAGATGTGGAGTTTCTGTAATCCTTCTGTTCGCACAGATGATGAAATATGCAATTATATTACACGCATAATAAATGATGCGTTGAGTTACACTTGGTTAGTCTACGGAATTGGTTGTATTCCATTAATTGGACTTTGCTTCCTGAATTTCGGATATGAACATTTATATAAAGAAGAATGAAAGTAAAGATGTCCAGATCAACAGTTTTTATCCGAAAGGATCTGAATTTTGGAACACTGTTGTGAAATATAGAGTTTGAGGTCTGTGCAAATTTTGGTCCCCATCCGATATATAGATTTTGAATACAAAAATTCCCGGGAAAAGTCATTTTTCTTTTATTTACGAAGCAGACAACCTCGATCAAATTCAGCACTGTTTGAGTTTGATCCCTCCAACAATTCCTGTATTTCCGCAATTATCAGGCCGATTTGGCCCATTAACGAACTCAACCGCCGCATTGAACTGCACGACAATGAAAGTTGCAAGTCTCTAACTTGCTCCGTTCAACAGTTGATAGTTATCATGTCCTCGGCCAGACAGATTCGATTCATCAGCGAATCTAGCTTAGTCGAGACAATTTTCGGCTAAGAGTTTGAAAATTATAGACTTCTGAACATTACGATAGTACGCTTTTCTCTAAAACATACGCGCAAACATGATGACTTGTAAAGAGGCTGAAGGGCCTCAGCCCGATGGAACTTTGCTCTTGCGCAATAACAGACAAAGTTACTACTACCATTGTATAAAGACAAGGTGTCTTTATACAATGCTACTACTACTGCTACTACAGAAAGTTTTCTGTCTGTAGGTTGCATGGCCGTAGCTAGAGATGAACCTGAGGTAGTGTAATGGATATTGAAGGAAGGGCAGTAAAAATGTTTATCGATCTAATGAATATTCGAATATTTGATTTGTTTTTTTAAGGTAGGGCAACGGTGTTTTAAGGTAGGGCATTGCCCTACCTCGCCTTACCCTAGCTACGGCCCTGTTAGGCAGGTTCCGATACACAGTCCTTGAATAGTGGTATTTCCTTGCTTCTGGAAAGTCGCTTATGAAAACCATATCTGCAAAATCTACAGAGACATTTTTCATCTTTGAGATTCCGTTAAATGAGACATACAGATTCACGATGAAAACTTCTAGGGTACCTACTCCACTAAAATGTTGAAATATTCATGGACTGTTTGGATACACGAAAGCTTATGAAAATTTGGACGTAAAGGGCAAAATGAATTTAATCTCTGGAGCTTATGGTGAAAATTATGCACATATTTCAGTAGCTATACATTTCCTCTTTCAGATAAGTGTTTACTAGATCTGATGCGAGTGGCATCGAAGGTGAATAATGGCAACCTTGTTTGCATATGAAAGCCACGAGGCCCTAGGTCTGCTCCGAGTACACCGCCAAAGCTGCGCTATTGACCAGCATCGTACCTCGAATCTCCTTTTATTCGGCCGGTATTGAGATTCTGGATTTCCTAGAAATGTACATATACAGACACACACACACATATTTTACTTTTGCGTATCTCCACTGCATCCATGAATCGAAATGAATATTCGGGTAAAGCGATTTCCTCCATATCATTGACCTTCATAAGTCATATCATCAGTGAAATGATTCAGAAACTCGAAATTGTATTGATTCCTTATCTTCCTTTCATGGTCATGAAAGTAATAGACATATAAAATGAGTATTAATCGTTTTTTGAAGGATATTACTGTAATTTATTCACTAATTTGCTCTATTCTTGTTTAAAGGGTTACAGTTGATCTTCTCAATATCATTTGTGATTTTATATGAAAGTGTCATATAACTTTCCAATGAAATGATTCAGGAACTCGAAATTGTATTGATTCCTCATCATCTTTCTATGATTATGAAAGTGATAGACATATAAAATAGGTATTTTTCGTTTTTTGAAGGATACTACTATAATTCTTCTACCAATTTGCTCTATTCTTGTGCAAATTCTCAAAGTGTCTCATCGAATCTAAATGAATATTGGACTGAGGTGATCTCCTTAGTATCATTTACTTTTATATGGAAGTGTCATATAAATTTCCAATGAAATGATTCAGAAATTCGAAATTGTATTGATTCCTTATCATCTCTCTATGATTATGAAAGTGATAGACATAAAATAGGTATTTTTCGTTTTTTGAAGGATACTACTGTAATTCTTCTACCAATTTGCTCTATTCTTGTGCAAATTCTCAAAGTGTCTCATCGAATCTAAATGAATATTGGACTGAGGTGATCTCCTCAGTATCATTTACTTTTATATGGAAGTGTCATATAAATTTCCAATGAAATGATTCAGAAACTCGAAATTGTATTGATTCCTTATCATCTTTCTATGACCATGAAAGTGATAGACATATAAAACAGGTATTTTTCGTTTTTTGAAGGATACTACTTTGATTCTTCTACCAATTTGCTTATTCTTGTGCAAATTCCCAATGTGTCTCATCAAATCTAAATGAATATTGGACTGAGGTAATCTTCTCAGTATCATTGACCTTTATATGAAAATGTGTCATATAACTTTCCCATGAAATGATTCAGAAATTCGAAATTGTATTGATTCCTTATCATCTTTCTATGATTATGAAAGTGATGAACATATAAAATAGGTATTTTTCGTTTTTTGAAGGATACTACTGTAATTCTTCTACCAATTTGCTCTATTCTTGTGCAAAGTCCCAGAGTGTCTCATCAAATCTAAATGAATATTGGACTGAGGTGATCTTCTCAGTGTCATTTATTTTTATATGAAAGTGTCATATAACTTCCCAATGAAATGATTCAGAAACTCAAAATTGTCTTGATTCCTTATCATCTTTCTATGATTATGAAAGTGATAGACATATAAAACAGGTATTTTTCGTTTTTTGAAGGATAATACTGTAATTCTTCTACCAATTTGCATTATTCTTGTGCAAATTCCCAGAGTGTCTCATCGAATCTAAATGAATATGGGACTGAGGTGATCTTCTCAGTATCATTCACTTTTATATGAAAGTGTCATATAACTTTCCAATGAAATGATTCAGAAATTCGAAATTGTATTGATTCCTTATCATCTTTCTATGATTATGAAAGTGATCGACATATAAAATAGCTATTTTTCGTTTTTCGAAGGACACTACTGTGATTCTTTTACCAATTTGCTCTATTCTGGTTCAAATTCAAATATTGGACTGAGGTGATCTTCTCAATATCATTTACTTTTATATGAAAGTGTCATATAACTTTCCAATGAAATGATTCAGAAACTCGAAATTGTATTGATTCCTTATCATCTTTCTATGATTATGAAAGTAATAGACATATAAAATAGGGATTTTTCGTTTTTTGAAGAATACTACAGTAATTCTTCTACCAATTTGCTCTTTTCTTGTTCAAATTCTCAGAGTGTCTCATCGAATCTAAATGAATATTGGACTGAGTTGATCTTCTCAATATCATTTATGATTTTATATAAAAGTGTCATATAACTTTCCAGTGGAATGATTCAGAAACTCGAAATTGTATTGATTCCTTATCATCTTTCTATGATTATGAAAGTAATAGACATATAAAATAGGTATTTTTCGATTTCTGAAGGATACATCAGTAATTCTTCTACCAATTTGCTCTATTCTTGTTCAAATTCTCAGAGTAAATCTGAATGAATATTGGACTGAGGTGATCTTCTCAATATCATTTACTTTCATATGAAAGTGTCATATAACTTTCCTGTGAAATGATTCAGAAACTCGAAATTGTATTTATTCCTCATCATCTTTCTATGATTATGAAAGTGATAGACATATAAAATAGGTATTTCTCGTTTTTTGAAGGATACTACAGTAGTTCTTCTACCAATTTGCTCTATTCTTGTTCAAATTGTCAGAGTGTCTCATCGAATCTGAATGAATATTGGACTGAGGCGATCTTCTCAATGAGTATCGATAAAAGCTTATTTTAGGAGGATTTTGCATCATTTTTCATGTTTTCTATGGGTTTTCACTCCCAATATCTGAAAAAGAACTATTGAAAATTAAATAGAATTTTTTTTTCCATGAAAAACGCCCTTGCGGATTGCAGTATCAAACTTTTTGTCACGTGCAGTTTCTTGCAAAATAGATTACCTGATGAACAATACAGGAACAATACAAACGATAAACAAAGCAAACTGTGACGTTTCAGACTACAAATCTGACCCTTTCATCGGATAAAGCAGAAAATTTCGAGAATTATTTTCTTTCGATTTTTCGTTTTGATTTGGGACTTTTATCAAATTGACAAAAGTGATAATTTTGACATATTCTAACTCGAGGCATTTTGTTAGAATTAACTTCCGCTTAACACAAGTCCACGATCAAGCAATAACTCTAAATAGCTGTTCGAGTCAGATTTCATAGACCACTTTCTTCACTAACAAAATGACACAAAAGTTTCGGTGTATACAAAAGTTTTAGTGTATACAAAAAAGTCATTCTGCATTGACAAAAAATTCAGTTCGCAACGTTAATCCTTCTGCATGTTCCAATTCTGATGTCACTGAGTACATATTTCAAACAAAAAGCTGTCTCTGATTTATTGAATTCATTTCAAGTAAGAGAATCGACTTTGAATTGAATATCGTGAAAAGCCAATTGTGAGTGTAAGTTTTCAAACCACGAGAGAAGCAAATTGGAGAGCAGAACCAGAACCAAATTCAAAGTATTTCTCTTTTCATTGATCGACTTTAGACCTCCAATTATTGGCCAATTGAACGTTAAACGTAACGTTTGCTTTGTCTTTGAATTTCGGCGAATCTAGCATTCCACTAGAACAGATTCCTAGGGGAATTTCGTCCCTAATGTCTGCTTTTTTATTAATGGTACTGCCTGTTCGTTCAAATTTGTTGACTCTAGATTCAATTAATTCAGTGGAGGGGACTTGATTAATGTCGTCAGAATGGTGTTAGTTCGATACAGCCGATGATATAGGAGAACCATGGTTTTGTTGTCGTCTTATAAACTTAAATATTCACCGATAGAACGTTCTGTAATGGATGAGCATCTTAGGTTAAATTAATAGTCACCGAGCTGAGCATTTTCTTCGTTATGTCACGGAAACACTGGTATATGCATTTTGCAATTAGATTATGGCTCTTGTGGCTACTTAGTTTTTTGCTCTTGTATCATATTTGAATTCTTCAATCTGCAGGTGTGATTTCAAGAACTAATAATTTTATTGGATTTGTAATAATTCTGTCTCAGATATCCACAAAACCCCAAAACACTCAGCAATAAAGCAGGATTCTCTTAAACTGTATTTGAATCGATACATTAATTGAATTCTATGAGTTCTCAGAATAGTCTGGACAAGAAGGGGAATTCATTCTGTGTATTCTGTGGTCTGAAACTTGATTCGAGGATTTCACTAGCTCAGGGTAAGGTCTACAAAAAAGAATAATTGATTAATCTGATTTTCATCCGATGTTATAACCTTCAACGTCGAATATCTTGAAAATCTATATGTCAGGAGAAATCATGAGGAATGACCTTGTATTCTAAATTATTTCTCATGGATTTGTGAATAGGTGAATCTTTAACTAGGCAACTATTTGAAGAAAGATAAGAGAGAGTTTTGAAGAACATGGGCCATAGTTATTGAATCCGCATACCAAAATCCATTTCATTCGAAATAACCATGTCCAAATACAAAAGATCTATTTCAAGATCCTGTATTTTATGTACCGATTAAAACTTATTCTGAAAGGGTTTTGTATCATTCAGGTTTTTGTCCTGGGTTTCCACTCACAATAGCTGAAACAGAACTATTAAAAATTAAATAAAATTGTTTTTTTATGAAAAACGCCATTGCGGATTGAACATTCCTATATGAAATATTCACACGATTGAAAATATGCGCTGAGTCGTCTGTGGAGGAAAGATGAATCCACTCTCTTTAATAGAATAAAAACTGAACTTGTTTGTGATTTTGTGCACTCCTAAGAAACTTTGAAAATACTTCATTATCTCTGCATCTACACCTGAATGTGGGACTGTTTTCTGTATGTGATAGTTTCTTATATAATTCTTCCAATTTTCTGAAACAAACTATAGGAGAAGGCCTATACCTGTCTTTAAAGTATCGATTCAAGTTAATTTTTGGTGGATCATCTAGGTTTTTTATGGGTATTCACTCCCGATATTCACAACAAAACTATTGAAAATTGAATAAACTTGTTTTCTTATAAAGAACGCCCTTGCGGATTACGCATTTCTGTATGAAATATTCACACAATAAAGAATATGGCAGATATTGGAAGTGAAGACCCAAAAAAAACCCAAATGATGCAAAATCCTCTCAAAATGAGCTTTAATCTATACTTAAGAGAAGGTTATGGGCCCTTTTCTAAAGTTAGTTTCAGGACATTGGAAGAATTATACAAGAAAATATCCCACACAGATGATAGTCTCACTTTCATGTGTAGATGCAGAAATAATAAAGAAATTCCAAAGTTTCTAAGATTTAGTCTACCTTTTCGAAGTATTGGAAGCCAAGAATTCACAAATAAGTTCAGTTTTGCTTTGCGATTAGAGAAAGTGCACATATTTTTCATTTTATGAATATTTTATACAGAAATGTGAAATCTGCAAGGATATTTTTCATAAAAAACAATTTTCATTTAATTTTTATTAGTTTTGTTTCAGATATTGCGAGTGAAAACCCAAAAAAAACTAAATGATCCCCTTTCTTATATCTGAGCCAAATTTATTATAATGGTGGATAGAACTATTCAAATAACTATTAAACTGTTACAACTGAGAGACTCACGCTGCTCAGTCTTAAAATCGTTCTTTCGAAAGATATGGTAATCACGCAGATCGTACACGCAATACTTGTTGAACATAGACCAGAGAACATGACATACAATACGATGGACTGTCATCAAATTCATTCCTAACCTCCGGAAATGATCTACTGGATCGAATACACCAGAAAACTATCAGTTTGTGAATGCAATCTTCGAAGTCAAAGCTTAGAGACGAAGTATTTCAGGGTGCTCTTTAACTTCGACCAACTACCTGATGTGACTGATCATCTGAAACTTCTGGTTTTCCAATAGTTCGCAAATTTATCGAATAACGATTCAGAGGATGTTCCTGAGCAGTTTTTATTTCTCCGATTATATATTCGTTTGTCACTGCTTTGAACTCTTTCCCCTTGAGATTGAGGAAGCATCAAAATCCTTGAATATGCTTTTCGTTCGATGTGAAAAGCAATATTACTATTTTCGATTGAAGAGATTCTAGATTTTCGCATCGGGAAATACATGGATACTGTTAGGATATCCCAGTAGAATTTATTGGCTCGGAAATGCTTTGGTTTTGGACAGATCCGACAGATGTTATACAGTTTGTGAATTTGAAAGGTTCACACGCTTAATATCCCGGCCCCTATGATGAATCAGGAAATCAAAAACTAAAACTCTAGTTGTCCTGGAATTGGTTCCAATCAATTCGTATTAACCCAATGAACGTGATGACAGCAAACCCTGAAATCTTAAATGGGAAGGAGAGTTGAGTGACACGAAGTTCATTCGATTGCCTTTTCAAAACTAAGCATATACTTAACTTTTCTCAATTGTATGTCCGAGAAATGAAAAATTTCAGAAAGCACTGCCGTGAAGGCAGCAACTTTTGCGCGCATGTTCAATGTAGATGACCGCTTCAGCAACGAATTTGAACATGCACGCAAAAGCTGCTGCCTTCACGGCAGTGCTTTTTGAAATTTTTACTGATTAATTACTGGATTTCAATTCGATCAAATCTGTTTTTTTGGAAATATTGGAAAAATAAAATTTTGAATGGGTATATCTACGGAATCATTGGGCGGATTTTACCCATTCACGAATTCCTGACGGCCGACCGCGTAAACACAATAACTTACGAAAGAAACAACTTAGGAACTCGATATTTGTAGAGAAGGTTTGGACCTAAATTACGAAGGCCGAATTCGTGAATGGGTAAAATCCACCCAATGATTCCGTAGAT
Source organism: Myrrha octodecimguttata (assembly GCA_958510865.1). Taxonomy (NCBI): domain Eukaryota; kingdom Metazoa; phylum Arthropoda; class Insecta; order Coleoptera; family Coccinellidae; genus Myrrha; species Myrrha octodecimguttata. The sequence goes on along the minus strand of OY294065.1, from coordinate 30,077,104 downwards.
ATACCCAATCAAAATTTTATTTTTTCAATATTTCCAAAAATACAGATCAGATCGAATTGAAATCCAGTACTTCATCAAAAAATAACAGTTCGAAGTTTCATACAGAATTTGATGAGGATGATATGATAAGAAAAATCATAGAAAATTTTTTTTTCAAATTGTTCAAATGACACGATTATCACGAAATTTCGCATGAAGTTGTCTTTCAGCATCTCAAAACTAGCTGTAAAGTTTCATCAGGACTGAATCAGTATTTCTCGAGTTATACCGAAAAAATAAACGATATCGAGAAAAAAACCTCGAAATTTGACACATTTTTTCCCGATATCTCCGAAACTTATGATCGTATCGAACTGAAATTTGGTACACTGCTGTGAAATATGAAGTTCAAAGTGCTTGTGGACTTTTTTTTGGATATGATGAATGGTTTCCGAAAAAAAAATATTTGGAAAAAAATTTCGAAAAATTTTTTTTTTTAATTCACTGACAATCTGATCCTGACGAAATTTGGCTCAAAGTTGCGCGTCGTTACACTCCACCCAACTGCCAAGTTTGAATCCAATCTCTCGAGTAGTTTCTGAAATAAAAAATAAATAACTTCGAAACTTCAACTGCCTATAACTCCGAAACTATTCGACCGATTTGGCCCATTAACGAACTTAACCGCGCCATTCTGATGCGCAACCTATCCTGAAAGTTTAAAGTTGCTAGCTTGCTTCTGTCGACAGTTAGCCTGTCTACGGCCGGCCGGACAGAATCGATTTTGACACCGGATTCGTCATCAGTGAGTCCAACCTAGTCGATTGAGACCATTTTCGGCTCAATCATCCAAAATTACAGACATTTGGACAAAACGATAGCACGCTGTTCCCCTAGAACATGCGCGCAAAAAGGAAGCATAGTTACGATATCAAGAACTGCAATTAAAAATTTTCACTAATATGTTGGTACAAGAACAGCATTTCTTAGAAATCCACCTCTCAATCAAGGAAACATATTGGAATTTATGTTCATAAGGTCACCTTATTGCTCGAGCTCGACAAAATATGAATATTGAATTCAAAACGAGTTTACTTGATAGAAGCTATTAATACAATTTTCAAAAATACAGATTTTTCTCTAATACCATTACATCTTCCAATATCGGAAGATGTAATTCTTGGTATGCCGAAGGTAATAGATGGATTCAGATGGAGATCTTATCTATCAAAAAATCCATTGAGAAAAAGGAAAATATAACAAATTTCCAAACACTCTTTGGCAATAGCCCCGTATTAGATGCCATAAAAATACACAAATGTAGTAAAAACTTTCGAATTTTGAGTTTAGTTACTTTTTTGTACTCCTCTGAAGATGTTCGAAAGGCCGAAACAAGTGTTAGGCTACTGAATAAACTATGAATTACAAAAATTTGTGTGTTTTTCTTTAAATATAAGTGTTATAATGTTTCACCTACAGCAGACCGCAAACTACATTCATATTATAAGAAAAGATAATATTGCTGAGAAAAATAAGACAATTTAAATTCTCTCCAAGACAGATTCCGTTGCGACATAAATTCATAAGCTTCTGCAGAATTGATGTGATATCTGCGAATTCTGAAGTCCTCACTTTCTGACTTGAAAATATAATTCAACTCATCCAAATCTGAATGAAAGCATTCATTGCATTCCTTTCTAGTGGGTCTAATTATTTTTCCTATTAATATAAAGCTATCCAAATTATGTTCAAATTATCTGGGGGAAGTTAGTCGAAGAATTTTAATTATACAAGAATTTTAGCCGAGAATAAGAGGAACTTCGAATATTAGAGAAATTGAGTCCTTAAGGAACCCATGAGAAGAAAAAATTAATCTAACTGGTCTGATCCTTGGATATTCAGGATTTATAACAATAAAAATTTAAAGCAAGAAGGGATTCTGATACTCTGTAATTTTTTGAGAGTGGATATTACATGTTTCTCTAGAGATTTTTGGGTTTTTTCACCGAGTATCTGAATTTTTCGGAAACTATCAATTGGTTGTGAAGAAAAATTTGCGCTCACCTGGAACTTTACATCTCATACTAGTGTACCAAATTTCATTTCAGAAAAATACTGATCCAATCATGATGAAACTTCGTAACTAGTTCAATAATGATGCTCAACTCCGTGCGGTTATTCGTGATGATCATTCCTTTGGAACCATCTGGAAAAATAATTCAAAATTTATTTTGTATCTTCTATATTCTATGACCCTTACGAAACTTTCAAGCTGTCATTTTTCAGTCCAGTACTGAATTAAATTTGATCTGATCTGTTTTTTGGGAAATATTGAAAATGAAATCTTCAATGGATTCATTGGGTTGATTTCACCCATTCACGAGTTTCTTAGTATTTTCTTTCGGACATTATTGTGTTCGAGATCATCAGAGATCAAATGATTATCTTAAATTCACTCTGGAACTCATTTCTTGATCAAGGTTTGAAGAATTCATTGACATATGTTTTTACTTTTACTGAGGGGCATGAAAGATTACCAGATATGGAAGAAACCAAGTTTACAATACGAAATTTCTGAATGTGATGAAATGTACTTTTAGAACTTCAATATCCGTTCAAGGTGGAGTGATGACAAAACCCATTAAAAGTTTTCGACGTAAACAATGTCTGCGTTGCATTACATAACACAATTGATAAATATGAACGTTTTCCATGATAACTTAAGTTTTTGGAGTACCTGAAAACTTCTTTATCAAGCTTGAACTTTGAAGGAAACGAAACTACAAACTCTGATGGTATTCACTCATTTCCAGAGGACCAATCTTCGTGATTTAAGTCACCATATCTAACGAAATCTGTGATGACATTCGATTCAATCTGTAGAACAGTTCATTTGATTTTTCAGGGCGAATTATTTTTGAACATATTAGCGAAGTAGTTTTTCGTCACGAAATGTTCTGATTGTGGTATATGCCTAAGATAATCAACCCAAAATTTGCATTTCATAGTATTTGGCTTATTTCAAGGAATGCACTGAACTGAGATCAAATATTTCCAAAAATATGGATCGGATCGAATTTAAATCTATCACTCGATTGAGGAATGATAACTGGATGTTCATGTAGAAGTTCGCAGGACTATATGAAAAAAAAAGATCTCCAGATCAGTCTCTTAGAAGTGAAACTGCGTTTGAGGGATCAATGAGCAGGTTACTCCTTTGGGAGCGAATTTAAAGTTAATAATTTGATTAAACTTTAAATAGTTTTTTTTTTCAAATTTTGAGGCTAGAAACCGATAAAAAAACCTGTAAGATGATCCTCCCAAAATATCGTTCAATCTATATTTCAGGAATCTGCATCTCGATATATTCTCGAGGTTGGTGAATTTCAGTATTCTTGCATTTCCGTTTGGAGCTGTCTTCATCAGGAGAAATTAAGAAGTTATTTTGATTCAGGTAGCCTGGATAAAAGCGGACACAAAAGCCATTTTAGCCATCCATGAGCACGTTATCACCAACAACGCCCGATTATCTGTTACTCACAACGATTTCAACACATGGACACTGAATATACGAGGTGTTAAAAGAGAGGACCGTGGTCAATATATGTGCCAAGTTAACACAGATCCAATGAAAATGCAGGTATATATTTGTTTTACTTCGTAGTTGTAGTTACTGTTAATTTTTATGTTGAAAATTGGGTTGTTAATGGAATTTGCAGTTTAATTATTGATTAGAATTCGCGTTCTGCATTTCATTTCATGTTTCTGGTATGTGATGTGGAAATTTTCCAGGATTAATAAATATTTGAAATCATACAGTGAAAATTTTGATTGATGAGGCCAATATATGGTTTCAACATGACAGTGCCACAACCCATAGAACATTTGAAGCAATCCAATCACTGCATGAGACTTTTCGTTCATTCTTTTACTTCGGTGATCAGAATTGGCTTCCTAAATCGTGCGATTTATCACAATCAGATTGTTCCTTATGGAATGACGTAGAGTTGAAGATATATGTTAACTTCGTCTACAACTACCCGAAATGTATATTTTTTTTCGATTTGAAATATTCATTTGTTCACCTTATTTTGACTGAATATCGAAAAGTCTCACGTCAAAACATCTACTTTTTGAAAGGGGTTGATGAGCCTTTTGAACGTTAAAATTTCTTCTTTGTGATGATGGAAATTTTTTTCTTATTATTTTGAAATAGCAATGAATAGGCATCATCGTATATACTTCAAAAAACAGTTCCAAACTTCCCAGAATATTGTAGACATCTTATCAAATATCGAGTTTAATAATTTATTTGATTGTTAATTATAGTTGGACTTGTAGTTTTGCCGAATATAGCGATTACCCTGTTTTACCGTGAAATACCCACCCCACTACCTGACCTCAGATCGCCTCTTAATTATTTAGCCTTTCATTTTAGTTTCATTTCGGTTTAAAAAAAAGCACTGACGTGAGGTCAGGAGATTTTACGCGCTTGTCCAAATTGTAACTATTAGATCAACACGAAATTTTGCACCTAGTTGCGTGTTGGTGATCCCCACCTGATTACGAAGTTTTTATATTATAGCTTTCTTACTTCTTGAGATATTGCGGAAATAACGGTAAAATTTCAAATAACAACGAAATTTGGCACATTTCTCTTCCTTATATCCCCGAAAGTGAACATCGGATCGGATTGAAATTAGACAAATTGTTATTGAACACTGACTTCAAAGATTGTGCCAAATTTCATCGAAATCTAATCAATATTTCCAGAGAAAAATAAAATTCATCAAAAGTTTTAAAAATTTTCGAATACAATTTTTTTTTGATTATCGAAGAACTGGATCCACACGAAATCAAATTGCGCGTTGGTATTCCAGAACTGTCCAAGAAGTTTGAATTGGATCGAGTCAATACTTCATGAGAAGATATCGAGGAATTAACCTCAAAATTTCAAATGGGCCTAACCAATTCCACCCATTAACGAACCCAACCGAATGTCTGGACTCGTAACCTAATTTGACAATTCCAAGTTGCTAAGTCTTTTCCTTCGAAAGTTAGAGCACGTATGGACGGACGGACGGGCAGAATTGAATTTGACAACGGATTCTTCTTCAGGGAGTTCAACCCAATCGTTTAAGACCATTTTCGGCTTAAAATTCGAAAATTACATACATCATGATGAAATGATAACGCTCTGTATCCTAGAACAAGCGTGGCGTAAAAATTATCGAGCCTGGTCTAATAAACAAACCTTGATGATCCTATAAGGAAATAACAATCTAGAAACTATAAACCATGTTTCAATTCAATACCGATATTGCGTGCATTTTGGACACCCTGTATCAATTCTTTCGAAATCATGAATGGATAAAAATTGAGATTTACAATGCATAGATATATTATTTCTCATCGTAATGGAGATTCGTAATTGGGTTGATATCGAAACTGTAGCAAGATTCCATGCCTCCCCAAAAAATTCTATTCATAAGCATAATAATGCAACGATCATTGAAGATAATGACGAAACTTTAATCACGTTCGGTCTCAGCTGAATTCTCGACACCGCAGATTAATTTAGTGTGAAAATATTCCAATCAGCTATAGTAAACACTTTGTCATAAATTATCTAATTAATTTTCTCAACGAATGTGAATTCTTAAAACCATCCAACGTAGCATTGTCCAATTTCCCGTTCCCTTTAACTGATGTCAATAAGAAAACTCAATTCTTGGAAATTATCAGGCTACGCTCCATCCACGGAATGAATTTTTTAACGGGTCTTCCTCCGGTCCATTTGAAATTCAGGATGAACAGAACGATGAATTAGCATGGATGAGTTCGTTAGTTGCTATCTGATGTCTTGAAATTTTCAGTTTTCAACTATTATATGTCTGGAGGAAGCGTTTAACATCATGAGCTGCGTACAGACACGCGAGCTGAGCTGCTTAGCCGTTAAATAGCAGACAAACTCCCCTATAACATTAAAATCGAGTCGCTGAGAACAATAAACAATAACTCCTGGTGTTGTTCTGGCCGCCTTCCTGGAAGATGTTTTTCCCCCTGACAACTTAGTCTGACATAACCTTACCTCTTTTAACCTCACCTATCCTATACTCATTAAAATTCACCTAGCCTTACCTTACATATCCCAATCTTACCAAACTTAAAGGCCGATCGGCATTAGATGACAGAGGACCGATCCCAGTAAGAGTTCAAAGTTAAGCTCTGAGCAGTCATCTGGAATTGTAAAGTTATCGATTCTTTGAAACCTATTGCACATAGAAACGTATTTAAATTTATAATCATTTTGGTTCAAAACATGCCTTGACTCCAACGACGAATAGTGTAGTTGCAACTATGAGTTCTCATCAAGAGAAACCCTGTATGTATCACATGGCAATCCCGCAGTAATCGAAACTTCTTCGATCGGTGGATACTTGAAAAATGAGGGTTAGCGTTACCCAATCGCTTTGACCATTATTTATCACGGCCGAAACAAGAGCTACACTCACATGAAGTGTTTGCCAATTAACATATTTTCCGCTGTTCACGAAAACAGCGTACCGTTTCGCGTTTGAATTGAATTCTGTTTGTGCTTATCAAATTGATTAGCCTAGGAGGCTTATATTCGGGTGCATGTTCTATAGCATTTCACGTTCTGCAATTGCGTTGGTTTGCTCAAACGGCGATCTAGACCAGAAGCTGTGCAATGGCATAAAAACTCCCATATTTATAACATTCACATCACTTCGCTGAGAACAAAAAACAACAACTACTTGTGGTGTTTTTGCTCACCTTTCTGGAAAATGTATTTATGCCTAACTACCTAGCCTAATATTAACTCACCTTCCTCATCTTATCTTTCTCTACCTTATCCAACTTAATCCAGCTTGACATAACCTCTCTTAACCTTTCCTGACTCAAGAATCTATCAGTATCAGATGAAAGGACATATCTCAGTACCAGTTCACAACTAACAGCCAGGCATCTGGAATGCTCAAGTTACAAGTACTTCCGTATATTCAAACATACTAGACGAAGAAACGCATCTTAATTTTCTGATAAATGATCTTCGCTTTCTGGTGGAAAACGTGCCTTTAGATAAACTCGTAGATATGTAGTTGAAACTATGACTCATCATGACAAGACGCTCTATATGTACCAAATGGCAACCCTGAAGTAATCGAAACCTTATTGATTGGTGGAGTACTTGGAAAATACCTCGCAGAAATGGATATCTAGCCCCAACGCCGTTTGATGCCAGACAAACTCCCTTACAACATTCATATCATCTCTTCGAGAAAAATAAACAATAACCAGTTGTGGTGTTTCTGGCCGCCTTCCTGAAGGATGTAATTCTTGCTAACTACCTAGCCTAGTATTACCTCACCTCACCATATCTTACTCATCGTGAATTTATTCAGCTCCATCCAGCCTAACATAACCTATCTCAACCTACCTGACTCAAGAACCCATCGGAATTAGATGAGAGGACAGGTCTCAGTACCAGTTTGAAATTAACATAGAGCTAAAAATGGTCCAAGTTACTAGTACTTTCGTATTCTCGAACATACTAGACGTCGGAACGTATCTTGTTCATCTGAAAAATTATCTCTGCTTTCTGATGGAAAATATGCCCTGAGATTAACTGGTAGATATATGTAGTTGCAACTATGACTTCTGATAACAAGACGTTTTTTTGCACCATCATGCAGTTATGGAGGCTTCTTTGATGGGTGGATACCAGAAAAATAAGGCGTTGACGTTTCCCAATCGCTTTCACTATTATTTATCACGGCAGAAACAAGAACATGAAGTGTTGGCCAATTAACATATTTTCCGCTGTGCACGAAAACAGCCCATCGTTTCGCGGTTGAATTGAATTCTGTTTGTGCTTATCAAATTGATTGACTAAGGAGGCATAGTCCAGTGCATTTCCTATAGCATTACACATTCTGCAATTGCGTTGCTTATATCAAACAGCCGTCTAGACCAGAAGACGTACAATGGCATACAAACTCCCATATTTATAACATCCACACCATTTCGCTGAGAACCATAAACAATAACTACTTGTGGTGTTTCTGGTCGCCTTTTTGGTAGAAGTAATTCTGCCTGACTACCCAGTTTCATATTCACTCATCTACCTAACCTTACCTATTCTCACACTATCCAACTTTACTCAGCTTTACATAACCTATCTCAACCTTCCCCAACTCAAGAATTCATCGGCATTAGATGAGAGGACAGATCTCAGTACCAGTTCAGAATTAACATCCAGTCATCTGGAATGGTCAAGTACTTTCGAATTTCCAAACATACTAGACGTAGAAACGTACCTTGATTATCTGAAAAGTGATCTCTGCTTTCTGATGAAAAACATGCCTTGAGATACACTGAAAGGTGTTGTGTCAGGCCGCCTTCCTGGAAGATGTAATTCTGCCTGAGTACATAGCCTTATATTAACTCACCTACCTAACCCTACCTATCCTTACCTTATCCAACTTCACCCAGCTTAACATAACCTATCTCAACCTTCCCTGACTCAGGAACCCATCAGGATTAGATGAAAGCACAGATGTCAGTACCATTTCAGAATTTACATCTGGGTATTCATCTGGAATAGTCAAGTTACAAGTACATACTTTCGATTTTTCAAACATTCTAGACGTAGAAACGTATCTTGATTATCTGAAAAATAATCTTTGCTTTCCGATAGAAAACATGCCTTGAGATGAACTGGGTGATATGAAGTTGCAACTATGACTTCTCATAACAAGACACTCTGTATATATCATCCTGCAGTGATCGTAATTTCTTCGATCGGTGGATACCAGAAAAATTAAGATCGGCGTTTTCCAATCGTTTTGATCATAATTTATCACTGCCAAAACAAGAGCTAAACTCACATGAAGTGTTTGCCAATTAACATATTTTCCGCTGTTCACGAAAACAGCGTACCGTTTCGCGGTTGAATTGAATTCTGTTTGTGCATATCAAATTCATTAACTTAGGAGGTATATAGTCCGGTGCATGTTCTATAACATTTCACGTTCTGCAATTGCGTTGCTTCGCTCAAACGGCCATCTAGACCCGACGCCGTGCAATGGCAGACAAACTCCCCTATAACATTCACATCACTTCGCTGAGAACAATAAACAATAACTAATTGTGGTGTTTCAGACCGCCTTTCTGGAAGTGGTAATTCCCCCTGACATAATTTACGAGGAGACTTCTGGCGATATGATGGTGCCTGAAGGTGGATCTGCTAAGCTGGTGTGTAAGGCTCGCGGTTATCCTAAACCACGAATTGTATGGAGGAGGGAGGACGGGGGACCTATAGTTTCCCGCGGCACACCAAACGGAAAAGTCGAAAAACTGATTGCAGTTGAAGGAGAGATGTTAACGTTATCAAAAGTGACAAGGTCCGAGATGGGAGCCTATTTGTGCATAGCTGCCAACGGTGTGCCGCCGACTGTTAGTAAAAGGATGATGCTACATGTACATTGTGAGTTAATCATTTTGTTTTTGAAAATTATTATAAGAATCAAGAATAACTTCATTTTCTATCACAAGATTTGCAGTTTATTATTCCTCAGTATACCGTGTGCGACAAAATTATGAAACAAATTAATTTTCTCAGAAGAAAAATATTTGGCAGCAAAATCCTGAAATTTCTGCACGCCTGTGAAGAAGATACAAAGACATTACCAAAAAAGTAACACCTGACCCACTCTATTCAAAAAATTTAGAGGGTTGATGGGGATGGCACAGGGTGCAACATAAATCCTTCAAAAATGCATAAAAATTTGGTAAAAGTGAAACAAAAATTGACCTGTTTCAGGATCTTGTTGCCAAATATTTTTCTTCTGAGAAAATGAATTTGTTCCATAATTTTGACGCGCACTATACTATATGAAAAATAAATTTGAATGTGTGAAGGATGGCGTCTGTTTTGTTTTTGGATGAAGTCTGTCCAACGGTTCAGGAGTTAAAACCGTTCAAGATTTCGAGATTATTTCCTCGATATCTCGGATAATGCGTCTGATCAATCAGATTGAAATTTATTGGAAATTTTGAAAATGGAAAATGGAAAGCAGTGCAAAGTTGTGTGCGGATCTTTCAGCTTTCGATGAAATTTCACATAAAGCTCGAAGTTCAGATTTAAAGAGCGAACAGTAAAGCGTAATCAAGTAAGGTCGACTTTATGGGTTTCTTCAGAAATTAGCTGATTAATTTTTTCACATTTTTTTTTGCCATGTTTCCAATTTTTTTGTGAGAATGCACAATATTATTTACTTTTTCATTTTTTATTCCATTTCAGTTCAATTTCTTCAAAAATTCTTGAAAATGAGGAAGCGGCAGCATTGCATCTGTTAATTTTTTCAACCATTAGCAACCAAAAAAAAATGTTTGAAAAAAAAAAATTTTCTCATCATATTATCCTCATTAAATTCTGTATGAACCTTCGAACTGTAATTTTCGATGGAGTACTGGATTTCAATTCGAGCTGATCTGTATTTTCGGAAATATTGGGAAAATAAAATTTTGAATTGGTCTATCTGCGGCATTATTGGGTGGATTTTACCCGTTCACGAATTCGGCCCTCGTAATTAAGGTTCAAAACTTCTCTACAAATATCGAGTATCTAAGTTGTTCGTAATTTTCGTAACTTGATTTCTCCGGAAGTCACCGTGTCTACAAGGCCGATCTTATAAGAAAATTAAATAATTTATACATTGATTATGATATTCAGGTAACACAAACATTCTTCTTGCAAGTTTTGCGTTATTACATGTCTAGAAGCCAGGAGTATGATTCAAAGCATAAGGTCACAGAGGGAGGGGGTTCCATTAACTCATTGAAGATTTGGGCTGGAATGTTCGACGTCAGGAGTGGAGTGTTTTCATTCTTTCTCACATCGTACATGTTGATTTATCTCAACCACCTTTTAGGAACAACTTTGTAATTACTCCCATTTGTCGACACTGTTGTTCATTAAATAATAGAACATTTTTTTAATGGACTTTTTCACAAATTTTCATATTCTGGGACGCATTTCCGACATTTGTCGGTGAAGTCCGAAAGTTGACCTGACAAAATAGGCTGGAGACCTTCTTTTTCCAACGATTCAGAAAATGATTTTCGCAAATTTAATTTATATATGGAAATTTCCACACATGAAAAAGTTGCTAGTGCCATGTGTGTGTAATGATAACTGATTTTCATGTACTTTTCAGCGCTCATTTCAAAAATGCAATCCGTTTTTTTCTATCACATCAGGTATTCTTACAAAAAGGGAATATTTTCGGGTATAATAATAAACTTTACGCCATTTTTCCAAATTCATAACATTTTATTTTATTCATAAATCAGGTTCTATACCACGTTTCCAGTACACTTCTATTTCTCTTTAAGCTTATAAGTCATGATAATATCGTTTTCTCTTGCTGTTGAAGCTTCTTTTGTTGCTTTTTCGGGTGTGGACTCGTTGAGGATCATCTCTTTTCAACATCCAGCAGTAGTCCGCTATCATGTTGACGTTCCATCTTCCTTGGTATCTTCTTTCCATTTCCTTCATGTCTTGGTGGAATCATTTACCCTGCTCTTCACTTAGATCACCAAGGTTTGCAGGTAAATAGTCAAGATGTGAGTGGAGAAAATGAACTATAAGGCTCATATAACAACCAAGTTTCTTAAAGTTGTCGAGCATGTCTTCGACGATTGTCTCGTAGTTTGGATCTTTTTTGTTTCCTAGGAAACCGGTAACAACCAATTTTAAAGAAGTCCACGCTGCTTTTTCTTTTGTTAAAATTGTGTCCTCAAAGTTGGGATCTCTCATTAGTTTTCTAATGTCTGGTCTGACAAAGACTCCTTCCTTCAGCTTCGCCTCGGATAAACCAGGAAACTGTCCACAAAGATATCTGAAATATTCTCCTTCTTTTGGAAATGCCTTGACAAACTGCTTCATCAGGTCCAACTTAAAGTGAAGTGGTGGAAGTAAGACCTCTTTGGGATCCACAAGGCTTTCCCTCTCAACATTTTTAACCCCAACTTGTAAGGTTTTTCTCAAGGGCCAATCTTTTTTTATGTAGAGATTCGTTCTGTCTCTGCTGTCCCATTCACAGAGAAAGCGAGGAAATTTTGTATAGCCACTTTATTGACCAAGCAGCATTGAAACCACTTTTAAATCAAAATACTACTGGTTTCTCCTAATAACCATTTATTTTACGTATAACTCATGTAGTATCAAAATTGCTATGCAACTGAAAATGCATTATAGTTTTTTTAATACGTTTTGAAAGTACTTTAGGCTAAATAACAGTTACTAGAGATCCAAAATACCAAAGTTCAAACTCACTAGAGTACAGAGATATGGATGAAAATATCGAAAAAAGCTAAAACTATACAAGCAGTTTGTGGAATAACTGTACGTGATGGAATTTTTTTAATATTTTTATCATATCAGCGTTGAAAACAACATAAAATTCACTTATTGAATTTGAACCAATTTTTATGTCGCAGACCTGTGTAATTCCTATAGGGTTTATCTATTCACAGTATATTTTATTTGAAAAAATTTCAATTGATAATAGTTGGATAACCACTCCTACTACAACTCTGGTGAGAGTATGTGCCATATATATCACCGCAGATGGTAGAATAATTATCCAAAGAAAAGAATCCATTTTCGTCTCATTCAACGTGGTTATCATTATATTTCTCATTGTGGTTGGACACCGAGGCAAAAGTCATTCAGCGCCATAAGTTAGATGCCTTCAAATCACTTTGTCTGGAGAATCTGTCAGCAATGATATAGAAATTAACATTCCCATCCTATTCATACAAAAATTCTCCGCGTAACTGAGAAAATGGCCTGAATAATTTCCACGTTATTCGAATTGAATTCGAAGCTCAAGTTAGATGCTTCGGGGAATGCAAAATGATAGTCAAGAACACAACAAACACTCAAGTCTCTTCAGTAAAAATACTCATTAAATCTGCCCATAATTCATGGAGAATATTGCGATATTATATTTTTTCATTTTTGGACAACTGCAGATGAAATGCCAGTTAAGTTTCTCTTTGTGAACTTGATCCACTTCTGATATGTTGTTGAATTCTCTCGAGCACCTGAACTTAGAAGTGGCCAAACCATAGCAGTCGTATATATTCGATTTCCGAAACTTTACTGAAGGTTGACTCACTCAGGTAGTTCGCCAGTTGGCAATGGGGCCAAAGATTAACATCTTACAAGTTCAAGTCATTTTCTGTTGTGACATGCAAAATTTGGCGGGAGTTACGCGAATCGAATATACAGGCTCTTTGATTCCTTTGAAATTAGTTTTGAAGCTCAAGTTAGGTGATTCAGGTAATACGAAATAAAAGTGAAGAAGATAACAGACAGTGGCGTGTCGTGATGTATGAGGCCGGGGGGGCGCGAGTAGTAAAGATTGTAGGTTGAGCGGCGAAAAATTTTTGTGTCTTTCAAAAAAGAGTAGGACAACACAGAACATTTTTCTCAAGAAAAAATTTCAATTTTTGTAAAGCTCTGCAGTAAGATTAATTTACTGTGCTACAGAATTTTACGTAATAGATGACTTTTTTTCGAATATGTCTATTTTTTTCCTCATAAACCTTATTATTTCGTAGAATAATGCTTCTACTGTACGCAGAGCTTAACTGGGACATGAAATTTAGCCTACCAAGTAAGGCAAAGGTAGTGCAAGAACCGATGTGGTGAGATTAAAGCCAAGAACACAACAGATTCTCGAGGCTTTTCAGCAAAAATATTCATCGAATCTACTCAAAATTCATGGAGAATATTGCGCCAAAATCAAACCAAACAGTGATTTTTCTGATTTCATCGGACGACCTTGGATCTCAAGTGAATTCGTTTTGTCCCGAATTCAACAACGTGCTTGTTGACATCTCTAAACATATACAGTGCGCGTCAAAATTATGGAACAAATACATTTTCTCAGGAGAAAAATATTTGGAAACAATATCCTGAAACAGGTCAATTTTTGTTCCACTTTCACCAAATGTATATGCATTTTTGAAGGATTTTTGTTGCACCCTGTGCCATCCCCAACAACCCTCTAAATTTCTTGGCTAGGGAAAGTAGGTCATGTTGTACTTTTTGGCAATGTCTTTGTATCTTTTTTACAGGCGTGCAGAAATTTAAAAAAAAAATTTTTTTTTGAAAAATTAGTTCGAAGAGGTTTTCAGTATGTGCACTTTGTCATGGCTCATTTTCTTTGAGACGATGGTACCTGATGAAATTTGGCACTGAATGAAAGTCGACCATTCAGTTTTGTTCATGCACAACTTTCAACCCCCTCCATTTTTTTTCTCCATTAAAGGGTTCGTAGGGGTTGAAAGTTGTGCATGAACAAAACTGTAATGGTCAACTTTCATTCGATGACAAATTTCATCAGGTACCATCGTCTCAAAGTGAATGAGCCATGACCAAGTGCACATACTGAAAACCTCTTTGAACTAACTTATTTTTCAAAGAACAAATTGTTTTCTTGAAAATTTCTGCACGCCTGTGAAGAAGATACAAAGACCTTACCAAAAAAGTAACACATGACCCACTCTATTCAAACAATTTAGAGGGTTGATGGGGATGGCACAGGGTGCAACAGAAATCCTTCAAAAATGCATAAGAAATTGGTAAAAGTGATACAAAAATGGACCTGTATCAGGATTTTGTTGGCAAATATTTTTCTTCTGAGAAAATGAATTTGTTCCATAATTTTGACGCGCACTGTAGAGATAAGCCTCATCGCTAAAGATTACTTTTTGATGAAAATTAGGGTCAGTTTCCAAATGCTCCAGGACCCATTCAGCGAACTTTCATCGTGGTTTTCGCTCTTATTTTCAGCTACTTGGTTAGTACAATCTTTTGATATCGAAAGATTTTCAATGATTGACAGGATCTCCTCAGACTGGTTCAACAACAGGAACTATTGAACCAGGATTTGGATTGGAATTCAATTTTTTTCCTCACAGAACTCTCCGAATAAAACCTGGTGGTTAATGATGACAAGAATTCGATTCTTTATCTCAAGAACGGAATTCGGTTTCAACACTAGGACCGAATTAGAGTTCCGCACGACCATCTCATGACTAAATACTGCGGCTCTGCCGTTCCAAATATATGTTGCAGCATTTCTTCTTTCCATTTATTCGTGGTTTCATTTAATTTCGTATTGGACAATGTTGGAATTCGTAATACGGATATTTTACAGCAGCGAGCTGAATGATTATGTCCTCTGTTGAGAGATGTCTACTTGCTGTAGAATGTTTGGCTATCCGAATTAAATTTTATCTGTTTCATAGGAAATTTATTCCTTTTTTTGTGAACTGAAGTGATGTGAATACGAGGTTACAAGGTTGATTGAATTGTTGAAATGAAGGGAAGAATCTGATATGGATAATATCTATTTGTATTGAATAGTTGTTTGTTTCAAGGCTTTATCTATACCTACTATACTAATTGAATAAGGAGTGCATTCACCATTTTGCTTCAGATTCATAAGATCTGTTGAGAAATGCGAATCTATTGCTTAGAAGATTTGATGAGCCACACTAGTTATTATTCTAAGTATCTTTGAATTGACAGATTTCTTGAGATTCAGCCTGGAATTCCCCAAATCTACATTTTTGCGCGCATGTTCTAGGGGAACAGCGTGCTATCGTTTTGTCCAACTGTCCGTTATTTTCGATGATTGAGCCGAAAATGGTCTCAAACGACTAGGTTGGACTCACTGATGACGAATCCGTTGTCAAAATCGACTCTGTCCGGCCGGCCGTACGTGTACACGATAACTGTCGAACGAAGTGAGCTAGAAACTTGAAACTTTCAGGGTAGGTCGTGCATTAGAATGCTGCGGTTGAGTTCCTTAATGGACCAAATCGGTGGAATAGTTCGGAGTTATAGTCACTTTAAATTTTAAAGTTATGTATTTTTTATTTCAGAAACTATTTGAGCGATTGGATTCAAACTTGGCAATTAGGTGATGTATAACAACGCGCAACTTTGAGCCCAATTTTGTCAGGATCATACCGTCAGTAAATTTAAAAATAAAATTTTCTCAAAATTCTTTTCCAAACAATTTTTTTTTCGAAAACCGTTTATCATATCCAGAAAAAAAATTCCACTCCGACTTTGAGCTTCATATTTCACAGCAGTGTACTAAATTCCAGTTCAATACGATCATAAGTTATCGGGAAAAAATATGTCAAATTTCGAAGGTTTTTTTCTCGATATCGTTACTTTTTTCGGTATAACTCGAAAAATACTGATTCAATCCTGATAAAACTTCGCAGCTACTTTGAAGATGCTGAAAGACAACCTTATACAAAATTTCGTGATGATCGTGTCATAAGAACAATTTGAAAAAATAATTTCTGTGATTTTCTCATCATATCATCCTCATTGAATTCTGTATGAACCTTCGAACTGTAATTTTCCGATGAAGTACTGGATTTCAATTCGATCTGATCTGTATTTTTGGAAATACTGGGAAAATAAAATTTTGAATGGGTATATCTGCGCAATCACAATAAATTCCGGAAGAAACGACTTAGACACTCGATAGTTGTAGAGAAGCTTTGGGGCTTAATTACGAAGGTCGAATTCGTGAATGGGTAAAATGCGCCCAATATTTCCAAAAATACAGATTAGATCGAATTGAAATCCACATGCGCGCAAAAGCTACTGCCTTCACGGCAGTGCTTTTCTAGATTTTTTTGTGAATGTGAATACGAGGTAACAAGGATGATTGAATAACTGAATTGTTGAAATGATGGAAGAATTTGATATGGATAATATCTATTTGTAATGAATAGTTGTTTGTTTCCAGGCTCTATTATTATTCTAAGTATCTTTGAATAGAATCTTAAGATTCAGCCTGGAATTCCCCAAAACTACATTTTTAATACTATTATTATCAAGAAATTCAAATTCTTTTCAGGTGTATGCCTGGTACTTCATCGAGGTACTGGTTGATCACCGAGCACTCTCATCTATTATTGACTCAAAAATCTTCGGAAAATTCATGGTATATTCAGTGTTTTCTCTCTCTGAAAAAGTGTATATAAGTTTTTCATGCAGAGCCAGTGTTTTGAGGCTTTCATGTAGGACAGGCAATGGGCCCTTTTTTGATTCTCTATAGGTTCTTGATTTCATCTACAAAATTGGTGTATTACCTTTTATTTTTATTTTATTATTATTTTTAATGAATAATGTTCTTTTGAGTAGAGGTATTCATTAGAAATAGTCAATCTACTGATTTGAAAGATATGGGCAATCTAAATTCCCGGAGAGTACATTTTCAGGCAATTTTTCAATTTTTTCCTGTAAAAAAACATTGGCATTGAAGCGTTGCATTTATCGGAAATTTCTCGAAGTTGAGAATCGAAAATATCTGACAACAATCGCATTCTGCGGAATATATTTTTCTGTCATTATTACTGATGACAGTGCACTAATTGTATTCCATTAAATATCGAATATTCATTTTAATTACTGCTTATTGTTTAGTTGAGGCCCAGGGATTTGGTGGGACCTACATAACAAAGGAAGCGATCGTTTTTTATAGAAAGGTACCTGAATATGCATAATTCTAGAACATTGGGGGTCTTTCTTTTTATCGGCAGAAATTGAAAAGTTTCACCAATAGCAGCGTGAAAATTTGGCACAACATTGTCAATGACATGCTCCCTATAGTGTGAGGCGGTCATATTACCAGGACAAATGTGTAGATCTGTGCGCCCATTGAAACATATCCCGGCCCATACCATAACACTACCCCCTCGGAATGGATGGACTTCTTGGACATAGCGACGATTATGGGGTATGCGTGGGATTGTCCATACCCTTATTCTTCGAGAATCTGAAAATCGTCCACATCTGGATTCATCAGTGAAAAAGACACTACGCCATTGATCGTTCCAATTGATATGTTGCCTTGCCCATTCCAGTCTTTGACGCTTATGGTCACGTGTTAATGGAACTCCTCTTAATGGACGTCTAGAACCTAGATTCACCAATCTCAAACGTCGTCTGATGGTTTCGATGGAAACTTGGGCCCCATCTGCATTTTGAAGAGTATTCCGTAGCATTCTACACGTAGATGTAGGGTTTCTTCTCGCCGAAACGGTGATGAAACGATTCTGAGCAGGTGTTGTTTTTCGTCGCCCACCAAGCCTTGGTCTTTCCAACACGGAACCTGTCTCCCTGAACCTATTCCAAAGTCGAGATATCACACTTTGGCTGACTTGGAGCCTTTCTGCTACAACAACCTGAGGTAGGCGACCCTGTAGCATTCCGATAGCCCTATTAGCCTCAGCGTTTGGTAATTTACGTCTTGACATTTTCAGAAAACTCGTTTCAAATCGAAGCCGTTGATGAACTGACTTCATTTCAAAATAAGAATATTCATGAAGCATATGCAAATAACCAAACTAGATTGACTAGACTAGATTGACGAAATGTCTCATTCTGATTTTTATTGGATGGATTCAAGTTGTTATTGAGTTTCAAATGATTTTACAGCGATTTTCTCGAAGATTACATACTTTTAAAAACGATTGAATACGATATCCCTAACTCTTGTTGAGCAGTTTACTTGTTTCATAGTGGCGAGATAATTCTTCAGTTCTTCTCTCGTGTTCTGTCTCTTGCTGTTTGTGTTAGTGATCTAAAGGTTGAATTTTCGTGTTTTTAAGAATTGAATAGTACCCATACAGAGATTCGACGTTTTGATATATTTGAATAGCAAATTTGGACTGCATTGATGTGTGAGTGGTAGTTTTGGATGGAATCTTAGAAGATATAAAACAGTAAAAACTGAACTAGTATCTTCGAATTCTGAATTTTCATCACAGATTATAATGAAAGCATTCCATAAAGGTAGTGCTATTCCAGGTATGATAAAATGTTTCTTGAACAATGTGCGTTGACAAGAACGGAAAGGACTCATGTACAAATCTATTCGCCGAAATTCAATCACGTATGGTTTGCTCAATAATCGACGTGATTCAACATTTGTGAACAGTTTACCATTCAGCGTTCAAAAGGTTTTTTTTCGGTTCTGTTGCCGACTATCCGTTATTGCAGTTTTATTTATCGTGTTGGACAAAAGGCGAGAATAAACAATTGTTTAAAGAGCGCATATGAATATGGATGCGACGGAATGCACACGGTACAATGGCCCAGGGCAATAGGGCTCTACGCTAAGTAGACAATGCCGACTGATTATAAACATAACCATAAATACAAAACGTAAGCGGACACAACTTCAATCATTTCCTGACGTATATGCTATATGCTCGTACGTTCGCCAGTCATGCATTTACGCTATATACCCTAGCCGGAATTTATGTATTACATTGAATAAATAAATACATATAAGCTGCCGAAATTTCATCGACACGGCTTCGTGAAAATCGAATTGGAAATCGCAAGTTGAATTTTCATTCGAAAAAAAATACAGGGTGCATCAGTTAACGTTGCTCATATTGGAGTATATGAAAAGAAGAAGTAGAGTGCCAACAAAATAGTATCAGTCTTTTTTTTCCCATAGGGAAATGGATAATTGGCCAATATTTTTGTAGGTTTTTTTAAACAACATTTTTTATGTGAAACGAAGTTTGCAGTGTTGAACTATTTGTCAAGGCAGTTTCTTGGAAAAGCAGATTGCCTAATCAACTATATCGGTACAATACAAATGATAAACAAAGCGAACGGTTCAAAGTAGAATCTTACTCGTTCATCAGAGAAACGAGAAAATTTTCAGAGTTAATTTGTCGTTTGTCTGATGAAGAGTGAGATTTCTACTCTTAAGTATCACAGTTCGCTATGTTTATTTATCGATTGTATTGTTCCGGTATTTTTTATTGGGCAATCTGTTTTCTAAGAAACTGCCCTTGACGAATAGTTCGATCCCTAAATCCGCAGTATATTATTTAATATAATTATTAATATTAATATTATTTAATTCAAATAGTTCTATTTCAGATTTTGGGAGTGAAAACCCAGAAAAAACCTACAAAATAATGCAAAATCCTTCCAAAATAAGCTTTGATCGATAACTGGCCCATGGTTTTTTATAATTTCAACAAGTTTGTAAATACTTCGTGGTGTAGCTATAAATTTGTAGATTATATCTACGAAATCGTTGGGGGGATTTCATCCATTTACGAATTCGCCTTCGTAGATGACGCAAAGAATTTATTCAGCTACGAATTCTACATCATAGAGATAAGAATTGGAAAGGATTTTGGCAAAATACTAACTTTCTGTCCCTATAATAAGCACGTTTTAAGTTGAATTTTTGTTTAAATTCACCCTTTGAATAATGAAAAATTATTAAGGAACTACGACGCCTTCTTTGATTTGTACGAGTAAATAACTGAACTCTATTTGATTAGTTGGGGGAAAAACGTAGTCAACTGAATGAACACCCATTTCATTCGCTCTATAAACACAGGGAGCCAACGGTAATTAAGTACAAATCTCAAAAAAAAATTTAAATATGTGTAGGACACACAGAAAGATGTATATTATAATTTAAATTTACAGCTGACCAACTGACGTTCTCAGAGCAATCTGTCTACTTTCATCTTTTTCTTGTATGGAAAATGTAGAACACTTGATTTGAATTCTACGTACCAGTGCCTAATATTTAAGTGGTTTTTTTATTGAACTCTATAGGTGCAAATTAAAGTCCACAGATATCCATGAATGAGCGCATAAATATTACAGAAGTCCAATTAACCTGGTTGTTTAAATGCAGATGGATACAATTCTAATTTTCAAAATACTTGGAAGAAATATGTCAAATTTTGCGGTATTTCTAAAATTCTTTGTTGTTTCTGGATTATCTCAAAAAGTGCGGATTCGATCATACTTCAATTACCAAAATTTTTATTCGTCCACTCAAAAGGTGCTGACTTTACGTCAGTAGTTTCCTGAAATTTTTTGCAATTCTTCTAGTTATTCGATTCAATGAATTGACTTCAAATCTATATTCCAAGTGATTCGATATGTAGTTTTCAAGTTATTGTCAAAGTCAATTCTCGGATTTCCGAGAGCTCGAACCGGAACCCACCCTGAAAACCTCAAGTCGCACGCTTATTTCATCCGAAAGATAGCGCACAGAATTCCATCCGACCACGAATTCTTCTTCGTGGAGACTGTAATTAGAAAATGAAAGTCAAAAGGATCACTCTCTTTTTCCCCAGAATAAACGATTTCAAGTCTAATTTTTGATTAAATTCACCAGTTTAATAATAAATTATGAAAGGACGATGACGTCCCTTCTGATTAGTACGGGTAAATAACCAAACTCCGTTCAAATAATTCAGGAAAACTGCAATGAACTGAAGGAATTCGAGAATTCTCGAAAAAAAAATGTAAAGAAATTCAGGTCGCGCAGACAGATGTGAATTAATATTTGAATTTCCAGTTAATCAATTGCCGCTCTCAATGTAACCTGTCTACTTTCATCTTCTCCTCGTAAGAAAATGTGGTACAGTTGATTTAAATTCTTTGGATCAGTTCCAAATATGAAAGTGATTTTTTGACTGAACTCTAGAGGCTCATTCAAGTCCATAGAAATCCATTAACAAGCGCATAAACATTACAGCAGTCCAACTACCCTGGTTATTAAAATGCAAAATACCTAGAAGAAATATGTCCAGTTTTGGTTTTTTTCTGGAAATCATTGGTGTTCAAGTTATTTTCAAAGCTGAATCTCGGATGGCTCACTCCGATACCTTTAGACCAGAACACAAGAATTCTTCCTCATAGAGACTTAAATTGAAAAATAAAAGGAGTTTGGCAAAATGACAACTCTTTTCTTTCCCTAGAATAAGCGACATATAACTTGGGGTTTCGATTAAATTCATCTGTTTAATAATAAATCATGAAAAAACGACTACGTCTGATTTTTTCGAGTAAATATCCAAACTCCATTCAATTAGTTCAGGAAAAATGCAGTGAACTGAATAAACACCCATTTCATTCGCTCTATAAACACAGAAAGCATACGGTAATTAAGTGCAAATCTCAAAAAAAAAATGTAAACATATGTAGGTCGCGCAGAAAGATGTATATTATAATTTGAATTTCCAGCTGACCAACTGACGCTCTCAAAGTAACCTGTCTACTTTCATCTTCTTCTTGTATGAATATGTAGAACACTTGATTTGAATTTTGGGCACCAGAGCCAAATGTTAAAGTGGTTTTTTGACTGAACTCTAGATGCAAATTCAAGTCCACAGAACTTCATTAATAAGCGCATAAATATTACAGAAGTCCAACTACCCTGGTCATTTCGGAACATGCTGTTAAAATGCTTCATGTAGCTCTATATTTAATGTTATGTTATGAATTATATCGGCACTGAGTATTTAAAATGTACCAAGGGAAGGAAACATATTACATTTCGGAAAGATCATTCCCGAGTGAATTGAGCCGTAGAAGGGAGGTTTTTAGTTTCAAAGCGAATTTGAATCCAACAAATTTTGAGTGATATCCGTATTAATTAATTTTGATCATTCGGAAGAGGTAGGTTGTAGGTATACAGGCACAGTATTTAAACCGCGTGATTATTGAACGGAAAATAATTAATATTATGAGCGGCAAGTAAATAATAATCTTAAAATCTTCAATGAATCAATTCTCTATAGAATAATATGTAATATGAGGATCTTGTAAGTTGAATAATGTTTCAAGTTTCTCCATTTATGGTGGGCTTTGAAACAACGTTTTATTGCTTTGTTCCTATGTCTGCTCCTTTAGGTTTTTCTTCCAGTAAATAGTCTCAATCCGGTGTCAAAATAGATTCTCTCCTGCCTGCTTATTGTAGGTGCGATAACTTGAGAACGGAAAACCGTTACTTACAGGGTAGGTTGCACATCAGAATACGAGGGTTGAATTCGTTAATGGGCAAAATCAGCCAAACAGTTCCGTAGTTATACTCATCTGAATTGTTCAGGTCCTCAATATCTCAGAATCTACGTCTGTGATTGAATTGATTATTAGTGATTAGTTTCGCGATAATGACGCGCAACTGCTTGCAAAATCTTGTTGTGATCATAGAGTTAGTGAATTCCAAAATAATTCGAATATCGCTCGAGAACTAGTCATGAGACTCATTGCACACACCCTGAAGTTAGTCCTTCAGAACACTGTTA
Source organism: Myrrha octodecimguttata (assembly GCA_958510865.1). Lineage (NCBI taxonomy): Eukaryota > Metazoa > Arthropoda > Insecta > Coleoptera > Coccinellidae > Myrrha > Myrrha octodecimguttata. The sequence goes on along the minus strand of OY294065.1, from coordinate 30,053,908 downwards.
CAATTTTGGTTTATTATTAGATCTTTTGTTGTTTGTTTAAATTTTTATTTGCAGAGATATTGAAATATATATGAATATTATTATATCAGCTGACGATTGAAGTGAAAAATTTGAGATAACGCTACCGTAATAAAATAAAATGCAAAAATAATACAAGACATTGTTGCATCTTCCATATTTCGATTTAGAATCTATATCATATTATATGTCAAAATCTTACCACGTGTATTCACTAACACAATTACAAATGGACTCAGCTGATTTAGAAGCTTTTCAAATGCGAGTATTTGTGCATAGAACAATTTCTCCACAAGTCCCACAACTCCTTTTCTTGAAAAACGAAATGTAGTATATAACATTTTCCAAAATCTTTATAACTCCAAAAATTATCTGAAAGTTAATACTGACTCTATTAAATGAATCAATATCGAAAGATATCATGTATATTTTAGTGATTGTTTTAATAAGCCTTTATCAAGTAGACTCGTTTGAATTTAAAGTTTGAAATAAAACAAATAGCTTTATGGAGTCAGTATCAACTGTTTTAATGATTTTTGAAAGTGTTGTTCACTACATTTCCTTTATCAAAAAAAAAAGATGGCGTGGAACTTGCTGGCAAAATTGTTCTTTGCAGAAATATTCACATTTTACCAGGGGCTATGAATCAGCTTAGTCTGTTTGTAATCAGGTGTTAGTGAGGACACTTGGTAAGATTTTATATATAATATAGAATAGATGCTACTGAGTATTATAGATCGAAAGATAGAAGATGAAAAACTGTGTCTAGTATTATTTTTGTATTATATTTCATCATGTCACCGTTTTCTCGAAATATTTACTTCAATCATTGTATGTCAGTAGATATAATAATTAATTTTATCATGCATACGTAGAACGATGAAGACAATAAAATATATCGTCAGATATCGTCAGATACTAATATCGGAAGATATTATGTATTACAGAAAAATCTGTATTTTTAATATCTGTATTAATAGCCTTTATCAATTAAATCCGTTTGAATGTAATATCTTACCATTTCAAAACCACGAAACACATTCGAGGCGAATTAACAAAATGGAGGTGCAAACCAACTATGTGACAGATGACGCTAATTCTACCGCAAATACAGTGGACAGTACTGGCATCTCAACGAAAAAGATTATCTGCGTAATTCCTTTTTTAATTGAATGAAAAATTCATATTTTTTCATTATGAGTAGAAATCTGGAAATTACCTCATTCAACCTCGAATAAGTTTTCGCTTCGTCAGTCAATAGTTAGTTAGATGAAGACTCATCATCAAATGAAACCCAGTTCAAGAATTCCTCAGTTATACATTAGAAGTAGAAGTAGAAGTACTTTTCCTGGATTCAAAATGATTTTTCTTGATGAAATTTATAACTTAACAAAGTGGAGTTTCTCTGCACTAAATGTTGATGAGGAATTTTCTTCTCTGTCCATTTCACCCACTGCTATATTATTTCGGATTTAATTCCATACGTCTACTACGGTGGTTGAGTGTACAACGATTATAAAATGGAATTAATGTGGCATTATAATTGAATCCATTCCAATTCGGCAGTGACCTGAGAATTCCCATCTCTTGAGTTCGAAATCCCGGATAAAATCTACTAATATTCGTTCGTAAGATGACTTTCAATTTCAAACTTTGCACAGTATATTTACTTAGCGACATCGCGAATGTATAGATGAAATTCGTTCCTACTGGAGAACCTTAAGCCTTTTAGAATTATTCCACTTGGAGCTTTGTCCCTAGCGCTGTTCAATTCGAATGTTTTTCGTGAAAGTTTGAGGAATCCATTACATCGTAACACTATGCGGTGATAAATTATTAAGGGAGTGTTCAACTGACAACAATTATTACATTCAAAATTGTTCCTAAAGGGTGGGCCATCTAGAGTTCGCATTTTGAAGTAGTGGATATTTCTTGTCTGGCAACGCTTTTGTCATTCGTGGTATGGCAGAAAATAAGTTTGGAATCAACAACAACGGCGGATCAACCAGTACACTGAAACTTGGGGCCCCGATTCGATCTTGTAAAAATTTTTCGAAATGAAAATCGGCCTGTGAGTGTGAATGAAAAAAATTTTTTTTGCCTCCTCAGAAAACTTAATCCTGCTGTTAGTAGTAACAAAACACCATCAAAGGTTCTGCATACTTTTCATACCCTTATTAGAAGCAGTCAATAGGGATGTGAAATTCAAAACACTTTCTTTACTTCATTTTTTATGTTTTTTCTGGGTTTTCAATCCCAATATGAGAAACAGAACTATTGAAAATCGAATATAAACTGTTTTTTTTTATGGAACACGCCCTTGCTGATTGCAGGATCGAACTATTTGTCAAGGGCAGTTTCTTGGAAAACAGATTGCCTAATGAACAATACAGGAATAATACAAACGACAAACAAAGCGAACTGTGACGTGTCAGAGTACAAATCGGACTCTTTCATTAGACAAACGAGAAAATAATTCTGAACATTTTTCACAAAAATTTAGAGGAGCACTGTGGTGAGATCAGGAGTATTTATTACGTGCTTGTTCAAATTCTGATGACTGGATCCACACAAAATTTTGCACCTTGTTGTTGTTGGTATTCTTCAACTAATTCGAAGATTCAATCCAATTGCATTTGTACTACGTTGAAATTCCAAATAACGACAATTGGCATATTTTATTGTGAACATTGTTTTGTTAAATACTCATTTTAAGGTTCTTGTTCAATTTCGTTGAAATCTAATCAATATTTTCGGAGAAAAAAAAATTAAACTGAACTTCCCCAACAAACACAAAATACAGCAATTGTGCAGTTACTGCATTACAAGTGCCACCGGAATGCAGTACATAAAATGTTGTATTGAAACTGCACAATCTCTGCATTGGTGATACTGCTTTCCTAAATGCAGTCTTTTAAATACAGCTGCTGTACAGCTTTTGTACAACAAAATCGAAATGCTGTATGAGACAACACTGTCTCTGTCTTTGATGTTATACCACACACCTACTATGCCGGTTGAGCCGTTGTCAATCGTCGTCGTCGGCCATGCTGTTTTGTAACGGAAATTTGTGCTTTGTGTCGTATTTGAACTGACTGCTTGTTTCAAGTTGACTGTGTTGCAAGTGCGAAAAACAAGTGTATCGACATGATAAATTCCCGAAAAAACGAAATAAGGCAAATTAGGTGTGTGGCTAAGTCAGATTAGATGATGCCGTTTCTTTCGGAACTGGAATAAATGAACAATAGTAGAAAACATCTGGGTCTCTACCTGAACTGGATAGGGCCAACTAAGAAACAGAATTTCGAAGTACTAACATCAATGAAGGAATTTTAGGTATTTTATTCACACAAGGTAAAACTTTTTTTGTTTATTAACTCATTTTTCTTCACTTTAAGTTGCTGTACGCAAGAACAGAGGGAGCAAAAATGATTCACCAACCGATATTGAAACAACCATCACGGTATGATTGAGAAATATGCACTCATTTTAGAGGAATCAGAAAGGAACGAGAGAGAGTTACCCAATAATATATTATATTTATAATGTTTGATATCGCCGGTATTTCTGTAAATTCTAGTTTTTTCTATTAAAGTCATGTTTCTTTTATTTAGTTGAATTCGCTATGAACCACATTCCGTAATAGGCTCAACATGAACTGGGTTAACCCGACTCCTAAGACAGCCAGTATGTTTCAGGAATCAGGCTCACCTCCGAAAAACCTATATTTTTCAAGTAATCGCATTGAAATTCTAAACATGCATACTACAGACTGTCTTTCATCGACTGAGGGTAAATAGAAAATTAATTTTTTTTTGCTTCAACCGGAAATGGCCGAACGATTTTTTCAAAGAATGTTGTGTATATTTTTATATATTTGAATTCCATGCTGAATTTTTGGTGAAATGTCGTGAAAAATTGAATAATTTGAATATTTGTTTTGTAAAGTAATCAATATCTAGATACAGAAAAAATTACAGAATATTTTCTACCGTAAAGCATAGATGTCGAATATCCAAAAATATATACATCTCATCATATAAGAAAATCAAAATTATTCGGCAATTTCCGAATAAACTGGAAGTCGTAGACCTTCTTTTTTCACATCTGTCGATGGTTAGTAATTAAGTATCAATGTGCAAAGTTTCAATTCAATCTCTTTAAAAATAATTATTTTTTCGGCAGTGAGTCTTATTCCTGTGAGTCTCGTTATACAGCCGAGCTTCTGCTGCATTGTTGCTGCTTAGAAACTTCATATCGAAGTAGCACAGTTGGTGCATTATTACTACGTACAAACTGCATTACAACGAGGCATAGCTCCTCCACAACTGCTGTATAGTGGCTGTACTTCGAATGCAGTTTGAGCTGTACAGTTTCGATGCAATTTTGCGGGACATATACGGTCCGTTTCGATACAGTTACTGCACCACCATCGCTGCACTTCAAGTGCAGCAACGCTGTACAGTTTTTGTACTCTTGCTGCTCTTTAGTGTTTGCTGGGATCGAAAAATATTCGATACAAATTGTTTCTTGAACTTTCCAACGAATGGATCGACACGAAATTTTGCACTGTATAACCGAGATATTTGAACTAAAAACCTGATCTGACAATTTAAAGTCGCAAGATCTTATCTTTCGAAAGTTACAGCACATACAGGTGGACAGAATTGAATTTAACCACGAATTCTTCTTTATGGAGTGAAACCTTATCGAAGAAAACCATTTTCGGCCAAAAATTTCAAAATAACAGACATTGTGACGAAACGATAACGGTATGTTCCCCAGAACAAGCGCGTAATGGTATATGAACATTGAAGCCTAGACTTTAACCTTGTCATCCATAAACATCGATTTCTTGTTTTCAAATCATTAACAGACTTGACCACCGCATTTTGAAAGTCAACCTCTAGTTTGGTCCCTCGATATTTCTCGGAAATTTTCGAATAAAAAAGTAGAATTCAGTGGTTTTTCCGCAGTTTTGTTGTTGTTTCCGGAATAACTCCCGAAAGAAACGAACTACAAACTAGGGATTTGTAGAGTAGGATTGGGACTCAATTACATTGGTAGAGTTCGTGAATGGGTATATCTACCAAATGATTCCATAGATATACAAATTCTAAATTTCATTTCCTCAAACTCACCAAAAAAAACAGATTAAATCGAATTGGATTCCAGTACTTGATTGAAAAATGACATGTTGAAGGATCTTGCAGAATTTCGGGAGGATAATATGAGTAGAAATTCACATAGCTGCGTTTGGCAGGGTCAATACTCGAAAAGGCGACTACTTTGGCAACGAATTTGGACATGCGCGCAAAAGCTGCTCATTTCACGTACACGTACTTCCCCAAAATTTTTTAATAATGTTGTTGATACCAAGAGAACAAGACTATACATACGCGAATAGGCTAGCATTCGAATGGGCAGGTTTAAATCATGCGGTTTCAAGCGAATGTCTCTTGAGATGATGTAACTCACCATCAAGGGGTGGCCCAGAACGGAATAATTGCCGCAACATCATTTTGATACCGCTTCCGACATCTATCCGTTGCTTATTTCCGCTGTATTGTGGTTTGCGAGTAGGTAGTGTGGCTGACATCGTTGACGAATGTGCAACCCTCTATGTTTCAGTTCACCCCCTGATCCAGGTCCCGAACCAGTTGGTGGGAGCTCCCATCAACACGGACGTCACCCTCCAATGTCAAGTAGAGGCCTCACCGAAAGCCATTAACTACTGGACAAGAGACACAGGTTCGTGAATTCATACATGTGAATGAATTTGTCAAAGTTACATTTTTTTCAATTGAGCGATGATTTATTGCATGCCGCTTTCGGATATGTGACAATATTTGTCATAACTCGCTGAAGGAATGGAATCTTTTGCATTCTATACGCGTCAGCTGGAAATACATTCAACAGAGGAAGGAACACATTGCGGAGTTCTGTTTTCACATGTTTCATGACGAATATGATCATCAAAATTATTTTTCACCAATTTTTCAGCCTTTTGCTTCCAATATCTGAAAAAAAATTTCCAAAAATTTTATAAAATTATTATTCATATAGATATCACCCTGGTGCATTGTAAGATTCCAATCATTTGTCTAGGACAATTTCTAGAAAAAAAGTTGCCCAATGAACAATATCTGGGACATGGAATTGATATTAGAAGTGAACTGTAACGTTCCGCAGTCTACATCTGATTTTTTCATCAAACAATAAATCGAAAATATTCGCGATTATTTTCTCGTAATACTGTTGTATTCCAAGAACTTCTTCCAGGTGGCATTTCTGAAAATCACAGCAATGCGTATTAGGTCGATATAAAATTTTTCAGTTCTACTTTTTTCAGTTGATTAATCCAACTATGGCCCATTTTCATAGAACAATGAGTGACATAATGTTTTTTCGTTCCGCAAAATATAAAAAGATTTCTTGTTTGTTTCGAGATTGTCTTGTTTCATCATCAGTGTCATCTTTGCATTATTTAAATATATCATTTTCCCATTAGTCGAACATGCAAGATTCGTTATTTGAGATCTTTGTGCGTCTTATTTCTTCAGGTTTGGTTTTTTTTGTGTTCTCGTTTTCTATTATCTAAGACTGGTGATGTTTTTTATGTATATGTTTTTCCACAAATATTAAAAACCCAAATGTTGGATTTCTGTTTACCGTCAATTGTTTTCTAATTGTTTTCTGTTTATTATCTATTTCAAATCATTTTTCATTTCAAAAACTGTCCTTTTATTGAATTTAGATCAAATTCTTTCTGAAGGACCATCTACATAAGGAATCGAATTCAATAAACTGGTCTGTTCATGATGATTTTTTGTTGTTGTTCCTCTTGATGTTTTTTTTAGGATTAGAAGAAGTTTTTCGTCCAAATTTTAAATGATTCATAAACTCTCTCATATATACATTTTCTCCAAGAATTGAATCAATGTAATTCAACTGATTTTGACGAATCCTATGAGTTGATGAAATAAGATAAAGCTCCATCATTAAGGACTCCAGTGATAACCTTCTTGATACGTTGTTGATGATTTGCATAAAATTTTGATTTCCATTTGTGTATGTCTCGTTTCTGCAAACACTTGTTTCAAAATGATCCTTATATTTTTGTTTCGATCGTTCGCATTTTTCCGATATTCTCTACAGGCACTACGATATTTTTTCAGGGAACTGCCCTTCATTTCAAATGAAGGCAATGTTAGATAATTACGACGTACAAAATTTTGTTCTCCAGAGTAAAAAAATATGGAAAACAAATCAGAAATATTGAAGACAATTGAAAAATCTTGTCGTCTTATTTTGCCGGAACTTGCAAATGTTTTCAGCTGTGTACTCGAGTCAATTTCCTTGATATCTAAAAAGACGAAACTCAAATATATTTTGCCATTAGTCTACTACAAAATGTTTCTCAAATGCTGATCTTTCAGATTGAAACAAATCCGGCTTTGTAGCTAAAAATTAGTTTTCTTCATAGTTATAATATTTTTAATTGATAACATAATTTTTTTCCGTAGAGTCATTCTTTAAGAAATACTTGAGACTTAATCCATGCTAGAATAGCAGTCATGCCACTAAAGCAAAACTTTTGGAGATTATTAATTGAACAACCAAGTAAACAGTAAACATTTTTTGCCTATCAAATTGTAAAATGATCCTTTAGCTCTGAAATATATTGTTTTCAATTGACGAAATAGTAAGCACTCCGGAAATTGTAAGCAGCTACCATAAGTCAGCTTACTCTTGGCAACCCCGTCCATGTCGACGGCCAACCCCTAAGTTCTGTGGTCGGCTGTCAAAAGCGTGAACAATTTTGCTCCAAAACATGGCTTATTTATTTGGCATCAGGTCTGTCCATGTCTTTTCATCAATATGATCTGATACATCGTCAAAATCCAAATGTGATCACACAAGCCTGGACAGAGCTGCAACGTCCAACATTTTCATTTGAAAAAAAAATGCTGCATTGTTAATTACTACCAGTTTATTTAAATAATTGTGCTTCCACATCTCACACCATGAATAAATGTTGTTTCGAATTGATTTTCCAGGAGAAATGATCATCACGAACGATAAATATCACATGACTGAAATTTCCAACGCTTACTACAGCGTTCAAATGAAACTGGTAATTCGTAGATTTCACAAGTCTGATTTAGGAGGATACAAATGTATTTCGAAGAATTCAATTGGAGATGCCGAGGGAAACATTCGTCTTTATGGTAAGCCAACATCCACTCACTTCCTGATTTACAACATCCGAACTAAGAAATGTTGATGAGAATCTTGCATGAACGGAGGGACGCAATGAAACGGAATTGGATTTTTCGTGAAAACAGTAAAATTTCAGTTACAATCTCTTTGTTTTGTATCAGTCCAAAGTTCGCAGATTGGTTGTTGTGTTGAGTGGTCGTCGCGATCAGTACTGATGAAGAGGGCAGTTCGACGAATTCAAATACAGGGTGGTCCAAGTAGTGACGTGAAAAAATTGTTTTCAGATTCCTCACTTCTGGGGGTATCCAAAAATACCCCATATATGTTACGAAATTTATTGTAATTTTAATATACCGATTCTACTAGGTTCCAATGTGGAACTCCTGAAGGGGTAATGCTCGTGCGAGTTAGTAGACCGGGTGTGTTCTGTGTAGGCTTTGTTACTAATTCTTTGCGCCACGTAAGAGACAATATTGAAAAGATCAGGAGCATACAGGAAAAACATATTTTCATCTTTTAGAAATTCCGATTAGGTAGATATCAAAATATATATATCAAGTTCGTCAACGTAATCAATAAAATGGATTTTTCAGAGATTTTCAGGTCATGTGTTATTACAGAGATTAACTCTGTCGAACGAGGTCAACAGTGGTTATCATTTCAGAGAATTTGAAACATAGACAATTAGGAATTGCAGATTATAATTCAGCATCGCACCCTCTTCGATTATACCGATTAGACCCCCCAAAATCGCTATATTTGGCTTATTTTCAAGAATTCAGTGGAACCTACGAGTAGTTTTTTGCTGCGAAGTTCATAAGCTCGTTGGTGTCATTGACAAAAACCATTAATAGAATCCCACACCTATCATTTGTTCCTCTTAGAGCCCTTCAAACAAAACTCGGAAATGAAAAACGCGAAAGTAACGAATTGAATTATTTTCGAAATTACAAGAGTTATCGGCAAGTCTGGTATGGAAATATAGGTTTTCGAGGTCGCTGAAGATGACTAAGACATTATCTAATTATACCTCTCGCCGTTTAAATCTCCACCCTTCAAATGGGAGATTTCGAAAATGTGAAATTTCAAAATCATTTGTTTTTCCTCTCAACTGACGGAATCAATTAGGAATTGCAGATTATATTTCAGCATGGAACCCTCTTCGATTACACCAATTTTGAGGGAAATCTGTTCCCTCAAACTCCCATCGAAATTTTAGTGTCTAGACTCCCCCAAAATCGCTATATTTGGCTTATTGTCAAAAATTCAGTGAAATGTCTAATCGCCCTTACGAAATTGTGTTGAAACTAGTTGGCTTCTCTCCGAAAATATTGGTCTTTGAAATAACATATTACTAAAAATCTATCAAACTCAGTAGGTATCTTGCATATACAGGAATTATCATAATTTTGTGTTTTTCGCATGTTACTTCGATTCAAAGTCATACGCTATAACTTACTCAAACAATTCGGGAATTTTGAATAATTCGGTGTTGAAAATGGTCAAAGCAGGACGCAACTTCACATATGGTGGATCGCCTTCTAGGTCTTTCGTCACTGCAAGATTCTACGATCGAGGCAGACGTCGCTGCTCATTGGCTTATTATTATATTACCCGATACATCATGGGTGGGAAAGTTTCAGTGATCTTATACGGTGAGAATATTCGATTCCAATGATAAAAAGATAGAAAAGCACTAACGTGAAGTCAGCAGCTATTGCGCGCATGTTCAAAGGAGATGACAGCTTTGGCAACGAATTTGAACATGTGTGCAAAAGCTGCTGCCTTCACGTCATTGCTTTTCTAGGTTTTTTGAGTTATTCTGAAGGAAATAAACGATGCCGAGGAAAAAACACGAAATTTGTAAACATTTTTCCCAAAATCTCCGGAAATTATTACTGGATCGAGTTGAAATTTTGTACACTGCTGTGAAATAAAGCGCTCAAGGTATGAGCAGATTTTTTTCGAATAGTGCCAAGTTTCAATCCAATGGCTTCTTTGGTTCCTGAAATATCAGGGAAATAACCTCAGCATTTCAAATGGCTCCAACCCCGAAACGGTTCAGCCGATTTGGCCCATTAACCGCCATATTTCGAAGCGCGAAGTACCGTGAAAGTTTCAAGTCTCTAGCTTGCTCCGTTCGACAATTATCGAGTCCACGGACATAATTGATTTTGACACTGGATTCAAATCTTTTTCTTACCAATATGAATTAGAAAAAGATTTGAAATTTTTCTGAAAATTCTCAAGCGATGATTTCATTATTCCATCATTTTATCCCGAAAAATTCACAATAGAAGACTTCTTTCCTCAAAATTGTGAAAGCTGAGGATAGACCAGAATATCTCCCCATTCTCTTGCAACGGGAATATCACTTCCTTCAGAAATAATCGGAGTATGTTTTAAATAATTTTGGGGGGTGGACAAAATGCGCATATTTTCGTAGTGAATATTCACATTCACGTGGTAATGAGTTTTTTCAGAAAATCAGGTCAAAATTACAGGTATGAAAATAGGTAGAATTCAAATATGTCATTTCATCTTCATTTTCCGCAGAATTATACCAATTTTTAAAAACTGTTTCATTCATCCAAAAAGCAGCAGTTACCAGGAAAGTTCAGTAAAAATATTTCGAATCAGTAGAAATTTAGAGACATGATGTCCAGAACTTCCAGGAAAGGTGGCGATTTTTCACGAATTTCCAAAATGTCCATTATCTTGAAAACGTTGAAAATTTTACCTAAAATTTTTCGATATTCTTAGCGGTCATGACCTAGTCTATCAACATAATATTAATATAGTTCAAGATTCACTGGACACCCTGTATAATTCATGTTTTACCATTCACAACTACATCCATTTACTGGGGGTTTTTCCTTTGAACGAAAATGCAGTCATTTTCATGAAAAACCATCACATTTCAAACATATAATTTCAATACTATATTTTTAAAAAAATGTTTGATCACCTGAAACTGAAAAATAAAAACGGGAATTTGCATTTAAAGGGATTTGTCTTGAGTGCACGATATGGTAACGTCGAATTCAGCTTTCTCGGAAAGAAAAGAACGTCAAATGTGTTATTTTGCTTAGGAAAACAGAGATAGCTATACTTCAATCTGGTAAGAGTAGAAGACAACGACCAAGAAATAGAAAAAGAAGAGCACAGACTGTCATACTGTCATATTACTGACAAATCGCAAACGGAAATTGTTTGGTTATATTGACAAAGAACACATGTGTACCACAGAATAGGAATAAATATTTCATTATTCTGTAGCAGAAAAAGCTATTCTACTAAACACCGTTGTCACTTCGTGCATGTCTGGCAAATCCCAAACCCCAATTTTGAAATCTGATTTTGAATACTTCCTGGAGGTAATTTGGGAAAATGATGATTCAAACCCATAATAATTATGTTCAAATTTGCATTTGCAGTAATAATCCAAATTCAGGAAAAAACCCCATTACTACATTTTTATCGAACCTTCATTTTCTGCCTACAGAAATGGATCTCCAGGAGAAAGTCGACTTTAGCGATGATAGTCCAGAAGACGAACTCGATGAGAATAGCGAAAATCGTTCTTATAACGGTTTTCAAGGACCACTGACAGAAACTGAGGAGAGCAGTGTCGATCCCAGCGTGAACTCCAGATGTCCAACAATAAAGTCTGGATACCTGCTATCGTTAGTGTTCTTTGTGATCATATGACTCTCAATAGAGTATAAAAGTGCGTGGACGCAGTGACATGTGAAATGTGCCAAATTCTCCTACTCATGCTTCGCTATCAAACGTTCAGTGTCGCCACAGAAAGGTATTTAGATGGTTTAACAATAGTATTACCAATAAAAGGGGTTGCTAGGTACCAGAATACTCTCACAGGCCCCTGTTTTCACTTATTTTAATGAGTCCTCCTATCATCAAGGACTATTGTGAACATCAATTCGTTCCGGGACAGATAGAACATTATAATGAGGACTCTTCGGAGACGTTTGAAAAGATAGCTCATGCAAAACGAAATTGATAATTTTCAAACGAACAATGTTGTAAATGCTTGTGTACAGTTAAGAGATAATAAATATAAGAACATTGTATGTAATTAGCAAAACAGAATACGATTGTTAAAAGCAGCCAAATCGGACTGAAGATAGTAAATTTTTTTCGTTTATCCATTTAAGCTATCACATAATGAAGTTCATGCTGAATTATGTTCGAATCATCGGGATTTTTTGATTTTCCTTGATTTACAAATTCGGATGATGGAAAGCTTTGTTGGTGAAAATACAACGAGACTTGTTACTTGGGCAAAATCGAGGAAAATTCACATTCAGTTTAATCGATATACTTTTATTTGGAGAAAAGTTTTAATATTTTCATTTTGTTATTCATTCCTGACATATTCTTTCAGTTTTGAGAATTTTGGGGGGTCTCAGTTCACGGAACATTTTTTCTTGTTTTAGAATATTTCGAATGAATTCACTGGCAATCTTTTTTCAATTGGAAAAATTATTCATTATTCAGAAAATACATTATTTCGACTGACTTCGCGAGTTTCATATTTTAAAGATAAGATAAGAAAAATATGTTCGTATCTATTTCCTACAGTAACCTATTTCGAAAGTCTTGGTTATTCACTGTCCTATTCTTCTTGTCTCAAAATCCTCAATTAAATGATTTCTGTATTTGCTATACGTTCTCGATATACAGGGTGAGCCAAGTTCGATAGTACCTGTTATTTCAAGGAAAAAGCGACAAACGATTTTATTGAAATTCGGTTTCTTGTATAGAGACAATTTTTCGATTTATTGTTCCCTTTTTTTCATGGATAGATAAGAAACACTGCTCCATCAATATTTTTAGCGCTGCGGTGTTGCTACTTTCATAAAAAGGTACTACGAAATTTGATATTTCAAATGGAATATTCTATATGCTATTGCCTTCTCAGTTCACCTCGGCCTCACGATTATTTCTGTATTACTATTTTCAAACCCTATCAATAGCGGTATTCGAGTTGTTGATTCATATACTTCTTCAAAAAAAATTGAATTCCGCAGTTCGAGTTATATAACATGTTCCTATTCCTAAATAATTTTTCGAAATAAAAAGTGAAAAGTTTTCATGCCAATGGTGATGTTAATCAATAAATTACTTGACAACCGATAGCGACAGGTAAAATAATGTTGATTCCAACTAAGCAGGAGACTGAGGTGAAAAAAGCAAATATACAGGGTCTTCCATTTGAAATGATAAAGTTGTTCGTACATCTTTATATAAGCGGCAACACTGCAGTGGTGAAATATTCAATATCGATACAGCACTGTTACCTACCCAAGAAAATAAGTTCTCAATGAATCACGTTTTCCGTTGAAGTCAAGACTATCATCGACCGTGGCACTCCCTGAAGTTAAAAGTACATTCCTTTCCATTTTTACTATCTGAAAAAAAATGATTTCATTCAATTTGATTATCTGCAAAAATATGCTCTAAGGATATACAAAGTGTTCAATATAAGGAAGAAAAGCATTAAGATCTGGGGAACGGTGAAGAAAGAATTTTGTTGTTATACGTAATAATACAACTTTCGGAAATTTTCGAATTCATGGGTAGTCCCAGAAATATCTGAAGACAAATTCTGCAAAATAGCCCTATTTTTCCATGGTTCACGAATTTTTAACCGAAAGAGCCATCATCTAACTATTTCCTTTTATACTGGCCTGTCGTTTTTTGACAAGATTTTAGGTGATTTTAAATACCCCATCAAGTTTTTAACCTGTATATTCTTCAAAATATTCTCAACTTTTTTTATGGTTTTCATTCAAAATTTGTCCTAGGTACGATTCTGTGAACCTCGAAAATGAAAGTTCGAATCACAAAACTCCCGTCACTATTGGATGAAGTAGAAAAAGTGCCAAAACCATTCATTTCAAAATTCATTTACGGCAGAAACCAGGGGAAAATGATACTTCTCGAATAATTTGAGATTTTTCCAGAACCATCCGGAGTTTTGGAATTTTCTGAACGGTATGCGGTGATATAGAACAATCAAACTTTCCTTATAAATATTACTATAATAGACCTCATATCGTTAACTGTTCCAAACATGCTTCCTTTTCTGATCTTGGACGCACTGTAGACTTGAATTCTGATGCATCTTTAACCAAACGAAATACATCAAGAAATCCGAATACATAATTTTAACATATATAAGATTTCAATTCATTATACAGAGTGTGACAGCCAAATGGAATAAATTCGATAACAAGTAAATGAGGGCGTGTGGGGAAGAACGCTCGGACACGTCGATTTGTAATTTTGAATGCGCCTATTTTTCAAGAAAATAATATTATATAGGGTCTTCCATGTGACCGTGGCCAATACCAACTTTCTTATTTCAAATGCAACCCCCTGTATATTACTTATTTTTTGGATTCTTCAGAGAATTCTAGACACAATTCATACACAATGTCCTATACCTATCTTTAACTATTTCGGAAATATTGAGTGTTTTCAGATTTAGTGCGAAAATCAACGTTTTAAATAAAAATCATTTTATTTCACAAATTCGGTACATTACACTTAAAACCTAATAAGTAATACTGATTATTTCTTAATAATTAAAAAAAAACAAAAAAAAACATTAATGTCAATGTAGGAAATGTTAAAAATGCTCGCCGCGAACGTCTTGGTAACATGCTAATCTGGTGTAGAATTGTCTTCTAACGTTACCCAACATTTCAGGCGTGACTGATATAATCGCAAGCGTGATTCGGTTTTTTAGGTCATCTACGTTTAAGGGTTTTTTTTTAAATTTCTTCTCAGTAATGGTTTTTGCTTACTTTATTCATATCAAGCGATAAATGGGAAATAAGTTTTGAGTGTAATGTATCGAATTTGTGAAATAAAATAATTTTCATTTAAAATGTTAATTTTTGTAAAAAATCTGAAAACACTTAATATTTCCGAAAAAGTTGAAGATAGGTATAGGACATTGTACATGAATTATGTCTAGAATTTTCTGAAGAATCCAAAAAATAAATAATATACAGGGGGTTACATTTGAACTAAGAAAGTTGGTATTGGCCACGGTCGCATGGAACACCCTATATAATTTTATTTTCTTGAAAACTGTGCGCATTTAAAATTACAAATTGACGTATCCGAGCGTTTTTCCCAACACGCCCTCATTTATTCGTTATCGAATTTATTCCATTTGGCTGTTACACTCTGTATATTATTATTTTTATCGATATTATTATTGTTATTATTATAATTATTATTATTTTATATCTGGAACTATGTTTATTGCTTGGAATAAATTCTATTTGCCACGAGAATCAATTTCTTCCATCACCATAAGCCGAAATTATTAGATCTTTAATGTAGAATCCTCATCTGCAGCATATCATATGTGTATAAAATATCAGGTATGAAGTTTTGTGTGCTGTTCCATTTACCCTTATGTAACTCAATGATGAAAATCCTTGAGGATAGAAACAGAAGTATTATACATGTAGTTGATAAGAAATTTGTTTTCTTGAATATATTTTATTGTCTTGTTGCATAAAATATTTATATCATGCTGAATAGAATGTTTGAAAATATTTCGGATTATTAATTCCCCCACATATAATATTCATTCAAAGAAATCATTATTTCATAATAAGGAATTGAGAATATGAAAGAATGATGGAATATCCAACCGAAGAAGGGAACTGATTATCAGGTAGGTGGTTACTTTTTAACACAAAAAATATTCTTCAAGAATACACTTTACACCGATTATCTGACATCGAAAAAATATGGGTAATTCAAAAATGAAAAAAAAAAGTTTTCGAGAAATAATTTTTTTCCCAACCCCCAATTTTGTGCCCCTAGGGTACACCGATCCTGCTAAAAAGCTTGAAGGTTTAATCTCGAGCGACACACGATTTTTCTACCAAGTTTCACGGATTTCGGTTCAGCACTTTCAGAGAAAAGCCCCGGAAAACGGACGGCGGACGGACGGATTTCTTATTAGTCCATACAAATCTACATACTTCAAAATGTAAACTGAAATTTTTCGGTGTTAAATCAATTTCAAGTCCTTTTCCATCCCCATCACATACCATACAAGACTTTCAAACACAAATAACCTAAATACCAATTAACTCCATTATAAACACTGCCCTATTACCTAGAAAAAATCTGTCATTTGAAATACTACATCTGTGAATTAACAAATTCAATTTGTCGAATGAGAGATTGAATCTGTTGGACTGGATTAATCGAAAGATTGAATCTATTTATCGACAGATGAAATTTGTCAATTGGCCGATCAAATTTGCCAATTGACAGACTTAATGTGTCAATTAGCAGAATAAATCTATCAATTGACAGATTGTTCATCTTATATGGCGTCGCTAGAAATCAATGCTTTCGTGAAATTAACAGATTTTTTCGAAAACAACCTGAAAACTTCCGGGTGAAATTTGCATCTGTTTTTCATTGAGAATTATGCTTTCTGCTTTCGTTGATCATGTCAGTTCTATATGGAATGAGCTCAGTGCGCTCCGTAGCTGGATTTGACAGGTGGTGGGTTCGTTTCTTGAAACCCATATACGGGAATAGGGTCGATGGAAATGGGAAACTGACGGTTGATTAGGATTCACGTACCGCATCCAGTCGTCATTGACACTGAAATGAACAGCGTAACAAAATTTACGTATAGGATTCACGTCTTGAGTGCCATTCATTATTAGAAAAGTTGCCGAATTCTCAGATTCGGGCACGTAGTTTTTCGTCATGGGATGCGGCCAATTCCACACACACTTTTCACTTTCGAACTCTAATCCCCGGGGTCGGTTTGTTTTTTTGTGAAACTATTAGTTTTGTGTTAAGCAAGATCTGATATTTTATGGTTTTCATTATTTTAATGATTGATCAAGTGAATTTTGGTGACTATGCCAAAATCTCTACATAATTTTTTTTTACTCTTGCTCTACGAACTGTCCAAATTTTTGTTATCATTTTCTAGTTTTTCTGGGTCTTCTCTTCCAATATCTGAAACAGAACTATCAAAAATTGAACAGAAATTGCGGATTGCAGAATCGAACTATTTGGCAAGGGCAGTTTCTTGCAAAACAGATTGGTCAATGAACAATAAAGAAATGATTTCAACGATAAACAAAGTGAATTGTAACGATTCAGAGTAGCAATCTGACTCTTTCATCAGACAAAGGAGAAAATTTTGAGAATTATTTTCTTTCGATTTTTCGTTTCGAGTTTAGACTTTTGTCAAGTTGACATTTTTGAGGAAACACAGATTCATTTGATTCGAAAGTTTCATAATTCTACGTCCTTTTTAAGTAAATTCAGTCAAATCAGACAAGCAAGAAAATTTTCAGAATTTTTTTCTCATTTGTCATGCTGAAAGAGTCATATTTTTAATCTGGAATCTCACAGTTTGCTTTGTTTATCGTTTATATTATTCCTGTATTGTTCATTAGGCAATATGTTTTCCAAGAAACTGCCCTTGACAAAAAGTTCTATCCTGCAATCCGCAAGGGCGTTTTCGATAAAAAAACCAATTCTATTTAATATTCAATAGTTCTGTTTCAGATATTGGAAGTGAACACTCAGAAAAACCTCAAAAATGATACAAAATCCTCCCAAAATAAGCTTTAGTCGATAAAAATGTATTGCGTCTCGATCAGATATGTATTTTCCAAAATATTCGAAAAATAATATTTTGAATTTATATGTGTGGAATATTTGGGTGGATTTTTCCTATCATCAATTCCAATTTCATAATAAAAAATGCTCCACAAATCTCGAGTCCATAAGCTGATTTTTTCGGAAATTTATTATACAGGGTGTCACATTGGAAACTAAACAGGTATTTTCCTAAGATGATACTCAATACAAATAAGTAGGTATTATTATTATAAATTCATATCAGCCAAGCCCTATGATCAGCAAATATTGAAAGACGACTTAAATTCTGCAACTGGGTTGGGGTGAAATTGGTACAAAATGGAGATTCTCTTAATAACATGACCTGGTGGGTGCAGTTTTTCTAGGAGAGGCCTCTTCAAACAGAAATAAGAGCATTAATATGCAATGGATAATCCACACCGAAATCAGCAAGTGCGTGGGCCAGGACAGATATCATTCAAGGTTTGTGTAGATATGTAGAATCTTGGGAACAATTAAATGTGATGGAATCTAGAATAGTGAAGGATATATTGATTCAATCAGGAGCTACGAAATCTCCAATTTTCGAACTATTTTTGCCAATTGGTCAATATATTCTTTTGAGAATGAGCAGTACATTTTTTATTTAAAAAAATATGTGTTATCACAGTATCAGCAGAGGAAATGTTAACGGGGTACTATAAATATTTACGCACAGATAAAAAACTCAGGAAAAATTGTGGCCCCCCGTGTGAGTGTAGTGAAATTGTTGTTTGTTATTGAAGGACTTCTTTTTTATCAACGAAACAAAATTTCTTCTTTCCTTTCGATGCAGGTTGATATCTCAGAATGACATCCGAAAACAAGAAAAGAAGACGAAAAATTCAATATGAACTAGTAAATGATTTATTACTCATTAAATTGATTTGTAGTTCACGATCCATCTCAAAAAAGAATCAGACACTGAAGGAATTGCCTCGAAACCATCGTCGAATTTATATGTTGGACACCTATCAACTAAATTTTTTACTGTTTCCTCTTCTTCTCGGCATTTGCACCTTGGACTTTCGACCGAATTAACTGTCATATTCATAAGAATAGAACATTTCAACAAAATTACGTAGGGTCAATTTTTCTTATTTAGATTTGAGGTGTGTTGGGGTTGTCTCACAAAGAGGTCAAATGATAGGTTCATGTATTTCATGCAAGAAAATGTCCCCGTCAAGAACAAAATTGACGGGGCTGACCGATTTTCCGAAATCTTTATTTTGGTTGATAGGAAGCTCCATCAAGTCCAACTGTTTACTTGTTAGTGTAAAAGAAGCTTTAGAAAACACAAAAATATATTGCTATAAGTCCATCAATACAAGTCCTGTAAAAACATTTCAATTCCGTTGAAACTTTCTTGAAAAACGTGAAGGGGGAGAGTATAAAATGAATATTTGCGGAGGTATAAAATCAATCGATAAAAAACGAATACGCCATAAATATTATGTTCAATTTCACGAACGATGAAAAAGGCTTTATATGCGGTAAGTAAATCCGGAGTTATTCTGAAGTGAATGTAAAGAATGCTCACTTCACATATACGTACTTGGCAACATCTCAGGATTCAGGAAACAACGATCAATTTATTGTCTTGTAACGACTGAAATAATGCGATTTCATCAGGAACAGCCCAGTTTATTGAATGTGATTCCTCATTTAAATGGACTCGCACAAAAAAATCAGGAGATTTGGTGCTAAGTTCAATATAAAAACGGTTTTCAAATCAAAAACTGATTTGAGATCCATACTAACTAAAACTAAACCAATTACCGAGAAACCTTATCAAAAAATTGTGTTAATATTATTCCCTGTATTTGCGGAAAAACATATACCGGGAAAAGTCTCGACCGTTAGATATTAGAAATCGAGAGCACAAAAACAACCTAAGGAATAGAGACATACAGAAATCCCAAATAGCGAACCATGTATATTCGACCATTGGGAATTATATGATAGAGTGGGACAATACAAAAATACTGATGTTGGAATCAGATAATTTGAAAAGAAAATTTGAAAAGTCCTCTTGCATTTTGTTAAATCGAGAGAGTAGGTAATTTTGCTCATTGTCCTGTAGAAATAGAACCTATTTGGCTTAATATAGTTAAAAAAGAGGTAGAATTAAAAACTTTAAAACCAAGTGAATCTGTGTTGCTGGGTTTCCTCAAAAATGTCAATTTGACAAAAGTCTCAGATTGAATAGAAAAATTGAAATTGAAAGGAAATGGTTGTTTATCGTTTGTATTGTTTCTGTGTTGTTCATAAGACAATCTGTTATCCGATAAACTGCCCTGGACAAATAGTTCAATCCGCAAGGGCCTTTTTCATGAAAAAACAATTTTATTCAATTTTTAAAAGTTCTGTTTCAGATATTGGGAGTGAAAACCTTAAAAATAATGCGAAGTCCTCCCAAAATAAGCTTTAATCGATACTTATAAAATAAATATTTGCGGTGATATAAAATCAAATCATAAAAAACAAATACTCCGTAAACATTATGTTTGATTTTACGGACAATGAAAATAGCCTTAGGCGGTGAGTAAATCCAGAGTAATTCTGAATTGAATGTAAAGAATGCTCACTTCACATATACGTACTTGGCAACGTCTCGGGATTCACGAAACGGCAATCGATTTATTGTCTTGTAAACGACTGAAATAATGCGATTCAAAATTAAATTTCTAGCCCTTCAGTTGGCATGCGAATGATGGCGGGCCATTGGCTGGAGGGTGAACTGCGACTCTCCCTCTAAGCTCAGCTTATTTGCTTACTCTACACTCGTCGTCTAGCGAAGGAAATTGATAGATTTCAATTATTCTGTCCTCGGATGGGACTCTCTCATACATTCCTACTGCAGTCCGTTCACTTGAAATATTGGCATATAGTTGATTTTTTGTGCAGACATAAAATGCATGCATTTCCTGATAATCTTATCCGACGGAAGCTTGTCGGGTTCAAGCTGAAAATTCATTCCAGCCGATACTATTTCTGAATTCAAGTTTGACTTCAAAGCCTTTTTTTCTGACTGCCACATGTCACAGACTATTGACACAGACCAACATCACAAATCACTTCATTATTTGCGGGAATCGAGTCTTTCAGACCTTGAGAAAAATAACAGACGTAACCACACATTCTTCTTCCTCAAAAGAGCTGTCAAATTGAATAATCGACTTTGAACTATCTGAAATCGAAATGTTAAAACGGATTTGTCAGGACTCTTAAATATCTGAAATCGAAATGTCAAAACGGATTTGTCAGGGTTCAGGAATTACAAGATTGAAATGGGACTGAGATCTTTGATGAAACCGGAAACCATTTGAAAAGCAAATTTCTAATACCAAAGCGAAGGATTTGTCTCATCTCGAACTCCTGTAAAAATGAGCTCCTTCGAGTCGGTGATAATCTAGATTTCACCCACAAAAACAACTGTCAAAATTATATTATTTTTCTTGAGTATCAGCATGACCTACGAAGTTATGATTTAAGGTCACATATATTTGTTTTGTGTTCATTGAATCCCCATGATACACATATAGAATTATTATCTACCGCAGTACAATAAATAAAGTTGCTGAAGTTTCTTCAAGAGTCGATACGTGTATGGGAAAGCATGAGCAGATATCTCGTATAAACTTACAAATTCTCCAATACACATGGCTGAAGGCTAACGTAGCACTTTATCATCATATTACTTAGTCAGAACGCCTTTGTGACACTTACCTGTTGAACTTACTCCAGAACAGTGCCGGAGCTGACACGTAACGCCGAAATTATATACATTTCACGACAGAAATATGAGTTATAACATTACAAAGTTGAATTGAGGCAGCTTTCACAACAACACTTGTTTCTCCACCAGATGATTCATCATATTGTACGCTTGGTTTTTGTTGGTTCCGGTTTTCTTCATCGGAATGATGGAATGTTTACCTGGGTCTCTCATTTCCATCATGTTTTAAGCTGCATTTTGGGCTATATTCTACATGAATTGATTCTATTATTGATATAATGAACTAACTCACAAAGAAACTGCAACACCCAGAAGGAGCTGTTCAAATTTTTAATTTTTTTCGATGAAACATAGATATTAAAGCAATGAGTAAATGATTAAAATTTGGAGAAAAAATCTTGAAGGTTTTTTCATGTAAACACTTTTTGTTACTTGAATGTTGTAGTCGTTTTTTGCTATTTTTTTAAATTTCACAACAAAATGCCTATAGCACGTGTAAAAAGAATTGAAAGAGAATTATTGGTCTACGGAAGGCGGGGTTGTCATTTCGATAAACCGCTAACCGTACGAACAGAAATCCAACCACTGTTATGAGATGTTGTCAAGCGTGGTTTCAGGCCATCAAATTGTACATATGAACCATACCGAAATAGTACTCACCAGGATTCGGAAATTTTTATTTTTACCTGAAGGTCTAAAGAAACACCCTGTACGAGGAATAGCAATTGGTCACAAATATAACCTGATTCTACATACATGTTTCTTTCGAATACTGTTTTCTAAGTGAACGGTACACTAACCGTTATTTTTTCAACGAAACTAATAGAACGCTTTGGATATTTGAGAGCTCTTACGGTAGTGTTTATGTAATGATATATTTCTGGTATTAAATTTATTCATTTAAACGCTTGTTGCACCTTTAGAAGTTCGAATAAAGTTGCTGTATTCAGCCAACAATGGCATATTTATTATTCTTTTTTGTTACTGCAACACTTTGTATTTTTCTGTTGAATGTTGTTTCTCTTCTTTGTTTTCAATATTTCAGTTTATTCCTGATCATTTCTATGTATTGGAAACGAACGTTTAATCAAGACAGTTTCAATTCTTATTTATTTGTATTCATTTTTTGTCGCGTTAAATGTGTTGGAAGTTTTTTCACGACTGTCAACATATGGATAACGCAGTCAGTCGCCCGAAAGAATTCGTGCCCAGCGTGTATCTCGATTAGACATTTCTTTCGTTTTTTTCACGTGGCTCTATTTTCATTGTTCACGGAGTTTTCACCAAGGAAGATCTTCATTGGAACATCTAGCCACCCTTCTAGAGAAATCATCTACCAAGGTAGGCCTTCGAGTTCTTCCAACATATCTTTTTCGCTGGTTCAAATTATTTCATTTTTCTTTTTTTCATTGAGTAACCAAAACATTATTTATGGATACATGCCTGAAATGCAGTGACCACATATCTGTTGTATTTTTCTTGTTATGACTTACGATATGGTCCTTGTTTATGGTTTCTGCAATTCGAATGGATGACAAACGGCAAGACAATATTGTAGTAGGTATCCTGATAAGGCAGGTCCAAAGTACCAGAAATTCTAGGATATCTACCTTTCTCTGCTCTCAGAAATTATTTTCGAGAAAAAAAAGATTGGATGGTGTGCCGTTCACGTGGAAAACAGTTTTCAAGAAAAACTTTATGCAGAATGAGATTATAGTTACGTCGAATCGATATTCCCTGTACATAGTATTTAATTAGACCTGGAAATCGAGATTTCCTAGTCCTGCTCTGTACTACTCTGAGTTCATATGCACAGTTCGATGGCCTAGGATGACAATACCGGTTCTCTCTATGGTCTATGGATCATAAAGTGAACATAGACTTTTCTATGCTTTGGAAAATCCACTGTCGTTCTATTGACAGAAAATCTATCTCTTTTTCATCGATTATATTCCGTAATTAACCCCATTTTCACGAACCAATCGATCATTTCATATTTACGGAATAGAAAACCAGCAAACGAAATATCCAAGTTGATTTGCAAAACATATCCTGAATATACTACAAATACTGTTGAGTGATTGCATCCATATTCAATATTATTTTAAAAAATATCAGGAATCTGGAAAAAAATTAATAAATAAAAAAGATATAAAGCCTATTTCCTGATTCCTGTTATTTTCACAATAAAACTTAATACAATTGACGTGAAATCAGGGACCCAAACTCAAATTTTAGATGATTTCAACAACTACCTAAATTCGGATCCAGTCATATGGTTTGAGGAGCCGATGCACATGCAAGTTTCATTAAACCTCGTTAATATCTCAAGGTCAAAATACCCTCTCGCTGTCTGCCTTATTCAACGTTGCGAATAACCACGAGAAATATTGAAAATGCGTGAAATTTAGCACGGGGTGTCGTTCTGCAGGCTTCAGTGATTATTTTTTGAAATTTTTTTTTTGGATGTATACTTAATTCTTCAATGAGATTGCGTAATGTTAGTTATTTTTCCATTTTTCAGTTTTTGTTCTCCCTAAAATTCTTGAATATTGAAAAGTGGCAGCATTGTGCATGCTTAAAATTTTGTTCAACCATTTGCACCCAAAAAATTTTTTGAAATAAAGAACTCTGGCCTCCAAAAATCACCGTTTTATTCGAGGTATTTTTGCTCCCAATGAAAGAATCTTTATACGCAGAGTTCAGATGCTCGTGTGAAAATTCTGTTCGATATATTCATATTGGGATTTCAGCAACGCTTTTCTCTACGATAATCAGGAAATTGTACGATTAATATCACA
The DNA here is from genome assembly GCA_958510865.1 of Myrrha octodecimguttata. Lineage (NCBI taxonomy): Eukaryota > Metazoa > Arthropoda > Insecta > Coleoptera > Coccinellidae > Myrrha > Myrrha octodecimguttata. Next base: position 30,029,416 of record OY294065.1, on the reverse strand, counting down.
TCAATTAATTGGCCAAATTCGGAGAAAATAATACATCCAGAATGAGCATCACGAAGGGCGATTTTCAAGTTCCGCACAACTAAGACGAAAGTCTTTCCCTGCTATGACTCATCGGTCAGCTTTTTTGCCATAGAGGAAGTAATTCATTTCCTCGCTGCTCATAACTTCCTCCAAGAATTTCAATAATCGGTTTCGGAATTCTTGTTCAATAACAATGCAAAAGATGATTATGTATGGAGTTTGGATGAGAGTATTATTGGTATCTGCTGAAATAAACCCTAAGAGTAAACTCTGAGCATGGGGTATGACGGCATATTGAGATATTTGTGACCTAATCGATCAAGTTATATGTATAAAATTCGAAATGCGCATACTTGGTGGATGTTGGAAATATACAGGGTGGTCCAAGTAGTGACGTCAATAATTTTTTTTTAGATTCCTCATGTACCATGATACCTCATGTATGTTACGCGATTTTTCGTAGTTTTCGAGTTATAGTTTTTGTTGTGTTTTTCAGATTTATTGTGCCAGCGAAGTTTCAAAAATTCATATCTTTTTATGTAGTGTGCATTTTATAGAATTTTTTTTTTTACATAATCTTCCCAAATGTTCTTTCAATGAAATAAATAACTCAGCTTCCTGAAATTAATCAAAGCTTTTCAAAACGAGCTTTAAAGTTAGAACTTCAGTTCTCAGTAGGATTCACTCAAACATTCAAGATCAATTTAAAAATACAAAAAGGAGTTTTCATAATTTCTGACTGAGTTCAAAAACTTCGCATGGTCCTAAACTACCAAAATCATAAGAAAAAAATAGTTTTTTATTGGCCATTTTTTGCTGTAATCGGCCTTCGAAGGCGGATAGACTCATTATCATTGAAACACGATTGAAGTTATTTTTTACTTGTAATCATTCTTATGGTAAATCATACACAAAAATGTGTTTCTAAACTAATTTTAATTGAAATTCCTGTAAACTAACTGTATATTGTGTAATTTTTACGATAATTTTGGACTCGTCACTGACTGAAAAATTTTGGCATATTTCAAAATTGGTAGTTGAGAAATTACTTGCTTTTGGATGAGAAATTAAAGCACAACTTACTGAAAAATTACCATTTACTTCCGGAAAAAACGACTTAGAAACTCGATATTTGTAGAGTAGGTTTGGGGTTTAATAACGAAGGTCGAATTCGTGAATGGGTAAAATCCGCCCAATGATTCCGTAGATATACCCAATCAAAATTTTATTTTTCCAATGTTTCCAAAAATACAGATCAGATCGAATTGAAATTCAGTACTTCATCGAAAATAACAGTTCGAAGTTTCATACAGAATTTAATGAGGATGATATGATGAGAAAATCATATAAATTTTTTTTTTCAAATTGTTCTAATAACACGATTATCACGAAATTTTGCATAAAGTTGTCTTTTAGCATCTTAAAACTAGCTGTGAAGTTTAATCAGGACTGAATCAGTATTTCTCGAGTAATACCAAAAAAATCAACGATATCGAGAAGAAAACCTCGAAATTTGACATATTTTTTCCCGATATCTCCAGAACTTATGATCGTATCGAACTGAAATTTGGTACGAGCGCACGTTCAAATTCGTTGCTGAAGCGGTCATCTACATTGAACATGCGCGCAAAAGTTGCTGCCTTCACGGCAGTGCTTTTTGAACTTTTTTTCTTATGATTTCGGTAGTTCAGGGCCGTGCGAAGTTTTGAAACTCAGTCACAAACTATGAAAACTCCTTTTTGTATTTTTAAATTGATCTTGAATGTTTGAGTGAATCATACTGAAAACTGAAGTTCTAACTTTCAAGCTCGTTTTGAAAAGCTTCGAGTAATTTCAGGAAGCTGAGTTATTTTTTTCATTGAAAGAACATTCGGGAAGATCATGTTACAGAAAAAAATTCTGCAAAATACCCACTACATAAAAAAATATGAATTCTTGAAACTTCGCTGGCACAATAAATCGGAAAGACACAAAAAAAAACTATATAATTCGAAAACTACGAAAAATAGCGTAACATACATGGGGTATTTTTGGATACCCCAGGTGTGAGGAATCTAAAAAAAATTTATTGACGTCACTACTTGGACCACTTTTATTCGTAAGGAGAAATTTTATACTGTTGGTTCCAATTAATTTGTATCAACCCTGCGAGCGTGATGACAGCAACCCTTGAAATCCTAAACGGGAAGTGGCATTAAGTGACACCTTGTTTCTAGGATATTTCCATTGCCTTTTCAGAAATGCAAATTTCCTGTTTTTGCGCACATGTTCGAGGGGAACAGCGTGCTATCGTTTTGTCCCAATGTCTGTTATTTTCGAATTTCGAACCGAAAATTGTCTCAAGCGACTAAGTTGGACTCGCACTAATGATAAATCCGGTGTTGAAATCGATTCTGTCCGGTCGGACGTTCGTATGCATGATCAAGAGCGTACAGAGAATCCTATCGACCTGAAACTTCAAGGTAGGTTGGATTTCAAAATGCGACGGTTGAGTTCCTTCATAGGCGAAATCGTCCGGGAGGTTTCGGAGTTAGAGGCCTTTGAAATTTTGAGGTTATTACCATGATAACTCGGGACCCACTGGAACGATTAGATTTTTCTTTTTTTTGTTGGAATCGTACTGTCATTAATTTCAGAAAATTGGAATTTTTTTCGAAACATTTTTTTTTTCGAAAATTGTTCATCATATTCGAGAAAAAATTTTGCTAGGGCATTGAGCTCCATATTCCACAGTAGTGTGCTAAATTTCAGTTTGATCCGATCATAATTTTTGGAGTTATTTGGAAAAAATATGTTGAATCTCGTGGTTTTTTCCTGGATATCGTTGTTTTTTGGGAAAAACTCAAAAATTACTTATTCAATCATGATGAAACTTGGCAGCTAGTTTGAAAATGCTGATGAACCATTTTGTGCAGAATTTCGCGATGATCGTGTCATGAGAACAATCTGAAGAAACAACTAGAATTTTTTTTTTCAAATATTCAATATTCTATGATCTTCCTGTCATACTATCTTCGTGAAATTATGTATAAACCTTCGAACTGTCATTTTTCGATTGAGTTCTGGATTTCGATTCAATCTAACCTATATTTTTGGAAATATTGAGAAAATAAAATTTTTAATAGGTATATCTGCGGAATCATTGGGTGGATTTTACCCATAAATAACACAATAAACACACTTACTTCCGGAAGAAACAATTTAGAAACTCGTTATTTGTGGCAAGGCTTGGGGCTTAATTACAAAGGTCGAATTCGTGAATGGTTGAAATCCGCCCAATGATTCCGTAGATATACCCATTCAAAATTATTTCCTCCCAAAATAACCTTCAATAGATGTTTATTCATAGAAAGATAATCGTCTTCGTGTCAAGTTACTTTGTAGAATAACGTTCACTGAACCTCCGAAGTTTATCCCTCTCAATTCTTTCCAGTACTGTTAGTTTCTCAACAGAATTATTTTCCCGAAATTTCCGTGCAGCTTACGGATATCGAATAATAATTTCAAAAATGCCGAGATGTCCCGTTTTTTCGCTGAGAGTATTGGAATTGATAAAACCCAAAGCGATTCGTAACAGGGGTTGGCAACAGAAAATATTTCACGAACTCATTCTTGATATTCATTTCATTATGACAATTTACCAAGTCAGTGAACCGGAAGAGGAACCTCTTAGGAGCAGTGTGCTCATTACACAAAAGACAGTTCCTTAAATCAAATTGTTGTTGGAGTCAAGATTATCCAGGCTCTTTTAAATATCAATTTCAACTGTTCACACCTCATTTAATTTCAATTTTACAGCTATTGTCCCATCTCGGTTATAGCTCCGAATAACATGCATCGAAAATCCAGGCACGCCAACGGTTCTTCTGTCTGCTTTTCAATTATTTTCACTAACCCAAGCAGTGGAGAAGAATCTTCTCAACGGAATTACAGTATTGTCGTTTGGGGTGTTGTTTCCGAATATTTTGGTGCCGATGGAGCTGGGAAACGGATGATTTTCTGACAACACGAAGAGTTTTGACACATTCTTTGTTGTGCCTTTGAAAGACATGAAAGGATTTGTTCCCAATTCGACATGAGAAAGTTTCCAGAACGAAAAATGATTTGATATCACCACTAACGGAAACAAAACTAATTAATGAAAACCAGAAATGAAAAAATTGTGTTTTTCGAATTTTGACGCATAAAGTGACACTTTTTGAGAACTGATTGACGTTATAAAACGTCTTACTTTGTGTAACTAGTTGCACAAAGTAAAATATTATGCAACTGGCGACGAAAACTGGATTTCACAATTAATGACAAAAAAATCCATCCATTTAACTGTTATAACACAAGATGAGAACATAAATTATAAATTAACTATTATAGATAGTGATAACACAATTATTGCAATTGTGTAAATCAATTCCTGACGAAACAACGATAAATAACGATAAACAAAGCGACTTTTCAGAGTATCAATCTGACTCTTTCATCAGACAAACGAGAAAATTTTTTCAGAATTATTTTCTTTCGATTTTTCGTTTCGAGACTTTTCAAATTCATTTTTTTATGAAATATTCACATAATGAGTGTCTGTGGAGAAATAATGAATTATTTCATCTTCTAATCCTGATTATATCTTGTTTGAGTCCTATCTTATTTTGTATGAGAAAACTTACCCTTTCTGTAGTCAGCGCAAAATTGATAATTAAAATTATTTTTGATTTTTTTGGGTTCCATAACTTCGAAAAGGTAGTTCAATTTCAATAAATTTTGGAATTACTTTATTATTTCAGCATCTGATCATTGAGGCTTTGACGAGAGAAAGAGTAAAATTTCTCAGACAAAATAAGGTAAGACTCAAACAATATATATTACGATTAAAAGATGAAATAATACATCATTCCTTCACAGACGACTCGGCACATATTTTTTATTGTGTGAATATTTCATATAGGAATGAATTTGAAAGGTACAAAAACGAAAAATCGAAATAAAAATAATTCCGAAAAATTTTCTCGTTTGGCTAATGAAAGAGTCAGATTTGTACTCTGAAACGTCACAGTTCGCTTTGTTTATCGTTTATATTTAATTCTAAATAGTTTTTCTGCAGATATTGCCAGAAGGAACTTAAAAAAAAGCCTGAAAAGTATTTCCTTTAATTACGTAAAAGATTTCCTGAATATTTCGCTATCAAGGCAGTTCCAGAATGTTGATTTTTTTTAACTGAGCGTGAGTTAACAGTCCGATAGGCTTAATTCCGTGCTGAACCACGATACGGGAAGCGTTTTAGTGTTTCCACCGGTAGGGCGGATGTTCATCTCCACCATTTATAAAGCACTATTTCTAATGGACCGAATTGATTCATTTCGCCCGAACTTCGTTTTGGATCCTTCCGAAATATATATCTTGTAAAAAATCGAAAGGTTGTGAATCCTGAATTTCGATGGCACGTCATTTCCTTTCTTGCCGATAGGAAATGAAACACGAAAAATTTAAGTACTCCCTGAGTTCATGGAAAGTTTCTATCTAGTCTTAGTTGAAGAATTAAAACTTTGCATTATGTCTGTTCATCACGAAAGCAGATTCACCAGAGATATTTGAATGAAATCTTGAATTCTAGTGGCCTCCACGTGATGTGAATCGGTATTAAATTGAACAATTTTTTATATTTCCCTCAATTTATTTATTTCATATCTACTATGAATTGTTTCGTTGAATGAGTTTTATCCTGAACATGTCGGCCCCAAATGCAAAATAAGAAACAATGTAACAACATAAACTTCATTTCGTAGGAGGACATTTTGAAATGATGTAGATTCGACCTTCTTCGTTAGTACTTTTGAGCCGAAAATGGTTGGACTCACCGATGACGACTTCGGTGTCAAAATCGATTCTGTCCAGACGGGCGTCCGTATGCGCGATTACGAGCGTACAGAGAATCCTATGGACCTGTGTTGGATGTTGCATTTTGAAATGTGACTGTTGAGTTCGTTAATGGGCGAAATCGGGCAAAAGGTTACGGAGCTAGAGCCCTTTGAAATTCTGAAGTAATTTCCGTGATAAGTCAGGAACCACTTGAACGATTGAATTGAAACTTGGCAGTTTGTTGGAGTATAATAACGCGCAACTTTCTGCAGAATATTGTTGAGATCTTACTGCCATTAATTCAAAAATTTTTTTTTTCAAAATTCGTTTCGAGAACATTTTTTTTGTTTATCATACTCGGAAAACAAGCCTTGCTCAGGCCTTGACCTTCATATTTCCAGGTGTATACTGAAGTTCAGTTTGATCGGGTCATAATTTTTGGAGATATGTATTTGGAAAAAATCTAGAAAAGCACTGCAGTGAAGGCAGCAGCTTTTGCGCGCATGTTCAATGGAGATGACCGCTTTGGCAACGAATTTGAAAATGCGCGCAAAAGCTGCTGCCTTCACGGCAGTGCTTCCCTAGGTTTTTTTCGCTCTTGTTTGAACGGTTTGATCCATATTTTCGATAAGTTTGCTTTCTATGTATTTCCCTTTGTTAAAATACTGCAAATGTGTATCGAACCGTCCAAGCCAAAAATATTTCTCGATTTCCCCTCTGATTAAATTGAATTATCAACGATATGAGCTACGAAAATTTACCCAAAGATCTGGCTTTGTCGTGATACCACAGATCCATGATACTTAAGGCTCATACCCATCGACGCGACAAAAAACGCGAGTCTTATCACGTGGGGGCTGCCGATAGTGGGATAGAGGAATTTAAGGCGCATTGCCACCAGATCTTCAAATAATTCTTGGATACTAAGTAGATAAGATTTCAGGAGCTATGAGGCTTTGCCAATTTCTTGACCTACAGAGCCATTGTGCAGCCCCGCGCTGTTACGAAAAAACAAACCTGTAAGAGCACTGCCGTGAAGGCAGCAGCTTTTGCGCGCATGTTCAATTGAGATGCCCGCTTTGGCAACGAATTTGAACATGCACGCAAAAGCTGTTGCCTTCACGGCAGTGCTTCTCTAGGTTTTTTCGCTCTTGTTTGAACGGTTTGATCCATATTTTCGATAAGTTTGCTTTCTATGTATTTCCCTTTGTTAAAATACTACAAATGTGTATCGAACCGTCCAAGCCAAATAATTGTGTCGTACGACAATATATTTTTTAGGGAGGGCGCGCGGCCCTGCGGCCTTATTGAGCAACCGCCACACTGCGCTTATATCTCATACGTTTTTCTCGATTTAAATACTTATATCAGGAAAAACTTTCGCGAGTTAAACCTACTGCTCTATTGTGAATCTCAAAATTTGGCATTGTTATAAAAAAATCGAATTTTGAAAAATATTCGTCAAGAACACTTCCTCGAATAAATATTGCCTAGTATACAACATCGCAATAATTAAATGCTCAATATTTTCGGAGAAACTGCCTCTGACGAATAGTTTGCATCCTGCAATCCACAAAGGCGTTTTATGTGAATCATAATTTAATTTAATTTATTAAACAGTTCTTATGAAGGCATTGGGAGTGAAAACCTAGAAAGAATCTGAAAAAATTATGCAATATAATGCAATATCGTATCCCCTAAGAAGATGAAATGATATTTCATCAAAAATATGAAATTTCATATCACCAGCGTTCATGAATGATCGAAGGTGTATATTTCAGAATATAATATTCGTGTTAAATATGAAATAATATATGAAGTAATTGTCCTTCTTAAATATCAGTCATCCTGACCTTTGGAGTTGTGAATCTGGAGCGTAAATATTTTTTACAACTAACTGCCTGACAGTTTATTATCTTTATGAAGAATATTCGAGTTCAGTTTTATGCACGCTCGTCCTAGATGTACTATATAGCGTCATTTTTTCGACATGTTCATAGTCGTTCAAAATTTCATTTTTCCAATATTTACAAAAATAAAGATCAGAATGAACTGAAATCCAGTACTTGATTTAAAATGATCAGAAGATTGCAGAATATGGAATATTTGAAAAAAAAATATTTAAAAATTGTTCTAAAGGCATGATCATCACGAAACTTTGCACACACTTGTTTATCAGTATTTCCTAACTGATTACTGAGTTTCATCATGATTGCATCCGAGTTATTCTAACAAAAAGAATGATACGGAGAAAAAACCACGAAATGACACCTATTTTTTGCGCGCATGTTCTAGGGGAACAGCGTGCTATCGTTTTGTCCAAATGTCTGTAATTTTGGATGATTGAGCCGAAAATGGTCTCAATCGACTAGGTTGGACTCACTGATGACGAATCCGGTGTCAAAATTGATTCTGTCCGGCCGGCCGGCCGTCCGTAGACACGATAACTGTCGACAGAAGCAAGCTAGCTACTTGAAACTTTCAGGATTGGTTGCGCATCAGAATGCCGCGGTTAAGTTCGTTAATGGGCCAAATCGGTCGAATAGTTTCGGAGTTATAGGCACTTGAAGTTATTTATTTTTTATTTCAGAAACTACTCGAGCGATTGGATTCAAACTTGGCAGTTTGGTGGAGTATAACGACGCGCAACTTTGAGCCAAATTTCGTCAAGATCATATTGTCAGTAAATTAAAAAAAAAATTTTTTTCGAAATTTTTTTACAAAAAAATTTTTTTTTCGGAAATCATTAATCATATCCAAAAAAAATTATACTAACACTTTGACCTTCTAATTTCACAGCAGTGTACTAAATTTCAGTTCGATACGATCATAAGTTTTGGAGATATCGGGAAAAAATATGTCAAATTTCGAGGTTTTCTTCTCGATATCGTTGATTTTTTCGGTATTACTCGAGAAATACTGATTCAGTCCTGATTAAACTTCACAGCTAGTTTTAAGATGCTGAAAGACAACTTTATGCAAAATTTCGTGATAATCGTGTTATTAGAACAATTTGAAAAAAAAAATTTCCATGATTTTCTCATCATATCATCCTCATTAAATTCTGTATGAAACTTCGAACTGTTATTTTCGATGAAGTACTGGATTTCAATTCGATCTGATCTGTATTTTTGGAAATATTGGAAAAATAAAATTTTAATTGGGTATATCTACGGAATCATTAGGTGGATTTTACCCATTCACGAATTCGGCCTTCGTAATTAAGGTCCAAACCTTCTCTACAAATATCGAGTTTCTAAGTTGTTTCTTTCGGAAGTTATTGTGTTTACGCAGTCGGCCGTCAGGCTGACCGTAAACACAATTACTTCCGGAAGAAACGACTTAGAAACTCGATATTTGTAGAGTAGGTTTGGGGCTTAATTACAAAGGTCGAATTCGTGAATGGGTAAAATCCGCCCAATGATTCCGTAGTGCTAGTGCTCTATTAGAGCACTAGCAGGTGACGTCACAACATGGCCGCTGGGGGGACAAACAAAGAGTTTGTTATTGTTATTGTAAACTGACATTTGTTATGCTGCTGCAGATTATTGTCCATTTTATGAGTTTGGGTTGTTTGCCTGTGAAATTTAAATTGTTGGCAAACTTTGGAGGCTTGAGATTAACATAATCCAGGAGAATAGATGATTTAACATCTTCAAGTAGTGAATTTTGATTACACACAATTTGTTGTTGAGAGTTTTATATTTGAATAATAACATGAGATGAATATGTATTTGTTTTCACAATGGTTGTGATACAATAAAAGGAACTGTAGTCAATATTTTCATTCAATAAAGTCTGAAGCTAACTGATTGAGACTTTGCCGATATTAATCTTGCATCAACTTGCAATATGTGGGAATATCCTACTATGATTGGTATGTATTTTCACAAACTTTCAAGGTCTAGGATCTTCCTAGAGAATACCGGAATTATATTAGGATTTATAGATTCAACGTGAGCCTCCTGTCGGAAGACATATTCTCATCAAGAAAATGATGCCAAAAATGTTCACAGTTGTGTGATTTACTTCTGTTACCATCTATCTTCTGTTTATGATTTCAGAATGCCATGCTAATGGTAACTATATAAACTTATAATTGTTATTGTATCTTGAATATCATTCCAATGCCAAGTTTGTTTAAAGGTTGTCCTGAAATGAAATTTATCCATAAATATGTTAAGTAACTTTGTTAGTTCATTACCTGTTAAAGATAATGCAGAAAATAAAAGAATTTTTCCCTTTAGAATCGGGGAAATCAGCCCCATGTAGAGATAAAAGAAAGCATACGTCTTCTTTCCACCTTCACTGGTTCTACCTGCTTCTATTTAGTTTTCAACGACACAAATCTAAAAAATGGGTGTGATTATCATTATTGGACCGATGACTACAGCTCACAGCTGAAAAAACTTTCATAGTTGAATTTAATCTGAAAAAGGAGACATAACAATGTATGTAACAAACAGGAGTGGGTATCTTTAAACTGGAAAAATCTTTATTCAAATCACCCTTGCAAACTATTCTCTTACCTGAAGGTATTCAAAAAGGTTCAATGATCAAAATTAACTGAAAAAAACAGTCTCAAAATGTTTTTCCACTCAGATAATACACCAAACGTTAACATTAGCTCTTATGAGAAATCTCTTTGGTTGTCCCCCCAGCAGCTGATTTTGACGTTTCACCTTGCTGAACCATAGAGTGCTGCTAGTACTCTATACCCTATATCTCTGGTGCAAGCACAGAACTCTATATAATATAGAGTTCATTGGATGCAAGAAGTAAATCTGACAACAATACATACAAATTTTATGTTCTGGGATCATAGAATAGGGGAAGAGCACAATGTGATGTGACAACATTGTAATAAATTGAATTTGAAGCCAACCGTTTTGTGTTGTCCGTTGATAATTTATTTTTATAATACTTTTTTTATAATTTTTTTTCAAGATGATAGAAGGTGAGCATTCCATATGACAACATATTCTTTCATTTGGAAACAGACTATCGCTTTTGTGATGCTCTTATGATTTGTCTCTTTAATTTTTAGAATATGTCCAGAATTACAAAATTTCAAAGCAAATTGCCGTTTCGGAAACCGCAAGTAGACGAAATAACAGATTTACCAATTATGCCAGGAAGAAATAAACCTCCTTTGAGACGGTCGAGATCTTTTGATAACTTGAGAGATGCCCCTACTGGATCTACATATTCATCCTGTTCCACTAGAAAACCTTTAACCAACAGTTGTACTCCCAAAAACATCACTCAGCCAATACCTTCCAGACTGAAATTCGTTAAAAATCAGTCAGTAGATCAAGTTCCAGAGCAACCTGTCATCAAAGAACAAACAAGAAAGAATTTAAGGCGATCAAGATCATTCAGTGATGTAAGAGAACCTAGAAAAGAGTCACATCTGATTTCAACTTCAAGTACCACCAAATATGTTTCTAAAGTGAATGTGAAACCTACCAAAAATGACAACAAAGTCTTAAAATGTGGGAACATGACTACAAAAGTAAATGCTGCAAGGCCTGTTAAAAAACCTTATATACCTAAAGCAGGAATCCAAAGAACAGGAGATGCATGTGAATCGGAAGTAAAGAATAAAGTTATGAAGAAATCTAAAGTACCTGATTGGGACTATAAAACAAGATTCTGTTTGTTGCAAGAAGAACATAATACTTTAGCAGAGGAGTATAATATAGTTGATAACTTGCTAAAAGGTAATTTTTTCAGCACAGAATTATTTACTTAATAATTTGAAATTAAAGGAGAATAAGTCTTTCAGTGTAGTTCGCTATTTTTAATATTAACTATTCTTTTATATTCATGTCTGGAAAGGAGACAAGACATTCTCTTCAAATTGGTATAGCATTTTCTCCCATTAATAATTCAGTAGTTGAGGACACTTATTTTTTTAGATGGAAAGGCTGTTTATGAGTCCCAAATTTCAAGCTTACAGCAGTCAGAGCAGACCTTAAGAGAACAAGTATTAAATTTGACTGCACAGACTGAAGAATGGCGTAAACACAGTGAAGATCTTCAAAAAAGAAACCATCAAATAAGTGTAGAACTAGAGAACTTGACAAGAAAATTCAGTGTTGTGCAAAATAAGTATGAACAATACTATGAACAGAACAAAATTTTAACTAAAGAAAAGGAAGATCTCTTGAATGAGGTTTTTAATGGAGAAAAACTGAGAAGAAAACTCCACAATTGCATTCAAGATTTAAAAGGTGAGGATGTTATTCTCAATAATAATATAAAATTGTGTTGGTTTATGAGTCACACAGGTGTAACTGAGCAAATGTTCAAACAGTTGACCCAAGTACTACCCTTTCATACATTTTGTGGCCATTTTTTTAATGATAACGCATAATTTTCAACTATTTTAAAACTGTGCTGCAGCAAATTTGCTTTTATCTTGTAAATTACCAAATCTGGCTCGGCAAGGTGCCATAACTTGGTCTTTAATCTAGATATTTTCATTTAAGAAAGTTTTGTAGTTTTTATTAAATTCATCAGACATTAAATTCCCCGAGATAATTAAAATCTACTAATAACTATTATTCACAGGCAATATTCGAGTATTTTGCCGTTTGAGGCCACCCTTAAACAAACATGAAGAAATTAACATGTGCAATTTCAATTTTGCCAATGAAAACTCCATTGAAATCTCAAAAATGAGATCAAGTACATCACCGCAGGAATTCACATTCGATAAAGTATTCAATCAAGATACAACTCAGGCTGAAATATTTGAAGAATTATCCCAGTTAATACAATCTGCCATGGATGGTTACCATGTTTGTGTTTTTGCATATGGGCAAACTGGTTCTGGTAAAACTTACACCATGCAGGGAGAATCAGATCCCGTAGAATGTCTTGGTGAGTATGCTTTAGATTTAGTATTAGCAAAATAGCAAAGTTTGATGATAACAAGATAAATAGGTATTTTTTTTTAAAGTGTTCAATAGTCCTTTTCCAAGTATTTTTTAGTATTGGAATCAAATATTCTATACATAAGAATACTGAAAATATTCAATGGCTGTCAAAAATCTTAATTTTTGACGAGAAAACGATCCTTTAAGGGCCGGTATTATAAAACTTAACTTTAACTGACAGTTTTGACAGTTATGTTAGGACATATCTGTCAAAACTGTCAGTTAAAGTTAAGTTTTATAATACTGGCCCTAAATTTGGTTCCACATATTAGCTGTTTAAACAGTCCAAACTTTGAAGCGTTCCATGAGGTAGCATGTCATATCCACTCTCTCCCTCTCTTGTGTATTTGATATTAAAATGAATATATAATTTATTTTTCCAGGAATGATACCAAGATCAGTTCAGTTAATATTTGCAAGAAAGGAAGAAATGGAGAAAATGGGTTGGTCTTATACACTAAAAACAAGTTCTCTAGAAATATACAACGATACCTTAAAGGATCTTTTAAACTCAAAAGGGAAAAAACCATTAGAGATTCATTTCAATGAGGGAATAGGAACAACGGTTTCGAATTTGACAGTGATGCCAATTTCATCTGCTCAAGATTTCATGAATTATATGTATGAATCCCAACAAAATAGGTAAGTACAATGCATTTCAATCATTTTGTATTTTGAAAATAGATCTCTTGGATGTAACACGAAATATCATATTTTTATGGTTTTCTCAATCAATTTCGATACAAAATCATAATATATGCTAACACAGTTTCACAATTCGCGAATTATGAATAATTCAGTTTTAGAATTGGTAAAATCAAGACAAAACGTTCAAATTTGGTTGCTTTCATATTTTACTAGTAATTGTGTAAATTTGTTGAATATTGCCACAAATCAACAGGTACGGCCAAATAGGTCTCTTGCATGTAACATGAAATATCATACTGTTATGTTTTTGCGCGCATTTTCTAGGGGAACAGCATGCTATCGTTTTTGCTCTAAAATTGAAATTCTGTGCTTAATATCATTTTCATGGTTATGATTGATTATCTTGGGACATGTAGGCAAGAACCATATGCTGCTAACAATATTACAAACTTCACCTACAATTGTTCACAAAATGATTCATTTCTGTGAACGTATAAATCTATGCATATTGTTTCAAATGAAAATATGAACTTTTCTTTTAGGTCGACTGCAGTTACGAATTTCAATGAGCACAGCTCGAGGTCACACGCTGTTACAAAAATCTATATTGAAGCTCGCTATCGAGTGTCAGATGATGTTTATATAGGATCAGTGAGTTTGGTTGATCTAGCTGGTTCAGAAAGTGCCAAATCAGTGTCGAATGAACGCCTGGCAGAAACCAAAAATATCAATAAGAGCCTGTCTAGTTTGGGGAATGTGATGATGGCACTATACAAAAAACAATCTCACATTCCATACAGAAATTCTAAATTGACATTTTTGTTACAGTCCTCTTTAGGGGGTAATTGCAAATGTTTAATGATTGTAAATATTTCACCAATAAATGATTCTTACAACGAAACAATCAATGCTTTAAGGTTTGCTGCCAAGGTGAAAGAGGTTAAGATTGCATCAAGTAAAAACAAGTTAGATGTAAATAAATTGTGTAAATAAATAATATATTGGATAAGTTATTTTTTATTTACGACATTTTATCTCTTCAATCATATTGATTGAAATACGTTGTGATTTTGAATTTGATTTTGATTTTGTTAATTTTATTAATATATTGTGACTTTATTATTTATTCTTTACTTTACAAAATTCAATATCCATCGGGAGCTTGTTATTGGGTATATGGGTTGATTACAGTAGCTTTGTTCTCGAGATTATTTTATTGTTTCTGTCTTAAAGGAAATTCATCTTGAATTTGAAAAGAATGAGAAGAAAGCTGTCAGAAGAAATGTTTTCTTCTGACAGAAAATTCGAATAAGTTCACATTGGAGCATAAAATATATTAAATATAGATAAATATAATCACGAAATTTGGTTATAGTACGAATACATTATATACATGTCTGAAACATAACAAGAACTTACTACTGAAGACTGCTAAATTTTCTTTTATTTTTTCAAATTGGTTCTCCAATCAAACGTAGGTAGATTTCTTGGTACAGCTACATTTCTGAAAAGTAAAATTGTTCATTTGATAGTTTTCTTCTGTTTCATGAAAGAATTAGGAATTGACCAAGACTGCACAAAACATATACTCATTCATCAACATCATTAAAGTAGGGTGCGTTTTTATTTTCATTGTAATGATTTATTGGTTTATGTCCATTTCAATCTTCTTGAGTTCTCCAAAAAAAATTTATAATTGATGAAAACAAAAATTCTGGAAAAGCATCGATGTTAGGTCAGTCTTTTGGTCGCATATTCTTTGCCAAAGCGTTCATCTATTGCAATATAAACTCCGCCAAACCCAATTTAACTGCAGATCAGTATTTTTGGAAATATTTTAAATGAGCATATCTATACTTGGCAGATTTTACCCATTCACGGTTTAGACGCCTTCCTAATTAAGCACCAAATCTACTCAAACCTTCAAATATCAAGTCTTTAAGAGTGACCACTCACTGCGGTGACCACTTACAAGCATTAGGGTATAGCCACAGTGCAAGCTGGAATGCGATATCTCGAGTCGGCTTCAGATATTCATGTTGATAATTTAGGCAACGACAACTCGAAAGGTCCGTTAGAATAATTCGATTATTCTTTAGCATGGATATCTCCCAAAAATACTATCTTTATCATTCAAAGGGCAACCGCGCACTGGTGAATTTTTGTCACCGTAGCACCAGCATTGGAGTGCTCATACTAGACGTGACAGTTGGGTGAATTTTTGTCAGATCATCTGCCTCGGTGATAAAAAATCATCTGTCACTGACAGGTGACAATTTCGGTGACAGACTGTTACCGAGGTAAGGTTCGGAAATTGCTGCTGACAGTTGATCTGTTGACAAAAAGAAGCAACTTCAAATAAGGTAAAACCATTGTATAAAGACTTTGTCTTTATACAATGGTAAAACGCAGTCATCGCCTCCTACGGTACAAAACTGTGGATATGGCACGTCACGTCACAGAAAGCCGCGAAGTTCGAGCGTTTAAACAACCAATATATGGAACCGAATTTAAAAGATAATTTTCTCTTGGAAAATAGAAGTTTCTGGAGGCGATAGAATTTTGCTAATATTATGGATAAAATAATTGGTTCCAAAAATTAAAAAATGCATGTAAGAGACCTATTTGAAAGGGCAAATTCGTGAATGGGTAAAATTCGCCTAATGATTCTGCAGATATGTCGATCTTATTTTCCGAATATTGCCAAAAATACGAATCGAATTGGAATCCAGTTTGGTTAAAAAATTTCAGAAATAACATGGAATTTGACAAATATTTTTTCCAAAATCTTAAAAACCTGTAACAGATCATGAATGACCTCAAGTTTCCTAGAACAAGAGTGTAAAAAATTTAAATGACATTCGCAAAGCAAAAGTTCTAGATTTCAAAACAGGGAAAGGACAGTAACACTGCCCATTTTTTCTCATCAGATGAAGAACAAAGGATAGATAAAAAAGCCAAGGGTAGAAGACGCAGAAAAAGCAAATGAGTAATCCAAAATATTTGAATCTCGTTATAGTAATAATAAGTTTACCCCACAAATCAGGACTGACTTAATTCAGTAACAGTATGAACTTGAAACCTATAGATGGATATTTAGAATGAGATTCTATAGAATGTTCATGAGAAAAAGAACGAATATTCATATGTATTTGGAATAATCAAATCTTGTATTACATGCAGAATCCCCGAATTAAATATGAGCTGAAACAGGCAGTCTGAAAGACATTTCGATCTCAGCTAAACATGAATTGCAAAAAAATTTCAAAAAGCACTGCCGTGAAGGCAGCAACTTTTGCGCGCATGATCAATGTAGATGACCGCTTCAGCAACGAATTTGAACGTGCGCGCAAAAGCTGCTGCCTTTTTGCCTTTTTGAATTTTTTTTCTGATAAATTACTGGATTTCAATTCGATCATATCTGTATTTTTGGACATATTGTGAAAATAAAATTTTGAATGGGTATATCTACGGAATCATTGGGCGGATTTTACCCATTCACGAATTCGACCTTCGTTATTAAGCCCCAAACCTACTCTACAAATATCGAGTTTCTAAGTCGTTTCTTCCGGAAGTTATTGTGTTTACGGTCAGCTTGACGGCCGACTGCGTAAACACAATAACTTCCGAAAGAAACAACTTAGAAACTCGATATTTGTAGAGAAGGTTTGGACCTTAATTACGAAGGCCGAATTCGTGAATGGGTAAAATCCACCCAATGATTCCGTAGATATACCCAATCAAAATTTTATTTTTCCAATATTTCCAAAAATACAGATCAGATCGAATTGAAATCCAGTACTTCATCGAAAATAACAGTTCGAAGTTTCATACAGAATTTAATGACGATGATATGATGAGAAAATCATAGAAATTTTTTTTTTCAAATTGTTCTAATAACACGATTATCACGAAATTTTGCATAAAGTTGTCTTCCAGCATCTTAAAACTAGCTGTGAAGTTTAATCAGGACTGAATCAGTATTTCTCGAGTAATACCGAAAAAATCAACGATATCGAGAAGAAAACCTCGAAATTTGACATATTTTTTCCCGATATCTCCAAAACTTATGATCGCATCGAACTGACATTTAGTACACTGCTGTGAAATCAGGAGGTCAAAGTGTGAGTATAATTTTTTTTGGATATGATTAATGGTTTCCGAAAAAAAAATTTTTTTGTAAAAAAATTTCGAAAAAAATTTTTTTTTGAATTTACTGACAATATGATCCTGACGAAATTTGGCTCAAAGTTGCGTGTTGTTATACTCCACCAAACTGCCAAGTTTGAATCCAATCGCTTAAGTAGTTTCTGAAATAAAAAATAAATAACTTCAAAACTTCAAGTGCCTATAACTCCGAAACTATTCGGCCGATTTGGCCCATTAACGAACTTAACCGCGGCATTCTGATGCGCAACCTATCCTGAAAGTTTCAAGTAGCTTGCTCGCTTCTGTCGACAGTTATCGTGTCTACGGACGGCCGGACAGAATCAATTTTGACACCGGATTCGTCATCAGGGAGTCCAGCCTAGTCGATTGAGACCATTTTCGGCTCAATCATCCAAAATTACAGACATTTGGACAAAACGATAGCACGCTGTTCCCCTAGAACATGCGCGCAAAAACATGAAATTTGACATATAATATTCACAGTATTTTCGATAAATATGTTTCGGTTGAGCTCACAGTTAGCATTCTATTGTAGTGGCTTTGTAGTCTGTGTAGAATTTTACTGAAATCGGTTTTCGGGATGGAAAATTTTTCCATTCAATTCCCAAATATTTTCATTATGCATTCTTTTCAAATTCACTCCTAATAGAATTTCAATAAAATTTTTGCGATCAGTTGCGTGACCGTATTTTGTATTCAATTTCCAAGTTTCATCAAGATCGGGTCAGTATTCTCCAAGATATCCTGGAATAAATAGGGAAACCGAGGAATGTACGAAATTTTTCATATTTATTTCGCTGTATCTCTGAAAACCGATATAAGATCGAACTGAAATTTATAACACCGTTGAGAAATGTTAACAACAGAGTCTCTGCAGAATTTTTTAGGAATCAGATAAATATTTTGTGAAGAGAAAAATGTTTCTCACAGACAAGACAATTTTCGAAAAATCATTTTTTAACTTCCATTTTGATTCTCACCCTGCCCTAAAAATTTTAAGTCGCTGGCTGTTTCCGTTCTCAAAGTACAGAGGCAAAGGTAAAAATAAAAAAATCCGAGTTTTTATTATATTATGCAGCTCATTTCTTCTCAAAATGAATAATTACATTATGCAGCTCATTTCTTCTCAAAATGAATAAGTTACGTTGGCTCGAGACATATTTGAGGAATTTAAGAGTTAAATGATCATTTTTGGATCATAATGTCCGTAGAAACAATTCGGAAAAGAGATCATTTACATATTGAATCTACCTATTCAATTTCATGCATGAGCCGCCTTGGTATAATTATTGAACGGAAAATGATGAATCAAATCGCCGAATGTTCGGTTTTGTCTCAATATCAAGCAATTTATAATGTTAAATTGCCGAATTTGATGTACATAATAACAGACAAACAGAAAACAGAACGAACGTAAACTTGGTAGTTATTATGGAAATCTGTTAATGTTGCCATCTATCGGAAGTTTGATACAACCAAGCATACGACATTCAACTGCGATATCACATGGGAAGTATAATAACTATTCCCTACCAGAAATTTTACAGATCCCTATATTTGTTGGTCACGAATATCAATAACTCATAAATTCGATGAAATTTTATTATCAAATATGATTCAATTACCGAGAATGAACAGTTTATTCACTTTTCAAATAATTTGTAGGAGATTCTATATAATTTACTACTTTTTAGTCACGGATTTTTCTGTGTAAATAGGAGATCATAGAATTTTGTATAACCTCAGTTCCATCGCTAACCCATAGAACAAGTATATTTACGTTATGCGCTAACCCTACTTTTTCGTAATCCAAACCACCTAAAATACTTCGTGATTTTCTGATAGAAGGTGTTCGATACATGGAAATATTTGATTTTATGTCGATTATATTCTATTACGGAAGCTTGAATTAAATTGCCAGACCCATAAATACATTGAATAATTCTAGGTGATGGATTGTTGGTGAGTTCAACGGTCTCATATTATTATTATAACTTGGAAATATTTCTTATTACAGATTTAGTGATCTACTTGATATTACTACAATCGAAAGTGCTCCCGAGGTCTTTAGTGGAATCTAATTACTCATTTACTGCTCTATTTGTTATTATAATTATCAGACATACTCTTGAAGACTTCGATGTAATTTTGATAGATCTTCAGTAAGTAGAGATAAAAGCCTGTCTAATAAGGTATACTATAGATATTTTATATATTTATCGTTATTAGTGTTTATAAATCTGACTGTACCTACTCATTGTAACTCGGTAAAAATGATTAATTACAGACTTGCTGTTCCACACAATATTGCAACAATCAGAAGTTCTCTCTAGGTCTTCGGTGGAATATAATTACAGATATGGTGTTCTACTTGATACTACAACAATCAGGAGTACTTTTGAGACCTTAACAATCTGATAGTACTTACTCATTATAACTTGGGAAAATTATGAATTACAGATATACTGTTTTATACAATATTGCAATAATAAGAAGAGCTCTCAAGATATTCAGTGGAATCTAATTATAGATATGGTGTTCTACGTGATACTACAACAATCAGTAGTATTCTTAAGACCTTCAGTGAAATTTGGATGGTTTTTCGGTAAGTAGTGGTAATAGACTGTCTTTCAAGACATAAGGAATTATATAGCTATATCATATATGCATAGCCTTATTCTTTAGGGGAATATTTTGTATTTATATGATTCCTACATATCTACTGAATTTTGTTACAGCAAGGGTGATTGCGCACACCAAATCGAAATGAGTGAATGAAATAGAGGTACTCCAGTGTGGGATTTTTATTATTGAGTGGAAAACCAAGCTCTTTCGGCCAGTCAACAGGTCATCGTTAGGTTTTTTAGGGGAAAACCTGAACCTGAAAACACTAAGGTACCTCTATTTCCTTCACTGAATTTCATTAGCCGATTAGATTGATGATTTTTCTTTTGATTATGATATAATAGTTTATGAAGTAATATTGTCAACTCTTAATGGGCATTTATACCTATAAAAAATTATCTATATTGTAAATAGTGTATTTAACAATCTGTTAGTACTTACTCATTGTAATTTGGGAAAAATTATTAATTACAGATTTACTGTTCCACACAATATCGCTACAATTTGTAGGGCCCTCCAGGTCTTCAACTGATCTTATTACAGACATGGTGTTCTACTTGATAACAAAACATTCAGAAGTACTGTTGAAGCCCACGTGGAAATTTGGATGTTCTTCGGTAAGTAATATAGAAGCCTGTCCATTGAGGCATAAGGAATTATATAGTTATTTAATATATGTAGAGCCTCATTCTTAAGAGGAATATTTTGAATTCATATAATTCCTACATATCTACCAAGTTTCATTAGTTGTATTAGATAGATTTCTTTCTGATAAAGATGTTTATTTGACTATGATATAATAGCTTAAGAAATAATATTGTCGAGTCTTAATGAGTATTTATTCCTATGAAAAAATACCCATATTGTAAATAGTGTATTTAACAATCTGTTAGTACTTACTCATTGTAATTTGGGAAAAATTATTAATTACAGATTTACTGTTCCACACAATATCGCTACAATTTGTAGGGCCCTCCAGGTCTTCAACTGATCTTATTACAGACATGGTGTTCTACTTGATAACAAAACATTCAGAAGTACTTTTGAAGCCCACGTGGAAATTTGGATGTTCTTCGGTAAGTAATATAGAAGCCTGTCCATTGAGGCATAAGGAATTATATAGTTATTTAATATATGTAGAGCCTCATTCTTAAGAGGAATATTTTGAATTCATATAATTCCTACATATCTACCAAGTTTCATTAGTTGTATTAGATAGATTTCTTTCTGATAAAGATGTTTATTTGACTATGATATAATAGCTTAAGAAATAATATTGTCGAGTCTTAATGAGTATTTATTCCTATGAAAAAATACCCATATTGTAAATAGTGTATTTAACAATCTGTTAGTACTTACTCATTGTAATTTGGGAAAAATTATTAATTACAGATTTACTGTTCCACACAATATCGCTACAATTTGTAGGGCCCTCCAGGTCTTCAACTGATCTTATTACAGACATGGTGTTCTACTTGATAACAAAACATTCAGAAGTACTTTTGAAGCCCACGTGGAAATTTGGATGTTCTTCGGTAAGTAATATAGAAGCCTGTCCATTGAGGCATAAGGAATTATATAGTTATTTAATATATCTAGAGCCTTATTCTTAAGAGGAATATTTTGAATTCATATAATTCCTACATATCTACCAAGTTTCATTAGTCGTATTAGATAGACTTCTTTCTGATGAAGATGTTCATTTGACTGTGATATAATAGCTTATGAAGTAATATTGCCAACTCTTGATGAGCATTTATTCCTATGAAAAATTAACCAAATTGTAAATAGAGTGTTTAAAAATCTGTTAGTACTTACTCATTGTAATTTGGGAAAAATTATTAATTACAGACTTACTGTTCCACATAATATTGCTACAATAAGAAGGGCCCTCCAGGTCTTCAATGGATCTTATTACAGATATGGTGTTCTACTTGATACCACAACATTCAGAAGTACCTTTGAAGCCCACGTGGAAGTTTGGATGTTCTTCGGTAAATAGTATAGAAGCCTGTCCATTGAGGCATAAGGAATTATATAGTTATTTAATATATGTAGAGCCTCATTCTTAAGAGGAATATTTTGAATTCATATAATTCCTACATATCTACCAAGTTTCATTAGTTGTATTAGATAGATTTCTTTCTGATAAAGATTTTCATTTGATTGTGATATAATAGCTTATGAAGTAATATTGCCAACTCTTAATGAGCATTTATTCCTATGAATATTTATCGATATTGTAAATAATATCTAATAATATGATAGTAGTTATTTTAGTGTGAATTGGAAAGAATTTTTAATTACAGACACTTTGTTCTACTTGATATTGCAACAATAAGGAGTGCTCTTAAGGTATTCAATGGAATCTAATTTCAGATATAGTGTTCTACTTCATATTACAACAATCAGAAGTACTCCCGAGTCCTTTGGTGAAATTCTGATGGTTCTTAAGTAAGTTGTGGTGAAAGCATGTTTTTTAAGACATATGGAACTTTATAGCTATTTTATATATGTAGAGCCTTATTCTTTAGAGGAATATTTTGTATTTATATGATTCCTGCATATCTACTGAATTTTATTAGTCGATTAGATTGAGGATTTTTCTTTTTATTGTGATAAAACAGCTTATGAAGAAATATTGCCAGCTCCTAATGAGCAATTATTCCTATTCCTATAATTTATCGATATTGTGAATAATGTTCAACGAGCTTATAGTACTTACTCATTGTAAATTGGAAAAAAATTTCATTACAGATTTACGGTTCTACTCCAGAATATAAAAGACATCGAAGTTATGAGCAATTTCAAAAGGCACATCTACCAGACATTTTTACAACTGGAACCATGTTCTAAGTAGGACATTGAAGAAAGCTAATTAAATTCTGTTGATACTGTTTCATATCATGTAATTTTAATGTATCACAAGTGAAATGATTTGAAATAAATATAATTATTATTATTGTAACAATCAGGAATGCTGTCAAGGTCTCATTCAATCTGATGGAACTGCTATCAGTTACACCATTTGACAATGTTAACTCTGAGGTCTGTGAAGAATTTAATTGAAATCATATATATAGTTTGCAAAAAAAATTCACCAACAATTCAATAAATTTCGAAAATAGGTTGAAGAATTTAATTGAGTGTTCTCCTATAGCTATCATTATAAAAATTTGCACAAAATTTTATATTGGCATTTGCCAGCTAAGTAGCGAGTTTCATGATGATTGAATTAGTATATTTTGAGTTATTGTTGGAATATTAATGATATTCAGGAAAAAAGCACAAAATTTCAAATAATTTTTTGAGAATATGCCCTCAAATGGAGTCAGATCAAACTTAAATGTGGTATATATTTGTAGAATATAAATTCTAAGGTCTGTGCAAAATTTCAATATAATCATTTCAATTTGATGAATATTCCTGAAGAAATAGACAAAAAATTCTCAAAGTGTCTGAAAAGAACATTTGTTATTAGCGTTGCGATTACAACAAATTTTTGCTAGAAAGTTGCGCGACGACATTCTTCATCTAATGACCAACCATCAATTCGATCGCTCGAAAAGTTTTGGAGATATTGAGGAAATAATTTAAGGTGAGTACAACGACGAAATCGTTCCTTTCATTTGGGCCATTAATGAACACAGGCGTTGCATTCTGATATGCAACCTATATTAAAAGTTTCAAGTTACTGTTTCCGTTCCCAGATTATTGGGAAAAACTAAAGTTTTAAAAAAATACGCTAATGATTTTTTCTCAAAATGAATAAATTGTATTGAAACATCTTTGGATGTAAGCTGATAAATTTGAGTGTTACAAGATAGTTTCAAATGCTTATCTGGAAAAAAATTCATTGTCAATTCTAAGTAATTTTTACTGTCGAGAAATTACAAAAATTTCAAATGCAGATGAAATTCGTGATACCCATCTCATTGAAATGTAGTTTCATACATATAAATGCGTAGAGTAAACTTAATCCTGTGGTAACATGAAAATCCGTGAGTGGCGTCATCTAGCGGAAAATATAATATCTATTCTGTCATTCATTTTACAGATCACTAATTTGCTCGGTTTTCACAAATCTCATCGAAGTGTTAATATTATAAAATTTTATAATGAACAAGATATCAAGTACTTTGGATATAGTTCCTAGATAATGCAATAGTGAATATTTCAGTCCAAAATGTCCAAATTCATACAAAATTACAAGCCCAATCGCTTTTTCCCATAGTAAACAATGTATTTAAGGTTATTGTTGGTCCTCCAGTCTCTCCCAACTGTCAAAACTGCTCGTAACCTATAAAGAGAAAATTCAAATTTAACCCACTTTTCTAGATAAGTTTTTCAAGAAAACGAAACGAAATATCGATAAAAGAGCATCAGAAATTATCAACACTATCTTTAATCTTGGAAAAAGCATCAGAAAAAGCAACGTACCTTGTACACAACGGTAGGATTCCAGTTGAATAGAAAGTTCCAGACCGATACAAAATATGCTTGAAATTTGGAAAAAACGTGTAAATGATGATGAGTTGAATAGAATCAGTACCAACCTCGAACCGACCTATTACAAAGTATTTAATTGAATACTTTGCTGGTTTTTACTGGTTTCTCCATTCGTTCACCTGAAATCATTATTATGGCATTAATAATATTCGTTATTTCTTATGAATTTCCTTATCTTGGAGATGAAAAGCTCCTCAAATCATTCTATTGAGTGTATTATATCTGCTAACGGTAAGAGATTAATGGAATTATTGTAGAAAACACTAATATCTTAATTCTACCACTTGAGGTCGATAACTTATGCTTAGTTATGAAGAGAAAATATTCATTTAAAATCTATAAATTAGCAGGAAATTTTTAGAAAAAGCTCGATCCCTACCTTTTCTAATAATTGTTAATCATTTTATCTCATCTGCAAGCCTCAAAACAACAGTTAAAAAGTTTTTGTTCGGAGATGCTGTTGACAGTTTGAACTTATGCTGGGATCTGGAAAATAACACAAAATTCACATTGAAAAAGTTGATGGGGATCAGTACCAACCTGTATTCGACTCATTTCGATATATTTCATGCCATATTTACGTCGATATCTTTCACTTCCATCATGAAGTTGGTTCGGAGAGTTCCTGCCAGTCAATGAGAGTTTTTTCTGGAAAAAAGTAACTATTTCTCCATTATATCGTTTGAAAACGACGAATCCTGCTTAGTTGTTGCCTTTTCATGCAATTTACGTCTGGAATTCGACGAACATGAACAATATTTTTCACTTTTGTGAAATTTTCAGGTGATGAAAGTAAACTAAGCTGGATTTTCGAAAATAAGTCAAAGTTAGTTTCAAAACGGTTTATAGGGATAAGAACAAACCTG
The DNA here is from genome assembly GCA_958510865.1 of Myrrha octodecimguttata. Taxonomy (NCBI): domain Eukaryota; kingdom Metazoa; phylum Arthropoda; class Insecta; order Coleoptera; family Coccinellidae; genus Myrrha; species Myrrha octodecimguttata. Next base: position 30,003,780 of record OY294065.1, on the reverse strand, counting down.
TATTCTACCCATTTCGATATATATTATTCCATATTATCGTCTATTCGCTTCGATTTCACTATAAACTTTTCTTAAGAGAGATGCTTCCAGCCGGTTGACAGATCAATAGAACTTCTTTCTGAAGAATAGCCAATTTCTCGAATCTCCAGCTCGGAAACAATGTTATTTGCTTATTTTTTGCCATTTCCAGCAATTTTCATCGGTAATTCGTCGATTTTTAACAGATTTTCATCATCTTCGAGAATTGAATTACTCAACCGACAGCCGTGACAACAACAAACCCATATATCTTGTCTATGAACAAACCGTACTCGATGGTCCGATATCGGAGAAAAGCAACAATATCGAGAAGAAAACCTCGAAATTTGACATATTTTTTCCCGATATCTCCAAAACTTATGATCGTATCGAACTGAAATTTGGTGCATTGCTGTGAAATTAGAAGGTCAAAGCGTGAGTATAATTTTTCTTGGATATGATGAATGGTTTCCGAAAAAAAAATTTTTTTGGAAAAAAATTTCGAAAAAAATTTTTTTTAAAAATAGCCAACAATATAATCCTGACGAAATTTGGCTCAAAGTTGCGCGTCGTTGTACTCCACCTAACCGCCAAGTTTGAATCCAATCGCTCAGGTAGTTTCTGAAATAAAAAATAAATAACTTCAAAACTTCAAATGCCTATAACTCCGAAACTATTCGATCGATTTGGCCCATTAACGAACTTAACCGCGGCATTCCAATGCGCGACCTACCCTGAAAGTTTCAAGTTGCTAGCTCACTTCGTTCGACAGTTATCGTGTCTACGGCCGGCCGGACAGAATCGATTTTGACACCGGATTCGTCATCAGTGAGTCCAACCTAGTCGATTGAGACCATTTTCGGCTCAATCATCCAAAATTACAGACATTTGATCAAAACGATAGCACGCTGTTCCCCTAGAACATGCGCGCAAAAATATGTCGAATTTCATGATTTTCTCCTCGATATCGTTGTTTTTTTCGGCATAACTCAGAAATTACTGATTCAATCATGATGAAACAGGGCAGCTAGTTCGAAAGTGCTGATACACAACTTTATACGAAATTTCGTGATTATCGTGTCATTAGAACAATTTCAAAAAAAATTTATTTTTTTTTAATATCCTGTGATCTTCTGATGAAAACTCAATGTCCTCATTAAATTCTGTATGAACTTTCGAACTATCATTTTTCGATAAAGTACTGGATTTCAATTCGATCTTATCTGTTGAGGCTTACGGCCGACCGTAGACACAATAACTTTCAAAATAGATGGCTAGGAACTCGAATTTGTTGAGTAGGTTTGAGACTCAATTACGAAGGTCAAATTAATGAATGAATAAATTACGCCTAATGATTCCGCAGATATACCCATTCAAAATTTCAGTTTTTCAATATCTACTGGAAATCCAGCACTTCATCGAAAAAAACCTAAAAAGACACTGACGTGAAGTCAGCAGCTTTCACGCGCATGTTCAAAGGATATCATCCAAAGCGAATATGCGTGCAAAAGCTTGCTGACTCCACGTTAGGGAGGTCTTTTAATTTATCATTCTGAAGAAGTTAAGAAAATATTCGAAGAATGCAACAACAAATTCAGTAACATTATCGAGATCTATAACTGAAAAATTCATCATCGTTTTCATGTTTCATTGCTACTCTCGCTGTCGTTACCATTCTACTCTTTCTTTATTTTGAAAGTACTGAAAAAAAGGCAATCGAATCACCTTTGAAACTAGATGTCACTCAAACCCCCTTCCCATTCAAGATTTTAGGGGTTGCTGTCATCACGATAACAGGGTTGATACAAATTGATTGAAACCAACCACATACGTAGTCTACCAACGTCAGATTTTTTCGGATTTTGCATGGGGGGCATGGGGTCGAGATACTTCTCAAATTGACACACTGTGTGATACCAAATTCCTTTTATGAGAGTTTTAATGAAAAATTCAACAAACCCCAAGGTGGCATTTCTTGATTTATTGAGGAAACAATACCAATACTAGTGAGTCTAACCTCATCGTTAAATAGTCTTTTCGGCAAACAATTATACTTTAACAGACAATTTTGCAGAGTGATAACGCACCTTAAAACGAAGAAGAAACGAATTAGATTCCACTCGATTATGGACTCTAATCAGATATGAATGTTTAAACTAATAAACCCATAATGAATAGTAATTCACTCAATGACTTCAAATGCCGTGTGATACTGTCCTATCAAAATTGTGAGTATTTTCAAACGAAACTTCCTAAACTAATTTTTTCCTTCACTTGAATATATTAAAAAGATGAATGTTTACCTGAATACATTTCTACGAAGGCGTAGAAGGGCCACTCTTTGTCGACAAAAATTTTTCCACCTAATTCCGACTTTAATCTCGGAATTAGACTAATTCCGACTTTGAACTCGGAATTATAGACTAATTCCGACTTCAAACTCGGAATTATACATAATTCCGACTTTGAACTCGGAATTATACTAATTCCGAGTTCGAAGTCGGAATTATAGACTAATTCCGACTTTAAATTCGGAATTATAGTCTATAATTCCGAGTTCAAAGTCAGAATTAGTCTATAATTCCGAGTTTAAAGTCGGAATTAGTCTATAATTCCGACTTCAAACTCGGAATTAGTATAATTCCGAGTTCAAAGTCGGAATTATGTATAATTCCGAGTTTGAAGTCGGAATTAGTCTATAATTCCGAGTTCAAAGTCGGAATTAGTCTAATTCCGAGATTAAAGTCGGAATTAGGTGGAAAAATTTTTGTCGACAAAGAGTGGCCCTTCTACGCCTTCGTACATTTCCACATCATCCGAAAACAATTATTTTGGGTGATTTCTGTTTCATGAGCCGAAACTCACCTGGAAGCACACTCATACCCATCTAGCCCGGGGGGATGAAACTATCAGAGCCCCATTCACAGAAAACTGTAATCTGGAGAAGGAATCTATTGATTTTTGGCAGCATCCACATTTGCTATCAGCATTTCAGTATAGATGGGGCTTGTGAACTCATAATATAGAATTCTTTAACAAGATCGAGCAAACAACGAAGCTGATTGTCAAGTCTTCGTGCGATAGCTCTGGCCTAGGTTTATCCTGCTGCCGAATAATGTTGGTTCATTTAGTTGAACAGTGCTTATGTTTATCTATTTGATGAACAGCTATATAAGAATTTTCAGAAAATTCATAAGATCTATCCTTGCATTCGTTAGCAGTTTCACAAATATATAGGTAGTACTTATATATCGCTTTATGCCAAGTCCTAGAACAAATATCATCCTACTCAAAATCTCAGAATTGTAGTTATTTTAGTGACTTCTCTGTACCATCTTGGCCTATTCAGCTTGTGTTCAAATATTGTCTTTATTTGGATGGTTATTTAACTAATTCAATAAAAATATAGAGTAGATAAAAACTTCGTCATTCTAAATGATGGAGTAGAAAAAAAATTTTTCAATGATGATGGCCTTCAAAAGGAATTTGTCAGCTTATTTTAACTGACCGTAATGTGTGGATTTAAACTCTGTGATTGGCTACCTCGGTGGCCTAATTGATTGAGACATTGACTAGGATGCTGAAGATACTGGGTTCAAATCCCGGCAAGGTCATGGATGTTGTGTGAAGTTTTTAGGGTGGTAGATATATCTTTGTGTGTCTAGAAATCTAGTTGCTATGAATCTGAATGAATATGAAGATGAAAATAAAAAATTTGAGAGATTGTCTAAATGACCAAATCTAAAAAAGGAGCCTAGGACATCGAAAGGAGTGAATGAATGAAACTCTTGTGATCTTGTATCAACCGTAAACATGCATGATGCTTGTTTATATTTCGTATACTGATACTGTAAACTGTGATTTTCCTACACATGTCATATTGTTCAATCCTAAATAGTTCGTATCGTTTCAAACGGATAAAATTCATAAAAATTCGATAAATCAACTTTCCTTTACACAATTTTCACAATTTTTTTATGTCATCCTGACATAATACATGTCACAAGTTTTTCACTTTATTCCCGATATTTCATTAGATTTCTAGTTCGAAATGAACAATTATGGATCTATGGGAGATGATTCCCCAATTAAGGGGCCTGTAGCGTTCTTCGTTTATATGAGGATCTGAAAATCATCGCTTGGAGGACTGAACCTGGTCGAAAGACCCTCTCGGTCATGAGCAAATGTAGGTGATATTATTTACTGCTTCCTTCTGGTTTTCTGTCCCTCTTTCTGTTTCAGATTTTATGTCAAGATATTTTGTCGAAATTAATTCAAGATGACGAAAAAATTATTCTCCAATGAAAAAGATGCCATCCATCTTCTATAAACAAATAACTACACTTATACGGGGAGGCAGAATTTTTCCTGAGTTTTTTATCTGTGCTCTTGTATCATACGCAAATATGCATGGTACCCCGTTTACGTTTCCTCTGCTACACTGTGATATATCTTAGAATGTAATGCTCATTCTCAAAAGAATATATATATATATATATATATATATATATATATATATATAAGTGTATTCGTGTCACGGTCGTTTATATCTACTGTCGTTTTTCTAAGGGTCTCGACCTGGTGTGATAAAGAAAACTCTTTTTTCTCTTGCCAAGCTTTCGGAATATTTTATTCCATCCTCAGGGCTGCTACAAAGGTTTTATACAGTTACTAGATCGATACATTTAAATAAAGACAACACAGACTTACAGAATTTGAGATTTCTACAACTTCTACGATGTTTTGGTATTTTGAAATTTAAATTCGTTAACATTCAGATCGTCTCCTATTTCGTGTATAATTGCGTATCAATTTTCATCATCCATTTGACATTTGAAATATTGTTTTGTCAAAACAACCGAGTCCAAAGAAAAATTTGTTTTGACAAAACAATATTTCAAATGTCAAATGGATGATGAAAATTGATACGCAATTATACACGAAATAGGAGACGATCTGAATGTTAACGAATTTAAATTTCAAAATACCAAAACATCGTAGAAGTTGTAGAAATCTCAAATTCTGTAAGTCTGTGTTGTCTTTATTTAAATGTATCGATCTAGTAACTGTATAAAACCTTTGTAGCAGCCCTGAGGATGGAATAAAATATTCCGAAAGCTTGGCAAGAGAAAAAAGAGTTTTCTTTATCACACCAGGTCGAGACCCTTAGAAAAACGACAGTATATATATATATATATAGACTCATGTATCATTTGAGTATGAAGTGAACTCTTTTTTCTTTACCAAGCTTTCGCAAATTATTTATTACTTCATCAGGGTTTCTAAAATAACAGATACAATTTAGTAAACTTGACAATAAATCATAATATAACAATTTTGTTATGACCGAAGTTGAGGTTATATAAAACTGGTTGTTTCACGAAACATTTCTCGAATACCTTCACGATTCAACAGATTTACATCAATAAAACGCTGGACAAATAACGAGGGACAGTGTGAACATATTTTCTTTCATTTAATAATTCAATTTTGCGTCTCAAGTGATGTTTTCATGTTTGACGTTGATAAGACATATATCAACTGAACTGTCAGGATTGTAGAAATAAGTATATTGGTCAAACATCCCAATGGGTGAAAAGTAGAATAAACCTACACAAGTCGGATATAACTCATTATAAAGATCGATGTGCGCTAGCAACGCATGCCCATACCTTGGACCACAAAATTGACTTTCAAAATGTGGAAATTCTTAAAACAGAAAACAACTATCACAAAAGACTTATACATGAAATGATCCAGATAAATGAACAGGAAAATACAATAAATAAGAAATCTGACACACAAAAACTGAGTAATATATATAGCTACCTACTGGAGATGATCAAAATGAATAAATATTATGAAGGTCCATTAGATGAGTGAGAAAGAAAATACATAATAACAAACGAAACACGTCAATCTGTCTTATCAACGTCAAACATGAAAACATCACTTGAGACGCAAAATTGAATTATTGAGGGCCAATTGCACCGTTTTCGTCTTAAGCTACAGTTAGTTAAGCAACGATAAATTTATTAAACTCTGCTTTAAATATTCGGCTTGCACCGAGGCTGAATGTAACTAGATTAAAATTAATCTACAAATCTGGTTACTTTCTCATGAATTGGTACTTGTGACTAGCTTCATGTTGTTTATTTTAACCCTAATTGGAGAAATATTTTAATTCAACAGATGAAACCCATTATTATGGGTTACTACCACCATATTTCCATAAGGGGTGTGGATAATTTGCTGACCAAAATATAATCCTCTAAATCACGACCTTAGAGAATATTTAATTGAACCAAACTCTAAAACTGAGTTGTGTACATTGATATGTTCGTGCCACCACATTCAAATTTCAAATCCACCCCAAATTGGGGGTAGTTTATTCTTGTAATTTTTCAAAATAATTTGCTGACCGGAGGTTTCCAGTTGAGATATTTTATCGAAACGCTATATTATGATTAAATATAGCATACTTTTTGTGCCACCATAAAAAAAATTCAGATCCGCCCCCGTTAAAGGGTAGTTTATTCTTGTGATTTTTCAGAAATCCTTGCTGATGGGAAATTTCCCGTAAAGATATTTGATTGAAACGATGCATTATGACTAACCGTAGCATACTCTTTGTGCCACCATAAAAAACATTCAGATCCTCCCCCTATTGAGGGTAGTTTATTCTTGTGATTTTTCAGGAATCCTTGCTGATCGGAAAATTCCCGTGGAGATATTTGATTGAAACGATGTATTATGACTAACCGTAGCATACTCTTTGTGCCACCATAAAAAACATTCAGATCCACCCCCTATAGAGGGGAGTTTATTCTTGTGATTTTTCAGGAATCCTTGCTGATCGGAAAATTCCCGTGGAGATATTTGATTGAAACGAAGTATTATGACTAACCGTAGCATACCCTTTGTGCCACCGTAAAAAATATTCAGATCCACCCCCTATTAAGGGTAGTTTATTCCTGTGATTTTTAAGAAATCCTTTCTGATCGATATTTTCTAGTGAAGATATTTCATTGAAACAAAGTAAAATAATTGCAAATCGAGTACCCTCTGTGCCACCATACAAAAATTTCAGGTCCGACTCGTTTAAGGGTAGTTTATCCTCGTAATTTCTCGGAATACTTTGCTGACCGAAAAGTTTCAGTGGAGATATTTTATTGAAACAACGTATTATGACTAAACATAGCATACGCTTGGTGCCACCGTAAAAAAATTTCAAATCCGCCCCTCTTTAAGGGTAGTTTATTCTTGTGATTTTTCAGGAATTCTAGCTGATCACAAGAATAAACTACCCTTAAACAGGAGCGAATCTGAATTTTTTTCACGGTGGCACCAAGCTTATGCTACGTTTAGTCATAATACGTTGTTTCAATAAAATATCTCCACTGAAAATTTTCGGTCAGCAAAGTATTCCGAGAAATTACGAGGATAAACTACCCTTAAACGAGTCGGACCTGAAATTTTTGTATGGTGGCACAGAGAGTATCCGATTTGCAATTATTTTACTTTGTTTCAATGAAATATCTCCACTGGAAAATATCGATCAGCAAGGATTTCCGAAAAATCACAAGAATAAACTACCCTTAATAGGGGGTGGATCTGAATATTTTTTATGGTGGCACAAAGAGTATGCTACAGTTAGTCATAATACATCGTTTCAATAAAATATCTTCACGGGAAATTTCCGATCAGCAAGGATTCCTGAAAAATCACAGGAATGAACTACCCTTAATAGGGGGTGGATCTGAATATTTTTTATTGTGGCACAAAAAGTATGCTACAGTTAGTCATAATACATCGTTTCAATAAAATATCTCCACGGGAAATTTCGGATCAGCAAGGATTCCTGAAAAATCACAAGAATAAACTACCCTCAAACGGGGGCGGATCTAAATTTTTTTTATGGTGGCACAAAAAGTATGCCACATTCAATCATAATGTAGCGTTTTGATAAAATATCTCGACTGGAAACCTTCGGTCAGCAAATTATTTTGAAAAATTACAAGAATAAACTACCCCCAAATTGGGGTGGATTTTAATTTTGAATATGGTGGCAAGAAGGTGATCCTCGATAGATTTTAGGTTTGCATTATGAGTCTCATATTCTTACTAGAAGTCTGAAATTGACGGTATGATTCTATTTCGGTCAGCAAAGTATTTTTACCCTTCCATAAGTTATGAAAAATCAAGATGCATCTATTGAAAAACCCAACGAAAAAATATATATGACAGACTTTATAGCTTCCATAAAAATATTGCATGTAATGTTCCTGACTTGTTTATTATCATTAAGATTATAGGGATCTCTTACCACAGACCTGAGCTCTTACCTCTGCATCAGGCTTCAAACCTTATTCAAATTTATAGTCATATACTTAAGTAAACTTATATTTTGTAATATCTCAAGATTCAAGTTTCTGCATGAAATTACAATCCTGGCGTTTGTAAGATGAATAGTATTGATTTATCCGAAACAACTTTCCGATAAGGAACGGCTCACCTAAGAGTAGACTTTCCATTAAATTATTATAAGTATATTATGAATTGAGTTAATTTTTGGTCGAAGATAATGAAAACTCTGATGTGGATCCGCAGACTAAAAAGTATTCTATATAAATATTGAAGTATCATGGATGGATTGACAAAGGTGTACGTTTGAAGATTGTCTAACACGAGGATGCAATTTCTTTCACATTAATTCGTTTGTAGTTATATTTTGAGTCCAATTAATATATAATAGAGGATAATGATAGCACAGAGACAGCACCTGCACAATAATGAAGTAGTACATGATAGCTTTCCACGTAATATATCACTGAATGAAATAGTACTGAAGAATCTTCATGAAACTATGTTTTCTCATTCCAAATATGTCTTCGATTTCATTCTGCTATTCGCTCTTGGAAATAAATGAGCATATCATTGTAACTTTTTCAATTCAAATAGTTGAAGGCTTATAGAAATACCATTAAGTTTACGAACTCAATGGAAATACTGGTGTTAATTCTTCATGCTTTAAAAGATACGAATCAATGCCTACTGATGCCAGTTTCTCCCTATATCATTTTTCATAAATATCATCTGAAAATCAACCACTTTTAATCAAAATTTGATTATCAACTCGTAGGAGTTCTCCATCAATGTCCAATGTAAACAAAAAAAACGTAAACAAACTGGAGGTTACGTCCAGAAAAATGTCAAACTTGTACGAAATCGCTCGAAAGTAGGGTTAGATTCCGAAGCTTACCATTAATCCTTCTTTTAAACCCCCAAATTCGTAGGCTTAAATATAACAGTCTGTTAAGGCCTTTTAACGAGGATTACGTGACGGTGCAAGATAATTTTGTACCAAAACCTTGCTTATGGACCTAATCTATGGTTTTGTAATACGGTGCAATTGGCCCTCAATGAAAGAAAATATGTTCACACTGTCCCTCGTTATTTGTCCAGTGTTTTATTGATGTAAATCTGTTGAATCGTGAAGGTATTCGAAAAATGTTTCGTGAAACAACCAGTTTTATATAACCTCAACTTCGGTAATAACAAAATTGTTATATTATGTTTTATTGTCAAGTTTACTAAATTGTATCTGTTACTTTAGAACCCTGATGAAGCAATAAATAATTTGCGAAAGCTTGGTAAAGAAAAAAGAGTTCACTTTATACTCAAATGATACATGAGTCTCTAGACCCTTATACCCAATATTACATTTCTCAAGACTCTTAATATAGTTGACTAAGGGCCAATTGCACCGTATTACAAAACCATAGATTAGGTCCATAAGCAAGGTTTTGGTACAAAATTATCTTGCACCGTCACTTAATCCTCGTTAAATGGCCTTAACAGACTGTTATATTTAAGCCTACGAATTTGGGGGTTTAAAAGAAGGATTAATGGGAAGCTTTGGAATCTAACCCTACTTTCGAGCGATTTCGTACAAGTGTGACATTTTTCTGGACGTAACCTCCAGTTTGTTTACGTTTTTTATTGTTTACATTGGACATTGATGGAGAACTCCTACGAGTTGATAATCAAATTTTGATTAAAAGTGGTTGATTTTCAGATGATATTTATGAAAAATGATATAGGGAGAAACTGGCATCAGTAGGCATTGATTCGTATGTTTTAAAGCGTGAAGACTTAACACCAGTATTTCCATTGAGTTCGTAAACTTAATGATATTTCTATAAGCCTTCAACTATTTGAAATGAAAAAGTTACAATGATATGCTCATTTATTTCCAAGAGCGAATAGCAGAATGAAATCGAAGACATATTTGGAATGAGAAAACATAGTTTCATGAAGATTCTTCAGTACTATTTCAGTCAGTGATATATTACGTGGAAAGCTATCATGTACTACTTCATTATTGTGCAGGTGCTGTCTCTGTGCTATCATTATCCTCTATTATATATTAATTGGACTCAAAATATAACTACAAACGAATTAATGTGAAAGAAATTGCATCCTCGTGTTAGACAATCTTCAAACGTACACCTTTGTCAATCCATCCATGATACTTCAATATTTATATAGAATACTTTTTAGTCTGCGGATCCACATCAGAGTTTTCATTATCTTCGACGAAAAATTAACTCAATTCATAATATACTTATTACAAACAAAATAATTTAATAGAAAGTCTACTCTTAGGTGAGCCGTTCCTTATCGGAAAGTTGTTTCGGATAAATCAATACTATTCATTTATTCATCTTACAAACGCCAGGATTGTAATTCCATGCAGAAACTTAAATCTTGAGATATTACAAAATATGAGTTTACTTTGAGTATATGACTATAAATTTGAATAAGGTTTAAAGCCTGATGCAGAGGTAAGAGCACAGGTCTGTGGTAAGAGATCCCTATAGTCTTAATGATAATAAACAAGTCAGGAACATTACATGCAATATTTTTATGGAAGCTATAAAGTCTGTCATATATATTTTTTCGTTGGGTTTTTCAATAGATGCATCTTGATTTTTCATAACTTATGGAAATATGGTAGTAGTAACCCATAATAATGAGTTTCATCTTTTGAATTAAAATATTTCTTCAATTAGGGTTAAAATAAACAACATGAAGCTAGTCACAAGTACCAATTCATGAGAAAGTAACCAGATTTGTAGATTAATTTTAATCTAGTTACATTCAGCCTCGGTGCAAGCCGAATATTTAAAGCAGAGTTTAATAAGTTTATCGTTGCTTAACTAACTGTAGCTTAAGACGAAAACGGTGCAATTGGCCCTTATATATATATATATACCGTAGAATCAATTATGTCACTAAACCTTGAAAGGCATCGATTACTTCTTCTATTTCTTCGAGTTTTAGGAAACACTGTCGCTGAATTAGTTATGAAGCTGATATTTTGAACAATTCATATTATCGCTGCATGATATGTTAATGAGGTGAAGATAACATTCAATTGAACTCTAGAACCAATGAGCGAATTTCTTCTTCAACTCAATGCATCAAGTTTGAGAGAGAAATATGCAGGAATTAGTATGATAAAAAATATATTTATTTCTAAGAAAATATCAAAATTTTAATGTAAATATAATACTGGTTCATATAAGGCAATTAAAATACAAAATTTTAAACGAAACGATTCGTTTGATGATATTGCTCCATCGTATTTTCATCGAAAAGTTTAAGAATATTGATGAATTCCTTGATGGTTTGCATGCGTGGTACAATTCCATTCTGCAATATGTAAAAACTGACATCTATAATTCTTTTACCTCTCTGATAAAGATGGATACTGCGCGAAGATGCTGGGAGGTAGCACATCCTTCCGTTGGTCACAAGGATCTTCCTATATCTTCTTTTGACATCATCAGCTCTTCTACTGAAGTTATAGGCCAGTTTCTCCCATGGGTCCACGTAGGGCTCCATATTTCCCCATAGCTTGATCATGTAGTCTTCATAGGGTGTCCAGTTGCCAACTTTGTAAGGGTAGAAGCGGATGAAATCTTCAAACCTTCTTCGGATGCTAGTCTTGGATTTTCTTCTATCCAAACATTCGAAAATTATGTCGTAATTACCACGAAAAATCACAAAATTCACGAGTATTGCAACGTCCTCGTACTCCGAGAAATATCGACTCTCCATGATTGGAACAGAATAGCAACAATAAGGAGTCGTAAGAAGAATGGCGCAAATTCAATAATTTCGACTTATCGGCTCGTATAGCGAACAACACCTGATACGAGGTAGAATTTTTTATATCGAATCCTATTAGTAAATATAACATTCTTGATAATTCGAAGACAATTGCTCCATTAATATCATGACTCGGTGGATGGCGATAAAGAAACAGAAGTACCATTAAATCTTGTTGATAAGCCGCCAATGAATCTATTTTCATGAAAATCTAATCTGTTTTCCTTTGTTTGGGTGTTCGGGTATTCGCAGGTATCGACAAGAGGTGTTCGCGCTATTCCTTCCTTCCATAATGAATATTTCTATTTCTGAGGTGAAGATTATGGGACGAAGAATAATAATAATTTGCGACAAAGCTCATTTCGGTCTCCCTGCTATCAGCTAACCTCCTACTTATCAATTTTGAACAGTTTTTGACTTGGAAGGAGATCTAGAGGAGTATCGACCTCGCCGGACGCACCTTTACTACCTGATGGAAAGATTTGGTGACCTTCTAAACATATTTTTTTCTCGAAATTCTGTATAAACATTCGAGCTATCACTTTGCCATTGAGCACTAGATTTCAGTTCTTTCCAATCTGTTTTTTGGAGATATTGGGAAAATAAAATTTTGGATTGGACTATCTTAGTAATTATTGGGCAGATTTTGCCCATTTACCACTTCGACCTCTACTATTAAGCCCGAAACCTACTCTACAAATATCGAGTTTTCAAGTAGTTTCTTCCGGCATTTATTGTGTTTATGGTTCTAGAAACCTAGAAAAGCACTGCCGTGAAGGCAGCAGCTATCGCGCGCATGTTCAATGGAGATGACCGCTTTGGCAACGAATTTGAACATGCGCGCAAAATCTGCACAAAGTTGCCCATCAGCATTTTTATTCTAGATGCCAAGTTTCATTTCAATTGAATCAGTATTTTTTGAGTTATTCCGGAAAAACAACGATATGGAGAAGAAAACCACGAAATTTTATATATTTTCTCTCAATATCCCCAGAAATTATTTTCGTATCAAAATGAAATTTGGTATACTGCTGTAAAATATGACTTTCAAGGTATGAGTAGAAGTGTTTTCCCGATTCTATAAATAGTTTCTAAAAAAAAATTCGAAAAACAATTTTTTCAAAATTTACTGACATGTGATCTTGAAGAAATCCTGTGGAAAGTTGTGCGTTATTATGCTTCAACTGACTGTCAAGTTTCAATTCAATCGTATGAGTAGTTTCTGAAATATCAGGAAATTAATCTCAAAATTTCAAATAACCATGACTCCGAAACCATTTGACCGATTTGTCCCTTTAACGAACTCAACCGGCGCATTCCAATACGCGACATAGTCTGAAAGTTTCAAGTCGCTTGCTTGCTTCTTTCGGCAATTATCGTGTCGTCCACGTACAGACATTTGGACAAAACGATAGCACTCTGTTCCCCAGAACATGCGCACAAAAATTGGTTCTAAGAGTACTGACATAGATGATAGTGCATCTTCTTCATTCAAACCAAATTTATTCCTTCTTTCCATTCAGATTTGAGAAGCCTTTTGTGATTATATATAGGAAACAATGTCAATAAACTCACCCTTTTTCTACTGAACTAACAGAATCAAATGAAAATTGCAGAATAATGCTTCAAAATGGACAATTCCCAGCCTTCCCATCAAATGTTGTCGGAGTTCCTGAGGATAGCTCTTTTTTACCAGTTAGCCACCCAGTATAACGAATTCTAATGACAATGAAATATTTTTTCCCATCGATAAGAACTCCAAATTGTTTAGTCTCCTATTCTGTTGACCTAGTGACCGACATTTCGTCCTTGATGTACATGAAACAACATTCTGCAGGTTCGAGCTTTGAATCACTGAAACATCCAAACGATAAATCGCATCCTATAGATTTATTTATTATCGTTGTTTAATCTGCTGAATCACTAGGTTGGAAAGATAACAATTGGTATCGCCACGTATGCTTCGCATCATTCTGCAACATAAAAATCTAGAAAAAGACTGACGTGAGGTCAGCAGCTTATACACGCTTGGTAATATTCGTACCAAAAAGACATTTGAATTCAGTTGAACTTTGCATACAGTTCTTCATGATATACATGGTCCCGCAACAGTGAGGCGTGTTCCATATACCTACTTCAGAAGCAGACGGGAATCTAGATTTCTATGAAATTCTATGAAATTTTTTCCGGCAACACAGGGTGGTGTTCCAGTTTTTTGGGAGGGTCACAACTGTGTTTTTTTTAAATGGCAACCTGTATTTTTATTACTTTTTCGGTTTCTACATAAAAAATAAAATACACTTCATACATATCTTTACCCCAAAAATATCAACGGTTTTCGAAATATTCTGCCTGACATGTCATTTTTTCCAATATTCGTCACTCAGAGTATTTGAAATTATTGAGTTGCACCAAGTTCCATTGATATTTATTTCTGGTCAAATATTGCATGTTGGTTACTCTCTCGAACGGTATATCTGAAATCGAACTGGGATATACAGGGTATGAAAAACAGCTTTCCACATATCGGAAAATAAAATAAGCAGAATTATCCTTATTTCAAATGGAACACCCTATATCTTATCGATCCATAAGAAGCACCAGAAAAAGTTCTTCAAATTTCGTCCAGTAGTCCTTATGGTTAAGTTCACTAGTTTTAGCTCATTTCATGAAAAACGGCAATTATTCATATTTCTTCGCTATGATTTCGACTTGATATTGATATGATAGTTTCAACTGTGGTGGCCCGTCAGATCGACCCATTTAAGAAAACTATTTCTTACTTATGGGGATGAATAAAATATGGTTCACGTCGAGCCATCAACTTTTCCCGAGAAAATGCGGAATAGAATAACGGATACTCTTCGCAGATTACACCAGCTATCTTGCACAGGCTAGAACAGTCTTTCGAACATAGACTTCATTCAAGAAAATGGAACACATGTTAAATATATGTTTCAATGAAAACTTTCATTAAACTTATGTACTCTTAGTGATAGATAACCTTTTTTGGACCGATCATTTGAGATTTAGGTGCAAAAAACCTAGTAAGAGAGATTTTCGAGTTGCAGGCGCCTGGATCGATCGCTTGTTCCGTCGATATTGAGATCTTTTAAAATACTCGGCGAAGTCGAAACTCCACGTTCTTGAGGGAACTAGTTGGCTCTTTCTCGCAAATTTCTCCTACAGAAGTCAAAATGCCGTCCGAATTGTTCTCTTTCGAAGTTGAGCTCTCTACGATTCACATCTTACTCAAATATATGTATGGTGTAAAAATATTCTTCAGGAAAAGAGCTGTTTTAAGGAAAACAAGTGGAATTAACTAATAGGACTATTGGACGAAATTTGTAGAGCTTTTTTTGGTGCTTCTTATGGATCGATAAAATATAGGGTGTTCCATTTGAAATAGGGAAGATTCTGCTAATGTTCATTTCCAATATATTGCAGGCTGTTTTTCATACCCTGTGTATCTCAGTTAGATCTCAGATATACCGTTTGAGAGAGTAACCAATATTTGACCAGAAATAAATTCCAATGGAACTCGGCACCACTTAATAAACGTAAATACTCTGAGTGACGAATATTGGAAAAAACGATATTTCAGGCAGAATATCTCGAAAAACGTTGATTTTTTTGTGGTGAAAATATCTATAAAGTGTTTTCTATTTTTCATGTAGAAATCGAAGAAGTAATCAAAAATTCAGGTTGCTATTCAAAAAAAAAAGTTGGGATCCACCCAGAAAAAATACACCCTGTATTTGAGACTTAATAACCCCAGCCGACTTTTCCTGTTAACGAACTCAACCGAGGCAATTGAGCTTCATATCTAATCTTAAAATTTCAAGTCTCTAGGTCCTTTTCTTCTAGAGTAAGAGCACCTACGAACAGCGGGCCGGATTTATTTAAATTTGAAAATTGATCCTTCTTCAGTTCATATATTTTGTTCGCCAGAAAAAGCGCGTAAGAAATCCAGCTGTATGCAGCAAAAGAGATCGCATTCCAGGCAACTACACGAAATAAGCTTTTATGCGTAATTGTGAATATTTCAATCTTGAAAAAGCTAATCGGAGCTTGAAGAAAGAAGATACAAGAGGGTTTGAATGAATCATTACATGCTGTTGACATATAAATGTTGAGTGTGCGCACTCAAACAGCTTATCATTCTATTGAACATGCGCATGTGCGATCGCGAGTGAGTAAATTTGTACTGGATATAACTCTTGTAAAAATCTTGTCTGATTTATTTCGAAGTGATGCAGATTTTATGTGCTCCCTGTATATTGGCCAAATTCCTCATGAGATGCTCCCAAAAAGTAATAACGTCCTTTTTTTCTATCAATTATTTTTTGATGCACATTGTGATTTAATTCGATATATTATTCGAACCTGATCGGGAAGTTGAAATGAATGAAACCTCATATAAATTATTTATTGAATAATATTATTGTCATAGTACATTTGTGTCTCTTACACAAGATTCATCGATGAAAATGTTTTCAGGTTAACTCGAAACTTACTTCAGTTATAGCTTTTATCGATATTGAGTTCAGGTTATGATTTATCAGCTTAGTTTTGTTATTCGTTTGTAAATGTCGTTGTTTTTCGGGAAGGGAAAAAAAAAGATTTTCCGTCTATTTCTGTGAACGAATTCCATGAATTGAGAGAATGATTCTGGAATTCATGGTTCAGTAATAGGTCAATCCTGATTTTATTTTATTCTGGCTCGAATGATGTGAATAGATATTTCCTGCGAGTATGTTTTCAGTTTTTTCATAGTTGGATTGAAATATCGATCCCTGTATTTAAATGAAATATATTTAAACAGTCAAACAATTCCAACAATAGCAAAAAGGACTCTCCACTTCACCAGGCGATAATTTATTCATTAATATGACTAAACTTTATAGTATAAGAGCAAGGATATCTTAACATAGTGTACATAAAATATTCCAACAGTAACTGGATTTCTACAAATACCCTGTTTAATAATTTAATGCTCAAAATCTCTGCAATCGCTCAACCTTCAATCGTCAACATTTTCATCGTGAAAATCTCCACATTGATTGAAAACTTAGTAACAAATGTAACATTTCTTTATTGATACATATGATTTCATCTACCCTAAAAACAATTATAATGATTGTTATATTTCCTTACGAATATATTTGTTTTCATTTATAAACTCATGATGGGTTTTTATCAAATGAAATTTTGATTAAGTTCTACAATTTGAATTATTCGTTTCGACAATATTATAGAGCACCTCTATTCATGTTTCATTAAAATTTTTTCCTCTTGAAACAATATCAAGCTCATTGTTAACGCACATCCGAACTCTGTATGTATATCACTTTGAAGATATCAGTTATAAACGAAACAATTTTGTCCTGAGGTTTTCCAGTGTATAGCGTTGACACATTTTTTTTAACACGCCAGTAAATGTGCGACAATGAAAGGCTCTCCATTCTCAAAAGGAAGTGCCCATATAAAAAGTAAACAAGATAATTTGTATTTTAGTTTCATGAATTTTCATTTATTATTCGATGAATGCTTGCTTGATAATTCAATTCACTGGAATGTGTAAGTCGAAGATGTAGAATGTCTTTGATATAGATATTTTTTTTGTAGAATGCTTCCTTTCAGAATCGAAGAAGGCCTTTCTTTGTGTTGAAGATAAGTGTGCTCGTCAATGTTGTGGTCTTCATAAAAACTATCTCTATGCAAATCTTTCGAATGGCCAATTGATAAAAATATCCAGCCTTGTTGTCCATTAACCCTACAATTTTACCCACAATGACGAGCACATTATTGAATAGTACTGTATTTATTGTCAATGTGAAAGAATCATACAAAATTCCAATTCCTTGTCAATAATAGTAATCACAATATTAGTTTTACATTTATAAGAATGTTAATATTATACAAATAAGCTATTGTCATAGGAATCCATTGCTATTTCAACTATATTGTCAACTCATTCATTTATTCAATCAAAAATACTTCATGATTCATTCGAATATTGAAAAAATATTTATATGTGAATAATTCACTTAACTCCTTAGAGAGCAATTTTGAATGGTAATAGAAGGATTGATAGAATGAATATGATATGATTAGGTCAACATCGGGAAAGTTATTTTTCCTTCAATACAGTCAAGTGGGAAAATCAATGGAAATTCTACAGAACTCCAATGAGGTCTGAGTCTTTAAATTTTGAATTATAACGAAATAACACGGTGATTTAAATATTCACAATGAAAATGAAAGTTTCCCGTGAATCATGAATAAGAAAAATCTCCAACCATGATCGGAACCAGATCCTTGAAAGCAAAGTTGATATGTGAATTATCAGTTTCAGAATTTAAATGACTATGTAACTATAGAAAAACCACCAGAACTCATTGGCAAATTTTGTAGTCAATAACCTCGTGAAACCTACCAGAAATATATTTTCGAGATGAAGTCACTTGTATTGTCATTTTAGTATCTCTAAATATATTCGTGGCCTTTTACCCATGGGAAAAATTCTAGTTTTTCAGTTGCTGAATGGATTTGATGCCCAAATTTTCTTTTGGTGATAATGGTGGGAAGACATGATGATATGAACCCTTTTTTTGGGTTGTTGAATGCAAGGAAGACTTCGAATAATACCAATTTTCTACCAAACACAAATTCAACGAATAATATCGAGTCAAATTCCACTTTCATCAAAGCCTATACTCGTATAGACCAATAACACGTTATAAATACAGAAATAACAAAAATACAACAATATTTGGTCGATGAGGGTTGTCCCGCTGCATTCTTCTGCAGCAGTATCCATGTAGGGGACCTGCTCACAGGTGTGAGAGAGAGGTCATCTGGTGCGATAGTCCTTGTTTCTGGTGTAAGAACTGTCGTGAATTCCACTTGTTCTTCAGTTTGATCCGACTCTTTTCTTCTAGGTGCTTTGACCTTCTTTGTTTTTTCTTTATGAGGTGTTTTCCTGGGTTTCGTCTCCACGTACCTGGGTGTTGTGGTGCTGGTTGTCTTAACTGCTAAATGTAATTCTGCGAAAAAATTCGAATAGTTAATAGTCTCGTTACAATTCTCAGGGTTCAATATCCTTGTATGGGGTAGATCAAATAGCGAAATCCAAACACAAAATTCCATCTCAAATTCAATAGAGCTGCTATAACTACTTTCATGTCAGAAAATCTTCGTTTTCCTGAATATATTGCTGAACCACTTTTCTATGATTCTCATCTGAATATGATGTCTAGGAAGTTAACATTTTAGTTCAAATATTTGCGTTTTTGCAGGTAGCTAATTTATGAAATATAAATCCTGGTTTCGAATTTAAACTGAATAATCTTAAACTTAAAACCGATGTCTTCGTGGATAGAAACCATAATTATGTGTCACCGTGTATAATACGCTTGTCCTCAAAAATAAACAATCGTGCAGGTGCAGGCGGATATTTTATCAACATTATTGCTCTGTTCAATACGGTTCATTGAGGAAAACCATAATTGCTTGAATCAGGTGAGATTATATTTTATTTTACGGTACTCATTATTTATAGGAAATTCTTCTTTTATTTCTAATGAGCATTGAATTTAATGTTTAGACGATCTACTCGTAGTTCTCGATTCTTAAGCGACAAATTCAGGATAATATCAAGAGGGTTGACTAACATTAAGAAAAAGGATAATATTTCGAGCAACCAATCATGAAAATGAAAGAGTTTCACTTTAATGAATAATAAACTAACATGAACACAAGGACAAACATGCCGATAAATAAACAAATACTCCATTTTCATCTCAACCCATCATCAAATCAACCAAAGCATTAACACCTTACTTTGTCGAAAGAATTCGTTTACTGTAGTCTCACGATTTTACTGATCATCTGAACGACCCATTTTGTTGAATGGCAAAAAGGGTTTTAGATACGTCTCTAAATAAAATGTCACTAGCACACCTCATAGGCACCTTACAATAATAATAGAATCAATGCCTGTCGATTGGCGATTGCTTTCTGTCATAGAATATGATGAACATATTTCAGCATTCAGTAGAAAATGCCAAATATAAATATATCAAAAAATTTTTCTCACCTTGAAGTCTGACAACTCCATCAGCTTTGCCTAAGGCATTCGACGAAGTGCATATGTAACCTCCGAAATCCCTTTTTTCCAAATATTTTATTGTCAGATTCATGAGAAGGGAATATTCGTTTATCGGAGTCTCACTCATCTCGTACTTGTCATTTGGTAGTAGCTTCTCTCCTGAAAAATATAAGGTTTTCTAGGTAAACATATGAACGATCTATTCGTAAAACGTGTTAACTAATCAGAATGTTTTTTTCGATATGTCGAAGGAAGCTAGATCCAATCTAGTGATCCGAATACAAGATCGGAAGATTGATTGTCTGGAAATCAAGCAGCATTGAGGGGGGTCACTATATGAATGGGCGACCGCAGTGTATGAATTTTAGAAGGCTCGCGAAAGCTCCTGGCTTTACTTAAGTGCGTTTATTTAGGGAAAAAGTGCCTTATTATTTAGCCAAATGTCTGTAATTCTCGAATTCCAAGCCGCAAGTGGTCGAGCGGTTCTACGAACTGTAACATTCGAAGGAACAGTATTGTTATTTGTAGCGTTTGGTTTGGATCCTAAATATTTTGGTTGAGTTCGTGTGAAAGTAAAATCGTAAATCATGGACTCTCTGAATTCAAT
Source organism: Myrrha octodecimguttata (assembly GCA_958510865.1). Classification (NCBI taxonomy): domain Eukaryota; kingdom Metazoa; phylum Arthropoda; class Insecta; order Coleoptera; family Coccinellidae; genus Myrrha; species Myrrha octodecimguttata. The sequence goes on along the minus strand of OY294065.1, from coordinate 29,982,865 downwards.
ATAAGAACGGTTTTCAAATCAAACAATGATTTGAGATCTATACTTACAAAAACCAAACCAATTAATGAGGAACAAAATCAAGAAATTGTGTTTAAAGTATGCCCTGTGTTTGTGGAAAGACATATACAGGGGAAACGTCCCGATCGTTAGATATCAGAAACCGACATAAGGAATAGAGACATACAAAAATCTCAAATAAGGAACCATGTATGTTCGACCATTGGGAATCACATGATAGATTGGGATAATACAAAAATACTGATGTTGGAATCAGATAAGATTAAAAGGAAAATGAAAGAGTCCTCTTGCATTTTGTTAAATGGATTGAGTAATTTTGCTCATTGTTCTGTAGAAATAGACCGTATTCGGCTGGATTTACTTGAAGAAGGGGTAGAATTGAAAAACTTTCAAACCAAATGAACCTGTGTTGCTGTGTTTTCCCAAAAATGTCAACGAAAACGAAAAATCGAAAGCACATAATTCTTGAAATTTTCTCCTTTGTCTGATGAAACAGTCAGATTTGTACTATGAAACGTCACAGTTCGCTTTGTTCATCGTTTATATTGTTCCTGCGTTGTATCAAAAATGCGCCAACCTATTCGCTGCCAAAATGAACAGATGTCTAGAAAAGTTATTTCTAGAGGGCCCTTCTGTCGGGAGGCTGAAGGGAATTTTCGAAAACAAATGATCTGCTTCGTGCTTTTATTCGGAACTAAACGGTTCATGAATTTCAATCCTCACCTGCTTTCAATACACTTTGCATACTGAGTAGGAAAACTGTCTTTCAGCTGAATCGAATTTTCGATTCTAAAACGCGACTGCTCATTGCTCCGGAAAATGCTGTGTTACAAATTGGTGGAGCAAGTGCTCCATCTGTTGGTACGTGAAAAAATTGCACAAATCTTGGATTGCTATGATGTAGTAGGACATCACTTGATTCAATCCGTTCTGAGCATTTTCGGATAAGAATTGTTTCTACTCTTCGCCGTTCCCGGATATTGCCTTTATTCGCATTGATTCGGTCGGTATAAATTGCGACAAAGCATTTTGTATGAATATTTCAGTGGAATGATATGTGGGACAATTCTTCAGCGTCGTTGGAAGGCCACCTTGGTATGGTGCAGATGCATGGTTTTTCAGAAAAATTGTATATTTGAGACATGAATACTCTATTTCTAACCAAAGATTTATTGTTTCCTCCAAAAACACAATTCCTATTCTCTTCCTGTAACTATTATCCTAGAGCCTCAAATAATATTTTCTCTATCTGGAAAAAAAATTTTTCAAAATTAAATAGGAATTATTATTTATAGAAAACCCCCTTCCAGGTGGTCGGATTCAAATTGATTGTCAAGGACAGTTACCAGAAAAAAATTGCCTAATGAATAATAACCGAATAATGTGAACGATCAACGAATGAACTGTAGATTTTCAGAGTTTATATGTGACTCCTTCAACAGGCAATTAAAAGAAAATTTATCAGAATCAATTTTATTCGACACTTTCGCATTTCATGATTTTTGGAATTGACACTTTCGCATTTCATGATTTTTGGAATTAAAAAGTCTTGAAATACGAAAATATCATTTCTTGCTAATTTTCTGTTAAGTATGCAATGAAGTAGTCAGAAATAGACTCTGAAATATAACAGCGTTAATCGTGTATATCAAACTTGCCGTTGATAAAAAATTTGAATCCCACAATCCGCATGGGCGTTTTTTATGGATAAAATGAATCCGAGAGAGAAGATGAAAAATGATACAGATAATAGCCTATAAAATATCCTTTGATTCATAGATTCTCAAAGTGCAGGCCTTCAAATCTAGACATATTTTTTTGGAACTTCTCAAAAATATCCAGAAAATTTAGTCGTTTTCTGGATCTCTTGAGTTTCTCATAGATAATACGAAATTCTTCTGGGTCTTACAGACTTCAAGGTAGAGCTTTTCAGTTTGAATTTTCCCAGATTTTAAAGCTATAACCTTTTTCAAATTGACACACTGTATATTCTCAAATAGTAAAGATTTCAACATTTTATACAACGATATTTAACTTTCAACTAACAAAAGGAATTCCTGATTATAACTGAGCCTCGAACTGAATCATTTTCCTAGTCCAAAATAATAGAATTATAATTCTCCTGTCGTCTTAATGCTTATTAAAAAGACTAGAATGGGCGCTTTCATAGGAAAGAAGAAAATGTTACTGTTATGTACGCTCTCGCTTGCCATTAATCTGTTTTAGTCCCGTTCAAAGTCCCGATAAAGTGATGCAATTAATATAGACGTTGTATCAATTTGTGACAGGTTACTTTATCACAACAGGAATAACACAAGCGCTACTGTGAAATAGCTATCATACATGTATGTGTAATCTCTAACAATGCAGCCTGAATCGACCTCACTTAGAGTTGATAAATCGATTAATGAAATGGTTAGTTTTGTCAAGGGATGAACTTTCTTGATAGATACACCAAAATAAACTTACTAGCTTGGGATTATTTGATACTTTGATTGAATGAAATTTTTAATATCGGTGATGGATATTTTGGGAGGGTTTCACATTACTTTTCAGGTTTTTTTCTAGGTTTTCAGTCCAAATATCTGAAAAAGAACTAAAATATATAGGAAAATTTTATTTATAGAAAACTCCCTTGTGGATTGTGGTACTCCTTTTTTTTCAGGTATGCTCTCTAGAAAAAATGTTGCCTAATTAACAATATCGGAATAATGTAGACGATCAACGAAGTGAACTTTTCTGTTCCAGAGTCTATATCTGACTCTTTCATCAGTCGAATGGACAAGTCTTGAATCACTCAAGTGTTGAAGGCAATTTATTCTTGCAATTTTTCTCTCAATTTCCTGACGAAGCAGTCAGTTATAGAACTGTCTGGAAACTGCCGTGACAAATTATTTTAATCCCGCAATTAGCAAGGACATTCTCTATAAAAAATAATTAAATTTAATATTCAATGGTTCTATTTCAGATATCGTAAAACTTAGAAAGAACGTGATAAATAATGAAATTTGTAATCATAACAATAAGTGGCTCTACCCACTTCTACGAATTCTGATGCGCGACCTACCCAGAAAGTTTCGAGTCGCTAGCTCGTTCCGCTCCACAATTAACGATTTTGACATCGGATTCGTCATCAGTTCAACCTAGACCATTTCCAGGAAAGAATTTTAAAATAACAGACATTTGGACGAAACAATAGCACGCTGGTCCCTAGAATATTCGCGTGTAAACCATCATGATAAATATTTCTCCTCAAAACTCGTTGCATTATAGTGTTGAATTCATCCAACGAATAGCCATGAAAATAGAAGCAAAAAATATATCTGAAGAAAGAATAGTTCAATCAGAGTTTATTTCACGTATTCCAGGAACATTATCAATCTTCTAATGAAAAGGGTTAGGCCAATTTTATGTCGACAAATGAACACATAGATTTCTTATGCCATCTCTAAAGTTCCACATAAGATTCCTTGGCATAGTAATCCAGGCTCAAGAGAGTTCTTACCGTTGTCCCGCATCCAGTGGTTCATAGCTTTTGGAGAGGCCTCCACATAACATTGAATTAGCACATCGCTGGTCACTGGTGCTGCAACAAGCTGGTTTGATACCCTTATCAAGGGGTGGACTGAAAAATTTACACGGTGGATTTCTGTTCAATTTATATTATAGAAGAGGTCACGATAGAGTCAGAAAAAGTTGTGGAATTTCAAAATATCATTTCTTTCATCAGTTATCGTGAATTGACTCAGAAAATAAAATGGGTCTCAAAATTCAATTCGAGACATAGTTTGATTCACCTGCTCAATTAATGTTTTGAGAACGAAAAGCTTTCTGTTGTTTCTACCTGATATTTATTGCTATTAAATATACTCATCGGTAACATATAAAACCATTTTTTGTATCTTATTTCATTCCGCGTTGTTTTTCTTCTGTTACTATTTTATGCTTGTGACATGTAGCTATAACTATGTTACTTTCATTTCGTGAGTTTATAGAACTTACTTAACTCTCATCAAATAATAAATAATAATGAGAAACGTTACATCCAGAAAGAATAACTTCGCGAATTCTTTTTTTTTCAAACGAATGACCACCATTCTGCTATGGTAACAGACATATACAATGTTTTTTCTGTCATTTTGTTGGCGAAGAAGGTGGTTCATGAAACCTGAATAGTACACTTGCTTTAAGTGATTGACCAGCAGATCCGGATCTAGGCCCTGTCGAACGAGGAGTTTGCCACAGGCGCAAGCTTACCAAGTGTGCGAAACCATGAACTTTTCTTGAAACTGATAACATTAGTTTGAACTCCAAATATACTCCAGAGTTATTCTGTGGTGCATGCAACCTGCAATAATAATTTTTACACTTGTCGACTGCCCTACGATTCTCTATTCACTATCGTGGATGCGCTCGAAGATCATAAATTATAAAGACGTTTGCAAGTGAGGCCGAGGGGTTAGATGAACCCATCCATGACTGAATATTCTGAATTCTTTTTTTCTCGCATCTGGGGTAATTTTTCACAGCGAGAAGTACATCACAGTTTATACCGCAGTGATTTAAAAAAAGGAACTGATTATGAATTAGGTGCAATATGTTTATTGTCCAAGCGAGCCTGGAAAGAGTTTTCAAATTTCATCAGGTATTTTTATCCTATTGAATAAATCTCTGGGCCACTATACCAGCCAATTTTCTGTGTAGTGATATTCATTTTGAAAGGCAGTTGATAATGTAGTTGACCGATTGTTTGAAGTTACTGATCGAGAGTGAACAGTGATAGTTTTGATCTCTTGTCTCAGCAAACATTGCAAACTAGGTTGCGCATTAGCAGGCTGGTTAAAATGCTCAGAATTGAAGGGTCCAAAAACAACAACAATGGCCAGACAGATGATATTCCTTGTCAATGTGAAATGTCTCGCTGAGAGTTAGGAGTTAGTATCTTTCCAGGTGTATGAGTAAATTTGGAATGGGTTTCCGTATTATCTCCGTTTTTTGACCTTATATCAACCATTTTGTAATTTATTGATTTCAAGATTGCATTATGGAGTCTGGCAATTTTTATAATTTAACCTCAAATTTTGGTGATCCTTTGAAAAATGTTTTATGACATAATATAATAATAGTTATATTGTAGCAACCTGGGGAAGACAGCGACAGCTGTCGAAACGTAGATGGAAAATAAAGGGTGAAAGAAAATAAAACTGAGTCACCATTATTTCACCTGAAACTCGAATTGTTCATTATTATTACAACAATATCTCTTTCATTACGTAATTAAATGTTATTTTATGAAAGGATGCTCATCGAAACATTCAGTAGAAGGAATTTTTTCAGATAATTGCTTTGTAAAAAATCTACTGAATTCGCTGATAGGTCCCATTAAGTCTAGTACATTTTTCCTCATCAAATGCCGTGTGTGATGAGAACAAGAAATTCTTCGAGGCTAGTTTTCCAAATGAGCAAATATCCATTCGCGTCCAGAATTTGGAAATAAAAATAAAGGATGTGCAGTTCACGGTTAACAGAACATGCTCGTCGGTTTTCAAATCTTCTGAACAATTTCCGCCACATATGCGAAAATTCCAAAGTAAAACGTGGAAAATATCTGAGATAAAAGTAATTTAAATGTAGGTGGGAGGCAGCCATTTGCCAGGCAAGTAAGCGAATAAAGTGAATAAATAGGGATGTGGAGCATTTAAATTATAAGCAGGTGAATCCAATTGAGGCCGGGCGTAATTCCACAAATTTATTTGCCGAAGGTTTTGGTATAATCGTAATAAGGCGATCGAGTTCAACTTAATTGTTTTGCAGGCAGGTTAACTTACAGTGAACCCGTACAGTGAATCGTTTGCTGACTCTTGGGGGTATACCATTGCTAGCTATACACAAATAGGCCCCCATGTCTGTTCGCTGAACATTTGTTAACGTCAAGACCTCACCATCGAATGATCGCACCACTGAAAATAAATTCATTTACATTAGCATTTATCAGAAAATAGATATACAGATAGTTTCGCGGAGAGCATTTCAATCGAACACAATCTCGAATATATGTACCAAGTAAGCGGAAAAACTGATGTGAATTGTATCTAGATAAAAGTAAGTATTGCTGTTTTTCGCCGTTGAAATGTTTTTGCCGTTAAATTTTTTTTTTCGTTGAGAACATTCATTTCATACTTTTCACATGTTTTTTGTTTTTTTGATATGGATGCCAATGGGGGTTTTTCCTTGAAACGAAAATGCAGTAATTTTCATGAAAAACCTTTAGAACGTCACATTTCAAACATATAATTTCAATATTATATTTTTGAAAAAATGTTTGATCACCTAAAACTGAAAAATAAGAATGGGAATTTGTATTTAAAGGGATTTGTCTCGAGTGCAGGATATGGCAACGTCGAATTCAGCTTTCTCGGAAAGAAAAGGACCTCAAATGTGTTCCTTTGCTTAGGAAAACAGAGATAGCTATACTTCGATCTGTTTGGAGTAGAAGACAACGACCAATGAATAGAAAAAGAAGAGCACATACTGCCATACTGTCATATTACTGACAAATCGCAAACGGAAATTGTTTGGTTTTAGTGACAAAGAACACGTGTGTACCACAGAATAGGAATGAATATTTCATTATTCTATAGCAGAAAGAGCTATTCTACTAAACACCGTTGTCACTTCGTGCATGCCTGGCAAATCCCAAACCCCAATTTTGAAATCTGATTTTGAATACTTTCTGAAGGTAATTTGGGAAAATGATGAATCAAACGCCTAATAATTATGTTCTAATTTGCATTTGCACAAATAACCCAATTTCAGGAAAAAACCTCATTCTCCTAGGCTCTGCTATGGAACCGCTGGTTATTATTTTGGAAGAATTCAAGAACATGAATTGTGTTGATGCCGATTCTCCACAAATGCTAGTACTTGTGCCAAGTAGTTCTGTGTGTTCTTACTGATTCCTCAAGCCACGTCAGTAAAAGCACACTGTTCGATGTTGACCGAAGAGCAAATGGTTAGACGCTATCCTGAAAACTGGAAAAATTCTTTCCCAGCCAAGGGCTTGAACCCTAGACCTCACGATTATTGGGTTGAGTCACTTAACACTGGACTGCCACCGCACTATTCGATTTTCTGCTGAATGAAATCAGTTCAGTAGAGCAACTTTTACGCGAAAATACTGTGCATAGTATGCCGTTGAAAAAACGTGAAAATTTCTGATTTCTGATCTTGATCTAGTTTATTTCCCCGAAAGACACTAAAGTAGTTTCTTCAGAAGAAATAACAAAGGACAAAGGGATAAATACACCGAATGATACCGCAGATATATCAACCGACCCAAAAATTTTCTCCAAGTATTTTCAGAAACACGGATTGGATAAAATTGAAATCTATTAGACACTATGTTGAGAAATGTTGTCGAATTAAACCGAAAAAATTGTATCTTATCCTCGAGAATATCATTGAGAACAACAACATAATGAGTATCATAAGTAGCCCAGTTAATTGATTGTGATTTTTGAGTTATTACGGAAATAACAACGATACCGAGGAAATATTTATGAAATTCAATATTTTTCACAATTTCTCTAGGATTGAAATCGGATCGAACTGAAATTCGACACAATGTCATTTAATACAAGACAAAAGGTCAGTGCAAATTATCCCTAAAATGAAATGAATAATTTACGAAAAAAAAAATTCCCAAAAAAAATTTCGAAAAATTGTTTTTTATGATTACAATGACACTTTCATCACAAAATTGTATGAATCAACGTATTTCAACAAGCTGCTGAAATTATTTATGATTCGGTCAGTATTTTCGAGAAATACCAGCCATACCAGGAAAAATTACAATATTTCATATATTTTTCCTTGAGGTATTCGAAGGTTCGATCCGGATCGGACTGAAATTTGGTTAACGGTTGTTGAACAAGTAATTTGAGAAACGTGCAATATTTCATCGAAATTTGTTGAATACTTTTCGAGGGAGAACATTTTTTCGAAACCTTACGATACCAACAGAATCTAAAAAAAAACCTAGAAAAGCACTGACGTGAAGTCAGCAGCTTTAACGCGCTTCTCCACATAGCGAAATGCCGAAATTTCAATGAAATATGGAAATTTCCGAAAAAAACATTTTTTTTCAAACTTTTCCATGAATAATTCTTCTTTTTGATACTGTTCACCTTCCAACCTAGTTTCATTTCGATAAGATAAATATTTTTCGAGTTATTGAAAAATCAAAATTTCAAATGGCTGTAACACAAAAACCATTCGGCAGATTTGGCTCATTAACGAACTCTAGAACCTAGATATTTAGGATCAAAACCTAACCTTAAAATTTCAAGACTCTAGGTCTTTCCTTTCAGAAGCTACAGCATACACGCCCGGATGGACATAATTGAATTTGAGAACTGATTCTTCTTCAGGGAGTTCAACCCAATCGTTTAAGACCATTCTCAGCTCGAAAATTACAGACATCGTGACGAAATGATAACGCGCTGTTTCCTAGAACAAGCGCGTAAAAATAGTTGCGCGTCAGTACAGTTCAACAAACTACTAAGTTTCATTCCGATCGCTCGAATAGTTTCTGAGATATAGAAGAAATAAACCCAAAAGTTCAAATAACCATAACTCCAAAACCACTAGGCTGGTTTGGCCTCTTAAGGACCTTACCTGTCGCAGGACCTACACTAAAAGTTACATCAAGTCGCTAACTTGCTCCGTTGGATGGTTATCGTATCCTCAGACGACCGGCAAGAATTGATTTTGACACTGGATTCATCAATTGCGAGTCCGATCTCTTCGTTTGAAACTATCTACGGCTCAAAATTCGGAAATTATTGACATTTACGCGAAACGATAATACTAGCATGTCACTAAATGTATCGTTTTTTTTATTTTCGATATTTTGCGATCTAAGCAAATGTCGCTAGGTGTGCCGTTTTGTCCAAAATTTCGAAAATTGCCAAAAACAATACACCTAGCGACATCTGTTGGAATTAGTCTGATTCAACAATCATCATTTTGGTAGTTCGTGGTGATTTCAGCAGATGTCGCTAGGTGTACCGTTTTGTCCAAAATTTCGAAAATTGCCAAAACAGTAGACATAGCGACATCTGTTGAAAGAAGTCTGATTTCATTTTGGTAGTTCGTGGTGATTTCAGCAGATGTCGCTAGGTGTATTGTTTTGGCAATTTTCGAAATTTTGGACAACGACGTTTGCTTAGATCGCAAAATATCGAAAATTAAAAAACGATACACCTAGTGACATGCGACCTTGCTAGTAGTATCGTTTCGTGGAAATGTCAATAATTTTCGAATTTTGAGCCGTAGATAGTTTCAAACGATTAGATCGGACTCGCAATTGATGAATCTAGTGTCAAAATCAATTCTTGCCGGTCGTCTGAGGATACGATAACCATCCAACGGAGCAAGTTAGCGACTTGATGGAACTTTTAGTGTAGGTCCTGCATCTAAATGCGACAGGTAAGGTCCTTAAGAGGCCAAACCAGCCTGTTGGTTTTGGAGTTATGGTCATTTGAACTTTTGGGTTTATTTCTTATATATCTCAGAAACTATTCGAGCAATCGGAATGAAACTTAGTAGTTCGTTGAACTGTACTGACGCGCAACTATTTTACGAGCTTGTTGTAGGGAACAGCGCGTTATCATTTCGTAACGATGTCTGTAATTTTCGAATTTTAAGCCGAGAATGGTCTTAAACGATTCGGTTGAACTCCCTGAAGAAGAATCTATGATCCAATTTTAATAATGTCCGTCCGGCCGTGTGTGCTGTAACTTCCGAAAGGAAAGACCCAGAGTCTTGAAATTTTCAGGTTAGTTTTTGATTCTAAATATCTCGGTTAAGTTCGTTAGTGAGCCAAATCTGCCGAATGGTTCTTGTGTTACAGCCATTTGAAATTTTGATTTTCCAATAACTCGAAAAATATTTATCTGATCGAAATGAAACTTTGTTGGAAGATGGACAGTATCAATAAGAAGAAGTATCCATGGAATTTCAAAAAAAAAATTTTTTTCTGAAAATTTTCATTATTCATTTAAATTTCATTGAAATTCCCAAGTCGCCATTTCGCGATGTGAACAAGCGCGTAAAAGCTGCTGACTTCACGTCAGTGCTTTTCTAGGTTTTTTGATAGTTCATCTTGATTTCAGCTAATGTCGCTAGGTGTACCGTTTTGTCCAAAATTTTGAAAATTGTCAAGACAATTCACATAGTGACATCTGCTGGAAGTAGAGTTCAAAATGGTCATTCAGGTAGTTCGCTGTGATCTCAGCAGATGTCACTAGTAGTATCGTTTTGTCTATATGTCAGATGACGAGTCTGTTGTCAAAATCGATTCTGCCCGACCGTCTGAGGATGTGATAACTATCAAAGGATATTTCAATATGCCGATATATCTTTCGAAAGGGGGGCGGCTTGAATAATGTCAGAATCGATGCACTCGACAATTTAATGAACTTCTTCGGTCTCAGCATAACTTGATACTAAACGCCAATCATAGAATCTTGGATCTTGTTTGTAGTCTATGTCCTATTACTGTGCGGGAGTCTCTTTTTCCCTATATCTCCATCGATGCGCACCATCCGCTCTCAGAGTTTTCTGTGCCATCAGCCTCAAGACCAAAAAGGATTTTGAAGATAGACGCAGGAGGTTATTAGTTCAGGAGAACTAATCTCCACCAGCTTCATGACATGCTCCTGTGGACAAATTGGGATTTTTTGGAGACTAACGATAACGTGGATTTGGCGTGCGAGGGGTTTATAACAAGCTTGACTGCAAATTTTCTGAATGTGCCCCGAGATCAAATAAAAAGTTCGCGTTCCCGCCATGGTTCACGAGTCAGACAGTTAGTAAATTAAGAGTATATCTGCGCAAATATGAATCATCCGGAGATGACCAATTGTTGAATGTATATGTGAAGATCTTCGAAGGAGTATAAAAAAAGATATTGCTATTGTGCGGGTCTGATTCACATATAGGGATGAGGCAAATCTATCCGAAAGTCCATATGAATTTTGGGCCCATGTCAGATTTCGGATAGTCAGCATAGATTCAATAAAGGTCAATCAACCGTTACCAACTTAACTTGTATAATAACCCAATACCTCACTACTGTACTGGATGAATCTTTCCAAGTTGGTGTAATTTATACAGATATTTCTAAAGTCTTCGATCGACTAGACCCTGGTATTCTACTCAGAAAGCTGCCTCGCTTTGGGTTGACTATAGGTTTTGTTCGTTTTTTGGAGTCCTATCTCACCAACAGTAGACTTCGGGTTGAGTGTTTCGGCTTGATATTGGCTGAATTTGTGGCATACTCTGGTATTCCACAGGGATCTATATTGGGTTCACTGCTTTCATCATTTTTGTAAATGATATCTGTTGGTACTGCTGGGATCTTCAGGTAGATATTGATGTGTTGAATCGTGGGTGTTGTGAAAACACAACCGCTGAATATTGCAAAGCGTAGTGTGATATTGTTCAGTCGAAAAACGACTATCGACTTTGCATACAACGTTGATGGTCGCTGCATTAATAGAAGTAGTTGCATAATGTAGGGATCTGGACGTTCTTTTTAGCAGAGGCCTCAGAATTGTACCTCACGTGGGCTGTCATACCTCAAGTTGCTTTGAAACTCTCGGTTTTGTCTTGCGAAATTCAGAGTGGTTGAAAAATACCGGGACGCTCTCTTCTTGTTCAATGCACTTGTGAGGTCAAGGTTTGAGTATGGTTGCGTGATCTCACAAATCGACTGTCCATATCTGTTTGGTCGGTCAATCTTCATGTTCGTTGATCACCCGTACGTAATGTCACAATATTTTGCCTATAGCATGTATAAAATATACATTTCATGACTATATGTCCTTCCAAAATATTGAAGAGGTTTTTCATTGCAAACCTTCGCATATCAAAAGGGCTATTCTGGGTTTGAAGCTTCTCTGTAGAAGTTGGAAGTGAGCTGTTTCTTCTCATGCCCAGTTTCCATCACAGAATATTGTATTTTTAATTAATTCAGTGAATATCTTTATTAAGGGTTTTTTTTGGAATAACTTTTTTCCATTCTTCAAATGACCTAGGTTTTGGAAAGGCGTATGTATTAAAATGAAAATGAAAAAAAAATATTGAACCTCCACTGAATTTCAATTCGATCAAATTTGTATTTTTGGAAATATTAGAAAATAATAAAATTTTGAGAGGGTATATCTACAGAATCATTGGGCAGATTTTACCTAGTCACAAATATCAAGTTTCTTTGTCCTTTCTCTCACAACTTATTATGTTAACGACCGATTACTCTGCTATCTTGAATCTCCATTCTCAAAAATATAATTGAAGAATTGCTATGACATACTATCCTATATTTTTGAGGGCCTCATTGTTGATATATATTTCAGTATGAATTCTGTAGGAAGTATTGCAAAAAGTTGATGTAGAAGGTCTTCCGGACCAGTTCCACAGAACCACAGATCTGTTCCTCTCAGGCCAGCTCTGAGCGGCTTTTCCAATTTGTTTTACCTGAGACTGAACTGCTGGATAGGGTATTCGCATTAAGGGAATAAAATACACAGCCGTTCATTTTGTGTGTTTCGTTCTGTAACTTTATCAATTGAATGAATGACGGTGCATTGAACAGGGAAACGATCGTATTTATCAACATCATTTAAAGCGATGGTAATTAATTTGCACTCTTCAAAAATAATTATTTATTCCTCTGTACCTTGGCATTCGTGGTAAACACGAAAGCTGTGCTACTTCAGTAGAGTTACGAGGAACTGTTTAATTTCAAGATACTTTTCTATCATATCCTGGAAAAATATCATTTCGATATTTCATTATCCTTATCAAAGCTGTTCCTTTGGATGGAAGAGAACAGATAACCAAACTTTGATAATTTAATGCTTCCTCAATGATCATTTTGATAATTTTCGCGCGTTTTGTCCAATATCTGTTTATTTCGAATTTTCTCCCGAAAACGGTTTCAAACGACTCGGTGGGACTCACTGATGATGAATCCACTGTCAAGCTGTCTAGCCGGCCGTCCGTCCTTCCACAGACACGATGACAGGCGTACGGAACATCCAATCGACTTGAAACTTCAAGGGTGGGTTGAAATCGACCAAAGAGTTTGGGAGTTATCGGGATTTTGGGATTATTTTCCTGATATTTCAGAAATGACTTGAGCGATTGGATTGAATTACTGCAGTTAGTTGAAACATAACGACGACATATTTTTTTTCCGAAACTCTTCATTTTATCCCGTCACAATTTCTGCTAGGACCTTGCTATCAATATTCTTCCCCAGTGTACTAAACTCGAGTTGGATAATATAATAATTTCCGGAGATATTGGGAGAAAATATGTCACATTTTGTGGTTTTTTGCTCGGTATCTTTTTTTTCCGAATAACTGAAATCTAGTTTAAAAATACTGATGAACAAAGTTGTCCGAAATTTTGTGATGATTGTTTCATTAGAACGATAAAAAAATTCAAATATTTCATATCTTCTGATCATATTACCCTCACGAAATGCTGTATGACCCTTCAAGCTGTCATTTCTTTCTCAAGTACTGGATTTCAATTCGATTTCATTTGCATTTTTGGAAATATTGGGAAAATTTTATTTGAATGGGTATAATCTGCGGTGGATTTAATCTATTCACTAATTAGGCCTTCATAATTCAGATCCAAAACTGCTCTTTAAATACCGTTTCTAAATTGTTTCTTTAGGAACCGTGAACCAGATGGAGAACTTTCTCATAGACAAATTCAGTGAAACAAAACCAGTGTTTCCTTTTGGGACAATCCCTACGCTCCATGACTTCATAAAACCCTGAAACCTCCTATGCATTAGTGAACCAATAATACATAAACAAAATCATTCAGCTTCAATACGTACTTCTGAGCACTTAATACCCTTATCAGACCCCTTTAGTAGCAACAATGTATTGTCGATACAATCTATTTGCATTCATCAACTTAATACAAAGTTTCGTGAACAGCGTTATTACAAGTTTATATCAGAGTTTCAGAAATTGATAGGTTTATGCGTGATATTGATGAAAGTGCCATGTTAAAGGAAATAGGGGGTATGCCTAATAGACTTGAATAACATCTTGGCCATACACAAAAAGCTATTATACGTCTATCAACCAGGGGAAGCCAAGCTAATTGATCCCTCAAAAAATCGTAAGAGAGACAACTCTATGGTGCTGCGTTGCTATTCACGTATTCAGAATGGGTAACTAGTGTAGAGTCTTCACATATATCTACATCACCTATTTTAGGTGAGCTGCAAAATGGTGGAGGATGTGGGAATTTTAAAAACACCAAGTGCCGAAATGGACATTTTAAAGCTTAATAGTTTTTCGATGTCTATTCTCACTCCTAAAAAATCTGAAATTTTGTTGGGTCCCTCACACTCTGAGGATAATCTCGGAGAAATTCACTTCCTATTCCATTATTAGTAGAAGTATAGAATGAGTAAAAGTTGTAAAAGTGTATTGGGTGTTTAATAATGGAAAAAAATTAAAATATAAAGGATCACGAGGGTTGTTTATGACAATCATTGACGTGAAGTTAGTTCGATGGATAGGCCTTGGCTAATTGGATGATAAGCTGACATCAAGGTAGAGTATTTGTTAACTTATCGAGGACAAGTATTCTTCTTAATTTTTGCGTTAGCCTTCGTTTATGAACATTCTATTGGAGATACTTTTCCGAGTGAACACCAACGTACTTTATTGCATCCGTGGAATTAATTTCTGTTGCCAAATCATCCAGATCCATGTCGAGTCGTCAGTAATTGTATCCATTCATTGGCTACTTCTTCTTTTGTATTCGATTGTATTGACTCTTATCAATCTAATGGATATTTTCATTTGGGAACAAGGGGATCGATGCTTGCTGCTTGTTTATTTTTGCCATTACCCATTTCCATCGGCTCACGATTTCAATAAGCAGCTTATAAGAATCGAAGTGACCATTCTAAATGAGGGAAATCCTGTGTCAAATCGCTCGTATGGAAATTCTAAACATATATTGACTTTCCTTGACCATTCGTGCTGTTGGCAGGTCATTTGCTATCCGTGAGATGAATGAGTTTTCAATCGTTTCTTTATTTCTCTCTAGAAACATCGGTATTCCGTGAAGTAGAGATAAATGGGAAAATCCCAAGTTGGATATAATTGGATGTTTTTTAGAACATGTTGGGGATCTTCGCGAATGAATAATTTTTGAGAAATCTCGTGGCTTCTGACTGAGATTTATTTATTTATACAGTCAAGGTGAATAGTTCCCATTGTCCTCATTGATTTCAGTATCTGTGGTAGAGAACCAGGCCGATTAATCTAACATACATTGGAGCGGAATGGCGGAATATCTCTTGATCTATGTTGGATAACTTCAGCAAATGTAAAGCATTTCTGTGAGGAATAACTGGTGAGTAGAGATACATTCTGGAAAGGGGTTACATTGGTGTAATCGATATAATATTCAGACCTCGATCAAAAGGCCGAATTTGTTAATTTTGAAATTTGAGTGAAAGTAATTTGAGATTTTGTGGTTTATTCAGTAATTATTCAGAATCCACTAACTAGATTGCATTGAACTTTGGCAGTCAGATCAAGCATGATGACGTTGAACTTTTTCCGGAATTCTTTCGATATCATGTTGTTATTGAATTTTAAGAAAATCTTCTATCGGAATTTTGTTCGAAAACATTTTTTCTATAGAAAAAATTCCTCAGATTCAAAAAAATTTAAGGAAAATCTTGAAATTTTCATTTCACACCGGTGTACTAAATTATGTCCATAAAGTTAGCAGAGCCACTTGCACGGAGGTCAATGAAAACCATCTCATTGATTGTCGTATATTTGTCGAGAATTTGTCGTGAAAGAAAAAAATTTGTCGCGCTTCTAGTTTTTTTTTTAAGGGGTGGCTCTGCTAACTTAATATTAAGTTAGCAGAGCCATTCTAAAATATGCATCGAATTCGATCAGAAATGTTATGAGTAATTGTCGAGTATTTGTCGTAGACGATCTAACCTGAAAAAAACAGAAAAAAACATTTTCTTATAGCTTTTTTATAGGTTTTAATGAAATTGTCTGGTTTGTCAGGAAATTTGTCAGATTCGGCAACACTGCATTGGTAAATTGATATTTCAGGTATGTTTTTCGTATCATTATTGACTGATATTGGGTTGTATATGTTGAATCTTCTATTTCCTGAGATGAACAATTTTCGTTTCAATGCTGAATAATGGAAATATTCCATTCTCACGGATATACATCGACGTAACTTTGTGATACAAGAAAGTTGATTAGATGACCTCTTTTTCTTCCGGAAATGAGCTGAACGATTGGAGGACGACCAAAACATATTTGTCGTGAAAGAAAAAAATTTGTCGCGCTTCTAGTTTTTTTTTTAAGGGGTGGCTCTGCTAACTTAATATTAAGTTAGCAGAGCCATTCTAAAATATGCATCGAATTCGATCAGAAATGTTATGAGTAATTGTCGAGTATTTGTCGTAGACGATCTAACCTGAAAAAAAACAGAAAAAAACATTTTCTTATAGCTTTTTTATAGGTTTTAATGAAATTGTCTGGTTTCTCAGGAAATTTGTCAGATTCGGCAAGACTGCATTGGTAAATTGATATTTCAGGTATGTTTTTCGTATCATTATTGACTGATATTGGGTTGTATATGTTGAATCTTCTATTTCCTGAGATGAACAATTTTCGTTTCAATGCTGAATAATGGAAATATTCCATTCTCACGGATATACATCGACGTAACTTTGTGATACAAAAAAGTTGATTAGATGACCGTTTTTTCTTCCGGAAATGAGCTGAACGATTGGAGGACGACCAAAACAAATTTGTCGTGAAAGAAAAAAATTTGTCGCGCTTCTAGTTTTTTTTTAAGGGGTGGCTCTGCTAACTTAATATTAAGTTAGCAGAGCCATTCTAAAATATGCATCGAATTCGATCAGAAATGTTATGAGTAATTGTCGAGTATTTGTCGTAGACGATCTAACCTGAAAAAAACAGAAAAAAACATTTTTTTATAGCTTTTTTATAGGTTTTAATGAAATTGTCTGGTTTCTCAGGAAATTTGTCAGATTCGGCAACACTGCATTGGTAAATTGATATTTCAGGTATGTTTTTCGTATCATTGTTGACTGATATTGGTTTGTATATGTTGAATCTTCTATTTCCTGAGATGAACAATTTTCGTTTCAATGCTGAATAATGGAAATATTCCATTCTCACGGATATACATCGACGTAACTTTGTGATACAAGAAAGTTGATTAGATGACCTCTTTTTCTTCCGGAAATGAGCTGAACGATTGGACGACGACCAAAACATATTTGTCGTGAAAGAAAATAATTTGTCGCGCTTCTAGTTTTTTTTTTAAGGGGTGGCTCTGCTAACTTAATATTAAGTTAGCAGAGCCATTCTAAAATATGCATCGAATTCGATCAGAAATGTTATGAGTAATTGTCGAGTATTTGTCGTAGACGATCTAACCTGAAAAAAACAGAAAAAAACATTTTTTTATAGCTTTTTTATAGGTTTCAATGAAATTTTCTGGTTTCTCAGGAAATTTGTCAGATTCGGCAACACTGCATTGGTAAATTGATATTTCAGGTATGTTTTTCGTATCATTATTGACTGATATTGGGTTGTATATGTTGAATCTTCTATTTCCTGAGATGAGCAATTTTCGTTTCAATGCTGAATAATGGAAATATTCCATTCTCACGGACAGGGCCGGCGTTAGGGGTGAGGCAGCGAGGCAGTCGTTTCAGGACCCACTCTGCTAGGGGCGGTTCGGGCAATATCGGAGGGCCACCTATTCATATTTTATTTAAATCCCAGATTATTGAACATACAGCCTGTCTCGGGTCTGCTAATGCTGCAGTTTGAAAATGTGTAAACATTCACCCTAACCGTCATAAAAGTCTATCTTATCATCCTTATAATTAGATTCGATGAAATATGCGGAAGCCACACGTGTCACTGTTGGTTTTATTACCGCACTTTATTACGCCGACAAAGGAGTACTGTCTTCGTCGGTAGGTTGCCCCACACCCCTTGAGGGAACCGACTCACAACTGGTATTCTCGAAGATTTCAGTATTTTTTTTGCGGGCATGTTCTATCTAGGGGAACAGCGTGCTATCGTTTTGTCGGAATGTCTGTAATTCTCTATGATTGAGCCGAAAATAGTCTTAAACGACTAGGTTGGAGTAGGTTGATGACGAATCCGATAACACTGCAATGCAGTGTTGCAAAATATGACAAATTTCCTAAGAAACCAGAACATTTCATTCAAACCGACAAATTTTTTTCTTTCACGACAAATATGTTTTGGTCATCTAATCAACTTTCTTGTATCACAAAGTTACGTCGATGTCGATGAGAAACCAGAAAATTTCATTGAAACCTATAAAAAAGCTATAAAAAAATGTTTTTTTCTGTTTTTTTCAGGTAAGATCGTCTACGACAAATACTCGACAATTACTCATAACATTTCTGATCGAATTCGATGCATATTTTAGAATGGCTCTGCTAACTTAATATTAAGTTAGCAGAGCCACCCCTCAAAAAAAAACTAGAAGCGCGACAAATTTTTTTCTTTCACGACAAATTTGTTTTGGTCGTCCTCCAATCGTTCAGCTCATTTCCGGAAGAAAAAACGTTCATCTAATCAACTTTTTTGTATCACAAAGTTACGTCGATGTATATCCGTGAGAATGGAATATTTCCATTATTCAGCATTGAAACGAAAATTGTTCATCTCAGGCAATAGAAGATTCAACATATACAACCCAATATCAGTCAATAATGATACGAAAAACATACCTGAAATATCAATTTACCAATGCAGTGTTGCCGAATCTGACAAATTTCCTGAGAAACCAGAAAATTTCATTAAAACCTATAAAAAAGCTATAAGAAAATGTTTTTTTCTGTTTTTTTCAGGTTAGATCGTCTACGACAAATACTCGACAATTACTCATAACATTTCTGATCGAATTCGATGCATATTTTAGAATGGCTCTGCTAACTTAATATTAAGTTAGCAGAGCCACCCCTTAAAAAAAAAACTAGAAGCGCGACAAATTATTTTCTTTCACGACAAATATGTTTTGGTCGTCGTCCAATCGTTCAGCTCATTTCCGGAAGAAAAAGAGGTCATCTAATCAACTTTCTTGTATCACAAAGTTACGTCGATGTATATCCGTGAGAATGGAATATTTCCATTATTCAGCATTGAAACGAAAATTGTTCATCTCAGGAAATAGAAGATTCAACATATACAAACCAATATCAGTCAATAATGATACGAAAAACATACCTGAAATATCAATTTACCAATGCAGTGTTGCCGAATCTGACAAATTTCCTGAGAAACCAGACAATTTCATTAAAACCTATAAAAAAGCTATAAAAAAATGTTTTTTTCTGTTTTTTTCAGGTTAGATCGTCTACGACAAATACTCGACAATTACTCATAACATTTCTGATCGAATTCGATGCATATTTTAGAATGGCTCTGCTAACTTAATATTAAGTTAGCAGAGCCACCCCTTAAAAAAAACTAGAAGCGCGACAAATTTTTTTCTTTCACGACAAATTTGTTTTGGTCGTCCTCCAATCGTTCAGCTCATTTCCGGAAGAAAAAACGGTCATCTAATCAACTTTTTTGTATCACAAAGTTACGTCGATGTATATCCGTGAGAATGGAATATTTCCATTATTCAGCATTGAAACGAAAATTGTTCATCTCAGGAAATAGAAGATTCAACATATACAACCCAATATCAGTCAATAATTATACGAAAAACATACCTGAAATATCAATTTACCAATGCAGTGTTGCCGAATCTGACAAATTTCCTGAGAAACCAGACAATTTCATTAAAACCTATAAAAAAGCTATAAGAAAATGTTTTTTTCTGTTTTTTTTCAGGTTAGATCGTCTACGACAAATACTCGACAATTACTCATAACATTTCTGATCGACTTCGATGCATATTTTAGAATGGCTCTGCTAACTTAATATTAAGTTAGCAGAGCCACCCCTTAAAAAAAAAAACTAGAAGCGCGACAAATTTTTTTCTTTCACGACAAATATGTTTTGGTCGTCCTCCAATCGTTCAGCTCATTTCCGGAAGAAAAAGAGGTCATCTAATCAACTTTCTTGTATCACAAAGTTACGTCGATGTATATCCGTGAGAATGGAATATTTCCATTATTCAGCATTGAAACGAAAATTGTTCATCTCAGGAAATAGAAGATTCAACATATACAACCCAATATCAGTCAATAATGATACGAAAAACATACCTGAAATATCAATTTACCAATGCAGTGTTGCCGAATCTGACAAATTTCCTGACAAACCAGACAATTTCATTAAAACCTATAAAAAAGCTATAAACAAATGTTTTTTTCTGTTTTTTTCAGGTTAGATCGTCTACGACAAATACTCGACAATTACTCATAACATTTTTGATCGAATTCGATGAATATTTTAGAATGGCTCTGCTAACTTAATATTAAGTTAGCAGAGCCACCCCTTAAAAAAAAAACTAGAAGCGCGACAAATTTTTTTCTTTCACGACAAATTTGTTTTGGTCGTCCTCCAATCGTTCAGCTCATTTCCGGAAGAAAAAACGTTCATCTAATCAACTTTTTTGTATCACAAAGTTACGTCGATGTATATCCGTGAGAATGGAATATTTCCATTATTCAGCATTGAAACGAAAATTGTTCATCTCAGGAAATAGAAGATTCAACATATACAACCCAATATCAGTCAATAATGATACGAAAAACATACCTGAAATATCAATTTACCAATGCAGTGTTGCCGAATCTGACAAATTTCCTGACAAACCAGACAATTTCATTAAAACCTATAAAAAAGCTATAAAAAAATGTTTTTTTCTGTTTTTTTCAGGTTAGATCGTCTACGACAAATACTCGACAATTACTCATAACATTTTTGATCGAATTCGATGCATATTTTAGAATGGCTCTGCTAACTTAATATTAAGTTAGCAGAGCCACCCCTTAAAAAAAAACTAGAAGCGCGACAAATTTTTTTCTTTCACGACAAATTTGTTTTGGTCGTCCTCCAATCGTTCAGCTCATTTCCGGAAGAAAAAACGTTCATCTAATCAACTTTTTTGTATCACAAAGTTACGTCGATGTATATCCGTGAGAATGGAATATTTCCATTATTCAGCATTGAAACGAAAATTGTTCATCTCAGGCAATAGAAGATTCAACATATACAACCCAATATCAGTCAATAATGATACGAAAAACATACCTGAAATATCAATTTACCAATGCAGTGTTGCCGAATCTGACAAATTTCCTGAGAAACCAGAAAATTTCATTAAAACCTATAAAAAAGCTATAAGAAAATGTTTTTTTCTGTTTTTTTCAGGTTAGATCGTCTACGACAAATACTCGACAATTACTCATAACATTTCTGATAGAATTCGATGCATCTTTTAGAATGGCTCTGCTAACTCAATATTAAGTTAGCAGAGCCACCCCTTAAAAAAAAAACTAGAAGCGCGACAAATTTTTTTCTTTCACGACAAATTTGTTTTGGTCGTCCTCCAATCGTTCAGCTCATTTCTGGAAGAAAAAACGGTCATCTAATCAACTTTTTTGTATCACAAAGTTACGTCGATGTATATCCGTGAGAATGGAATATTTCCATTATTCAGCATTGAAACGAAAATTGTTCATCTCAGGAAATAGAAGATTCAACATATACAACCCAATATCAGTCAATAATGATACGAAAAACATACCTGAAATATCAATTTACCAATGCAGTGTTGCCGAATCTGACAAATTTCCTGAGAAACCAGACAATTTCATTAAAACCTATAAAAAAGCTATAAGAAAATGTTTTTTTCTGTTTTTTTCAGGTTAGATCGTCTACGACAAATACTCGACAATTACTCATAACATTTCTGATCGAATTCGATGCATATTTTAGAATGGCTCTGCTAACTTAATATTAAGTTAGCAGAGCCACCCCTTAAAAAAAAAACTAGAAGCGCGACAAATTTTTTTCTTTCACGACAAATTCTCGACAAATATACGACAATCAATGAGATGGTTTTCATTGACCTCCGTGCAAGTGGCTCTGCTAACTTTATGGACATTACTAAATTTCAGTTCAATCCGATTGTAATTTTATGACAGATTGGGATGAATATATTGAATTTCGTGTTTTTTTCCTCAATATCGTTGTTATTTTCGAAATAACTAAAAATGCTGATCAAATCATGCTAAAGCACAACTTTATAAAGACATTCTTTCTCATTAGAAAAATTTGAAAAAATAATCTCAAATTTTTCGTTCAAATATTCTATATTCTTTCATCTTGTTATCATATTGACCTCGCAAAACTCTTCATGAAATTTCAAGCTGTAAATTTCTAATCACATGCTGGATTCCAATTCGATTTACTCTGTGTTTTTGGATTATAACTTTTGAATGTGTATATCTTATATTGTTTTTTCATGAAAAATATCCTTGCGGATTGGGGGATTAATTTATTTGTCAAGGGCAGTTTCTTGGAAAACAGATTTCGTAATGAACAATACAGAAACAATACAAACGATAAACGAAGCGGACAGTGACGTATCAGAGGACAGATCTGACTCTGTTTTTTGGAAAATCAGCAGGATTATTCTGAACAATTCAACCATTGAATCATCTTACGTATATCACAAGTTTTGGCATATATATTTTCATAACGAAAATCGTGCTGGGATAACTTTAGTTGCAGTTTTGCGATTTCTCGAGAACCCGACGAAATTTCGTGACTATATTCACGTCACAATTCAGCACAAATGTAACACAAATTTTGTCACTCTATTTTGAGAAGAAACTTCTGCATTTATGATTTCTGAAGAAATTGAAGGGACTGTCAGAAAAATTCTTACCATACAAGTATATGTATAACACAATCTATTTCAGCTGTTTGGAACCTAGTTTTTCGAAAAGAGCTACTAGGCTGGCCTATTCTGGACATTTTGTAGAATATCTTGAGAACAGGAATGAAGAAAATTTTCAATGGTTTAAAGCAGCACAAACCAAGTACAATTCAGCACAAAAAAATGTTTTCGAAAACCGCAAAGCGGTGGGCCACCTTCACACACATTCGTCTAAAGGAACTTCTTTTTCTTTGAGTTACGAAATATAGTTCCTTTTGAAAAGTATCTAAGATACTAGGTACTTCTTGTCAACAAAAAAAGGAAATAAGATACATTCACTTAGATACTTTTAAGTACTTTTTTCTGACAGCTCTAATTGGAATATCGCCAAATCATTCCATCGGGAAGAGAAGGTGTGTTAGGCAGGTTTAATTCGTGAATAGATGACTGCTTTGGCAAACTGCTTAGCTCAAGTAATTGCCTTTCTAGAATTTTATGTATTTAAAAACAACCATCCAAATTCTGGTTAATCCTAACTCGGACACTATATAGGGCTTTTCAAGGTATAGATCTTTAGGAGTCCGTATGCTGACGTTTACTACAGGAATCTTTGCGATTTGGAAATCTGAAAAATATTAGTATATGTTGACACTGTTGCGGCCGTACGGTTTCATTCCAATAACCCATTATGGAAATTGTAGGGATGCCTAACTTTGAGGGCCCCAGAGGCCAAACGTTCAGACCTAGGCAATTCCCTCCTAATCGTTTTAATCAACACATTCCAAGCTACAAGCTTCTGGAATTTCCAGAAATTCCGGTTCGCCTTTTTTCAAATTGAGCAAGATACTCTGTATATAGGTCTCTCTCAAGATTCAACAAAAAATATTTGCGTTATTTATTCGTTAATTTCGTACGGTATACGTTGCACGAAGGATCCATTGAAGGTAGTTTGGGGGAATTTATTTCAGAAATACCCGAATATACCTAGTATCGTAAAATCTGTTTTATATAGCCAAGCAATAAGTTCCTGGTTGGAATCGATTTTCTATTATCCAGGCACAATCGAACATGACTCGAACGACACAACGAAATTTCGGTGGAAATTAAATGAACATCTTTCGTACACCTCTTCATTACAATTAAACTCAGATCTTTCTACTGCACGAACTCGATCCTAATGGATGATTCACAATGAACGTAAGTGCAAGCAGTACGTAATTTTTGTTAGATTTTCACGGTGTACAAAACGACGTAATAAAAACATAAAGGGTTTTCCAATAAGAGGTGTTATTTTGATATTCAAAGAAAAATGCCATTTTTCAATATGAATGATCGGATGTTTATATAAAGAAGAAGCTTTGCCGTTAATAGTGGAAAATAACATCAGGCAAATGACCACCACGACCACGCTTACAGGGCCATATCCTTTTAATGAAATTTTTCTTAACCAAATCGCAATGTGGCTGCCCTATGTCCTCGATAGCCTCACGAATTCCATCTTTGAGGTCTTGAATCGACGCTTAGCTATTGGCGTAGACCTTCTCTTTCACGTGGCCCCAAAGGAAGAAGTCGCAAGATGTTAAATCACAGGATCTCGGCGGTCAATTGTGATCACTTCTTCGAGAGATAACACGGTTCGGAAACTTTTCCCGCAGAAGATCAATGGTTTCGTTGCTTGTGGGGCACGTAGTGCCGTCTTGTTGAAAGTAAACGTTGTCCAGATCAATACCATCCAATTCCGGCCATAAAAAATCATTAATCATCTCTCGATAGCGCAATCCATTCACCGTAACTGTTGCTCCAGCCTCATTTTCGAAAAAGTAAGGTCCAATGACTCGGCCGGACCATAAACCGCACCAAACGAAGCCACCGAGGTGGAAATGGGCTCCATCACTCAAGATGATTTTTCGATGGAATTCCGGATCATTTTCATGCATTTCAACGACCCAATCAGCAAAGACACAACGTCGTTGATGATCGGCCGGCTTGAGTTCTTGTGTTAACTGAACTTTATAAGCCTTAAGACCCAAATTTTTATGCAAAATACGGTGTAATGACGTTTGTGGAATGCCTAATTCCAAAGAACGACGAGGAATGGACCAACCTGGGTTTTCTTCAAGAGTTTCGGCTACAGCAGCAATATTCTCGGCTGTTCTTGAGCGACGTGCACGGTTTTTATTCTTCACATCACTAACTCGTCTCAACAGCTCGAATTTTTCCACCAATTTCTTCATTGCGGTCCGACAAGGTGCTTCACGACGACCCAAGAAAGTTCGACTTTTACGAACCGTCTCTGCCAAATTTTCACCATATTTATAGTGAATTTTAATAATTTCAGTGCGTTGTTGAAGTGTGTATAGTTCCGTTTTTATTATTGGCGTAGTTTCTACTTGTCAGATGTCAAAAATGACACCTTCAAATGTGACATCTACCAAAATAGCGGGCTATTCAAAATAACACCTCCTATTGGAAAACCATGTATCTTTCATGCGCTTGTTCTGGAGAACAAGATGTCAAGAAATACTGATTGGATCATATTGAAGGTTCGTTATAAGTTGAAGAATACCAATTCAGTGCGAAATAATAATTTGCTTTTCATCCACGATTATTAAACTATGTATCTTAATGGAAACATTAATCAGGATAGTTGTTAAACTATCCTTCAAATTATCCAGGCAAAATCGAACCTGACTCGAACGAACAGCTAAATTCCGGTAGAAATTAATTGGAAATTTTTTGTACACATCTTTATCACAATTAAACCCAACTCTTTCTACTCCACGAAATTGATACTAATGGCGGATTCACAATGAACGTAGTGTAAGCAATACGTAATTTACGTTAGTTCTTCACGGGTTCAAAATGTACATAATAGAAACATATCTTTCATGCGCTTGTTGTGAAGAACAAGATGTCAAGAAGTACTGTTTGTATCATATCGAAGATTCGAACATGACTCGAATGACAAAACGAAATTTCAGTGGAAATAAAATGAACATCTTGAAATACACCTCTTAGTTCGAATTGAGCTCAGTTGTTCTCTACAAATCAATACTTTTCAATATCATTCCAAGTTTCAGTTTCATACAATATTCAGTTTCGGGAAAAAAATCATGTAACATTTCGTGGCTATGGAAAGTTCTGGAGTTATTTCATCAATAACTTATTAGGAACTGACATGGAAACATTTAGACTCTATAGGAAGTAAATTTAGGAAATAAATGTCCGATTATTTTTGAAATTTTCTTTGAAAGGAATTGTTTCTCGGGAAGTTTCAATCAGCTGAGCTCAAAAAAAAATGTCATGTTTCGTGCTGATTTCCTTGGTATCCTTGTCATCCAAAAATATCTCGAAAAATGCTGATCCAATATCATAATCAAACTTGATTACTACTTGTCGAATACTGCGGTTTCCGATCGAGTACTAATTTTATTTAGATCCGATTTGTATTTTTGCAAATATCTAGATTTGAATGGGTATATTTACGAAATCATTGTGACGATCGTAGACATATTTCCAAAAATACGGGTATAATAATCTAGTATTGGTTCATGCAAAATTTCTCGAGAAAATGCCATCGAATATGAAGAATCGCCTTGAAGCTTCTGAGTGAACGTCAATGTTTTCCAGATATATATTTTTCAATATCACATATTTTGCCTTTCCATCCTACAATCTCGGCATTATTTTGAAAATATCAACCGAGCAATGGATATGATATATTTAGGAAGGTAGAATCTTAGATCAATTTGAAATTATTTCGACTTTGTGTAATCTGAAAACCTCTTCTGTCCAATTCTGGATGGACGAACAAATATTTTTGTAGAGAAGTGTATACAAACTGAGGGCAAGCAGGGCTGTGTCCCATGCAAACGAGAAATGCTCTGATGTTTATACAGTATAATAATATTCAGGTCACTAAATTTGGCTGTATAACGAAGTTATGGTGAGGATGACATGATACCCCTTGGATCTGGTTCAAGTCAGCTTTGATGAATGACACTTAATATTCAGCAATCAACGGAACTTTGGAATATTTAGTTTTCATCAATGATGGCCAAGAATTTATCTACAGGGTCAGCGGTAATGAGCGCAAAATATTGGTGAAAGACTGACTTAAGGAAGCGGAACAAGTGGCTCAAGGTCGCGGTCGATGCTACTCGTTAGGTCGCGGTCGATGCTACTTGTTAAGTCGAGGTCGATGTCTACAGCACATAAGATTTGTAAGGAATTTCATGGTGTGTGAGAAATTTTGTGAGTGAAGGCCAATTGTGAGTAAACTGTGAGCTATCACAGGTCAGTGAACAATCAAAGTGCAAAATACAGGTCTCCCTTCTTTCAATTTGAGGAGTAAGCTCACTGATAGAGAGTTACATTTTCTGTATTTACTCCGAGGTTAATTACCTCAGTAGGTCTATCATCAATCCTTTTTTCGAAGTACTCCAAGATTTTACAAAAGGTTCATCAACATTCCTATTAAGCCAATCAGTGATATTTGTGCCATTTTGTAAAGCCGAATCATTCTATTTTATACTATTATGTAAAAAAACCACAAAAAATGTCTTGAAAATCTAACGGTCACTGAGGAAATAGTCGGAGCTGTACTTTCCAGTTAAAAAGATTTTTTCAAAATGGTATGAATTATGCTTAAATTTTGAAAAAAAAACAAAAAATGATGGTAAAACAGTTGAAAAGAATTAGTACCACCCTCTAACCGACCCATTCCAATGAATTATTTTCCATATTTCTTTCAACTTGGTTGAATTTGATGATAAAAGGAGCTCTTGGTCATTTGATAGATTTATGGCATTGGCGGAAAAATGGCGTATTCTTTCATCTTTCTGCTTGGAATCAATGAACGGTGCTTAGTTCTTGTCATTTCATGCAATTTCTGTCAGGTTTTTTGCGTTTTTCGTTCAATTTTGACCTGAAGGCACATACCTAGACTGTAAGACTCGTGAAATCATAGAACAAACTTGATGGTTTTCAGATTTTAGAAATGTAAAAAAATTATCAACTTTCTTTCATATTTTCGTACATTTCCATTCGTTTGC
Source organism: Myrrha octodecimguttata (assembly GCA_958510865.1). Lineage (NCBI taxonomy): Eukaryota > Metazoa > Arthropoda > Insecta > Coleoptera > Coccinellidae > Myrrha > Myrrha octodecimguttata. The sequence goes on along the minus strand of OY294065.1, from coordinate 29,954,789 downwards.
AAGGAACAAGAATACGCATACATTTGTTTCTGGCCCTTGCAGGTTCATTCCTCACCTTCGGTCTAGGTTGAGAAGCCTTCAGAGGAAATAACCGCGCAAAATTATCCAAAATATCGCAAAATGTCAAATTTAAAAAATTTTTTGGGTATCTTGAAATTCTTCAACTTGTACGATGAAGGTATCAGCGAAAAGAGCGTTGTTTCTTTTATCAGATCGGAAAATCGCTTTTTGCGATTTCCTTGTCGTTTAATTTGTAGCGTCGACTTTGCGGATATATCTCAACGTCGAAGTTCTGAAAAACATCATTCTATGGTTTTTCAAAATCCATTTATTATATTGAATATTGATGACCTCTTTACCTAGCTCCACAAAATTGGAACTATATTTTCCCAATGTTTCCGAAAACCCAGTCGGATATCACTGAAATTCAATTCGTTGTTGTGAAACACAGACTTCAAGGGCTGATTCGAATTACATTGAAATTCGATAAATATTTCCAGAAAAAAAAACTATTACAATAAAATTCCATTGCACGTCCGTGTTCTACAACTAATAACCAAGTTCCAATACAATCGAGTCAGTAGTTAATGAGATATCGAGGACAGAACCTCGAAAATCCAAATAAGTATTAATCCAGAACCATAAGACTGATTTGGCCCATCAACCAACGTAACTGGCGCATCTTGATACGCAACCTACCAAGAAAGTTTCAAGTCGCTACCCCTTTACATTTTCAAGATATCTATTTTTTCATCAGTGAGTCCAACCTAGTCCTTAAAGTCTCTTATAATAATTTTTCAACTATTGTTGTGAAAACAAACAATTTTATTCGTAGCATGGTCGCAAAAACGAGATGGAACATCAGCAAGATACAAGTACCGCTGACAATTCCGTATAGATTTTGTATCCTACAGGATACGTGTATGTGGGAAATATTCTTTCGACCTCCCGGATCCCTCAGTTCATTCATCTACGCATACTCGTTGTATTGTTTACGAAATTGTCGGTTCAGAATAAAGTTTTCTTAACGCTGTAACGCGGGGATCAATTATCCTCCAGTCTATCCCTTCCAGAAACTGGTGGTTTCACAAAGGCGTAAGACATCATCAATTATGTCTATTCCTCATTTGAGAAGGGTCTTCAACCCCACAAGTGAGGTTTAATCTGCCTATTGGGTAAATCGAATCTTACGGCACTCAAAAGAATTGGCCCCGATTTGTAAATGTCCAGTTTAGATGTTAACATTTGTGAACAGTTCGAACATTGTGATTAGAGTTATTTTAAATTCCAAGCACTCAATATTTTTTGTACGTATTTTCGTGAATTTTCAGTAAACTATGGTCTGAATGTCTGAAGTTGAAGGAGGGACAGAAAACCAGCAGTTTTCAGTGAATAATATAACCTTCATTTACTCTCTGACCGGGAGGGTCTTTCGACCAGGTCCGATATGATATTTCAAATCCTCAGGGAGAATGCTACAAGCCTCTCATATCGTGGAATCATTTCTCATAGATCCATGAAAGGTTATTTTGCACTAATGAATATCGGGAAAAACGAGCAAATGAAAAGGATAAATATTTGCGTGATTATGGCGCCTTTTCTACAACGTCTGTGCTCGATCCCCAGCAGGAGAGTTCTTCAAAAGATAACGCGTCTGGAGGGTGTACAAACCCCGACAAAGTCACACAAATGAATATATCCAGCTTGACGATGAGGCCAGTTGCAGAGAGCACACGGCATCGCTTGTGCGGACAATTCGTCATGCCACCTTCATAGTTTTTTGCCGGGCCTACCTCCTGCCGCCAGTTGGGGAATTATTATTTCAGAAATGATTGTCCTGCAGAGTGCCGCACGTTCCATCAAACTGAACTGGTATTGCGAATGGCATTTATTTCCGCTAGCGCTTCAGAGCTCCAACTAAACATTTGTCTTTATTCTTCCAATTGGCTGGATGGTGACCGCCACTATTCGGAGCCGGGCGCTGCCTCTACACCGGACCAACCGACATTATTTCTTGGCATTTTGAAATATCGCGAAGTTGGGCCATACGTTTTATGGTACGTGTACAAGTCTGCATTTGACCCTTTAGTCTATCGACTGTTTTCAGTCTTGCGAGAACTGCCGGTTCGATCAATCAAAGTTATTATCCTTGATTTAATTCTTTTAATTCGCCTGGTATAACTTGTATACAGGATCTCGATTGAAGCTCATTTTGGGAGGATTTCGCATCAATTTTTAGGTTTTTTTTGGGTTTTAACTGCCAATATCTGAAACAGAACCATTAAAAATTAAATATAAATTGTTTTTTCCTGAAAAACGCCTTTGCGGATTGCAGTATCAAACTATTAATCAAGGGCAGTTTCTTGCAAAATAGATTGCCTAATGAACAATACAGGAACAATACAAACGATAAAGAAAGCGAACTGTGACGTTTGAGAATGCAAATCTGACTCTTTCATCAGACAAAGCAGAAAATTTCAAGAATTATTTTCTTTCGATTTTTCGTTTCGATTCGAAACTTTTTTTTTGGACAGAAGTCTCGAATCAAAACGAGAAATCGAAAGGAAATAATTCTTGAAATTTTCTGCTTTGTCTGCTGAAAGAGTCAGATTTGTACTCTGAAACGTCACAGTTCGCTTTGTTTATCGTTTATATTGTTCCTACATTGTTCGGCCATCTGTTTTGCGAGAAACTGCCCTTGACAAATAGTTTGATACTGCAATCCGCAAGGCCGTTTTTCATGAAAAAACAATTTCGATTTAATTTTTAAAAGTTCTGTTTCAGATATTGGGCGTGAAAACCCTAAAAAACCTGAAAAATGTATACAGGATGTCTGATTAAATATATTAAACGATTTTACTGCTGATAATTGCACCGAAATACTGACGTAGTGTACAGAACTTCGAAACGCTTTTTGCGCGCACGTTTTAGGGGAACTTGGTGCTATCCTTTTGTCCAAATGTCTGTAATTTTCTTATTTTGAGCCGACAATGGTCTCAAGCGACTAGGTTGGACTCACTGATGACGAATCCGGTGTCAAAATCGATTCTTTCCGGCCGTCTGCCGTAGGCACGATTGCAGGCTTACGGAGAATCCTGTCAACTTGAAAATTCTTGGGTTGGTTGCATTTCAAAATGCAAAGGTTAAGTTTGTTTATAAGTGAAATCGGTCCGATAGTTTCGGAGTTACAGCTATTTGAAGTGTTGAGATTATTTCCCTTATATTTCGAAAACCACTCGAGCGATTGAAGTGAAACTTGGCAGTTAGCTGGAACATAAGGACTCGCAACTTTTCGCGAAATTTTGTTGAGATCGTGCTGTCAATAAATCAAAAAAAAAAAATTTGTTGAAAATTGTTTTCGAAAAATTTTTATTTCAGAAACTATTCATTCTATTCGGAAATAATTCTGATCATACTTTGAAATTTGAATTCCGCAGCAGTGTATAAAATTTCAGCTTGATGCGATGATCATTTCAGGAGATATTGTGAACAAATATGTCAAATTTCGTGGTTTTTTCTCGAAATCGTTGTTTTTTTCGAAATACCTGAAAAAAATACTGATTCCATCAGGATGAAACTTGGCAGCTAGTTTGAAAATGCCGATAGACAACTTTGTACAAGAGTTTCCATTTTTTTTCCTTACAATTTAATTATCTGTGATCAGTTATATTTCTATGAAAATCTGGATTTCAATTCGATCTTATCTGTATTTTTGGGAAAATTAGGGAAATAAAATCCTGAATGGGTATATCTGCGGAATGATTGGGCGGATTTTTCCCATTCATGAATTCGGCCTTAGCAACAAAGGACCTTCCCTACAAATATCGAGTTTCTAAGTTGTTCCTTCCGGAAGTTATTCTGTTAACGGTCTGCAGTTAGTAGTCCACTCACACTTTGAGCTTCATATTTCACAGCAGTCTACCAAATTTCAGTTCGATACGATCATAAGTTTCGGAGATATCGGGAAAAAATATGTCAAATTTCGAGGTTTTCTTCTCGATATCGTTTATTTTTTCGGTATAACTCGAGAAATACTGATTCAGTCCTGATAAAACTTTTAACTTCATGCGAAATTTCGTGATAATCGTGTCATTAGAACAATTTGAAAAAAAAAATTTTTGTGATTTTCTTATCATATCATCCTCATTAAATTCTGTATGAAACTTCGAACTGTTATTTTTCGATGAAGTACTGGATTTCAATTCGATCTGATCTGTATTTTTGGAAATATTGAAAAAATGAAATTTTGATTGGGTATATCTACGGAATCATTGGGTGGATTTTACCCATTCACGAATTTGGCCTTCGTAATTTAGGTCCAAACCTTCTCTACAAATATCGAGTTCCTAAGTTGTTTCTTTCGGAAGTTATTGTGTTTACGCAGTCGGCCGTTGGGCTGACCGTAAACACAATAACTTCCGGAAGAAACGACTTAGAAACTCGATATTTGTAGAGTAGGTTTGGGGCTTAATAACGAAGGTTGAATTCGTGAATGGGTAAAATCCGCCCAATGATTCCGTAGATATACCCATTCAAAATTTTATTTTTCCAATATTTCCAAAAATACAGATTTGATCGAATTGAAATCCAGTCATTTTTCAGTAGAAATTTCAAAAAGCACTGCCGTGAAGGCAGCAGCTTTTGCGTGCATGTTCAAATTCGTTGCTGAAGCGGTCATCTACATTGAAGATGCGCGCAAAAGTTGCTGCCTTCACGGCAGTGCTTTTTGAAATTTTTATTGTTTGCATTGTTTCGGTATTGTTCATTAGGGAATTTTTTTTTCCTAGAAACTGTCCTTGGTAAGAAGCTCAATCCTGCGAACCAAAGTGGCGCTCTCCGTGAAAAAACATTTTTTTATATTGATAGTTCGGTTTCAGGTATTTGGAATGAACTTTGAAAAATTCAACGAAATAGTAAAAATTTGATACTTGGCTGTGAAGAATGATCGATAACTTTTTTGTTCCTTAGAACAATAAAAAAATGATAGTCGCGACGAAGATCTCACAGTTTTATACGCATTCCCTGAGATCTGAAGTCTATTCAACAAAGTTCATTTTTATTGTCATCCAGGAAAAATTCGAAATTTCGTGTAATTTAATAGGTCCCCGGCAAAAGCAGGTGCGAAAAGGAATTACAATATACTTCCAAAGCGGAGCAAATATTGCCATAATGGCAAGTTTCAAATCCAAACCAGGCTTCAATCCATCGCGAGCAAGATGCAGCAGAAGGGGAACTAACGAGAGAGTTAGTTACTCGATATTTTTTATTGTACTTGTTCTGGAGTATAGAATGCAAATCAGAATCCAGAAAATGGGGGATTAGGTTCTGGGTCAGCATCTGCTCTCAATTCTCAATGAATTATTGCATTCTTGATATGAATGAACCTTATTAAATTTGTTCTCCTTTTCGGCTTTTTATACAAGATATTAAACATAAAGCTGGCCTGAATGTTTCATAAAATGATCAGAATGTAGATGGAGCTGAATGGTTGAATCGAATTCCATAAAATAAAACAACGCTCCGATTTAGAGGGCGCGGAATTATGTTTTGAATAAGAAGCTATCATTTTTCGGATGCAAGAAATAACAGCTTTTAAACTCTTCATTTTATGTTAGAAACAGAGCTGAGATACGAATAAAAGCCAAAGTTTAGCAGCGATGTAAACCCAAGAAAATGAAATAAAATATCGAAGACTAACTAGCTCTAATCCTACATTCCAAAAATCGAGTCTCTCAGTTGTTTGTTTTCGAATTGGTCATCAACATTAAATTTTCAAGGTATAAAAATCTTGTTAATTTTAGCAATAACGATTCATTTTTCGAACTTCTAGGAATACTTGAATATTACCCCTTCATCTGTGAAAAATGAATATGGATATTACAGGGTCTCGCAAAAGTGTTCCGGGTGTTCCATATCTATTTTGTAGGTTTTTCCTCGGTTTTCACACCTGATGTTTGAAACAGGACTGTTAACAATTGAATAAAATTGTTTTTCCATGGAAAACGCCCTTGGGGATTTCAGGATTGAACTTTTTGTCTAGAAATTTAGTAAAGCACAGATGTGAGGTCAGGAGCTTTTACGCCCTTGTTCAAATTCTAACTAACTATTAGATCAACACAAAATTTTGCACTCAGTCGCGTTTTGCAGATCTCCACCTGATTTTGAAGTTTCAATCTGATCGCATTTGTACTTCTTGAGATATTGCCGAAATAATGTTAAAATTCCAAATAACAACAAAATTTGGCACATTTTTTCCTTATATCTCCGAAAGTAGATATTGCATCGGATTGAAATTCTCAACATCATTGTGAAATACTAAATCTAAGATTTGTGCGAAACTCCATTGAAATCTAATGAATGTTTTCAGAGGAAGAGACGATAATTCATCAAAAATTTCAAAAAATTTCGAATAAATTTTTTTTTGAATATTTTAACGACTGAATCCACAAGAAATTTTGCTCTAGGTTGTGCGTCGGTATTCCAAAACTGTCCACCGAAGTTTCAATTTGATCGTGTCAATACTTCATGAGATATCGAGGAATTAATCTCAAAATTTCAAATGGGCTCAACTCCGAAACTACTTTACCGATTCCACCCATTAACGAACTCAACCAAGATATTTGCACTCCAAACCTAATCTGACAATTTCAAGTTTTTCAGTCTTTTCCTTCGAAAGTTAGAGCACAAACGGGCGGACGGACAGAATTGAATTTGACCACGAATTCTTCTTCGGGGAGTTCAACCCAATTGTTCCAGAAAAGAATGGAGGAGCATGTGGGACTAGATTCTCTTCTTTTTCCTGAATAGAGATCTGGAACACCGCGACACTGTGGTGGGACCCCTTAAACCCTGATACAGTCTGTTTATAAGAAATCTTATATACTCCTCGAATATCGAGCAAAGTGAGGGAATGCCGCTCAAAAACCTGAAATGCAAATAGGGGAAATACAAAAATTCATTAAGTCATAATGATCAGCCCAAAAGTCACTCGGCAGAAACTCAAATAGAGCTGTGAGCCCTGCTTTTATTTTGTGCCTGATATTTAACACTCTTCTTTGAATGTGACCAATTAGATTCACCGAAACTTAGGAAGGTCCCTCTTTGTGGCGAAATTTGTTGGTGGGCTCTGGAATATTGAATATTTTCCTGTTTCATGAGCTTTTTCCTGTTCATTGAATCACGACCGTATTTTCAGTTTATTCAGATGGGTTTTTATCATTTAATCGAAATTATACTGGTTTTTGACTGTATTGAAACGATGAAAGAACCATCTCGGTTGAAAGGATTTTTTCGCTGTATAAAATTTTTCTATTTTAATTTCAGGATAACAAAATTTGATCATGTGTATCCAAACTTCGGTGAATGTGAGCCATTAAATGGAAACCATAAATGTTATAAATTTGAATATCGCTCAGAGGATATTATGGGAGGATTTTACATTTGTCTTCAGATTTCATCTGGGTTTTCACTCCAAACATCTGAAGAAGAACAATTATTAGACCTTGAAACTCTAAAGTACATTTCGTTGATCGTTTGCATCATTCAAATACTCGAATTGTTCATTAGGCAACATTTTTCGAGAAACTGCCCTTGACAAATAGTATAAACCCCGCAATCTGCAGAGGCCTTTTCTATAAATAACAATGTTTCGTAGTTATTTTTCAGATATTGGGGATGTAATCCTAGAGAACATTGAATGGATGTAACGCATTCATGAATTTGACATTCATCATGAATCTCAAACTGACTCTCTGAGTATAATATTTTTATTTTCTGTTACCATCTGACTCAAGATTAACCGTTCACGGAATATCCTTCGAGAGAAACAACTTGAAGATTCAATATTTGTACAGCATGACTTGAACTTACCTACAATAGCTTGAATTCGTGAATTTGTTATACAGAGTGTAACAGCCAAATGGAATAAATTCGATAACGAATAAATGAGGGCGTGTTGAGAAAAACGCTCGGACACGTCGATTTGTAATTTTAAATGCGCATATTTTTCAAAAAAATAATATTATATAGGGTGTTCCATGTGACCGTGGCCAATACCAACTTTCCTATTTCAAATGCAACCCCCTCTATATTATTTATTTTTCGAATTCTTCAGAGAATTCTAGACACAATTCATGCACAATGTCCTACACCTATCTTTAACTATTTCGGATATATTTAGTGTTTTCAGATTTAGTGCAAAAATCAACGTTTTAAATAAAAATTATTTTATTTCACAAATTCGGTACATTACACTTGAAACCTAATAAGTAATACTGATTATTTCTTAATGATTAAAGAAAAAAAACAAAAAAAATATTAATGTCAATGTAGGAAATGTTAAAAATGCTCGTCGCGAACGTCTTGGCAACATGCTTATCTGATGTAGAATTGTCTTCTAACGTTACTGAACATTTCTGAAAACACTTGATATTTCCGAAAAAGTTGAAGATAGGTATAGGACATTGTACATGAATTATGTCTAGAATTTTTTGAAGAATCCAAAAAAATAAATAAATACAGGGGGTTACATTTCAAATAAGAAAGTTGGTATTGGCCACGGTCGCATGGAACACCCTATATAATTTTATTTTCTTGAAAACTATGCGCATTTAAAATTACAAATCGACGTGTCCGAGCGTTTTTCCTAACACCCCTTCATTTATTCGTTATCGAATTTATTCCATTTGGCTGTTACACTCTGTATCTATCTGATGATTCCGTAGATAGATCTATTGGAAATTTCATTCTCTTAATATTCCCGAATATTCAGATCCAACCAAATAAAATTTAGTTCAGGGTTGAAAAACGACAGTTTGAATGTTCATATAAAATTTTGTAAGGATTATAGATTGGATGATGCGTTGGGCGGATGGTCTCACTACGAAGTTGAGAACATCTTTCCCAAGGAAATACACAAAGAAAGGAATCATTGAGTGAGGGATAAATTTGAGCATCATAAACTTACCCTGCTGCTTCTCTCTACCATTTTCATGGCGTAATACTATGTTTCTGCTATCTTCTCTTCTCCATGATACTCCTGGTTCTGGGACTCCAGTAGCAGAACATCTCAATTTGATGGTTCCACCCTCTATGGCAACACCACCACCTTCTGTGGACTCATTGTCATTCAGAATGTCAGGAGGAATGACAATCTCCAAATGACCCATCTGAAACAATTATGAATCGTTCTGAATATCAGTTATTTTCAACGTACAGGCAGAGATGTGTTTCAACGACATCTAGCGGATAGTTTCCTAGATATGAAATTTCATGATTTATCATCAGTTTCCTAGTGGTCTAATCTTCCATATATCGTGTCGATACTTTACAATGATCAAATGAAAATCGTCAGATCATGAATTCATTTTTATAAGAAAAAGTTCTAGAAAAAGTGACCACCCATCCACGTATTGACCCCGCCAAACGCAGCTTCATCCGCTGACGCACAAATTTGGGGATCTCCTTCTCATATGGTCCTCACAAATTCTGCATGAACCTTCAAGCCATAATTTTCCAATCAAATAATTGTTCCTGAATTCGATGCGATCTGTATTTTTGTGTATATTGGCGAAATAAAATTGGAGTGGGTAAAGCTGATGAAGGTTTGCAAGGAAGCTTTAAAAGCTTCAGTGGTAACCCCAACGTGATTTTTGAGAATTTATTCCTATGATTTCCGAAGATTTTAATTTCTTGTTTCGACTTCGCCCTTTTCTCTGTTGTTTTAGTTGTTGATGTATTCGCTAGAGGCGTAGCTGCAATGACTGCAGTGGTAACCCCAACGTGATTTTTAGAGCGAATCGAAATATATGTATATGATTTTCGAAGAACTTTTTCTTGAGAATTCCTAACTCAAAGATCCTCTTAAAATTCCAAATAGTATTGCATGTTGATGCTCTTCAACTACTTTCGAAGCTTCAAACTGATTGTATCAGCACCTGAAATATTGAGGAACTGACCTCAAAACTTCAAATGGGCATAACTCGGAAACCATAGAGTTGATTTCACCGCAATTCAACCTAAAAACTTTGAAAAATCCAAGTGCTTTTCCTCCAGAACTACAGCACATACGTCTAGCCGGATAAAATTGGATTTGATCACGGATTCTTCTTCAAGTGATTTTAATCTTTCAAAGGCTCAAAATTCAAAAATTACAGACATTTGGCAAAATGATAACGCGCTGCTCCCCTGCACCTGTGAAGAAATAGAATGGATCTCAAACACATATGCAAAAAATGTTAACTTCAGCTGAACACGGTTATTTATCCGGATACAAACAGAAATTTCAAAGGCATTTTCCGCTACAATGCTTCGAAGAATGTTTGAAATAATTGAATTTTCAGAATGAAGGATTGAAGGAACTTGGCGTTGCTACCAGAAAAACTGCGACATTTATTCAATTCAAGAACACAATATATTCGGAGTTCGGATAATTCCTCCGGGAACTTTCGTTGGCTAGAATGCTCCTCTGGCTGCCTTCACTCTATTTTGCAGCTGCCGCTTTGTGTGAAGTATACATAGAAGGTACCGGTCCGGTGAAACATCGTAAACTTAACGTTTAGATTCGGTTGGAATGTGACCATTGCTGAGAATGTTTGGCATTTTATCAAAAGCGGCTAAACTCGGCTGTGTTCCTCTGATGATCTCCCACTCAGAATATGCAGGGTCATACTACAGAATAATGCTGCGTTCATCATCATTCCGCAATTAAATCATTCATCTGAAATATTTTTGGGCATTTCGATGTTGAAATTTGCGCCTGCTACATCTACTAACCAATAGCTTCATATGAGAGATTTTCCTCATAGTTTAATATGAGTTTTATTCCAGACAGCACAGAATTCTGAAGGACATGGACCCAATAAGAAATCGACTCCGGCTCATCCGCCATTTTGTAACCATCGAAAGCAGGATAGTCTATGTAGATTCGAGCACCTACATAAGTTTCCTACTGTACAGAATATAGTCACGAGTTGAGAGTTCAAATATAAAAATATCAGATCCTCAATATATCAATCAGATCTATCTGACATCGACAAGGAGATTAGGCGCTTCAGAAGCACGCTTACAGCTTTCAACCATTTGGAAATCCAAGGTTGAAAGAACGTAAAAATATGGTTGTACGGTGGAAACAAGATGCTTCCGGCACGCCATCTCTTGATGATAAAAGACAGATCGAATTAATAAATATAATATATAAATTTCTAGCCTACGGCCGACTGTAGACACGATAATTTTCAAAAGAATAGTTTAGCTACTCAACATTTTCAGGGCAGGTTTGAAGCTTGAATTCGAAAGTCAATTTCACAAGGCACAATCAGGTATAAATTCAGCTGGTGGATATACAATGACGATGAGCTTTCATCTAGACATTAAATTCATCGCTCATTTAAAAACCCTGAATACTACACTGAGTAGCCAGTATATCTATATTTTTGACGTATTTCCAATTTTAAGAAATCACGAGAATTCATCATCTTTATATCTCCAAAATATCAGATATTTCCGAAACAACTGTTACTATCGAGATAATATAAGATAAAATCTTTTCAGAACTCAAAATTGAAATTTGCAATTATAACTCAGAGAAGGAATTAAAATTGATATGTCTACTACTTTTCAATTATATATTCGTTATCCAACTGCTTACGAGCCATTAATTGTATCTGTAAATAAACAACGTGAGTTATAAAATCACACTACTATAACTCACTCTAATGAATGGTGGGAACAAAACCTGCAATGACTGAAGGGTTTGCAGGGCGTATTCATTCCTCAAAATTGTTCAATAAAATTCTCTTGAGTAACGATTACCGAAGTTATGATTTTTTCAAAAACCGATTTCTCTGCCGGACCCTGTATATAGAATAATTCTTATTCAACTCTTAAAGGTTAGGTAAGGTTAGGTTAGGCTATTTTCCAGATACTGGGACCCTGAAATAAATTCAAATATATGTACTTTGAAGTCAAAATCCTGAAAAACGTAAGCTCTTTCAGACAAGTAGAGAAAGAACTGAAAACAATTCTTAACTGCGATATCATGTTGCTCGATGTATCAGGCATAACCATAGAGGTTTTTTCATTTTATCTGAATGAATTCAAAATACATATCTGTGTAATTAAGCAACAGTATGCCTCATCATTAAAACATAAATTTTTGTTCCTTACCTGACTTCGCATTGGATCCGTATTAATCTGGCACATATATGTTCCAGAATCGTTCTGCTTAACATTGGAAACATGAAGTTTCCACGTATTATGACCATTGTGCGTAACGGATAATCTTGGATTTTGGGCCACCATGTGAGTGTGTATGGCTAGTATAGCTTTGGTGTCGGATTTTATCCACGCCACCTGTAATAAAAAATAAATTGAAGGGTCAGCTAGGCTTTCGCACGGATTTCATGCGGAGGGATAACATCGAGGACATCCCAGCTCAGGTATAGTCGACAACATAATGAACGAACGAATCAACATCAGGTTTGTTATGGGAAATTCATATGAAAAATGATATGATCAATATATCCATACATATTAAGTGAATACAGTGTGAGTAAGTACTAAAGCTTATTTTGGGAGGATTTTGCATCATTGTTTAGGTTTTTTTGGGTTCTCCACTCCCAATATCAGAACAGAACTATTGAAAATTAAATAAAAATTGTTTTTCCATGAAAACGCCCTCACAGATTGCAAGATTGAACTATTTGTCAAACGCATTTTCTTGGAGTACAGATTGTCTAATGAACAATTTAAACGATGAACGAAGTGAACTGTGGCGTTTCAGAGTAACAATCTGACTCTTTCATCGGACAAAGGTGAAAATTGTGAGAATTATTTTCTTTCGATTTTTCGTTTTGAGTTGAGACTTTTGTCAAATTGACATTTTCGAGGAAACTTGCAACACAGATTTATTCGATTTGAAAGTTTTATAATTCTACGTACATTTGAAGTAGATTCAGCCAAATAGGGTCTGTTTTTACAGAACAATGAGCAAAATTACTCTCTCCATTTAACAAAATGCAAGAGGACTCTTTCGTTTTTTTTCAAATTATCTGATACCGACATCAGTATTTTTGCATTGTCCCAATCTATCATGTGATTCCCAATGGTTGAACATACATGGTTCGCTATTTGGGATTTTTGTATGTCTCTATTTCATAGGCTGTTTTTGTGCTCTCGTTTTCTGATATCTAACGGTCAAGACGTTTTCCCTGTACATGCTCTCCACAAATACAGTGAATACTATAAACGCAATTTTTTGTTTCCCGTTAATTGGTTCGGTTTTAGTTAGTATAAATCTCAAATCATTTTCTGATTCGGAAACCGTTCTTATATTGTATTTAGCACCAATTCTCCTAATTTTTTCTGAAAGTCCATGTACATTAGAAATCATATTCAATAAGTTGGGTTGTTCATGAAAAAATAAATCCGCTTAATTTACAATATTCCAGTTTCGGACATTGGTAGTGAAAAATCCAGAAAAACTTAAAAATGATAAGGTGTGAGTGTCTCAGTTGAAATGAAATCAGTAAATAAAATCGAAGACAATCATTTTTCATGTGTTGGGAAAGGCAAATATATCAAAGTTCTTTCTCGCACATTATAGATGCCTATTTTCGGTATGGGGCATTTGTGCAAGTCGACTTTCACAAAAACACAGATATGGCAGAATAATTTCTTGAAAATACTTTTCAATTTAGACAGATTAATGCCAACACAACAACTTCATGATAATTTACAACTGATGAATCTGAGTAAAATCAAGGAATTAGAACAATGTAAACTAATATTCAAGATAACAAAGAAGTTAACGAAATAAAATATGAATTATAGATATAGTTAAGTTCTTCAACATGCCACCAGGTCAGTGACAAATACACATTTGTTGAATGAAGAAACAGATAAAAGTTTTAACAATCCTATCGTTCAAGCTATGCGAGTATATAGTCTTTTACCCGAACATGTCAGAAATATACAAAAATAATTAATTAAGGAGATAGAATCTTAATTGGGCCTGTTGTATATTTATGCGTGTGTAAATTTTGTGTAAGATGCTGATTTCATCCTATGATTGTAAGGTTTGTTTGGAAAATGTGGTTAATTCATTAGATTATTATGAGGGAATTAGGATAATTCATTGTCGTTGAATCTACACAATATTTTTGATGATAATGATCTCAATGAATTCAAAAAATGAAATTGAGTTTCAAGAAAAAAAGTATTGTTTGGTACCTTGTGAATGAGGATCAGATTCTTGATTTTAAACATACATATTTTTTTTGATTTCTCGAATCGTCCCTTAGCATTTTCACAACTATTCCTGGTGTTTTTTTCGAATATATTCAATTCGTTGCAACGAAAAAGGCGTCCTGTCCAGCAGATTTCTAGAAATAACTCGAATCCGGCAAATCATTCTAGACCGTAGACTGACTGTTAATAACTCGACCTCCCTATCATATCATCCTGAAAAATCCCGCAAGAACCTTCGAGGTGTCATATTCCAATCTGTATTCTTGAAAATACCTGGAAAATAAAATTTTTAATGGGTATACCTGGAGAATCATTGGGTGTATTCCACCCATTCACGACTACGACCTTTCTGATTGAAATCAAAACCTACACAACAAATATAAAACATCTGAGTGTTTTTTTTCGGAAGTCATAGTGTTCACGATTGGCCTTGAGGACGACCTACAGATCAACCAAATCAAACTATCAGAGGAGAGGCTTTCCTATCTGAAACAATTCGGACAGAGATTTTCTCGTATTTTGGTATTCAGAAACATACCATCACGATTAATTCGTTGCAAAAGTCGTTTATTCAATAATTTTCATGACAAGAAATTAACTCCTCGTAATTGCTTCGGCGAAAGTAGCATTAAACCTCCAGTCTGTTTCTGTAATGCATTCCTGTCACTGAATTCTGAATTTCTAGCACATACCATGTCCCCTACAATTTATCTGATACCACACATTTACCTGAAAGCCACAGTTAAAATTGGGTGTACATATGACTTGTGATGTTCTGAATGCTATTCGGAAAGCATCTAGGGAGAGTTTCATTTCAGATTGCTTCATTAATTATAAATAAAGGAATTGAGCTTGCTTTGTAATCCGAAACATTTTTATGCTGGGGAATATCGTAAGTATCAATTGAAGATTTTTTCAGTGGAATTTTGTTTTTTCTGGGTTTTCATTTCCAATATCTAAAACAGAATTATTTAAAAATTAATGAAATTGTTTTTTATAAAGAACGCCCTGGCGAATTGTACATTTTTTAGGTTTTTATGTGTTTTCACTCCCAATATTTGAAACAGATTTATTAAAAACTGAATAAAAGTGTTTTTTTCATAAAAAACGCCCTTGCGTATTGCAGTATCAAACTGCATTGAAAAAGTACAGCGTGTAAGTTCATGAAAAATTTCTTGAGAAAATTGCTCCGAATTTGAACAACTCTATATAATTCCCTTATTTTAAGTCATATTCTAAAATTTTTTCATTGTTTGTATAGGAACCAGTTATCACTGATACCGTTTCTTATTGTATTCAGTTACGACTGAGACATGAAATTTCTTGAATTTTCGAGTAAGCCTCGGAATGTTCACTCAGTAGTTAAGTGTAGCATGCCAGAAAATACCTCAAACCTCGTGTAAATGAAATAAGAGAGGAAATTAGAAAATCCATTAACCGAATCATCCAGGATATTTTCCCACCTGGCAAGAAAGGGACTCAAGATGTGGAATATGTAAAATTACTGGCCAGATTTTCCTCTGGAAGCTTCTTCATTAATCTGGAATTAGCGTGGAATTATTTCTGAATTTTATTCGAAATTACCTCTTTGAAGTCCCCAACGGTTTCTGTCGATGAAGCGATGAATGCCATCTTTCAAAGTAACTCAATTTTACCGTAAGATAATCTTCAATGGAAATTCTTTTTCATCTAGATGCCCTTGTATTTCCCTAAACTCCAAGTTGCATTTCATTCCGCAATAAATTTCTGGTGGATTTTTATGTTGAAACATTTTCGAGTAATCCGTTTGTTTTATTCAATAAGCCGGAAAAATATTTGTATAATTTGGAGTATGTTCTTGGGTGTAGTCTTTCTAAACAATTGAATGTGCGCGCTACAATGAATATTGGACACTGTTGAACACAGGGCATTTTATTACTTAATAATGATTTAGATTTCAAGGTTTTTTTTTTTAATCTGTATGAATTCTGATTCAGTATTTGGCTGAAAAGCCCGAGTGTTTATGGGATTTCTATGGAATAATTCGAAAAACTATAAAAGTACACAGTTCGTTCCTGAAAAACTGGGATTTCTTGGGAATGAATCTTAAAAAAATTCACACAAAAAGATCTCATCAATCGCCCATCAAAATCATTCGCACTATTCCACTAACGCCATTTAAAGTCGAATTGAGTTGTAACATTTGTAGAAATCATTTTGTTGAAAAAATTTCATCCAAAATTGTTTGAATCTTTCAAGGTTGAATAAACATTTATTCTGAACTTTGGTGTGAAGACAGAATAAGATAATATCTGTTGGTTTTCATTTTGTAGCATTCCAAAAATTCCGCTCGAATAATTTTGATTTAAGAAATTGGTAGCCTTACGAGGGCCAAAATTGTGCTGATGGGCCTTAGAATGACCTGAATAGAAATATGAATGTATCAAAAAACATTGCAAAAAAACTTCGGTGGGGATCAAACTCTCACCACTTTTGGACAGTAGGGTCACATCATCTCCAGAGTAGAAATTGGATTTATTCTGATCATATTAATGTCCGCTACCAAGCAACGGTAGTTCATCGAATTTGCCCCTCATGTCTGATTGTAGAGAGTTCAATTCCCACCAAAGTCATTTAAAAAAAAAATATTTTTTTCGGTAAACTCATATTTCTAACAAAGAGTTGGTTTTAGGGAAAAGAGAGCTAGTAATAAACTAGCATAACTATCAAGGTGTAATGTGTGTTGTCTAATCGACAGATATTCGTCCTTGTAGTTATGCGATTTCATATTCCTATCCAGGTCATTCTGGAGGTCCATAAGTACCAATTTGGCAGGCCACCAGTTTAAAAAAAAAAAAAAATTAAATTACTCTGCCATTTTGAAATCTTCTTCCCAGAATCCTACACAACAATTGGAATGACCACCAAAAAATAGTTTTCCCTTCAACGAAAATGCAGTAATTTTCATGAAAAGCCTTTAGAACATCACATTTCGAAGATATAATTTCAATATTATATTTTTGAAAAAATGTTTGATCCCCTAAAATGAAAAATAATAATGGAGATTTGCATTTAAAGGGATTTGTCTCGAGTGCACAATATGGCAACGTCGAATTCAGCTTTCTCGGGAAGAAAAGGACGTCAAATGTGTAACTCTGCTTAGGAAAACAGAGATAGCTATACTTCGATCTGGTTAGAGTAGAAGACAACGACCAAGGAATAGAAAAAGAGCACAGACTGTCTTACTGTCATATTACTGACAAATCGCAAACGGAAACTGTTTGGTTGTATTGACAAAAAACATGTGTGTACCACAGAATAGGAATAAATATTTCATTATTCTATAAGCTATTCTCCTGAACACCGTTGTCACTTCGTGCAAGCCTGGCAAATCCCAAACCCCAATTCAGAAATCTGATTTTGAATACTTTCTGAAGGTAATTTGGGAAAATGATGAATCAAACCCATAATAATTATGTTCAAACTTGCATTTGCAGTAATAACCCAAATTCAGGAAAAACCCCCATTCAAATAATCATTCGACATGAAGTTGGGAGCTTCAGTTTGCCTGAACAAATTCCTCTCGTTCACCGAGCCAGCTATTGTGCTCGTCCGACGGAGCTTGACTTCCTGATAAAAACAATTTTGAGATGTTTTGAACGTAGATACCCATGAAATTTAGGATGAACCAATTAATAATTATGTTCAAATTTGCATTTGCAGTAATCACCCAAATTCAGGAAAATCCCCCATTCTTCCATGGATTTCGTGAACATTTTCCGTACGTTCCCTGTAGAATATATTCATTCGAATATCTGATATCACATTCATTACGTGCGGCTTCAGTTCAGTCGGAGCCTTAGGATAAATGAAATTGAAATTGTCTTCCGACAAATACTTCGGGAGCGATCCGTCTTTGGGACTTTTTATATAAATCCATTTACGCAATGTTTGCAGGGAAGTGTTGAACTGACTTGAGTTGGAAGGAAGGTATATTCGCTGATTTTATTACGGAGAGAGTTGGTTTCGGAAGTAGTATGTGGCAAATTCAATAAATGTGAGTTGCACATCTGATTGGATATCTTTGTGCTACCCGAGGGAATAGCCAGACAATGCAATCACCGCTTATAGGCCTGGCGTCGCTTCAAATGCCGACTGATAAAATTATTTTTTCCCACCTCACTCTACCGGTGAAATAAATTTTCGGCATCATTTCCACTTGCGCCTCATCGGAAGAGTGATTCTTAAGGTTTTTTATTAATGAAGATGCGACCACGTACCTTGCTGTCTGAATTTACGAGCTGCGACCAACAAGATAATGGACTGCAGCTGTACTCCTTGATGGTAAGGAAAAAAAGTGGAAATTTTGTACAAGGACTCTTGATTTTTTTTACTTGCAGAAACTGTGAGAAAATCGATTCAACCGATTTGAGTTTTTGGGTAATGTATGGGATTTTTTTAACTAGGCGTTAAATTCATAAAGGCAGACTTTTGAATAAAACCCTTCTTACGCGCTTGTTCGGGGGAACAAGCTGATAGGTCTTGCGAGATTTTTTCGTGATGACTATTTTCTTCTGAATATGACAGTTGAAGTTTTTTCAGATTGGATCATACAACCAAAACATCTACACCAAAAAAGTGTTGTCAAAGTATGGTTACTGCAGTTTCAAACAAAATTCAGTCAGTTGCTTTTGCGCAAATGTTCAAATTGGATAACCAAGTGGACATCTTTTCAAGTATTGACCCTGCCAAACGCATCTTCTCCTCCTGACAGGAAGATTTGGTTACCTTCTTATCATGGTTCCCTCACCAAATTCTTCATGAACCTTCAAGCTGTCATTGTTCAATCAAGCACTGGATTTCAATCCGATCCAATCTGTATTTTTGAAATATCAAGAACGTGAAATTTTGAATGGGTGTATCTACGGAATCATTGGGTGGATTTTACCCATTTACGAATTCTTCTTTATACAGTAAATTTCTGAATAAATCTTATTTCTTATTTGTGATGAATTTTCATTCATTTTTTGTGATAATTCTTTAGTTCCTGTATGAATATTTATGTTACTTATTTATTCACACTCGAAAACATTTTTCACTTCAATGTTTTCGTAATGGAGCTTCCCATTTGTATCAGAATTCACTATTGTGAGCGAAATGATATATTTTTCCAATATTATTTGTGAATTCCTCTGAAAATAATTGAAACATTGCTATAAACTTATATAGTCGTACGACACTTTGTTACTCTGATTGCTGTAATCGTATATTTACGTACGTAAGCTATTGTGCGAACGATGACCGTTTTTATACATTTCTGGCTATTCCTAATTTAGCACACAAGTTGGTATTTCCGTTTCCTGATTCAGCAGTGAAAGGGCTCGGTGTAGGTTGAAACTAACCCAATAAAATGCCCTGCTACGAACCGAAGTTTACTTTTTTCGATGTATTCCTGATTTTTCATGCATGGGTCCCAAGATATTAAGGATGCTCCCTTTTCAAATTGACACACATACAGCCAGTTTCACGAAACTTTGATTACCCGATCAAGGGCTTGCCTGTCACTCAACAGTAAACTCTGTGCTCGATCTCAGTTCACTTTCAAACCAACCATCAAATGTGGACCTTTATCAACAAGTTGATCGGACGTCAAAACTTCATTGAAACCGACAGTTCATCAAATATCGTCAAACGTTGCTACTTTCTACTCGTAAAGCTTTTCCTCTCTAATCGATTCCGAAATAAACGAATAAAAATTGAGTCGAATACACAAGTACGTAAACAAACCGATGACTTTCCCATTATATCCTTTTCGTCGCTGTGAAATGCTCCGTTCACGTAGAGTTGCTTAATTAGTTCGTTAATAGGATCAGCAGCCTAACTACTGAACCGTAAGACCTCGTAATACAGACGACAGAAAGCCACCAAAGGATGCCCAAGGCTCGAACTTTCTTGGTATTGTTGGTTATTAATAAACTGAGAAGGATTTAATGGAAGCTTCGATCCCTAACCATGGCGTGAAATTCATCTAATGTAAATGTTTCGCGAGGGCAAATCAAGTTGAAACAATCGAAAACTTTGAGCAGACTGAAGAACAATTACAGATGGTTGTAATTTGATCGGCTTTTACTTCCCCTCTGGGATCTTCTAGGGGATACATGTTCCGTGAATTTACCCCAGTTATGTCATGGATTATCGTGCTTTTACGGTAGTTCCAACAACTAGGATATAAACGACTAAATTGTTTATAAGGGTTGTCCATATCTGAGGATTAGAAGATAAATAAGTTCTATTTCGTGAAACTACTTCAACACTGGGAGCTTTCCCGTTTATATTCTCAATGAGAGTTAACCTCAGATCTAAAAAACGCTATAAATGAGCCTGATCCGTAATCAACATGTGACGGTTTGAAGCAGTTTGTTCACCGTCCTGAGAGTTAAACCAAAACACACATACTAAGTGGGCTGTCGACTTAAGCGATGTTGCCAAGCGTAAGATTATTTCGGCGGTTTCTTGCGAAAATGTTGCCTCATGAAGTATTTTAAATGGAAAGGAAACTTATTTCTTCTATTTAAGTACAACAGGCTAGAGGTTTATATTTCAGGATTCTTCTCGTGATACAGAATACAGAAAGGCACCAAAGATGCCCGGGGCTCGAACATTCTTGGTATTGTTGATTATTAATATGCTGAGGATTTATTGGAAACTTCGATCCCTAACTATGGCGTAAAATTTGTCTTATGTTAACATTTCGCGGGAGCAACTTTAGTCGAAACAATAAAAAATTTTGAGCAGAATGATAAACAATTAAAGATGGTTGTAATTCGATAGGCTTTTACTTCCTGTCTAGGATCAGCTGGAGGGTACATGTTCCATTTATATACCCCAGTTATGTCATGGATTATCGTACTTATAAGATAGTTCCGAAAACCCGGATAGATACTACTTCTACAGGGAGAGTAACCAGTGGTGCCTTTTCCGTTTATAATTTCCTATGAGAGTCAACCTCACATCCATAAAAAGCTATAAAAAGCCTGAAGCATAATGAATGTGCTTACGTTTGAAGCGGTTTGTTCACCATCCTGGGAGTTAAACCAGGACAAAACAAAAAGGAATTTGGTCGTCGATTTGAGCACTGATGCCAAGCATAAGATTATTTATAGTGAAATCTTACAGTTTTATCGGTATTTCCTTGAAAAGGGCACTTTCTCGAAAAATGTTGCCTTGTGATCTATTTCAGGACAAAGATCTACCAAAGAAACTAATCAGATCAGACAATTAATAGAAAATCATCAGAATTGATTTCTTGCAATTCTTTTGGATTTCAGGCACTTTTGTCAAATTGACAAATCGGTAAATGAAGAACTCATTCTGCACATTTAAGTACATCAGGTTGGATGGATCAGGTTTTTTGAATTCATCTGAACAACTTCCGGTGAAACCACTCAGAATACCCGAGGATATTAAGTTTTGCCAAGCCAACAAAGTGAACCGCTCAAAAAAAATTGAACAACCTGTGTCACTGAAAATATATTTATTTTGTTGAGCTCGAGCAATAAGATGACATTATACAGAATGGATTCTTATCTGTTTCTTAAATGGATATGAACAACGCGCCGCTGTTGCAGGACTTTGTATAATGTGATTTTGCATGCCTAGACTGAAATGAAGTAGGGCTAATTTTTGATGAAAATCAAATGGCTATTATAGTTACCTATGTATCAAGGTATCAAGGGAGTTATGAGGGTGTTAATTTCCGACGACAATATATTTCAATCTTGGGGGATGGGGGTTTAGGATTAGTCTCGAGAGATTGTTAAGTTGCCCGATGTTGCTAGCAATCAAAAACTCACGTGATAGATCACACTGATTTTATTTCATACTAATGAAATATGAAAATAAAATTTAAAATTTTGTTGGAGTTCAAAATCATTTTTTTCAATACTTTTAGATTTTTTTCATGTTTTTACTGTCGTTATCTGAAACATCACTATTAAAATCAAATGAAAAATTGTTTTTTTTATAAGAAACGCCCTTGCGGATTGCAGTATTCATCAACGGCAGTTTCTTGTTCTTGTTTATTAGGCAATCTGTTTACCAGGAAATTGCACTCGACATAAAGTTCTATCCTGCAATCCAAAAGGGCATTTTTCATGAAAAAACAATTTTAATTTATTTTTAATTGTTCTGTTTCAAATATTGGGAATGAGAACCCAAAAAAGGCCTAAAAATTATGCAAAATCCTCCCAAAATAAACTTCAATCGATACTCGAACGAACGTTGTTTGAGAACGAAGTATATTGTCATGATAACCATGAGTTAACCATCAAGTTTGTAAATATTTGAAAAATTTATTTATTCGTGATAATGAATGGATTGAGATTTTAGGAGATTTAATGCGAAATACTGGAAAAGCTCGTACTGTACTACTTCCGAAAGTCGAAAGCAAAGTATAAATGACAAAGTAAATTTATTGAAATCAAAAATATGAGTGGAAGTATGAAATTGGCTTACTCTCACGACATGGTTTGTTTTTAATCTTCTACATTGTATTCTAAGTGAATTAATTTATTTTTCCTAGAGTCTGAAGTGGTCAATATTAAAATTGATGATGAGATCTCAAAATAATGCAAACGGAAGTCAGTTTCACGAACTGGAAAATTCAAAAATAGTCGGTTCGTTTTCATAAATACATCAGAGGTAGTTGAATCTTGGTATAAATCCCAAGGTAGTTATAATCATGTTGATAGTTACACTAACTAAGGGCCCCTTTCGTTAATGAAGTATCAATATTAAATAAAAACTCATTTCGAAAAATTCCTCTTCAGTTGTACACCCTGTATATTCGAGAATATATGGGAAACTGCGAAGGGATATCTTTTTGCGTGTTCGATCTAGAGCGCTTCATTCAGGGTGAGGGGTGCTCGTGTGCCCAAACGCACCAAACTTAATTGGCTGAATCATTCAATTTAAAAGTTTGCGTACTCTCTCCGAGGTAATGGGGAGTTGAATTTATCACTTGAATTGAGAATGATGGCCATCTGAAACCGCGGAATTCATGAACACACTCAGAGATGCATTGTGCAGAGGCACGGTAGATATTCTCAGTCTACGGCATTCGCGAAATATTCCGGAATGTTTTACACATAGCTCAAATTCTTTGATAAACTCCACGTAACTCGCGACATATTCGTGTACAGGAAATATTTGATGCTTGCCGACACAACAGGCAGGGTCTAGTTCTTGTGTGTTAACGGGTAAAAGACAGTCGTTACGCGAACATCCTGGGGCGGTTTTTGGGGTTTTTGTAACAACAAGGGAGTCAACATCAATTTGAATTGTCTTTGTGAGGTAGAAGAAATATGTATGTTGAAACATCACCACTGTGACTCAGGGCCTGTCACAATATTATTTTTCAGGTTTTTCTGGGGTTCCACTCGCAATATCTGAAATAGGACTATTAAAAATTGAATCAAATTGTTTTCTCACGTGAAACGCCCTTGCGGATTGCAGTATCAGTCTTTTTGCAAACAGATTGCCTAATGAACAATACAGAAATAATATGAACGATAAACAAAACGAACTGTGACGTTTCAGACTACAAATAGGACTCCTTCATCAGACAACGGAGAAAATTTTTAGATAATTTTTTGTCTTCCATTACTTTGAAAACGTAGTTTAATTTTCTCAGAATCTCTTGAAGTACTTTGTTATTCCTGCATCTGCACATGGAACTGAGTTTGTTTTCTGTGTGTGATAGTTTCCTATATAATTCTTCCAATTTTCTGAAACAAACAATAAAAAATACCTTTCTCTTGAGAATCGATTAATGCCTATTTTGAGAGGATTTTGCATCATTTTTCAGGTTTTTTTCTGGGTTTGCACTTCCAATATCTGAAATAGAACTATTAACAATCAAATTATAAAAATAAATTTCAATAGTTCTCTTTCAGATATTGGAAGTGGAAACCCATAAAAACCTAAAAAATGATGCTTAATCCTCCCAAAATAGTCTTTAATCGATACCTGTCACAATAGTTCAGTTCTGAAGTGAAATAATCAAGTTATTCGCATGAATGGATCTCAAAATCTACACATTGAGGATTGATTCTAGATCCTGCGCGATTTTGCAACTCAAAAATAGCTCTGGTGCCGATGATTCTTACGAGTTCATTCGCACTGCCATCTCACTTGAACTTAACAAGAATGCGATCCTGAGTATGTCGGAAAAAAACCCATTTCTTCACAGTAAGCATTGCATTCGAAGTGGCCCCTTCGCCATTTTGAAACTCGAAACAAATATAAACCTGATTTCGATATATTATACTAGTTTTTTTTGGAAATCTATTGCAACCATTTCTCAATTACTTCACTAGTTCTCCATTTTATTTATCTAATAAGGGCATATAATATACTTTGAACCTATACGTAGTTGACATTGAGCTCCCAAAGTTATTCGAAATACGGGAGTAGTTCGAAACTACTCTTTTTTCTCGCTTTTTCTCGGGAATATCAGCGTTATAATTTTCACAGATATTAATTATCGAATTTTCATTCCAAGTGCTACAACTTTCGAAAAAGGGCACGTAGTTTTGAAATCATTAGGATAGAATGCCTAAAGCAGTACTCTTGTTTCAAGAACTCGGAAAATTAGAAATGGGGAGTACTTGTGAAATGCCGATGCAATAACTATTCGTGAAAATCCGGTCGAAAAAAACTTGGATTATCACATTTCAAACACAATCTGTCAGTGTTAGCTGAAATTCTGCAGGAATTGTTATTCTTGAGATTTGAAATGCTCTCCATATTGATTGAAAAAAATTTTCTGATTTATGGTGTTCATCGGTGAAATGATAAGGAATTTTAAATTTGATCACGCTTAACTGGCGAGGTTCACGAAAAAACGCGAGGAAAAGTCACATCAATTTTCTTGAGAGTCATCAGATATTCTTCCCAGGAAAAGTTCATATATACTACTGAACACCGATATAATTGTACATATCTTCTGATTTCTAAAACGTTTCTACCTCAAAATCAGTCTGTATACTGAAGAGCAATATATAAATAATTCAAAAATGAATTCGAAACTACACGGAGGTAACTTTTTTTTCACTGATTATCAGGAATATTTCCTGAATATATCTATCCCAGAATAAGCTTGGCAGGCATATAAATCTTATTTTCTCTGGCCATTCTACCGATTGAAATGGATAGCTTATTCATAAAGAATAAGTATCATCTGGTGATTTCTTTGTAGTTTTCTAGCGATCAAAAAATGGTGACGAAAAGTCATGTCAATATCCCTCTAAGCTGTCAGGTATTCGTTATCCTTTTCAACGATAAGAAGTTCATAATATATTTTCCACTGAAAAACAACAATTTCCTGAAGTCTGTCACCATATACCAAAATAGTCCAACAACAGTAGAGACATGATCTGTAAAGAACAATTACTCTAATTCTGATAAACAAAAACAACGGTGACTTCATCATCGATCGTTGGGGTAAAACAATGAAATAGCTGTTACTTTCTTCCACAATGCAGCTACAACTCTAACGGTTGCAACTCGTTCACTCTTTAAATAGAACAAAAACCTTATTGTTCTTGTATTCCTCCTGTATGTAGCCATCCTCAATCATCCAGAATGGATGTTCATGATCGTTGAAATATAGGCTCTGAATCAACACGTTAAGTCAAGGGAAGGCTTGAATGTTAAATAGCGGTCTTGCTCCCTTCCACAACACTGGAAGAAACTTCAAGATCTTCCACTGATATCGAGGAGTAATAATGCACAAGTAAAGCCCTTTGTATCCTTGGACCACAAGAGGAACTTCTGAATACAAGGATGTAGGAATTCAACAATGAATACAAACATCGACGTTGATACATCAGGGGTGAGTTGCTCTGTGCTCTACATCATATTCAGGACCTCAGAAAGGAATTTTGGATGTGCTGTATTTTAGTTATTTATTCATATGAAGGTGAATAGTGTCCCTCATTTTCAAAAGTTGAAGAATATTGCATTATGAGCAGACAAACTTTTCTGCAATCATTATTTCAATTTCTTCCCCGATAACTCAACCAGAAGTAATGAAAATGAAGAGTTATTTGTTGAAAATTCTAGAAAAGCTCTGATGTGGAGCCAAAAGTTTTTGCGCGCATGTCCATGTCGTTGCTGAAGAGAACAGCCTTCTACTGGCCCCACCAAATGCATCTTCACTTTCATATGGAAAGATTTGGTGATCTAATTCATATGGTCTGCATGACTAACTTTCATGCGTAATTTTTGATCCAGTACCAAATTCCTATTCTATCCAATCTGCTTTTCACTGGAGAATTGCAGTATCAACCGGATCATAGGGCGGATTTCACCCATTTACAAATTCGACTTTCGTATTCAAGTCACGAATTTACTGTACAAATATTTAGGTTCTAAATTTTTCCTTAAGGAAGTTATTGTGTTGCAATCGGCCGATATGTTTTCCCAATATTTTCAAAAAAAAACAGGTCGCAAAAGGTTGTGCATGAACATTTTCCGTTTAGCTACCAGGTGGCCGATTCTTAAATCTCGATCAAGAACTGAAGAGTATGACAATTTCCACATGTCCGCGTCGATTTTTTAAGTTACATATAGCAGCAAGTAGACATGACCTGCGCATGGAACCGAATGTCACTCGACAATCGAACGTTTTATCTGCTTTACTCCATACCACTCGTTGCTAAGTCGAAGGAAACGGTGATAAGGTTATTTT
This sequence comes from Myrrha octodecimguttata, assembly GCA_958510865.1. Lineage (NCBI taxonomy): Eukaryota > Metazoa > Arthropoda > Insecta > Coleoptera > Coccinellidae > Myrrha > Myrrha octodecimguttata. Next base: position 29,927,812 of record OY294065.1, on the reverse strand, counting down.
CCGAATTGAAATTTTTCGATGTATTGCATTCAGTTTATTTCTCGAATATTTGCTTGAAAACATAGTCGAAATGGCGAATAGAACACACCAATTTTGCAGGTGCTCGAGAAAACTTAGGAAATTGACATAAACATATGACAATTGTCATACTCTCCAATTCTTAATCAAGATTCAAGAATCGGCCCCCAGGTTCGTCATGGTTAGATCAGTGTTTTCTGAGAAAATAATTTCTGAAATGGAGGGCAGAAACAATGTACTTGCTGAAAACGCCCAGTTATTAAGAGAAAAAATCACAGTTCTAGAACGGGAATTATTGTTGAAAGATTCCATCATAACCGAACTAAAAAAAGATCGAGCTGATAAGAACGTAAACATAAATACAGAGAACTCGAAATCTGAGACTGCATATGGCGCTACTGCAACAGGCGCTCGCAAGAAAGCTGGTATATTAAATATTCCACGCTTAGAGGTTACCATTCCGACAGTTCCGACAGTAGGATCATCAGTTGGCGTACCCGCTCTGAATTTACGTGTAAATGAACAAAGTAGTTCACATAATATAGTGGCAGATACACAAAACAATGATACAGAAAATAATACAACGGACGATATTCGAGGCAATCTTAATATGAATTCGAATGATGGAGACAGTTGGCAGTTAGTTTCTAATCGAAAACCAAAGATGAAAAAACGAAAAGCGCTGGTGGTTGGAAATTATTCTGGAACTACAAATATTGAAGGTGTTGTTAAGTTCAAGGCCCTACATGTTTCTAATTTGAAACCTGGTACTAGTGCTGAAGATCTTCAAGCATTCCTTTCGACTAATTTCTCTGATGTCAAGTGTGAATTGTTACAATCACGTTACCCGGAGAGTTACTCGTCATTCAAGGTATTGATACCTAATGATGAATATGACAAAGTAAGCATACAATCTAATTGGCCAAACCGAGCTAGTGTCCATTATTTCTACAACAACAGAAAAAGAAGTCCCAAGCCATAAATTATGATCTTACTAGGTTAAGGATTCTACAGTTAAATGCTCAATCTATCATGAACAAACTAGATAGAATATCGGTTCTGTTGAATGAAAAAAATCCGGATGTTTTAAGTGTTGTGGAACATTGGTGTAGTGCGGAAAGTTTGAGTGTGGTGGAACTACCAGGATACGTTCGGGCAGCAAGTTATTGTCGTCCCAATCGTGAACATGGAGGTACAGTTCTATTTACCAGGGATGGATTGGAAGTGAAAGACCTACAAGTCTCGAGAATGTCTGAGGAAATGCAATGTGAGTGCTGTGCGGTCAGGTTTAGAATTGATCACATCTACTTCACAATATCAAGTGTTTACAGACCACCTTCAGGTAACTTTGAAATATTTCTTGGAAAAATGTCCTTTCTTTTGCAACACTGTGAAAAGCAAAATGACCTTGTATACCTTTGTGGAGACTTAAATATTGACTACTTAACTGATAATGTCAGATCAAAGCAACTATTGGATGATCTTTTAATTTGTTCCAATCTGAAAATTACATCTCATTGCCCTACTCGCATAATTACTGACAGATCTGGTAGAACAACGTCTACGAAGGTTGATTATATTGTTTCAAATTGTGATTTGGATTGTTGTAAAACAAATATCTTTGCTCCTCATTTTGGGGATCATTTGGCTTTCATGCTGGATTATTATTTCGAGCAAACTGGGTCTGTGCCTATTGAAAGATCTAAAAAAATTTTATGTAGAAATATGTCAGATGCCAATTTATGTAGCCTTGTTAATGCAATCTCTAAAACCTCATTTGTTGATTTGTATCAGCCTTCAACAGGAATAAATTGCTTTGAATCTTTCATTAGTGTAATCAAAATGTTAATAGATGAACATTGCCCATTGGAGAGTAGAAATATAGTATCAGTTAATTCTAAAGGTTGGATCACAGATGAAATAAAAAGAGCAGGAGTTGAATTGAAAGAATTATTCTGGCTCCAGGTAAATTTGAAGTCAGTTGAATTATCAGAAATTTATAGAACATACAAAGCAAAATACAAGTTACTTATTGAATCCTCAAAATTGGCATATCATCAAGACCTCTTAGAATGTTCTGAAAATAAGACCAGGACAGTTTGGAAAATTGTAAATTGTGAGACTGGAAGGAGCACTAATAAAAACAGTAAGATTGTTCTAAACATAGATGGTGCTTGTTGTTCTGAACCCATTTTAGTGGCAAATGTACTTTTCATCTGTGGCTAAAAGAACACTCGAGCAAGCATATGGCAATGATAAAATTGGTATGTGTACAGACGGCCCTTTACATTATAAAACTTTTTTTTTTCCACCCAGTAGATGGTAGTGAAGTTAGAGGTGCGATTAGTACTTTAAAGAATAAGAAATGTACTGGTGTTGACTTTATGTCTGCCAAAATATTGAAACTAATTTCTGAGCATATAGCAGATCATTTTGCCCATATTATAAATGAATCAGTCTGTTCTGGTATTTTTCCGCATGTACTTAAGAATGCCACTGTTTTACCTGTTCTCAAGAAGAATGATCCTATGGATGTTTCTAACTATCGACCTATTTCGTTGTTGAGTGTATTCTCTAAAATTTTCGAGAGAATAGTTATGGATAGGATGATGAAATTTTTGAACACTTTCAACTTAATTACAGAAAGTCAATATGGTTTTAGAGCGGGACGATCAACTGAGTCTGCTGTTCTGGATTTTGTACACACGATTCAGTTTTCGTTGGATAGAGGATTGAATGTTGCGGGATTGTTTTTCGATCTTAGTGAGCAAATTGTACAATCTTGGATTTAGGGGAGTGTTCCTGGACTGGATTAAGCATTATGTGTCTGACAGACGATTGCATGTGAGGGTTAGGGAGGTTTTCTCTGATGAATATGTTGTGGATCTCGGTGTTCCTCAGGGATCAGGTTTGGGTCCTCTTCTGTTCATACTCTTTATAAATGACCTCCCTCACCATATAAAAACTAAAATTATTATATTTGTTGATGACACTTCATTTATTGTAACAGCTGAGAATCTGGATGAACTCACTGAATTATGTCAAACACTTTTGGTGTCTTTCGCCAATTGGTGTAAGCTGAATGCACTTGTTCTGAATTTAGACAAGACAAAAGTGGTCAAATTTGGTTTGAAGAAAGGAAATTATTTGGTTCTGAAACATGGTCAACATAGCTTGATTTCTGTAGAGACTATAAAGTTTCTGGGTATTTATATTGATGAGTGTCTGAGATGGTCTGAGCAGATATCGCATGTCAGCAGGAAGCTTAGTTCTTCATATTATGCAATTCGGCGTATTAGGGATTCTCTTCCTCTCGCTGCTGTTCTAAATGTTTACTACAGCTTGGTTTATAGCCACATGGCATATAATGTTCTAATTTGGGGATGCTCTGGGGATCTTACGAGGGTATTTATAGTACAGAAACGCATCATTCGAATGATATTCCGTCTCAGTCCACGAACATCTTGTAAGACTGTATTTGTAAAACATGAGATTTTAACAGCTCCATGTATATATTTATACAAATGTCTCTTATTCATTAAAAAGAATGAAGAGTACACTCCTAAGCTTTCCAGCGCTCACAACTATGGTACAAGGAATACTAGAACTTTTATTGTACCTAAACATAGAACAGCGAAATATGAGACATCAGCTAAATATAAGAGTATTATTTTGTATAATCATCTTCCTGATTCAATTAAATCACTGAAGTTATCTGCTTTTGGTAGGAAAATAAAATCTTTACTCCTAAGTAAATGTTATTATTGTATTAATGAATATCTTAATGATGAATGCATTCAATGATTTGTGATTTCATTTCCTCTCTATGTTATGTATATTTTGACTTGTCCTATACACTGTATTGTGTCTAAATGGATAAATAAATATTCTATTCTATTCTATTCTATTCTATTTCAGAAATAACAACGAGACCGGGGCAAAAAATCACAAGATTTTCTACAATATCTTCAAGAGTTGAAAGCAGATTGAACCGAAGTTCGTTTCACTGTTGTGAAATATAAAGTTTGGGGTGTTTATTGAATTCTGTTGAGATCTTATGAATAGTTTTCGGGAAGTTATTCCAACGAAATACCGACATTTTTTTTCAATTCAGCTATGCGACTCAAACAAAATTTCGCGTTGCTTGTCAGTATGCCTTAAGTGACCACTAAGTTGCAATAAGAGTTTTCAAATAGTTTCTGAGATATTGAGGAAATATTCAGGAAAACTCAAATGACCATAACTCCAAAACCACTACCAATTATATCAGGAAAAAAAATTCATTTTCGATTGAACGCATAGGTCGAACTGTAATCTGAAGAAAATGTACAATTCCTCATCTCTTCAGAGGCTCATTCTCAATTCAGTAGGTAGGAAATAATTTTTTATGTTTCAATTAGAAACATACAGTCAAATCTACTCAACTTATGGCAACCATTTTTTCGCACAACCTACTGAAAGCCAGCCTCTTCTTCACATTTCACCCCAATTTGGAATGATTTCGTTGCCCTTTCTCTCCCGAATAAGTATTTTTAGGAATTACGGTAACCACAGCGAAATCCACTGCAAAGTTAACTTATTACATATTGAAACTGACACTGATGACATCCTCGACCTAGCGTGCTGACAAAAAATGGCTGCCATGCGCCCCTCTTGTATCTCTGATGGAAATCGAACATCGAATATTGTCTCAGGGTCTGTCTCTTGTGTCAAGTGTTATGAATAAGAATGAAATTTTTGCAGAAAAAAGTATGCGTATTATCTTGGATCTCACTTAGATCTGATTGCCACACGTTGGGCACCAATTTATACTCACCGACTTTTTTTTAAAAGAAGGCTCAGAATTCACTACTGTCACCGACTAGCTATTCAGATCTTATGTTTTTGCTGCCATGCTTGTACTCAGGCTAAACAGTAATTTACACACTTCAAATTTGAGGGGCAGTCTTCGAATTCATGAATGGATACAAAGATTTTGCCATTCGAAAAATTTTTTTCCCAATATTTCCGAAAATGAATATCGTATCGAGCTGAAATTCGTAAAAAGTTTATGAAATATCGGCTTGGAGAGGTCACGAGAATTATCGATAGGATGAGCTTGCGACTTGAAACATTCATAGTAGGTCACTTTTCAGAATGGGAAAATTCGGCCGAAAGAGTTCGGTATTACTCAATTCGAATTCTTGATATTATTTCGTCAATATCTCAGGAAGAACTTCGGCGATGGTATTGGAATTTGGTCGTTAGTTCGTTTCGAAGCCGTTGATGAACTGACTTCATTTCAAAACAAGAACATTGATGAAGCATATGGAAAGAACCAAACTTCAGAAAAAAGGCGACCAAATTGACGAAATTTCTCATACTGATTTCTATTGGATCGATTCAAGTTGTTATTGAGTTTTAAATGATTTTAAGTGTTTTCTCGAAGATTACATACTTTTGAAAACGATTGAATACGATATCCCTATCTCTTTCTTGTGAAGCAGTTTATTTTGGTCATAGACCTTGAACCCTGACTTTCATGACAGTCTTTTTGGAGATATTGGGAGAAAATATGTCAAATTTTGTGGTTTTGATCTCGGCATAGTTTATATTCCAGGAATAACTCGAAAAACACATATATCATAAGGAAACATGTTATCTAGTTGAAGAATGCTTATGCACAACCACAGAATAGGAAAGTATTACAGAAACGACACTCGTTGACATTTTCATTATTTTCGATGTACCCAAATTTCGGGACCTTGAAAAATCATAAAATGCATGGTAATAAAACCTGGCCACAGAAATCATATAATTATCACAGAATATTAGGTATTAAATCAATATTACATATTTCTCGATTCTATGTTGGTAGTGCATAAATATTATATCGAAACGAATTAAACAAGAAAATCGAAACAGTCGCTGTATAAAGAACCAAAAGCACGATAAAATCGATCACATGGAAGTAAGTGAACCAACGCACTTTGACGTTGAACACAGAATAGGGAAGTTTTAATTCTATTTTTGTGTGTTGACAAAAAAAATAACAAAATGGCGGATTGGTGCATGTGCATGTTAATTTGGGACATTGAAAAAAAGGGAGAGTGTCGCTTCTGCAATACTTCTTTATTGTGTGGCACACCTTTGTGCGAAATGTCTTGATGATTATGCCAACACAATTTTTATTTTGGAAAAAATATTTTTCAGGAAATACTAATCAGATATTTTCAACAGTGAATCTGACTTCAATTTTCAGAGATATTGGGAAAAATATGTCGAATTTTGTGGTTTTGTCTTCGGTATCTGTGTTATTGGGATTGGAATTTGGTCGTTAGTTCAAGCATGCCGTCGCGCAATTTTATTGAGATCGTATTTTTAGTATACTCCCAAAAATTTTGGTCATAGACCTGGAACCCTGTCTTTCACAGCAGTCTTCTATTTTTTGGAGATATTGAGAAAAAATATGTCAAATTTGGTGGTTTTGATCTCGGCAAAGTTTATATTTCAGGAATAACTCGAAAACTACTTATCTAATCATGAGACAACATGGTATCTAGTTAGCGAATGCTGATGCACAACCACAGAATAGGGAAGTATTACAGAAACGACACTCGTTGACATTTTCATTATTTTCGATGTACCCATATTTCGTGACCTTGAAAAATCAATAGAAGCATTGTTATGAAACCTGGCCACAGAAATCATATCTTCATCACAGAATATTAAGTATTAAAAAAATATTACATTTTTCTCGATTCTATGTTGGTAGTGTATAAATGTTATATTAAAACGAATCAAACAAGAAAATCGAAACAGTCACTGTATAAAGAACCACAAGCACGATAAAATCGAACACGTGAAAGTAAGTGAACCAACGCACGTTGACGTTGACCACAGAATAGGGAAGTTTCAATTCTATTTTTTTGTGTTGACAAAAAAAATAACAAAACGGCTGGTTGGTGCATGTGCATGTGTATTTGGGACATTGGAAAAGGGAGAGTGTCGCTTCTGCAATACTTCTTCATTGTGTGGCACACCTTTTGTGCGAATTGTCTTGATGATTGTGCCATCAAAATTTTTATTTTGGAAAAAATATTTTTTAGGAAATAGTAATCAGATATTTTCAACAGTGAATCCGACCTCAATTTTCAGAGATATTGGGAAAAATATGTCAAATTTTGTGGTTTTTTCTTCGGTATCTTTGTTATTGGGATTGGAATTTGGTCGTTAGTTCAAGCATGCCGTCGCGCAATTTTATTGAGATCGTATTGTTAGTATATTCTCCAAAATTTTGGTCAAAGACCTTGAACCCTGCCTTTAACAGCAGTCTTTTATTTTTTGGAGATATTGGGGAAAAATATGTCAAATTTGGTGGTTTTGATCTCGGCAAAGTTTATATTTCAGGAATAACTCGAAAACTACTTACCTAATCATGAGAAAACATGGTATCTATAGTTAGAGAATGCTGATGCACAACCACAGAATGGGAAAGTATTCCAGAAACGACACTCGTTGACATTTTAATTGTTTTCGATGTACCCAAATTTCATGAACTTGAAAAATCATAAGAAGCATGGTAATAAAACCTGGCCACAGAAATCATATCATCATCACAGAATATTAAGTATGAAATAAATATTACATTTTTCTCGATTCTATGTTGGTAGTGTATAAATGTTATATTAAAACGAATTAAACAAGAAAATCGAAACAGTTACTGTATAAAAGAACCAAAAGCACGATAAAATCGAACACGTGAAAGTAAGTGAACCAACGCACGTTGACGTTGACCACAGAATAGGGAAGTTTCAATTCTATTTTTTGTGTTGACAAAAAAAATTACAAAATGGTGGATTGGTGCATGTGCATGTAAATTTGGGACATTGGAAAAGGGGGAGGGTCGCATCTGGAATACTTCTTCATTGTGTGGCACACCTTTGTCCGAAATGTCATAATGATTGTGCCATCATAATTTTTATTTTGGAAAAAATATTTTTTAGGAAATAGTAATCAGATATTTTCAACAGTAAATCCGACTTCAATTTTGAGAGATATTGGGAAAAAATATGTCGAATTTTGTGGTTCTTCCTTGGTATCTTCGTTATTTCCAGTGTAATACAAAAAAACCTATCCAATCATTATGAAATTGGGTTATTACTTGAAGTACAACTTCAAATAAAATTTCGTAATGATATTGTGAGCACAAAAGCTGCTGACTTCACGTCACTGTTTTTCAGGAATCTGTCTTCTCATGTATGAAATCCGTGGGTTCACGTCCTTGAGTTGACATACTGATTTGTTCACAGGAATAGGACGGGTAGAAATGAAACAGTTCCTCAAAACAATGTCAACAACTGAAATGATAGAATTTTCTTGATGCTTAGTCCGTTGTGCCCGAATTTTATACTCTTCGGCAACCCACTGCAACCAATTATTTTACCAACAATATTCGACTTAAAGAACTTGCCTTGATAAAGTCCAAATATATGAACGAAACGTCGCCTTAGTACAACTGGGTCGTTTCATTTCTACCCGTCCTATTCCTGTGAACAAATTTCTCATGTATTTAGATCGCTTCTACACCAACCAGGTTCTGTATCATCAACTCTGGAATCTATCGTCAAACAATATAACTTTTTCTGGGTTATTGATCTGGTTTTTCCCGAATGAACTGATCAGTAACTATCAATGACTAACCAGCTTCAAATTGTCGTGTCAATTCACTTTAACATACAGTAGCTACATTAGTTCACCATCGAACGTTATTATAGTCTCTAGTTCACCTTCAAAACACCGTTAAACATAATCCCTGAATTGATTCGAACCAGAGTATAATGGTTTGTTGCCGATAATAATACAGCTTCCAAATTGAGTGACGTTAATTTCATGGATGGTGCCAGGTCAGTTGAAATGACCAGATGATTGAATGAGGGCAGCCAGGAATGAACCAGTTCATCGTTACCTCTAAGCGAAAGATATTTGATGTGTTTGCTTCGTGGAGTGTTCAGTTATTCCTTATTGTTTTTCGATTAACTTTCGTCCAATCTTGATTCACAAAGTCCTTCTTTTACAGGGTGGCTGAAAGAAACGAATGAGTTCAAGAAGAAAGAGAAGTTCAACTTAAAAAAACTAGGAAAGTACTGTCTTGAGGGCAGAAGCTTTTGCGCTGACGTTCGATGGAGATGACCGCTTTGGCAACGAATATTTGAACCTTCACGGTAGCGCTTGTCTAGGTATTTTTTGAGTAATTCCGGAAAAAAAACACGATATTTGACATGTTTTTCCCCAGTATCTTCGAAAATTATAATCGTACAGAACTGAAATTTGGTACGCTGCTTTGAAATAGGATTCCAGAAAATTCTCCAAAAAGTTGCGCGTTTTTATACTTCAACTAACTGCCAAGTTTCTTAATTCAATCGTTTCAGTAGTGCCCGAATTATCATAGAAATAACCTTATCATTTCAGAAGGCTCTTACTCCGGAACTGTTTGGCCGATTTCGCTCATTAACTAACTTAACCGTCGCATTTCAAAATGAAACCTAACCTGGAAGTTTCAGGTCCATAGGATAATCTGTGCGCCAGTTATCGTGCACACGGCCGGCCGGCCGAACAGAATCGATTTTGACACGGTATCAGTCATCAGTGAGTACAACCTAGTCGTTTGAGACCTTTTTTCGGCTCAAAATTCGAAAGTGACAGACATTTGGAGCTAACGGTAGAATGCTTGCTCGCAAAAATGGGCCTATTTGGCTACATTCAGTGAAAAACCTGGAAAACCACTGCCGTGAAGGCAGCAGCCTTTGCGTGCATGTTCAATGGAGATTACCTTCACGGCAGTGCTTTTTCAGTTTTTTCATTGAATTTAGCCACATATGGCCCATTTTTGCGAGCATGTTCTAGAGGAACAGCGTGCTACCGCTTTGTCCAAATGTCCGGTTGGACTAGGTTGGACTGATGACGAATTCTGTGTCAGAATCGATTCTGCCCGGCCAGTCGGCCATGTGCACGATAACAGGCGCACGGAGAATCCTATGGACCTGAAACTGTGGTTTTCTAGGTTTTTTTCGATAGGGTACTGGATAAAGTTGAAATTTCCTAATTCTGGTCTGTACTATTTTGATATGGTCCATATGAACAGTTCGATGACATGAGATGACAAAACTTGCCAACTTTGAAACGAATCAGTTAAACGACTCAGCGGTTATAGCCATCTAAAAGTGTTGCCAAAATTGATAAATATCAAAAATCATAAGAGTTTAATTATTTTCGATTGGGAAAAATTACCGGTTGGTCTGCCGTTCACGTGGAAAACGGCATTCGAGAGTAAAATCTATGCGGAATCTGTTGATATTCCGTATACAAAGTGTATTATTAGACCTGGAACTAGAAATCGAAATTTCCTAGTCCTGGTCTGTACTATTTTGATCTGGTCCATATAAACAGTTCGATGGCCTGGGATGACAATACCTGCCAAACTTGGTAGTTACTGAATGAGACTTTTTCTGGTACTCATTTCGGTGATCAAAATTGGTCCTCCTTATCGTATGACTAAACACTAGATTCTTTCTACGGAGTAAGAGATCTATGTCAACAAATCCACAAATACATGTGCATAACAGATGGAAATTTAACGCCTCATCATCAAAATTCAGTCACATTCATGCCAATAGTCATGAAAATTTTGAAAAAAAGAGTTAAGTCAATTTGTTCGACTAGTCATTCCGTGAATGGACTGTTTTCTCTCCAACAAGAATCTTACGATAATTATGGGACACCTTGTATTCAACCTGGGTCACAAATCGGAGATAGGTTATAATTCCAGGCGTGCCATCACACGAAATCCGCAAAAAGGTAAAAATTTAATGTCTCTGGCTCGAATTTGCGAGTTATATCGTATGCACGAATAACTGCGAATATTGCATAGAGGATTCTAGTTCATAAAAATGCTGCAGGGAGTTTTCACGAACGAAACGATTTCCAGTGCAGAAAATGACGACAGAAAATAATTCTCCAGAAAAATCCCTTCTCAACGCAGTATAATGGAGTCGCTAATCTTATTTGAACATTGTACTTATCAATGCACGGAACAATAGGTCAAGAGTTCTTAATTCCAGTCTTAAGGCTTACTATCAACGGACAAATATCTGTGAGCTTTTATCCACAACAGGCCCCTCAAATTAATCAGTATTTTCTCATTTTTCGAGAGCTGCATTAAGATATAGGAGTGAATAAATCCCTGACATCGTCTTCCACTTATGAACAACCCAAGAATCGGAAATTCGAAATACAGGGTGTCCTAATGAAAAGGAACCACCTCTGATATTTCTCATGATGAGATAAATAGCGGAATTCACATGAAAACTTTCACTAAAATTCGTAGGGAACACATGTTACTGAACAGTGGCTGCTTGAAAATGCAAACCCTAATGGGGGGCGCAACAACCCAGAGAATTTGAAAGAGGAACATTGGTCCCACTTATGATTCTCATGACAATATTGAGCGGGCCCCTCAAATTAATCAGTATTTTCTCATTTTTCAAGAGCTGCATTAAGATATAGGAGTGAATAAATCCCTGACATCGTCTTCCACTTATGAACAACCTGAGAATCGGAAATTCGATATACAGGGTGTCCTAATGAAAAGGAACCACCTCTGATATTTCTCATGATGAGATAAATAGCGGAATCTGCATGAATACTTTCACTAAAATTCGTAGGGAACACATACTACTGTACAGTGGCTGCTTGAAAATGTGAACGCCACTGGGGGGGCTACAACCCAGAGAATTTGAAAGAGGAACATTGGTCCCACTAATGATTCTCATGAAAATATTGAGCTGTGCATCAGTTTTACTAACATGAGCACTGTTAAACCAAACCGTACAACAATATTCAGCAGGAGAAAAAACCAAAGCCAAAGCTGCGGTTCGAAGAGTGGTAAGGTCAGCCCCCCATGAAGAACCAGCTCCGTAAATCAACATTTTTCTACTCAAGAATGGATACAAATATTCACAAATCAATGAGAATTGCATGACCACAGGATTGTTGTGATTTTTTAGAAACATTGAATACAGAAAGACCAAAAGATCGATGAATTGTCGGGATAAGTTTTGCTCAAGGAAAATTATATGGCAAATTGTAGGGAAATGTAGATTTATCACTGTGATCCGCCTACTAATCAAGGATCTATGCTTTGAGTTTACGAGGGTCGTTCTTCACTGAAAAAACACCCCAGTTATTGTATTTACACTTTCACACGGATAGAGGGCAACTACAGAACTTTTGCTCAGCCGAATCATAAGATATATAATCTTTAACTAACCTGAAAAAGATAAATATCGAATTGTATGTAACTTTTTTATTCAAATGAGCAGTTCAGTTACTGCGATTCGGACACGTAATCGTGATTCTTTTGCTGTTAATTTGCCGTGAAATCAAATTGTTTTGTCACGGATATTTTTCGAAAATTTTCACATGTTCTGTTATCTTGATGTCGATAGAGTAGGTTAGTTCTTCCAAAAATCACCTTCATCGAACGAAAAATAGTCCAAATCTCAGCAAGGTTAAAGAACATTGGGCTTCTTTCCATTTTTGGGAAACAATTTTCCATAAAAAAAGAAACATTAATATCATCGATATAACGATAAAATTTTTTTGGAATTTTTTCAACTTTTAAGCCAGAAAAAAAATATATGTGTTTGACGACCCTGTAGCTAGGCCACTCTTCTACACAATGTCGATGGCTGATGGCTGCTTAGTTCTAATGACAACTCGAGCCATGAAACTCTAGCTTCGTGAATTTGATATACTAACTAACAAAGAAACTGCAACGCCTAGGAGGAGCTGTTTAAAATTTTAATTTTTTTTGATGAAACATAGAAAGTATAGCAAGGAGTAAATGATTAAAATTTGGAGAAAAAAATCGTGAAGGTTTTTTCTTGTGAATATTTTTGTTACTTGAATATTGTATTAATTTTTTGCAATTTTTTAAAATGTTACAATAAACCAGCTATTCGAAGAGATCGAAAGTCGATGTTTGGTTGTTGCTAAAATGCCTAGAGCACGTGTACGCGGAGTTTATCGCCAGCTAAGTGAATTTGAAAGAGGTCGAATAATAAATTGCTAACCGTACGAACAGAAATCCAACTACTGTTATGAGATATGTTGTCAAGCGTAGTTTGATATTGCTCAAAATCGAAGAAGAGTAGGCACCGGAAGACGAAAGGCACAAATGAAGTACAAGATTGACGTCTAAGAATTATGGCCATTAGAGACTAATTCTCGACAACTCGATCTTTGGCTGATGAGTGGTTAGGAGGAGAACAAGGCCATCTTGTAATTTTCCGAACGGTTTACCGCCGTATAAGGTCTTTTGGACTGCAGCATTACCGACCCCATCTTGTGTTACCTCTTACGGTTGAGCCTAGCCGGCAACGATTACAGTGGTGCAGAAAAAGACAACATTGGAATGTGGAATGGCATCCGGTCGTCTTTTCTGATGAATTCTTCTTAGGTGCACATGATGGCCGAATAAGGGTAAGACGACGTGAAACTCAATTTGATGTTGAGCGTCATGTACACAGTTCAAGAGGCGTTATTGTATGGCGTGCTATTGCACATGCTAGTAGGTCAATTTTAGACTTTATTCGAGGTAACATGACAGAGCTGCGTTACCAAGACATAGTGGAGCCATATGTTCTACCTTACCTTAACCGGCTCGAGAATTCCATATTTCAGCAAAATGATGCTCATGTTGCCAGAGTTAATTTTACTTTTTTGAAGCGACCCATGTGAATCTTTTGCCATGGCCGCCTATATATCCTGATCTTTCGCCCATAGAGCATGTTTGGGACATCATAGGTATAAGGCTTGGAAATTTACCCCAGCCCCCACATACTTTGGCGGCTCTGAGACATTAAGTACAGGTAGCTTGGAATAGTATCCCTCAGAAAGAAATGGATCATCTTTTTGCATCAATGCCAAGACGTGTTGGGGAATGTATAGATAATCGCAGTGGACAAACACATTATTAACAATTCAGTAAAAAAATTGTAAACCCTTCTTTTTTTTCCAACATTCAATCGTTTACTCCTTGCTATATTATCTTTGTTTCACCAGAAAAAATTTAAATTCAAACAGCTCCTTCTGAATGTGGCAGTTTCTTTGTCAATTAGTTTATATCTTGAATATCGATCGTAAAATGTATTTGCTTATCAAGCGACAAAGACCGCGAACGATTCCTGCAAATTGTAGAAATACCTAAAAGAACAGGATAGTTTGAAGGATCCGTGCTTTGTACCTTTCACACGTCTATTCTAAAAGTTCTACTCCGGTTCCGTGAACTTTCGTACTTAAAAGTATTCGGAATTTGTTCAGACCTAGACATGCGCACTCTGATGATACTGGGTGGGTAAGAAATTGGTTTAGAATCGCTTCGTTATCGGACCTGCGAACATAGCTTTTATAGCGGCGGTAGCTCAGTGGTTAGAGCTCATGCCTCATGATCGTAAGGTCTGAGGTTCAAGCCCTTGGCCAGGAAATAACTTTTCTGGTTTTTCAGGAGACCGTCCAACTATTCGCTGTTGGGTAATTAATTAACAGTGCTGTTCCTAACGTGGCTCAACGAATAAGTAACAAAGCCTTCACAGAACACACCCGGTATCCTAACTCACACAAGCTTTAAGCTTCTGAGGGGTTTCGTTGAAGCCTAGGATAGTAGGAAAAATACAAATACAAATCATTCTTCCTGACAAGTGCATTACCTTGTATGTTGAAAGGTGGTTGACGACACATGTAAAGAACACATCTCGTCCCTGTGTTACGGTATGGTTCTCCAGAGGTTGTAAGAATTCTGGCTCGGGATCGATCGGTTGACCTGTAACAAAGGGAGAGATAACAGCATAGACGTCTCCAAAGCGATAAGTGAAGTGAAACTAAAGATATTCAAGGAATATTCAACGGAAAGGAAAGGGAACGTGTTTCGTTTGCAAAATTGCTCTTACATGATAACTCAAACACTCCAGTGTCACTTCTTGAAGATGGGACTGATCCTCTGCGGAATTCGGATTATTAAATATCTAGAACGTTGCTCTTATCCGGAATAACATTGAAATTCATTTGGTTCGCTTCGGAACAACAAATTTCCACGATATAATGAACGTCCATAAGAATCGTTTCCTCCCAAAGATTAATGTAATATATTCTCGAATGTGAAAAATTCTATGAATTTTCTCAACTTCGAAGATTCGAATTTTTCGGAGATGTGGCTTTCTGTGGCAGAGTTAACGAATGCTTATTAATTTCTTATACGAGCCCAAGAATATTTAGGCAGTACTTTCCAAACTTTAACTTTCAGTATCTAAAAAGGAACTATTGAACATTAAATGAAACTGTAATCAATAAAAAACGCCCTGCGGATTTCAGGAGTGAAACTATTTGTCAAGGGCAGTTTCTAGGAAGAGAGTTGCCTAATGATCAATATTGGAAAAATGCAAACGATCAACTGTGACGTTTCGAAGTCTTAATATGACTCCTTCTTAAAACAACCGAGGAAATTCGCAGAATGG
Source organism: Myrrha octodecimguttata (assembly GCA_958510865.1). NCBI lineage: Eukaryota > Metazoa > Arthropoda > Insecta > Coleoptera > Coccinellidae > Myrrha > Myrrha octodecimguttata. The sequence continues at coordinate 29,912,243 of OY294065.1, read as the reverse complement.
ATTTCCTACGATTATTTTCGTGTTTTGAAACTTTCATCAAAATTAATATTCTCAAAGAACCACAGCAACCATGATTCACTTGACATCGAAGTTTCTCAATTCTTAATATTTTCTTTATGAATTCATCTAGCCAAATAAAAAAGGACTTTTTAATTTTTTTGAGTTACTCTGGTTCCGAAATCAGTATTTTCGTATTATCCCAATAGGTCAGGTGATTTCAAATGGTACAACACTGGGAAAAGGTGGTATTGGCTTCAGGCTCTTTATCGAATTGTCGGCGTTTCGGTCCTTTATTGGGATCTTCTTCAGGACAATTTTGTCTGGTGTATAAAGATATAGTGATAGATGTTGAACTTCATTGTAATCTAAAAAAGTTTGGTTCTGCAGTTCTGTAAGTGTCTCATATATAGCATCGTTAATTAATTCGGATACGATGCTGTATTTGTCCTGAATTAAGAAAGTTGATTTTTGATCGCTTACATCATTGCGATATTGTTCAGTTGGCAACATTTGCCCTTGACAAATAGTTCGAATCTTGCAATCCGTACGGTCGTTTTCTATAAATAATAGTTTCATTTTATTTCTAACAGTTATTCTTCCAAATCGGCAGCGAAACCCTGGAGAAGATCTGAGAACGATGCAAAGTCCTCTCGAAATATGGTTCGATTGATATTTCATCAACTTTTACTTCTAAGAGAAAACCTAGAGATCTGAAATATTTGAGCTGAGGTCTAAATTAATTGGCTAGATTTGTTAATAGATGAATCGACCCAATGTTTTTGGTGTTATGCTGATCTTCAATTTTTCTCAATGAATAACAAAATATGAAGCCTATCAAAGTGAAACTAATTATGTTAAGTTTGGGTCGATTTCAACAAAAAAAATGTCTCAGAAATTAAGCACGGGATTGTATTGAAATTCGAATGCTTTGTAAAAATTCGACTGAATATTTTCCGAAATATAATCAAAATTATATTCCGAATATAATCAGCCGTAAATCCTACGAAACAATATCTTCCGAAAGAAACTACTCGAAAACTTGATATATGTTTGAGGCTTAATTACTAGTGTAACAAAATTATTTCGAAGCAATTCTTTCTCGAAAAATTCGTGTTGAAAAATGCAAGTTCATACAGAATTTCGTTATGATGTTTTTTATCGAGAAGTAACGGACGTAAAGAATGCATTTACGGGGAATACCAAGTAAGAATACCTTTCGATATAAGCAAAATTACACAGGGTGTCCTATATCAATATTGGACATTTCTAGTTGAGCTGAAAAGAAATGCCTAACGAAAAAATAAGATTAGATGCTTTTTACATCTCAACATTTGTCTACAAACTTTATTTTCGGAGACATTCACTTGAATCCATACTTCATCCAAACCCTGTATTTCAATTTTCCCATTCGAAGCCATGTTCGTTCCATTAATTTCTTTACGAACATGGGCAAACTGATTTATTCGAGGTATAAGTTTGTTGAGTGAAATAACTTCATAACGACAATCATGACATTCTGCTTATTTCCTCGTGTTCCCCATAATTTTGAGTTGAGGAGTTGAGAGAGGCATTATATATGGGGGAATTTCGCCAACGAACCTAATGTCATGTTGATTGTCTCTTCACGTCTGAAAATGTCTGAGAAAGTTCTCATTCATATTCGCAATATCATCTGTTTTCTAGGTTTTCACTCCTTATATCTGAAAAAGAACTAATTGAAGTCGCAGTCTTCAATTTTTCAAAGATCCTTAGGAGCCTAAGTTTCTCGGGAAAATGACGAAATCCGTTCAACAGTTTTGGATTCAAAGAGATATTGTAACCTCAATAACCCGGAAAATAATGAATCCAAAGAGTTAAACTTGATGGTTACATTTTGAATGTCAGCAGGAAAACTGGAAAAAAAATATTACCTTGGCTTTCGTTTACTCCTTACAGGATCTTTCAAGTCGTAATTCTCAACCCAGAACGAGATTCCATAGCAATTAATTTTTCATAACTACTGTGAAAATAAATGTTTTTCAGGGAAATATCGATTAAAGCTTATTTTGGGAGGATTTTGCATAATTTTTAGGTTCTTTCTGAGATTCACTCCCAATATCTGAAGAAGAACTATTCAAAATTATATGAAATTGCTTTTTATGTAATATGCCCTTGCGGATTGCAAGATTGAACTTTTTGTCAAGGAGCGTTTTCTGGAAAACAGATTGCCTAATGAATACAGAAGCAATACATACGATAAACTAAGCGAACTGTGACGTTTCAGAGCACAAATCTGACCCTTTCATCAGACAAACGAGAAAATTTTCAGATTTTTTTTCGATTTATCGTTTCGAGACTTCTGTCGAAAAAAAATTGACAAAAGTCTCAAAATGAAAAATCGAAAGAAAATTATTCTGAATTTTCTCGTTAGCCTGATGAAAGTGTCAGATTTGTACTCTGAAACGTCACAGTTCACTTTGTTTATCGTTTGTATTGTTCCTGTTTTGTTCACTAGGCAATTTGTTTTCCCAGAAACTCCCCTTGACAAATAGTTCAATCCTGCAATCCGCAAGTTCGTTTTCCATTGAAAAAACTAATTTTATCAATTTTTAATAGTTATGTTTTAGATATTGGAGGTTAGAAAAAACCTAAGAAATTATATTTTGTAAGCCATAAAGTCCTCTTTCTCGTTATGGGGTATTGATACCAAGACTTATGCAAACTTCCTTGGCGATTGCATTACTTGAATTGTAGAGGAAAATTTTAGAAAATTATATGTCAGCAGCTATCTGTTAGATTTTTCCGAATTTTTGCTTTCGTTTTTTCGCTTTTTTTTCCAACGAAATATTGAATATGTCTCTGATTGGATTTGTATTTGTGGGAAATAAAGAGAACATAAAATTTTTAATTAGCAATCTGTGAAATCATCGGTTGGATTAGAAGCCAAATAGATCGATGCTCTCCAAATATCGAACTTCTATTTACTTTAGTTAACACACTGAAACCGATACTATTTAGGACCCCGATGTGGGTATAGCAGGTTTGGAGCTTAATTCCGAAGGGGATATTCGTGAATAGGCAAAATCCATCCAATGTAATACTCATTCAAACTTTAAGATTTACAATATTTCTAAAATAGATCAGATTGAGTTGAAACCTAGAACTCGGTTGAAAAATGACCACCAGAAGGTTCAAGCAAAATTTCTTTTCCTTTTATTCGAAAATCGCGAAATCTTTCATGACGAACAAATGCTATATTGGGATGGGTGAGTACTCGTGAATGAGTGACCGCATCAGTTCAAGAATTCACATCAACACATATGTGAACATGCAGACAAGGCAAGTATATAACAGACATAATATAGGGCCATTTTGTTGCCGGTGGTGACTTCAGTTCGAAAAGAGCTTCCTCCAGAGAATTTATCAATTTATTAGGTAATTAATCTCTCCAAAGTCTTGGGAAAAAAGAATAGGCCAAGTTTCATTCGAGAACTCTTGAAAGTTTGCAATTCTCCAGCAATATCCATGAATTCTATTAAAAGAAAAATATTCGCCCCAACTTGAAAAGGGCACTTAAAAGCTCATAAGGAGTATTTTCTCTTGTTCGATGCATCCGTTTCCCCGCATGGGTTCCGTATTTTTTTTCCAATATAATTCTTTCTAACACTCAAAACATTAAATATTGGTTTTATTCATTGCATGAGTTTTTTTATGAACGATATCCATACATCGCAATGTCTGTAATCATCGAATATCGACTTTAATGGACTAAACCAATTGAATTTCACAAAAGTATACCAAATTTGAATTTAATCTTATTGAATTTTCAGAGATATTGGACAAAATGTATCAAATTTGAGGTTTTTTCTCGGAATCTTCTTCATTCGAAAATAAACTCAAAGGAATTCTCTATGTTTAATTGAAGGCTTAACAGTGACCAAAGTTCCGTAAATCTACTACATTTTCAAAGTAATTCCCTTTATTCGATGAAGTGGAGATTTTCAGTCAAAGGAACCAAATAAAATACAACAGACGAAATCATTTTTAAATGAACACTGGCATTCGTTATTTCCAAAATAACTGAAAAAAATACAGCTCTGATCCTGGTGTTACTTGATCTCAAGTTGGAAAATAATTATGCACGAATTAATTCGAAATTTTGCTTGATCGACTCAGTAAAAAAATCAAGAAAACTTATTTCTTTTTCTCCAAAGAATTGAAGCATGTGCAGAAATCTGCTGACTTCAACGTCAGTGCTTTCCTATAATTTTCCGTCATATCTCCTGTTATAATTTATTTGTCATTTCCTCGATACTTTTGAACGGCACAGCTTAGAGACGTTATTTATTTCCCACTATTTCCAACGTCGTATAACAAGTTTTATAAGAACTTTCAACTTACGTGTTGGAACAGGTTGATCCGAACGGAAAATGTTCATGACACATCTATAATTTTCAGGGTTAATGTAATAAATAAGGTTTTGAAGGGGATGAGCTCACAGTAAATAACAAATATGTCAGGAATGAACTAGGGGTGGATCTCGAAATATTCTACGTGTCTGCAGCAACGAAGCCCTTGAAAAATATGAATTTCATGCAGAATTTTCGGATAACCCTGTATTAGTGGTGGGGAAAATGCAGTGTTTAGAGGTCATAATCGATAGGGTTTAAGTAGTTCGGAGGGGGGAAGTCAGAAGGGATTCCAATCTGAAATTCTGAGACTAAGCGAAGGAGTTCTTAGAAGGAAGATATTGAAATTAATAGACATTGTACTGTATGCAGTAAGGCAATTTTTTTAAGGGGTACTTTGTGAAGAACTTGTGTTTTCACTTTGAATATTCATGAATGTTTCTCTCGCAATACATGAAACAGAGAATTTGGGACCTTATTAAAAGTGGTTACTTATTTGCAGTTATAATAAAAAAATTGGTATAAATAGCCATTTTCGAAACTTTGTTATCCCATAAGAACTGAGATATACCGCAAAGTTTTATTGCCGATTTATTTTCAGAAGCATATATTGAACATATGAAAGCCTTATTTCAATCATTTTTCTCCAGATTATAATGAGATATACAGAGTGTAACAGCCAAATGGAATAAATTCGATAACGAATAAATGAGGGCGTGTTGGGAAAAACGCTCGGACACGTCGATTTGTTATTTTAAATGTGCATAGTTTTCAAGAAAATAAAATTATATAGGGTATGCGACCGTGGCCAATACCAACTTTCTTATTTCAAATGTGACTCCCTGTATATTTTTTTTTTATTTGGATTCTTCAGAAAATTCTAGACATAATTCATGTACAATCAGGTCGATTCTGTTTGCAAATAGCAATATTGCTAGGAAAAAGATATTGCTATCATAACAAGATTGGAATTATTGGTATTGTGATCAACGATTTTGAGCAATATGGTCTGTCACTTTAACAAGAATCTTGCTATCAACATTGCTATCTTAGCAACCTCAAAATAGTACTTGCTATGCTTCATAACAAGAAAGTTTAGAAAAGGAATCTCTCAGAGATCCATTTGTTTCAGTATTATTTCTTCCAAGAATTCGAAAATATTGAAGATAGGGAAGAATGTGCTAATAGAAATGTGTTCAAGGTTCTCTAGAATATTTAATTTTAAGGATTCTTAGATTAAAACACCGGCATAGTAAGCAACAGCTGACCTGATTATTCTAATGATCTCAACAACAGCCATCCCTTTGAATTCCCAACAGAAAAGTTCATCGAATTTCGAATTATTATCGCCTGCATTTGATTTCTGGAAACCAAAATTCTATCAGTATCCAGGAAATAGGTCAATTTGACTTTAATTGGTTTTTCTGTTTCATAACATTTTCGAATAAGTCGATGTTTACATGAATAAAAAAAGTATATGCTTATGGAAATGTGTTCAATGTTCTCTAGAATATTATTTAATTTCAAGGAAAATTCTTAGACTAAGATAAAGGCATAGGCAACAGCTGAGATGATTATTCTAATCATCTCAACAACAGCAATCCCTTTGAAGTGTCAACGAAAAAGTTTATCTAATTTCGAATTATTAACGCCTGAATAAAATTTGCTGCATTCGATTTCTGATAATCAATATTTTATTGGTATCCAGGAAATTGGTTATTGGTCAATTTGACTCGTTTCGTTTCCTAACATTTTTTATGTCGATGTTTACATGAATAAAGAAAGCCGTAGATAGAGGTTATGTATGCGAAACCATAAAGAAAACTTACGAATTAGAGTTATTTTCTTCTTCCTAATGTCACAAAATACAATGTTGTCAGCTCTAAAATCACCAATTATGGAAGTCTATGATAGCAATATTGTTATGACAAAATTCATAATAAACTAAATAAACATTGCTATAACACTCGAAACAGAATACGTAACATCATGGCCATATTGCTATAAATTAGAAAGATAGCAATATGACTAGAATAGCAAGGTTCATAGCAATACGCAAACAGAATCGACCTGAATGTCCCATACCTATCTTCAACTTTTTCGGAAATATTAAGTGTTTTCAGAGATGTTGAGTAACGTTAGAAGACAATTCTACACCAGATTAGCATGTTGCCCAGACGTTCGCGGCGAGCATTTTGAACATTTCCTACATTGACATTGATGTTTTTTTTGTTTTTTTTTTTTAATTATTAAGAAATAATCAGTAATACTTATTAGGTTTTAAGTGTAATGTACCGAATTTGTGAAATAAAATAATTTTTATTTAAAACGTTGATTTTTGCACTAAATCTGAAAACACTTAATATTTCCGAAATAGTTAAAGATAGGTATAGGACATTGTGCATGAATTGTGTCTAGAATTCTCTGAAAAATCCAAAAAATAAATAAAATACAGGGGGTTGCATTTGAAATAAGAAAGTTGGTATTGGCCACGGTCACATGGAACACCCTATATAATATTATTTTCTTGAAAAATATGCGCATTTGAAATTACAAGTCGACGGGTCCGAGCGTTTTTCCCAACACGCCCTCATTTATTCGTTATCGAATTTATTCCATTTGGCTGTTACACTCTGTATAATAATAAGATGATGAAGAAATGAAAAAATTTCTTTCATAACTTTATACCAAATTTCAGTTCGATCTGATTTCGTTCTTTGGGATCGTAGATACAGCCGGAAAAATGTAAAATATCTAAAATGCTTTTAAAATCTCTATGACACCTAGAAACTAGTTGTGAACCTCTTTCGTGATGATTTTGTCATTGAAACAACTCGAAAAAAAAAATGTTCTTTCAAAATTACATATATTCTGAATTCTATGACCTTCTGATAGTATTCTATCCTTGTAATTCTTCATGAATCCTCGAGCTATCATTTTCCAATGGAAAACAGAAATTCAATTCGCTCCATTTTCAGTCTTGGAAAGTTTGGAAAAATTGAATTTTTAGTGGGATTATCCGCGGCATCATTGGATGGATATTACCCATTTACGAAGTCGTTCCGTTCAAGACCGGTCGGTGGGCGAATGCAGAATTTCATGAGGACCATATGAATGGAGGAACGCGCTTACAACTAACTGAACAACCACGTGAGAGCTTTCCTAGAATTTTTGCTTGCAGTCATGCCGCGTTTGGTGAAATCCGTACCTAGGTAAGTGTGAAATCTCTGGAATCTACACCACTGTCATTCTGGCTTTTTCCTGTAGAATTCCTTGTCCTCGTACATCATATTAAAAATTAAAAGTGTTCGATTCCCGGACAGGGGTCAGATTCGGTCTACCTTTAGGCTTCGGCATTCGCACAGTCGGTAACCACTCAACTTGTTCAGACCGAAGTGGAAATGTACCTATTTTTGACAAGAGCATACGCACCTGAATGGAAGTCTGACCAGAACCCAAACGAAATGGGAAATCGTCGTTCTGCCCCTCGTTTCACTTTGCACTTCTCGAGAAAGTTTCCGAACACCATTCATCATAGCGAAACTAGTCGAGGTTATCCCTACATTTTCGGTCTCTAAAACTCCGAATTGGAAAAGTATTCAATTCCGTATTCAATCGGTTGAAAAATCCGGGACTTCGCCAATCTGAGTTGATTCGATTGTCAGATGGGGTCTGGTTAATTACATGCACTTGCGGGATGTTTCTGAATACGCATTTACCTGAAACCATATGGGGATTGATACTTAAATTTCCAGGTATGGGCGTACTGATAACATGTCAGATCTGGAATTAGCATCGTATTAAACTCGGTGACGTAAGTAGAAAGCCATGAGGGAATAGGTTCGTGGACTTCATTTTGCGTGCTATGTTTTGTCAAAATGTCTGTATTTTCGAATATTTCCCCGAAAATGATCTCAAACGTCTAGGTTGGAGTCACTGATGACGAATCCAGTGTCAAAATCGTTATATTTGGCATGCCGGTCGACGACACGATTACTGTGGAATGAAGTGAGCTAGCGACTTGATACTTTCAGATTAGGTCACGCATTGGAATGCGGTGGTTACATTCGTTAATGGGACAAATTTTTCGAATGGTTTCGGAGTTATAGTCATTTGAAAGTAAGAGATTGATACAGTGATTGGATTGAAACTGGATAGTTAGTTGAAACATACCAACGCACAACTTTTTACGAGATTTCGTCGAGAGCAAACTGTCCGTTCATTCTGGACAACATTTTTTTTCTGAATTTTTCTCGAAAAATTTTTTTTTTCAGAAATTATTTATGAAATCCGGAAATGTCGACCCACTCTGTTGTGGAAGAACCTATACAGTGTTGAAAAACGTAATATGTATTTTTGCAGTGAAATATTGCAGATTTATTAGTCTCCGTAATCGTAAAAATGTTTCTCATCTGAAAGACGAACCCAATCTGTTGCAATGAAAGACAGATAAGCTATTTCGTTTTCATGATGAACAAAGTTTCTCCATTTACGTCCGAAAAGGTTTTAAACCGAATGGCAAACCAAATACTTCTCCTCTCAAGACGAAGAATCTCCGAGATTCGCAACAGCATGTCCTAGTTATTCCAAGATCTAAATGTTATAGTGGTATTTCATCCGGCATTGCTCGAAAACATAATTTTTCAGGTTCAATTGTACGAAAACCGAAATTTGCTGAATTATTCCCCCATAACGCGAAATAGAAAAGTCTAATCCGATATTACTATGTAATAAAAAGAACGAATTAAGTCCACAATTCACGATTTTTTTCAGTATCCAGTAAAGAATATAATATAGGATCGTCGTAAACGACAAATCTCTATATGCCCTGCCAGTTCAGAAACGCTAAAGGGTATTAATGTTACTTCGATAGTCTTCGAGGAAGCCGTCTTCACAGAAAAATAGTTCGAGAATCAATGTGTTCCGGGACGATGTTCGATTTCGCAGGGAATTTTCGTCTTAACAATGATATGATATCTTGAATTCTGCCTTGAACATTTTCGGTTCTTCGATTTTTCTTGATCTGCACTTGAAGTTTCGTTTTTAATTTTGGTTTTTTATGTTTATATGCAGGGTGTCACAATAAAAGGACAGGTGTTTTTTCTAGCAAAAAAATTACGATTTTGAAAAATCGGTCGATTCTGTTAATTTTGTTCTTGCTGATATCACGTCAGTGATTTTATATTTCTTATTCGAATCGAAACCAGGGTGTATAGTGGAAGCAGTTCCTCCGCTATTTTGCAACGCAGAAAACTCCGATGACTTACTCACTATTCGAGTTCTCGTTTTGGAATAAAACAGACATGCTGCATTAGCTTGTATATTTGAAATTAATTTGTGTTCCTTTTGAAACGGTGATGAGTCCGGAGTACAGACAAGTGAATTTTGAGGTGATCAGATAGAATCGAATCAAAATCGTGTCATGATAGGGATAGAGAAGATAAGTTGACGCTTTATTCCTATTCATCGAATTCACTTTGACTTTATTATGGTGACCTCTTTTCCAGTATGGGCTTGCAAAAATGAGTTTGTGTATTTGAAATTCATTCGTGTTCATCTTGAAACGATGAAGAATCTAATGGAATGGTGAACCTTCAGGTGATTAGTCAGATCCGAATAAAAATCATGACGCGATAGTGATAGAGATCCCTCCGCCATTTTGCAACAAAGAAATATTCCATATTTGTTACTATGCGCTATTCTCGTTTTGAAATAATATAGGAATTTCGACAGAATCTGTCTGAAAAATTAATGGATAAATAAATGAATACAGTATAGTAGTCACGTTTTCCTCGGAAACAGCACAGAAAAACCAGTTCGTGTATCTTGAATTCATTCGTATCTATTTTGCGATGCTTTTATTTCTGCCGGAATGGTGGTTTCGAGGTGATGAGCTATACCCGAATCAAATCCTGGTCGTGGTAGTCATGGCAGTTTCTTCGCCATTTTGTCTGTCACGAGACGATTCGACGATCTTACGTTATTCGAATCTTCTCTCGTCCGTGAATAATACAGCACCCAAAACTGAGTTCATGTATTTGAAATTTGTTTGTGTCCATTTTGGAATGGTGATAAACCTGATGTAATGGTGAATAATAAGGCAATAAAAAAACGGAATGTGAGGGTGATAGTGATCCCTCCGCCATTTTGCAACACGAAAAGATTCAATTGCCTACGCGCTATTCGAGTATTTATATTTCCGTTATGAAATCACACAAACATTCTGATGAAATAATAGTGCCTTGTTATTCTCGAACAAGATCGCAAAAGTAACGTTGAGTATTTGAAATTTTTTCGTGTTTATTTTTAAATGCTGATAAATCTACTGAAATACTGAAACTCGAGATGATGAGTTATGAATCCGGATCAGAACCAGGTCGTGATAGTGATAACGGTGTTTTCACCATTTCAAAACTCGAAGAAATTCTGCTGCCTACGTGATATTCTAGTTTATTCTCGTTCTGAAATAGTAGTACTTTTCGAAGGAACGATAGTGACATGTTCCATGTCCATAAAGTTAGCAGAGCCACTTGCACGGAAGTCAATGAAAACCATCTCATTAATTGTTGTATATTTGTCGAGAATTTGTCGTGAAAGAAAAAAATTTGTCGTGCTTCTAGTTTTTTTTTAAGGGGTGGCTCTGCTAACTTAATATTAAGTTAGCAGAGTCATTCTAAAATATGCATCGAATTCGATCAAAAATGTTATGAGTAATTGTCGAGTATTTGTCGTAGACGATCTAACCTGAAAAAACCAGAAAAAAACATTTTTTTATGGCTTTTTTATAGGTTTCAATGAAATTTTCTGGTTTCTCAGGAAATTTGTCAGATTCGGCAACACTGCATTGGTAAATTGATATTTCAGGTATGTTTTTCGCATCATTCTTTACTGATATTGGGTTGTATATGTTAAATCTTCTATTTCCCGAGATGAACAATTTTCGTTTGAATGCTGAATAATGGAAATATTCCATTCTCACGGATATACATCGACGTTACGTTGTGTTACGAGCAAGTTAATAAGATGGCCGTTTTTCTCCCAGAAATGAGCTGAACGATTGAAGGACGACCAAAACATATTTGTCGTGAAAGAAAAAAATTTGTCGCGCTCTTTGTTTTTTTTTAAAGGGGTGGCTCTGCTAACTTAATATTAAGTTAGCAAAGCCATGCTGAAATATGCATCAAATTCCATCAGAAATGTTATGAGTAATTGTCGAGTATTTATCGTAGACCATCAGGCCTGAAAAAACCAGAAAAAATCATTTTTTATAGCATTTTTATAGGTTTTAATAAAATGTTCTGGTTTCTTAGGACATTCGTCATATTCCGCAGCACTGCATTGGTAAATTGATATGTCAGGTATGTTTTTCGTATCATTATAGACTGATATTGGGTTGTATATGTTAAATCTTCTATTTCCCGAGATGAACGAATTTCGTTTGAATGCTGAATAATGGAAATATTCCATTCTTACGGATATACATCGACGTAACTTTGTGATACAAGAAAGTTAATAAGATGACCGTTTTTTCTACCGGAAATGAGCTCAACGATTGAGGGACGACCAAAACATATTTGTCGTGAAAGAAAAAAATTTGTTGCGCATTTTGTTTTTTTTTTAAGGGGTGGCTCTGCTAACTTGATATTAAGTTAGCAGAGCCACCCCTTTTTTTGAAAAAAAAAGAGCGCGACAAATTTTTTTCTTCCACGACAAATATGTTTTGGTCGTCATTCAATCGTTTAGCTCATTTCCGGAAGAAAAAACGGTCATCTAATTAACTTTCTTGTATCACAAAGTTACGTCAATGTATATCCGTGAGAATGGAATATTTCCATTATTCAGCATTGAAACGAAAATTGTTCATCTCGGGAAATAGGAGATTCGACATATACAACCCAATATCAGTCAATAATGATACAAAAAACATACCTGAAATATCAATTTACCAATGCAATGTTGCCGAATATGACAAATTTCCTAAGAAGCCAGAACATTTCATTAAAACCTATAAAAAAATTATTTTTTGTGGGTTTTTCAGGCTAGATGGTCTACGACAAATACTCGACAATTACTCATAACATTTTTGATCGAATTCGATGCATATTTTAGAAAAGCTCTGCTTACTTGATATTAAGTTAGAAGAGCCACCCCCTTAAAAAAAACAAAGAGCGCGACAAATTTTTTTCTTTCACGACAAATATGTTTTGGTCGTCCTTCAATCTTTCAGCTCATTTCCGGTAGAAAAAATGGTTATCTAATTAACTTTCTTGTATCACAATATTACGTCGATGTATATCCGTGAGAATGGAATATTTCCATTATTCAGCATTCAAACATATACAACCCAATATCAGTCAATAATGATACGAAAAACATACCTGAAGTATCAATTTACCAATGCAGTGTTGCCGAATCTGACAAATTTCCTGAGAAACCAGACCTTTTCATGAAAACCTATAAAAAAGCTATAAAAAAATTATTTTTTCTGGTTTTTCCAGTCGACGACAAATACTCGACAATAATTCATAGTATTTCTGATCGAATTCGATGCATATTTCAGCATGGCTCTGCTAACTTAATATAAAGTAAGCAGAGCCAGCCCTAAAAAAAAACTAGAAGCGCGACATTTTTTTTTATTTCACGACAAATTCTCGACAAATATACGACAATTAATGAGATGGTTTTCATTGACTTCCGTGCAAGTGGCTCTGCTAACTTAATGGACATTGCCTACGCGCTTTTCTAGTTTATTCTCGTTCTGAAATAGTAGTGCTTTTCGAAGGAACAATAGTGACCTGTTTCTCGAAACAAGCCCGAAAAAAGAGTTTATGTATCTGAAATTAATTTGTGGCAGTTTTAAAAAGGTCATATATCTACTGGAATGATGAGTCTCCAGTTGATGAGTTACCTCCGAATGAAAATCCTGACAGTGAAAGTAATGACGTTCATTCGCCATTTTGCAACCTAAGAAGATTCGATTGCCTACACGTTATTTGAGTATATATTCCCGTTTTGGAATGTAAGACTTCAATGAAATGAAATAATAGTGATTTTTCTGCCAGAAGAAGTACGCTAAAATGACATTGTCTTTGAAATTCGTTTGTGTCCATTTTGAAATGGTGATAAATCTACTGGAATGGTGAATCTCAAGGTGATGAGTTATATCCGAATCAAAACCTGGTCTTGATAACGATGTCGGCAAGTCATTTCGTACAATGCAGGAAGTCTGAAGCGCCAAAGTAGATACAGGAATATTCGAGATCTCTTAAACGTGATTGTTGGGGACGGATGGAATGGAAATGTTATCCATTCAGCTGATAGGATTGATAAATGCTGATTCGTATTGGTTCAATCGGCCCTGTGTGAGTTCGTTCGATGGGGAAAAATTTGAGTGATAATATATCACTGCGATCTTGAACGGATTCGATTTGTTCCTATAGCCCCATCACCGGATTGACTCCATTAACTTTTTTTCCGGACACTCATCATCCTACGTTTTATATGTGAAAATGCCGCGGTTTTTGTATTTTCGTGATCGCGATAGATGCGAAGAGCGAAACCTCAGAAATTATCCATCTTCGAATTGAAGTGAAGATCTCAATTTCAAATACGTATTATTCAGTCTTATTATTGCTCCTGCAAGTACAAAATTTTGGCTAAAAGGACATTTGTGAACACACAAAGAGAAAGAGCCATATATTTCAGACTTGCATATAAAAAAAGACAGTTATGAAAATTCCTTCTCGATGGAAGTTAACTCCTTAACATTCTTGAACATTAATTCACTAAATTATTTGATAGTAATTATCTCAGGAATTGTCTTCTGGAACATTTTGAGGTACGATTTTGGATGCAAAAATCAATGTGATGTCTTTTCAGAACGTTATAAATATGAACCAATAAGAGCGAAAATATGTCGATAATTCAGCAAATATTTCACCTTGATCAGAGCTAATCGTCCAAATAACAATTGTAGAATTATCAACAGATCTTCGCCCTTGTGATTATGTTAGTTTATTCGATATTATTGAAGAAATAGCCTTCATGCTGGCCAACCATCAAAAATATAACTTAAAATGACTTCCTTTTTTATTCGCAATGATTCAACTGTTAACAAACGTTTTAAATCTGATGAGTATATCCTGGAAATATTGGATGTAACGAAGATTTCAAAGGAAAAGTCACTATTCGCCAGAATGTTCAGTTTTTGATGGAATGCTCTCAATATCATGAATATGATAACAGGCATAAAAACACAATTTCAATGAAGGATCCAATAGAATTATAATCATTATTATAATTATGTTTTCATCAATGAAAATCCAACGTACTCAAAGGAGATTATTCACATATTTAGAAATTCGATACAACTGAAAATATCGAATCTAATATACATGAAAAATCTAGAGAAGTACTGACGTTAAGTCAGTAGCTTCGACGCGCTTATTTCGTTGCTAAAGCAGTCATCTGTTAGCGCATCTGTACTTCTTGAGATATTGAGGAAATAATGTCAGTATTTCAAATTACAACGAAATTTGACACATTGTTCCCCTTATATCTCCCAAAGTAAAAATCGGATTGAATTGAAAATTGAAACATTGTTGTTGAATACTAATTTCAAGGTCTGTGTCAAATTTCGTTGAAATCTGACATTTCTGTCATTCTAATTAACACGGAATATTTCACGTTAGTATTCTTAAACGATGTAAAAAGTTTCAAACTGATCATATTAGTTCTTCATGAGACATCGAGGAGTTAACCTCAAAATTTCAAATGGGCTTAGCTCCAAAACTATTCGACCGATGTTACCCATTAACGAATTTAACCGAGATATTTGACTACAAACTCAATCTGAGAATTTCAAGTCGCTAGGTCCTTCTCTTTGAGAGTTAGAGTGTCCCCCAAAACAAGTGTTTTTTCCTGATTATTTTACTGAAACGATGATCAAGAAAATTTGCACGGTAACTTTCGCAAACAAGTTATCAACTTCAATTATGATAAGATCAGTAATTTTTGAATTATTTTGGAAATAACAAACATACCACGGAAACAAGCATGATACATTTTGCACAATATCTCCGAAGCTAAATATCTGACCAGATTGAAATACAAAACACTATTATAAACAATAGTATCTTCAAGGTTTATGCAAAATTTCATTGTCAGTTGACGAATAATTTTCCAAAATACTTTCAGGATGTTGCATTTCGAAATGCGACTGTTAAGTTCGTTAACGCGGCGAATCGGCTTGATGGTTTCGGAGTAAAAGCAATTTATATTGAAACTTGACAGATGGTTGGAGCATGAGGACGCATAATTTCTCGCAAAATGTTGTGCAGTCAGAAAATTCGAAATAATTTTTTTTTTTTTTATTTTTTCGGAAAAAATTGTTTTTCGGAACTGTTAATCATATTCGAAATAAAATCCGCTCTCTATCTTCGTAATATCCACCCGATGATTCCGCAGATATACCCATACCCATTCAAAAGCACTCCTGTTTTCAAACTTAGGTATCGAAAACTTGATATTTGGATAAAATCTTAAATATGACATTCTTGAATTAACTCAAGCTTTAATATGAGAACTTTTATGTATGTTAGTCAAATATGAATCGATGATTTGGATGCATGAATATAATGAAGAACCATTTCAATAGGGTGTTCATTCGAGAGACGACGCAATCTGTACCACATCGTATATAACACTCTCGACGAGGAAATCTGAATCGAAGCTAGCGTGAATTCATCCCGATTATTCCCGGTTCTAGGGGCATAATTGTCGAATTCAACTATTCCCCTTCGTTATCAGTCAGTCGCATGTGCATAAACAGCGGAGATAAAAAGTCAACATACTCCTCCGCCTTGTTTGTGGATGGCATTAGCTGAAACCCAACTATGTAATGTTTATTTAATATATCATTATGATTAATTATCGCGTATAATAGCGGTGTCGGTTCTTTCCTGCATTTTTACACGCCGCAAAATTTAGCACATCGGTTCTGGAGACTGCTACGGGATACGGTTTCTATTTTTGAATAATGAATCTTTCGAATCCAGATGAGAAAAATTTTTTTAAAAACTATTCGTGAGCTGGCTGATATCGAAAACGGTGTGAGTCATACAGCAATATTAAGTATCGATTAAAGCTTATTTGGCAAGGATTTTGCATCATGTTTTAGGGTTTTCTGGGTTTTTATTCCTAATATCTGAAACAGAACTATTAAAATTGAATAGAAATTGTTTTTTTATCGAAAACGTTCTTGCGGATTGAATGATAGAACTATTTTTCAAGGGCAGTTTCTTGGAGAATTAATTGCCTAATGAACAATACAGGAATATAAACGAAAAACAAAGCGAACCATGACGTTACAGAGTACAAATCTGACTCTTTCATCAGACAAACAAGAAAATTCTCAGAATTCAAGTGAGGCTGTTTCCTGTGTGTAATTGTTTCTATAATTCTACCAATTTTCCGAAACAAACGATAAATGAAGGCCCATACCTTTTTAAGTATCGATTAAAGCTTATTTCGGGAGGATTTTGCATCATTTGATGAAAGAGTCAGATCTGTTGAAGCTTTTGAAGGTTTGCGAGTTAGCTTCAACCTCTTTGGGGACAGTGTCACGTTTCGTCCCGGCTTAGGTTGGGGGAACTCGTCAGGGCATGCACCAAACTGAGCCGTTTACATGCCTACGTGAGTGGACACCCCTTGTGAGGACCACAAGGGAGTGTACCAGACCGTTGGGGATGAGCTTATTTCCGAGATCTTGAGAGGATACAACCGGGACAGCGTGCGCGCTAGCGCCCCCTGTACGTTGACCGATGATGTTGGCCAAGCGTTACAGGTGGTAACGTAGGAATACTTAAGACGCAAGATGGTACTGCGCGCGCGACTTAAGTAAGAGCTGAGAGAGGGCGCTCGCTACAGGACTCCCCTTCCAGTGAAAGCGATACCAGAAAGATGTATCTGGAGGAGTGTGACCGAGACCGAAAAGGTGTTCTCCTCTAAAACGCGGCTGTGAGCGAGCTGTTGTGCCATTGCTGCGCTGTTGAGCACGAGTCTACGGCGTTAGATGCACGGTTGACCAAACCGTTTGTGTTGAGCCGTGTAGACTGTGTGCTAGAGCGCTCTGCCTCGTCGTTCGAGGAGTGTGACCGATTTAGAGGAGGTCAGCTTTTGACGGAATGTAGTCATGGCCGAATTGACCAGAAGATTTCCCACAAGTGCGGCCGTGATGCGGAGCAGTTGTGTGCCTTTGAAATGTGAGAAACCCGGATTGAGAAACGCTACGCCACTTGTGAGTTCCTATACCACTCGATATCGTGCAGTGAGCCGGGTGCATTAGTGAGCACACCTTTGGGCGGCGAGTGGCAGCACGAGAGCGAAGTGGCGATGTGGAACCTCCTCGGGATGGTTGACGAACCATCGCCGAGAGAGGAACGGATAGGTTCACACAGCGACAAGCGAGGTCACTGGAAGCGAAGATGGTCGCGAAGGGACAGAAACTGTGACACCGTCGTTGAAATGAATCACGTCGGAAAGTCACCTCTGAAGCTTTTGAAGGTTTGCGAGGTAGCTTCAACCTCTTTGGGGACAGTGTCACGTTTCGTCCCGGCTTAGTTTGGGGGAACTCGTCAGGGCATGCACCAAACTAAGCCATTTACATGCCTACGTGAGTGGACACCCCTTGTGAGGACCACAAGGGAGTGTACCAGACGGTTGGGGATGAGCGTATTTTCGAGATCTTGAGAGGACCCAACCGGGACAGCGTGCGCGCTAGCGCCCCCTGTACGTTGACCGATGATGTTGGCCAAGCATTACAGGTGGTAACGTAGGAATACTTAAGACGCAAGATGGTACTGCGCGCGCGACTTAAGTAAGAGCTGAGAGAAGGCGCTCGCTACACTGTACTCTGACACGTCACAGTTTGCTCTGCTTATCGTTTTTATCATTTCTGTTTTGTTCATTAGGCAATCTGTTTTCCAAAAAACTGCCCTTGACAAATAGTTCTATACTGCAATCGAAGTTTGAAAGATATTGAAAATATTCCGATCTTGAAATGATTTGTGATCATCCCAAAAATATTTGAAATGATTATCGTCATAAACTCCAATTTTGAACACTATCGCCAGAACCTTGGATTTAGCATTTTATATATCTAAAAGTCCCGATGAATCGAAATGAAAAATGAATATATCATCAAACAAAATGAATATATTGCTGCAACTTGAAATATATTGACTCTAAAATAAATAAAGTTGCAAATCCACCTTTGTCCCAAACGGCAACTCATAGTTAGGCAACATTGTTAACAGACTTTTTTTTGGTCAAAACTATATAACACCAGACGTATGAGAAATTTCAAGGAATAAATGTATTTCAATCATTTCTGCTTCGGATATTGGAGGGGAAACCTTATTGAAGGTTTCAGGAACAAAAGGCTTGTTTTTCATGACTATAGAATGGAAATGGTTAATAGGCCCAAAAAAATATATTCCTTTTATGTTCATAGAATGAGAGTGTGGGTTCTGATCGGAAAATCAATTTCATTTCCATTCAAATTCCCTATCGCATTATGTAATGAAGTCCAATTAAATGTTGCAGCTCGGACTCATAGGAAATTCCTTAGAATTTTCATCTCTGAAAATATTCAATTTTCGCCAGATTAGAATTGTTTTCATTGCCACTGAAAAAGAGAAAACAGTGGAGTGAGTGTTACTTTTAATAACCGTCAGCCAGTTCCCGATATTGCCACACGAAGCTGAAAAGAATTCTACAGATCAGGCCAGCAGAATAGTTTTGTAAAAGAGCAGAAGTGAACAGACACAATCGGGAGAAAGTCATTATGATTTTCTCTTCTGGAAAAATCACGATATTTTGCTACACATTATCACAAACAGATGAGTTTCACTGTTGCATATCACCGTCTATTGCGTTAAAAATAATTTTCATTCGAGATTTATCTGCTTCAAACTCGAAAACTTTGTTGGAAACTTCACGTAAGGAATTTACATTTCGACATGAATTTATATTCAGAGCAGAATCTTTTGTTTAGGGCAGCTTCAAATACAATGAAAGAATCGAATGAAAACGTCCGTTTTTGTTTTGGATTGTGAATTATAATAAAAATGGTGGTTTGCATGGCTGGTTCTAGCACGCTGTGACATTTTCTTATAAAAGAATCAGCAGTTTGTTATTCGGGAGTACAGAGGTTTCAGGTCTCGATCTGTTTCTGTCCATTCCATTTTCTTGATAATTGAAATGATTCTTATTTAACTAACCGAAATTGGAAGAGAATTGTTGTAAATAATTATAGCAGTCATAACCGGCAAGATAATCATTTCTCTTAGGTCTAAAAATGTGTAAGCAAAGTTTTGAAGCGTCTACAAGTGCAAGAAACTATTGATTCTATGTTTCTCATTGTCGAATCGAAATAAATCACAATGAAATGTGGCTGTTGATATAGACAGGATTGCCAATGTTAAGATAATTCATGGTAACTACTCAATATTTTCAGAGTGTCGGCCTATTTTCTCCGTTGAGAACGATATTCAATCTTCGACTTCCCCATCTTCTCAGAATAAAATTTAACAATAATTCTGCGGCATCCATTATTTTCATTTTAATTTTCATGATCATATTATATTGAGAATATTCTCAATTACACTAAAAAACTTCGGAAGAATATAGTTTTGACAATTTTTTTTATTAAAGAATATATTTTTAAGGGTAAAATGCAAATCAAGTTATCGTTAAAGACCAGTTGAAGTACATCTTGCATTTTCAACCCAAGAATGAACTCCGAAACTTCGGGTCATATCGCATCGCTTTTGGAATTCATGAGGGTATAATACTAATTATTTCTCGAAAATTAGAAAAAAAACTTGTAATTTGTCTCTGAGGTATGAATGTACATCAAGAGCGATGAGGAAGTTCGAATCATATTGTAAAGTCTTCGGAAAGAACGAAATGTGTCAATCAAAGTAATCACAGAAAATCGAAATGTCTTGAACATTTTTTAAAAACTACAAAACAATATATTTTTCATTACTTTTTATTAATGATGAATACGTTGTAATCTACATTTCATTTTTAATTGGGTATTAATGATTTTATTCAGGGAAATTTTCGAAATTTATAATCTAAAAAAATATATATTTCACAGGTCTGCAAAAAAAAATTTTCAAAAATTTTTTTGAAATTTAATGACTGTCTTTCATGTGCTTTTCAGCGCTGATTTCAAAAATGCAATCCGTTTTTTTCTATCACGTCCGGTTTTCTTACAAAAAGGGAATATTTTTGGGTATAATAATGAAATTTAAGCCATTTTTCCAAATTTATAACATTTTATTTCATTTATGAATCAGGTTCTAAACCAGGTTTCCAGTACACTTTTATTTCTCCTTAAGCTTATAAGTCATGATAATATCGTTTTATCTTGCTGTTGAAGCTTCTTCTGTTGCTTTTCCGGCTGTGGACTCGTTGAGGATCATCTCTTTTCAACATCCAGCAGTAGTCCACTATCATGTTGACGTTCTATCTTCCTTGGTATCTTGTTTCCATTTCCTTCATATCTTGGTGGAACCTTTCACTTCACTTATATCACCAAGGTTTGCAGTGGAATAGTCAAGATGTGAGTGGAGAAAATGAACTTTAATGCTCATATTACAACCAAGTTTCTTAAAGTTGTCGAGCATGTCTCCGACAATTGACTCGTAGTTTGGATCTTTTTTGTTTCCTAGAAAACCGGTAACAACCAACCTAAAAGATGTCCACGCTACTTTCTCTTTTGTTTCCATTGTGTCCTCAAAGTTGGGATCTCTCATTAGTTTTCTAATGTCTGGTCCGTCAAAGATTCCTTCCTTCAGCTTTGCCTCGAATAAACCTGGAAACTGTCCACAAAGATATCTGAAACATTCTCCTTCTTTTGGCAATGCCTTGACAAACTGCTTCATCAGACCCAACTTAATGTGAAGTGGTGGAAGTAAGACCTTTTTGGGATCCACAAGGGTTTCCCTCTCATCATTTTTAACCCCAACCTGTAAAGTTTTTCTCAAGGGCTAATCTTTTTGCGCGCATGTTCTAGGGGAACAGCGTGCTATCGTTTTGTCCAAATGTCTGTAATTTTGGATGATTGAGCCGAAAATGGTCTCAATCGACTAGGTTGGACTCACTGATGACGAATCCGGTGTCAAAATCGATTCTGTCCGGCCGGCCGTAGACACGATAACTGTCGAACGAAGTGAGATAGCGACTTGAAACTTTCAGGGTAGGTCGCGCATTGGAATGCCGCGGTTAAGTTCGTTAATGGGCCAAATCGATCGAATAGTTTCGGAGTTATAGGCATTTGAAATTTTGAAGTTATTTATTTTTTATTTCAGAAACTACTTGAGCGATTTGATTCAAACTTGGCAGTTTGGTGGAGTATAACGACGCGCAACTTTGAGCCAAATTTTGTCAAGATCATATTGTCAATAAATTTAAAAAAAAAATTTTTTCGAAATTTTTTTACAAAAAAATTTTTTTTTCGGAAACCATTCATCATATCCAAAAAAAATTATACTCACACTTTGACCTTCTAATTTCACAGCAGTGTACTAAATTTCAGCTCGATACGATCATAAGTTTTGGAGATATCGGGAAAAAATATGTCAAATTTCGAGGTTTTCTTCTCGATATCGTTGATTTTTTTGGTATTACTCGAGAAATACTGATTCAGTCCTGATTAAACTTCACAGCTAGTTTTAAGATGCTGAAAGACAACTTTGTGCAGAATTTCGTGATAATCGGGTTATTACAACAATTTGAAAAAAAAAATTTATATGATTTTTTCATCATATCATCCTCATTAAATTCTGTATGAAACTTCGAACTGTTATTTTCGATGAAGTACTGGATTTCAATTCGATCTGGTCTGTATTTTTGGAAATATTGGAAAAATAAAATTTTGATTGGGTATATCTACGGAATCATTGGGTGGATTTTACCCATTCACGAATTCGGCCTTCGTAATTAAGGTCCAAACCTTCTCTACAAATATCGAGTTTCTAAGTTGTTTCTTTCGGAAGTTATTGTGTTTACGCAGTCGGCCGTTAGGCTGACCGTAAACACAATAACTTCCGGAAGAAACGACTTAGAAACTCGATATTTGTAGAGTAGGTTGAAATTTTTTTATGTAGTAAATCGTGCTGTCTCTGCTGTCCCATTCACAGATAAAGCAAGGAAATTTTGTATAGCCACTTTATTGACCAAGCAGCATTGTAACCACTCTTAAATCACCACATAGTGTCCATTTGTGGTCTGAGTAGCACAGTTTGTTTAAAACCAGTTCAAGGTTTTCGTAGCATTCTTTCAAGTGAACCGAGTGTCCAACTGGCATAGGAGCATGCTCATTGCCATTGTGTAAAAGTACTGCTTTAAGGCTTCTAAGGGGAGGGGGGAGAGCAAAGACAAGCACTGTCATGAAAATACTACTGGTTTCTCCTAATAACCATTTATTTTACGTATAACTCATGTAGTATAAAAATTACTATGCAACTGAAAATGCATTATAGTTTTTTTAATACGTTTTAAAAGTACTTAAGGCTAAATAACAGTTACTGGAGATCCAAAATACCAAAATTCAAACTAACTAGAGTACAGAGATATGTATGAAAATATCGAAAAAAACTAAAACTATGCAAGCAGTTTGTGAAATAACTGTACGTGATGGAAGTTTTTTGATATTTTTTCTGAAATCAGCATTGAAAACAACATAAAAATCACTTATTGAATTCGAAACAATTCTTATGTCGCAGAATTGTGTTTCAATTAAATTTTAATTCAAAATTGAAATTTTTTTTTATTTTAATATTTTAAATTTTGATGAATAAGTGTCAATCAACTCCAAGTACAATTGAGTATGAAAAACATCATCGTCTTGCATTCTTAACCCCCGAGACAACTTCCAGAGTTCGGAACATATTGCATCGGTTTTGAAAAGATCCAAAGAAGTAGATCCAGATTATTTTTTCGAGTCGCTCTGCATCATTCTCGAAGTATGGCACAAGGCAACGAGGGCCAATTCTCAGCTGTCGTCGGCCTGAAAATCTGCAATGAATTTGGATATTGTGTCGAGTTAGTGCGTGAGTGGCAAATGTTAGGGGACCAGGTCAGCGATCACGTTTATACGTGTATAAAATGTTTCCGAAATGCAGTGCCCCCATGGCCAACGGGCAATGAAATGATGAAAAAGGTTTCCACCACTTTCCGCACTGACATTATTAATAGCCTTTGTCCGGGAAGAAAGATGCCCATCGTTTTCACCTGAATAATAAAATCCACAAAGCATTTTTCCGTTCGGCCTTCACGGAAAAGAAGTGGTTTTTCTGGTAGTTTATCGAACTTCCATTGCTCCAGTGACGTTGATTATGTCGAGATGTGACGGGAATTGAGAATTTTCTTCTCGAGAATTGTATTGGAGAAATTCAATAATTCTTTGTAGTGTTTTTAAATTATCATTTTTTAGGTTTTTTTATTAAATAAAGTTGCCTTGCGGAGTGCAGTATCAAACTATTTGTCAAGGGCAGTTTCTTGCAAAACAGATACAGAAACAATGCAAACGATAAAGAAAGTGAACTGTGACGTTTCAGAGTACAAATCTGACTCTTTCATCAGACAAAGCAGAAAATTTCAAGAATTATTTTCTTTCGATTTCTCGTTTTGATTCGAGATTTTTGCTCAATAAAACGTCTCAAATCGAAACGAAAAATCTAAAGAAAATGATTCTTGAAATTTTCTGCTTTGTCTGATGAAAGAGTCAGATTTGTACCCTGAAAAGTCACAGTTCGCATTCTTTATCGTTTGTTTTGTTTCTGTATCTTTCATTAGGCAATCTGTGTTGCAAGAAACTGCCCTTGAAAAATTATTTGATACTTCAATCTGCGAGTGCGTTTTTCATGAAAAAAACAATTTTTATTTAATTTTTAATAGTTCTGTTTCAGTTATAGGGAGTGAAACCCCATAAAAAACCTAAAAAATGATACGAAATCCTCCCAAATTAAGCTTTAATCGATGTTTTCCAATTAATTACAAAGTCTCATTATAATTGGATCAGTGTTTTTTGCGTCATTTCAACCATGATATCCTTCGAAAAACCACGAAATTCCACATATTCTTTCCGATATCTCTGAAAATTGGGATCAGATGGAACTAAAATTCTGTACGCTGTTGTGAAATATTCACTTCAGTCTGTGCAAGATTTCATCGAAATCTTATTTCTAGTTCAACAAGAAAAATCCGAAAAATTTTTGAGAAAGATTTTTTTACTTACTGACGTAACGATCCCACGAAGATTTCGCCAGCAATTATGCATCGGTTTTGTACAACTTTCTAAAAAGATTCAATCCAATCGCATAAGTAGTTCCTAAGATAACACGGCCGGACAGAAATGATTCCTACAGATCAATGAGTAATCCATTATAAGTATTCTGAGTATTTTTAGTTGTTAATTGGATAATTTGACGAAAGTTTTGAAACGAAAAATTGCAGGAAAACAATTCTGAATATTTTCTCGTTTGTCTGATGAAAGAGTCAGGTTTGGACTCTAAAACGTCACAGTCCGCTTTGTTTATCGTTTATATTATTCCTGTATTTTTCATTAGGCAATCTGTGTTCCAAAAAACTGCCCTTGTCAAATAGTTCCATCCTGCAATCCACGAGGGGTTTTCCAAATGAATAAACAAATTTATTTTATTTTAAATAGTTCTGTTTCAGATATTGGGCGTGAAAACCCAGAAAAAACCCTGAAAATTCAATCTGTGTGTTGTGCATTGAGTAAAAATAGGCTTATATTGGAAGCCTACTTGTTGCATCAGTCTATAAACTCGACCACTAAAGTAGCTTAATCAAAGCATCCAGTCTGCTACGTCAGTGTATTCGTAATTTCGAACTCTATGGCAGCGCTAAAACGATACGATATACGGTGTTTAATGAAAATTGTGCGACAAATTTCCATTCAAAGCTGTCCACTTTGGCACACATTGGTGGGACTTTTATACAATGTGAAAAAGCTATCACTCTCAATATGCAAAGTCAGAACAAACTTCGGTTCTCAGGGAGAAATTTTATAAAAATAAAATAGAATAGTTACGACAGCAAAAGTTTCAACGAAACATGAAAATGATGAAGAAAATCCTAATAATAAAAAAACCCATTGAATAACCTTCAAAACAAAGTGACACTGAAACCTCTTTCCCATTCAAGATTAAGTGGTCGCTGTTATAATGCTACAGGGTTGATACAAATTGGTTGAAACCAACTCTAACCAATGCCCACCAACGAACCAAAATTTGCTTCTTTGAATTTCCACACTATACAGGGGGTCAATTCGAAAATTTCCTAGGCCAATATAACGACAGGGACGTTTTGATATTTCTTCCGAAACTTTCACCAACGTCGAACAAATATTTGAGGATAGACAGTATTATTGTTAAGCTAGTAATGGATATCTCATTTGATTAGTAAACTAAGTATGAACACCCTGTGAGTTCTTCAAGGACTCAATGAAAGCTTGCAAACTGTAGTATTTATGTAGAGGGACAAATAGTCTCTCACTTGAGGTTATCCCACCCTCTGCCCCCTATCAAGAATTAAGGGGTGGCAATCCTACACCAAGGGCTGAGAGTATTTTGGCTTACACATATTCCCAAAATATGTCCCACTCCGAAAAAAAATGTACCTGTTTCGGCATTTTTCCTGAGAAAATAGTTGTCGTGACTGGCAAGTTTTCAAATTGATATGTGTAGAAAATATCAACCTCAAATATTCCGCCAAGAACAAGAACTGGCTAAATAATTTTTTCCTGCTAAGTAGAGGTGAAAATCTTCCGATCTCGACGCAAGTCCGAGTTAGATTATCAGGAGTTGTTCTGATAACTTGATACCCCTTATACAGGGTCCTGCAACAATGGTGCGATGTTTCTCATCTCTATTCAGAATATAGATAGGTATCTTATTTTCTATGATGTTTCCTTATTGCTGGAACTCGACGAATTACGAGTATTTTCAGTCACACAGGGTTTTCGAGATATTCTGCCTGACATGTCGTTTTTTCCGGCATTCGTCACTCGAGTATTTGAAGTTATTGAGTACTAAGTTCTATTGAACCCTATACGTTATCGATACATGGGAAGCATCAAAGAAAGCTCTACAAATTTTGTTCAGTAGTCCTCAAGGTTAATTTCACTAGTTTTCCTTGACCAGCTTTTTTTCTGCTGAATATTTCTACACTATACTAATCGAATAAGATGTGATTCGTGGAGATCTTCAACTCTATAGAGAACAATTCCGACGACATTCGACTTTTCTGGATGAAATTTGCGAAAAGGACCATTAGAGTCAAGAGCTCAAGGTTTCGACTTTGCCGAGTATTTCAAAAAAATTCTAAAAGTCGACACAAGTGATCGGTCCTGGTTCCTGCTCCATTTTGCAACGCGAAAATGTCTTTCAATTGGTTTTTTGCACTCACATCTCAATTTATCGGTCCAAAAGAGGTTATTTATCGCTAAGATCGCATAAGTTCAATGAACGATGATATTGAAACCGGTGTTTGATTTTCTTGAATGAAGTCTATCTATGTTTGAAAGACCACTAGTGTTATGTTATTCTCTATGCCGCATATTTTTGGAAGGAGTTGATGGCTCGATGTGAACCATATTTTCTATGTATCCCCATAAAAGATTAGTTTTGTTAAGTCAAGGGATCTAGCGGGCCACCACAGTTGAAACTATCATATCAATGTCATGTGGTAAAACGAAATTATAGCGAGGAATATGAATACCTGCCATTTTTCATAAAATGGGCTGTTTAAAGGAAAACTGGTGAACCCATAAGGAATACTGAATGAAATTTGTAAAGCTTTTTCGGTTGCGTCTTATGGATCGGAGAAATATAGGGTGTTTCATTTAAAATAAGAAAGATTCTACTAATTTTTTTATTTGACCAGAAATGAATTCCAACGGGACTTGGCACACCTCAATCATTTCGAATACTCAGAGTGACGAATATTGGAAAAAAAGACATGTAAGGCAGGATATCTTGAAAAACGTTCATATGTGAAGATACATATAAAGCGTTTTTCATTTTCCATGTAGAAACCGAAAAAGAAATAAAAAAAACAGG
The DNA here is from genome assembly GCA_958510865.1 of Myrrha octodecimguttata. Lineage (NCBI taxonomy): Eukaryota > Metazoa > Arthropoda > Insecta > Coleoptera > Coccinellidae > Myrrha > Myrrha octodecimguttata. The sequence continues at coordinate 29,884,696 of OY294065.1, read as the reverse complement.
TTGCCATTCAAAAAAAGCAGAGTTTGGACCCTCCCAGTAAAAGGGGACACCCTGTGTGACCGAAAAACTTTTCTATGCGTCGAGTTCAAGTAATTAGGTAACATGTAAAATCAGATTTCCATCTGTTTCGTAAATAGATATATAGAATACCGCGCCACTGTTTCTGGACTGTATACCTCGAGAATGTGGAAATTTTGTCGAAGATTCAAACCTTCGGCCAATAAAACATTCAACAGTCCATCCAGTGAACTTCGCTGGCAGTTTTCCCCTCTCAATTAATTTGAGCATTTCATGGCAATACCGACCAAATTAGGTCGGTAACGTTCTTTGATGATTGAAAATTCCACATTTTGTTCATTCAGCCCTTTACATATTTTGTTAATAACAACATGAGTATTGGGGTTTATAAACCGATTCACTCGGTAATAACGACAGTTTTATTGATACTCGAATTGAGCAATTGAAAAGTCATAATTATAGAATGATTGATGATCGGTGAATGGAGATCAATCAATCGTTTTGGTTGAATGGTTTTGCAATTAGGTTATGCAGATTTTTCGATGATATTTAGGTATTTTCACTTAACGACTACGGATGTATTTTTGCGCGCATGTTCTAGGGGAACAGCGTGCTATCGTTTTGTACAAATGCCTGTAATTCTCGATTTTTCTTCCGAAATTGGTCTCCAACGACTAAGTTGCACTCACTGATACACCATCAAAATCAATTCTGTCCCTCTAGCCGGCCGTCTGGACAATATATGTTGAACGGAGCAAGTTATCAACTTGAAACTTCAAGTGGGTTGCTCATCAGAATGCCGCGAATGAGTTCGTTCATGTGCCAAATCGGCCGGACGGTTTCGGAGTTGAGGCTTGGCAGTCAGTTGGAGCATGATGTGGCGCAACTTTTTGCGTTGATATCGAATGGTCACTAAATTAAAAAAGAAATTTAAATTTCTTTTTAATCAAGCTCCAAGTTACTCTGCAAATTTGTTTTCTCAGTAATTTCTGTCAGAGGTCAGTTTGGAAAGTGAATAGAAGCCAATAAATAGCCATAGAGGATACTAGGATGAATAGCCATGGAGGACTTGAAGTCACCAGCTTTTGTTCGCATGTGGGCGGATCAAATAATTTTAATATAATTTTTTCAATTGTTCTAAACAGCACGAAATATCGTGAAAAACTTTGCATCAGCATCTGCCAGCTACTCGTCGAGTTTCATTCGGATAGGATTATTCTATTTTCAGGTTATCCGGAATTAACAACTATAAAGAAGAAGAAAACCACAAAATTTGTTATATTTTTTTTCAGTATCTCCGAAAATGAAATTCAATCCAATTAAAATTCAGTCGAACGTTGTAAGACATTCACTCCATATTTATTTGGAACCGGATGAATACTCTCCGAAATTTTTTTTTAAATTTTTGAAAAAAATTTCAAAAATTTTCGAAAGTTGTTTTTCGATTATCAACCGTGAGATCTCAACAAAATTCCACAAAATTTGTACGTAAGCATTCTACAATCAGTTGAGAAGTTTGAATTCAATCGTTCGAGTTTTTTTCGAGATATTTAGGAAATAACCACAACAATTCAAATGACTATAACTCTGAAATCATTTTTTCGATTTAACTCATTGACGAGCTCAGCTATCGGCATTTTCATGAGCAGCTTATTCTGGAAATTCGAATTTGCTAGCTTCTGTCGTTTCCAAGTGATCGTGGTAGCGATCAGCCAGACTGTTCCGTATCCACGGAATTAATTTTATTTTTATCATATAATCATTTCTTTGAACTATCGTAGAACGCAACACAGACATAATCGATTTTGACATTCTTCATCAGTGAGTCCAACCCAGTCGTTCGAGACTATTTTCGAGAAGAATTCGAATAATATAGACATACGAGCAAATAAAACAAGGGCAGATTTACGGGGGAGTAATGGGGGTAATTAGCACCCCCCTCATTAGAAGATATTTTCATTTGTTTGTTTTTTTTTGTATTCGAAATATTTTATTTATTATATTATTTACTCTTACATATTTTGTTGTATTTTAATTAAATTTTTTATTATAATTTTGAAAAAATTACGTTTCAAAGTTTATCTGAGGTGATTAAATAATGTGTACCTGATTTATTGGTTCTCAATCGTTATTAAACCAGGTAGCAGTATTATAAAAAAACCATGGTGTATTGAAGGTTCCACATGTTTTATTCGTGAAATTACCTCTCGTATTGGTAAAAGTTATCGGAAAAATCGCGCTTGGTGTTTGAAACCTTTCAGAAGTTTTATAACGGACTGTCCCTTCATTTTAACAGTGCGAATTCGCGTATCGAAAAACGAGTTTCATTTTTAGGGGAATAAACGGGGATTTGAAGTTCACGACGAGGTCCAATCCTTCGGAAAGGTTTTCTGCGGTCATCTGACATCATTGTAACTCCGAATGACAAATCCTCCGAATCCTTTTTTAGTCTTACGTTTGAGGTTCTGTCAGCTGCAGCACTCGGACTGCTCCATATCAGACACGAAAAATATGCCCCATAAAGAAATTCCCTTGATATGGTTGACATGCTGGTTCAGTGCATTTAAATGACAATTTCGGTATATATTTTTTGCTTTCACTTTTTCTCAATCATCGAGTTTTTCATCTTTATTTTATTTTTCTATTCGTTAGAAATAAGGAATACAACGGACTGTTTAGAGTCCACTTCTGTATTCACGTATACATGATTTGAGGTATTACATCATATTTAATAATGAACAAGAGAAAAACAATTCACTTGAGCCCATTTCAAAAGTATATAATACAATAATAATAATACAATATAACAGAATTTTTTTTAACTGAGCAAGGAATTTAGTGACGATTCCTTCATCACTTCGTCCAACATTCTTGTTTTACACAATTTTCTGCAGGAAATTCAGAAAAATACAGCCATGTGGACAAAATGATACCTTCTTGCTGATACGAACAAGTGTGAAAATCAGATCTTCCAGAGTATTCGAAAGTGTGTGGAAATTTCAAAAAATAACAAAGCTAACATAATCTGATGTATCAATTCGAGGTTCGTTGAGTTTTCTTTTGAAATAGAACTTCAGTATATCACTAAGAATGTTTGCGAAGGGGAACATTGGGGTTCAATCTAGCAGATTTCCTAGCCTTCTCACATACAACATACATTTCAAGCGGAAACGGCTGGAGTTCCACATTAAAGGCTAGGATGATCCAGGATTAGCAATGTGGAGTTGCAACAATACTAATTCGTTGACTCTAGAATAGTGACATTGACTTATTATCGAATGTTCGCCTGAACCACTGACTGCGAGCTTCCCAAAAGGATGGAATTCGCCTGGACACGCTGAAGTTAATTTCCAGATGCCTCATTTACCCTTTTTTCTAAACTTTCTATTACACGATTATTGATTGCCGTTTGGACCCTAATCTATCGACTGGAGTTTTTCAATTTATTTCGGAAAAATCGACTCTGAATCGTGGTTCATTTTCTGAATAACCGACATTCCTATTCATTGAACGGGAACTCCTGCAGAATTTTTATGTTTTAAGAAATTTCGTGAGTATTGTATCACTGGGAGATGAAATTATTTTTTCAAAAATGTTTTATAGTGTGTCCAAGAATTAGTGTCAATAATCAATCCACCGTATTCTATGTTCAAATGTAATGGGAAAAGTTAGAATTATTGTCTCCGAAAAATATTTCTCTATGGAATGCCCTTGAGGTGCACCCCAAACTAGGGGCTTCAAAGGGAAATTTCAGTAAAAGATTTCGTACCCCCAGTTTTCGAAATTTCAGTCAACATGGTGAAAAGTTTTTAATCTATTTTTCTCGATAATATCCTTTCGATAAATAGAAAAGGAATATTGCTTTATGAAAAACATTAGGTTCCCCAAAAATATAATACAATTGAATGATACAGATTTTTCTGTAATAACCTTATACAGTACAGTTTTCAATTATACAGAGTGTAACAGCCAAATGGAATAAATTCGATAACGAATAAATGAGGGCGTGTTGGGAAAAACTCTCGGACACGTCGATTTGTAATTTTAAATGCGCATATTTTTCAACAAAATAATATTATATAGGGTGTTCCATGTGACAGTGGTCAATACCAACTTTCTTATTTCAAATGCAACCCCCTGTATATTATTTATTTTTTGGATTCTTCAAAAAATTCTAGACATAATTCATGTACAATGTCCTATACCTATCTTCAACTTTTTCTTAAATATAAAGTGTTTCAGATTTAGTGCAAAAATCAACGATTAAATTAAAATTATTTTATTTCACAAATTCGTTACATTACACTTAAAACCTAATGAGTAATACTGATCATTTCTTAATAATTAAAAAAAAAACAGAAAAAAAACATTAATGTCAATGTGGGAAATGTTCAAAATGCTCACCGCGAACGTATTGGCAACATGCTAATCTGGTATAGTATTGTCTTCTACCGTTACTCAACATTTCTGAAAAGACTTAATATTTCCGAAAAAGTTGAAGATAGGTATACGACATTGTACATGAATTATGTCTAGAATTTTCTGAAGAATCCAAAAAATAAATAATATACAGGGGGTTACATTCGAAATAAGAAAGTTGATATTGGCCATGGTCGCATGGAACACCCTATATATAATAATTTTATTTTCTTGAAAACTATGCGCATTTAAAATTACAAATCGACTTGTCCGAGTGTTTTTCCTAACACTCCCTCTTTTATTCGTTATCGAATTTATTCCATTTGGCTGTTACACGCTGTAGGTTAGGAATGTTATGATAACATTCAAAATTTCATAGAGAAAGAGAGTTGTATCTATTCTCTCCCTCTGAATGCTGGGATCACCTGTGTCCAAGATTAGCACATAAGTCTAACCCCCCTTATTCTAAGGTTCCTCATAATCAAAAAAATGTATAGGCCAGTCTTGGGGCTCGTGCCCAGTCCCGCTGGTCGAGAATCGTGTGTACTAGACCCTAGATACTCAGACACATCCGCAGATGGAGTTGACGAAGTGATTCCGCACTCAACTTTAGAAAAATTATGGTTATACGCGGATATCCGCTTCGCGTTACTTGAATGTTTGCTTATTTAGATAGAGTAAACGGGGAAGAGATAAATACAATACGATTAGTTGATAGAATCGTACTATATATGGGATGGCATGTGGGATTAAGCTCGAGGGCTCTGAGTCAAATCATCCTCAGTGAAGGAGCAGTATTTGCAACAGACAGCAATAATAACAATAATGGATGCATGACTGTGATTTCCAAACAATGGACTAACGTACAACGATTCTGTCTGCACTTGACATGTCACTACACGACATGCATATTCTAATCTCGGTGTTGCCACTTGAAGAGATTTCCCTCTCTGTTCGAGAATAATCTCCGAAGAATCGAACGGCATTAAGTCCCTCAAGAAGTATTATGTTTCAATGGTATAACGTGGGGTGCGACTGGAATTGAGGAACATTTTATCTTTTCGACATCTTTTATGTCCACTGAAAGAGGCCATATTAGAAGCACTGAGTGGGAATTTTAAAGGAGTCCGCGAATGGAAAGACTTATTTCCTAATAGATCTGTGAAAACAGATACTCACGCTCGGATTCTTCCGGTAATGTGTTCGAAAAACTATATTCGATACGTTGTCCAGCCGAGCATGCTCAACATGTTCAGAATTTCACCTCTCAAATGGAGACATGTCGGCTTCAATGGCATCTTATGAAGTGTTCAAAAATGCGAGGTTGCTTCGAATATAAATATTGGATATTTTGATGCAGAAATATTACTGTCTCTTTTCAAAAGTTCCGTGATCTAATGCAATTACGATATCGGAGACATCTCTGGGTCAACTTCCGAAGCATAGAACCACAGGCTGGTTATTTCTTTAAGGGCCATATTTATAGTTGCTCCTTTTCTATGCATACAAACTTGTATTTGTTTGCATAGAAAAGCAAATTCAAGGCGGCCTTCAGTAAGGAAGCCTCAAGGAGCAACTATAAATACGGCTCTAATTCTTCTTCTTCTTCTTCCACATTCACCAAAGGAATGTTATGGGCTCTAATTGGATCTGTCACCTTGATGCGTAATATCTCTTTTCGTCTTTCTATGGTTTCGTTCACGTCAGGTTTGACGTTTGTTGTTTTTTCGTTAAGATAAGCTGTAGGTTCCATACTTGTGATATATTTGGACGCTTTCGAGATTGAAAGGTATTTTCGGATATCATAATCGCTTATATTTTCGAGTGGATGAAGGTCTTCAAGTATTCACAAATTTGGTTTGTTTCCTTATACGCTGAGTCAGACTCATGAAGAATTTTCTACATTATTTCAATCTAGCACTTCACAGAAAAAAACTAGAAAAGCAATGCCGTGTAGGCAGCAGCTTTTACGCGCATGTTCAAATTCTTCACGAAAGCTGTCATCTCCATTGAACATGCGCGCAAAAGCTGCTGCCTTCACTGCAGTGCTGTTCTAGGTTTTTCCTATAAAGTACTGGATTTCAATTCGATCTGATCTGTATGTTTGGAAATATTGGAGTCAATTCACTTCATAATATATTAATTCTGTTATTCCAAGAGATCATCAGATGAGGTTCATAACTTGCAGGTCATTATATTGCGAACTGATCAAGATTTCAACAAAATGAGTGCCGTCATGAAAGTAAGAATTTCTCGTTCTCTTATTTTATGGAAAGAAATCAGACGATATCCGAATAACATAATCTTACTTAATTCGATCAATTCCAAATGGAATAAGTTTCGTGAATACCCATGAATAAAGGAGAAGCTGAATTTCTTTTGATTTCTCTCATTTCAGAAAATGAAAGAAGAACAAATTTTGCCTATGACTCTTCAGAAATTCTATTGCCTTCTATAAAATTTCTATAAAATCCAAAAAACGAACTCATGACCCTTCACCTGTATTTAGTCGATTCCGAATGAGAAAATGATTTTTGTGAACAACCATGTATTATGAGTTTCTCTTGAATTTTCATATTTCATGAGATGAAAGAACTTCAGTTGACATTTTAGAATTTGAAAATCATATAACTTTCTGAAAACGATATCCAATTCATAGCTGAACTGAACTGAACTGAAAAGACAGTATGTGAATCAGGAAAAAACTCTTTGCATATTTTCAGTTGACTCAATACAATAGAATTGAATTATGGACGTTGCTCGAAAATTTTATTGATTTCTGAAAATGCATTCACGGCTCAGCTCAATTCGATTTTACCTGATTTAATACGAGGGAGCAAAAACTAGCCTTTCCCGGAAATCCGTATGAAAAGTTCGAATTGAAAAAAAACTATTATATTTTTTCTCGATTTTTTTTCATAACCTATGTTTTTTGTTATGAGGAAGACTGATAGATAAAAGGAAGTGACATTTGTTCCGAAACGGTAAGAATCATTTGTATGTTTTGCAGCACACGAAGACTAGATACTTGACGAAACTATGGAATTCCGTAATATATATCTGAATTATCAATTTTAAGTCCAGAAAATATGAAGAAAGAATAAAAAGAGAAAAAAAATATGAAAAAATTATGAAAAGTTCAAAGAAATCGAAAAGTGTGAAGAATTTACCGAAAGTATGAGTAACTTGTTCAAAGCATTCCTTTTGAACAGATATTCATGAATCCCAGGCCGATAGGTATAACAGATATATTTTGAAGCAAGAGATGAAACAGAGAACACAGAAAAAATAGACATACCAGCGATTGTATGCACCAACAGAATATTTTTCACATTGTTCCACTTCAAACCTCGATACTTTCAATGTTAGGTTCATGATTGAACAGATATTCATGAATCCCAGGCCGATAGGTATAACAGATATATTTTGAAGCAAGAGATGAAACAGAGAACACAGAAAAAATAGACATACCAGCGATTGTATGCACCAACAGAATATTTTTCACATTGTTCCACTTCAAACCTCGATACTTTCAATGTTAGGTTCATGATTGAACCACCACACCAACCACACCAACAACCCCCGAAAATCCTATTTGTGTTCATGGATAGAAAAAATATGAATAAATGATTACTCAGGAGTGAATATTCATGCCACTATCAACCAGTACAGTCATTTTATAGGTCGTCTAGCCACGGAAATAGTCACCTGTTTTCATCGGAAAAATATCGCCTGAATGTGGAGGAAACAGAGTTCACGTGCAATGAACGAAATGAATCTTGACAAAATTGTGAATAGCTTCGTTTGCAAGTTCGTGGTTGGATAAAAAAGCTGAAGGAATGTGGAAAATTCATGAACCTATGAATATGTCGCTTAATAACGCTATATCTGGTCCACTGCTGACCGGACTATAAAGTTGAAGTGAAATGAAAGGTTTTTGTTAGAAATGCAGATCTGCGAATCGTGAATTGAAAAAGAACCAAATGCTAGTCCAGAGTTTTCAAAACTGTAGGTCTATATAATTCTAATTGAATAAGTGTAAAACGTGACGGAGTTAAACTCGAAATAGGAAACTTTGGACGACATTTTAAATTTTCTGGAAAGACGTAAAAACATAGAGCTAACAAGTAGACTAAAGAACATGGACTTCCGACAATTCCGATTATATTTAAAAAATCTTGAAAATAGTGATAATAATCGATCGGTCCCAGTTCTTCTGTAACTCTAAAGTGATGACTCAAGCAGGCCTGAATCGGAAAAGAAAATTCAAGTCATTGTGTGCAAAAGGCATAGTTCTTCTGAGCCACTCGAGTTCAATTGTTCGGATTCTTCTGTGTACCAGCGACATTTTCAGCAGATCTCGTGTTTCGTCGTCGTAAGGCTATTGGTTCACTGTTCGCTGAACCAATGGAATCAAATCAATCTACCTCACTGTGAATAGTTCTTGCGTAGGACGATTGGAACGACCGTAAAATGGGCGTATCGCTCGATAATTTGCCCGACAGATTCATTTTGAGGAAACAATTTTGTCATTTGCATGTGCTTTTGAACGATTTCTATATCCGTGGTGATTTTGGTGGAATAGACTGAATAAATGACAGCCTATAGATAGACAGATACAGTGTGGAAACTTGAAAAGTGCCACCCTCAAGACAAGGCCCCTCAAACAAAATCAGAAAAAATGCAAAAAAAAAGGAATTTTTGGTTTCTAGTGGTTGTCCTAACGGTTGGTTACTTTTGTACATTGACACACTTTACAGAGTCTTTAAGTGGTACATCACATTCCATCAAATAGAACACTCTTTTACCTACTATTTTTACCGATTTGGCCATGGTGGAATTTCCAAAAAACATCAGTCTTTCTTTTGTAGCTTTAACATGATTCCTCCGAATGAAATGAATTTTGATATGAAGTTCTCTATGACTATGACTCGTAATCTAAAGTATTCAACATCATTTAACTTCAAACGGTAATAGACTCCCCGATTCATGAAACTATAAAAATAAGCATGCAGATAGAGTTCATCTTAAATCATTATTAGAATCCTCAATAATTTCAGAATACTTAATTATTCCTTATTATTTCTCCTTGAATGAACCGTTTTCGAGATAATCAACGTTGAATGTTATAAAATCGGATGAAAGTTCGGGAAATTTCCCTATTTTGGTAGATCCGCCCCTGAGCTAGTAAACGCCAAGAATAAGGCTCCGCCTACATTTACTCGGGACATAGAATACACAGAGATATTTATCCATTTCGCATAGACCAAATAGTAGGTCTATGCTTTTTCGTGACCAGACTACAGACAAAGTAGGTAAATGCCTACGGATCATACTTTCTATAGAATTCTAGAGTTCAATAAATGTCTTTAGGTTAGTTGATTTTTTTTTTTAATTTATTTATAAACTTGATGAAAATTAGAATAATTATGGAATTTTCAATATAAAATGAAATTGTGTAGAATAGTATGATGAAAACAACTGGATATTGCACAAATTTTAAATGAAAGATTAGTGTTTCATTAGTGTTTCACGGGTTAAGTGTAGTGAAATATCTTTCCATAATAATACCGCAAAAAGTACCAAATCATGAGAATTAACTGAAGAAATGAGTTTTCCTAATCATATTCCTTTGAATTTCAAGCAATGGATCGATAATTCTGCAATACAAATCACCGAAAGTGATATATGTGTTGAACTCGCCAACAGAGCGCAGGAGAAATATTTGAATGCTCATAACTTTTTACTAGAGCCAAATCTGGAAAAATGGTGAATGAAACAAAAATTTCATTCGATGAGAGGAATCTTTGGTTCAAATTAATGTACAACTTAAAGACTCACCTTGTATATATGATATATATCGAGAACGAGCATTATATTTTCATGTATATCAAACCATATAGCATTCGTAGATAAGTCACAGTATTCGTGGAAGAATTATAAACGAGGTAACGTCCATTTTCACGTATGATACAAGAGAACAGATAAAAACCTCAGCAAAAACACTGTCTCCATGTATAAGTATAATTTATTGATCTCAGTATTGATGGCAACTTTTCTATTGGAATCGAATTTGTCGCTATTTTTATTCAATTTTGACAACATATCTTGAAAGAGTATCTACACCAGATCCTCTGCAGGGTATAGGTCCCTTATATTGACGGTTTATTTCCCATAGATTCATAACTGTTTAATTTTCACTAAAGATATGTTGTCAAAATTGAATGAAAATAAAGACAAATTCTATTCCAATGGAAAATATATTATATCAGGATGACCTAATATGACACACTGTATAGTGTCAGTTTCAACAAAACGGCCGCTATCAATTTTCATGTTCCGGAGACTCTTTACCTGGCCAGTCCACGATGTTTCACTTAACATTTGTAATGATGATACAGCGTGGATTTTCTGAGTGAAATTTACGGGTGCAGACTTGACTGTACCGATATCGACAAACCAAGACCGCTAAGGACCGAAGTGCCCAATCCAGGCTATATAAATCTGCTTGCGATCTATCGTATTTTTCCCTGGCTGTCACATAAACAAGTTCGGTAAAATTCTGAAGGGACGAACTCATGAGAATATGTTTCTTCGAAAAATGTCGATTATTCAAATAGCCGTTAGTGTCACTCTACTCTGGCGGCATTGAAAGTACGTAGCGCATGCCATAGAAAATATTGTTTAGCTAGCGAAAATCTTGTTTGAGGGACTTGTATCGCTCTGATTTTGTGCCTTTACGTCCACGATCTCAGAGGATGTTTTCAATAAAAGCATGTATGTACCCTGGTGTGAAGATTTTTATGGATATTAGTTCGGAGAATAGCCTGATAAATTTGAATTTTCGCAGCTAATAAAATTGAAACTCATTGATGAATTCTACAGGCTTTCATACATTGTCATTCACAGCATATTATCACCTGGGGATGAAGTTTAAAATATATTCGAACGCACCTGTTAAAAAATAAGTGATAGAAAGAAATACCGCTACAAACATCAGTTATCACTTATCACCTATTGAAAGCTGAAAAACCTCCCGCAGTCAATCAATTACTTTGGATTCGAAAAATCGAAGAAAGTTTGCATTATTCAATCAATTTGTATGTGTTCAAAGCTGCAGAGGCATTAGATCAGGCTTCTTTTTTAATGAATAAATAAATGTCAAAGTGAAATAACTGGGGATACTACATTCCACGAAAATAATAAGGTTTTAGTCATGTTAATATTATTTTTCAGGTTCTTTTTAGGTTTTCCTTCCTTATATCTGAAGCAAAATTGAAAATTATTATTGAACGCTCTTTTGAATTCAAATTACTTGAGAAGATTTCAAGAGAAAGGTTTTTCCAATGAACAATATCGGAATAATGTAAACGAGAAACGGAGTGGACCATAACGTTTCAGTAAAACTGTCTCCTTCAGCAGAGGGGAGGAGAAAGTTCGCTAAATTGTTGAATTTCAAGATATTTGTTGATTTGACATTTTTTAAAATCCCGAAGAAGCCTTCCTTTTTGGTGAATTCAGCCCAGAAAATCAAAATAACAGATGTCATTTCAGCTGTTGAAAAAACAGCTCAACAGCTCCAACCTGTAAAATTGAACGAATTCGAAGTTTTGAATAGAATCTTTTCCGAAGGATCCATCGAAACAATTTCAAATATAATAATGGTACATCAAAAATTTAAGCGAAATTAAAAAATTCAGATGAATTTTCAAGGAAGAAATAGAATTGAAAATTTTTCATATTAAGTGGAGCTGTATTGTTGTAATTGTCGGAAATGTCAATTTGACAATGGTCTTAAGGAATGATAGTGTTGAAATAAAATTATTCTGTAATTTTCTCCTCGAATGCCTAATGAAGGGTCAGATATAGGCTATGAAATCTTAAAGTTCACTTCGTTGATCGTTTAAATTATTCCGGTATAGTTCATTATGCACACTTATTTATTAAAACTTCCCTTGACAAATGGTTCGAATCCCACAACTTGAAAAGGCAATGGTAATGGTAATGGGAAAGTGAATCTCGAAAAGACCTGAAATGTAATGCAAAATTCACCAAAAGTATTCTTCAATCGATATCATTCGTATAAGTAGGTTTTAAGCATGAAATATTATCACCACATAATCTTTGACGGCTTTTGGATTTCATTTAAATAAAATAACAGTATACGTAATGAACTGCATGGCTTATTTCATCATACTTTTCAGATTTCATACACATATCCCCGAAGAATATGACTAATACTTTCACAAAAAATGTGGTTGATGTGGTATTGTATTGAGCATAGCTTAAACATCTAGCAAATGTGTTCTGAATAAAATTTCCGTATAACTCTTTCCGTTGGCCTTCCTGTTCACATTCATCCAGAATTTAAACAGATATACTGGCAGAATTTTAATGACCTCATAACATGCGTAGAGACCTCAGTCAAATGCTACACAAATTCTTGTTTGAACGCATCTTTTTCAATTTATCATTGGAATAATCCATTATCCAAGGTATCTCAACAGCAAATTCACCATTCGATAGTTCCAATACCAAAAGTCGATTGTTACGAAAACTTATGTTACAAAAGAACATCCTTGTTATAGTATTTCCAATTGAACACCCTGTAGCTAATGAAATAACTTTTCAAGTTGATTATAAATAGAGAATCCCTTGGGTTTCAAATTCATAAAATTGAAATTTAATTGATTTTCAAATTGCGTGATTTATGTGTGAATTTCACCTTATCAGCAGTGAGGGCAGAAAACGGATTCGCAGTCCATGTGTTTACTACCTAAAGAAGTCATCAGATGAGTCGACAGTTGAATTCACGCGTTCGTTGATAACACATCCCGCTTTCAATTTCTTATGACGCAGTTTTCGGAATATTCTTTTGATTTTGAATCTTTGGACTTCAGTGATTTCTGACAGGATAGTTATTCCTGGTGATCAGTGGGATTTGGTGATCTCATCGCTACAGCTTGCAGTTCAGAGGGCCCTTTACCACACTATACAGGTCGCCTCAAGGTGAGAGCGCTTCTTTTGTTCCATTGATTGATCCTGCCTTGTTATTTCATTGATTACTCAATATCATCTATAGATCACGCAAAGGTAAAAATTCTAGAAAAACCATCTTATTGGCGGTATTAGTCCAGTTTTTCTCCCCGGTCGCTATCGAGGATGGTACGCTAATAATTGATTTTTGCGCGCATGTTCTAGGGAAACAGCATGCTGTCGTTTTGCCAAATGTCTTTAATTCCCGATTTTTTTCCCGGAATTGTTCTCAAACGACTAGATTGGATTCCCTGGTGACGAATCCAGTGTCAATATCGATTATGTCCGTCCAGTCGCCCGTGGACACTGTCGAAAGGAATGAGCTAGTGACTTGAAACTTTCAGGGTAGGTCGCGCATTGTGATGCCGTGGTTGAGTTCGTTACTGGGCCAAATCAGTCGAATAGTTTCGCAGTTCGGAGCTGTAGCCATTTGAAATTACGAAGTTATTAATTTTTTGTTTCAGAAACTACAGAAGCGATTGAATTGAACCTTGGCAGTTAGGTGGAGTATAACGACGCGCAACTTCAAGCCAAATTGTGTCAAGATAATACTGTCAGTATATTCAGAAAAAAAAAATTTCGAAATTTTTTTCGAAAAAAATTTTTTCATCAAAGATAGTCTATCATATTCAAAAAGAATCGATTTCTACTTCGAACTTCATATTTCACCGTTCACAGTGTTTGTTTCAAATATTCAATATTCTGTGATCTTCTCACCATATCATCCCCATTAAATTCTGTACCAACCTTCGAACTGAAATTCTTCGTTCAAGTACTGGTTTTCAATCAGATCTAATCTGTATTTTCGAAAATATCGGGAAAATAAAATTTTGAATGGGTATATCTACGAAATCATTGGGTGAATTTTACCCATTCACTTCTCCCTAAAAATTCCTTACTCCTCCTGATCAATCATTTCTTAATCTAGTTGCGCTTATATTCTAGTCACTGATATCGAATCTGATTTGGAAACCGATTCTGTCCGACCAAGCGACCGGGCGTAGGCACGATAGCGTGGTAACGGAAAACGGTATCGTTTTGAAACTTTCAGAGTAAGTTCAATTTCAGAATTCAGAGATCATATCCGATTATGGGTCCAATCGGCCGAATCATTATGGATTTTAGTGTTTATTTTCTCAATATACCGAGAAACAGTCTGTTGATCAGACTGAACCTTGTTGGTTTGTTGGAGCAAACCGCCGTTTAAATTCTCACGGAGTTATGTTGAAATTGTATGGTAAGTTGAGGTGAGGTTAATATGTTTGAAGAAAAATTTCGAAATTTTCCTCGAAACATTTTTTTTCTTTGAATTTATTTATCATTTCAGCTGTTGAATTTGAAATTTTTCCCTGATTCTCACTGGCGTTTCTAGCCTCAGTTTTCAGGGAGGGCCGTGACCCCTGGTATATTTATGTATATATATATATATATATATTGGCAATATATATAGATGTATATATATTTTAATGCTGTGCGAAGTGAAAAATACGCTATGATAGTGTACCGTTCGTTAGAATATTTTTGGAAAGGAATTGAAATTCACGTTTGCAATTTCGGACTTGAGCTTTGACTAGAGAGATGACAACCTGTGAATTTTTTGGGATTCGTAAGACTAAATAAGTATAAGTGACACAAACTTTCGTTTTTCAAATAGGAAGGCTCAAATTTTATAATGAAAATAGATTCCTTACTGAATTATGACTTGTTTCAATGTCAAATGTTTGAATTTTCGATCTTTTTTAACGTGAAATTGCCAAAAAAAAATTGAAAATGGCGCTCTGCTGAAACATGATATCTTCGAGGTTTTTCATTGAAAAAATGTCGTTTTCAGGATTCCGCGAGAAGAAACAATAATGCTTCTTTCACAATAGTCAGAATTGAAAATCATGAAACAGGAGGTCACAAAAGCGCTGTTGAAGTTGGAAATTTCGAAAAAGTGAGAACTCAATTTTTTAAATAAGAACCTCATTTTTCATAGCCATAATGGAATCTACGTTGAAAAATAATATAGGTGTGGAAACAAAACCAGTGCCCAAAATTCATATTTTCTGAGATATTCGTAAAAAACTATCACATCTCGAATTTTATTCTTCTCAGAAAAAAATACTGCGTCAAAGAGAATGGAGGACATCTTGAACATTTATTTCAGATTGTACCCATAGAAATACTTGATTTCCAGTTTGTTTGTATATTTGAGAATATTAGAAATGTAATCGCGACTGCATATCTCAGAAAATATGAATTTTAGAGCATTGGTGTTATTTCCACACCTACATTATTTTTCAACGCAGATTCCTTTATGGCTATAAAAAATTGAGTTCTCATTTGAAAAACCTGAGTTTTCACTATTTCGAAATTTCCAACTTCAACAACGCTTTTGTGACCTCCTGTATCATGATTTTCAATTCTGACTATTGTGAAAGAAGCACTATTGTTACTTTTCGCGGAATTCTGAAAACGACATTATTTCAAAGAAAAACCTTGAAGATATCCATGTTTCAGCAGAGCGCCATTTTCAATTTTTTTTCACAATTTCACTTTAAAAGAGAAATTTCTATCGGAAATCCAAAAATTCGACATTGAAAGGAATCTATTTTCATTATAAAATTTGTGGCTTTCCATTTGAAAAACGAAAGTTGGTGTCACTTCCGGTGAAAACGGAAATCTCACGAATCCCAAAAAAATTACTGGGAGTCATCTCTCTAGTCAAAGCTCAAGTCCGAAATTGCAAACATGAATTTCAATTCCTTCCCAAAAATATTTTTACGAACGATATTCGTGGGACACCCGGTATATGATGAATATGCGATTCATATTGAAATCACTAATTATAATTATCTACAATAAATTTTTCTACACTGTTGACTGAAACAATCTACAACACTTCCACATCAACATCCTTTTCAATGAACAATAAAGCCAAATCTGAATGTCTGTTTTGATTCATAGTCGTTCTCATCCAATTAAAATTCTCCTCATGGCAGAAAAAAAACTCTCGCATGTCGCACTTGAAATAGGCAAAATAGTTGCAGCTCTAAAAAGCTGGTAGTAGTTTGGGGGGGCCAGGGGTACGCCAGTACTGATTCTGCTAATACAAGCAATTCAATGTTATCAGTAATGGCTATGGTGTTTGGAGATATTTTGTAGCAAATCGATTACAAGTTCTTAATATAATCATACCAAATTCTCACATCCTACTTTACAGAACTCACTGGTCCTAAGGCCCATGTTTTTATCAGCACAATATTCCACTGTGTATATTCTTATTATAATTACGGACTGCAATATCAGGTACCCTGAATACAATTTACCAGATATCTGTGAATGATTTATATTGACACTCCGTATGGCACAGCTGGACTGAATTGTTATATCGAGATTGTTCCATAAACAACGTCTGTGTTTGCGACAGGAATACAGTCGTATATTAGAGAAAGTTGATAAAAATCCCCGTGGATGAAGGAAGCTGAAAATGGTACGGATTTCGGGAAAGATTCACTTTCTACGTCTGCCGAAATATGAAACATTTCTTACAGAACTTTTCCCGAATATTCAACTGCGAAATAACAAAGTAGCTTACCGAAAGCACAGACATCCGATTTCATACTTAATAATCGTGGTCAATATAAAAATCACACAATTTCTCGTTGAAATTGCTATTGTTTGAGAAAGTAAATTTTTTCAATCTTTCATGTGTGATCTGACACTTATTTTTCGATCTTGAAAGGATGGAAAGAGGAAGAAAACAGCCTATTAGGAAATATACAGGGTGTCTCCTTATAGTTCCATCCAATAATTTCACTTGAGTTGACGACAACCCATTAGAGAGAATCTCGATATTCAGGCCTTTAGTGTATGAAAAATTCGTTTTTCATGACACTGCAGTACTAACTCCCATATATTTTCGTGTGATTTTGAGAAATTGGTCTCGAAATTAATATCTTTCAAATTTTGCGTAATATACTGGCTGATATCCTCAACAAAACAGAACGAGAAAGAAATGCTGCTACTGCTAGTGATTCCATTTCAATATTCCTTATATTTATTGATAGATTTTATCATTTTATTACCACGTATTCAGTGGAACTCATAATACACATACCATAAAACAGTAAACGAACAAGTAGTAATTGAATTCCCTCTTGCCAGCAAAAATATTAAGATTCGTAAGATATATCGATTGCTATTTGAATTTAAACAGATATACTGGCAGAATTTTAATGACCTCATAACATGCGTAGAGACCTCAGTCAAATGTTACACAAATTCTTGTTTGAATGCATCTTTTTCAATTTATCATTGGAATAATCCATTATCCAAGGTATCTCAACAGCAAATTCACCATTCGATAGTTCCAATACCAAAAGTCGATAGTTACGAAAACTTATGTCACAAAAGAACATCCTTGTTATAGTATTTCCAATTGAAAACCCTGTAGCTAATCCAATAATTTCACTTGAGTTGACGACAACCCATTAGAGAGAATCTCGATATTCAGGCCTTTAGTGTATGAAGAATTAGTTTTTTAAGACACTGCAGTACTTACTCCCATATATTTTCGTGTGATTTTGAGAAATTGTTCTCGAAATTAATATATTTCAAATTTTGCGTAATATACTGGCTGATATCTTCAACAAAACAGAACAAGAAGGAAATGCTGCTACTGCTAGTGATTCCATTTCAATATTCCTTATATTTATTGATACATTTTATCATTTTATTACCACGTATTCAGTGGAACTCATAATACACATACCATAAAACAGTAAACGAACAAGTAGTAATTGAATTCCCTCTTGCCAGCAAAAATATTAAGATTCGTAAGATATATCGATTGCTATTTGAATTTAAACAGATATACTAGCAGAATTTTAATGACCTCATAAAATGCGAAGAGACCTCAGTCAAATGTTACACAAATTCTTGTTTGAATGCATCTTTTTCAATTTATCATTGGAATAATCCATTATCCAAGGTATCTCAACAGCAAATTCACCATTCGATAGTTCCAATACCAAAAGTCGAAAGTTACGAAAACTTATGTCACAAAAGAACATCCTTGTTATAGTATTTCCAATTGAAAACCCTGTAGCTAATCCAATAATTTCACTTGAGTTGACGACAACCCATTAGAGAGAATCTCGATATTCAGGCCTTAAGTGTATAAAGAATTAGTTTTTTAAGACACTGCAGTAGTTACTCTCATATATTTTCGTGTGATTTTGAGAAATTGGTCTCGAAATTAATATCTTACAAATTTTGCGTAATATACTGGCTGATATCCTCAACAAAACAGAACAAGAAGGAAATGCTGCTACTGCTAGTGATTCCATTTCAATATTCCTTATATTTATAGATAGATTTTATCATTTTATTACCACGTATTCAATGGAACTCATAATACACATACCATAAAACAGTAAAAGAACAAGTAGTAATTGAATTCCCTCTTGCCAGCAAAAATATTAAGATTCGTAAGATATATCGATTGCTATTCACCGAACTAATTCCCTCGATTAAAACTTTCAGGGAGTAAGTCTTGGAGTAATTTGCTTGCTTGTTTGTTCAATATACTCTTGTTCGTTCTTCGACAACCAAGGTATCAACTCAAGTTATGACTAGTTGATTGATTTATTCGTATTGAATTCTGAAAAGTATTCAGTTTGTTTTCAAGGAATAAGAATTTTCTCTTGATGGCTCTTGAAATAAGTTATCCATACTTGCAAATGGTTTGTGAACTTTTTGACATGAAAGTCAATAATTTGATTTTCTATAAGTACTCCAAAATTTATTTGTATCCTCTTCTCACTAATATTCGCAACTATGTGAAGTTCCTTCCTGACAAATATTGAAATGTATCGATCTTCAACGGAATTGAAGAACACTGAATATTGTGATTGGTTGAAAATGGAGTTTTGGACGAATTTTTTCTTCATATTCTCTAAGTGACGAGAATTCATGAGATACGGTCTGTTGGTTCGAACTTTAGCTGGCTCATGAAACTAGTATATGGAAACAAGTTGAGGCTATCAATGAACTCAAGCAATAGATTCCTTTTTTCAAACATATTGATTGAAAGGTTCGTGCCAGAAATCGAGTAAAAAAATCAACATCGTCATTATCTGAATTCACAAAATGGCGGATGAGCCAGAATCGATCGCTAACAGTCCCTTTTGAGTTTTAACACTCCAACTGAGATAAAGATCACTCTCTTCGGTTCGTCTGTTATTTTCATGTTTCAACTTTCTCCTGGAGAAGTCAAAATATCGTTTGCATGTTTCAATTTAGAGATTAAGGTCATTCCGATTCATCTATACAATTAGTATCGTATAGAACTAGTGCGCCAGATGATCCACGTATACTTTCCAGATATTCTTGATGATAGATCTATCAGTCATCGGATTTGCAATCAATCAAACTTTTTCCACCGATCAATCTAGCCAGTAGTATGAAAGACACAAAATTCCAGAAAATCATTCGTCGCTTGCAAAATGGTGGAGGCATAGGGACACATTCTTGTATCCGAACCTCCAAAAGGATTGAATTGAATGTGACTATCTTCGAACATTCCTCGAGTTTTCCGACGCATAAATCCCATATTTCGGAAGTATTCCAATTGGATACAGTTTTTGAAAATCAGTTATCCTGCCTGCAACACATCTTTCGATTTGTTGATAATTCTATTCCAATTTGGATGATTAAATCTTGAGATGCGTAGAGAAAGGATGAGCTCGAACAATGAATCGAGTGAAACGATTCCCGGTCTCAACTTCAAATCAGTTTCATAAATGATTCTTATTTCCAACTAGAACAGAAAGGAATTGAATGTGAAGTTCGCTATACGTTCCTTACGAAAGCGGAGAAAAAAGCCATATGAGGTGGAACGAGAACTCGAATAGAGAATAGGATATAGTAACGGCTGAGGATAATGACTTTCCTATCTTGAATCAGCATTCCGGTGACATTTAATTCCTCGAAAATATATATTTTTATCGAAGCATTCACGGTAATCTGAAAACAACTAGTATCTAATCTGTGTTGGGGCAACCATTATGCATTTGGAGGTTAATGGCTCGAGAGAATGACATAGTCTTCGTTTATTAAGAACCGTAACACCGTCTGTTCTAGGGGGGTTTGCGAATAGCTTGGAGTGTCTTAATCCGCCAGTAAATTGGGTTTCAGCTAAAATCCAGCTAGCAACTGAAACAGTGTATATGCGACCCATGGAACTGTATCGTACACACGTCTGGCAGCGCAATTTGGGAGCTCGCTGGACCATAAATGTCAGATATAAACGCCGAACAGGTTTACGTTGTATTTAAAAAGAGCCACGGAAGAATGGACGGAGAAGCGTTGATTGTGTACCCTTCTGGTTTATTTATAGTTAATCTTTATGGCACATATGCTGGAAAATTGGTGGAATAAGGAGCTTATGCTCAGAGTTGAACATCGGACCACCTCTATACAGGGTGTACCAATTAAAAAAAGCCACCCCTAATATTTCTCATAGTATAATGAATAGCGGAATTTATATGAATGCGTTCAACAATGTTCCTAGGGAGACACATTGCTCTGTACAGTTGATGCTATGAAATGCAACCCCCGTTGAGGAGTCGCTAAAACCCCAAGAATTCGAATACAGAATATTTTCAAAGAATTGGTTTGACCAAAAAATGAAATATATATTTGCTATTCATAGAGTACAAGGTGTCTCAAAAGAAATTTTATATTTAAAACATCGATAAAAAATAAAATAAGCCGTTCACGGATTGGCAGGTAGACTCCGTGATTGTTCCCATTTCATGGCGAACGTTTTGTTTGAACTGATCCAGGAAAGTTGGTTCATTAATGGAGACTTCAGATTTGAGGAAACCCCACAGGAAAAAGTCCATCGGAGTCAAATCAGGACTGCGTGGCAGAAATCTATTGGACTTGTGTGACGTTGCTCCATCCTGCTGGAACCATGTTCTTTGATTACAGCCAGGAAAATTTTGCAGTTCAAGCGACAAAAACTCATCCAACATCCTTATATAATGCTCTGAATTCACTGTAGGAGCACGTCCCCTTTCAAAAAAGTATGAATCGATAATTCCTCGCGATGACATTGCAGCCCATACGCTCACTTTTGGCGGATGAAGGGGTTTCTGATGCTTACATTTGGCATTGATTGCACTCCAATAGCGCCAGTTCCGCTTGTTTAGGTGCCCCTTAAGATGAAAATGAGCTTCACTGGAGAATAAGATGTTGAATGATTGAAAGCGCTCAATTGCTTGGTTTACGAATTCTAGCCTCTGAATGGCATCCTGTGGTTTCAGTTCTTGCAATAATTGCATTTTATAGGGGTGCAAGGTATAGATCTTTGAGCAAAATGTGGTGTAGCGATGATCTATACACGTGCAAAGCACTTGCACGCTTCCGAATGTAAAGGTGGGGATCATCACGAACAGACTAATTAGTATGTTCCTCGTTCTTTTTCGTTCTCGATGACTTTGGTCGTCCTGATTTTGGCTAACCTAGTGTTGAATCGATCTCCTCAAACTTATCCACCCAATTCCGAATGAGAGGAATGCTTAGTGCATCATTTAAGTGACGTAAACCTCGAACATTGCAGAAATTCCTTCGCGCAATTGTCGCAGAATTACCGTTTTCGTAAAATCCGCGCACGCACAACGTGTGGTACGCCTCCACGAAAGGCTCCTCAGCAACTAAATTCCCAAAAGCCAGACTACCGATTAACATAACCCTCGCGCCCCTCAGATGCCATGCATTCACACAGTAGGCTGAACAAATTAAAATTTTGAGACACCTTGTATAACGTATACTTGAGGACACATTCATTCGAATTAAATATTCAAATTGAGTGCCACTCGATTCCGTACAATAATTTAGTATATAGAATCAATCCGAATAAATGTTTTCTTACGTAAACTGAATACTTACAATGCGAATAGCAAACAGATATTTAGTTTTTCTGGCTAAACCACTGCTCTAAAATATCGACTACTCCTTTTCCACAAAATAAATTTGAAGCTCTTTACCTTGAGGTGCCGTATTTTAATTCTTGGGGTTATAGCGACCCTTCATTGGGAGTTGCGTTTTGAAGCATCCACTCTACAGTAAGATGTGCTTCGCTATTCGTGGTAATTAAGCTATTAATTATACTATGAGAAATACTAGGGTTAGTTCCTTTTCATTGGGACACCCTGTATAATTCGATCATTCAAATTAGTGCCATCTGAGCCGACACGCTGCATTGTAAACGCTGCAGATTTGAACAATAAACGCTGGACAGTCCAATAAATAGGTTGTGCTTATGCTTTCGGTCACCACCTTCACAAATCGTGAAGAACTCTACAGCTGAAATTTGGAAACGATGCTTATTAATCACTCTGTATTGTTCTCATGAAATTTTTGGACAACTATGAGTATGTTGATCATTCTAAACTGAGTCTTTTTCTACAGATATTCTTAAGAATGAACCAGACATCTTACTTATGACATCCTGAGAGGGGTTGGCGAGTTGACTGTTTCAATTTATTTCTAAAAACGACTCTACATGTATTCAGGATAGATTTGTACATCAATTATAACCATAGATTTCCCTCATCGAATAAAATATTCTTTTCATTTGCCAGGTTCGGCATTTAAATATGTCTCAATATGCTTCTCCTGCAATTTGTTGACAAGTTCAACACGGATATCTCTTACTTTGATCAGTATTGTAGAATAACCAATACATTGCTTCAAATTTAAGGATAGAAAACACATTTATTCACTCATTTCTTATGATTTGTTTTTATGTCAGTTTTTTTTGTAACAGAAATATTTCACTATATTTGACTATTGAGACATTGATCTTCCTCTTGATATTAATGCAATATCCAATTGCTTTCACAATGAGGTTATTCACAATTTCATATATGTTTTTTGTCATATCGGATATTTCATTAATATTCTTATTTTTATCAAATAAATAATTGGAGTATGCGAGTACTCAACTAGTGTGAACACATAAAAACAACTTACGAATTTTCTCGGTTCACAGATTAGAAACCAAGAAGTTTTCTGTGATCTGGTCACAAAATAGAAAAGTTCATCTGTGCATGCTATGGTCGGGATGTACTGAGGGAGCCTGATTCAAGGCTTTCAAGGCTGAGTGGTGGATTCACAAAATAACTGAAATTTATCGAATTTCAGCAGCCTGTAGTATCACTCTAGACAAATCTAGATGAATCTAATTTGATAAAAAGTGAGATGCTATAATTGACATGAATATATAACCTTAAGATACCCTGTGTATCTGCGTTGATGTGATTTTCGAAAATGTGAATTTGACAAAGGGTCTTGAAATACAAAAATATTGCCAGATAATAATCCTTAGATTTTACATTCATTTTCAGATGGAATGTCAGATATAGACTCTGAAATATTACAGTAAGGCAACATTTTTTCAAGAAACTGCCCTTAGAAATTATTAAATCTCGCGAACTACAAGGGCGATTTATATCAATAATAAATTCAGTTCTATTTTCAATAGTTCTTCATGATAAGGAGTTTAAAACAACAGCGTCATCTGATTTTTGTGCAGAAGTATCGACTGTTGAATGTCATATCTTTTGTTCAGAATTGAGTCCAAAGAAAGCGAACTCGGTGTTTTTCAGAACCCATAAAAAAAGGAATCATCCAACTCGTCAACTCCTTCCAGGCAAATCCAAATAAACTACTAGTTCATCTGAACTACTGCTGATGCAAAATACTGAGAAATATGAACTACTGGTTCTTCCGAACTAACTGGTTGATCTGAACTACCTCCCTCATTGATTCATCGTAGAAAGAAGTCCAGGAATATTGAGATATTTAAACGAGGGATTGACGAAATTGGAGCTGTTCGATGAGGATATAACACGGAATTTGTGGCCTTTTCTTTAATGTTAAAGTGTTAGGGGAGTGGATCATATTTTCGATTTGGGAACACGAAAAGCATTCGCAACATCGTTTCAGTAGAAATGTAGTAAATTAAATTTCTACAGTGCAGATGAAAATATAAATTTAGTCGATGTGAATTCTCCAAATTCAGCATATCTTCCTTTCCCCTCTCTCTCGGGAGAATCAGACTAAAGCTTCGATTTTGCATCCGCTCCGGTACTTGGTCGGAGATTTACGCAATATGTTGGATGATAGGCCGACGGGTCGAACATCGCGGAGAATTTGGTGAATGGACCGCCGTTCGATTTTCATTGAAGTCTTGAAGTTAGATCGGATTTGTTCTATTCGAATTTAAAATTCGAAGCTAGGAAATTTTAATCAGACGAAGTGAAAGTGAAAGAAAGTAGTTATTAAGTTGGATGTTCACTTGATGAATAAACATAAATACATTTTTAAATCAACATTCAATCAACAAACGACTGCTGGATGAACTTCATACTCATTGCACAAAACATTGTGTATCTTCTGATTTAGGTTTCGTAAGGTTCTCTTGAGTTGGTGCTACTGAATTTTACTTCACAAAGCTATCATCGAACAGTTCAGAAATACCCAGAACTCCATCGGCATCAAGACATGGTGAGTCGTGCTGATGATCCGATGAAATCGTTAAACTGCATTTCACGTACATTGGACGATCATGCTTCTTCTTCGAAGATGCTTCGGGTGGTAGGATTCTTTCTCCTGCTTAGGTGGATTGTTGAAGGTTATGAAGAGGCTTCGGGAAATATTGCAAGAATGGAATTGAATAGTTTTCAATCTAAAGATCATTTTTTTGTATGCATGTCAACAACAAGCAAACTTGGGCGTAATTTTGTTGAGATTGTCAATAAAAATCCTCCGGGAACTATTCAGCAAATTTTGGAAAAAACTGCACAGTTCTCCAGCTTCAAACCTCATGAAGTTGTACCGATTTTCAATTCTATAAGGCCATAACATTCAGAAATAATGGGAATTTCTCTAATGAATCAATTTCTTTCAACAATTTTCTTAGAAACTATTTTCTATTAATAATAATTTCCATTTAATTTCAGATTCTTTCTCAGATATAACAGTGAAAATCCAAAAAAAACATGAAAGTTGACCTCTCAATGTAGCCATAAAATAAGAAAAAAATAGTAGACCACATCACATCTCAAATTTGGGACATGAGGGATAAAACTGACCTTGATTTACTGAATTTATTCCAAGATAGTGACGCATACTATAGAATATAATGGTTCATTCCTACGAAGAAAAAGTGGGTCAGATTGTTGTTCTACTTCCTCAGTCCTCATATTTTCATTCTCAAAGTGTAAACGAGAATATTTTTCGGTCATCTCCTAATTAAATTAAGATGAATGAACGATAAAAGTAGGGCACGATTACATCTGCACTGAGTTGAGAGGAATGTTGCAGAAGCCGATGTCAGTTGATTCTGAACAGGCTGAATTGAAGGAAGTTAATTCGGAGCTTATCTTTTGACAAACACAATTCCCTCTACACGAGAATTTCTCAGTCAGGTGCTCTTAAGTCTTCCATATGATATACATAAACAACGTGAATTGTCTGAATGCTTGAGATAGGTTTATCTTATGTTGAACTCCTCTCAGTAATTGCTATTTAATAAACATTCACGATACCGGTTTGACTTCCACATATTTCGAAAATTTGTGAATGAAATAAACGTTATTCACACCGACGCTATGAATGAAATTCCAATTGTCAAATTTATTCATTTTGTTCAATCAGTAGATTGTTAGAATTAGGTATTCTTAGAAATTTGTCTCCTGTAATCGATTACTCATCAAGCGATTGAACGAATTGTTTCTGTTTTATTATACAGGGTGGTCCGAGTAGTAGCGTAAATTGATTTTTTTTATTCTCCTTACCTGGGGGTATCCTGAAATAATACTAAACTAAGAAATGTAATTTCAAAGAAGTTTCATGTGAATTTCTCTAAATTAACTGTCACTCGTGTAATTTTTACGATTATTTTGGTCTCACCACTGATTGAAAATTTGAGCATATTTCAAAATTTATAGTTGGGAAATTACTTGCTTTTGGATGAGAATTTAAAAGCACATAGAACTGAATCCCTTTATCCAGCTTGAAAATATAATCGTCAATGTTTATTGTTTTATATTTCTTTCTGCTTCTAAAATTTCTTGCCTTAATTCTGCTTCGTTGTTGCTTTCCGTCGCTTAAACCAGCTCTGTGTGCAATCCCCAAATAAAAATCCATTTTAATGTAAAAATAACATGAGCTGCAATAATAATTTTACAGAAATTCCAATTAAAATCACTCTTAAGTCACATTTTCATGTTTAATTTACCATAAGAATGATAAGAAGTGGAAAAATAACTTGAATCGTCTTTTAATGATTTTTAGCCTTTTTTTGCATTGCATAAAATACTTTGTTTTCTTATGATTTTGGTGGTTAATTACTACATGACACCCTTTCCAGACACCTCGTACAAGAAATTAAAGCATTATCCCCAAACTAAATGTGATTCATACATAGTTGATTGGCTGGATATTTTTTTTAACCAAAGGTCTTAGAAAAGAACAAGAATCCTTATGCTTCCTAACATATTTCATCATAAATATATCGTTAAATTCTGGGTGATTATATTCATTTCAAAAGTTAAAAACACTCAATTGAATTCAATATAATGCTTAAAAGGACTCTAGTGAACAAATGTTCGGTGCATTCACCATTTCGTAACTTATTGTAGTTTCATGCTCATATTTAGATTAGAGGTGATTTTTGTGGTTTATACGGAATACTTAAACTTCTGTACCGTATTGTTGAAGAATTATTCACATGAAGCTATTGCATTCCTAGTAAGAGGGATCTTAAGGCTATCATTCAATTTCATGCAAGGTCATTTTATAGTGTGAAAATACATCCTACGAAAAATTTTATTGGAAGAAAATGGATTAAGTTTTTCCTGCTATACTTTTTCAAACGATATTTTCTTTGGAAAATAATGTGAATAATATTTCTATACAATCAATAAGCACTCTCTCCGAAAATTACATCATCCCGAGAATTATGTTTTGGTTCGAAGGGCATTTTCCTCATTTCAGAATAATCTCCCCTAAAAATGAAAAATTTCACGTCACACTTCAATAGGATGCGCAATGGCTATTTCGTATTTCCTTGGAATTAACCTAATAATCCCTTCAAGTTCAGAAATTTAAAACTGCTATAGTTGCATCCCTACCATAAGATACTAAATTTCACGGAGATCATTCGAAATTGTAGGTGTTGGAACACACTAATTCAATTTCTTCATGGAATCATATGCTAATTCTGAAATTATCTGAATGTTAATTCATAGGAATAAATTCCAAATATGCAGGATGGAAAATTAGCGAAATTATATGAATATATAACGCACGTACCATATTGGTAGATATATCATGTACGAGCATCAATTTATATCTTCGTCGGAATATGTATGAAATTTTGAGGTAACGCAGATACATTCGCGAAGTAGCTCGTAAAGTTAATGAATTTCGTTCTATACAAAATTCCGTCAGGATAAATAATTCATCATCGTTCAGAATGAGTAAATCAAATTAGAAATAATCGTCTGATGCTGACATCTACTTCGGTAATAATCAATGAAAAATATGTGTTAAGTTGTACTCACCTCTGGAAACTATAACTTGAAAGATGGTCCAAAGCAAAATCATAGCTTGGCTGGGTTTCATACTTCGAACTTTGTGCTGATTTCTCTTAATTCCTAGTTGTGTCTTTGATTTTATACAAGTTTCCATGATGCCCCACCATTCTGGTTATCTGAAAACAAATTATCTTCAGAGCGTCTGGCACAAAGTAAAGTTTCATCAAGAAAATGGCTTTATTGTGATATGTTGCTTCATTCAATTACATTTTATTCGTGCCTTTCTTTTCTTTGCAGATATGTGCAGAGGAACGACAACGCAAGACTTAGATTCAGAAGATTCCATATTCAACCAATTGTAACTTATTCAAACGCTTGAGATAATTAGATAATTCGAATTCTTTGTATAGGATCATTGTATCTTTTTCCGGGCGCAATAATAGAATAATGTATATATAATATAATATAACAATATTCCGAGTAATATACAGGGTCCTGCAACAGTGACGCGGTGTTCCATATCTTTAGTTAGGAAACAGATTACAGGTGTTACCTTGTCACAATTTTTTTTGCACGGGGAACAGCGTGCTATCGTTTTGTCCGAATGTCTGTAATTTTCGATGATTGAGCCGAAAGGTTGGACTCACCGATGACGAATCCGGTGTCGAAATCCATTCTGTCCGGCAGGCCAGCCGGCCGTCACCACGATAACATGCGTACGGAGGATTCTATCAACTTGAAAATTTCAGGAAAAGTTGCATTTCAAAATACGAAGGTTAAGTTCGTTAATGGGCTGAACCGGCCAGATAGTTTCGGAGTTATAGCTATTTGAAATTTTGTAGTTAATTTCCGTGTATTTCAGAAACTACTGAAGCGATTGAATTGAAACTTGGCAGTTAGTTGGAGCGTAATGACGCGCAACTTCGAGCAAAATTTCGTTGAAATCCTATAGTCATTGAATTAAAAAAAAAAATTTTCAAAATTTTTTACGAGAAATTTTTTTTTTTAAACCATTGTTCATATTCGAGAATAATTTCATACCTTGAGCTCCATATTTCACAGCAGTGTATCAAATTTCAATTCGATACGGCTATTAGTTTTGGAGATATTGGGCAAAAATATATAGAATTCCGTTGTTTTCTTTGGTACAACTCAAGAAATACTGATTCAATCGTGATGAAACTTCGCAACTATTTCGAAAAATATTGAAGGAAAACATTGTGCAAAATTTCGTGATGATCGTTGCGTTAGAACAATTAGAAAGAAAAGTTCCATTTTTTTTTTTTTTAATATTTAATATTCTGTGATTTTCTCATCATACTATATTATTGTATGAACCTTCAAACTGTAATTTTTCGATAAAGTACTGGAGTTCAATTCGATCTAATTTGTATTTTCGGAAATATTGGAGAATAAAATTTTGAATGGGATATATCTTCGGAATCATTGGGTGAATTTCACCCATTCACGAATTCGGCCTTCGTTATTCGGCTGACCGTAAATACAATGTATGAAGTGTATTTTATGTTTCATGTAGAAACCGAAAAAGTAGAAAATTTAGAAAATCACTGCCGTGAAGGCAGAAGCTTTTGCGCGCATGTTCAATGTAGATGACCGCTTCGGCAACGAATTTGAACTTGTGCGCGAAAGCTGCTGCCTTCACGGCAGTGCTTTTCTAATTTTTTTTTCGATAAATAACTGGATTCAATACGATCTGATCTGTATTTTTGGAAATATTGGAAAAATAAAATTTTGAATGGCTATAGCTACGAAATCATTGGGCAGATTTTACCCATTTTTCCAATATTTCCAGAAACACAGATCAGATCGAATTGATTTCCAGTACTCCATCGAAAATTACAGTTCGAAGGTTCCTACAGAATTTAATGAGGATGATATGATAAGAAAATCACAGAAATTTTTTTTTTCAAATTGTTCTAATGGCACGATCATCACGGAATATAGCATGAAGTTGTCTTTCAGCATCTTCAAACTAGCTGCGAAGTTTTATCAGGATTGAATCAGTATTTTTTGAGTTATACCGAAAAAATCAACGATATCGAGAAGAAAACCTACAAATTTGACATATTTTTTCCCGATATCTCCGAAACTTATAATCGTATCAAACTGAAATTTGGTACACTGCTTTGAAATATGAAGCTCAAAGTGATAATGAAATTGATTTTCAGATATCATAAATAGTTTCCGATAAAAAAAAATTTCGGAAAAAAATTTTGAAAAAAATTTTTTTTTTGATTTATTGACAATATGATCCTGACAAAATTTGGCTCAAAGTTGTGCGTTGTTATACTCCACTTAATTGCCAAGTTTGAATCTAATCGCTCAAGTAGTTTCTGAAATAAAAAATTAATGACCTCAAAATTTCAAGTGGCTATAACTCCGATACCATTCGACCGATTTGGCCCATTAACGAACTCAGCTGCGGCATTTCAATGCGCGACCCACCCTTTCAAGTTGCTAGCTTGCTTCTGTCGACAGTTATCGTGGGGTCGGACGGCCGGACAGAATCGATTTTGACACCGGATTCGTCATCAGTGAGTCCAACCTAGTCGATTGAGACCATTTTTGGCTCAATTACCCAAAATACAGACATTTGGACAAAACGATAGCCCGCTGTTCCCCTAGAACATGCGCGCAAAAAAATACAGTTTGCCATTAAAAAAGTTTTGAAGAGAATTTTTCTTGAGAGACCTATTTAATTTTTTAAATTTTCTTGTTTTTCTGAAGAAAGATTCAGATTTCTACTCTGAAAGGTTACAGTTCACTTGGTTCATCGTTCGTATTGTTCCTGTATTGTTCATTAGGCAATCTGTTTTCCCAAAAACTAGCCTTGACCAATAGTTCAATCCTGCAACTCGCAAGGGCGTTTTCCATAGGAAAAAACAATATTTCAATTTTAAGTGTTCTGATCCGATATCGGGGGTGAAAAACCAGAAAAAAAACAGAAAAAAAGGTTGCAAAACCCTTCCAAAATGAGCTTAAGTCGATACTTAAGTATAACTGTCTTTCGTCCATTAACGAAGTCAACTGAGATATTTAAGATCCGAACATATCTACGATTCTTAAAGATTCAAGATTTATCAGTCGAAATTAAAAGCTCCTACGGTCAATATTCTATTTTATTACGGTTATTCCCAATCGAGTCCACTCTAAAAGTTCAAGTCACTCTTCGGTCAAAATTTGAAAATAACATACATTTGGGCAAACTGATAACGCTACTGAACCCAAGAAAAAGCGCGTAAAAGCTGTTTTCACCTCTATGATACCCTGTTAGAAAAGCCTTGTTGTCCCGATAAATTTCACACTAGGAAAGAACAATCAATCATGAATCTTTCCGAAACGTTACAAGCTTTCTTGGTTACCGAAAGATAGTTCCCACTTGTATCAATATTTTTTCAGTATAAAAAGCGATCTCTTCCTTCCAGCTCTTGGAGTGATCTTGGGGCCGAACCTATTCAGGTAACACTTCAGATTGATAAAGTTCGATAAGGCTTTTTTCCTGTAATAAACTCCTTCCGTCGTGGAATGGCTCACTTCAGGGAGCAATAGAGATCGAATTTTGATTTGAGATGTTTGCTCGGCAGGCAAAGCAGGCTCAAAAGGGTGCATGGGTTAACTATAACAATAAAGAGATGGTTTCAATTGTTCCGTGGAAACTGAGCCGCAGGTGGCTCAGAGACTCCAATCTACCGACTACAGTCTCGATGTGACGCAGAGCGCCTTATGCTGTCAAATATAATAGCATGCACATTATAAACTTTGCGGAATACATTCAAAACAATTTACGCAATATGAATTCATATGCCGAGTTTATTAAGGCGTAAGGCGTATTGACTTGCACTGTTAAATTTATCTAACACAGAATTATGGGAGTTTTATGACTCAGCACTCCCCTCAGCGTGTGCGCCTTGTGAATGAATGAATGAATTCGTTGCGGAAACAAAAATGACAAACAGGTCCCTCAAAGTGAAATATTACAATGGGGGCATGCCTTTTTCCAGTCGTCGTTAATGATTTTCGCTACCAAGCGGAAAATCTTTGTTGAAATTTTCATTCTTGTTTCGCGGAGGTATTGGGTTTTTTCATTGGGATCAGGTGTAGAGTCATTTCTCGATGAAGGGCATAGGAATCGACTCGTTCGTTGATGAGCTGCAGAAATATGAGTATGTGTTCCATTTTTGCGCGCATGTTCTAGGGGAACAGCGTGCTATCGTTTTGATCAAATGTCTGTAATTTTGGATGATTGAGCCGAAAATGGTCTCAATCGACTAGGTTGGACTCACTGATGACGAATCCGGTGTCAAAATCGATTCTGTCCGGCCGGCCGGCCGTAGACACGATAACTGTCGAACGAAGTGAGCTAGCAACTTGACACTTTCAGGGTAGGTCGCGCATTGGAATGCCGCGGTTAAGTTCGTTAATGGGCCAAATCGATCGAATAGTTTCAGAGTTATAGGCATTTGAAGTTTTGAAGTTATTTATTTTTTATTTCAGAAACTACTTGAGCGATTGGATTCAAACTTGGCAGTTTGGTGGAGTATAACGACGCGCAACTTTGAGCCAAATTTCGTCA
Source organism: Myrrha octodecimguttata (assembly GCA_958510865.1). Lineage (NCBI taxonomy): Eukaryota > Metazoa > Arthropoda > Insecta > Coleoptera > Coccinellidae > Myrrha > Myrrha octodecimguttata. The sequence continues at coordinate 29,852,032 of OY294065.1, read as the reverse complement.
AGATCATATTGTCAATAAATTTTAAAAAAAATTTTTTTCGAAATTTTTTTACAAAAAATTTTTTTTTTCGGAAACCATTCATCATATCAAAAAAAAATTATACTCACACTGTGACCTTCTAATTTCACAGCAGTGTACTAAATTTCAGCTCGATACGATCATAAGTTTTGGAGATATCGGGAAAAAATATGTCAAATTTCGAGGTTTTCTTCTCGATATCGTTGATTTTTTTGGTATTACTCGAGAAATACTGATTCAGTCCTGATTAAACTTCACAGCTAGTTTTAAGATGCTGAAAGACAACTTTGTGCAAAATTTCGTGATAATCGGGTTATTAGAACAATTTGAAAAAAAAAATTTATATGATTTTTTCATCATATCATCCTCATTAAATTCTGTATGAAACTTCGAACTGTTATTTTCGATGAAGTACTGGATTTCAATTCGATCTGGTCTGTATTTTTGGAAATATTGGAAAAATAAAATTTTGATTGGGTATATCTACGGAATCATTGGGTGGATTTTACCCATTCACGAATTCGGCCTTCGTAATTAAGGTCCAAACCTTCTCTACAAATATCGAGTTTCTAAGTTGTTTCTTTCGGAAGTTATTGTGTTTACGCAGTCGGCCGTTAGGCTGAATTTTTTTTATTTGTTTCGAAAATTTTTTTTCACTGAAAATATTGTTCACATTCGAAAAAAATTTTAGTTTCACCTTGAACTTCATATTTCACAGCAGTGTATCAAATTTCAATTCGATACGACTATTGGATTTGGAGTTATTGGGAAAAAATATGTAGAATTTCGTGGTTTCTTCTCGATATCGATGTTTTTTTCTGTATAACTCAAGAAATACTGATTCAATCGTGATGGCACTTCGCAGCTAGTTTGAAGATGTTGATAGACAACATTATGTGAAATTTTCTGATGATCGTGTTATTAGAACAATTTGAAAAAAAATTTCGAATTTTTTTTTCAAATATTTAATATTCTGTGATCTTCTCATCATATTATGCTCATTTAATTCTTTATGAACCTTCAAACTGTCATTTTTTGATGAATTATTGGATTACAATTCGATCTCATGTGTATTTTTGGAAATATTGGCCTAACGGCCAGACCATAAACACAATAACTTACGATAACGATATTTGTAGAGTTTGGGGCTTAATTACGAAGGTCGAATTCGTGAATGGGTAAAATCCGCCCAATGATTCCGTAGATATACCCATTCAAATTTTTTTTTTTGCCAATATTTCCAAAAATACAGATAAGATCGAATTGAAATCCAGTAATTTATCGAAAAAAAATCTAGAAAAGCCCTGTCGTGAAGGCAGCAGCTTTTGCGGGCATGTTCAAATTTGTTGCCGAAACGGTCATCTACATTGAACATGCGCGCAAAAGCTGCTGCCTTCACGGCAGTGCTTTTCTAGATTTTATATCTCGATATTTGAGTTGAAGAGATATTTCAGAGTGCCTTGAGAATGTCACAAACTCTTGTTTTTTATTATATGGTTATTAAAATTATTGTTAATTTGTATCTCTGTATGTGAAATGGCTTGACCGTGAATAAATGAATGAATAACTAACCACAAGGACGAATATCTGTCGATTGAACAACAAACATTCCAGATCAGAGCTAATCATCCTATCAACCAAAACATCTACACTGAAAAGCGGCGTTCGTTATCAATAATCAGTCATTATTGACTAAATTTAACCAAAAAAGTTTCGTTCGTTTCGTGTATCAAATATCAGATGGTGTTGTTCACCTAATTCAAAGATAGCGTGTCCACCAATGACGTCAAAACATGGAGGACAAAATTGATGATATTTCGTCTCACTCTGTCGTCATGTTTGTTTTTTGACAAGTAGTCAACTTGTCAGTGTAGGAGGGTATTTGTCATCTGCGTTCGTTGCTACTTCCGGAGTGCCACAGGGTTCACTTCTCGGCCCATTGTTGTTTTTTATCTTTATCAACGATCTACAAGACTGTTTCAAATATTCAGTTTTTTAATAGGCGGATGATTTAAGGATCTTCCTGAAAGTGAGATCGGTTGGGGATTGCTTAAAGATCCAAGAGGACCTCTCTAGATTTCTAGAGTACTGCCGTGAAAATAATCTGAAACTCAACTTCGAAGAATGCGCTTGCATTTCTTTCAGTAGATCTAATGCTCAGATTAGTTTTCAGTATTTTCTAGGCGAGAAAGTCATAAAGAGAGTAGACAAGACGAAGGACCTTGGAATATTTTTTGAAAGTACAACATGCAGCACGATTTTCACGATGAAGCTACAATTAAGAGTCTCTACTATAGCTTTGTCTTCAACAAACTTAATTTTGGCAGTGTTACATGGAGTCCATACTACAACTTTCATAAACTGCGTTTTGAGAGACTCCAGAATAGGTTTATGAGGTTCATTCACTTCAAGGTCACTGACAACTACGTTATATTTGGAATAAATGAGCTTCGGTCCAGATACAAAATCCAGTCGCTGGAGCAAAGTTGAATCATATTTGATCTGCTTTTGGTTTATTATTTGATAAAATCAAATAACAAAACTTAGTGATCGACCAACGAAAAAAAAATTTTAACCCCCCCTGAAAATTTCACAGTTTACGTTTTGGACTATGTAGATTTGAATGAACGAATAAAAAAAACTGCAAATTTCACACAAGGGTTTATTATTTTCTTAGTTAAATAACCTAATATACCATTGATATCTTAAACAACTTAGAACCGAATGCGATGATTCATTTTCGATATTATTGGAAATTTGCAGCGTTTTTCTTTATATTTCAGGAACCATTGGTCGGAAATCATCCGGGTAAATTTTTTTAGGTTTAGTTATGTTACAGTAATCAACGTTCAGAGTTTCATGAAAATTCGGTGGTTTTCGAAAAATTATTTTTTTTTCCCAACCCCCCATTCAGAGCCCTTAGGGTACACAGATCCTGCTGAAAAGCTTGGAGGATCAACCCCGAGTGACACACGATTTTTCTACCAAGTTCAAGGATTTCCGTTCAGTACTTTCAGAGAAAAGCCCCGAACAACGGATGGCGGACGGACGGATTTTTTTTTATTCGTTCATTCAAATATATATACTCCAAAACGTAAACTGTGAAAGTTTCAGGGGGGGTCAAAACTTTTTCTTGTTGGTCGATCACTAAGATTTATTATTTGATTTAATCAAATAATAAACCAAAAATCCGTCGTTCCGCCGTCCGTTGTCCGGGGCTTTTCTCTGGAATTACTTAACGGAAATCCTTGAAATTTGGTAGAAAAATCGTGTGTCACTCGAGGTTGATCCTCCAAGCTTTTCAGCAGGATCGGTGTACCCTAAGGGCTCTGAAAAGGGGGTTGGGGGAGAAAAATATTTCTCGAAAACTTACTACCGAATTTTCATGAAACTCTAAACGTTGATTACTGTTGCATAACTAAATCTAAACAATTTTACCCGGATGATTTCCGACTAGTGGTTCCTGAAATATAAAGAAAAACGCTGCAAATTTCCAATAATATCGAAAATGAATCATCACATTCGGTTCTAAGTTGCTTTAAATATCAACGGTATATTGGGTTATTTAACTAAGAAAATAATAAACCCTTGTGTAAAATTTGCAGAGTTTTTACTTTCAAGATTCTCATGAACTACTACTATTTGGTATCATATATTCTTTATCGTGTGCCTCAGCGGGATACGAGGAGTAGGCAGTTACTCCATAGCAGTTCTTTCTACACTAATATAGGTGGAAATTCCCCCATAACCACAATGTGCGATTTGTTCAATGAATATGTCAACCATATGAATGTCTTTATTCATTTTAAAAAAAATTGTAGAAATATTTTTTGTTATTGATATAGATTCTCCTTTAGGCTCTTCTTGAGTTGTTATCTGTGCTCGTTTGTGGACACATGATATTATTTTTTTCTCAAATGTATTAGAGGATACTTCTGTTGGTTTTACCTGTAAATAAATAAATAAGTATAGTCAAACCATGGGTGAATATCTGTTGGAACATGACGTAACGTTCAGCTACAGACTCCCTCTAATTTTTCATGGTTATAAAGATTCATTCCCCACCACTTCATACCCTAAAACGGCTCGTTCTATTCAGAGCCCAAGGAGTACATTAGATGGAAGGTAATGACCCGCATTATTCAGATATCAAACGTTTCTCTGGTATTAGAACTAGGAAATTGTCTAGCCTGGAATTAAATTCCGCCTTGGGGTGGAAGTTAGCTTATTTTTCACATAAGTTTTCAGCAGATCGGTCACTGAACGCTACTATAGGGATAAATGAAGTATCGGAAACTGGTTGAGGAACTGTATTATGAATTTATTTCAGAATAGGTTTGAAATCTCACTGAAGGGTTTCGATTTTGGTTTATTATTTGATAAAATCAAATAATGAACCTTAATGATCGACCAACGAAAAAAAAAAAATTTTAACCCCCCCTGAAAATTTCACAGTTTACGTTTTGGAGTATGTAGATTTGAATGAACGAATAAAAAAAAATCCGTCCGCCGTCCGTTGTCCGGGGCTTTTCTCTGGAAGTACAGAACGGAAATCCTTGAAACTTGGTAGAAAAATCGTGTGTCACTCGGGGTTGATCCTCCAAGCTTTTCAGCAGGATCGGTGTACCCTAAGGGATCTAAATGGGGGGTTTGAGGGGAAAAAAGTTACTTCTCGAAAACTTACTACCGAATGTTCATGAAACTCTAATTGTTGATTGCTGTTGCATAACGTAACCTAAAAAGTTTTACCAGGATGATTTCCGACCAGTGGTTCCTGAAATATGAAAAACAAACGCTGCAAATTTTCAATAATATAGAAAATGGATCATCGCATTCGGTTCTAAGTTGTTTAAGATATCAACGATATATTGGGTTATTTAATGGGATGACTTTTGGACAGTAACATTTATCAATTTCGAGCGATGGGCCAAAATCTTTTTGGTTTTCGCGGTTTACGTATTTTTATGCGTCGAAGGATAACCTGACTTCACAACTAATAACTGCCTCTTTTCCCGCTTGAGGGCATTTGTTGTAACCACAAAATAGAAACCCTCCATTCGGTGTGTTATGAATAGTTTTTGGAATATAAATTTCGCATGACCGATAGAATGAATTTCACGTCAGTGCTTCTTCAGAATTTTCGAATGAAAAATCTATCGATTAAAGCTTATTTTTGGAGGGTTTTTATTATTTTCGAGTTTTTTTCTGGATTTTGACTTCCAATATCTGAAACAGAGCTATTAAAATACACTAAAAATTGTTTTTTTTTATGGGAAATACCATTGCGGATTGCAGGATAGAACTATTCGTCAGGGGCAGTGTTTGGGAAAACAGATTTCCTAATGAACAATACAGGGATGAAATTAACGATAAACAAAGCGAACTATGACATTTCAGAGTATAAATCTCCTCTGACTGATGAAAGAGTCAGATTTGTACTCTGAAACGCCACAGTTTGCTTTGTTTATCGTTCATATTATTCCTGTATGTTCATTGAGCAATCTATTTTCCGAGAAACTGCCATTGACGAAAAGTTCTAACCTGCAATTCGCAAGAACGTTTACCATGAAAAACAATTTAATTCAATTTCAATTGTTCCGTATCAGATATTGGGAATGGAAACCCAGAAGGAATCTAACAATTTTATCTATATTCGTGAAATTCTTCGGAATGGCTGTTATTCGTACATCAAAGTATACAGTTTTCCCTACTTTCTTATGGTCAACTTCTGACAAGCGAAAAAATTCAATTCTGTTCAAACCACTTCGATGCACATTTTAAAGCAATTGGCCAATATATTGAGGGTAAACTCCGACGTTGGGATGTTAATAGAGTCAGTGTAAGTTGATTGTTACAATGGAATTTCCTCTGGGGAAATATCAAACGGTTCACCCCGAACAGCTGAAATTAGCAGCACTTACATGTTCCGTTTTTAGCCCGTAAATGAGTTATTTCCGTATGCGAAACGATTACTACTTCCTCAAAATGTGTTTAGGAATGGTAGAGCCGTATTCACTATAAACTAACCACCCCTTATTGTCTTTATCATTGCCCTCACGAAGGAGTATATAAAGGTTGTGTGGTTACAACTATATATCAATAATATGATATAAGGATAAAAGAATGTTTTTATTCTGGATGGAATACCCTTTATATGATTGAATTTTTGCAATGATGTGTTTCCTGATTGCAAAAATTCAGCATATAATGTTACATCTCAAAACTAGTTGATCTGAGTAATTGTGACTTCCAATAACAAAAAAACATCTGTTCAAGCTTATTTTGGGAGGATTCTGCATAATTTTTTAGGTTTTGTCTGGTTTTCTACTCCCAATATCTTAAACAGAACTATTCAAATTGAATAGAAATTGTTTTTTCATCATCAACCCACTATCCTTGTTATAAATGGAACCTTTACAAACTTAAACAGAAAATCTTCTTCTAATTATCATCAACCGAATCAACAAAACAACTATCATGAACAACCCAATTTATTGAATGTAATTCCTTATGTACATGGACTTCTTTCAGAAAAAATCAGAATAATTTGCGCTAAATTCAATATAAAAAAGATATCAAATAAAAAAATTATTTGAAATCCATACTGACTAAAACCAAACCAATTAACGAGAAAGATAAATTCAAAAAATTGTGTTTATAGTATTCCCTGTATTCGTGGAACGACATATACAGGGGAATCATCTCGACCGTTATATATCCGGAAACGAGAGCACAAAAACAACCGGTATAGACATAAAAAAATCCCAAATAGTGAACCATATATGTTCGACCGTTCGAAATCACATAATAGATTGGGATAATACAAAATCACTGATGTCGTAATCAGATGATTTGGGAAGAAAATTAAAGATCCCCCTTGCATTTTGTTAAATGGAGAGAGTAATTTTGCTCATGTTTCTGTAGAAATGGACTCTATTCGACTCAATTCATATTATTTCTAAATTGTTCATTAGGCAATCTTTTTCCCAAGAAACTGCCCTTGAAAAATAATTCGATCCTGAAATCTCTAAGGGCGTGTGGTCCATGAAAATAAATTTTTATTTAATTTCAATAGTTCTGTTTCAGATATTGAGAGTAAAAACCAAAAAAAAACTTTCAAAATGAAACGAAAAGACAAGAGATTGGAATGATATAGAATTTATCTCCGAAATAAGGTGAAGAGGTTCATCACTCTGTAGGTTCTTGCTGGGTTTTTACTCTGAATATCTGAAACAGAACTATTGAAAATTAAATAAAATAGTTTTTTCATTGAGAACGCCCTTGCGGATTGCAGGTTCAAACGATTTGTCAAGGGAAGTTTCTAGGAAAAAGGTTGCCTAAAGTACGAATATGACTCCTTCATTCGACAAACGAGAAAATTTTCAGAATTTTGTTCCTATGAGTTCTTGTTTTTTGAGAGTTTCGACCAATCGACATCATCAGAAACAAACGTAATTCAAGAGTCAGATTTGGACTCTGAAAATTACAGTTCACTTTGCTCATCGTTTGTGATGTTCCTGTACTGTTCATTAGGCAACATCTTCTGATGTTGAGATGGAAAATTGGATTTTTTTGAGAAAAAATATCAATGTTATTATATTTCACTATTCTTCACCTATTCTCTTGGTTTGACACCCTTGCAAATTGCGGTATTCAAACTATATGTCAAGAGCACTTTCTAGAAGAAATATTGCCTAATTAACAATACTGGAATAATTAAAATGATCAACGAATAAAACTTAAACGTTTCAGAGTCTATATCTGATTCCTTCATCAGACAACGATGACTTTTGTCAAACTGCCAAAAATGTCAATTCGACAAACTCAACCTGTAAACATTATTCTTAAGTGAACCAACTCTGAACTCAACAAAGAAATAAACTAGTCCGAGCTCTTTTCTTACTCATACTTTAATTTCATTCGACTTCATCCGCAACTATATTGAATCGATTAAACTTGTCTAGGAAAAAGGCTTAATGAAATCTGAACCGATCAATAATCTGTGTGTGCCTGACTCTCGCCAAAAGTGTAGACTTTCGCAGAAAATTCCCTCATTATATACGAATGTTAATTAAAAGGAAAATATGGGTTTAATCAAATATCAAACAGATGCACATTGTTTCTAGATATTCCATTAGGAAAACAAGTGAGTGGATGAAAAGAGCAGGGGATGATAATTAAAAAGTCAGTATCGTCACTTTTAGATTTTCATAATGAGTTAATTTCATTCAATAAAATTCAAGGATAATTAATTAACCTAGGAGTTCGGCCGAGAAGAACAATATGATTATGGAAAATGCGAGCCAGATATCTCTGTATTGAGAAGGGCTGAGAATATGACTATGAAAATGAGTTTACATTTAACCCAACTGGAACCTGAATAGCAAAGGAACATTCGTCGTGGGCGAATTCAATTCATTTTCACATTACAGCTTCTGGGGCACACACTCGACCCATTTTGCAATTATCACTCTGGAGGAATTTGTTTTCATCTAATATTTTCGTTACTTCTCCAGGGTACGTCAGGCCTCTCTTCATTATCATTCCATTCATTAACCTTCTTTATTTCGAATAACGAACTTTCGGACAACTGATGGAGATTTGTGAGAATCTCATTTTGCAGCACTTACATTTATGAATACACAGTGGTAGTCTCAACTCGGAAAATTTTCAGCGAATCAAAGGAATCCCAAATAAGAGATGTCTACGAATTTTTTTCTCAATAGAAATCCCACTTTAATTATGACAATTCTTGAAAGGTAGCAAGTAACAGATGCCTACCAAAAATTTCCTTTCAATTTAATTCGAAAAGTAAGAAATCTGAGTGGTACTAACACGAGACAATCTTGCAATTGGGTCTTGGCTCAATTGATCTGTTGAGGAAGGCGAATTAACCGCTAAATTGCTAAAATCAAAATTTGATATGTATCTATGAAGAATTGATTTGCAATCAAAAAATTCTCGCAAATTGAGGGAACTCTCAAAAACTTTTCTTACAACAAAGAGAACGAAATTCAAAATACTAATGAACCTGTCCGAGCATATTTTAAACAAAAAAAACTCACTATGATTCACTGAACATTTCGAAAGACTAGCACTGTAGATACAGAAGAAGCCAAACATTTTTCGAATAGGTAGTACTCGGCAAGCAAATAGACTAGTGTTTCGTCCCGTGGAATAAGCCAACCAAGGTTAACCATGGCTAATCGGCAGCATGACCCCAACAGCTGATCGGTATACACTTTAACTTTCTGAAAGAAACAACTAAGATACTCGGTATTTGTGGAGTAAGTTTGGACCTGAATCACGAACATCACAAGTAGAGAACAGATAAAATCCGGCTAATGATTTCGGAAATATACTCATTCAAAATTTTTCCAATACATTCAAAACTAAAGATAAAGTCGAATTGAAATCGACATGACAACTTCAAGGTTCATGCAGAATTTCGTCGAACCAAAATTTTCTCAATGTACCCTGGAAAATTCAAATGGCTAGCTCATTTCGATCGAAAGATATTTGTTTTAGTATTTATACTAGTTTAGGCCATATAATTTCTTCAGAGATAGATTGGATTATTTTAAAATGTCAGAGACAGAATTGTAAAAAACCTAACGGTTAGATTGTCCGGGTTACAAAATGGCGAATGCGCTCCCTATTCAATTATTATAGTATAGAATTTTGCAGATTATCCTACGTTTCGACCTTAGCCCTCAGAATTTTGATAGAGCTTATGTAATCTCATCAACCCATGAGATTCGTCAACGTGAATTGAATTACATCCAATCATTGCTTGAAGTTAATGGATATCCTAGAGAGTATGGAGATAAAACCTTTTCAGATTTAGACAAATTTTCTTCTAATTATCAACCGACTCAACAAACAACCATCATGAACAACCCAATCTATTGAATGTGATTCCTTTTTTACATGGAATTCGTGCTGAATTTGATATAATAACGGTTCTCAAATCAAAAAATGATTTGAGATCCATACTAAATAAAAGCAAACCAATTTACGAGAAAGAAAAATCAAAAAATGATTTGAGATCCATACTAAATAAAAGCAAACCAATTTACGAGAAAGAAAAATCAAGAAATTGTGTTTATAGTATTCCCTATATTTGTGGAAAGACATATACAGGGAAAACATCTCGACCGTTACATAGCAGAAAACGAGGGCACTGAAACAACCTAAGGAATAGAAACATACAAAAATCCCAAAGAGCGAACCACGTTTGTTCGACCATTGGAAATCACAAGATAGATTGAGACAATACAAAAATACTGATGTTGGAATAGGATGATTTGAAAAAAAAATTTAGGAATCCTCTTGCATTTTGTTGAATGAAGAGAGTAGTTTTGCTCATTGTTCTCTAGGAATGGACCCTATTTCACTTAATTTACTTGAAAAATGAGGAAGAATTGAGAATCTTCTGAACTAAGTGAATCTGTGTTGCTGCGAGTTCATAAAAATGTCAATTTGACAAGAGTCCCAAAACGAAAAATCGAAATAGAATAATTCTAAAAATTTTCTTCTTTGTCTGATGAAAGAGTCAGATTTTTACTGTGAAACGTCAAAGTTCGCTTCGTTTTTCGATATATTTATTATTCCTGTTTTGTTCATAAGGCAATCTGTTGTCCAAGAAACTGCCCTTGAAAACTAGTTCAATTCTGCAATATAAAAGGGCGTTTTCCATGAAAAACCAATTTTATTCAATTTAAATAGTTCTGTTTCAGTTGTTGGGAGTGAAAACCCAGGAAAAAACCTGAAAAATTATTCCAAAATAAACTTTGATCGATACCGTCACTGCAGTCAATGTGGTAATATCCAGATGGCCATCCGGCTGAACAGAATTGAATTAGTTATCGGATTCTTCATCGCGAGTACAACCTAGCCTTTTAAGACCATTTCGAAAAAAATCTGAAATAACATCTGGCAGAATGATATCAGGCGCGCGAAAATTGAGGAAGAATCTTCGATTCTAATATGTGTTGCATCTTTTCAATATTTATGGGCTCAAAAAAACTCCATCGATTTATTGCAAAAATGCAAAATGCAAAAATGATCCATCAAGGAGCAAGCGTGAAAAGCTTCAATTTGAGCCTTGCACATGTTTGCTATCTATGTTGATTACTCCCGACTAGTCTGTTGCATGCTGAACAAAAGATTTTTCAGAATTAGCGCATGAGGGTTGTTTTTATGACAGTCTTTCATTTTGTTTCAGTATTAATTCCTGGTCAATACATTTTCTATCAACATCAATAGAATGTGATATTATTATACCTGTGCAATGTTAACCATTGTTTCAAACTAATTTGTTTTCACTTTGACATGCGTTTTGTACAAGAAACACATCAATTAGAGGATTTTATGAAGCCATTTGAGCCAAAATTATCGAAAAAATTCAATGAAGCATCGTCATTTATTCATGCGAAAAATTCAGTATATTTGAACGCTGTATATACAGGGTTGAGATAAAGTATGGAACCCAGTTAATAACTTTCAATAGAAAAGGGCAATATTCATGAAATTCGCAGTGAAGTGCTATAGCGCAAAATGCATCTGATGTACAAATTTTTGTTGATAATATACTTACGGTTGAACCGGAAATCCCCCCAACTTTTTCAATTCATATGGAACCTCCTGTATATCTTTGCAGATATTATAAGAGCTTGGGACTTCGAATGCGCACATATACTAAGTTTTCACGTTAATCAACTTCTTTTGACTTTTTCACATTACCATAAAAAACGTTCAGATAAATAAATTGGTGTTAGGTGTATGCATAGTATAAGTAATGAACGAGTACGATCTAGCGGTAACTGCCTCTCAAGTGTCAAATTTGAGTTTATATATATTTTCAATTGTATATCGAAGAATGCTCCACTTAAGTGGAAGGAATTGTATTTAATGTACAATTGAACTTTCACATACTCAGTGATTGCGCATTCTAAATCCCAAGTTCTTTCAACATCTGCGAAGATATACAGGAGGTCCCACATAAATTGAAAAAGTTGGGAGTATTCTCGATTCAACCGTAAGTATATTATCAACAAAAATTTTTTCATCAGATGCATTTTGCGCCATTACCCTCAACTGCAAAATTTCATGAATATTGTCCTTTTCGTTCAAAAGATATTCACTTGGTTCCATACTTCATACCAACCCTGTATTTTCAGTAACATATCAATCTAACTGATTAAAAATTTCATGGAGACATCAATTTGCATATCAAGTTGAAGAAAAGATTATTATGTAGTGATAATAAAAACAAAAGCATATGACTTCATACAAGAGCTCTCTTTGGATTGTCATAAATGAAATCGAACGAATAAACCAACATTGCATTTCAGAAACTTGAATTGAAAATTTCCCAGTGGATTCTAACAAATCTTCCAAGAGTACTCTTCTTATTTTCGAAGTGAGTCTCGACCACTCCTATCAAAGAGAATAAAAAGACAAAGTCAGTTCAAACAATTGGATTTGCTAGAAATTTAATAGAATATTCTAACTACTGTGACAACTGTCTACGCTGATATCGAAACATAACTCAGAGCAGAATATAAATCGTTTCTGAAACTCATACAGGTGTTTGCTTCAGTTCAGGAACATGAATTGCTAATTTCGTGATGTGGAACTTTCATTTCAACTTCATTTTTGCGCGCATGTTCTAGGGGAACAGCGTGCTATCGTTTTGTCCAAATGTCTGTAATTTTGGATGATTGAGCCGAAAATGGTCTCAATCGACTAGGTTGGACTCACTGATGACGAATCCGGTGTCAAAATTGATTCTGTCCGGCCGGCCGTCCGTAGACACGATAACTGTCGACAGAAGCAAGCTAGCTACTTGAAACTTTCAGGATAGGTTGCGCATCAGAATGCCGCGGTTAAGTTCGTTAATGGGCCAAATCGGTCGAATAGTTTCGGAGTTATAGACATTTGAAGTTTTGAAGTTATTTATTTTTTATTTCAGAAACTACCCGAGCGATTGGATTCAAACTTGGCAGTTTGGTGGAGTATAACGACGCGCAACTTTGAGCCAAATTTTGTCAAGATCATATTGTCAGTAAATTAAAAAAAAAATTTTTTTCGAAATTTTTTTACAAAAAAATTTTTTTCTCGGAAACTGTTAATCATATCCAAAAAAAATTATACTCACACTTTGACCTTCTAATTTCACAGCAGTTTACCAAATTTCAGTTCGATACGATCATAAGTTTTGGAGATATCGGGAAAAAATATGTCAAATTTCGAGGTTTTCTTCTCGATATCGTTGATTTTTTCGGTATTACTCGAGAAATACTGATTCAGTCCTGATTAAACTTCACAGCTAGTTTCAAGATGCTAAAAGACAACTTTATGCAAAATTTTGCTATAATCGTGGTATTAGAACAATTTGAAAAAAAAAATTTCTATGATTTTCTCATCATATCATCCTCATTAAATTCTGTATGAAACTTCGAACTGTTATTTTCGATGAAGTACTGGATTTCAATTCGATCTGATCTGTATTTTTGGAAATATTGGAAAAATAAAATTTTGATTGGGTGGATTTTACCCATTCACGAATTCGGCCTTCGTAATTAAGGTCCAAACCTTCTCTACAAATATCGAGTTTCTAAGTTGTTTCTTTCGGAAGTTATTGTGTTTACGCAGTCGGCCGTTAGGCTGATCGTAAACACAATAACTTCCGGAAGAAACGACTTAGAAACTCGATATTTGTAGAGTAGGTTTGGGGCTTTATTACGAAGGTCGAATTCGTGAATGGGTAAAATCCACCTAATGATTCTGTAGATATACCCAATCAAAATTATATTTTTCCAATATTTCCAAAAATACAGATCAGATCGAATTGAAATCCAGTAATTTATCAGAAAAAAATTTCAAAAAGCACTGCCGTGAAGGCCGCAGCTTTTGCGCGCACGTTCAAATTCGTTGCTGAAGCGGTCATCTACATTGAACATGCGCGCAAAAGTTGCTGCCTCCACGGCAGTGCTTTTTGAAATTTTGTAATTCATATTTTCAGATGTGACTCTTGAAATTTTCTCCTTTGTCCGATGAAAGAGTCACATTTGTTCTCAGAAACTGCCCTTGACAAATGATTCAATCCTGCAATCCGCAAGGGCGTTCTTCATGAAAATACGATTTTTTTCAATTTTAAATAGTTCTGTTTCAGATATTGGGAGTGGAAAGCCTAGAAAAAACCTAAAAAATAATATATCCTCCAGATGCGAGAAATTGTTCAGAAAATATCGCGTTATCGTGTCGTCATAATGTGTGTTATTTTCGAATTTTGAGCCGAAAACAGTCTCAAAAAATTGGGTTGATTCAATTCTGTCCGTCCTTCCGTATGTGCTCTTACTTTCGAAGGAAAGGACCTAGCGACTCTAAATTGTCATATTGGATTCGGATTTGAAATGTCTCAGTTGAGTTAGTAAACAGGTGGAATTGGTCGAATAGTTTCTGGGTTAGGCCCGTTTAAAATTTCAGGTTAATTCCTCGATATCTCATAAAGTACTGAATCGATCAGATTGAAATTTAGTGAACAGTTTTGGAATACCAACGCGCAACTCAGGTGAAATTTCATGTGGATCGAGTTTTTGTGAAATTAAAAAAAAAATCAATTTGAGAATTTTTCGAATTTCTGATGAAAAAGTTTTTTTCTGCGAGAAAATTGATTAGATTTCGACGAAATTTGGCACAAACCTTGGAGTAAATTTTTAACATTAATGTTCCAAATTTAAATTCATTCCGATATTGATTTTCGAAAAAATAAGGAAGAAAATATGCCAAATTTCGTGTTGTTTGGAATGAATATAAACTGCATTTGCGCAATATCTTGAGAAGTACAAATGCCATCAGATTGAATCTTTGTTCTCTGGTGAAGAACAAAATGAATAGAAGTTCCTCTTCGAAATTCTTGTATATACACGATTTGGGGTAATACGATCATCTCGTATGAATGTACGTCTGGCACAAAAGGATGTCACAAAATGAAGAATAACCATGTTTAATCGGTCATATATTCACTTATGTGTGAAACAAACTCCAATCACATCAATTCCAACTGGTATTTTTACTCCATGGGTGTTAGAGGATTCTATTCAGTCGGGTTTTATTGACTATTCAATAATGCATACGTAGAGGTCTATTCACATATCTCAGGCGGAGCATGTTCTGACTCAACGCTGTGAAATATGAATTTAAGCGCATTCTCCATTCATTCATTGTCGAATGACTGGCTCACTCCACAAATGTCATCAGATTTTCTATTCAATTTCTCCTAGATCCCATTTGGGTTCATCATTCCTGAAGAATGAAACTCAGAATTCGAACATGGGAAAAATATTCGACCATTCTGGAAATTTCGCAGTTCATGTTGAAAGTATGTGAATTGTCAACCTCAAGGAAAATCGATCATTGGACAAAATTCTTCAATGCACACTTTACCATTGAGGAATGATTGTCATGGTCAACCAAACACAAAATAATTCAGAAGTTATTCATTGTGACTTTCATAATTGTATTCATAATTTTTCTAGAAGAAACAATATAATGACTGGAATGGGTGAAATCGACAAAATTATTCAGCTAATGAATTCGTTCAGAATTTTATTTTCCTGATATCTCCGAAAATACTGCTTTAGAATTAGATTCTAGTAGCTGATTGAAAAGTTGGGGCTCAAAAGATTCAAAATAAGGTTCATCAAAATCCTATAAACAATGTTCGAGATATGACATTCAAACAAATCTGTAGTTCTCCAGTAATACAGTTTTCACGGAATTTTCTATTATAATTTGGGCAAGATGGAAATCTTCCAAATTAAGACGAAAAAGCTACCTTTAATCCTCAAACAAATGTGACAGCGTCATTGTTTAATTGTTTCGATATTGTTGATTGATCATGTCAGAATGATTGCCCAATAAGGCAACATTTTTTCAAAAAATTGTTCTTGAAAATAGTTCGGATCACGGATACCGAAGGGCGAAAATAATTTTATGATATTTCTTTTTGAGATATTGTGAGTAAATCACAATATCTATATCACGGATACCGAAGGGCGAAAATAATTTTATGATATTTCTTTTTAAGATATTGTGAGTAAATCTCTCGAATAACCCTGAAAATCAGTAATATTATTGTTCCTCAGTCACCAAACTAGAAATGAAGGAGGAAATGAGTCTCTGGTTTCTGAGAAAACAGTCCGGAAAAATTTTACAGATCTGGATATTTGTGAATGAGTATATCAGCGGAATAATTGGGTGGATTTGACCCATTCGATCTCCACCTAAGTAATTAAACTATTATCCTGCTCCACAAACATGTTAATACTTCCTTGAGTTATTGTGAACGTCACGCCAACCGATAACACAATAACCATAGATATTCCAGAATATAATATTATCCTGCGTTTTGGGTATTCAATTCCACAAAGCAATGATAAAACAGTGTGAAAAATGTTCCATTTTCATCTCTCATTTCAAACGGCAGGACCACCTGTTCCAACATCCCGAAAGCAATCGAAAAGACATCGCCATAAACGAAAATAACCCCGGCAAGACTATTACAATTACAAGTATCATCCTCCTGTTTGCTTGGTAATTAGGGGACAGATTCGTTCCTCCTCCGATTGTTCTGGAATCGTCAGGGATTTTTGAGGAGGGGAATTCAATTGAAGGGGATGCTATTTTGGTGTAGACTCGGAACCCTCCCGACTCTGTGACATAGATAAATTGGCACCGCAAAACAATTTCCTTCTTTTAATCACACTACATTCCCACTGAAGTCTAGCGAAGGAGAATGCATCTTTTAAGAGCATGGCAACGGGTGCTCCTGTTCGAAACAATTCTCAGATGAACTTGGAAACAAACTCTACATTCGAGGCCACGAAAAGTCCAATATAATTATTACTAACATAATCACAAGGACGAATATCTGTCGATAAATCAACAAACATTCCACCTTGATCAGAGCTAATAATCCTATCAACCAAAACATCTACACCGAAGAAGCAGATCCAAGGAGAATGACTACAGCTTTTTCTCAGTTATTACTGATCGACAGGTCAACTTACATTGGATAAAACCACAGAAGGATTCTTGATACTTGTCACCTTTCAGATGGACCGCTGTAGTATAACTACGCAACGCGCCATCTTCCAGGAGCATCTTGCAAAACCTACCTTCGAGTGCAGAGTACTTTGGTCGATGTGCATGACGTTCATCCTTTTGTCGTATCAGGTCATCGTATCTGCAATTTTGCAGTATACAACATCCGTACGACTTTCGAAACACTCGGTTCATGTGGTTTCCCCACAGTATCTATGCTAGGACGATATAGGATTCGAGGACCATTTTAACAGAGATCTTCAGTTTCAGACTATATATCTCAATAACTCCGGCTTTGTCTGGTTTTGGTCCATCAAACTACCATTGGATGGCTTTGTTTCGCTTCTATCCTTGGCACCTCCACAGGGACTTGGCATCCATGAAAGAGGTATTTTGTTGCCTCTTGCCAATCTCTTGATGTTTAACCAGTATTTCCAGGACTGTAGAGAGGCCCGGATGTGTGATTCCAGGACTCTGAGCGTGGCCTGGCTGTCCGGATCACTTTGAACTCCTTTGCCAGTCAATTGAGCATACAGAAGTAAACAGCTGATATCTTTGCCTGTAACTTTTACGGTTCGAGTCTAATGGGCACACAGATCCTAAGTTTCGGCTCAGAACTCCATTACCACAGCACTTATCTGATTTCAATCTATCCTTTTACCATATGTATGACTTACCGTCACCGTACTCAGGGTATCCGTTTTAACTGTTGCAAGGGAGTTTCGAAATCAAATATGATTGGCAATGCATCTGAGGGCTTTGCCAAGAGATCCTCGATAGAGTTGGTTCAATATACGCGTGCATGTAAGTCCTACCAGGTAATGGTTTTCCACCAGCAGGGACAAATCAGTACTGTACTGCAAAGCAATTCCTTTCTTTCAATCACGCTACATTCCCACTGAAGACTTGCGAAGAAGAACGAATTTTTTTGAAGGCACAGCAATGGGTGCTTCCATTTGCAACTATTCCCAGAAACATTTGAGAACGAACTCTCCATTCAAGGCTGCGCGAATCCCAATAACTTTTGATGCATCAGTGTGCCCAGGATAACGTTTTGTCTTATCGATTGAGGTGATTTTGCTCCTAGTTCCTTGGTCATCCTGTTACGTCTTGCCGTTGGCTTTATGGTGATTCCCAGGACAATAAAGACCCGGGATGGGGTATTCCAGGACACTCAGTGTGTTCTAATGGCCTGTTTTAATGCATATGAGCGCCCCTTGAGGTTTCTCCCTAGACTCTCCAGGGCACAAAAGTAGACAGCTACACTCCTGCCTGTCAGTTAAAAAGTTTGAATTCCATAGACACAGAGATTCTCATTTTCAAGTATTATACACCTAAGATCTACCCTCATCTCATTTTCTAATTGGATAACTTTTCTCCAACGGAGCAAACGAAGCCCACTATACTCAGGCTATTACTGTTCGACAAGTGGCTTTCGCAATCAAATATGGTTGGTTTAATATCCTCGTCCATGTCTGTCCTACTCAATTACCAAGTCGTACTTTTCGACTGGGACAAATTATTATGGTATTCTTAATCGTAGATTGTTGACGAGGAGAATTGAATTGGCATTTTGGTATAGAGTCGGATCCCTCCCGATTCTGTGACAAAGATAAATTGGCACCGCAAAACAATTTCCTTCTTTTAATCACGCTACATTCCCACTGAAGTCTTGCGAAGAAGAATGCATCTTTTAAGGGCACAGCAACGGATGCTCCTATTTGGAACAATTCTCAGATAAACTTGAAAACAAACTTTCCATTCGTGGCCGCAAAAGCCCGATAACTTGAAGCCGAAATAACTCTGGAAAAACGTTGTAGGCATCTGAAGGAATGAGATCTGTCCAGCTTACAAGGTCCCCCATAAAAATGCACTCTCAGTTCTTAATTCTGTTCAATCAGTCTGAACTGGATCCGCAGCTGAGAGAAATTCTTTCGGTCGGCATTACTTTTCTTTATTACATTATCGTGTAGTCTGTTTTGCCAATTCATTTAAGTTCAACAAGTTTGGATTCGGTTCTCGGCTCTTTTTATTCCGTCTACTATCTCGTTTCATCGTATGCAAAACGTCTGCGATTGGGAATGATACAGACAAATTCGAAAATAAACGACTACGATTGTTGGATATCCAGTTTCTATCGGAAATGAACCGAAATAAATGCATGTCAATTATACCTTGTTCAACGAAATTAGTGATCACTCAATTTAACTCGAACATTTTTATACGCTGGTTCAATCGTAAATACCGACGTGTGTTTTGTTTCAAGGACAAAACATAGGAATTATTTGGAGTTTCACGTTGTCAAACTTCAGGAGGTGATTCTTCACAGAATTCAAGGAAAAAAGTTCATACGAACTCACGTTCCAAATAGCTTAGTTTTCGAGGTACAAGGTGATCAAAGTTAATATTTTTCAGGATTTTTTCGAAAGTAAAACCTTCAGTTATTGGGAAAGTATAAACGATACCGAGGGAAAAACAAGAAAATTTGACATATTTTCATCAATATGCCCGAAACTAAGTATCAGATCAGAATGAAACTTGGACAGTGTCTTCAATTATTGTCTTTTAGGTATGTGCCAACAAATTTGAAGAATTATTTCCGTGAAGAAACATCTTCCCAATAGAATATCAGAAGATATTTGTTGAATATTATAACGCACTATCTTAACGAGATTCTGCACATAGTTGATGCGTGTTATACAACTAATTACGAAGTTTCAATTCGATTTTATCAGAACTTCTTGAGATATTGATGAGTATCCTCAGAATCTCAAACGACCATTACTCCAAAAATTTCTGAAGGATTATGCCAACCAATGAATCCAACCGAGATATATAGACTACGGAACTACCCTGAAAATTTCAGGTCTCTAGGTGTGTTCTTTTGAAGGTTACTGCAACTAGAGGTAAACAGGACTGATTGAGAAAATCGAACGCAGCCCTAAAAAAAAATTCAAAAAGCACTGCCGTGAAGGCAGCAACTTTTGCGCGCATGTTCAATGTAGATGACCGCTTCAGCAACGAATTTGAACGTGCGCTCAAAAGCTGCTGCCTTCACGGCAGTGCTTTTTGAAATTTTTTTCTGATGAATTACTGGATTTCAATTCGATCTGATCTTTATTTTTGGAAATATTGGAAAAATAAAATTTTGATTGGGTATATCTACGGAATCATTGGGTGGATTTTACCCATTCACGAATTCGACCCTCGTAATTAAGCCCCAAACCTACTCTACAAATATCGAGTTTCTAAGTCGTTTCTTCCGGAAGTTATTGTGTTTACGGTCAGCCTAATCCCAATCAAAATTTTATTTTTCCAATATTTCCAAAAATACAAATCAGATCGAATTGAAATCCAGTACTTCATCGAAAATAACAGTTCGAAGTTTCATACAGAATTTAATGAGGATGATATGATGAGAAAATCAGAGAAATTTTTTTTTTCAAATTGTTCTAATAACACGATTATCACGAAATTTTGCACAATGTTGTCTTTCAGCATCTTAAAACTAGCTTTGAAGTTTAATCAGGACTGAATCAGTATTTCTTGAGTTATACTGAAAAAATCAACGATATCGAGAAGAAAACCTCGAAATTTCACATATTTTTTTCCCATATCTCCAAAACTTATGATCGTATCGAACTGAAATTTGGTACACTGCTGTGAAATTAGAAGGTCAAAGTGTGAAAACAATTTTTTTTGGATATGATGAATGGTTTCCGAAAAAAAAATTTTTTTGGAAAAAAATTTCGAAAAAATTTTTTTTTTAAAATTACTGACAATATGATCCTGACGAAATTTGGCTCAAAGTTGCGCGTCGTTGTACTCCACCTAACTGCCAAAATTGAATCCAATCGCTCAGGTAGTTTCTGAAATAAAAAATAAATAACTTCAAAACTTCAAATGCCTATAACTCCGAAACTATTCGATCGATTTGGCCCATTAACGAACTTAACCGCGGCATTCCGATGCGCAACCTATGCTGAAAGTTTAAAGTTGCTAGTTTGCTTCTGTCGACAGTTATCGTGTCTACGGCCGGCCAACCGGCCGGCCGGCCGGCCGGCCGGACAGAATCAATTTTGACACCGGATTCGTCATCAGTGAGTCCAACCTAGTCGATTGAGACCATTTTCGGCTCAATCATCCAAAATTACAGACATTTGGACAAAACGATAGCACGCTGTTCCCCTAGAACATGCGCGCAAAAATGGGTCAAGTTTGGGGTGTACCAAGGCTCTATGCTGGGACCGCTTCTCTTCTTCTTCATGTATATTTAAAATTCATATCGCATTAGTTGATGATTTTTGGATGAATTCTTCAGCTTGTTCAATGGGGGACAATCTGTGATTCACTGATCAGTTAATTAAATGCATAAAACGCTGAGTACCAAATGCCATCATAATGAACATTAGAAAAACAGAACAAATTCAAGTTGAACAGATGACAGAAATACTGAAACAGGTTTTTGTAATCATTGTCATCAAAATATCTCAAAAGAATCTGTGTTTTCCGACTTGGTTCACGAACTTCAAACAAGTGAATCCACACTAATTTAGAAAAATTTCAAAAATTTTCTACAGGATTTCTGTGTGTGAAAGTTCATATGAATGTGAAGTTGACATTATCGTGTGATACTTCCATAGGTGGAATTTCATGTTATCGACAACCTCCTTCCACAAAATAGAATCCGTTAAATCCTATAGCCGTGACACAAGGTCGAAACGGTTCATACCATTGCCGTGCATAAATTATAGTCGATGAAATTAACAATGGCAGTAGGTGATGCGCAATATAGTTAGATAGTTACCATGAGATAATTGAATTTTGATTAGGGTCTAATTACTCCCAACAAATTTGAATATACAAGATTTGGCTCTTCATTAGTTAAATGATAAATATCCGAGGACTCTTGAACATACCTAACTACAATACAAGGGCACATTGCGTTCTGCTTTCAACATAATATTGATCATTCATCATGGACGAAATAACTGCTGAATAGGTTCAAGTAGATAAGGAACCAGTAACCGAATTACATTGGATTGCATTTTAACTCCTCGGCTGTTGTACTGATGTTAATAAAAGTGAGTTCTGGAGAAGCCTTGAATATCAGTCCAATAATAAACCAGGTGTCTGGTGACACGTGAGATAGTTGTATATAGAGGATATATGTATATCACCCCTGTTCCATGTATACAGGGTGTTTGTTTTCCGAAAATTGTAAACATTTCGAACGGCTCCAACACAGAAACATTCGACCGATTTCTGAGCTTTTCTTCACGATTGAGGAATTTCATAATTGAAAATGTGAGAAAACTTTGGTCGAAATTCAAGGTTTTTTATTATAAACCCATTTTGTTTCTTCGCGTTGAAAATCGGCAATCGAAAATATTTAAAGCCAGATGTTAATTTCTTTTCAGAAACGATTTATCAGATTTCAATCAAATTCAGTTCAGACCTCAAAGTCAGTGAGCTAGCGACTTGAAATTTTCAGATCATTCATTTTCAGTCATTTGAAATTTTGAGATTGATTCCCTGATATTTCCGGAACTACTCGAACTATTGAATTGAAACTCCACGGTTGGTTGGGACATAACAACACACAACTTTTCACGAAATTTTCGCTGGAATCAAACTGTCACTGAAATCTGAAAAAAAAATTTCTCGAAATTTTTCTGAAAATTTTTTTTTATTTGTGACTGTTCATTGAGTCCGAAAAAAACACTTCTGCTCATCCCTTGAAAATCATATTTCACAGCATTTCACCAAATTTCATTTCGATGCGACTATAATTTCTGGAGATATTGAAAAAAAATATGTGATTTGTATTTTTTCTCGATATCGTTGTTAAACCGGAATAACTCAAAAAATACTAATTCAATATCGATGAAAATCAGCAGCTTGTTTGAAAATGCTGATGTGCATCCTGTGTCATTAGCTCAATCTGAAAAAAAATTTCAATTTTTTTTAAATATTCAATATTCTGTGATCTTCTGATCATATTATCCTTATGAAATTATGTTTTTTCGATGGGTAACAAGATTTCAATTCGATCTAGTCGGTATGTTCAGAAATATTGGAACAATAAAACTTGATATTTGTAGAGTAGGTTTGAGGCTTAATTACAAAGGTTGAATTCGTGAATGGGTAAAATCCACCTAATGATTCCGTAGATATACCCATTCAAAATTTAATTTTTCCAATATTTCCAAAAAAACGGATTGGATTTAATTGAAAGCCAGTTGTTAAACAAAAAAACCCAGAAAAACACTGACTTTCTCTCAGCCTGTAGCATCACGTTCACATCAAAATCTTCCTGAAATCCGACGTGTCCAAGCAAAAATCAACTATACCTACGAATCTCACCCTCAAAAGACCGGTGTGGGTTGTGAGTGCAGAGACAAATCCAGATATTGGACATAATTCACCTGAGAATAAATCGAAATGGCCGAGAAAGAAAGAACAACGAAGACAGGAAAATTCCTGAATAATTTTTGGGGTGCTTTGGAGTGGTCTAAACTGCTTTATCCTTTTATATACGGACGTTCTTCGTTCCTCTCGATTGTTGAGTGATTTAGCTTTTATGATCAACGAAAGTCGACGTTAGTTGAATGAGGATTTGATGATGTGACTGTGAACATCACAAAATAATTATGAAGAATAAACTATCACAACGACGAATACGAGCTAAGGCTAACAACCTTTACTAAAATTATGAAGGTTTGCATTTGAGAGCGAATAATTTCTCGAATATAACGGGCTATATTGTTACTTTTCTACTCTTTCTTATTTTTCGGAAGTACTAACAGATCAAGTGTATGGCATTTCTGAAAAAGCAACTGAATTATCTTCGAAACAGGATGCTAATCCACCCTTCTTTCCATCTAAGATATCAGGGGTTGCTGTCATCACGCGAAACAAAGTTCAATTATTCTCGGATTTCTTCTGATTTTGCATGCGGCCCGAGGTATTGAGGGGGTTAACTTTTCCAACCGACACACTATATATAATATCTCAAAACTTAAAGTAGCAGTCCTGATTTCATATTTTTATGATATACTTCTCTGAAATGCTCTAAAGTATTCATTTTCGAATATTACATAACATTGCACTGTAACATGTATCGAAGAATATTACATGCGAAACAAAACTATAAATCGATCTCATAAATCATATGAGAAATCTGTTAATAACAAAGTTTTAAGTTCATTTAAGTATAGTCTTCTTAATAGGGTATCAACTTGATAAAGTACATTAGGGACAATTAATGATTCTCTGGAAGACTATTTCCTCAGGTGGTATGGACGCTAAACTCAATTACAAATAGTTCGATGCCTCAATTTGCTCCATCGATAGACGAAAGGCCAGAGAGAATGCAGGTCACATAGAAGTTATGAAATATAACGTTAACTGAATAGTAGTTTGAGGCAAGAAACGTAAAATCTAGATCAAATTTTAGAGGAAATATCATTATTGAAATATGGTTCTTGACTTCCTTCACTTCGTTTATCGTTCACATTATTCCAATATTGTTCGGTAGGCAATATTCTTTCGAAGAATCCCGCAATCTTGAAGATTGTTTCCTATAAACAATTAGTTTGATAAAACTTTCTATAGATTTTTTCATAGATATTGGGAGTGAGAACCTAGAAACAACCTTCAAATTTAGTATATAGTTCGGAAACTTGCAATATAGATTCAAGAAGCTCTGAATAACTTTCTCTGGAAAAGAGCTGGCTATTATTTTGTCCAAAATGTCTGTAATTTTCGAATTATTGCCGAAAAGATCTTGAATGACAGGTTGAACTCACTGATGAACAATCTGAAGGCAGGTCCTGTCCGTCCCTTGTCACGATGCCGAATTTGTCAATGGGCAAAAGCATCCAGATGGTTTGAAAGATATACGTACTCAATTGGAGTTTTGAGGTTATTTCCTCAATATCTCAATACTGCTGTGATGATATTGAAACACCGTAAAAACCAACAGTATACAGAAGACGCGCGAGTTCAAATGAAATCCTCGTAAAAATCGTATCACAAAATTTAAAAAAAAATTTTCGAAAATCTAGCGAGTTCTCGTTGAAAACAATTTCTTCCGAAAACGTTTGATCAAATTTTATTTATTTTGCAGGATATTGGGCAAAGATTTCTAGAAAAGCACTGACGTAAAGTCAGCAGGTTTTGCGTGCATGTTCAAAGTATTTTTCATATCGGTCATGTTTTCAGGTATTGACCCCGTCAAACGCTGCTTAACCTCCTGATGGGAAGATTCGGAAATCTTCTTTTCACATTTGGTCCTCCTTAAATTCCGCACTAGATTTTTGTTCGATCCAATCCGTATTCACAGAAATATTTGGAAAATGAAATTTTAAATTTGTATATCAACGGAATCATTGGCTAGATTCTACCCATAACACCTCCAAAATCAAGTACCAAACCTACTCTACAAATGTCTAGTTTCTATGGGAAATTTCGTGGTTATTTCCTCGCTATAGTTATTATTCTCGAAATATTACGAAAAATACTTATCCAATTATGATAAAACTTGGTAATCTGTTGTAAATACTAATTCGTAGTAGATTGGTGCAAGACTTCGGGGTGTTCGTTTCATTAGAACAATAAGAAATATCAGAATTTCTGATTGACTATTTTATATTTTCCGATCTTCTAAATAAACGATTTTCAAAGGATCACCAATTTTCAATCCAAATTTCAATCCAATTTTCCTTTGAACGAAAATACAGTAATTTTCATGGAAAACCTTTAGAACATCACATTTCAAACATATAATTTCAATATTATATTTTCCAAAAAATGTTTGATTACCTAAAACTGAAAATAAAATGGGGATTTGAAATTTAAAGGGATTTCTCTTGAGTGCACGATATGCCAACGTCGAACTCAGCTTTTTCGGAAAGAAAAGGAATGTGTTATTTTGCTTGGGAAAACAGAGATAGCTATACTTCGATCTGGTTAGAGTAGAAGACAACGACCAAGGAATAGAAAAATGAGAGCACAGACTGTAAAACTGTTATATTACTGACAAATCGCAAACGGAAAACCAAACAAATTGTTTGGTTATATTGACAAATAACACGTGTTGTCCACAGAATAGGAATAAATATTTCAATATTCTATAGTAGAACAAGCTATCCTACTAAACACCGTTGCCACTTCGTGCATGTCTGGCAAATCCCTTTCAATTTAAAAACCCCAATTTTGAAATCTGATTTTGCATATTTTCTGAAGGTAATTTGGGAAAATGATGAATTAAACCCATAATTATTATGTTCGAATCTGTATTTCCTATAATAACCCAAATTCAGGAAAAACCCCCATTGCTGATGAATAAAATTGTGTTTCTAGTATCCCCTATATTTGTGGAAAGACATCACGGTCATCAGAAAGCGAGAACACAAAAACAACCTAAGGTATAGAGACATACAAAGGTCTCAAATGGTGAACTATGTATTGTATGTTCGACCATTGAGAATTGCATGATAGGTTAGAATAATACAAAAATACCAAAGTCAGAACCAGATAGTTAGTCGCCTTCAAGAACACCCTATAGCCTGTTTTTAATCTAGAAGAAAACAAAGCTGAAATTGTCGAAGATTGGCACCGCGCTGCGAGACTCGTCACCATAATGTAATACGTAATAATGAAAAGCAAAAGTGAGAAGCTTCTGTAGAAGGAAGGTGAGCTATGTGAGATACTAAGGGATGCTGCGAATAGCCCTTACAATGTCGATAGACAGGTTTATGACGCTCAGGATCCGATAGAATCTTACGGTCATGACTTATAAGGGATGCACAATACCTAGCGTGTGATGATGAGAGTATTGATTCGGGTCATAAATAATGGAAAAACGATCGATTATTCAAATGAAACGATGCGACAAGATACTCAACAAAGAGGGTAGGAAGTACTTACCCCAAACTTCGCGATTATTGGAATTGTTTTTCCAGCACTAAATATCTCATTTAAATTCTCAAGTTGGATTATCTTGATGCGAAAAAGTACTCACATGAAAATAAATATTGGCACAGATTGTTGCATGAAACGTAGGCTGAACCGCATAGCACTATATGGTATATTTATCGCAGCATCAGATGGAAATATCGCATGATAAACACTACTCCATAAAATTCCAATAGATGTGAGGAAAATTTTATACAGGAGAAAAAATTGGTGATACGTATGTCTAAGAAAACGAAATGTTCGAACGGCATTTCAGTTTTCTGTGTGAAACTGTCAAGAAAAATGGCAAAAAGCCGCTAAATGTCAATTTCCAGCATTTCTGAATCTTTCAAAAACACACACAGCAAGAAATCGAACTCGGTTCCTTCGTCAATTTGCAACTTTATAAAATGTTAGCTGCATTTGGTTTCTCACCAGTCTATCACTTAAAATATATGATGGCGTACAACATATTATACCTACTTAGTTAATAGCTTATAGTTTGGATGTAACCCCCTGGTTACATCCCACTGCGACCTTAAGATCTAGTCTGCCCCTCCCATCAGAGCTGTTTCCGCATCTGTGCTACCTACAGCTCACTCTCCAACTCTAGAGCACCAATGAACTTCCTTGATTCCTCATTCCTCCTATAATTTTGCTGTCCAAGACATTCTTTGCGCAGCCTTGCAATGGCGTGGCATTCTATAACAAGGTGAACAGGAGTTTCTTCCTCTTCCCAACAGAATCGACACTCGTCAGTTTCTGATTAGCCCATTCTCATCATATACTTCCTAAGGCGACAGTATCCTGTGAGAAGATTTCTCCAGAGTGTTTCTCTTTCAATTTCTTGCTTTTCCGAAAACTCTGTGTTATAGGTGCATTTGCCTATACCACAGAAAGGCTTTAGACCAGTAAGTATGGCGTTTGTGCTCCCTTTCTGGCAAGTATGTTAGCCTCTTCGTTTCCTTTGATTCCTAAGTGGCCAGGAATTCAGACTGAAGAGACCTTTTTATTCTTGCCAACTTCTTTGATTGTCCTCCAGCACTGCCATATCAGCTTTGAGTCAATGAAATAGGAGCTCAGTGTTTTCATAGCAGCTTTACTATCAGATTGGATCGCTATGTATCATCCTTTGTGATTTCCATCCATTTTTCAACAGATCTATCCGTAGAATGCCCTGTGATGCTGCTATAAGACCAACTTCGTCAACGTTTAGGACAAACCATAAATTTCTTTAATCGGAATATCTACTGAAATAAATAAGTACTTCAAAGATTGAATACTTCTGTCATTTCCAATAAAGTTGTACTTGGTATAGTAGCTTCCAGAAAAATTCTAAGCATCTACTTTGGAAGTTCCCATTAAGTTTTGGAGCATCTTCTATGTAGCAATAGCTAATTCTTTTAGTACAAGTATGTACTTCATTCTGATTCATTACCTAATATTTCAGAAAATTGTTCCTGAAATTTGTATATGACGTCTTACACATGAGCCGTTTCCATAAAAGATAATTCCTCGTTTTGAATAGGAGTTTGAATTGAGAAAAATGCTGAAGGTAATCGTTTACAATTATATGCTTTCAATATCATTGAGCAACATTGTTGAAAAAATCCTAAAAATTAAGTAATACAAAAGCAGTATCCATAAACGTTTGAAATTATCCTCGAAACTTTCTGGAAACAACCCTGTCACCTCTCATGAATTCCGAAAAAACTAGGTATAAATATCTCGATGTGAGAATGGCTTTGACCAGCTTTTATCAGCCTACTTCACAGTCAATAATTACCTCCATTTCCTGAAGCACGTTGAGCTCAGGAAGGAGTTACAGCCATCGTAACTCACAAACAGATTAACTGTAACAGATGGATTCCTGTCTGGTGTCGATACATCCATTCGTTTTATTTGCTACCCAGGCCTCTGGCTCTCGACATAATTTTTTCGGTGCTTCTGGCAATTCCACCCGGAATAATATGCAAAATATCTGTCTAAACCGATTACACCGCTAACGTTGCCGAGTTGAGCAAGCAACAGTCAGCAAACGAGTAAATTATGGCCTTACTAACAGCAAGTTGACATATTAGTGATGTTATATCGGTACGGTCAGTGTGGGGGCAAATTTCAAAACAAATAGAAACGGAGAACGGGTTGAATATTACTCGACAGAGGAGAAAGGAGAACGGACAGTAAGCAATTGCCAGGGTCATTAATTTAAAAGCTACATATTGGGGTGTTTTTGTGGCGTAATGCTGACTGTTGTCTGGAGATGGCACTGTGATAGAACACGACGCTGCTGAAACAGATAGGGTCGTCCACTGACCGGTTAAATGTAATCATCATACTCTGTACATAGCGGCCCCTCTTCATCGATGTAAGGTTCACTGCAGTATACATTACTTGGGGATATCTACGTATAGATAGGTAGGTTTTCCTTATATTGAATTCGAAAATTTTCCCTAAGGATATCCGACGAGAAGCAGGAAATTTCAAGCGATAAAACATGATATCAAAACAAAAAATCACTGAATAGTCTACCCTAGCCTTTCTTGATATCCGCTTAATGGTTTACCCGAATATCATTTACTCAGTATCATAAGAATCGTCAATTGAATGACAGCCATATTCAAAGCATGCTATGATTACGCTATTATTGTTTTTGCGTGCATAAACAAAATTGTTTCTCAATTTGGTTTGTGAAGAGAGTGGTTCATGAAAGCTGAATAGAACAAGTATTTTGAGTAATTTCCTGGCCGTCGACTCGTTTCACAGGATTGTCAAACACAATATTATTTTCTTCCTTGAATGTAACAGAAATATTATAAGAATTGAATCATCTCATTCTTGATATGAGGCTAGGACTTTTTCTGGTATTATCAGCTAAAAACTAGTGATGACTAACTGTTCAATGCTTATGGTGTTATATTCGTTCAATGAACTTCAAATTGGAATATTTCCAAGAAGAATGAAAATATTTCAACAATATTTCATCCTTCATTTTGAGACATAAAACTATGGCAATAATTTCTGCTCAATACAGCTGAAATTACTGGTAGAACCAGCCTGTAAACTACCAATTTTCACCAATCGAATTACTTCTAGAAGGAGTAGGTACACCTCCCGGTGTTCAGGGTAGAATTATTCTGCCTACGGTCACTAAAAATGGAAATTTGTGAGTCTGTCAATATTTGAATCCCAAATCAACCAAGGGTCTAAATTAATGAATGAGATGAAGGAGTCCTGGAAAAATCCTGGATGGTGATTTCAAAAAAATTGCCTGAGTATTATCTTTCCTTTTCCAACAGTTCTAATAATTTGTCTTCATCCCGATGTAAGGATTCCTCTCGTTCGGATTACAATACCGCATCTTGGTTGAATGTAAATCTAATTATGATAAGGAAAACGGAGAGAACACGTTCTTCCTCTGTTTTCGTTTCTTGGGAATGAGTAAGGGGGGGGGGGGGGGGGAAATATCCACATGAAAAGTCGGTATTTAATTTCACCTGGTAAGGAATTCACTCTTTATGAAGCGATAGCACTAAACATTTCTGAAATTCTGTTTGATTCTCACACAGCTATCTATCTGAGTATATTCAGTGATAAGGAATATTAGAATCAATCAGCCTGTATCTACAAGTTGTACGAGTTCAGCTCGTTCATTGATTAGTAACTTCAATTTGAGGTTTTCTCACAATCGAATCGACTCTGTTTGCGTATTGCTATAAACCTTTTTATTCAAGTCATATTGGCGTCTGAATTTAAGATTGCAGCGCCATGGTGGCCAGTTTTAGAACCTTAGATACAGACATAGATTTTGTTTTGATAGTCGATTTTGTACTGTTTGGTTTGACAATTTTTGATTTCACGATTTATTCAAAGACTTTTCAGACATTTATAGTTGACGAGAGTATTCCTGGGAGTACATTTTCCATTCTTATAAAGTAGGTATGTACCATTCTTCAATCTTATTGAGTCTAGCAACTCTAAAATCACGGGGATATCTCCAAGGTTAGACAGTATTTTTATATTATTCATTTTCAGATCCAAATGGCAAGATTGGTGTATTTCTTAGGCTGTCTTGAAAGTTGAAAATCAGAAAGTATTGTAAAACATACTTTTTGGAATAATAGACAAATACTCATAACTGTACTATTTTTATAGCGGATAGGACTAAATACTCAATATATTGTGAATAAAATGAATACATTCACATAAAACTAATGCTACTTGTTTCGTAAGTCTTATTCATGATGGATTGACAAATAAATTTTCCAACACTCATATGATTGGTCTTGAAAAAGCTGTAACAAATAAGCCTTGTACAACTTTGCTTTTATCGGCAGAAGCACTATGAGCGAACAGTATTCATCCCCAAATATTTCCTTGTTGAGACTCTTTTTTTTTCAATAGTCAGTTCTATCACTAAAACATTTACGTTGCTCTTTAATGATCAGTTCAACAGGCAGGTTTTTCCTCTTAAATAAATTTCTCTGCTTAGATAAGGGCCCGGAAAACAATTGTCTTCATGAATGTGATCTAATATTTCATGAGCAATTCGTGCTTACCTTCATAAAAATGATCATCATCGGTAATCTGCAGGTAACAGACTCTCATAAATCTTTTTTGGTGGTTTTATCGATTCTTCAACACTTTCAGGCCCGATTTGTTGAAGGAAGTTTCTTTCACCCTAACCCGAAAATTTTCACCGGGCTGTGGA
Source organism: Myrrha octodecimguttata (assembly GCA_958510865.1). Classification (NCBI taxonomy): domain Eukaryota; kingdom Metazoa; phylum Arthropoda; class Insecta; order Coleoptera; family Coccinellidae; genus Myrrha; species Myrrha octodecimguttata. The sequence continues at coordinate 29,820,231 of OY294065.1, read as the reverse complement.
AATCTATGACAAGGGACATTTGAGTTTGCTTTTCCTCAGTAGAAGCACTTGTAAAGTCACACAAACGCCAAAAAAATGCATAAACTTTCTCATTTTTTAACATTTCTTTTAACTTGTCAATGATAATGTCTGTACCTCAGGTTACTCGGATAGCCACCAGAGGGAGTAGCGCTTATCTTCATTCGCCAATAGCTATCTTTTTAATTCATTGAAGTATTGCCATGATATTGAATATTCTGTTCTGAATGTTATAGGAATGTTTGTTATGAATTTTGTCATGCAATCCTAGTATCATAGACTTCCGTATCGGTGCTTTAAGAGCTGACAACGCTGTATTTTGTGACTTAAGAGCTACAAGAAAGAAGAAGATAACCCTACTCCTTAAACATTTCGTGGGTTTTCTATAATTTCGCATACATAGCTTCTATCTATGGTTTTATTTGTATCTGTGGTTTTCCACATCCACATCGACTTATTCACGAAACAGAAAAACCAAAAGTAATATTCAGCAATGATCAATTCTTCTGGTTACCAATAGGATATTGGTTACCAGAAATCAAATGCAGCAATTTTGTTCAGGCGTTAATAGTTCGAAATACGATTAACTCTCCTGTTAACAACTCGAGGGGACACATACTTCCCCTAAATTTCAATATTTTCGAATTTTGGAAGAAATAATTCCAGAACAAATGAATCTCTGCAATGTTCTTTCTTGTTATCGTAGTATTTTGAGGTTGCTAAGACAGCAATAACGATAACAAGATTCTTGTTAAATTGTCAAATCACATTGCTCAGAATCGATGTTTTGGAAGCAATATCTTTCTCCTGGCAATATTTCTATTCGCAAAGAGAATAGGCCTGATTATAACTAATTAAAAAGTTTAAAACTGATCGCTGAAGTAGTTCATGAGATATTAAGAAATTAACCTAAAACCTTCAAATAAGTATAACTCGAAAACCGTTAGGCTGATTCGGTCCATCAGCGAAGTTAACCGTCGCATTTCGAGTTTCAAGTCGCTAGCATTGATTTCGACATCGAATTTTGACTTAAAATATCAGGAAAATGAATTCCTAAGTAACCTTAACATGCACTCATATCAGCAAATGGTATTAACGGTTTCAACGGAAAAGACATGCCACCTACGTACGAATGCTATTCTGTTTTGCTCGGAATGATAGTGATAATTGGCCACTCAACAATCCAGCAAGTGGTATAATGCGAACGGGAATAACTGGAAACGTATCCGAGCTGTCCAAGTGGCATCACTGGAGAAGTAATATCTTTTATCAGGCATTATCGGAAATAATAGCGCTTATGAAATCTAGTACGTTAACGGCTCATTCGATGGCGCTCGTGTCGAATTACATTCAATAAGGACAACACATCGGACAGTGAGCAGAGTTACATCAACTTGTTTGTGTTGGTAGGTCGTGCAACTGACAGACGCGTTTATGGCAGCTTTTCATATATGTTGTCGAAGTTACATGTTGATCTACACAAGTAATTGATTATAGTGGTCAGGAAGTGACACGGAGTTGTAGGTGATACATCATCGACATGTGCGTTACCGTGAATCGGTAGTAGCCACTGAGATGGGACATGCATTAACGTCCTTGAAACAGGCGGACTCAGGTGTTGAATTCCACTGTCCTATCCGCAGTATATGCAATGGCACAGTTTTAGTGATTGATCACTTCTATTTAGCCAAATCCTATTGCTATAGCAGCTCGAATCTCATTATTACGTCAAGCCAAGATGCTACTTGAGTTAATGTATGAACAATAGGCTTCATGGCATGCTCCGCCTGTTGCTATAATTTATTAATAGCCTAATAAAAGTACGCTTTGGCAGTCGTTGTGCCCCAGCGTTGCCCCGGAACTCAGGATTTTCAGCATTTAATACGGCAAAAGACATTCTCAGAAAATCGTTTCCTTATTCGGGGAGCAAAAACAACATACCCTCCCGGACTCAGAAAATGTGGACATTGAAACTTCCGAGTTACGATTACAATAAAACCCCGAATTTATTGGGGGGACCTTTCTTCTTTTATATCGAAATTAAATTATAACTCATTATAACAACGTAACAAACGTTAACTGAATGGTGCAATAACGATATTTAACCTTTCTGGTTTGGTTTCAACGATTACCTCAATTTATTGGACGTATGTCATCGTTTCGATATTGAATAATAAAGTTATCTAAAAGGTTTGTCCTAATTCTTACGTGTTTTTGAGGATATATGGGTGAAAGGACGCTCGGGCAAAACCAAAAATTTGTTTTGGTTCCGACTTCAGAACCAATTCAAGACTATTCGGGACGGTTCGAATATGCGCAATGGCGGTTTTGAGTATGAAAAATAGCAATCGCGCATACTTGAACCGTCCCAAACAGTTCTGAACTGGGAACCAAAACAAAGCCCATATGTCATCGTCAGCGCTACGAAAGAACAGACTTGAAATACTCAGCTTTTGTGAGAATGTTCAAATTCGTTGCCAGGAGGCCGATTCCTGAATCTCAATCAAGAATTGAAGAGTATTATTCCATATGTTTGCGTCGATTTTCTAAGTTAAATATAAACAACAAGTAGACATGACCTGCGCATGGAACCGAATGTCACTCGACAATCGAATATTATTTCTCCTATACTCCGTAACTAACGTTGCTAAGTCGAAGGGAACGGTGATAAGGTTATGTTTATATTCCGATTCGAAATTTTTCGATATCTTTCATTGAGTTTATTTCTTGAATATTTGCTGGAAAACACAGTCGAAATGGCGAAAAGAACTCTCGCAAATTTTGCAGATGCTCGAGAATACTAATAAAATCGACATAAACATATGACAATTGTCATACTTGTCGGAATACAATTTTTGACCGCATGCCCACATGTGTGCTCTTGTTAAGCCTGTTTAATAGACTCTGTTTAGTTGCTGTTGCTTCATCTCATTATTTCATATGTCCGAAAACTTCCGAGCAGAACGAGCTTAATAATTGAAACTTTCAGTGTGCATTGCGTATGGAAATGAGACGGTGAAGTCTTTTGAAGGGAATAATTGTTCGAACGGTTTCGGAGTTTTATCAGTTTCAATTTTAAGGATATATCTACAATATTTCAGGAAGTACTCATGCAAGCAAATTGAAACTTTCTTACGAGTTAGAGAATACAAATGCTCAACTTTATGCAGAATTTCGTTAGCGTCTCATGGTAAGAATCAAAATCCTAGGAAGCACTGACAGGATGTCAGCAGCTTTTGCGCGCATATTCACTCTTGCTAATATCATTTGAACAACGCACAAAAGCTGCTGACTTCGCGTAAGTACTTTTCCAGATTTCAATTCGATGAACTCTGTGTTTTTGGAAATCTTGGGAAAATAAAATTTTGAATAGGTATATCTACGGAATCATTAGGTGCATTTAACCCTTTCTTGTATTCAACCTCTGTAATTAAGCCCCAAACTTACCCTACAAATATCGAGTTTATCAGTCGTTTGTTTCGGCCGATAGTGAACTCTCAGTTCTTCATATGAGTATAACTTCGAAAACTGTTCGGCCTATTGGATCCATTAAGCACGCAACCGTCGCAGTTTGATGATTTTTGAGTAGCAAGCACTTCCCGTTCTCAATCTATCACACTTACGGCCGGCTAGATGTCATTTGATGTCAGATTCTTCATCAAAACTGTCGCCTAAGGCCATTTGCGACGAGAATTCGAAAATTATATACATTTGGTCGAGATGATAATGCGTAAATCAGTAACTCGAAAATGTTTTCATTCATAATTTTCAAGTAGTAATATATGTGGTAAATATAATGGTTTTATATAAAAAGCTGTATTTTGAATGATCTTATTAATTGCCCTTAACAAGTAGACTCATTGAAAGTGTCTTTTTCTGCATTTCATTAATCAAAAGAAGAAGATGGTGTGGAACCTTTGGCAGTATTGTTCTATGCACAAGTACTTGCATTTGACTAGCTTGCCAGAGGTTCTAAATCACCTGAGTCCATTTATAATCAAGCATGAGTGAAAACACTTGGTAAGATTTTGACATATAATAAAGAATAGACGCTACTGAGGATTCCAAATCGAAAAATAGAGGATGGAACACTGTGTCTATTATTAATTATTATTTTTTTTTGTATTTTTTGTATTTCATGATGTTACCGTTTTCCCAAGTTTTCAACTTCAATCAGTATATGTCAGTGAATATAATAATTGAATTCTTCATTCATACGTGGTGCGTTGAAGACAAAAAAATTCATCGTAAGATATCAGTATCGAAAGATTTTATGTGAAGGTATTATAGAAAAATCTGTGTTTTAATGACTGTAATAACTTCCATTTAGGAGAACCGTGAATCATAAACTAATGACAAACATTTCCTGATCTCGGTTGAACCTGAATATTCCAAGCGGACTGAGTACGAAGAGTTCATCAACTGTGAGGAAACTAGTTCGACAAACAGATCATAGTTGAGGGTCATATAACCGATGTTTGATCTATTATTCTTGCTTTCGCGTAGCATTCAGACCAGTAATTCAAATATTTATTCGAAATTTCTGCCCACAAATTCCTGCAGGGGTAGCTGGCGGTTCCAGAGACATTCCAGAGTCAAATAGTAAACACTTTCCAATGTAAAAATTCTTCGCCGCTTAGTTTACATTCCTGTTGCGAATATTAGGAACGAAAGGCACGCCTGAAGTCTACGGGGCGTCCTGTACTCATAAATGACCTCCCAGCAAGACGAGGGTTCCGTTTAACAATCAGAAAACTCAGAAAAGGGAGAGATGTTAACGAAAGGCTGGTCTCCAGGAAACCACAATAAGTTGAAGAGCTATTCAGTATGAAATAACCACCCTTTATGATCAATGTTATTGCTTATAGAAACAAAAAGTGTCAGGTGGAAGTTGATTGTGTATATCTGAATTATGATAAAATGCTAAATACATACAGTGGCGTGCAGATTTCATTAGATACAAGAAGAATTATTTTTCTTCAAATAAGACACATATATATTTCAGAATTTGTGAAATCACTTTTTTCCAACTTCTGAATTAAAATATTTGTTTTTTCACAGGATTGCTTATGGTTTTCGCTGCCAATATCTAAAATAGACTCATCAAAAATATAACTTGTGGAAATTGCCCTTGTGGAACTATTACTCAAGGGCACAATTTCTCTAGAAAAATAATCAGTATCATTGTTTTATTAGAATTCATGGTGGCTCCCGTTTTCTCATATCTAACGATCTTGAGATTCCTTTTGTTTATGTCTTTCCACAAATAAATAATATTATAAGTATTTCGATTTCTGTTGTTCGTAAATTGCTCCAGTCTTAGCAAGTATTTCTTTCAAACCATTTTTTCGTTTTGGAAACTGTCTTCATATTGGATTTTGAATCAACGCTTTTGATTTTTTTTGAAGGCTTTGTAGATAAGGAATCACATGACCCAAATCATTCGTCGTTCTGAAAACTGTCCTTAAATTCAAAATTCAAGTCGTGTGCCTAATTCCGTAAGAATCTGATCAAGAGTATACGAAACGGGAATTTTCAGAACAAAAACGTACATAACGACAAGGACGAATATCTGTAGATAATCAACAAATATTCCACCTGGATCAGAGCTAATCCTCCAATCAACCAAAATATCCACACCGAAGAAGCGGTGTTCAAGAAACATGGTTACTATAGTTTCACAGATATTACCGATCTTCAGATCATCTCACCTTACCACCAAGGTAAGGTGGTCTGAAGATCTGTAATAACCGTGAAACTGTAGTAACCATACTCCTTGGACACCGCTTCTTCGGTGTAGATATCTTAGTTGATTGAATGATTAGCTCTGATCAAGTTAGGATATTTGTTGAGTTATTGACAGAAATTCCCCCTTGTGGTTATATTAGTTCATTATTAATGGAGCTCTTCTTTCTCCATGAATTCCTATCTTTCAGAACAACGTTTGAATTTTTTCATTTTCGAACTATACAATTCTCACGAAATTCCCCATAAGATGACGTATAGATTTTCTACAACTCATTACGAAAATTCAATCCAATTGCATCACTACTTCTTCAGTCCTACATTACGATAAACAACCTACTCTGAAAGTTTCTATCGTGGTAACAATCAGCCGACCTGCTTGCCAGAATCAATTTTGACGTCGGAATCGTGATCAGTGAGTCGCTTGAGAGCCAACAATACCACGTGGTGTTGAATTACGACTAGGCAACACAGCCACATTCAAGTTTCACGAAACCTGGTTAATATCTCAAGGTCAGGCACCTACATCGCGTTGTGCACCTTTAATGTTGCCAATAGCCGCGTGAAATCTTAGAATTCGGGGAAATTTCGACGTTTATAGAAGAAAACAGGGTGTCAATCTGCAGGCGTCAGTGTGTATTTTTTGAATTTTCTTTTTGGGATGTAGTTTCCTATTTTCACTCCCTTTCAGTTTTATTCTGCCGAAAATTCATGACTATGAAAATGTCAACATTGCGCGCCAAAAAAATTTTTTGAAAAAAACGAACTCTGGCCTTCAAAAGTCACCCCGTTGAATCGAGGTAATGTTTGCTCTTGAGATCATTTCAGTGAAGCATTACAGACATTTGGGCAAAAGGATGGAGCTAAATTTTGAAATGATTTTTTATTGAAAACCATAAGTTTATTCTGTCCTATCAATGAGCTGAAGTCAATCGATTCAATTGAAATTTCAGTTGAAATTCATATTATCACGATCAGAAAACTCCGAACTTGGAATGGAGTTCACCCAGAAGAATCATGAACGCCTCCTACGATATTCTTTCCAGCGAAAAAGCAGCCCAAGAAAAGGATAACACGATTTCAGAATCTGGTGAATCCGCTTCGAGAAAAGGTTCAGTTTCTCCATAATAGATAGTCCAGCGTTCAAGGGTACGAAATGAAAATAATCTGACGTTGAAATGCAGTGGTTTTGTTTGAACCCCCATGAAAGTTAATTTCGGCATATTTCCGTCTTTCTCAGTTTTCTGTTATTGTAGATGTTACCACAAAAATCTAATTTAACTAAGATCAGACCCGAAACACCCATCGAATTAAATATTTTCAACATTCTTCTCCAGCAGAGTGGAAATACCATATGTACATTCCATCATCGAGAAGACTTAACGCCAGATGAAAGCGGGTTTTTAATTGTTTTCCAGGATGTATATAAATTCGTGACTGTTATCAGTTTGTTCTTCCTGTCTGTGTAGCATGAAAGCCTGTCTGATAAGTGTCTGCCGCCAAATAATACTTGGGCTGAATGTGATAGCGCAAATCCAGTATGGCTGCCCCCGATACAATGACTCTCGAAAATCCGTTTCTAAAGAAAATACGCTGCGAATTTTGCACAGGGGTTCACCATTTTATGTTGCCAGTTTCCTCACTTGGTTAATTTTGATTGTTTCATTCTAACGAAAATAAAGTGTCGACATATGGCAACACTGTTGTGAATATGTCAAATCTGATATTGGTTTCGTGCGTCGTTCGACATTTGTCATACGTTGGAAGTAAAACAACCTCACATTCCCGCTTTGTTTATGTTATTAAAGTATAGCATTTCAACAATTTCAGGATAAATTCACAGGGTAAAATGATTTATATTAATAGAATTGGTCAATAACTAGGCCAAGTTATTGGTTCATTGTGAAATACAACATAAATACACCGAGAGACGAAGGAATCCGATTTTTCAGATATATTGTAGTGTAGACTTTATATTTGAATATTTGCATTTTTGTCCCATTCCCCTAAATTTTATCTGGTATTAGAAGAGAAAGAATACTATATGAACTATCCCAGAGAAGGCAAACATCCTATATTCACCCCATAAATTGAAAAAACTGTTCTGACAAAGTAACAAACTATGGTAAAGTTTGTTGGAGGCATTTCCACACTGGTTAAGGAATTATGTTAGACTATCTATTTAATTTGTTCTGTTTAATAAGTTGACTCATGATGAGATAACTATGATAAGAATAAATCGTGTTTGTTATACACATTTCTAGAATTATATCTTCTCGACACTACAATTGCTGGAGTTATGATTAACGAACCCATCCTGATTGGTTACCACTCTATATGATATATAAAGCCAATCAAGGCAATTCGTAATGTGATAGATTTGTCAAAATATTGCATGCATTTTATAATAATATTGAACCAGATAACTTTCTCTGTTCTCAACCGAACACGTTCCGATGTGGCTCAACTACGCAAGGATGGAACTTCTACATTTTGTTGTTTGTTATATGTTTCGAATTGACCTTATTGTCAATTATTAAAGATTATGAAAGCCCTAATGTTGCATCTGCATAATAAAAAAACATTTCATATGGATAGTAAAGAATTTTTTCAGGATGAATCGAAATCGGTGTTCAAGGAAAAAATTTGATATGAATTATTTTATTTTCATTTATTATTAATAAATATATAATTGAAGATTATGATAGCACTGACATAGCAACTGCAGACCAATATTGTAGTATTTTGATAATTTGCAACATAGAACGTTATTTGAAATAGTACTGAGAAATTCTCTGTAACCCATGTTTTTTCCATTCCATACATTTGTTGGATTTCATTCTGCTGTTTATTTTCAGGAATAAATGAGCCAAACATTTTACTGTTTCATTTTCAATAGTTATACCTATAATAAAAGCTATCTCTGATGTGGATACTCTAGGCTTTAGAAGACAAGAATAAATACTGCAATTTTCATTTATATCGTTTTGAATGATTATCATCTGAGATTGAATATATGTTAATCAGATCACAAAATTTCACTTATAAAATGAATAAAATCACTAAAATCTCCAAATAATCGCTCTTCGCTAATGTAAACAAAGCGAATGTATTCCGTGGTCTCTCGGTGTATTTATGTTGCATTTCACAATGACACAATAGCTTGGCCTTATGGGCCTAGTAATTCACCAATTCTATGAATATAAATCATTTCAACTTGTGAATTTATCCTGAAATTGTTGAAAATGCTGTATTTCATAACATAAACAAAGCGGGAAAGTGAGTTTCTTTTACCTCCAACGTATGACAAATGTCAAACGACGCACGAAACCAATTGTGATCGTTGAGTTTGACATTTTAGTCGTTTACGTACTCAAAATGTATCTCATTATTATAACATATTTATTGAATAAATTTAGAGATAGAACTGACAAATATGCAGAAGAACTTCAACTCTCGAAGATTCCGAGTATTATGAAGAAAACGCCAAAATCGATAGAGTAACGATCTATCCCGGTTCATAGTTCATTTTGCAGCTAGATAAGGCTAAGGTGTCCATAAGGCGACTCTATTGATACTGCGAAGATCAATCAGTGTTGCCTTCGCTAGTATGACTTCTATGTTTATTGTTTACATATAGCCAATTAAAAAAATTTAAATTTTCTACATAAGATAATTCATCAGTTTGTAAGAAATCTTCTAATGCTTGCTCTGAACCTAGCAGATCTCAAACAAGAATTTCGCTTAAATAAGTGAGAATTCCCCTGATATAGAGGGTGACAAACTGAAAATGTAGCGGTAACTATGATGTAGTAACTGAAATACAGTATGACTGCCTCCAATAGAATAACTCTCGAAAATCTGTTTCTAAAGAAAATACGCGACGTATTTCGTAGAGAAGATCGCAATTTTATGTTGTAAAAGTGCCAGTTTTTCCACTTCGATAGTGCCGAAAATGTCGTTCTTACAAAAATTGCAAATTAAGTTTCAGCATATGGCAACACATATGTGAATATTTCAATTATGAAATTGGGACCATAAAGTTTGGCATTTTTAATCCTGAACGTGTCTCATTCTATACTATACTAATTGAATAAGGAGTGAATCAGGATGAGCTTGAACTCGGAATAAACAAATTCGGACTGTATAACGTCTTTTCTTGGAAGGAATTTGAGAAATAGACCTAAAAAATACTGAAAATCGACATAATAGGCTATCGTCCCGACTCCTGCACCATTTTGTTACTTCAGATGGAATGCTGCAAATTAATTTACTGGTGATTTATTTTGTTCTATTATCGGTTCGAATACCATTTAGCCCTTTGAATCCGTTTCAATCTTAAGATTCTTTATAAATAACAATTTTTCAGCAGAAACCCTTTCAATCACCAGGATAAGTGAAAACAAGTGCGTAAAAATCGGTTTTTAATCGAGGCCTGCAATTGTCCAAGTCTACTAACTCAGCAAAATTTCTGTTTTATACTGAGTCAGAAAATTCTGGTTTTAATGCCGAACAATCACTTCCTTCGCCTACGACTCGACACTGTTTCTTAAGTTACCTATACCCCATTCACTTTTATAAACTATCCCGGTTGGCCATGAATCAGGACTATCAAGTTGTTTTACTCATAACTGACGCAGGTTGGCAGTCGTGAAATATCGGCAATGTCGAAATAATTCTCAGCTACGTTGCCGAATGCCAATTCCAATTTCTTCTCTCAATCTCAACATAATCATCACGCTTGGAAACTAAAAATGCCGAGGGTAGTTTTGAAGAATCAGAGGCAAAGTATCAGGAAGTGCTATGTAGAATGGAATTCTGGTTTTTCTGATAGTAACCCTGATAATTTGGAAGCAATAATTTATCACTAGCTATCCGACATTTCCGGCGCATGTGAGTGAAAACCCAGTGTATCGTTCTCATACATTCCCAAGAACTTTTAGAATTGAGTTAGTTCTTTAGAGGTGACACAGGTTTTGTAGTACTACTACATTTTCATAATGGAGAATTTCAATTTGTGCAACAAGGTATTTAAATGTCTTCTGTATACTTATTTTTTGAGACTTTCGAAAAGTAGAGAATTCCATAAGTTTGTCTCTTCGTTTAGAAATTTTACTGCCGGGTTATTCGAGTACTTTTGTTTTTTTTTATTTTCGAATGAACCATCACAAAGTAAAGGTCTTCTCTATCCATTATTTGTCAGCAAAATTTCAACACTCGATTCTTGATTTCCGTACAAGAAAATAGCATAACTGAATCTCCCACCCATTCTCATATACGTGAAATATTTTCAGTGTTACCAAAGAAAAAAGTTTCTTCAACATTCGCCAAGTCTTTGGAATTATTGAATTCACATAATATTCTCTCAAATTCATTTTTTTCTCAAAGTAAATTCACATGTAAATACATAATTACTACGAAATCTGTGGAGAGAGGACAACGTTGTACAGTTATCTGATAGGAAAATGATCATAACTTTGCATTTTCAAAATATACACGATGAAATGAGTCAGAATGTCATGGTCAACCGGGATTTATAAATAACATTATCACCAGGACGAATATCCGTCGATAATTCAACAAATATTCCCCCTTGATCAGAGCTAATCATCCAATCAACCAAAACACCTACACCGAAGAAGCGGATCCAAGTAGAATGACTACAGCTGTTTCACAATTGTTGTTGATCGTCAGGTCAACTTAACTTGGATAAACCGCAGAGAGATCTCTCGATACTTGTTACCTTTCAGATGGACCGCTGCAGTATAACAACGTACAGCGCGCCATCTGCCAGGAGCATCTTGCGAGTCCCACCTTCGAGTGCAGAATACTTTGATCGATGTGTATGACGTTCATCCTTTTGTCGCATCAGGTCTCTGTAACTGCGATATTGCAGCTTTACAAAAAACCGTCACGATATTGTAAACACTCGGTTCATGTGGATTCCCACAAGACGAAAACGTCCAACATCTAACAAAGATATTAATTGGTTTCACGGACAAGAAAGAGCTCCAGTAATAGTAAATAACATAATCACAAGCACGAATATATAATAGTTTATAAAAGTGGATGGAGTATATAATGTACCATCTTCAATTCAATATCCAATCGAGAGAATATGTGCCATCTTTCACGATATTTAGAATTTCACAATGTATATACTGTACTGTATTGCTGCTAATAACCTTCTTGGTTGATGCGTAGTTTTTAAATTAAAAAAAAATATATATATATGTGCCATTTCACTAGTTAGAAAGTCGTAGGATAAAAATTGTGCGAATTTTACCGAACGAAAAATGCCAATTAGCGCATAGACTGAAAATGAATCAATGTCATGGAATTTGCCTGCTTGTTCAATTCTTTTCATTTGTGTGGTCTTTGAAATACCAATAATTTTGAACATGAGTTCGGATGAAAGCATTCAAAAAGTGGAGATTTTCGGTTTATTGTGCCAATATGATCAGTGTCATATAAATCGCTGAACATTCAATATGAACATGCATTTGCCGTCATACATCATATTTTCAATTAGAGTGCCGTTTTGAATTAAAATATAGAGGCATTCCGCAGTTGGAGATTACTCTGTACGACACCAACAATTTCAACAGATTATAGTACTTGGCTGTTCCTATAGAAACCATGCAATTGGAATGCGAACATAGAGATTCTCTGCTAAATATCCAACGCTTCCAACAAGAAGAATATCGCCATGTTTTCCACTGTGAACATTTTTGAAATTCATAATGCCCTCCTGGAGCTAGAAATTAAGTTCTGAATTTCATGAGATAAAGCATCAACACCAGCCGGCATCATATTATTTAGTCGTATCTCCGTTGGGAACTTCAAATTCGAGATCGCTGGGATTCAATGGCGAGCAGAAAATTTCAGTTGCATAATGAATTCATAGAATATTATGTTGAATTGTTTGCGGTTATATGGGAGTTATTGAAGTAATCCTCATAGTGCGGACATGATAACTTCAGAACACTTTATTAAAGAACTTAATCCAGACAGAGGCAGTGAGTAGAATAGTGCAACAGATTGCATCCAAGAATTCTGGAAAAGCACGGACGTTAAGTCAGGAGCTTTTACGAGCTCGATCGAAATCAATGTCATTTACTAGAGACATTTGGTGTAAACCTTTCTGAATCATTTTCGATTAAGTACTAGATTTCAATTAGATTGGAAATATTAAGAATTATAAATCTCCGGTCATGCCTCTAGCTTACTCCGCAAATATCGAGTCTCTAAGTCGTTTCTCTCGGAAGTAATTGAATGTACAGTTATATTTACGGGTTTGTTCCAACTAAACTGCTCCACAAGAGTTAGGGATATCGTATTCAATCGTTTTTAAAAGTATGTAATCTTCGAGAAAATTGCTGTAAAATCATTTAAAACTCAATGACAACTTAAATCTATCCAATAAAAATCAGTATGAGACATTTCGTCAATCTGGTAGCCTTTTTTCTGAAATTTGGTTCTTCGCATATGCTTCATGAATGTTATTAATTTTGAAATGAAGTCAGTTTATCAACGGCTTCGATTTAAAACGTGTTTTCTGAAAATGTCAAGACGTTAGTTAACAAACGCTGAGGCTAATAGGGCTATCGGAATGCTACAGGGTGGTGTAATTTAGGTTGTTGTAGCGGAAAGGCTCCAAGTCAGCCAAAGTGTGATATCTCGACTTTGGAATAGGTTCAGGGAGACAGGTTCCGTGTTGAAAAGACCAAGGCTTGGTTGGCGACGAAAAACAACACCTGCTCAGGATCGTTTCATCACCGTTTCGGCGAGAAGAAACCCTACATCTACGTGTAGAATGCTACGGAATACTCTTCAAAATGCAGATGGGGTCCAAGTTTCCATCGGAACCATCAGAGGATGTATGAGAGAGGTGAATCTAGGTTCTAGACGTCCATTAAGAGGAGTTCCATTAACACGTTACCATAAGCGTCAAAGACTGGAATGGGCAAGGCAACATATCAATTGGAACGATCAATGGCGTGGTGTCCTTTTCACTGATGAATCCAGATATGGACGATTTTCAGATTCTCGAAGAATAAGGGTATGGACAATCCCACGCATACCCCGTAATCGTCGCTATGTCCAAGAAGTCCATCCATTCCGAGGGGGTAGTGTGATGGTATGGGCCGGGATATGTTTCAACAGGCGCACAGATCTACACATTTGTCCTGGGAATATGACCGCCTTACACTATAGGGCGCCAAATTTTCACGCTGCTATTGGTGAAACTTTTCAATTTCTAGACGATAAGGCTAGACCGCACCGTGCAGCCATAGTTCAGAATGCGCGCGAGGAGCTTGGTATTCCACATTTACCGATACATCCGCACTCACCAGATTTGAATTGCATGGAACATGCATGGGATATGCTCCAAAGAAGATTAGATAATCATCAACCTACCCCAGAATCCTTAAATGATCTGAGAGAGCTTCTGCCCCGTTTATGGAACCAAATTCCTCAAGAAATGTTCAACAACCTCGTGTGTAGTATGCAAAGAAGATGTCAAGCTGTTATTGATGCCCGTGGAGGCCATACATTGTATTGATAGTCGTAAAATGCTTCAATTCTCTGGAAATAAAATTTCGTTATTTTACTCGATTTTTCTTAAACACCCTGTATACGCTGCAGACCTACAGGCTTAAATCAATTTGCAACTTGAAATCATATTAATATGAATTTTCATCACAAAAATCAAAAGTCAATATCCCTAACTCATGTGGAGCAGTTTATTTGAAGAGACCTGAAGATAGGAATATTTTGAAACAGACCAACAGCATCAAATTCTACTAGAATATTCTTGGAGTTCCAATTCGAATTGGTTTTCATCTTCTGTCAAACATTGATCGATGATTCAAGGGTAAACAATACCTCGAATCTAACGCTGTGACTTTTGGAAGCCAGAGTTTGTTTTTTTTGAAAATTCTCTGACTGTTATGTTTACACATATGATCAGAGAATAAACTAGGTAACATTGAATTATGAAAAAATAACTTCTTGAAATTATTATCTTAGCGTTGTGGTATCTTTACATCGAGAATAAAATAGATCTTTTTCAGAATATTTTACTCCCTTGAATCAAAACATTTATAATGGGTTCGATGATCCTGCAGCTAATTACACTCTTGTATAGTTCAAGACATCGATTTAATAACATGGTATATGTCTGTTTTTGACAAATCATCCCAAGCAACGCGAACTCTGTAAATAAACTATTCCATTTACATAAATAGAGCTATTAAAAATTGAATAAAATTGTTTTTTATGGAAAAAACCCTTGCAGATCGTAGGATAGAACTATTTATCAAGGGCAGTTTCTTGGGAAACGGATTGTCTAATAAAAATACAGGAATAATATAAACGATAAGCAAAGCGAACTGTGACGTTTCAAAGTACAAATCTGACTCTTTCACCAGACAAACGAGAAAATGTTTGGACGAAAACAAATAACTATCCTGTATCCCGAAAGTTAGCACGTTCACGACATACGTTCATACATAGTTTTTTTTTGGAATGGCTCCGAGAATCACCCACTTCAACATGAGCATATTATTAAGGAACACCCTGTACAATAGTGCTCAAAATTTCATGAACCGAAAAACAACTTTCCGAAGATTCATGTTTGCATTTCAAAAGGTGGATCGATTCCCTGGATGAACATCTCCTAATACTGGTTAAGCCATGATCGAAGAATTGTAATATTATGAATGAGAATGGACTTCCATCTGTATCCCCTCGAACGTGAGAGAACTCTAAGATCCTTCAGTCTACTACTACCGAGGTTGTCAGTGAAAAACTTATTAGATGCGGGACTTGGTTGCAATTTACATAATGCCCCAAAATGCGGAGAATTCCACAATCACTGAACCAAGAATCCCCCAATCATTCTCCACTAATAAAGTCCTGGCATTTCCTCTGAATTCAGATTGTATTATCACCTTCAATTACGGCGTTCAATATTCCAATATTTCGTTCTTTGGAAGAATCACCCCGGGAACGCCTCCCCTAAAATAGAAATGAATATCGTCATAATAATACCTAGAATTGTAATATTCAGAAAAAAGTTCGAGAATGACGCCCTGAGGAAGGTCACTAAATAAACAATTTCAGTTGGAAAAGTTGATATTTTTCGTTATGTTATCGAATTTAAGTACCATGTGCTGAGTGTTTCTGAATCCATTAATACTCAGATTTCACTGATATAGTGATGACGAATGAAGTTGTGAGTCATTCAAGGAATCTCCGAAGTCAGCCTGAGACAATTCAGTGATTCAGGATATTTAAACCAGCCGAAAGCTGTCAAGATAGGGTTGAGTGGAACATTAGGAATCTTCATGTTCTTCATGTTCGGGAACTTTCAGTGAAAAAAAAGAGAGTATTGCTAGGATATGATATCACTCATCAAATGATTCCCATGGAAACCCAGATTTGGAACAGTGATGATGCAGAATAGAATGTAGTAACAATATCTAGATGTGTCTTCAAATAATGTTATGACACGAAAAAATCAGACCCGAATTTCCATATCTGTCGCAGATTCCAAAAACAAGATGCGGCAAAAAAAGTTGTAGGTCAGTGAGCCAAACGTTCAAATCAACCAAAGACTATCAAGGCAGAATGAAGACTCTTTGAGTTTTCAAATCATGTTCGGAATTCCCCATATGGAAGAAGAACAAAATGTATGACATGAAATATAAAAGAGATTCCGAATAGAAAGTAGTAAGTCATTGAACTAAACGTTGAAATTAGCCAATGGTTATCAAAACAATGACGGCTGTAGGAGTCTTCAAATCACGTTCAGAAGATACTATTCCAATAAAAAAAATCGGTTACATAATATGAAATCTGTAATATTCCAAATTATGAGGAGAAATGGAAATTTTTTCAGTATCTAGTAAAATATTCACCAAATACTGAAACCTCAATACAATTTTTAGTACAACAAATATGGTCTTTTAAAAATTTGGCATGAATATGTTCCCTAGTATAACAAACTTCATAGCTAGGAAATATAAGAAATATGTTGAATATGTTATTTATCTTTCCAAATATCATCGAGCCAAATGCAGTTCTGTCAGAAATTAATCGATAATATTGTTGTTCTACAAATTTTTTGTCACTAAACTTTTCGCTCCACAAAAACAGCTGTGATAGATCTGCAGTTCAGGAATTCTGTGAGAAGAGTCCGAAGAATGCTGAAAGGTGAATGATTTATTTTTATTATGTTAAGAATTCCATAATTAATTGTAAACCTTCAATTGATAGACTTCTTGTAGAAATAAAATGTTGATAATGTACATAACTGGGGATAAATATTTGAGATCCATCACAACAAGATTGCGAGAAGTTGCGCGTCGATATGCTCCAAAAAATTGCCAAATTTCAAACCAATCATTCCAGTAGTTCCTGAAATATAAGGAAAATAACCTCAAAATTTCACATGACTCCGAAACCGATGATCCGATCCTACCCATTGCGGTACTGAAATATTAAATATTTCACGACTAATCAAAAGCAAATAAAAGGCAAACGTCTTTTTCGTAGGAATTGTTCTTCTTATATTCGATAGATACAAATATCTGGAAGAAATGGAATTGTCTGGAACATAGCGCACAAAACTGTTCTCTGATGAATATTTTCCACCTACTCCTCACCGGTACAATTATCAGCCGAAAAAACAACAGAAAAAACCTATTTATCGAAAAACTGCATATTTGGCAAAATTGCTCTATCAACTGTACGTTGAGGAAATGAAACACGACTATAAACAGCAAATAAACAGCAAAAGTCAACTCTTTTCCCAATCATATTCGCATCAATTTTTCAGCTTATATTCGATAAATACATACATATAGAGAAATTTTATCGTTTGCGCAAGAGTGTTCTAGATGAAAATTAATTATATTACTTACTAGCTCCTTTCCTATGTTCATCGAATTAACAGACTATAAACAGCAAAAGTCAACTCTTTTCCCAATCATATTCGCATCAATTTTTCGGCTTATATTCGATAAATACATACATAAAGAGAAATTTTATCGTTTGCGCAAGAGTATTCTAGATGAAAATTAATTATATTACTTACTAGCTCCTTTCCTATGTTCATCGAAATAACAGACTATCAACATCAAATAAACAGCAAAAGTCAACTCTTTTCCCAATCATATTCGCATCAATTTTTCGGCTCATATTCGATAAATACATACATATAGAGAAATTTTATCGTTTGCGCAAGAGTGTTCTAGATGAAAATTAATTATATTACTTACTAGCTCCTTTCCTATGTTCATCGAATTAACAGACTATAAACAGCAAATAAACAGCAAAAGTCAACTCTTTTCCCGATCATATTCGCATCAATTCTTCAGCTTATATTCGATAAATACATACATATAGAGAAATTTTATCGTTTGCGCAAGAGTGTTCTAGATGAAAATTACTTATATTACTTACTAGCTCCTTTCCTATGTTCATCGAATTAACAGACAAAAGAACGGCAAAATATTTCTCGAAAAACTGGAGATTTAGAGGAAGTGACTATCATTGGAATTTGAGGTATTAAAATTTGAAATATTCCTGGAAATTCGAGAACAGATAGATTATTTCCTTCACGGCTAATCAAATGCAAATGAAAGATAAAAGTCGAAAATATTCCTAGTTATATTGGCAGGAATTGGTCTGCTTTTATTCGATTAATACATATATCTGGAAGAAATGGTATTGTCTTGAATATAGCGCGCAAAAGTGTATTCGAATAAATATTTCTTACTGAGTTCTCACCGGTCCAATTAACAGCCAAAAAACACCAAGAACAAACCCATTTTTCGAAAAACTGCATATTTGTAATGATTGTTTTATCAACTGTCCGTTAAGAAACTGAAACACGGTTAATCAAGAGCAAATAAATAGCAAAAGTCAACACTATTCCCCAACATATTCTCAAGAATTCTACATATAGAGAAATTGTATTTCCTGAATATAGCGTGCAAGAGTCTTCTCAGATAAATAATACTTATATTACTTACTAACTCATTTTCAGTGTTCATCCAATTCACATAAAAAAATACAAGAACAGATAGATTATTTTCTTCACGGCTAATCAAATGCATACAGAAGGCAAAAGTCATCACTATTCCGAGTCATATACGGAGGAATTGTTCTGCTTATATGCGATTAATACATATATCTGGAAGAAATGGTATTGTCTTGAATATAGCGCGCAAAAGTGTATTCGAATAAATATTTCTTACTAAGTTCAATTAACAGCCAAAAAACGATGAAAACTGCTCTGTTAACTGTACGTTGAGCTAGGTACTGAAACACGGCCAATCAAGGGCAAATAAACGGCAGAAGTCAACAAGATTCCGAGTCATATTCGAACATATTGTCTGCTGATATTTGATGAATACATGTGTCTGGAAGAGATGGCAGTGTCTTAAATACAGCGCGCAAGATTGTACTTTGATAAATATTACTTACTAACTCCTAACCGGTGCTTATTTATCAATAGTCCAATGCTCATTGGTGCTTGAAGCTAGGGTTTAATTGTTACATTGAGCGGAACCACCCTTGCTAACTTCCAGTCGTATTTATGTTAGTTCTAATTCACTATCGTTTAATTCCCCCCTCAAAATCACGTACCTAATCCCATAATAACTCTACGGTTTATCCTGTGTCATCCAAAAACGCAACCGTTATATTGGAAACAACACAAAGTATCCCGAAATCTGTCTTAGTTAGACAGTTAATTAATGAGAGTTTCTTCGGACGGCAGCTGTTTTTAAGTCATGAGTTAATTGTGTAGCGGGAAAACAGAGTGGCTTCACCCCTATTTAGTTTCAATAAGGTTTGTTGCTTTGTCTTATTCGGACGGACGAACAAATTAGTTCTTCAGTTCCTGACAGAATGTGGAAAAAACTACACGAACAGCTATTAGTCAGTGGAAAATTTATGGATGTTTTCGCGGGCTGTTTTTCCCCGACAACTTTCTTGAACACTAATTTTAAGTCACAGTAAAGTCGGGTAAACTCGCGCGTGTGCTAAAAATTCGCTTTACACGCGGTTTGTGAGGTACTCCTAAGTGGCTCATTAAATTGAGTGGATGTTAATTGTTGTCTAAGACTTACCGAAACACACATCACAAACACGTCACCGAGGTCGCGAACTGTGCAGGTTTGCTGTGCGGAAGCTTGCCTGAAAATGTGGAAATGCGAACTGAAGAGCGTGGCTCTTGTTTCGAGGACTTGCGCCTTCGTGGTCCCCTCGCCTCTCTGATCCTGTTGCTTCTTTTAGTTCAGCTGTTCATCCCGATACCTCGATGAAAAATATCCCAAACAGTCTATAGGATGGTTTTAATGGCTATTCATTAAATTTTCTTCGGAAAGTAGGGAGGCTTGGAGGGGCAAGCACCAAGCACACGGCTGCGGGGGAATTTCAATTTTTTATACGAATGTTTCGGGTGGAAAGTTCGCAGATATTGTTTGTGGTTAAGCGGTAGGCTTGCGGCTTTAAGTTAAATATCCGTCGAAGTAAATGGGGACAAAAGCTACCCATTTGCCCTGAGGCATTCGTGTTGGCTTAATAGAAATTCTGGAGAGTTGGCTGGTTCAGGATCCGAAACGAATGCCGAAGTGGAAAACTGTCATTGTGTGTCATGTCATACTTCTGTTTGTTTTGACTTCAAGAAGGGATATGTTGGAAGCTTGATGTGGTTCAACAATTACGGCAATGAGCGCACAATCGTGACATGTTAACTATACATATGGAGCTGATGAAAAAAATCGGTGAAGAAGCTATGAGTTCGTGTTGGTGTATTCGTGTTTATATTTCGACATAATATGTCCCATGTTTTTCAGCGTATTCCCGATCTTACATTAACTTTCACTAGTGGGACCATAAGATCTACACCTCTACAGTGGTTACGAGTTCTTTCAAATATTGTACCGCCCCATATTCGTAGACAGGTTTCAGTGATAAAGTCTTGGGATGAATATCATTCTTTTCCGAATTTATTCCCAATCATGTCTTATATTCCGGATTCTAAAATTGCTAGATTAAAATCTCGTAAACCTTTATGGATTAACAATTTTTTTTCCAATAAAACTGACAAAGAAATTTGGCGTTCGGAATGGAATTCTTGTAATGTTTTCGAGAAAGAATTGATCAGCGATCCAGAAAAAGTTCATGGTTGTATTCTTCCTAGGAAAATTTGGTGCATTTGTAATCGACTTAAAACCAGTCATGGTCGCTGTAATAGTTTCCTCTTCAAATGGAATTCGGTCGAAAGTCCAAGGTGCGGAAGTCCAAGATGCGAATAGTTAATAGTTGTCCAATATATAAATTTGACGGTGATTTCGAGGCAATTCATCAGGTGTCTGATTCTCTTTTGAGATGGAATGTGAACTCCAAATCAATTCAGTGAATAATAAAATATTTGTTAGTTCATATTTGTTTTTTCGTCTTCCTTTCTTGTTTTTACGCTTGATTTCGAGATATCAGTCTGCATCGAAAGGAAAGAAGAAATTTGTTTCGTTGATGAAAAAGGAGACGGAGAGACAGATTTTCATGGCAGAGGTTTCAATTGCTAAATTCAGTGCTCTGTTTTTGAAAAATTGGAATGTACTCGAAATTCGTACTTTCATTAATTTTGTGATACGATCAATAAGAAATTCTGCAGAAATCATTTAGTCGTTATCTTTTATTCATGATTTAAGTCGCTTCCTTCCATCTCATCAAATCGATTGTCTCTACTTCGTGGAGGAGAGATTGAGAAAATTCTACGAAAATAAAAACTGAAATTATTTTCAAGCCTAGTTCAAGTCGATTTAACGATTGGTATCAGTGAACAAGTATCAGGAAATAGCGGGTATTATTCAAATATGAATATAAATAAGAGTGTGGAACCTATGCCGACTTGAATTTAGTTTCATATTCAGCTTGAAAATACGAAAATCCCTTTCTATCGAACGAAATTAAGATGGTCGAATATGAAAGAACCGAAATGATTCCATCGAGTGATAAATTGACTTCATAAAGCAAAGAAAAAAGAGTTTTAGGGAAAAGCTCACTATTAAAATCAAGAGTGTGAATATCGGAGAAGTTATTCCATCAGCTAGTCTGATCTTAGCGCCATAAATCCACGAGAATATCATAAAATCCGAGCCCGCTAATATTCGGATGCTACAAGTGAACTCATCATTTTGAAAGCTTTTCGACACCGTTGGAGATTCCGATGACAGGCCAAGTAACAAACGGCCAGTCTTAGATTTTAAAAGATAGGATCTGGTGCTTGGAACGAAAACGTCGAATTGAGTCTGAGGATAAGCCATTGGGGAAATTCTTGAAAAGCACTGATGTGGAATGAGCGGCTTTTGCGCGGTCGGCTTATAGGCTGATTGTGAAACAATTACTTCCGAAAGAAACAACTCAAAAAGTCAATATTTGTACAGTAGGTTCAGACCATAATTATGAAGACCGAATTCGTGAATGGGAAAAATTCACTGAATGATTTCGCAGATATACCCATTCGTTATTTGATTTTTCCGATATTTTTGAAAATTTAGATTGGATTGAATTGAAATCTAGTTCTTGATTGGAAAATTATAGCTTGAGGCTTCATTCAGAATATCATGGGTACCATATGAAAGGTAATAGATCGCCATATCTTTCTATCTAGAGGTTTAGGTGATTTTGGCATCGAAATTGAAAGCCAAGATCATCACAAAATTCTGCACGAAGTTGTGCACCATCATTTTCCAACTTCAGCAATCAGAATTTTCTGAGTTAAAGCCAGGAAATTTTACATATTTTTGGTACACTGTTTTTAAATATAAGGTTCAAGATCTGAGCAAGATTTATTCGATATCTGATGAATATTTCGCTTTTTCTATCAGTTACCCATTCTCATCATGATTGGATGTTAAATTCGACATATTTTCCGAAAAAAAAATCCCAAAAAAAATTTCGAAAAAATTTTTTTCAAACTGTTCCAATGATACGATAATCACGAAATTCTCCACGAAGTGGAAATCAGCATTTTTCAACTAGCGGCCAGGTTTCAATATTGATCAGAATTTTTCGAATTTGGAGAAAAACAGCGATACCAAGGAAAAAACTACAAATTTGACATATTTTTTTGAGGTAATTTTGTTGGAATCTGATGAATAGTCGAAGAAGAAAATTTTCTCGACAATTTTTGAAAAAGTTCTAACGGGTCCGCCATCTAACGTTTTTTTTTCAACTAGTCCTTATTTCGTGAATGGCAACACTTAGCTCATGTCTGATTTGACAGATAATTAGTTTTATCCTTCCGCTAAACGAATATGGTTGTGTATACGCTTGAGCAACGCTGGGAAATATTGCGACATTACTTTGAAAATCATATTAATGTTGCAGAATGTGTGCGAAAATTGCGTACGGATTTTGGAAGAAGAGAAGCACCGTCAGCTCCGTATGTTCGTTATCTTGTGAAAAAAGTGAAAGAAACTGGCATCCTCATCGATAAACCAGAGCGTGAAAAGCCAAAAACAGTACACCCGAGTTATTGCTGCTGAGGCAGAAAGTGTGCGTGAAGCGCCATCAACATCAATTCACCGTCGTTCTCAAGAACTGAACATTTCGGAGACAACATTGAGAGGAATTTTGCATGAAGACCTTGGTATGCCGCCATACAAAGTCCAATTGGTTCAGGAGTTGAAGCCAACTGACCATCCAATGCCTGCGATCGACTTATAGAAGATGCCGATTTTGCCAAAAAAAATCATCTTTCAGATGAAGCTCATTTTGATCGTGGCGGGTATGGAAACAAGCAAAATTGTCGAATTTGGGGCACAGAAAACCCGCACGCATACATTGAAAACCCGATACACCCAAAACGAGTCACTATTTGGTGCGGATTTTGGTCCAGAGGCATAATTGGGCCATTTTTCTTCGAAAATGAGCAAAGAGTGACCGTTTCAGTCAATAGCGATCGTTATCGGGCCATGTTGAACGAATTTTTGTTCACAAAAATTGAAGAGGGGGATATTGGCAACATTTGGTTTCAACAGGACGGCGCTACGTGCCACACAGCCGAAGCTACACTCGATGTTTTGCGCCCTGTTTTTGAAGATCGCATTATCAGCTGCAGAGCTGATGTCGTTTGGCCACCTTGGAGCTGCGATTTGACACCGTTGGACTATTAGTTGTGGGGTGCCGTCAAAGATAAGTGTTACGCCGACAAGCCAGAGACAATTGACGCTTTAAAGGACAAGCTGCACACAATCGATAATGTGCTTGAAAATTGGACCGATCGGGTAGGCTACTGCATGGCCAGACGAGGCAGCCATTTGAATGAAATTATTTCCCATTATTAACCGGAAGGATTGTACTTTCAAATAAAAAAGAAATTTGAGAAAATATTCAGTATTTTTTTTATTGCATTTTCAAAAAAAAAATTTATGGCGGACCCTTTATTTCACTAACCATACAATCAATCCTGACGAAATTTTGCTTCCATGGAAACGATCGGTCGGACAGACAGGATTCAATTTGACCATGGTTTCTTCAGGCTTTTCCGGTCAAATTTCGAGAATTAAATGGATTCAGTTCGATTAATAATGCTATTGTACTTTAAAACAGGCGCGTAAAAGGCTGAACTCGATTGGGACAACTTTTATCAGTAATTTCCGTTAATTATTATTATCAATTCAACCTTGGGCTTTTTATTCAAACAAGGTTCAGGATTGAATGTATGTATTAACGGATGTATAGATAGCCAACAAAACATAGGAACAAACAGGCACATCAAATTTTAAAACCAATTTTTATCAGAGCAACAATCATCACCAGAAGCTTCCAACAAATTTCGAGGAACCGTTAGCGTTAAATTGAAAATCCATAAAAACAATGGACGCTGTTCGTTTTTAGTCTGTATTAGTGCCGAGTTAATTGAACACTGAAATGGCTCTATTTACCTCTGGTTACAGGTTGCGAACGCAAAAAATGATTTCCAGTTTTTCTGTGAAAGTGAAATGAGTTATTATAAAAGAAAATAAAGGAGAATGGAGAAAAATTCAAATGCAAGCCACTGTGGCGAATATTTTATCGTTGTAATGTGGCAAAATTGTGAATATGAAACAGATAGGCTATCAAATGAAGTGTTATTTATGGTGGTGCTACTTCCGGTTTGCTCATAATTCACAAACATATAAAACTCTTTAATTTTCACATAGCCAAGCTCGTTCTAGAGCGAATAAAAATGCGAACGGTGTATGACGGTGACTGCATTGTTCAGGATCTCGTAATTTGTTGGTGTTTGGTCTGAACGGAAAGGTTTGGAGAGAAAAACGATGCTTCCATCAGATTTTGATCATTTATACTCACCAGAGTTATTTCATATACAGTGGATAATTTCTGTGAAAATTAGAATTGGAATATGATTGACACTGGGACAATTGATTTTTACGCGCTTGTTCTAGGGAATAACGCGTTATCATATCGTCACGATGTTTGTAATTTTCGAGTTTTGAGCCGAAACTGGTCTTAAACGATTGGGTTGAACTTCCTGAAGAATAATCCGTGGTCAAATTCAACTATATCCGTCCGTCCATATGTGTTCTAACTTTCGAAGTCCAAAAATCAATCTCAGTTGAGTTCGTCAATGGGTGGAATCGGTTGAATAGTTTCGGAGTTAGGTCCATTTGAAATTTTGAGGTTTATTCCTCAATATCTCATGTAGCATTGACTCGATCAAATTGAAATTTCGTGGGCAGTTTTGGAATACCAACGCGCAACTTAGAGCAAAATATCGTGTGGATTCAACTGTTTATTCGAAAGCCGAATATTCAAAATTTTCCAAACTGAAAGAATGGCAAAATTGAATTTTTCATGTGACAAAAAAGTGAATGAATACGGAAATTTCCTTCCTATGTGAGTGGCTCTGGTACCATTCAGGTGGCAAGATAAAAATTTAAAATCTAGAAAAGCACTGCCGTGAAGGCAGCAGCTTTTGCGTGCATGTTCAATGCATATGACCACTTCGGCAACGAATTTGAACATTCTTACAAAAGCTGCTGCCTTCACTGCAGTGATTTCTAGATTTTTTTCCGATAAATTACTGGATTTCAATTCGATCTAATCTGTATTTTTGGAAATATTGGAAAAATAAAATTCTGAATGGGTATATCTACGGAATCATTAGGCGGATTTTACCCATTCACGAATTTGACCTTCGTAATTAAGGTCCAACCATTCTCTACAAATATCGAGTTTCTAAGTCAATTCTTCCGGAAGTTATTGTGTTTACGGTCGGCCTTAATTACGAAGGCCGAATTCGTGAATGGGTAAAATCTACCCAATGATTCCGCAGATATACCCATTCAAAATTTCATTTTCCCGATATTTCCAAAAATACAGATCAGATCGAATTGAAATCCAGTTCTTCATCGAAAAATTATAGTTTGAAGGTTCATACAGAATTTAATGAGGATGATATGATAAGAAAACCAGAGAATTTTTTTTTCAAATTGTTCTAATGACACGATCATCACGAAATTTTGCATAAAGTTATCTTTCAGCATCTTCAAAGCTGCGAAGTTTTATTAGGATTGAAGCAGTGTTTCTTGATTTATACTGCAAAAAACAACGATATCGAGAAGAAAACCTCGAAATTTGACATATTTTTTCCCAATATCTCCAAAACTTCTGATCGTATCGAACTGAAATCTGGTACACTGCTGTGAAATATGAAGCTCAAAGTCTGAG
Source organism: Myrrha octodecimguttata (assembly GCA_958510865.1). Taxonomy (NCBI): domain Eukaryota; kingdom Metazoa; phylum Arthropoda; class Insecta; order Coleoptera; family Coccinellidae; genus Myrrha; species Myrrha octodecimguttata. The sequence goes on along the minus strand of OY294065.1, from coordinate 29,793,708 downwards.
TGGATTTTTTTTTTTTTGTATGATAAATGATTTCGGAAAAAAAAAATTTTTTGGAGAAAAATTTGTAAAAAAATTTTTTTTCAATTTACTGTCAGTATGATCCTGACAAAGTTTGGCTCAAAGTTGCGCGTCGTTATACTCCACCTAATTGCCAAGTTTAAATCCAATCGCTCGAGTATTTTCTGAAATAAAAAATAAATAACTTCAAAATTTCAAGTGGCTATAACTCCGAAACTGTTCGACCGATTTGGCCCATTAACGAACTCAACTGCGGCATTCCAATGCGCGACCTATCCTGAAAGTTTCAAGTCTTTAGCTCGCTTCGTTCGACAGTTATCGTGTCCACGGCCGGACAGAATCGATTTTGACACCGGATTCGTCATCAGTGAGTCCAATCTAGCCTGTTGAGACCATTTTCGGCTCAATCATCGAAAATAACAGACATTTGGACAAAACGATAGCACGCTGTTTCCCTAGAACATGCGCGCAAAAACACTGCAATTGATTCTTTAATAGCTGTTAAAAACAAAAAAGAATTATCTCTTCTTTCGAGAAATTCGTTTGTTGGAACAGTTTTTCTGCTAGTAATCGAAAAAAAAAATTTGAAATAGAGGCTAGCTTTTTGCTGGCTTGTTCAAGGAAACAACGTGCTCTTTCGTGCCCCATTTTCTATTATTCTCGAATTATTTCCAACAATTATTGAACTCACCATGACCAAATCGATTTCGGCTAGGTACCTTGATAGGCCAAATGGTTTCGGAGTTATATTCATTTTATTTGTGAGCTTATTACCTCAATAGTGATATAATAATAATAAGTAATACATTTCAACAAGATTGAAAATTTGACAGATCTGTTTTTCGAGAACCATTCATCAGATTCAGCTGGAATTTCACATAGATCTTGAGGTCAATAGTTCACAGTTTTGTACAGAATTTCAGGTTGATCCCACCCCAATTTCTGGAAATATCGGGAATAATCTGTAAAATACCGTAATCTTGTGTGAGTATCGTTGTTATTTCCTGAATAACTCAAGAAAAAATTATCATATCATGATAATAATTGGTAACTAGATGGCAAATACTGATCCACAATTTTCAGCGAAATTTCGTCATAATCGTGATATTAGAAAAGTTGAAAAATATTCAAAAAAAATTTTTTTTTGCTCTGAACAATCGCGAAAAAGTTGCTGACTTCTGTCCATTGGTTTTCCAGAGTTTTTTTCAGAAGAAGATCGAATTCATTTTTCCCGCTCAACGGCAAAAAAACCTCGTGAGTTCACGCTATTTCAAGCGCCATTCGCAGAGGTATACATCTCTCTACTTGTATATTCGAACAAAGCTTATATCTCACGCTTGCTCTAGCTCATACGTGTTAATCGTTGCAGTCTAGGGTGGATTTGGCGCTCGTGATGTAGAAGTGTGAGGCTCCAACAAAATAGGGGATATATGTATATCTGAATATTTTTATGGGATGCCCCGCATTTTTTCGTACTGAGCGCTTATTACTGACGGCCGTGCTATAAATCGCAACCAAATCCCTATTTCATAAATCGAAATGTCAATGCGACGATAAACATTCAGATATAATGGACTTGGCAGGGTCATGATGTGGGGATATGAGAAATTCAAATTTCTCTTTCCATTCATCCATCTAACTATCACTGACGTTTATGGAGTGCCTATAAACTAATTCATTTGAATAATAGCCGAATATCTTCCCAATCAATCGTATCATAAATGCGCAGACTTCCGTGATATGCTCGGATGAAGATTTTCAATCAGATCGATGCCTAATGCTCTTTATATGTGCCACATTTTTCATCTCAATACTAGAACAAAGGCCCTTTAACAATGAGCAAGGAACGAGTACCTCTACAATTATTACGTGATGCTCGAACTATTGTTCTATTATTCTCAACAATGAAATTCGAGATGCGGACATGAAACAAAAAAAATGCTGAAAACTTGTTGAATCCAAGGGAAATAAAATTCGTAAAGAAGTCACTAGCTTTTGTTCGAATTTGTGGCACAAATCTGTCACCAATCTAGGTATTCGCACCTTGACTGTTTAAAACAATTTCGCGTTCTTCTCCTATCTCAACCAATTACTTTTTATTATTATTATTTGTAGGTATATGTCATTCCTTACATAAAATGTCTTATATTTTTTCAGTTTATTCCCGGTAACTTTTCGGATTGTTGATGAAAATATGCAATTGTCAAAATTTTGCGAGCAGTTCTTCGTTGGACATTTTTTAAATAACCTCAAAAATTCAAGTGACTATAACTCCGAAAATTTTCGGTCGATTTTACCCATCAACGACCTTAACCCTTGTATTCCTACATATCAGGTATCATGTTCTCACCCGGACAGCCGGCCGGATCGAATCAATTTTCACACTGGATTCATCATCAGTGAGTCCAACCTAGTCGTTCGAGATCATTTTTGGCTCGAAATTCGAATATTACGGACATGACCACTGTCCAAGCGTGTGAATCCTGCTGCATCAGGTCAGTTCTCTCCTTGAAATTTTTTGTTTCGAAACAACCTACAGTTGCACGTTCTCATTCTAAGTTCCTTCAATTAAAAGGAAATAATCAAATAGATTCACAATTGTGAGAAGCGTGGCGCATTTATCGATAAATAATCTCATCTCGAAAGGAAATGTTCTACAGCAGCAATAATTGTTTCATGTATTAGAACGCAAATGATAGAATATGATATCACCAATTATTTATAGACAGATATCGACGATGTAGGTGGATTCTCGCCAAAATATTCGTGGAAATGTTAAGTACATCAAAGGCTTGCTGGAAATCTCCTGAAATAGAATAGCAGGAATTCAGATTTGCGAATACTATTCCTGCTGTTTCGACTTCTAGCTCGAACGAATTTCATCCTTGATGAGATGTCACATAGATTTAGATGACTCTATATATCATGGGATTTTCTTGAAATGGTTGTTTTCAATTGACTCTCGTGGAAATCTTGCACAAGATTGTGCATCAGCTTTTGTCGATTAATTTCCATGATTCATCGCGAAATCGGTATTTTTTGAATTATTCTGGAAATGCAAATGGGATCTAGGAAAACGAAATTTGTCACATTTTTCACAATACCTCAGTTCTAAAATCAGATCGAACTGTAATTTGGTAAACTTGTAAAAATTGAAATATAATTTTCATGTCACTAGATCTTTACGTTAAAGTGACAACGCCCGGACGAACAAAATCGAGTCCAACGTAGTCGTTTCATACCGTATTCATAAAAAAATTCGAAAATAAAAGGGCGAAAATATATCATGCAGGCAAAAGGGTACCATAATTTTTACAGGGTTTAATGACTGCAAAAATGAGTCAGAATTCAAAAGCAAAACATCCAATAATTTTTTTTTTTCAAAGAAAAATCAGAAAGTCCTCTTGTATTCTGTCAAATGTAGAGAGTATTTTTGCTCATTGTTGTGTAGAAATAAACCCTATTTGGCTGAATATACTTAAAAATTAGGTAGAATTAAAAAACTCTCAATCCAAATGGATTTGTGTTGCTGTGTTTCCTCAAAAATGTCAATTTGACAAAAGTCTCAAACCAAAACGAAAAATTGAAAGAAAATATTTCTAAAAATTTTTTCTTTGTCTGATGAAAGAGTCAGATTTGTACTCGGCAATCGGTTTCCCAAGAAACTGCCCTTGTCAAATAGTTTGATCCTGAAATCCGCAAGGGCGTTTTTCATGAAAAAACAATTTTTATTTAATTTCTAATAGTTCTGTTGAAACAAGAAATGTCAAAATGACAGCATCCTGAATCGAGGACACCAAAATATGGGATGCTTTTCGATACAAAAGTGTGTTTGCAAATATATTCACTTTCGAATCAATATATTTATTAGTTGCAATTATATATTTATTTTCAGGGGTTTTTTAGGTTATCACTACCGATATCTGTGAAATAAGGAGTAAATATTAAATGAAAATTATTATACATAGAAATTACTCTTGAAGATTGCGAAATTCAAACGTTTGGTCAAGTGCAGTTTCTAGCAAAAAATAATAAACAATATCGGAACAGTGCAAACTATTAACAAGCGGGCTCTAACGTTTTTCAATTTCTTGTCTGATGAAGAAGTCCGATTTGAACTCTGAAGCGTTACATTGTCAGTCGTCAATTCGATATATAAGGCATCATTTTTTCAAGAAACAGTCGTTGAGAAATATTCTGAATCTCGCAAACCGAAGGTGACTTCTATTTTTCATATAATTTTCAATAGTTTTTCTCAGATATTGGGAGCGAAAACCTTGAAGAATATCGCAAAATCCTCTTTAAATATCCTTAAATCGACAGCAATTCATTCATTTTGTGTGACTATATCTCCTTCTCGTTTCGATATATTTTCTACCAAACACAATATATTTACCAGTTGATGGTTTCAAATATATGAAAACCAACATATTCATTAATTCGATCTATCTAACAGCATCGGAAGTCGAAATATATCGGAACGAAAAATGAATATATCTCTGCAACTACTGAAGATGTGGACAAGATTAATATATTTACCAACACACTTTCGACCTTAAGAACGCCTTATACAACAAAAACATGCTTTTCGCTGAGCAGTGTAGATTCACTAGGTTGCTATTTCAGGAATGACGTTATCAAAGCCGTAGGTCTGGCGTTCCTGACATCCAATGGTTGGTTACATAAGGACAGGTCCCCCATTGCCTACTTACCTATATAACATAATCCTTTACCCTGCCACTCAAACGGCCCATTCCAGTAGGCTTAATGTCATAGCGTCTTGCCTTGTCACATACTTTGATGATCTCAAAGTACATCATCCTCAGTTCCTAACATAACAACATAATTTTTCACCGAAATTGCTACAACGCGAAATTGCTAAGGTATGGCGAAATCCTTCGACATCACTTGGATTAGTTAGAGTGGAAAAAAATTGACGTTCTCCACGGTCAGTAGTATATTTCGGTTTTATCGGGAAAAAGAGCTTTTTATACGTACTGGTCTGACAGATGCAATCCTTCTTTGAATTGAAAGTTCTGAAAACCCAACAAATATTAGTAAAATGTTTATAATTTCCATTTCAGACTGGACGAACGCTCTCTTGGTGTACTGTTCTTAACGAAAAAGGATAATTTTCTTAGGTCTAAGATGGTCTTGATGACAAAGAAATCTTGGTTGAACTCGATAATATCTGTCTATGACTCTATGCAGTTAATTTCCTAGAGACTCCTAAAATTCAGAAAGACTCTGAAGTTTGATCGTCTCAACTTCCGAAAAAAAACAAGCTAGAGACTCGATATTTGTAGAGCAGATTTGGAACTTAATTACGAAAAGAGAATTCGTGAATGGGTGAAATCCACCCAATAATTCCGCAAATATACAGATTCAGATTTTCATTTTCCAATATTTCCAAAAATGAAGATCCGATCTAATAGAAACTTAGTGCTTGGTCGATGAATGACTTCGTGTTCTTTGTAATTCCTTTTAAGCTTATGGTGTTTATGGTCAGTCAAAGGCTAGATTGTGAACACACTAACTTCCGAAACAATCAACTCATAGATTCAGAATTGGTATACGTTTAGAGCTTAATGACGAAGTTTCTGTTCATTAATGGGTAAAATACACCGAAACATTCCGTCATTTGAAATTTTATTTTTCCAATATCGAGTTGGAGTTTCTAGGAAAAAAATTCCTTCGAGAAAAATCCTGAAAATTAGTGATATTTTTCTCCAATTATTTTTCCAACTATACGTTCACCACGAAATTTGGCACAGGTTTTCGAGCGGGCATCTCAGGACTAATTGCCAAGTTGAAATATAATCATATCAGTATTTTTCGAGGTATTGAGATACTAACCAAAGAATTTAAAATGTGTACCGCTTCGAGCCCATTCAGCGGATTTCACCCATTGACGAACTTGACTATTAAGGATCCGAACCGACCATGACAATTACAAATATCTAAAAGTTTACTTTCAAATATTATGGATCATACGAACGGCCGGCTGGACAGTTGACCACACAGTATTGAATGTGAAAATAGATTCTTGAGACGAACCTAGTCGTTTGAGACTATTTTTGACTTGAAATCCGTGAATAACAGACATTTGTGTAAACTGATAATGCTCCTTTTCTCGCAAAAACATTTTCGAACTTTTTCCAAAATATCTGCTGAGGGAATGAAACTTTGGTAATCATTACAAGTCTCAAATCATTGAAATGTCATTATGGGTTATCCTCAGCAATTTTATACCAGTGTACAATGAACATCCAACTTTCTGGAGTGGATTTATTTCGGCCATTATGAAAAGGCCAGTTTAATTGGCAATAAAAATAAAGCAGTTCACATATGGAGGGATGTAGGGCTTAACTTGAATCATTGTAGGAATGAAATAATACAGCTTGTCCAGTTCGAAAAGAAATTGATCCCAGAAAATATGTAGTAACTCATTATATCAGTCGTTTATTTCACGATCGATAATGCATATCAAGGAGTATGAAGAATGCAATTTTATGAATTGAAAAATTCACCAAAATGCAACCAATTACCTAGGCCATCATGTTTGCCTGTGTAACCGGAATTCTGACTAGCTGACTCCTTCAGCGGTAAAAAATTTGAACACCATTGTTACAAAATTTGAAAGCTTACTACTCTTACTTTTCAAAACAGTTCTATTCTCATGAGTTTCTCTGTAGTAACAATGTGTAAAGAACGTTCTGATTAATTTTGCTAATTATAAAAATATACCTAGAGGAACATGAAATAAATGTTTCATTTCGTAATAATCTTAGATTTATTCCAATAATTTCAGTAACTCAACTCACAAAAGAATGACTTTCAGGTATGGTAGCAACATAATGGTGGATGCGATTGGAAGGACCGTGTTTCATTGATAGGTCAAATCTTCTGGTCCTCAATTCATGGATCAAAGAGTGAGTATTCATATTCGTTAATAAAGTAAATTGTTTTGGGGAAACTGGATCTCTATGCCTGGGTTATTGGAAGAATCTATTCATAACTGAAACCTTTCCAGAAGTTTCACAAAAAATAAATTTCGGAAAAAGCACTGACTTGGGAGGCAAGTTGTTCTTTCGTCTACACGCACCTCACACCTCCTGGGAATTTGTTCTTTGCTGAGAGCTCTAGTAGGACTGTCATAAACTTCATCACCACCGAAACTCTTGGATTGATTTTGTCATTCAACGTCTCATGCGGTTATGCAATTCATCCTGAATTCAAGGATCTAGCTCATTCCGTTCGCTAGCTATTGTAGGATGATGTTCGTTACATCATTCATACATGGCTTTTTCAGTGTTCAGAAACATCAGCGGAAAATATCGTAATATAATAATAATTATAATTTCGCTTGAATATTAACTAATTCAGGTTATTGAGATATTTCCTCTGAACATCCTACACAACGCATGATAAAATCATAAAAACATTTACTCTCATGTAATTATAAATTGAATTATCATTATTAAATCATAAGCGCGAATGCGCTAGACAAAATGTCCAAAGTTAGACTAGAAGACTCATTTCTTGAGTAGGTAAGCTAATTGAAAATTCATACTTAAATAAAAGCTGAACAGTTAGATTTCGAAGCAGGCAATTCACAAGTCTGTGATAACTTCTGGACCGTGAAAAGATATGATCTCAGACAAAACACACAGCAAATTTCAATCGGCCTCCACTATCAGAGGGAATCATAATAAGGATTTTTCTTCATAGAAATGAAGGTAAGTAACTGTGTAACTTCAATGAGTAAGTTACCTGTATTTTCAATGGAAATGGTGTGACTCCACCTGTTAACATAGAGGCCAACTGCGGTTCAATATTCTGACTGATGCAACAGAACTCTGTAACTCGAAATATGTGGATTGTAGAACTCTTCCTTTCAGTGGCGTCATCTTGTAGTAGTAGCTGAAACTAAGGCCCATTAAAGATGGGTGAAACAGAAATTATTATTTATATTACAGTGTTCTACAGCAGCTGAAGCAAGTTATTTTCTCGAGATACAGTGTTCACTTCAAATGAAGGTATCAAATCTCCCTTCACGAATTTGATCGAAAGATGTGGCTCCGCGAGATTTGACTCTGATGATGAATCGCCATCACAGACTACATACCCAACATGTATGAAACATGGGGTGGGATAGGCTGCGATAGCATTAATAGTTTATTGATTCTTAATTCAAATCTAATGATTGTCGTGCAGCAAGTGATCCCTTATTATTTCTGTGGAATCGTTTGCGCGTCAATACATTTTTCCTTTATTAACAGGTGAACACATCAATAATCCCTGCGTTAATTGATAATATTGTTTGAGCAGGAATGAACTAACACAAATCTCTCTCAACCATCATCAAAAAGACCCATAATCGTTATTCGTCATTCTTGCAGCTTCACTCCATCTACGGCCAATGTTTACTCCATCCGCACGAAAAGCAGAATTTTCCTTTATGTGGAATTAGTATTTTCAGAAAAATAAATCATTCTGGTTTTTCAATGAAATGGTGTGGCGCCACTTGTTAAAATCATAAAGTAAATACTCCCACTCTCCAGTATGATTCTAAGCAGGATATCATCAAGGGAGTGCCAGACACTGGACATTCGAGGAAACAGGACATTGCAGACCATGTCACAGTTTTTCTGCTGATGGGGTTGCGCAAGCAGTGGAAGCAACCAATTGCTTACACCTTCAGCAGTGGCCCAGAGAAGAGTGGCATTCTGAAAAACATGGTTGTTCAGATAATTAAGGCTTGTCAGGATGTTGGTCTGAAAGTGATGTGCACTGTGTGTGATCAAGGAGGTGCAAATGCAGCTGCCATAAATGGTCTCCTGAGGGACAGGCGCGAACATTGCCTCAGGGAGAATATTGATGATAATTATTTTGGGTTCGTCATCAATAAGCGGGAAAAAATCCCATTGTTCGATGTTCCACATCTGATCAAAGGGATTCGTAATAACCTAATTACGAAAGACCTGCATTTTAAGCTTGATGGCAAACAAAGAATTGCAAAGTGGTCACACATAGAAAAATTCTATCGCTTAGATTGTGCGGAACCCGATAGAATGTGCTCAAAATTGACAGACCAACACGTGGTAAGGGGAAGGATTAAAAAGATGAAGGTTTCTTGTTGCACTCAACTTTTTAGTAACACAGTTGGGGCTTTAATGAAAAGAACTGCAAAATGGCGTAACTATTTTTTTTTTTATGAAATAATTACCTGTAGTGAATAGTACACAGTTTGAAATAGATATTTGCCAATTATGAATGATTAGAATACTAATCAATCTATTAGTACTCATATATGTTTGGTTTGTTACAGCTGTTCCTGAAGAGGAGAAGATACCCCTGGAAGATGTAGATACAGCTGATTTAATTCTCCTGATGGACAAGTTATTTGATAGTCTGAATGGCAGTAATTTGTTGGCCCCAGCTGGAAAACCTTTGAAAGGTGCTGTGACAATTACTTCTCCACACCATGAATTTTGGAGGAATGCTATCCCTTGCCTGCAGCAGATGAAATATTTTTCTGTACAAAAAAACTGCCTGGTTTCTGTACCATCTGTAAAAAATTTCATTTTCACAATTCGGGGATTCTTAAGGGTATCAAATATTCTCTTGTCAAAACATAAATTTCGGTATGTTTTGACAAGAGCATTCAATCAAGATCCATTGGAAAATTTCTTTGGAGCTATCAGAAGCCATGGAGGGAGGCATGTTTCGCCAGATGCCTCCCATTTTGAAACTTCATTTAAGGCATTATTGGTGAACAACTTTTTGTCTCGTCATTCTCCCAATTCAAATTGTGAGATTGATGAGTCGAAGGTGCTCTCAATAATTTGAGCATTTTCTTGTTGCAAAATTTCCATGGTGAGTCTGAAAGCTCTGGGGAAGCACCTCTTATCCCTAATATTCCACCAAATGTATCCCTGACTCGAAAATCAAGAGTTGGAGAAAATACATTGGTATATATTAGTGGATTTTTGGTGAGACGCCTCACGAAAGTTTTGAAATGTTCTGATTGTAGGCAATTTCTACAATCAAACTATGAGCATGTTCAAAATACTGATTTCATAGAGGCAAGAAAATATACATCAACATCAAAAATGATGATTCCAGGCAGTTTTTTTTATTATTTGGTAACTCAGTGTTTTTCACGATTGTATTATCTGATTCCACGTTTATGTCACATTGAAAATATAGCATTTGTGCTTCAACATATTTTACAGGAACAGGTGAATTTTAAGCCAATTCATTGTGAATTGCATGCAGAGTCGGGTACTGTTGCCTGTAAATTATTTGTCAAGTGCTGTATCTATTTTTGGTGTAAGCGTGTAAATGCTATTGTGAAAGGCACTGATACAAAATATGTTGCGGGCATGGGTGACCCAATGAGGGAATTAGCAAGGAAGAAATATTCAAAAAATTGTAAAAACCCTTTGAGGAAATAAATTTATAATGTTGTATACAATTGTATATTTTCTGAAATCCATGTCCTAATAAAGAATATTGCATATGAAACAACTAGTAATGGGATATATTGGTGATATAGTATCTTGGAAAGTCATATATCTTTTCCATTTCTAGTTTTGTTTCATTTTGCGAATCTGAAATCCAATAAAGATATTTTCAGTAAGAGCCATTTTGAATTTTCGCGCCATTTAGTTCCATATAAAACCGCCAGAGGGCCATTTTGACTTTTTGTGTCAATTAGTTCCATAAACGCCCGCTTGGAGCCGCTGAAAGCAGTAACCATTTTATAGGGGGAGTTTCCATTCTATACGTATGTGTTCTGTGGTTGAAATAAAGGCCAACTTCAGTATGTCTGGATTGATCGAACAGAATTCTGTAATTCAAAACTTGTCGATTCGATGGTTCGACATACAATGGCGACATCCTATAGCAGTAGCTGTAAACTTATTCTATTTGAATTTAGGTGAAAAGGAAAGGAAATCGCATTGCAGTGTTCTACAACACCTGTAGAGGTCTGGAAATCCCTCCCCACGCTTTCGAAGTTGATCGATAGATGTCGACTGAGAGGGATTTAAATCTGATGTTGAATAGCCATTTTTAGTGTTCTGATTCTTAATTCAAATCTGATGAGTGCCGCGAAGCAAATGATCCCTTATTTCTATGAAATCGTTTCCGGATCAATACAATTTTTCGAAAACATATTTCCTCATAACAGGGTAATCACATCAATAAGTTTTGCGATAAATGATAATAATATTATGATTGAGATAATGAAATTTATGCTGCAGTTGATTACAATCTCGTTAAACTGTTACAATCGTCAATTATGCGAAAAAAATGGGGAGATATTTCGTAATCATAATAGTTTTCTATGGTCGAGTTCCTAGAAACAATTGCAAATTGAAGCGCAATACGTTGGAAGGTACTAGAAACACCTCATTCGAGAGATCATTTCATTGTTTTAATTTCAATGAATAAAAATCAAATTATTGAATGTTCACTTCAGAATCTTCTTTTGTAGATTCCTATAAAGTCAGCTTTCTAAGTATGGCTACATTTTACCATTCGAATTCGTAACAATGTTGCTTTTTGGACAACCCCAACACGATCTTTTTGTTTTCCCTCATTTTTTCTCATTTGCACTTCAAATCGGCCGACCAAAACGACTAAGAAAATCGTTATTTTGGAGTGAGTTTGGGGCTTGATTACAGAGTTTGAATTCGTAAAGGGGAATAATCCACCCGATGATTCCGTAGATATGCACGTTCAAAATTCATTTTCTCATTATTTCCAAAAAAACATAGGATCAAATTGAAATCGTACTTGATTGAAATACAACCTAGAAAAGCACTGACGTGAAGTCAGCAGCTTTTGCGCTCATATTCAAATTCATTGCCAAAGCGGTCATCTCCTTTGAACCTGCGTGCAAAAGTTGCTGACTTCAAGTCAGTGTTTTTCTAGGTTTTTCGAATCGACCGAATCTTTTTTTGTAAATATTGGGACAATAAATCTTTTAATGATGAATGATTTCCGGAAAAATAATTGTAAACAAATTCCTTTTTGAATTCACTAACAAAACGATCTCGACAACATTTTCAAAAAATGTTTGTCTTTACTACCTGCCAAGTTTCGATCCAATCGCTCAAGTAGTTCCTGAAATATCAGGAAAAAACCTCAGAATTTCAAATGACTACTGCTCCAAAACCTTTCGACCGATTTTGCCCATTAACGAACTCAACCGTCACAATTAAAATGCAATATACGCCGAACTAGACGTTTGACACCCTTTTCTGGTAACAATTCGAAAATTACAGATATTTGGACGAATTGATACACGCTGTTCCCCTAGAATATGCGCGCAAAAATCACCTCCAACGTTGAAATCGGAAACCTCAATGGCTACTAGTTCATTTTGTAACTTCAAATGATTATAATAATGAACAATACATTTTTTTTAAATTACCAAATTTTCACCTTTGGTCGCATGACATTTGCATGAAAGCATTCGATTCATAAGTTCAAGTAACAACAATAATATACCAGTGAAATTTGTTTACTGGGAAATTTCCAAGGAAATATTCTGAACTGCCACTGATATTACAAGTCATTATTAACCGAAAAACCTAGTAAATAAACAATGATATGTACGTAATAAACGTGAACGTTATTTACGCTTCTGTTTTAATCATAGTAATAAATATGGTTTCCAGTCTTCAGTGTTTATCAAAGAATTCTGATCTGAACAATTAGGGCACTTTTAGATCTGTAATAAAAGATATCACACTCTCAAGCTAACTTTGCCAGTGAGTATCTTCAAAGGAATTCTGATTTTGATATCAATATTATTACCAATACAGAAAAACAATTCGTAGAATGATCTTATCAGAATAATATTTTTTGTTTACCATTCTAGTAAGGAAAGTTGATCTTTCGGAATCATAATGGTTCATCACCGTCCATCGGCCAAAGCTCTTCATGAAATATAAGCATAAAATAGGCTACGACGTTGAACTCTATGAAACAGCAATACTGTAGGATTACCTAATTCTAGAAGAGCACTGGCGTGGAGTCATCCGTTTTTCAGCGCAGGTTCAAAATATTTGAGATTTTATTAAAATTGATCTGATGACACAATCATCACGAAATTTCGCATGATATTTTACATCAGTATTTTCCAACTAGTTACCGAGTTTCGTCGTGATCGGACCATTAATTCTTGAGCTATTCTGGTAAAAAGAACGGTGCCTTGAAGAAAAATTTTTTTTTTCGTGATGACAATCATCTCAAACTAAAATTTGGCACACTCTTGTGAAATACCGACTTCACGTACAGAAGTTCATTGAAATCTGATCAAAAAATTACGAAGAAGAAAAAATTCCAATAGAAATTTGGAGAATTTTTCGAAAAACCAAATTTTGAATTCACTAACAACTAACAAATTCCAAACAAAATTCAGCGAGCAGTTGCGTTACGGTATTTTTCAACTCATTACCAAGTTTCAGTCAGATCGCATAAGAAGTTACTGAGTTGAGGAAATAACCTCAAAAACTAAAATGAGTATAATTCTCAAACTGTTTGGCCGATTTGGCCCATTAGCGGACTCAACTGTCCCTTTTTGATGGCTTTAAGCCGCTAGTTCTTCAATTGCTAGATGCAATAATCGACCGTTCGGCTGGATAGATTTTCCCGGATTTTTCATCAGTTCGAAAATTACCGAAATAGGGGCAAAAAGATAGGATGCTTCGAAAATTCTTCATGCTAGACTAACAAAAATGTGATTATCAGGTTGGATGTAGTAGGGAATACGGATGAATAGCTCTATTCTTTTTTTGAATGAGACAACAATTGGATATTATGATGCATAAACGAGTTAATGCTATTGAACATTCCATTGCCTCGGGACGGCGTTTTTGCGCTCATGTTCTAGGGAACAGCATGCTTTCGCTTCGTCCAAATGTCTTTAGTTTTCGAATTTTGAGCTGAAAATAGTCTCAAACGACTAGGCTGGACTCGCTGATGACGAATCTGGTGTCAAAATCGATTCTGTCCGGCTGCCGGGCCGAGGACACGATAACTATCGAACGTAGAGAGCTAGCGACTTGAAACTTCCAGGATAGGTCGCTCATCAGAATGCCGCTGTTCGTTAATCGGCAGATTTAGCCCAATGGTTTCGGAGTTATAGCTATTCGAAATTTTGAAGATATATCCCTTATATTTCAGGAACTGCTTAAGCGATTGGATTGGAACTTGGCAGTTAGGTAAAGCATAATGACACGGAACTTTTCGTGAAACTTTTCCGAGATCGTAGTGTGTAAAAAATAATTTTTTCCAAAATTTTTAATAACTTTTTTTTGGAAAATATCCAGCTTATTTGAAAAACGTGGCGCACATACCTTGAGATCTATATTTCACAGCAGTGTACCAAATTCCTTTTCGATACGTCTATAACTTTCAATAACTTTCAGAGATATTGGGAAAAATATATCTAATTCTGCAGTTTTCTTCTTGGTATCACGTTTTTTATGGAATTACACAACAAATAATCATTCAATCATGATCAAACTTGGTATTTAGTTTGGAAATGCTGATGAACACCTTTGTGTAGAATTCAGTGATGATCGTGTCATTGGAACAATTTGAAAAAAATTCATGTTCTGTGGAACAGCGTGCTATCGTTTCGTTTCGTCTGAAATTCTCGAGCTTTTTCCCGAAAATAATTTCAAACGACTAGGTTGGACTCACTGATGACGAATCCAGTGCCAGAATCGATTCTTTAATTGTTGAACGGAGCAAGCTAGCGACTATAAACTTTCAGGGTAGTTCCCGCATCATTCACGAATTGGGCCTTCGAAATTAGGGACCGAAAGTGTTCTAGAAATATCGAGTTTTGAAGTTGTTTCTTTCGGAATTTATTGTGTTCACTATCGGCCGTTAGGCCACTATTATTAGAACTGTCTGAAATTTTACGAAAATCTGATGGACAATTTCCGAAAAAAATCTGAAATTTTCTTATCATTCATTTACTTTTTGTAGTTATTCTGGATACAGACTGACAATATCAAATTTGATATTATTCATCAGTGAGTCTATATCCCAGACATTTCAGACCGTTTTCGGCAAAAAATAGGAAACAACTGACATTTATGGACAATATTATAACGCGCCGTTTCCACAAACAAACGCGTAATAATCAACTAGTGCGAGCATTTTCTATTCTCCATTCCAATTCCTATCGAATTTCCGCTACATATCTCAGTAAATATAGATATTTCTGGAATTGTCCTACGAATTAGTCAGGTGATTAATGATTCCACCTACCCAGAAAACGGGTTACGCAACATTCCTCCATATTTTTCCGCGTATTTTCCAATTTCTCAGCTCCCTACCAACCGACGATGTCAACAGGTCATTACCTAGTTATTCTTTGAATAAGCTCGAAGCAATACTAGGGACTACGTCCTATTTGGCTTTAGTAATAACGAGTACGCAGTTATCTCATCTGAAAACAACAAAGCACGATCGCATTAAATTATTATTACCCGCAAAATGTAAGAAAACAACACTTAAAACGAACTGTTGTGAAATGTTTTTACTTATGTTATTTATCGAACATAGTCATCGTATTGTTTTGTTCCATTTCATCTCCAGATAGTTCATGTTTCGATTATTTACCAGGCTCAGCTTGCAGGAACGGTAAACATTACGTAATACCACGAGATATTTTCATTTTACCAACAGATTCGACACAGGTGTGAGTTCCAATAATTGACCTGCGCAATATTTCAGTAGGTTCGAATGAGTTCTGGCGCGATCGAAGGTTCAATTTTTAAGCGCTTGTTCTAGGGAACGGCGCGTTATCATTTCGTCACAATGCCTGTAATTTTGGAAATTTGAGCTGAAATTGGACTCGCTGATGAAGGAGCCGTGGTCAAATTTAATTCTGTCCGGCCGGCCGTCCGTGTGTGCTGTGACTTTCGAAAGAAAGGGCCTAGAGTCTTGAAATTCTCAGGTTAGGTTTTGATCCTGAATATCTCGGTTAAGTTTCTTGATGGGCCAAATCTGCCGAAGGATTCTTGTGAAACTTTCAAAATGTGATTTTTCAATAACTCCAAAAATATTCATCTGATCGAAATGAAACTCGGTTAAAAGATGAACAGTGTCATTTAGAAGAATTATCCATAGAAGAATTTAAGAAAAATCTCGATCTCGATATTTCATTTAAATTTCAAAGAAACTTCCAAGTCGCCATTTCGCAAAGTGAACAAGCGCGTAAAAGCTACTGACTTCACGTCAGTGCTTTTCTAGATTTTCAAGCGATTGCTCTGGGAAGCAGCCCGTTATCGTTTCGTCACGATGTCTGTAGTTTTCGAATTTTGAGCCAAAAATTAGGTTGGACTCCCTGAAAAAGAATTCGTGACCAAATTCAATTCTGTCCCCCTCCCCGTATATGCTCTAACTTTCGACGAAAAAGACCTAGCGACCCGAAATTGTCAGAATGAATTCGGAGTTCGAATAGTTTCGGAGCACTGCGCATTTGAAAGTTTGAGGTTAATTCCTCGATATCTCATGAAGTACTTAATCAATCGGATTGAAACTTTGTAATACCGTTGCGCATTCAAGTGCAAAATTTCGTGTGGATCCAGTTAGAAAATTTAAAAAAATTATCCGAAAATTTTTCGAATTTTCGATGAAAACATTTTTTATAATTTATTTTGTATTGGTGAGATTTGAACGAAATTTGCCACGAACCTGAAAGTCAGTATTTAACAACAATGTTATTCGATTTCCGATATTTACTTTCGGAAAAGAAAAAAATATGCCAAACTTCGTTGTTATTTGGAATTTTCACGTTATTTCCGCAATATCTCACGAATTATAAATGAAATCACATTGAAACTTCGTTATCAGGTGAAGATTACTAACGCGCAACTAGGTGCAAAATTTCTTGTCAATCTAATAGTTGGAATATGAACAAGCACGAAAAACCTCACGTCATTGCTTTTCTAGGTTTTTCGATATCGTTTAGTTTTTTCGATTTTCTTTCGGAAACTTTTCCTCATATTCGGAGAAAATTCTGCTCAGCCCTCCAACTTTATATCTGACAGTAGTGTACCAAATTTCAGTTTCATACGATTATAATTCTTGGAGAAATAGGCAAAATATGAAAAATTTCGTGGTTTTTTCCTCGGTACAGTTTTTTTCGGAATGACACAAGAACTACTGATTTAATCATGATGAAACCTGAGGACTGAATTACAAATGCAGATAAACAACTTTGTGCAAAATTTCGTGATAATCGTGTCATTAGAACAGTTTGTAAAAAAAAAAGTGGGAAAATAAATTTCGAATGACGGAATCATTGGGTGGATTTTACCCATTCACGAATTCTGCCTCCGTTATTGAGGTACAAACCTACTCTACAATATTGAGTTTCCAACTTGTTTCCTTTGTTATTGTGTTTACGGTCGGCCATGAGGACGACAGTGAACTCAATGACCACAGTTTTATGTGGAAAATGGTAACGCTCCTGTCCCCTTGAACGAAAACGTAAAAATGAAACCTCAGACACTCTGGCAGAACAATTGAGGAAATATGCGCACAAAAGTTTGAACTAAGCGTGGTTCTACATCGCCAGGGCTAAGGTCTAGCATCGAGCAAATTACGATTTTGAATTCGTTCAGGTCATCCTATAAAATTAGCTGGTAGAAATTTTCCATTGAACGCAATTCGGTAAACACCTCGTGAATACAAGGGATTCCTCAAAATTACCCAATTGAACATAAACAACTAATAATCATATTTTGCACTTCAAATCGAAGGCCCCACGGACATTTTGCGCACGTGTGTTCCCTCACATCGTTCTCGGCATTTGTCAAAGTTCCTGATTCCCTTGGCTATGACGCAGATGAGTATGCGAGCTCAAATTGGAAGGAGTAATTGCGCAATATTGTGCTGGTCATGGTTACTTCGCGTGTTTCGAAATTTTGATTCGTCAATGGCGTAGCATCTTTCGGGGAATAACTGTGATTGGAAAATAGGAGAATGCTTCCACTAACTCACTCGACGATTTTCTTCTCACTTGACGTGTTACTTCGAGTGTGGGTTTTCCGTTTTCGAATTTAATACATTAATGAGATTTTGGCAAATTCAAGCATGGGAAAATGTCATTTCTAGCTTCTTCAAAGTTTCTCATTTACCTGATCTCTTGTTCTGAGAGCAGGTTCTCCGTTTTAGAATCTTGAACATCTACATGCATTCGTGATTTTTCAGGGAGAAAACAATTTAAATGTAGAAAAATTGCGTTACTATTATTTCCATAAACTTGCATTTTATTTTGTTTGGGTTTCTGAAATTCCTTTTCGATGTTTAAGAGAATGTTTTATATTCTATCTAAAATTGGAGCTCTGATATGAATATAATTTCCCCTTACCAGGTTTTCCCTCTAGAAACCTCGGACAAAGACATGAATTACTCTTTCGGGTAAAAACCCTGACTCAAACATGCAAAAACGTCATTACTAACATCTTCACTTGATCTGTTGATGTGGGATCAGGTCTTTCTCTCCAAAATTTTGAACCTGCATTCATGATTATTTCAGGCAATTTCAATGATTCAAACAATGGGGGTTTTTCCTTTAAACGAAAATTTTCATGAAAAACCTTCAGAACATCACATTTCAAACATATAATTTCAATATTATATTTTTGAAAAAATGTTTGATCACCTAAAACTGAAAAATAAAAAATGAGATTTGCATTTAAAGGAATTTGTCATGAGTGCACGATATGGCAACGTCGAATTCAGCTTTCTCGGAAAGAAAAGGACGTCAAATGTGTTACTTTGCTTAGGAAAACAGAGATAGCTATACTTCGATCTGGTTAGAGTAGACAACGACGAAGGAATAGAAAAAGAAGAGCACTGACTGTCATACTGTCATATTACTGACAAATCGCAAACGGAAATTGTTTGGTAATATTGACAAAGAACACGTGTGTACCACAGAATAAGAATAAATATTTCATTATTCTATAAGAGAAAAAGCTATTTCACTAAACACCGTTGTCACTTCGTGCATGCCTGACAAATCCCAAACCCCAATTTTGAAACCTGATTTTCAATACTTTCTGAAGGTGATTTGGGGAAATGATGAATCAAACCCATAATAATTATGTTCAAATTTGCATTTCCAGTAATAACCTAAATTCAGGAAAAACCCCCATTCACTTGTTTAGGTTTCTCGAGTTTTTTTTCGATGTTGTGAAATATTTCCGACTTCCTCGATCCGTTCATGTTGGAAATGAATACTGTCTCTCTATTCCTGTCGTCATTTGCTGAATCTCAAAAGTGTACAAATAATTTTCCACGAGAAAACCCGAATTGAAGAAAAATTCACGTTATCTCTTGCTTTTAGGTTAGGTTTTCCCATTTAGAATCATCCAAATGCACATGTATTCCTGGTTCTTTCAGATAATTCGAACATATTATAAGTATCTAAAATTCCTCATCGATGCGTGATTGTATGTCTTACTTTCTCGATATTTTTGTTCTATACGTATTTCCATTCAATTTGGTTTTCCGGTTCAGAACCTCTGACAAGCAAGTATTTGTGATTCTTTCGGGAAATAACCCTGATTCGAACATAGAAAGAGGTAATTACTTGTTTACAGTTTCCCTAATTACTTGAGTTGTTATAATTTTTTTTATGTATGTCTTACCTTCTGAATCTTTTGCTCTTAGATAATTTATCGCTTCCTTGTTAGTTGTTTCGTTTTAGAAACATAAAAACCAGGGTGCCTTTACTGACGTCCAAAATGTCTCTCTCTAAATGTTTGAGTCACATATCTTTTTCTGACGTTTCAATGCATGACTGACATTCTCGAACTATTACTTTCAGATGAATAATTTTCATGATTAGGTTCTTCTTTTCAGAATTTGGATTACCAGGCATGTATTATTGATTCTTCTGGGGAATACCCCTGATTCAAAGATAGGAAATTACCATTACTAACTTTTGCAAGGCTTTCCTTATCACTTGCTCAAGTTCATCATAATATGATATTTCCATACTCAAATGCCTCTTTCATGTGCTCAACATTGAAGGTTGATCCGAGTAGATTGCAATAATGCTATGTTTTTGTTAATTTGAAACCGCACAAGCCTCAACGAACAACAAAATTTAAACAATATGTGACTTCATTTCGATTATGAATGTTGTATGTTAGGAAATATTTATGGAACTTTAAGGCTGAATAAAGCTTTGAGATGCTCATTCCCCACAGGTAGATAATCGATTTGTTAAAAATATATATGCAGTTCTGGAAACTTGTCTTCCATATTACCTTCTAAGAGCTGAAAAATTGAAGGATCCTGAAGGTTGGGGTGAATTAAAGCGAATAAATTATAAAACGATGCAAATATTCACTTTATACATTAATTAGGATACATTGCATGGTAATATGAAAATAAAGATACTTATTTTCTTCGTAGCTGGACGAAATCAGTTACAGATTGAGATAACAAAGTAGTAGATATAAGAGTCCAGAGTGTCTCTTGTACTACAAGTTATGTATGAGATAATGAGTTAAAATAACATAGTGTTCGAACTCGTCGAGTCCAGTAACAAAAATACATCTATACATAAATAAATGTTTTTCTTAGGTATATGATAAATATATTCCCCAAAATTTGGCCATCACAATGAAGTCGCACAGGACTTCCAAAAAATAATCACAAATATTTTACACTCTTAGGAAACTTCTCAGTAACTCATCTATTATCGTTTATAGATATCACTCGTTTTGCTCAAGAACAACAAGTTATTTTTGGGGAATTTGTTTAAAATCACACATTTCCAGCTATATTTAAAAAAGGTACATTGATTGCCTTTAAGAAAGCGTTGTGGTCAAACAAGTTCGTTGTGATATATCATGGCTTTCCGGCTTTATGTTTGTTTTCAATAAATAACTAAACTACGCAAATAAATAGTCCGCCCTCCTGTAAGCGGATATTTCTTCAGATCAGTAACACCACTATATGTACAATTAACAACTTAACGACGCACCATACTTGAAGGATCTTCCTTGCCTCTGGTCATCAGACTTTTGAGTTGCTCTACTTCGGTTGAAAGGCGTACTATTTCTGACTGAAACCGTAGTTTTACTTGGTTGTTCCCATCCGTTGGTTCTTGAATGGCTTGGAGTTGTGATTGTTTCTGTAGGGTCTGGAGTGTTGCAGCTGCTTGTGTAGCTGCTGTCCATTCTGTACCTAGCGAGATGCCGGAGTCTCTTTCATCACTAGAACCTTCTGCGTCCCATGGGGGACTTGCCCTCTGACCAGGTTCCTGCTTTATGTTTTGGAGCTGTAGGAGAGCACTGGCAGCATCCTTGTCTCCAAGATGTGATTTGTGCCGTAGTTTTAATGGTAAACTGTTGTTGGTTGTCAGGATGCCTTCATCTCCGGAGTTACTGGATAGTTCAAATGGTGACTGTGGCCTTGAACGTGGTCGACCCCTTGCAGATAGATTAAGAGCATCATCAGAGGAATAATGGTGAGGGCTATGGTACGAGGGGAAGTTATAAGGATGAAACTCTGGCCTGTGTTCGTGATGTGTAGGAGGAACATGTAGAAGATGAGGATGTGTTAGAGGTGGTGGTGGAGGTGAACCAAGAACTGGTTGTAAACTCTGTGGATTTATTGGACTTGGTGTCTGGTAGATATGTGGTTGTGGATGTGCTAGCTTCTGTCGTTTGGTTATGCTCAAAACTTGTTCGTTAGTTGGTAGATTGGCAAGGACTTTTTCAACACAGACGACGTTTTCACCACAAATCCCATATTCCTCCTTGATAGCTTCCAGTTGAGCTTTCAAGACAGCATTCTCCTTAGTTAATTCTACGACACGTTGTTCCAGCACCATGTCGTTAAACCTCCTTTTTTCTCTAGATCTTTTGGCGGCTTCATTGTTCCTTCTCCTCCTGTCCCAATAACTGTCATCTTTTTTACTGTCAGGGGTGAACTCCCTTTGTTTCCTCTGCGAAAATAATTCCTTGTGCTGTACAGAGTTCATTGGGTAGTTGGCAGCGTACTCATCAACTGATGGTGAAGTTGAAGAACTAAGAAGTTCTCTGCTATGGCCGTTTGGCATACTTGAGTTAACTTGTGGTAATTCCCCGTTCACTGGTGATCCATTATGGCCGCGACCAACGAATTCGGCCACCATCATACGTTGTTTTATAATATCTGTAACAAGAAATAAGTGTGAGTTAAGATGTACCGGATAAAGCCTCGAGTAATTAGAAAGACAGTTTATGTTTCTGATTTGATTGAGATGATCAATACTCACAGACACTTTGGGATATTGATCTGATATCGATGCATTTCAAATTCAAATTTATCAGGAATCAGCCTTCCTTTATAAGGTTTTCGAAACAAAGAAAGATACCTAATCATTCATGTTTATGTAATTTTTATGAATATCCTTATCTCGATATATTTCTCAAAATCCTACATAGATAATTCGATTATATTTTCTGATAAGGGGGGCCCTTGGGATAATCTAATGCAACCTGCTGAAAATTCAATATTTCAATTGTTCGTTACCTAGACTCTATAACCCTAACCTGATTATATCGCAAACAAATCGAAGTGATTTGTATTTCATCATTGAGAATTCATTTTCACGCGATTCCTGCCAATAATCATCGTTACTCAATTCGAACGCTTGGCATATTCTCAGGGAATTGGCTAAGGGTCAATCGCCGATGTTCCAGATAACAATACAACTCCAAAGTTGATAACACTTTTTGATATCTACAAAATAGTATGAAATAGATGAACTGAAAATCGGGAACACTACCGGTTTGATTTCCAAAGTCTAGAAGATTCACCTCAAAACGGTTTCTTCCAAATTTCCAGGTTGAATATCGTTTTTGTAGGCATAATTCATGGTTTGGCGTCCTGGTGTTGTACGCCATCGACATACTTGCTTTAAATAGCTGAATAATTACAATAGAACGACCCAATTCGCAAGAAATTAACCCAATTCGATTTGGCACGGTGCGAGATCTACTGAAAGAGTTCGACGCGAAAAAAAAATAGAACGAGTTCAACGAATAGTAGGCAGTCGAAGACGGTGTCAGGAAAAAAATTATGATGAATCAACTTTCACCAGAAAGATGAGCGAGTGAAATTGTAATGGCGTGACTGGATTTTTTTGGCAAGTTCCCCACCAATTCCACATATATGATTCAATTCGGTCATTCTAAGATCCATGCGTTGTTCATTTCGTTTCTTTTTATGTTTATTCATAGATTTTCTGCTTTCCGATTTAGCTAACGATGTAAGTAGAATGCATCGTCATCCCAGGATGATTCTTCTGATATTTGCTATTCAAACGGATCGAGATATCGAAACAAAGAAGGTGAATCATATTAGGTTTACTCATCTTGGAAACAACGGTATTGAATTTGTTGTTATATCATTATTATTGTCACAGTTATTAATTTGGAGATATATGTCATCGCTACGATTGTTATATATTTTTTATATGAAATTTCAGTAGTGGTTTTGGATTTATAACTGTTAACTAGAGAGTCTTCTACCTACATATTTACAATCTATATGTACCTACTTATTCTGTAACGGCTACGAAAAGTAGGCTAGTAGAGCTCGAGTTCAAGAATGCACCGCAATAGCGAAGTCAATCTTTGTTACATAATTTTATTGCTAAATCCAGTCATTATTTCAAGATTACATCGAAACTAAACAAAGAAAATTGAGTTCAAACAACCTCGAAATTTACAGACGGAATTTTATCATTATGAAACTGAGCGTACTGGGTCCATATATTCCAATATCCCATCAATAAACTACTCAGTATCATCTTATATAATTATTCATGAATTGAGAATATCAACGGAGGACATTTATAGAATATTCAAAAGAATTGCATCATCTGATTCAATGTTTTCGAATTTGCCTTTGTGTTGGACGACCGATCACAAAATACGATTATGATAACACATCGCCAAAAATATCATTTGTAGCAACAAACCAAACAGTAAATGTGCGCATATGCCTAACAAAAAACTGCATAACAAAGATTTGGCGGTAAACAACACTGTGTGCGACTTGGAAAATTGTCGAACTCACCGTATCCAAAAACGAAAAATAACAAAATTCACAGGAAAGTCTCATGAAATTATACGAATTGTATCCAAATAAACACTATATTCGATCAAGTTCACTGGGTTGTACTGTTCGTAACGATATCACCAAGAGCGCAACTTGAAATTGCGTTCGAAAACACACCAAACTCTCTCAATATCCAACGTAAACTAGCTAGCTATTCTGTGTTCCGTGAGATACATACCTACATTATTCTCCGCGTGTTCAGTCGGAGTCTATGGTGGGGGGTGGTGGGGATGACGAGGCCAACACCCTCACTGACTCACCAATTAGCGTGTAGATGGTCACCTTCGCTTCTTACGTAATGATATTGTGTCTTGTCTGTGTTTTTGCTCAGGAATTCCTGACTCAGGAGCGGGATATATGCAGATACCGCGAGCGGCAGGAATGCAATCGTCTGCCATCGGAAATCCTGCAGACGGTGCCTGCAGAAAATCCCCGGCTGCTTTCTTCCTCGGAGAAAGCTGTGACGCTGGGGAAATGGAGGCAGGAGGAGAAAAGATCAGTAAGAATATTGGAAAGCAGTTCTCGTGATCAAGATTTCAGCTAAACTCCTTCTCATTCAAAGTTTCCCAGTAATACATAACTAATAATTCTCTATTTTGACTAAATTTTAATGTGGAATGGTTCCTCCTCAGTTTTCCATCCTCAGCTTCATATACAGGCTGAACCTTCTGGATTACTTCTTCCTAAACTTTCGTCTGAGGGATTTCGATTCTCCTGAGTTCAGCGTGATGAAGTGACAACTTCATACCATCTTTTACTATTGAAACCGTTCACCATCCTTATGGTCATTCGTTTAAACATCAACCCTCATCTTGACACTGCAGAAACTCTTCTTCTTTCGCTTCTTCATTTTCTTAGCATATGGCCTTGGTTACAAATCAAACGTTTTTTTATTTCAATAGAAGTTCATTGTTGAATATCTTATGCCTTGTAGTTTCAATAGTACCATTCTTATACGAAAAGGAAGCTACTAGGTACATAACTGGATCAAATTTGGGAATATTTTCTACTTGATGATATACATGTTATGAGAAAATGTTTTTGACAACGAATAATAAGGTCTTCTGTGCTGTATGTTGCCGTTAGCGTTGATTCAGAAAAGTGAGCTCCTTCGCCAATTTGTTATATTCCTGAGATACCCTCATTTCTGAAGGTATGAGAGTAGCTTTTACAGCAGATTGATTCTTTTTGGGCTAATATGAGCTCCGTGTTTTATGTTGAAATTGCTATATCTCACAGTTGATCCTGAGCTTCTGTTTCCTGCAAAACCATCTTCATCTTCTTGTCGTGTGTCGTGTGGCTTTCATTGTCAAATTTGAGTCTTCTCGTTGAATAGAAGGAAGAATTTCTATGTTGAAGAACGAATTCAACAGAATCATTCTCATACGAACAGAAAGCTACTGAACACAAATTGAGGAAATATTATTGATGGTACATGTGGCCGTTCAGTTATTAGAAAAGCCCTTTCAACTACGACTGATGAGATCTTCTGCGCCTTCCGATTTACCTGGCATTTATACGGAACATCATCACCTTCGCCAATAAGATGATATTCCTGGGATTCTTTTTTTCTGTAGATGTGGGGGTCATTTTCCCTCTAGATTGAGTTTTTTCTGGGCCATCGCGAGTATATGCACTATGGTTTCTGTTACAATTACTATATCCTACAGATGACAGATGATCCTTACTTGACTGAGTTCATCCTCCTTTAACGATAGTTCATGTAGAGTCTTAGTTTTTTTAACGTTCAATGAGCTCAATGGTTGAAAATCATCCTGGTGTATCAGTCCAGTGATACCTCTTCTTCCTCTTCTTCATCCAACTTCCAGCTGATCAGATATATCGAAAAAAGGTAAACACGATAGTCTTGGTTTGATTTAGGTCCTGTTTGATCCGCCCTTCTAGTATCTGCTTCATTATTCACAACAAATCCCTGTTGAGCTTTTACCCACACCAATACCAATTTTTTTTGTTGCCAGCCAATGGCCACATTTTCTGGATTAATACTACCAGTAGGAATGGATACAAAGGGATACTCGCTACATCAAGGTTAAGCTGGGTACTCAAAATTATTAAGTGCTATAGTCCGCGAGCTTATCTAGTTCTTATCTCAATCATCATGGATATATTATTCTTTTGAATATGATGAGTTGTATTATTAGCTTTTATCAAAACATCAAAGTGGCGTAGAACGGTTCAGTTGAATACCTCCTCAAAATTCTGCATCTCCTTTTTTCATTATTAGTCTGATCTTAGGGTAGTATGACCGTCGCAGATATTTACAATGAACTTTACACCACATTCTACCGAGGAACCGAAGAAACAACATTCTGAGCTTTTATAAAGCTATATATAAAGGGACTCAAAAACACCGAAAGATTTGTTCTCTAACATGAGCAGTGCGTCTGGTTGAAGACATCTTGGAAACATACCCTTCGACAAGATAGCAGGAAATACAGGGATTAAAACGACAATCCCCACAGTAGTGGGCCAATACGACCGTGGAGAGCCTAGGCTTCAGATTGTTCTGATCTTTTAAGATCTTGAGGAAATAATTTTGCCTCACTTTTGGCAAAGTGAATTAGGAAATAAGAAAATCAATCCACTGAAATCACGAAAGTCTTATAAGAAAGAACCAGTCTAACCCAAGTTCTGATTCCGAACACAATGCAGACCTGAAATTCTGTCAGATTTATACCTGGCTACTTCTTTCCTGGATACATATCACCTAAAGAAAGTTCACCTCCTAGTCTAAGCTCCTAGTTAACACCCACAATAGTATATCCCCTTTATCGTCATCAACCCCTCAACGTTTTCTTCGTCATTCAAACCTTTAAGCACTATCTTGCAAGCCTTTTTCAGTCTTCGAGTCAAGGGTTTTGGATATATTTCCTGATCTCTCAAATAACATGGGCCGGCTGTAAGCAGCTTTTCCCATATAATC
This sequence comes from Myrrha octodecimguttata, assembly GCA_958510865.1. Classification (NCBI taxonomy): domain Eukaryota; kingdom Metazoa; phylum Arthropoda; class Insecta; order Coleoptera; family Coccinellidae; genus Myrrha; species Myrrha octodecimguttata. Next base: position 29,766,575 of record OY294065.1, on the reverse strand, counting down.
CAGTTGACATCAACTCGTTCAGTTGAACAGCTCAGTCTTTCTACCAGACTTTGGTATCTGTTTATATTACCGTTCCTGTTGTAATATCTAACGGTGAGATGACCTTCGCAGATTTTCAGAGTAAACTTGTCACCAATTTCCCAATAGAACCAAACGAAAGAGGGTATTCTGAGCTTGTAGAAAGCTGAATATGTAAAATGGAAATGCCGAGGTGAAGTTGCTCATAAGTACCGAAGCATAGAGGCTCTAAGATATGCCATATGCCAAGTTTTCCTGGTCTTTCTAATGAGACGAGTTTGCTGAATCTACACGGCGGAAATAAACATATAGAAACTCATGAGCACTAGAAGAAAAAGCGTCTGAACGAAGCTTGAGAAAATTAATTTACAGTTTGGCAAGGTGAGTTTGAAGCTGAGAAAACCAATCTACTGCTAATCACGGAAGTCCTGCTAGGAAAAAAGCAGCTGCACTCTGGCTCCGGACAGAATGAAATCATCAGAGGTTCCCCGAACGAGGTAACATAATCGTTCTGCGTAAAGTTAATTCCTTCCATTTATGGATTGATATGGATGCCGAATAAATCGAATAGCATAGTCGACACTTGCTCTCCTCGGTATGATAGAACCAAGACAAGGACAATGTAAATTACTTCCTTAAGCGGCATTTCGTGATATTTCCCAAAGCTCCTCATCGCTGAAAATTGAGTCGGAATAGAGTAACCTTCGACGATTAAGTAATAATATCTGAAATTCCGAATGGTTTACGTTATTAGCTATTCCGTTACGCATCACTGTTATGTAACCTTTTTTCGACCGTGTACATCACCGAAATTATGTATGTATGAGGAATGGAATTTGATAAGCAACGGTCTCTATTCGGCAGAATTTTCGTATTGTCGATTTCTAGGTCAGAGATTAAACGGGAATTTTAGAAGCCGTCAAATCCAATAACACCAAGATTTATTCGTAGCGTGGAGGAATCACGAAATATTTCGCACCGTTGCGATAAAATTCGTATGTGGTTCGCTCGTTGAGGGTTCCGTAAAGCAATTTACCAAACGTAACAAATCCTTCATTTAAAACAAATATTAGTCTCATCAATTTCGTTTGAAGTAAAATTTGACATTATTTTTCTGGAAAATTCTCGGAAATAGTGAAAAAACCGAGCTGGAATTTGGTGGGCCATTGTTTGATAACGAATTCAAGGTATGTGCAAAATTTCATAGGAATCGGATAGAAAGTTTTCGAAAGAAAAATGGTTTCATCATACGTTTCGGAAATTTTAGAATTTTTTTTTTATTTCCAACTATACTATCCTTTATAACGCGCTTCTGCTTGTGAACAGCGCATCATCATCCCTTCACGAAGTTCGCTAATGGGTGGAATCGGTTCGATAGTTTCGGAGTTAGGCCCATTTGAAATTTTGAGGTTAATTCCTCGATATCTCGTGAAGTATTGACTCGATCAAATTGAAACTTCGTGGACAGTTTTGGAAAACCAACGCGCAACTTAGAGCAGAGTTTCGTGTGGATACAGTGCTTCGAAAAACGAAAAAAAAAATGTATTCAAAAATTCTCAAAACTTTGATGAAAATTCTTTTTCCTCTGAAAATATCGATTAGATTTGAATGGAATTTGACAAAAACTTTAGAGTCAGTATTTAACAACAATGGTCCAAATCTCAATCCGATCCGATATTTACTTTCTGAGGTATAAGAAAAAAGTGTGCAAATTCCGTTGGTAGTTTTGGAATTTTAACGTTATTTCCGCAATATCTCAAGAAGTACAAATCCAATCAGATTGAAACTTCGTTATCAAGTGGGGATTACCAACACGCAACTAGCAGCTAAATTTCGTGTTGATCTATCTGCCAGAATTTGAACAAGCACGTAAAAGCTGACTTCACGTGAGTGCTTTTCTAGATTTTCAAATAATGAATTCAAGGTATGTGCCAACTTTCATAGTAGTCTGATGGATAGTTTTCGAGTAAAAAATTGTTCCATTATACACGTTTCGGAAATCTTTTTATTTTTTTTTAAATTTACAACTATATGATCCCTACGGAATATTGCACAGAGCCAATTCTCAACTGTTGACGAAGTTTCAACCCAATCGCATCAGTTCTTCTTCAAATATTGAGGAAATAATCTCGAAATTTCAAATCGGTGTAACTCCTGAGCAAATCTTCCTATTTTGCCAAGTTACTAAAATAACTGCAGCATTCCGATACACAACCTGCCATGAAGTGTCGACTCGCTAGCTAGCTCCATTGGAAAGTTTTCGTGGCAATGTTAGGCCGGAAAGAATCGAATTTGACATCAAATTCTTCATTGGACCAACCTTGTTGTTATGGAATTAAATGATAATATCATCCATAACTTTTTTGAATGATACATTGAGGAACTCAACAGCGGCGGTAGCTCAGTGGTTAGAGCTCATGCCTCATGATGGTAAGGTCTGGGGTTCAAGCCCTTGGCCGGGAAATAACTTCTCCGGTTTTCAGGGGACCATCCAACTATTCTCTGTTGGGTAAACAATTAACAGTGCTGTTCCTAACGTGGCGCGAGGAATAAGTAACAAAGCCTACACAGAACACACCCGGTATCCTAAGTAGCACAAGCTTTAAGCTTCTGAGGGGTTTCGTTGAAGCTTAGGATAGTCGGGAAATACAAAATACAGAAAAAAACATTGGTGTTGAATCTTCCTCGAGGAGATAATTCTATCAACTTCTGCAGAACTTCACTATCAGCTCCAGAATTCTAGCCAGAAGTTGCTGGCTAATAAAATCAAACTCCAAAACCCATAGGTTTGGTTGGAATGTGCATTTTTGCAAATCGATCGATAAGATCTTTGGTGCGTTATGTACCATATTCCATTGTGGTTCATCTTAAAATGATCATCTTTGGGCTCTAATGTCTCTGGTGAAGGTTCCTTGCGTTGTCGTTGTCTCTGAGTGAATTTTCAGTGAAACCAGTTGTTTCTGTTTTCGATTCATCGCCCTAATCAGTAAGGGTGATATCCATCACGAGAGCCCTATGTAGGGGGTACTCCAACCACGACAAGATTGATAATCTTCAATAGTTGAGCAAGAGACTCTTGGCATCTTCGGAGAGACCAAAACTTACAGTCAGTGGCCAAGATGTTAGGAGCTCTAGCTAATGCTGAAGAGCATGTCTCATAAGGGTGAATTCATATTAGAGTAGCGGTAAGCAAAGGTCGAAATTTTTTCAAATTTCTCAATTAATCACAATGAACTGCTCATTCGGCATATAACCGAATGATTTGCTATAATTATATCCTATTCATTATATAATACAAAAATGTACACCATATGCTGCTTATCTTCTCGCGAATTTCAATGAATCAAATTCTATTTCGAACGTGAAGAAATCTCATAGGTTTTTTTTTAAACTTTGACCAAAATTCGATAGTAGCTTGCTGACATTAGGAAAAAGTTTGACCTCCTAAACGTGCAGGATTCAGTGGTGCAACATAATTAAACCATGTGCTTAGGTTCAACTGAGGTTATATCCTTTCATTAAGAGTTGGTAAAAATACCTCTCGAACTTTCGGGATTAATTTATTAGTAGTAATCAATAATTTTATCTATACAAAGGAAAGTCTATATGTCAGATCTAGCAATCACCGAGCAATATAAATAGAACGTTAACGAAGAAGTTTTTAATTGTTGTATTTATTCAATTATTTTATCTCTTTTTATTGTAACTCTTTTTACTGTAACTATCTTTTGAAACCAAATATTCAGAACTTTTCCTGAGCGGCACAATATCAAAGATCTTTCATTTCAGAAGATTTAGGTTGACATATCGGTCAGATGATTACTGAAATTGAAATGTTAATAAACATGGACATTACTTATGCGCTTGTTCTGGGCAATAGCGCATTATCGTGCAGCCAAAAGTCTGTTATTTTAGAATTTGGAGCCAAAAATGTTCGTAGTTGACTAGGTTGGACTCAGTGATGAAGAATATAAAATCAAGTCGATTGTATCTGTTGCCATGAAAACTTTCGAACAGAAGGAGCTGGTGACTTGAAACTTTCGAGGAAGGTTGCGGATCGGAATGCAATCGTTGAGTTCGTTATAGGGCAAAATCGCCCAAACGAGTGCAGTGTTATACCTATTTTGAATTTCGAAGATAGTTCCTCAATATCTGAGGAAGCACTGATGTGATCAGATTAAAACTTTGTAATTATTTACAGAATGCAAATGCTTAACTTTGTACGAATTTTCGTCCGGAAAGTATTATTGGAAATTCGAAATAAAAACGTTCGAAAATTTTGGAAATTACCCATGAGGTTTCTATGGAATTCGGCCCAAACTTTGTGGCCAATAATCAAAAAAATTGTACCAAATTCCAGCTCCATCTCATATTATATTTGAGGAATATTCGTCGAATTTGCTTTGCCAATGGACCTGAATGAGAAAACTCCTAAGTTTCATCTTCAGGGCTCCTCTGGAATGTTTTATGGCACAAAAAATCACTCAACGCAGACATCTTTCTTGTACAAAAGTTTTCAGGTTCATCGTGTTAGTATGGGACACTCTATATGTATAGTGCACCTAAAATTCGCAGTCCTTAGTATCAAGCTGATAACTTTTCAACTTTCCCACGTAACTAGGACAGGTCAATGCATGCCTCGAATCTGTTATGAAAAAATTCGACAGGTCAACGTATTTGACGCTTTTTCAATTCATCAAAGGACAACAACCATGTCAACAACCAATAACAGGAAACAATGACTACGCTGAAAACTATCCGCCAAAAATCAATACGTCATTTGAACATCGTAACATTTGGCAGGATAATCCGGCTTTGCAATTTCAAAACAGAGTACGGCGAAGAAACATTATTTGATGAACGACCATGACTTTGAAACAATTCGCTTGATTTCCGGAAAGCGTATTCATAGTTCACAGAGGCAGAAACTTCATTGAATCAGAACGTAGATAGAAGTCAGCCGCATTCACTGTTCACTAACAAATTTCAAATGGTACACTCACGGGGAATTTCCAATGATTCGTTATACTTTGTGTGAGGATTCCGGTTTCAATCGTAGCAACGTTCGATAAAGATAATTAATTTGTCGAAACATATAAGTGATTCTAGGAGTTTTAGTTTTTCTAGGAGTTCTAATGATACTTCGATTCGTTGTAGGATTCGACAGGAAATGATTGCCTGTAGCCGAGTTGATTTGTGAGTTGCCGAAACCTCCTTTCAATCTTACTGACACTTCAATTTTGAGTCTGATTTTTCACTGAGGAGCTTGTATTCAATGAAAAATGGATTCTTGAGTGGGAAATAATTCCACGAATAATTTCTGAAATCCACAATAACTTCCGAAAGAAACAACTTCGAAACTAGATATTTGAAGAGTGAGTTTGGACCTTGATTATGTAGGTTATGAGTTCGAGAATGGGTAGAATCCACCCAATGATTCCGCCGATATACCCATACAAAAGTGTACTTTCCTAATATTTCATTATATGCCATCAGTTTCTATGATAATTAAATTCGTCATTCAAGACGTAGTACGTTGGGAATAATTAAAGTATATCGGTAGATATCTATATCGAAAGATATAATGTAAAGGTTATTCAGAAAATCAGTATTATTTTACGTTGACCCATCGATTAGTTCTTCAATTTCTGTATCTTCGTGCTAGAATTCCAATTCTACCATAAAATTTTTTAGGTTATACAGTGCGCGTCAAAATTATGGAACAAATTCATTTTCTCAGAAGAAAAATATTTGGCAACAAAATCCCGAAACAGGTCAATTTTTGTTTCACTTTCACTAAATTTATATGCATCTTTGAAGGATTTTTGTTGCACCCTTTGTTATCCCCATCAACCCTCTACATTTTTTGAATAAGGAAAGTGGATCATGTGGTACTTTTTTGGCAAGGTCTTTGTATCTCCATTACCGGCATGCAGAAATTTTCAAAAAAAAAGTTTTTTCTTAAAATTAGTTACTCCAAAGAGGTTTTCAGTATGTGCACTTTGTCATGGCCCATTTACTTTGAGACGATGGGACCTGATGAAATTTGTCACGGAATGAAAGTCGGCGATTACAGTTTTGTTCATGCCCAACTTTGAACCCCTACGAACCCTTTAATGAAGAAAAAAAAAATTTCCACGTGAGTGGGTCGAAAGGGGTTGAAAGTTGTGCATGAACAAAACTGTAATGGTTGACTTCCATTCGGTGTCAAATTTCATCAGGTACCATCGTCTCAACGTAAATGAGCCAGGACAAAGTGCACATAATGAAAACCTCTTTGAACCAACTGATTAATATTTTCTTGAAAATTTATGCACGCCTGTAAAGAAGATATAAAGACCTTGCCAAAAAACTACCACATGACCTACTTTCTCTATTCAAAAAATTTAGAGGGTTGATGGGGTTGGCACAGGGTGCAACGAAAATCCTTCAAAAATGCATAAAATTTGGTAAAGTGGAACAAAAATTGACCTGTTTCAGGATTTTGTTGCCAAATATTTTTTTTCTGAGAAAATGAATTTGTTCCATCATTTGACGCGCACTGTATATTTTTCATTTCTATGGTGAAGGCAAAGAAATTTTTAATGTGATTTTGTAACTAGAAATAAAGGTACGCCTGGACTTTTCGACTGACTTTCGATGTCAGTAATTCTTGAATAGACTACTCCATATTACTCTTAAAACTGTATTTCATGAATCACTGATATAATATTTGAACATTGAATAATAGGAACATCTAGAGTGAGTTTTGGAGAAGTATCACAGAAAATCTGATTAGTTCGAATGTCGTGTTTTTGTGATCACATTGGGGTATGAGTTAATACGACCCCGCGAGGTCAAAAGCACGAATAATTGTATTTCCCCTCGGCTTTCCATCATTTTCCGCCAAAGAGTTTCCAGGAAAAACCGAAAATGATAGTTCCAGCTAGTAACGCTTCACCAATTTAAATGAGGTTATTCTCAGAATTGTTTTTATATAATTATTGGTGGGAATATCTTCGTTGTGTTGATATATGAGTCGAATATTCCAAGAATCCAAGAATATCGTTGTTTTGATGTCTGTATATCTTCGATTTGAACCGAATAGTGATTCTCCAAACACAAATGGGCGTGAAAGCTAGTGAATTTATACTTTATTTTTCGGTTTTTTCGCATATCTCAGGGCAATTCTAATTTTTCCTGATTCTTCAATGATTTATTCGAAAATTTCAAGTGTAGGTACTTACTGTGGGAATATCTCCTCAAATCTGGGTCTGAGTCATGTGGAACTTGATAGTCTGAGGACAAAAAAATTTTATTTTCGAGGGTCATTGAGGAATATTCAGATATCGTGTTCAACATCGAAGGGGAGGAAGAGTTATTTTCAAAAGTTATTGCGGCGTGGAACTATCTATACACTTTTTTGAAAATTCCACGTCTTTCCAATCTCAACATCTGATCAATTTGAGATGAGCAAATATTTATGATACTCAACAATGAATCGAAAGCGAATAAGAAGTAACAACATGAAAAATTATTCTAGTTTTCATTCTTCAATCTATTAATAGTTAAAAGTTATCACACAGAAAAAACAATTTATTTTAACAGATGAAGCATTCAGTATAGAAAATAATAGAAATTTCAGTTTTGAGACCGATTAATTGTAGTTTGCTAGTATGTATATGAATAAAGTTTTAATAATTTATTGCAATACACAATTTTTACACTTTGAGTCGAGAATGGTCTCAACGATTATGTTGGACTGATGAAGAGCTCGTTGTCAAATTCAATTATGTCTGTCTGTCTGGGCCAGATAGACACACTACTGAAAATATCATGGACTCAGCATATGCCTAACGATGAAGTGCTAAGACGTATGTGGAGGGAAAGAGAATTACTTACAACAATAAAACGCAGAAAGACCGCTTATCTATGGACCACATATACCGTATCAACAAGTATGATGTAACGAAATTAATGATAGAAGAAAAAATCGAAAGATAACCTGGTTTTGTTCGCAGACAACATTCATGGTCAAAAAACCCAGAAAAGCACTGACGTGAAGTCAGCAACTTTTGCGTGCATGTTCACTTTTAGTGATTTCCTTCAATCATGCGCGCAAAAGCTGCTGACTCTACGTCAGTGCTTTTGTTGGTTTTTTTCGATAAACTACTGCATTTCAATTCGATGTAATCTGTATTTTTGAAAATATACAAAAAATAAAATTTTGAACGGGTATATCTACGAATTAGGAAATCATTGGGCGGATTTCACCCATTCACGAATACGACCTTCGTTATTATTAAGGTCCAAACCTACTCTACAAATATCGAGTTTCTAAGTCGTTTCTTTCGGAAGTTATTGTGTTTACGGTCGGTCTAAGACAAACCTAAAATACAGATAAGATCGAATTGGAATTCACTACTTTATCAAAAATAACAGTTCGAAGGTTCATACAGAATTTCATGAGGATAATATGATCAGAAGATCACAGAATATTGAATGACACGATCATTACGAAATTTCGCACAAAGTTGCCCATTAGCATTTACAAACAAGCTGCCAAGTTTCATCATGATTAAATCGGTAGTTCTTGAGTTATTTAAAAAAAACAATGATATCGGGACAAAAATCAGGAAATTTCACATATTTTTTTTCAATATCTCCGAAAATGATAACCGTATCAGATTTAAATTTCGTACACTGCTGTGAAATATAGAGTTCAAGATGTAAGCAATTTGTTTTCCGAGTATGATGGATTGTTTCGGAAACAAAATTCCAAAAAAATTTTGAAAAATGATTTTTTAAATTTACTGACGGCACAATCGAAACATCGTCGTTATGTTCCAACTAACTGCCAATTTTCCATCCAATCAATCCAGTAGTTCCTGGAATATCAGGAATAAACCTCAAAATTTCAAATGGCTATAACTCTGAAACAATTCAGCCGATTTCGCCCGTTAACGAACGCCACCATCACTTTTCGAAATGCAACCCACCCTGAAAGATACAAGTCGCTAGGATTTTCCGTATGCTCGTAATCGTGCACACGGCCGGCCGGACAGAATCGATTTTGAAACCAGATTCGTCACCAGTGAGTCCAACTTAGTAGTTGACCGCCAGAAGTATCCCAAAATTGTCGCCAACCTTCATTGAATGGAGAGGACATCGGAAAAAGAGACTCACCCTGTATAATTCAATTCGATTCCGATATTTCCAACAGATTACCGGCTGGCGAGACCTCAACCAACAAAAAATAATATTATAATTATGAGTTCGTTGCTTCAGATCGGTGAAAACCTTCGAAATATGATGGCAATCAACCTTGAAAGATCAACAAACATGTCTTATTTTCAAAAATAACCTCGTATGCCTCCATCTGTTCCGAAATAGGTTTTACATACTCCACGTCCGCTGTTAACCTCAATAACCTAAGCCCTCCCCACCCTGTCTTTCGCGAAAAATGCAATCGAAAATAAAATTCAGAGCAATGCTTTGCTGTTCTTGCTGGATGTAAAAATATAAACGCATATGAAACAGTCTCAAGGTTTTCTCTCTCAACTACATAATAAAGCAACTTCAGATGCTGCCTTATGCCATTGGCGCCTGAAACTCAAGGAAAGTTGGATGCGTTTTTATCAACTCAGTGGCTTCCTGAGAGGTCATCTGATTTATATTTCCCCCCTACAGGGCTGGGCAAAATACATGCTTGGCTTAATTGAAATACAAATTACAAAATACTTTCTCGCAGGTATTTGAAATACAAAATACAAAATACTTTCAAGTCGGGTATTTGAAATATAAAATACAAAATATAGTATTTTAACTATTTGTATTTGAAATACAAATTATTTGTGTTTCGTGAAATGTGAAAAGAGTACAACTAATTCAGCTCAGCTATTTTATCGCTAAATAAAGAATTTCCTTCCAGAAACACAAGATTTTTGAACGTAGCACCAGACAAACAGCCTCTTGTTGGGGAATGAATAGAACCTGCTAAAGAAAACAATCTTTCTACAGGTCCTGATGGGCATAAACTTGTGTTATATTGTATGAACAAATATTTACGCGCTTGTTCTGGGAAACAGCGCGTTATCATTTCATAACAATGTCTGTAATTTTCGAATTTTGAGCCGAAATTGGTCTCAAGCGACTAGGTTGGACTCGCTGATAAAGAATCCGTGGTCAAAATAGATTCTGTCTGTCCGGCCGTGTGCTTTGTAACTTTCGAAAGGAAGGACCAAGAGTCTTGAAATTTTCAGGTTAGGTTAAGATCCTGAATATCTCGTTTAAGTTCGTTAATGGGCCAAATCTGCCAAATGATTTTTGTGCTACAACTTTTCGAAATTTTGATTTTTCAATAACTCGAAAAATATTCATCTGATCGAGATGAAACTTGGTTGGAATATGGAAAGTGTCAATAAGAAGAATTATCCATGGAAAAATTCGAAAAAAAAAATATTTTTTTTTGAAAATATAATTTTAAAATTTTCCTATTTCATTGAAATTTTCAAATCACCAATTCACAATGTGCTGCTGACTTCACGTCAGTGCCTTTCGATTTTTTATGTTAGGATAAAGTTCAAGGACGGTGAGCTCTTTGATCTTATCGTTTTTAGAAGTTGACTAACTCTAACTCCATGATGAAATGACCATTGCGCAGGACCTTTTCTTCCTTTCCATTTGCTGAAAATATGATCGCTAGCAAAAGAACTAGATGAAGCAGATGAACGTCGCGCCATCTGAAGGGAGATTCGGGGACTATTTTCTGTAGAGCGCTCAGCGCTAGATGTATTTGTTCGAAAGTATTTCGAAGACTAAAGTATCGAAATACAAAATACAAAATACTTCAGTGTCAGGTATTTGAAATACCAATTACAAAATACATTTTCAAGAGGTAATTGAAATTCAAATACAAAATACGTATTTGTATTTCAAATACTTATTTCAATTACAAGTAATTGAAATACTGCCCAGCCCTGCCCCCCTATAATACGCTCGGCAAGTTTGCTTCAGAAATATCAATTAGATATGTACAGACTGACTCGACAGAATATCCACTAGGTATGGCATCATTATTGGTTGATATTTCATTCTCAGACTCGAATATAACGTGAACGAATGAGTACATCTCAGAAAAATATAACTGTCATATTAACTCACTGACGTGAGGTAAGGAGCTTTTACTAGCTTGTTCAAATTCTAACTATTAGATCGATACGAAATATCGCACCTAGTTGCATTTTGGTAGTCCCCACCTGATAACGAAGTTTCAATGTTATTGCGTTTGTACTTCTTGAGATATTGCGGAAATAACGTTAAAATTCCAAATAACAACACAATAAAAAAAATAAAAATAAAATTAAATAACACCCAATCCACCTCGAATGATTACCAATTCCGAAGAGACTATGCAGGAAGGAAAAATTTGAATACACATCGGAAAACACTGACAGGAACACGAACAGTTAAAAACAATTAATGCTCAAATTGAGCCCCGCCCACGTCAATTCAATGGTTTAAATTTCGCTCAAACTTCCGCCGAACATTCTAGAGCATTTCGGAGGTTATTCGGCTATCTTCGTCGACAATTCGCTGGCGTGAGTCTTCCAGAGTCCCAGAGAGACTTATGGCGCATAATGTGGCGTGAATTCTAGAAATGAACTTTTCTAACCAGTGGATTGTTCGGAGGGGTCCTAAAATAGCCAGCCAGATCTTCAGATCTATGCCGTCTAGATTTCTTTGTGGGTACTATTTAATTTTCAAAGCCGATGTTATGTTTCAAACCTCAAAAAGATTTCAATTGTTACATTTAGAAGGTAAAGACGTTTTCTACAACATATCGCACGCCCTTTTTTCCTTTTCAAATCCAAGAGGAGGGGTTGCAGCATATAGGGATGAAGTTACATGATGCTGTATTTTATGTACCTCTCGAGAACAAAATTCACGGGTCTTAGCGGTTTTTAAAAATCTTGTCTTTTCCATTAGAAAAGACCTCGGTTTTCTTTTCAATGTGACACCCTGTGTACAGGCATTCAAAATTCCATCATCTCCAATTTTCAAAATAACAGTTGTTATCGGAACGATATTCTCCTTTAAACATTACCGGTCGAACGTAAATATAGGATTATTATTGAGTTTTGGATTATACAAATATACAGTCTGATTTGGTGCTCTAAATATTTATTGTTCAATCAAAGACCATACGATTGAAAATTATTACTCCTTGAACGATATATTGCAGATTTGATTGCAAGAATGATTTAACCAACGAGATATAAGACAAGACATATGTTTTATAATAATAATCTTAACGGATTATTTTAACTACCTCAACCTAATATGAAGAACTTGCCCAAAATATTCTGTAAGTTCCTCTTCGCCTCATTTATGTCATTCTCTATATATTATCAAAGAAATTATTGATGAAGTACTTTGGCACCGATATAACAACTGGATAAGAAATTTAAAATTGACGGATTGTCGTGAGGCAACGCAAAAATCGGTAAGTAGAACGTTGAGCAGTTAAATGAAGAATTCATTATGCTGACACGATTGAGAACATTCGTTCATCTGTAAGATCCGGTTTCTGAAATCGGGCATCCTAAGTAGAAAATTGAGTTAATTATTGAACTTTCTTGCTGATAATTAATTCGAATCGTGATTTTAGTCAATAGAAATATTTGGGTCTTACATACTGGATTTCACCATGATATATTTTCGGGTGATTCTCACAACTGATAGAACAGTGGAAAAAGTTTATATCGTTGAGGAAACATGAAGAAATAATAGCTCTACCCTCAAATACTAATGCAGAAGGTAAATGTCCCTACGATGTTTGTGTCAATCTTACCTAGCTTTTGGGGTGAAGAACTTGGCAGGCATGTACCAGAAGAAAATTCGCGAGCACTCTCGGACCCATCTGACCGCGCCATTTTGAAAGCTCCCGCGTGTTCAAACGTTTGTTGTAAGGATGCAACCAAGATGAAATGCAGTGTGTAAATGCAGATATTAAAGGATGGAGTCACACATCACATGTAATCTGTTCTCATTCCATGTGGCTGTTTAAGAAGGCTAATCCGTATGTATAATAGGCAAATATTTAATTTTTTTCGCAATGGCTATTAATGTCAATTTCATTCTTCACGATGAACCTCGTTGAAGATAGACATTGTCAACCGAACAAAGGTCTGATAAAATGGAGATTACTGCATTGTGAGATCATACTAAAGGAGTTACTTCTCGAAATAGCTAGGAGGAGATTTTCGAAGGTCAGTTGAGAATGGAGATGTCACTGAGAGATGAAGACAAATTTCGAAATGGCTTTTTTTGAGGTGAAAATCTCGATATGCGGTTCTCACCTTAAGGGGTGAAGAGAAACACTTTGAGAAATAGTTACAAGAAGATTTTCGAAGGTCAGTGCAGAATGGAGATGCAGATTGCATTAAGAAGAAGAAGATTTTCAGTGGAGGCCAAATTTCGAAAATGCAATAACTTTTGTGGGATAATAATATCGATATTTGGTACTCACCTGAAGGGGTGTTATATATTAATCCTTTCTCAGTATGCATCGTAGGCATGATGGACACAAAACCCAAAGGGCGAGAACAAGCAACTGGAGAACTTGACAGTGATCTTGAGGAGTTCTTTAGCACTGTTTCAAAGTCAGTCAACGTAATACCACACCGTACTGTCGCAATCTGATCTTGAACCGACTGAAGTATACACAGCACTGTGCTAATACAAGTGCAAGCCTGGTATAGCTAGGATGTAAAAGTTGAGATAGTGACCTAGATGTTGCCGCGAAGTAGTGGCAAAACGAAGAAAGCGGAGAAAGGACAGTAGAAGGAAATGCGGTCGCAAACAAGTATTACGCTGTTACGTGAGATGATCACCACACATAATATATGTTTGTGTCCTCGTTTCGCCAATGAACATTGGGCGCGTTGCATTCTTAGATAAAAATGAAAATGTTGCCGATGTATGGACGCCAAATATTTCTAGAGAGAGTTGGGCAACTTGTGACAATCCTCTTAATCGATTGGGGCTCTTCTTTGGTGAGATAAGGTAGCAACAGCTAGGAAGCTAGGCAAGATGGCAAATACTGAATGGCGTAAGGCGGTCAATGCCAAGAACCGGATGTTTTTTGGTATCTGTGGCAATGATTCCTTGGTATGCACCATGAAGCCTTGGAATTGACTAAAAATCTGCATTTGAATGCTTGTGAATCTTCGTTTACTGTGAATCCATATCAATTTGAACCACAGGATTTGTTGAGATATCTATTGAAGGATATTTTGGAAAAGCTTGCATGTTCTGGAGATCTGCCTGCTATCGTTTCTCTCAAATGTGTGTAGTTTTCCACTTTTCAGCCGAAAATTATCTGAATCGACTAGGTTGGACTCTCTGATGTCAATTCGATGTCAAAAATGATTATATTCGTCTTGCCGACGGTCCGTTGTCACTATTACTTGAGAATGAAGAGAACCTAGCGACTGGAATTTTTTTAGGGTAATTTGGGTTTCGCAATATACTGGCGGAGTTGGTTGATGGACAAAATCGGCTGATTTTTAGGAGTTTCACTCATTCGAATTTTTGAGGTTATTTCCTAGATATCCCAGGAATTAGGTACCTATGCGTTTGGATTGGAGCTTAGTGATTAGTTGTAGAATGCTTACGGGCACCTGCTTGCGGAATTCGTTGAATTTTGAGGTGAGTAAATGCAAATAAATTTTCCAAATTTTGTTCAATACTTTTCATCAGATTTCCGAGATACCCCAATCAGACCTTCAGGTCAATATTTTACTGGGTTACTGAATTATAGTTTGATCTGAGATTGCTGGAGTTTTTCGTGGAAAATATTTAATATTTCATGTTTTTTTTTCTGTGGTATTGTTGATATTCCTGAAATAACTCAAAAATTCACTGATCCGATCATAATGGAACTAGGTAGCTGGTTGGCTACTGCTCATCAGCACAACTTTATTCATAATTTCTCAATGATATTATCATTGAAGCAATAATATGCAAGTTATAATTGAAAACTTTTATTGTGAATTCTAAAGGGAATTTATCCTACATCAGTTGTTAACTTTAAACCCAATCTGTTGTATCAGAAATATCTAATATTTTGAAAAAATTTGAATGGTGCATTCTCGAGTTTTGCGAAAACAGAAATTCAAAAACTTGAGTTTCGATTTCAGATTTGAATGTTTTCGACTGGAAATTCGAAAATTTCATACCTAACCTAACCTAGCCTAACCCCCAAACGTATAAATTAAAAAGTTTTCGAAATTCGAAAATCACAGATGTTTAGACGATATAATAAACTTTCTGTTCTCTGGAACAAGCTCATAAAGGCTGCAGCATTTTTCATAGTGATATTATATCTTATCTGATCACATTTATTGTCTTCTTTCATTCTTATATCGCCAGTGAATGAATTAAACTGCATGTATTCATCATATTTTGTCACTAAAAACTTACGTTGTTTTTACAGATCACCTTTATCATCTCATGTTCAAAATTCGTCATGTTACACAGACAAGAGGAATATAACTTCATTTACATATCACCATTGCTTCAAATTCCAGATTAATCCTCTGGATCAGAAGTATGGTGGAAACAGTAAATCCAAGGTTGGTCCATTTATTTCCCTATGAACCTCTGTGTGTCCTCTTGAATATCGATGAGTTCTAATTGCGTAGTTTCATCAAAGGAAGTTTCCTGGAAATTCAGTCCACCCAAACAGTCGTTCAACATTTAATCGGAATTATTTGAATGCAGGGAAATTTGTTTGCCTTTGAGTTAAAACATCAATATTCCAAGAACTCGAAATTAATTTCGGAAGACATTAATTCAATGTACATAATGTTACAATGTGGAATATATTGGATGGATTGTGTATAAAATGAGATAGATTGTTTCAACAACTTGATGACATACAATTTTCTGCGTATTCAACTATTATGTCAATTCTCATTCAAGGGATGTTGATTTTGTAGCTGTCCAAAGTATAATTTTTTTCTGCGTCAACTCCATTTAGTGAGTCAATAATGCATAAACTATTAATCAGTCGATATCAACAATATTTATTGTTCCAGGAATTATCGTATTTCATGACCAAGTTTCGTTGAATAACGACATATAATTCGCGTTCAGTATCGAACGAGTTCCCTGCAGAAAAACACCGAACTGCTGTCGTCCATCGGTTGATTTTTCAACCTCAAAGGTGCATTCACATTCTCGAAATATTCAGTTGTTTACATCGAAAATCTTGAATAATTCCAAAGATATACTTTGGCTGAGTCGACACTACTCGATTAAAGGATGATAAGAGTCATTTTCTGAATGCAGGATAATCTGTTCACCTTTCAATATTCCAAGAACTCGAAATGAAATTTTTTATGGCTTCACATACAAAACATACATATAATTTTCCGCGTACGTATTCAATTATCATTCAACTTCTTTTTCAAGGGATGTTGAGTTTGTAGCTGTCCAAAGTACAATTTTTTTGGGCCAATTACGTAGTAAGTCAATACTGCATATATTCTCAAACCGTCGAAATCAATAATTTTTATCATTCCAGGAATTATCGTATTTCATGACCAAGTTTCGTTGAATAACGACATATAATTCGCGTTCAGTATCGAACGAGTTCAACGCAAAAAAAAACACCAAACTGCAGTCGTCCATCGGTTGATTTTTCAATCTCAAAGGTGCATTCACATTCTCGAGATATTCAGTTGTTTACATCGAAAATCTTGAATAATTCCGAAAATATACTTTGGCTGAGTCGACACTACTCGATCAAAGAATGATAAGAGTCATTTTCTGAATGCAGGATAATCTGCTCACCTTTGAGTTAAAATATCAATATCAAATTAATTGTGTATGATTTTACATACAATACATACATATAATTTTCCCGCGTACGTATTCAATTATCATATAAATTCTTTTTCGAAAGATGTTGATTTCGTCTCTGTCCAAAGTACAATTTTTTTGCGTCAATTACGTAGTGAGATAAAAATGCATAAATTCTTAATCCGTCGAAATCAACAATATTTATCGTTCTAGGAATTATCGTATTTCATGACCAAGTTTCGTTGAATAACGACATATAATTCGCGTTCAGTATCGAACGAGTTCCACGCAAAAAAAAACACCAAACTGCAGTCGTCCATCGGTTGATTTTTCAACCTCAAAGGTGCATTCACATTCTCGAAGTATTCAGTTGTTTACATCGAAAATCTGAAATAATTCCAAAGATAAACTTTGGCTGAATCGACACAACTCGATCAAAGGATGATAAGAGTCATTTTCTGAATGCATTTTAATCTGTTCACCTTTGAGTTAAAATATCAATATTCCAAGAACTCGAAATTAATTTTGTATGACTTAACATACAATACATACATATAATTTTCCGCGTACGTATTCAATTATCATATTAATTCTTTTTCAAGGGATGTTGATTTTGTCTCTGTCCAAAGTACAATTTTTTGCGTCAATTACGTAGTGAGTCAACAATGCATAAATTCTTAATCCGTCGAAATCAACAATATTCATAATTCCAGGAATTATCGTATTTCATGACCAAGTTTCGTTGAATAACGACATATAATTCGCGTTCAGTATCGAACGAGTTCTTTGCAGAAAAAACACCGAACTGCGGTCGTCCATCGGTTGATTTTTCAACCTCAAAGGTGCATTCACATTCTCTAAATATTTCGTTGTTTACATTGAAAATCTTAAATAATCCCAAGGATACACTTTGTCTGCATCGACACTACTCCGATATAAAAATAAGAAAAGTCATTTTGGAGTCAGTGCGCTCTGAACAAGAGCCATGAACCTAACGAGAGTCCAACGAGTTATTTGCAAAATACTGTAATAAACATCTGCAAGGCCATCGCAATAAATGGCTGATAAAAAGCCAATGCACTTCTTTATGTGATGAATAACCGAAAAAGCTAACAAATATGATGCATTGTCTGTACTACAAGGTCAGCTTGACGCTGACCATGGGCAAGGCACTGGACGATCGCTGTGCCTTGCATCATACATTAATTACCAGATCCAATCCGGACGGACTAAAGCTTACACCCACGGTACGATTTCACTAGCGAGATTTCCTCAACAGCACCATGACGATACTAGGAAAGCGGTTTTAACTAATATTTCCTTAGTTGCATGAGAAGTTTTGATGGTTGTTGGTCCATGATTTGACAGCTGTGCTGATTTTCATGTTCAGTATGGTTCAACCATTCATCATGAATCGTTCAACTCCGAAAAAAAGTTCATAGAGTACTTGATCCATTTTACGGTCAACACAATCGGCCTAGTGAGCAGTTAGTGATCATTTTCACACTCATTTTACTTATTTCTGAATTCTAAACTATTAATAGTTAGTAAGTTCATATATGAAATAATCTCCAAATTCTGACCATATGATTTAAAAAGTATTGTACTCTGTGTGGAAACCTATGGAACCAAAAGTGAATACTGATAGACTACGTGTGCTGTAAGGATGTATATAGAGATCCAAGCAGAGTACAGTAAGTCTTGAATTTTGAATACGAAAGACTCTACTAGATCGCGGTTATTGATACAACCATTAAATAATAATATTCACAATAAAACAAAAGTTTTATAGAATCATTATCAACTAACAGGTAGTTTTCTAGGTTACCGCATTTCATTTACCAAAGAAGAAGAAGGTGTGGAACTGGTAGCAACATTTTTCTATGCATAAGCATTTGGCAAGTTCATCAGTAGTTTCATGTCGATCGGGTTCGTGTAAAACCCAGTGTTGAAGCGACCACGTCTAAGATTTTGACATTTCATATAAAAAGATGATATATTAGTAATCATAAATCTCAAGATAGAAGAATGAACAATGTATCTAGTATTATTTTTATTCTAGGGAACAGCGTGCTATCGTTTCATCGAAATGTAATTTTCGAATTTTGAGCCGAAAACGGTTTCAAACGACTAGGTTGTACTCACTGATGGTGAATCTGGTGTCAAAGTCGATTCTGTCCGGCTAGTCGGCAGGCCGTTTGCACGATTACGGTCGTACGGAGAATGCTATCGACCTGAAACTTTCAGGGTGGGTTGCTTTTCAAAATGGGATGATTAACTTCGTTAATGGGCAAAATCGGCCAAACGGTTTTGTTGACTTTTTTGCTGGCGATCCATAAAACTAGGTAGAACAATGAAAAGACACCTGGATTAGGGGTATTGTCTTTGTCTTATTTTGTAGAATGAGTGATCTGTGGAAGGTTTCTATAAGTTTTGGTTTCTTCATTGTGAAATGACATGCGATGCGTTATATCGCTTACATAGGCCAAAAACAACAATGGGGCATCCGAGAACCCTGGAGTACACCGCTGGCGAATACTGCTTGTTTTGTTTTACTTTATATATGTAATAATTAAGACACTGGTTTTTGTTTAGCTTATTTATTGTTATATTGTAACAAACGGAATCTGTATGTTCCTGTCTCCGTACAAGGCGTCGCTCTAAAAAAAGGGGACCATCTTCCGTTGGGCTATGTCATCTTATCAACCATAGAGCTGTGAACAGAGAACAATAACTCTTTATTTTCTATAACATATCTTACATTATCTTAAGTTCATACAATATACTAATATATAACACTGCTCAAAGCAAAATCTTTGAGTACAGAAATACAGTCCAGTTTATTGATTGATCATCGACTTTTCTCAGTCAAGATGTGGCATATACTTTGTGGTTCAAACTGAACAAGGAAACATCAACAAACAAATAAGTGAGACCCTAAAATATAATTTCAGTCGGAACCAAAACCTATGCAACATGATGGTATTATTCATTTGCCATTTTCATCTTCATTGATCTGGCCATATTTTTCTCGCGATGTATACATTTATACCTCATCAACTCAACTCAAATAGCTTCAAATCTGTGGTAGTGATGGATACCCTTGCTGTTGCTGAATAATTATAGTAATCCATGTCCCATGACATCCTCATAAATTCATATGAAATTGTGTCAAACGTATTCAGGTAGATGTCGATGATGAAAGAATGATCTCATTTCTAGCATCGCAGTGTATTCATAACCGACTTCCGTATGGAAAAAATTGATGATGATGATTTTCCGCAGAGCCCTCAAATGGGGGTTTTTCCTGAATTTGGGTTATTACTGCAAATGCAAATTTGAACATAATTATTATGGGTTTGATTCATCATTTTCCCAAATTACCTTCAACAAGTATTCATAATATGATTTCAAAATTGGGGTTTGGAATTTGCCACGCATGCACGAAGTGACAACGGTGTTTAGTAGAGTAACTTTTTCTGCTATAGAATAATGAAATATTTATTCCTATTCTGTGGTTCACATGTGATCTTTGTCAATATAACCAACAATTTCCGTTGGCGATTTGTCAGTAATATGACAGTATGACAGTCTCAGTCTGTGTTCTTGGGAATCTATGTGAACAATACACTGGGTTTTCACTCACATACGTCGAAAATGTTGGATAGCTTGTGATAAATTATTGATTCCAAATCATCACAGTTACTTTCAGAAAAAGCAGATTTCAATTCTACATATCACTTCCTGATACTTTGTCTCTGCTTCTTCAAAACTACCCTCTGCATTTTTAGTCTCGAAGCGTCATTATTATGTTGAGATTGAGAGTAGAAATTTGCATTGGCAACGTCTAGGAGAATTAATTTGACATTGCCGATATTTCACGAGTGACAATCTGCGTCAGTTTCAAGTAAAAATACTTGTTAGACCTAAATTATGGCCAACCGGGATAGTTTATAAAAGTGAATGGAGTATAGTTCACGTTCCTTCGGTTTTACTTGGACCATGCATGTGTGGACTACCTAAAGACTGATTCAGTCCACCTAACAACCGAAGTCAAGATGAGGTTCAATTCCAACGCAACACAAACACCAGCAAAACGGACGCTATTAAAAATATTATGTCGGTATAATTGGTCCGATAACACAGCCTGCCTCATTTAAATCTCTTCTCATTTTCATGAGGAAAACGCCCTTTATGCGAGACAGTAAAATTATCTTACTGCATTCCTTGGATTTTCACGCTTTGATGGCAACTTCATTATCTGGAAATTTCAATATATTGAAGAGGGGGGGGGTCATGCAAATGATACGAAGAATTAGTCCATATTTGAATTGGAATAAATGAGAAAATATACATTGGCATTCCATTTTGAGATGAAATAATTCTTTTCCTTGAGTATTTTTTAATTATTTCTATTCGATGTAGAATTTTTTCTTTGTTGAGATCTTATTATCTTCATAACAAGGCTAAAAATGCGTTGTATGTTTAAGTACATTTCACCGAGGTCCATCTAAATTTCTCATTTTTTTCAATCTACAGAACGAGGTAGTTACTCTGAAAAAATTCAAAATATGGGGAAATTGAATTTCATTGGACAATCATTAAGTTCGATAGAAAAAATCCATATTCAACTGAATTTGTAGGAAAGAGTTAAAAATTTTCAACATTTTACGTTGAGTGAATCTGCGTATTCATGATTCTACGAAGATGTCAATTTGAAGGGAAGAGTTCGATGCTAAAATCTCGGAGAGTCTCCCTTCATTGTTATGATTTTGCCAAAATATCTCCAATTTCTGAAGCCTGAGCATAATGGTACAAAATGATCAGGTGGAACCCAATAAAGAATCCACTGTCCAATCATATTATGTCGTGTTATTTCTGAAGGAAAAGACTCAAAGCCCCCACATTTTCAGGGTAGGTTAAGAGCCTGAATATTTCTGTTGGATCCGTTCATACGGAAGATCTGAACTGGTAACCACTGTAGAAGTGTAGATCTTATAGTTCCACTATTGATCCTCATGGCAACATTAAGCTGTGCATCAATGGGGGTTTTACCTAAATTATTACCTTCAGAAAGTATTCAAAATCAGATTTCAAAATTGCGGTTTGGGATTTGCCAGGCATGCACGAAGTGACAACGGTGTTCAGTAGAATAGCTTTTTCTGCTATAGAATAATGAAATATTTATTCCTATTCTGTTGTACACACGTGTTCTTTGTCAATATAACCAAACAATTTTCGTTTGCGATTTGTCAGTAATATGACAGTATGACAGTCTGTGCTCTTCTTTTTCTATTCCTTGGTCGCTGTCTTGTACTCTTACCAGATTGAAGTATAGCTATCTCTGTTTTCCTAAAAAAAGTAACACATTTGACGTCCTTTTCTTTCCGAGAAAGCTGAATTCGACGTTGCCATATCGTGCACTCAGGACAAATCCCTTTAAATGCAAATCCCCTTTTTATTTTTCAGTTTTAGGTGATAAAACATTTGTTTAAAAATATAATATTGAAATTATGTCTGAAATGTGATTTTCTAAAGGTTTTTCATGCAAATTACTGCATTTTCGTTTGAAGGAAAAACCCTCATTTCACTAACATGAGCGCTTTTGGACCAAACCGAACAACAATATTCAGCAGCAGAAAAAACCAAAACCAAAGCTGCCTTACGAAGAGTAGTAGAGTCAATATCTCATGAAGAACCACCTAGTTTTTGAAAAATATTATTTCTAGATTTCAACCTATGCGTAAGTTTTTTAAATGGACCTTGAAATTCAAAGAAGGATCTTATCTTACTCCAAGATATTTAGGAGTGAAATTATGTTTCAGAACGGCATCATTGAAAGTAACTGTCATAGTTTCAAAGTTCTGTTGATTATTCAAATGAAAACAGGAAACTTCTGTTTTATTAGGATTTCGCACATAAATGCAACAATAAAATA
Organism: Myrrha octodecimguttata; assembly: GCA_958510865.1. Taxonomy (NCBI): domain Eukaryota; kingdom Metazoa; phylum Arthropoda; class Insecta; order Coleoptera; family Coccinellidae; genus Myrrha; species Myrrha octodecimguttata. The sequence goes on along the minus strand of OY294065.1, from coordinate 29,743,771 downwards.
ATTTTTCGAAATTTCTTAATCTGTATTAAGAGTTCTTTCAATTATTCAAAAATCAGAATGAGGAAAAGCAAAAGCAATACCATCTCCATAGATGAATTTCACTGAAGTAGTTGCAGAAATATTACATAAATATAAATTAAATAAAAGGGGAGCTGAAACTGATCCTTGTGGGAGTCCATTATTGAGTTAAATTTTGAGACTAATACATCATCAACAGAAATGCGGAATCTTCTGTCAGATAACATTTTTTTAATCAATCGCGTCAGTTTTCCACATTTCAGATAGTTTCAACTTTTCATTGAAACCTGATTCAATAAAAGTAATGAGACTAGCAACCTGATCGGAACCTTCCTGACAATTTTGCAGGACATTTCCAACACATCATTCTATCCTGACCAAAATCAATCTGTGTAAAATCTGGAAATTTACACTCAATAAACTTATGGGCCTATAACTACTTGGGTCTGATGAATTTTTCCCAGATTTTCTAATTGCTATTACTTTTGCATTACGAAATTCAGTTGGAATATTTCCAGAGTTCAAAATATCATTATAGAAAGATAACAACAAAAAAAAATCCCCCTTGTCCCAAATGTTTTATAAACTCAGGATAAATCCCATCAAAACCAGCAGATGGCGTGGAGGTTCATGAAAAATTTCGTGAGTTCGTGACTTCGGAATTGAACGAGCGCGTTGAAGTTCTTGATTCCACGTCATGCTTTTCTAGAATTTTCCTGAGCTAGTCGAAATCGTAGAATCCACATAAGCGGCATTTCGGACAATATGTCGTGGATAGGTATCTTTCCGACTAACAGACTCGTGTTATATCGTGAACGTATCATGGTCCTCATAGAGCGATTGTTGCCCTCCTTTATTCGAATGCAATTCGATATCAGAATATGATGAAATATGTCCGATGAATCAATTCAGAAAAAATGTTTCGCCATTACGCTGGTTGACATCATATCTTTCGACTAATAATAATAGGTCATTGTCCATTATTTGTTCACGTACGCCTTTTACAGTAATTGGTTAGCAATATGTAATAAATTATAAACAAAATTGTAGATATGTTTGTTGACTCGTTCTCCGCGTAATGAGGGCGTTAAACCTGAGTTGAGAAATTCGCGAAAAAAATAATAATTCTTTGTACGTATTATATTCGAAATAAACACTCGAGATTTTATTACTTGAATGTTTCACGATAAAAATGAGTGATATATAACGATTGATAGCATCAGGCGAAGTTATATATTCTCATTTTGTGATGCAGATCACAAGAATAAATATATATATATATATATATATATATTCTTTTGAGATGAGCAGTACATTTTTTTATATCAAACAATATGTGTCATAACAGTATTAGCAGAGGAAATGTAAACGGGGTACCATACATTTTTACGTATGATACAAGAGCACAGATAAAAACCTCAGGAAAAACTCAGTATCCCCGTATAAGTGTAATGAAATTGTTGTTTGTTATTGAAGGGCTTCTTTCTCATCGACAAAATTTCTTCTTTTCTATTCGATACAGGTTGAATTCTTGGAATCACACCTGAAAACAAAAAAGGAGACGAAAAAACCAATATGAACTAGTAAATGATTTAGTACTCACTAAATCAATTTGAAGTTCACGATCCATCTCAAAAAAGAATCAGACACCGAATGAATCGCCTCGAAACCATCTTCAAATTTATATATTGGACAACTATTAACTGAATGTTCTATTGTTTCCTCTTCTTCTCCGCACTCGCACCTTGGACTTTCGACCGAATTCCATTTGAAGGGGAAACTATTACAGCGACCATAACTTTAGGTCGATTCAAAATGCACCAAATTTTCCTAGGAAGATTAAAACCATGGACTTTTTCTGAAGGATCGCTGATCAAACCTTTGTTGAAGACATTACACGAATTCGATTCCGAACGCCAAATTTCTTTATCACTTTTATTGGTGTAAACAGAATCGTTACTCCATAAAGGTTTACGAGATTTCAATCTAGCAATTTCAGAATCCGGAATATAAGACATGATTGGGAATAAATTCGGAAAGGAATGATATTTATCCCAACACTTCATCACTGCAACCTGTCTACGAATATGGGGTGGTACAATATTTGAGAGAACCACTGTAAAGGTGTAGATCTTATGGTCCCACGTATGATTCTCATAGCAACATTATGCTGTACATCAATTTTACTAAGATGAGCGCTATTAAACCAAACCGAACAACAATATTCAGCTGCAGAAAAAACCAAAGCCAAAGCTGCGGTACGAAGAGTTGTAGAGTCAGCACCCCATGAAGAACAATAAATAATATCCCAAAAAGAGCTGACGTGAAGTTGAGAGTTTTATATTGTTTGTTCGAATCCAAATATATTTCCAAGTGAAATTTTACATGAACCTTTCCAGCGTCATTTTTCGACCAAGTACAAGATAACAATTCGATCTCATCTGTTTCTTCAGAAAAAGTGGAAAAATGAAATTTCTAACAGATATATCTACGGAATCATTGAACGGATTTCACCCACTCATTAATGTCCTACGGGTTTTTACGTCGTTTCTTTCGGGAGTTATTGTGTTTCGATCTTCATTATACAATACATCTATTCGAAATTTCATTTTCCCAGTAATATTCGTTCCTACAGTTCACCGTCTAAATAGAGCCCCGAGCTACTTTTAAATATCGAAATTAGATGTTATTCCTTTCAGAATTTGTTCACCAAACGGCCGACTGTGAACACAACTGACAGACTCAAAAATATTAGAACTTGTTGCACTATTGTTGAATTTGAACTGAAAACTCTGTGATATTTCATCGAGAAATTTCATTTATTTATCTGATTTTCCATTCGCATAGGATATTAGGAATGAAACCCCGAAATTCAAAAAGGGAATAGCAACAAGCACTTAATTATGCATTTTCTATGAGAATTCTTCACCGAAACTAACGCCAATTATTTTTTTAGCATTTTCCTATGAATTCTTCCTTTTTTTTCAACTACTGGATATTTCATGAAGTACTGATTCTATTAGATTCAAACTTTATATGTAGTTTGAAAATACGAACTTTCAACTCATTGCACAATTTCGAGTTGATTCAGTAGTGTAAAAGTTTCCAAAAAATTTTCAGTTTTCCCCAGAATTGTTGGTTATATTTCAACGAAAATTGGCACAGACCTTAGAGTTAGTATTCAACAACATTGTTCCAAAATTCAATACGATACGATATTAACTTCCAGAGATATAAAAGACACAATATGTCAAATTTCGTTGTAATTTAAAATTTGGACGTTATTTTCTCAGTATCTCAAGAAGTATACATGCGCGAACAGGTGACTGCTTTGGCAACGAATTTGAAAGTGCGTAAAAGCTCCTGGCCGCATGTCAATTTTTTCCTGGAATTTTTAATAGCTCTCTCACAGATATTAGGACCTAGGAAAATACCTGAAAAATAATGCAAAAATACTTCGAACACAAACATATATTGTTCGGAATCATTTCTTCAAGAAGTTCAATAATAATTTGATTTTTAATAGTGTCAAATCTCCAGAGCATTGGGTCGGAGCCAGTGGTCTCTCAACTTCTCAAATCAAATTCAGAGGTACAACTGTTCACAATCTTGTTCTCAATGAATATGAATTTTTGTACCGTTGAACAAGGAAAAAGAATTTCAAAGTGCTGTAAAACAAGGGTTCCGTTCTGACCAACGGAATATCGAACTGTTATAAATGAATAAATCGAACGTATTCGTTGACTGCAAATAGTACTTATGGAAATAGGAACTTAATACAGGCATAAATCGAAATTTCCCGCATCTGTTTTCAGGACTGAACGCACGCAGGTGTCGGTTGTGTCTACATGGAAAAATCCCTGACGGTGCATAGATTGTTACAGAAATAACTGGACGAGTTTAACAAGCCAAGACCATGAAATTCTGTTACTTTCAACAAACTCTCAGAACGTTAACGTTCGTTCACAAGGTTAACACTGTTGTCCTTGTGTTGTCTGCAGACAAGATGCAGGAGTAATTTACCAATTTGACCATTACGTCGACGTACTTGAGGCATCATGTTTTATGACGTTATACGGGGCACGATAGGAAAATTCACTTGAAATAGGTTTTTCCGATATGATTGTTCATGATTATTATTATTTATGTCATCCTGACAGTATATGTCACAAGTTTTTCAATTTATTCCCGATATTTTATCAGATTTCTAGTGTAAAATAACCAATTATGGATCTATGGGATCTAATGGGATAAAAGGGGATTGTTGCGTTCTTCGCCCATCTGAGGATCTGAAATATCATCGCTTGGAGGACCGGACCTGGTTGAAAGACCCTCCCGGTCAGAGAGCAAATGAAAGTAATATTATTTACTGCTTTCTGCTGGTTTTCTGCCCCTCTTCCTTTTCTCAAAATAAATTCAAGATGACGAAAAAATTATTTTCCAATGAAAAAAGATGCCATCCATGTTCTTTGAACAAATTACTACACGTATACGGGGAGACAGAGTTTTTGCTGAGGTTTTTATCTGTGCTCTTGTATCATACGTAAAAATGTATGGTACCCCATTTACACTTTCTCTGCTAGCACTGTGATATTCCAAAGAATGTTATGCTCGTTCTCAAAAGAATATGTATCTATGAATATTATTACGTTTATGAGAAATGAAACTGCGTTTCTGTGATTTCAAAAATACGACCAGGTTGGACTCAATGATGATGAATCCGGTGTCGAAATCGAGAACTCTATTGACTTGAAACTTTCTGGGGAGGTTGAATTTTGAAATACGACGGTTGAGATCGCCTACGCACCAAATCGACCAAATGGTTTCGGAGTTATAGCCAATCTAAATTTTGAGGTTATTTCCAGATATATCAGGAACTACTGAAGTGATTCAATTGAAACTTGGCATCTATTTGGAGTAGAGTGACAAGCAACCTCTCGCCAACTTTTTTTGAGATCGTTTTGTCAGTTAATTGAAAAAAAATGTTTTCAAAATTCTATTGGGAATTTTTTTTTCTAAAAACTATTTATCATATTCGAAAAAAATGCTGACACCTTGACCTCAATTTTAAGCAGCAGTGGAGCAGATTTCAATTCGAGAAGGTTATTATTTTCGGAGATGTAGGGCAAAAATATGTCAAATTTTTTGTTTTTTCCTTCGGTATCGTTGTTTTTTACAGAATAACTCAGAAACTATTGATTCAATAACGATAAAACTTGGTAACTAACTAGTTTCAGAATACTTGTGAACAACTTTGTGCATCTTCGTGATGATCGTGGTACTAGGACAAGTCGAAAAAAAAATTTTTCTCAAATATTTGATATTCTGCGATCTTCTGTTCATATTTTTCGCACAAAATCCTGTATGAAACTACAAGCTGTCATTTTTCAACCAAATTCTGGATTCTATTCTTCCGAAAGAAACAACTTAGAAACTCGATATTTGTAGAGTAGATTTGGGACTGGATTCCCTTTCCTTACTCAACCTAATTTATTAGTTCATTCAAACCTACATATTTCAAAATATGAACTGTAAAATTTTCAGGGGGGGGAGGATAATTTTTTTTTGTTGGTCGATCACTGAGGTGTATTATTTGATTATATCAAATAAGTAATAAACCAAAATTGTCAAGTATTCGAAACAAGATTTTAACAGTTATCAAAATTCGATTATTCCACGTCTCAACCAAAACCTCTTAGAAATGAAAATGTGTTAAATTCAATTTTATGTTCATTGTTCTGAATTGAATACTTTTCTGATAAGCACTTGATATGGATGATATATTTCTAGAAGACATCAGGAAATCGAAGTTCAATTCATACATTCTTTCAAATAATGGTGCCATTGTGTTAATGCGCTCTTTAGAGAAATTATTTTATGAATCACAGTTAAACCAACTGTAATTTTTTTGCGTGAAAATTAAGTATTTTTTGAGCTCGTTGAATGTCAAAATCTACCAAATGTTCCTGAGATATAGCAATCTGAACCAGTTTTCACGATATTACAAGAAATATAGTGACGCGAAGGTTGAATTGAATTGAAAAAAAAATTAGTCGAAATTTTCTTTCAAATTTCTCGGATTATCCCTCGGTATCCTCAGTACTTCCGAAATGATTCGAAAACTGCTGCTCCAATCATGATAAAACTTCTAAACTAGAATGACAACTTCTTTCGTGATGATCATGTCATTGAATCAATTCCAACAATTTTTTCTGACATATTCTTCATTATGCGATCTTGTGATCATATTATCCTCAAGAAATTCTGCACAAACCTTCAAGCTATCATTTTCCAGTCAAGCACTGGATTTTAATTCGATCGAATCTGTATTTTTGGAAATATTGGAAAAATAATATTTTGAATGAGTGTATCTGCGGAATCATGCGGTGGGTTTCACCCACTCATGAATTCGGCTTTCATTATTAAAATCCAAAACCACCCTTCAAATACCGAGTTTATAAGTTGTTTCTTTTGGAAATAATTGTGTTTTCCATCGATGTAGAGGCTGGAAATTCTAGGACGCAAATTCACAAGCCTAACTCTTCACGAATTTCTGTAAATGTCAAAATTAATCCAATGAGATTCCCTGAAAAAAATTTTCTATCAAGTATTGCTTTGATTGTTTCAATCTGCAATATCTGGAAATTAAGAGATAATTAATAATTGAAGAGAAAACGTGATTGGATGAGTGCAGAGTAGTCTTCGTCCACGTGGTGCATTTCAGGCAACGTGATCACTGGTAAAATGTCTACTTTAGTTTCATTATTATTGAAGGATCCTATAATATTTCCGCTCAATTTCATCTCAGATCTGAGGATAATTACGCAAAAAAAAATTTATATAAATCAAAAAGGGTTGTAATGTCTCATTTCCATAAATTCTGAAAATGTCGGTTGCTTCGTTATACAATTCGAAAATTAAATTTGTAGAAATAGTATCCTAATTGATGTGATGACATTTGCAGTTGAGGATTTTTTTTATAGTTGTCATGATTTTGTGGACAAATATGGAGGAGTAACCTATTCTACCTTGAAAATAAAAGGAAAAAAAGGACTGATGTGAGATCAGCATCTTTCACGCGCATGTTCAAGTTCTAACTATTAGATCAACACGAAATTTTGCACCTGGTTGCGTGTTGGTAATCTTCAGCTGATTACAAAGTTTCAATCTGATTGCGTTCGTACTTCTTGAGATATTGCCGAAATAACGTTAAAATTCTCCGAAAGTTGATACCGACTCCAAGGTTTGTGCCAAATTCCATTGAAATCTAATCAATATTTTCAGAAAAAAAAAAAAATTTAATCAAAAAATTAAAAATTTTTTTTTGAATTTACAACAACTTGATCCACACGAAATTCTGCTCTAAGTTGCGCGTTGATATTCCGAAACTGTCCACGAAGTTTTAATTTTATCGAATCAATACTTCATGAGATATCGAGGAATTAACCTGAAAATTTTCAAATGGGCCTAACTCCCGAACTTTCCAACGTATTGCACCCATTAATGAGTTTAACCGAGATATTTAGACTCCAAACCTGATTTGAAAATTTCAAATCGCTCAGTCTTTTCCTTTGAAAATTAGGGCACATACGGACGGACAGAATTGAATTTGACTACGGATTCTTTTTCAGAGAGTTCAACCCAATCGTTTTAGACCATTTTCGGCTCAAAATTCGAGAATAACAGACATCGTGACGGAATGATAACGCGCTGTTTCCTAGAATGACGAGAGGCGAGGTAATTTTAATTTCACCAGCTCTTTGTAAATTCCCCAAATGAAAAAATCGATGGGGTTTAGGTCTGGCGGACGCGCAGGCCATTCGATCGACCCTGCACTCCCCCCAATCCATCTTAAGGTGAAAATAAAACGAGCTATAATTATTTTACAGAAATTTCGATCAAAATTACTCTGAAGTCACATTTTCAAGGTTAATTTGCTACAAGAATGATACTAAGTAGAAAAATAACTTTACTCGTGTTTCAATTATTTTGAGCCTATCCGCCTTCGATGGCCGATAACATCGAGATAAGACTAATAAACTAATTTTTTTTCTTATGATTTTGGTAGGTTAGGACCGTGCAAAGTTTCAAAACCCAACCAGAAGCTATGACAACTCTTTTTTGTATTTTTAAAACTGTTGAGGTTGAAGGTTTGAATGAATCCTACTGAAAACTAGAGTTCTATCTTTCCACTTTTTTTTTGGTAGCTTCAAGTGATTTCAGGAAGTTCAGGAGTTATTTTTGTTACTAAAACAACTTTCAGGCCTATCTTGTCAGAAAAAAATCTGCAAAATACCTACTACACAAAAAGATATGAATTTTGAAACCACGCTGGCATAATAAATTTAAAAAACACAAAAAAATTTCAACTCGAAAACTACAAATATCGGGTTGTATAAATGGAGTATTTTCGGATACCCCTAGGTGTTATGAATCTGAAAAAAATGGACCACCCTGTATAAAAAAATATTTTGAAATAAGAGTGAAGTATATGTTATTCAGGTTTTTATGTTGGATCCCTGCATATAAGACGAAATTTCCCAAATCATCACTTTTTTACATCCATGTTTGTAATTCGATATGATTCCAGGATTTTGGTCTACCTACTCGAAAACCATCACATTGTCCTTGCATGTATTCTCGGGTTGAATAATTTAACCTTTAAGACTTCCAGTACCAAGAAATCCTTTGTTTTTTGCTTACACTCATAGCTTTTCTATTATTCACACATCGCTGAACTCACTACCTACGTGCATTTTCACCTCAAGTCGGGTCAAATAATAATTATATAAATCATCGTTTGTTATACAAGGGGTGGAACATAGGCGGGGCGAAGAGGAAGGGTCCAAGACCTGCCAGACTGATATCAAGTTTTGATGAACCTGAGGAGGCCAAACACCCGAAACCAGAGGTCAGAGACATTAACTGCAACACAATTGGAGACAAATGTGTTGCAAATAACATATGTTTATTGTTATCCTTCGGTATTATATCTACAGTCAGAATGATCGGAGTTGTTGCAAATCATTTCAACGAATTTCATTACGCTATCCCGAAAAAGTTTCTCGGAAAAGATTAAATTCGAACAATGAAATGGATTCATTAGATCATATCCTGAAATGTCTTCGGTAGGAACTGTTTCCAAAGGAAATCAGTACTTGAAAAACATAAGAGTAATTATCTATATATCTGCTACTCGTCATTTACTGATCTTTGTTCAAATAATTCAGTTTTGTTGAGGTTATGTAATAGATTTTATCATTTACTGCGCAATACTTGCAAACATTGTATCGATTTGAAAAGATTCCAAGATAGGAAAGGGGTTGAGTGTAACCTTGTTTTGAAGGTAATTTGATGGCTTTTTCAAATACACTATATACTTGACCCTCCCTATTAGTACATCTGAAAAAAAGAGTAGAATGGTTACGACAGCAAGAGTTGCAATGACACATGAAGAGAATGAAATTTTTTGCACAAGTGCGTCCAATAACTGAATTACCTATTATATTTAGATTTGAGTTTATGATCTATAGAAGCAAAGGGTATGTTTCCACTATCTATTTTGTGTCTAATAAAAAACCAGTCACCCTTTTTCAGATGCCATGAAAACATTTTTTCCGCAATATTGCGGAATTTCTTATTGTCTTCTTCAGTTGTTCTCTTCGATTCTCGAGAATAATAAATCAAGGAAGTACCAACAAAAGGAAAGGCTCTCAAATTTTTTTTTCCGGAAATATTCATCAAATTTCTCCGAAATTTGGCGCAGACAATTAATTCATATCAATATCTGAAAAATAGCACAAAAATTATAAAATTCGGCTGTTATTTTCTGACTATCTTTGTTCTTTATTGAATAACTCAAAAAAAGCTGCTGAATTCACGTCAGTGATTTTCTATCAATTTTCAATTCAGAAGCTGTGTTATAAAGAATGAGCTACTTTCTTTTCTATACCTATTTTTTCATTGAATTCTATGAATATAGAAACTCTTCAAAATTTGGGTCACTGTAAAACTTTCAATGAAAAATAGTCATAGAAAATCAACTTACTCTTCTTTCTTTCTATTTTCAAACCCAAGCTTAAAATTCAATGAAAAATTCTTATCAGAAGAAATAAAAATGGCATAATCCCTGTGAACTCAGCAAATGTTTTAGTGATTCAAAATTGAATCACTATGCATTTTAGGATTTCCTTCTTGTATTATTAAATTCATGTCCAACCTCTCAAATCTTGTAGTATGAACTCTGCTGCTGATAATTCTCGAAATTTGTATTCGAACCTTGTCAATATTAATATATATAGTATTATTTATCTCCATCAACCTCGATTCCTTCAAAACTGGTGCCTCGCCGATTTTTCATGAAAAAATTCTCGATCATTTGCAGAGATCGCTGCCAACTAACCCTTGCCTATTATTCCGAATTATGGACAGATGAAAAGTCCACAATCCACGAATATGTGCAAATCTAAGGTCAACCCACTCTAAGTTAAGACCTTAAACACAATAACTTTCGAAGAAAACGACTAAGTTATTCCATACAGGGTGATTCCGGAGGAGACCGTCAGATTTTGGGATAATTTTACACTAGTCAAGACAGTCTCGGAACACTGTTTGGTTTATGGTTGGGAGTCTCTGTTGAGAATATACAGGGTGATTTGTCCGATTCGACCGATTTTACTTTCATTGATAACTTTGGTATGGCTCATTCGATTTCAATAAAATTTTCAGCGTAGTACAATAGTGTTGAACACATTCATTGATTCCAATTTTTTTTTTAAAATAAGCGGTTGTTATTGTGATAAATTCAGATTAATTGTGCCGGTTGAAAAAACACCCTGTACATAGCGTTTCCTAAACTACGCTATCTGTTTACGATTGTTCTATAATAAGTCATTATTTGAGAGTTTCTAATTTTTTTGGCACACTTCTAGTTTTCCCAGAAAATTTTTTCAAAAAATGATTATGTCGAAATTGCGCTCCAATCGATTCTACTTTTATTGATAACTTTGGTATGGCTCATCCAATTTTGATGAAATTTGCAGTCTAGAACAATCTGAATGAGTACATTGAATAATCGCAACAATCTCTCAAAATACAGTGTTGTATTTGTGATAATTTCAGAGTTTCAGATTAATTGTGCAGTTGAAAAAAAAAACACCCTGTACATTGCTTTTCCAAAACTTTCTTATTCGTTGCAGATTCTACAATAATATGTCATCACAAAGGGGTTTTTGATTTCTTTAGCACACCTCCGGTTTTCCTAGAAAACATTTTTGAAGAAGAGCATTATCGAAATTTGGCTCACACGCAGTGAGAGTATTCCGCACTAAGTAGGAAAGCTGTATATTCCAAGGATGCAAAGTTGTTCGTCACTTCTAAAATATTCTTTTCAAATCAAATGCATCAAATTTGCATCCTTGGATAATACAGCTTTCCTACCTAGTGCGGAATACTCTCACTGCTTGTGAGCCAAATTTCGATAATGCTCTTCTTCAAAAATGTTTTCTAGGAAAACCGGAGATGTGCCAAAGAAATCGAAAACCTCTGGGTGATAACATATTATTGTAGAATCTGCAACGAATGAGAAAGTTTTGGAAAAGCAATGTACAGGGTGTTTTTTTTTCAACTGCACAATTAATCAGAAACTCTGAAATTATCACAAATACAATCACAATTACAACACTGTATTTTGAAAGACTTTTGCGATTATTGAATGTACTCGTTCAGATTGTTCCATACTGCACATTTCATCAAAATTGAATGAGCCATACCAAAGTTATCAATGAAAGTAGAATCGATTGGAGCGAAATTTCGACATTGTCTTTTTTGATGGAATTTTCTCAGAAAACTAGAAGTGTGCCAAAAAAGTAAGAAACTCTCAAATAATGACTTATTATAGTAGAATAGTAATAGTTTCCTCTTCAAATGGAATTCGGTCGAAAGTCCAAGGTGCGAGTGCGGAGAAGAAGAGGAAACAATAGAACATTTAGTAAATACTTGTCCAATATATAAATTTGACGATGGTTTCGAGGCAATTCATTCGGTGTCTGATTCTTTTTTGAGATGGATTGCGAACTTCAAATTAATTTAATGAGTACTAAATCATTTACTAGTTCATATTAGTGTTTCGTCTCCTTTTTTGTTTTCAGGTATGTTTCCAAGATTTTAACCTGCATCGCATAGGAAGGAGGAAATTTTGTCGATGAAAAAGAAGGCCTTCATTAAAAAACAACAATTTCATTACACTTATACGGGGAGACAGAGTTTTTCCTGAGGTTTTTATCTGTGCTCTTGTATCATACGTAAAAATGTATGGTACCCCGTTGACATTTCCTCTGCTAATACTGTTATGACACAAATTGTTTGATATAAAAAAAATGTTATGCTCATCTCAAAAGAATATATATATATATATATATAGTAGAATCGTAAACAGATAGCGTAGTTTTGGAAATGCGATGTACAGGGTGTTTTTCCAACCTGCTCAATCAACCTGGAGTTATCACAATAACGACCACTCATTTTGAAAAAAACTTTGAAATTAATGAATGTCCTGTACTTCGCTGAAAATTTCTCTGAAATCGAAAGAGCCATACCAAAGTTACCAATAAAAGTAAAATCCGTCGAATCGGACAAATCACCCTGTATATTCTTCTCAATAGGGACCCCCAACCATAAAACAAACATTGTTTCGAGACTGTCTTGACTAGTGTAAACTTATCCCAAAATCTGACGGTCTCCTCCGGAATCACCCTGTATATGTAGTGTTGGTTTTGGGCTTAATTACGAAGGTCGAATTCGTGAATGGGTAAATTCTGCCCAATATTCCCATTCAGAATTTCATTTTTCCAATATTTCCAAAAATACAGATTGGATCGAATTGAACTACAGATCTTGATTTGAGAATGACGGCTTAGAGGTTCATGCAAAATGTCATGAGGATCACATGATTAGATAGATCACAAAATCATAACGAAATATAGCTGCGCTAGTCAAGTTTGGAACGTGACCGCTATGGCTTCTTATTGGAATAAAACCGTTAAAGCTTCTGAATTCATCTTCTATAATTTTCCAATGAACTAACTGTTATATAATGGAATGAAATAAATTTTTCTGTTTCCTACGACTATTTTTCATTAAATTTTGAAAACTTAACATTACTACGAGACTCTGATCACAATAAAAATTGTGATAGAAAAAATAGTAATTTCTTTTATTCTGTCTTCAAATGAACTATCACGATATGACGGTCTACCCTATCCAAGCTGATATAATTCAGTAAAAAATTTATAAACATCAGAAAATAATCCGATATAATACCTGCAAAAACAAGAAACAAAATGAAAAAACTATAAATTTTACTCTCGTACTATTATATTCAATTCCAATTTTTTGGTTTTTGCGGTACGAACTCGCAAATAATCTTCGAAAGTCGCCCCCTTAATTATAAAATCTCTACCATCAGAATATAATCTCCATTATCCTTGATGCCTTGGTTCATAGAAAATTTCCCGACCATATAGAGAGCCGAAATAAGCCCTGTCTATGATTCCGAATTATGGACAGTTGAAAAGTCGCCCACAAATATTTTTCGGTTGATTGGTCTGACTGAATCCATTATCTGTCCATAGAATCTTTGGCGGCAATTTCGAAGTCATCAAGAATTATTTTGTTGTTTGTTATACAACAGGACAAGGTTAGGCGGGGGAGGGGTGAGGAGGAAAAAGGTACGAGACAGGACAGACACGTATAAAATGTTGGGCAATTTCAGGAGGCCAAACACCCGAATTCGGGGTCACAGACATTAGACTGTGCAGACAAGGTGCATGTGCAAATCTAAGGCCAATGGACTATTCAAGGCAGTCGGGCAGTCGGACGGGGACGATGCAATCCACGACTGTTAGCCGTCTAGCGATGCTGCTAGCAATAAACTGATCCAAGGCGTAATGCCAGTGTTGCCACACAAATCACACGGCTAAACTCACTTTCGATATTTCGAGAAAAATTCCATTCCTTTCGTTGGAAAGGAAATGCTTCGAATCAGAGGCATGTATGTCCACAAAAATGTATACAATTCACCCTATTTTTATTACGGAGTATAAGGAGAAAATCTAGAGACGGGCTGACGTGAAGTTAGCAGGTTTTGTGCTCATGTTCGAATTCGTTGGCGAAAAATATTTCATTTTTTTTTTTGGTTGTTCTGATAACATAATCATCGCGAAATTGTACGTGTTAACAATTCTCATGATGATCGGATGAATATTTTGTGGGTATTAACAGTAACATCAACGATACTGAAGAAAAACCAATAAATTTGACATAGTTTTTTTCCAATATCTACGGAGATTAAAATCGGAACAAACTGAAATTTGCTATACTATTGTTGAATATCAATTCAAAGGTCTTGAGGAATCTCTTCGAAATATAATGAATAGTTCCTGAATAAATAATTCATCAACTCTAATCTCGAATATTTTCGAATTGATTTTTTTAGGTTCCTTAACAATACTATCCCAACAAAATTCTGCAAACGCTTGTGCGTTAGTATTCTACAACTTATCATGAAGTCTCAGTCCGATAGCACAAGAAGTTCCTGGATGTTAAGGAAATAACTCGAAGATTCGAATGAGGATAACTCCAAAAGCGTTGGGTGATTTGGCGCATTAACTTTTCGCATGCGTAATCTACCCTTGAAGTGGATAAAATATAATAGAATAGAATATAATATAATGAGATATGATATAATATAATATAATATAATATAATATAATATGATATAATATAATATAATATAATATAATATAATATAATATAATATAATATAATATAATATAATATAATATAATATAATATAATATAATATAATATAATATAATATAATATAATATAATATAATATAATACAATATAATATAATATAATATTATATAATAAAGTCAATAAATTCGCTCGATCGAAAAAAGATCGTTCGAATCTAACGAACGAATGCCAAGGTAAATGCTGAGAAATGCTTGCTCTTGAATTATTTCCTCCGGAAGAGATGTGAAATTTAGGAGACAAATAGTTTCGAAAAGCTGAGAATCACATGATACCTACGTATGAAAAGCGATCCTACCACAAGATCAAGATCAATTTGTTGGCATAGACCTTGACGTTATAATAAATACCGACTAATCATAGTTTCTTTCCGCCTAATTTTTCTTGAGAATTTTTATTCCGGAAACTGTTTTTCAGATTTCAGAAGAGAGCTGCACTGTCAGTGTTCCAGATATCGGAAAAAATTGACAAATTTCGTGCTGACTTCACGCCAGTTCTTCTCAAGAATTTTCTCCGAAAATTTAAGATAATTTTTAAACTTTTAATCGGACGGTGAGCAGAATTTATTTCCCTGTTAGTACCATACAAAAGTTCTGATACGTGGGCTAGACTGAAGCCCAGCGAAAGAAGTAGCAAAAGGCGAATGCATATTCATTAAGAATCGAAGCTATGTATCGGATCATTCGTTTTGCAAAGATCTTTTGGATGGGTTTCAAAGGAAGATGGGGAATTTATAATAGACAGAGACCCTGGACCAGAGCGATGCACTTTGATGAAGGTCGGTCGAAAAGAACAAACAAGTAATGTCTAGCCACATATAGCGATCATAAAACTCTTTCATTCAACGAACACCGGCCTCTTTTTGCAAATAAATCCAACAATGATGTGTGAAGAAAATATTTATTCAGAATTTTTCTAGGACATGGAATAATATGTAAACGCATCATTATAAATGTTTGTTTCATCAGGGTTTTGTAACCTCCTTTATAATTCTGAATCGTATACATTCTGACTAGACTCTGAATGTTCTTCATCACAAGCTGTTGTGTTGTCATATTATAGTGCGCGTCAAATTTATGGAACAAATTCATTTTCTCAGAAGAAAAATATTTGGCAACAAAAATCCTGAAACAGTTCAATTTTTGTTTCACTTTTACCAAATTTATATGCATTTTTGAAGGATTTTTGTTGCACCCTGTGCCATCCTCGTCAACCCTCCAAATTTTTGAATAGGGAAAAAAGGTCATGTGATACTTTTTTGGCAAGGTCTTTGTATCTTCTTTACAGGCGTGCAGAAATTTTCAAAAAAAAAATATTTTTTTTGAAGAATAAGTTATTTCAAAGAGGTTTTCAGTATGTGCACTTTGTCATGGCTCATTTACTTTGAGACGATGATACCTGATGAAATTTGTCACTGAATGAAAGTCGACCATTACAGTTTTGTTCATGTACAACTTTCAACTCCAACGAACCCTTTAACGGTGAAAAAAAATTTTTCACATGAGGGGGTTGAAACTTGTGCATGAACAAAACTGTAATAGTCGACTTTCATTCTGTGGAAAATTTCATCAGGTACCATCGTCTCGAAGAAAATGAGCCATGACAAAGTGCACATACTGAAAACATGTTTGAACCGACTAATTTTTCAAAAAAAAATTCTTTTTCTTGAAAATTTCTGCACTTCTGTGAAAAAGATATGAAGACCTTGCCGAAAAAGTACCACATGACCCACCTTCCCTATTCCAAAAATTTAGAGGGTTGATGGGGATGGCACAGGGTGCAAAAATCCTTCAAAAATTTCATAAACGTGAAACAAAAATTGACCTGTTTCAGGATTTTGTTGCCAAACAAAATTTTCCTGAGAAAATGAATTTGTTCCATAATTTTGACGCGCACTGTTTATTGATAAATTATTATTTACTGTTGTCAACTCAGGGAAAATTTTTGATATTGAATATTCTTTGTTACATTACTGTAATGTTTAAATTATGAGGGGTAGAATGAAAATTTCAGATAATTTCAGGAAAGCACTGACGTGAAATTGTTTTGAGAAAAATTTGAAAATTCTCCATATTTTTTATTTCGCTCTTTCGAATACGTTGCCACACCAAAGTTTGGCGAATTCTTTTCCAATATTTTCGAAAGTCGATATCGAATTGAGCTGAAATTTGTTGCATTGCGGCATTCCTCATAGAAATCTCATGGATTATTTTCGAAAAAGAATTTCAACGAAATTTGTGAAATTTTGAAAAATTTTATTGTTTGAATTTCCAACCATGTTATACTAACCAAAGATTAAAAAAATAACCGCTGATCCTAACCTAAGCTGACCTTACCCAACCTTACTCAACCCAAACAAAGAAGAAGAGAAATGAAAATTGATCCTAAGGAAAACCCGCGTAAAGTGTTACTCTTCGGCATTCTTCGGATAACAACGAAGTTCCATTCTTCGATACATTTTCGGTCCAAATAGCCAGCCAGCATTTTATAAAACTACGTATTGGAAAAATTCAAAATGCACAGCAGTGTTCCAAATTTCAGTTTGATGAAACTATAATTAATGAAGATATTGAGAAGAACTATGGAATTATTCAAGAATTCGGCCTGTAGTTAAGGTCCAAGTCTACTCAACAAATATCGAGTTTCTAAGGTGTTTCTTTCGGAAGTTATTGTATTCATGGTCGGTCTTGAGGACTAGTATTCTTGAGTAAGACAACATGGACATAACACACTAAAAAAATACTGAATGATTATTAGAAAAAGTAACGATATTGAATCTCATCGATAATAATAGTGTACCCACCCATCTTCAGGTATCAAAACAAAACAAAATAAAATCAAACTCTAAATAAAATATAGAAGACTGTATGAAATATCAAAAACTACAACAAACCTACACACTGTAGGAAATGGTCCTTTCAGATGAAATACATTTAATTTACCAGTTATTACTTAAATCGCCGTTTAGAACGAGTCATAACCTGCCTAACTTTATCAACGATATCTCTAAGATACTTTTCTTCATCTAAAATTACCTTCTAAATATTGGATGCTCTTCAGTATCTAAGTTTTTTCGTTATCTGAGATACTTTTCGGAGTTGAAGATACCTCTTGGTATCTAAGAGAGTTTTTGGTATCTCTGATACTTTTTTGAGATACAATATACAGATAAAATACTAGTTACTCTTTGCCAAAAAAAATGAAGAAACTGACATAAAGTAACTCGGATTCTTGGAAGTAACTAAGATACAATAACTCAGGTGTTTCAACAAAGTTTCTGAGTTACTGTGAGCTAGCTAAGTTTTATTTTTGAGAGCTGTGAACGTCTTTATTCTTATTCTGAACCTTGAATCACATATTGTGGTAAGTAATTAATTCAAGTATGAAAAAAACTGAAAACGGAAATGGTATTACATTTCAACAAGCGGATGGAGTTCACGAGCTGGAGCCCTTTAGGTCTGGCGTGAATTCCAGCACGAATTTTATCGTCCAAGAATATTATAGGCACGTGCCACACACCCGAAGGTAAGTAATGGGATTTCAAAATCCATGAAATTGAAGGGATCGGTTAACACCATCAAAAAACCTAGGTAGAAATAATAATCTACCTTTGACTTCCTTACTGATCACGGCAGAAATAGCTTTTATATCCATATATTCCAATTATACTCTCGGTTTATATTACTTCCGATACAACAGGCATTTACATATATTATGTTTATTTCAAGTTTCAAGAATAACTGAAAACAGTATATTGTACTCAATCTAGGGTATATCCGACAGAATGAGGTCGACGTTAGATTGATTTGAATTGTATTCATGATTATGATTTTTCAAACAAAAACCATTCAGATCAACTTCCAATATTGTTTTCTTCGTCTGTACACAATTTGGCAGTACCTCCCTTACGTTTAATTAGTTCATCATCATCCAACTGATAACACCGTATCACATATTGGAATCTCCCTTACGTCTTATTTGTGCATTTGTCTATGAATCTTTAATCCATTGAAACATGAGTTGACTGCATAATTAATAAGCTTCGGAATCCAGAATTGTTCTTATTTTGAAATTTTTGCATTCCGATCGAGAACATTAATCGAGAAATAAAAATGCTATGCTTGTTCGAAACTACCTTGAAGTCTCAACGATAAAAAAAACAATGAAAAAAAGCTTCGAATTTCGAATACGGGTTTATTGTTTCCTTTATAAAGAGGACTTATGCTTTCTATTTTTCAAAAAAGGATTGAAGAGATTGGAATATCATATCCGAACAGAGCATAATCTGAACACAACGTACAAGATGAATATAAACGTTATTTTTCGTGCTGGATATATTTTCAACAAAAATAATTAATATTTGTGGAATAGAAAATTCTAAAAAATCCCTGTATGACATGAAGTCAGCAGCATTTGTGGGGATGTTCATCATGATCGGATCAGCATTTTTCGAGTTGATTTGGAACATCAACGATACTGAGGAAAAAACCTGGAAATTTGACATAGTTTTCCGAATATTTCCGAAAGTTCAAGAAAGATCGCAATGAAATGCGGTCTACTGTTGTGAAATATTGACATCAAGATCTCTGCGAAAACTCATTGAAATCTGATGGACAGTTTCCGAAAAAAAAAGTTTTCGACAAAAGTTTGAAAAAGTTTCGAAATTTTTTTTTCGATTTACGAATGATACGATCTCATAAGATTTTGCAAGTTTCAATCTCATCGCGTTAGCAATTTGCACATTATAATTTCAACGCCTCGTTAATATTCCATTTCATGGGTTAAGTATTTTTTTTTAATTTTTAAGAAATAAATTTTTACATATTCCTAATGACATGACCCTCCTGGAATTTCCTGGAAGTGTACGCTTCGGTGATTCATAACTAATCACCAAGTTTCAATTCGGTCAGATAACATTCTTTTGGAATATAACATTTTGACAAGCATTTCTTGTTTCATTTTGCAAAATAAAACGATACATAATCAGGAATCGACATTTTACATCCAATATCTAATTTTTTCGAGTTATTGAGGAAATAACCAAATTCCGGACAGGTTGGTATAAGTTCGAAATCGTTAGAAAATCGTTCGAGCGTGCAAAATACTTTCACGTCCGTGTTTTTTTGCGAGCCTGTTCTTGGGAACAGCTTGTTATCGTTTTGTCCAATTGTCTGTAATTTTCGTATATTTTCCCGAAAATTGTCTCAAACGACTAGGATGGACTCACTGATGACGAATGTGATGCCAAAATCGACTCTGTCCGGCCGAAGTCCCGAAAACTGTCGAACGGAGCAAGCTAGCGACTAGAAACTTTCAGGGTAGGTCGCGCATCAGAATCCCGCGCCTGAGCTTGTTAATGGGCAAAATCAACCCAACGGTTTCGGACGTAACCTCATTTGAAATTCCGAGATTATTTCCATGTATATCAGGAACTACTGAAACGATTGGCTTGAAACTTGGCAGTTGGCAGAAGCATAACGACGCGCAACTTTGAGCACACTATCGAATGTAGAGCTCCATATTCCTCAGCAGTATACCAAATTTCAGTTCGATACGATAACAACTTCCGGAGATATTGGAAAAAACCTAGAAAAGCACTGACGTGAAGTCAGCAGCTTCGCGCGCATGTTCATATTCGTTGCTTTCCTGAATTGTGTGGAAAATGCGAACGTAGGCTTAGAGAGAGAATGCTGAACTATTTTCATGAATCGTTGTGTGAAATTCAAGCGTTTTGCATTGAATTCTTCAGATTCGCGTATCATGAAGAATAATTATTGCAACCAGAATTTATATCGCTAATTCATTCTGAAACAACCATTTATCCCTGCAGTAATGTTTGTGCTAATTGTAAGCGGCTATTTTGTTGAAAGATTTATGCAATGTTATATTTCGTTCTTTTGATGATACGGATATATTTCTCAAAGGATTCAAGGATCATATATCTTTCCACAAAAATTCATAACGAATGTCGAATAATAAATCGATTAATAATCTGTCAAGTCAACGTTTAGAACGTTTTCGAACTTGTGTGTTCAAAAACATTCCAGTATCTGATTTCGCTTCGTCCAAGAAATTATAAAAATTGATTGCTGCACCCGAAGTTCTACAAACAAACCACAACAATGATAAATTTCGTGTTGTTGGAATATCAAAAAATCGCCAGTGGCGCATATTCAGATAATATTAGCATCAAGATTATTTTTAGGTTTATTTGCAAAATTCGATTCATGTATCGGGTGCATCGGCCTGCAATAGTGGACAGTGGGGCCCAATAAGGTGCTTTGAAATTCTGATATATGATCGCATCTCGTCTCCTTTGACGAAAAGGAAATTTCTGCCACTCAATAAATCTTGGTTTAATAGTTGCATTTGCGAAGATAATATTTTTAAATTTTGCTCCCAATATTTAATGATAATCAAATAAAATAATGTTTTATAGAAATAACCCTGCGGAGTGCGAGATTCAAATTATTTGTCAAGTGCAGTTCCTTGAAAAAATTATGTTCATTGAATATCGGAATAATATAAACGATCAACGAAGTGAACAGTAACGTTTCTGAGTAAACAGTAAAGTTTCTTTGCATAGATTTTTTTTGCGCGCATGTTCTGGGGAATAGCGTGCTATCGTTTTGTCCAAATGTCTGTAATTATCTAATTTTCTCCCAAAAATGGTCTCAAACGACTAGGTTGGACTCACTGATGACGAATCCGGTTTCAAAATTGATTCTCTCGATAACTGTCGAACGAAGCCAGCTAGCGACTTGAAACTTTCTTATTAGGTCGCACATTGGAATGCGTAGGTTGAGTTGATTCTTGCAACAAATCGTTTCTGAGTTATGGTCGTTTGAAATTTCTAGATTAATTCTCTGATATTTCAGGAACTACTTGAGCTATTGAATTGAAAGTTGACAGTTAGTTGAAGCATAGCATCGCACAACTTTTCACAGAATTCCGTTGAGAAGTGTCAATAAATTTTTCGAGATTTTTTCGAGAAATATTTTTTTTCCGGAAATTGTTCTTGAGATCCGAAAGAAACTCCTGCTCATACCTCGAAGATCATATTTCACAGCATTTCATTTCGATACGAACATTTTTTCTGGAGATATTGGAAAAAAATACGTAAAATTTCGTGGTATTTTCTCGATATCGTTGCTTTTTCCAGGATAACTCAAAGAATACTGATTCAATCATGATGAAATTTGGCAACTAGTTTGATAAGGCTGATAGGCAACTTTGTGCGAAATTGCGTGATGATTGTGTCATCAGAACAATTCGAAAAAAAATTCAAATTTTTTTTTGGAATATTCAATATCCTTTGAACTTCTGATCATATTATCCTGATGAAATTTTGTATGAAGTGTCATTTCTCGATGAAGTAATGTATTTCAATTCGATCTAATCCGTATTTTTGGAAATATCGGAAAAATAAAATTTTGAATGGATATATCTGCGGAATCATTGTGTGGAATTTACCCATTCACGAATAAAACCTTCGTAATTAAGGTCCCAACCTACTCAGCAAATATCGAGTTGCTAAGTTGTTTCTTTCGAAAGTTATTGTGTTCACGGTCTGCCGTTAGTTCCGTCATGGTTGGATTAGTAATTTTTGTGCTATTCTGGAAACATCAACGAGTAGAAAACCATGAAATTGGACGAATTATTTTCCAATATCTCCATAATTTGAAATCGCACGAACTGAAATTTGGTTCACTGTCTTAAAATATGGAAATCATTGTCATTACACATTTTCTCTGGAATCTATCTGCTCGTTTCCAAAAAAAAAAATTTTTCGAGACAAATTTCGAAAATTCCATTTAAAAACTGTTCTAAAAGAACGATCTCCACGAAATTCCGCACAAGTTTGTGAATCAGCATTTTTCAACAAGTTTCATCGTGATTTGATCAGTATTTCTCAAAACATCCTGGAAAAACAACAATTCCGAGGAACAAGCCGAAAAATTCGGCATATTTTCTTCTGATATCTTCAAAAGTTCAATCCGGAACGACCTGAAATTTGAAACGTTAATGTGAAATAAAGATCTCGAGATAGTTGCAGGATTTCCCCGTAATCTGATGAATATTATCCGAAAAAAAAATTTCGTGAAAAATTTCGATTTGTTCTTTCAATTTTCCAACCATCCGAAATTCTCCAATCAAACAAGGAAACGAAAGAGTCCATTACGAAAAGTTACTGGTCAACAGAAATGGAAAACGATCATTGTCCAATATTTAAAATCTGAAGTCTGTCGCTAATTACAATGAGTTCATAACGGCAGTTATATCAGACACGATCTCGTACGGTACAACGACATTAGATAATATGATTGGGGTAGTCTAGGTGGTATTTTTTGCACGACTGCCGCCCCCTAGTTGGCTGCGTCCGACGGGGGAAGTGAGACCATTGACTGCAGAAAGGAAAGGTCGCCGGTTCAGTTGAACGGCCGAGCCAAAACCTTCACGAGCCAAGGCCAGACAAATATAGTTAATAAACAACTTACTGCACTCTGAAACAAAGACTCGAATTATTTTTGAGTTTGGGACGTTACCACTTTAAATAGAAACGCAGTATCCGAACAATCACGCGGAGCTGAAATCGAAATCGATGATTTTTTCTCTAGGGGAGGGAAAAGGATGATTCTGGTAGAAGAAGGGATTCAGTATTCTGGTGTTGGGTCAGAAGAATAATTTCCTTACATTCCAGAAAAGTTCATGTAATAACTTTAATATTGCATGTAATATCAAATATCATACTTTCATTATCGATTGAAGCTTGTGTAGGGAGGGTTTTGTATCATTTTGAGGGTTTTTCTTGGGTTTTCACTTCCAATATCCGAAACAGAACTATAAAAAATGAAATGAAAATTACGTATCGATTAAAGCTTATTTTGGGAGGATTTTGCATTAATTTTTAGATTTTTATAAACAGAACTTTTAAAAACTAAATAAAAATCGTTTTTTTCATGAAAAACACCCTTACGGATTGCAGTATCAAACTATTTGTCAAGGGCAGTTTCTTGCAAAACAGATTGCCTAATGAACAATACAGGAACAATACAAACGATGAAGAAAGCGAACTGTGACGTTTCAGAGTACAAATCTGACTCTTTCATCAAACAAAGCAGAAAATTTCAAGAATTATTTTCTTTCGATTTTCGTTTCGATTTGAGACTTTTTTCACATTGACAGTTTTGAGAAAACACAGCAACACAGATTTATTTGGTTTGAGAATTTCTTAATTTTACCTCTTTTTTAAGTAAATTCTAAATCTATCAAATGATGGATTGGGACAATACGAAAATACTGATGTTGGAATCAGATAATTTGAAAAGAAAAATCAAAGAGTCCTCTTGCATTTTGTGAAATGGAGAGAGTAATTTTGCTCTTTGTTCGGTAGAATTCTTGAAATATTCTGCTTTGTCTGATGAAAGAGTCAGATTTGTACTCTGAAACGTCACAGTTCCCTTTCTTCATCGTTTGCATTGTTCCTGTATTGTTCATTAGGCAATCTTTTCTGCAAGAAACTGCCCTCGACAAATAGTTTGATACTGCAATCCGCAAGGGCGTTTTTTATGAAAAAAACAATTTTTATTTAATTTTCAAAAAATGAAATGAAAATTGTTTTTCTCATAAAAAAAGCCCTTGAGGATTGAACTATTTGTCGAGGGCTGTTTCTAGGAAAGCAGGGAGCCTAATGAACAATACCGATAAAACGATAAACAAAACGAACTGTCACGTTTCAGAGTAGAAACCTGAAGTTTTTCTTCTTCTACGATCCCATGAAAACCCAAACTTTATTTGTATTTTGGTTTCAAAGCTTTTAGAACTGTTCTAGGAGAGTTCAAAATCGGGCTTCAACAGCGCATCGATTCTGCGCCGTTCAAGAACTGTACTAGGACAGTTCTGAATTTCGGAACCAAAACAAACTATTATTTCTCGATGCGAAGTTGAGGACCTCATAAAAAGTGCTAATGAATGCGTGTGCTGGTAATCAGGAATCTCTTGGATTATTATTATTAATTTAATTAATATTCAATGGGAAGCAAGACAAAGGAATTCAATCCAAATTGTAGTGGTCAATGATCTATTGCGGCTTAAAATTCCGAAATAAATATCAATGGCAAACAGCATGAATTGCACATTTGACTGCTGTCAGCTCTGAAGCAGCAGCCTATTTCAAGGTCCCCGAATCGTCAGTTCATTTCTCCCGGTTCGGAACCTTCATCTTTTGCTTGTTTTCTCCAACGTATCTATAAATACATAAGTATTGCGAATTTCTTTATGCAAGTTTATCATCACCTTGGTAACTCCGGAATGAAGTCAACATCGAGAAATGTATGCAATTTTAGGTGCCTGGTGGGATCAAAATAAGAATCTTACACAATGGAAACAAAGGAACGAGGCCCGTGCCTTTGTCAGCAGAATTTCGTTTGAAATATTATTCTGGTATTTCCTGTGCGCGAGCACCAACAGATGAGTAAGTGGTTCGATTTCAATGAAAGTTTTTGAAAAAATTAGTTTTTTGGGAACTATTTATTATATTCCAAAAACAAAAATTTCAAAAAGCACTGCCGTGAGGGCAGCAACTTTTGCGCGCATGTTTAATGTAGATGACCACTTCAGCAACGAGTTTGAACATGCACGCAAAAGCTGCTGCTTTCACGGCAGTGCTTTTTGAAATTTTTACTGATAAATTACTGGATTTCAATTCGATCAAATCTGTATTTCTGGAAATATTGGAAAAATAAAATTTTGAATGGGTATATCTACGGAATCATTGGGCGGATTTTACCCAATCACGAATTCGACCTTCGTAATTAAGCCCCAAACCTACTCTACAAATATCGAGTTTCTAAGTCGTTTCTTCCGGAAGTTATTGTGTTTACGGTCAGCCTAACGGCCGACTACGTAAACACAATAACTTCCGAAAGAAACAACTCAGAAACTCGATATTCGTAGAGAAGGTTTGGACCTTAATTACGAAGGCCGAATTCGTGAATGGGTATAATCCACCCAATGATTCCGTAGATATACCCAATCAAAATTTTATTTTTCCAATATTTCCAGAAATACAGATCAGATCGAATTGAAATCCAGTACTTCATCGAAAAATAACAGTTCGAAGTTTCTTACAGAATTTAATGAGGATGATATGATAAGAAAATCATAGACATTTTTTTTAAATTGTTCTTATGACACGATTATCACGAAATTTCGCAAAAAGTTGTCTCTCAGCATCTCAAAACTAGCTGTGAAGTTTTATCAGAACTGAATCAGTATTTCTCGAGGTATACCGAAAAAATCAACGATATCGAGAAGAAAACCTCGAAATTTGACATATTTTTTCCCGATATCTCCAAAACTTATGATCGCATCGAACTGAAATTTGGAACACTGCTGTGAAATATGAAGCTCAAAGTGCGAGTGGAAGTTTTTTTTGGATATGATGAATGGTTTCCGAAAAAAAAATTTTTTTGGAAAAAAATTTCGAAAAAAAATTTTTTTTTAATTTACTGACGAAATTATCCGCGGCATTCTGATGCGCAACCTATCCTGAAAGTTTGAAGTTGCTAGCTTGCTTCTGTCGACACTTACCGTGTCTACGGCCGGCCGGCCGGACAGAATCGATTTTGACACCGGATTCGTCATCAGTGAGTCCAACCTAGTCGATTGAGACCATTTTCGGCTCAATCATCCAAAATTACAGACATTTGGACAAAACGATAGCACGCTGTTCCCATAGAATATGCGCGCAAAAATTAGTTTTTTGGGAACTATTCATTATATTCCAAAAAAAAAAATGCTCAGACCTTGAGTTTCATATTTTACATTCGTGTACCATAGTTTGATACGATCATAATTTTTGAAGATATCAGGAAAAATAAGTCGAATTTCGTGGTTTTTCTCTCGATATCGTTGTTTTTTCCGACATTACCCGAAAAATACTGATCCAATCATGATGAAACTTGGTAACTTGTCTGAAAATGCTGATGAACAACTTTGTGCAAAATTTCGTGATGGTCGTGTCATCAGAACAATTTGAAAATTAACCGAGAGAACACTGACTTGTCAGCAGCTTTTAAGCGCATGTTCAAAGGATATGACCGCTTTGGCAACATTTGAACATACGCGCAAAAGCTGCTAACATAAAATCACTGCTGTGCTAGGATTTCCTTAATCGTTTTTACCACTTCATCGTAGTTATTGTGATTGCCAACAGCTTTGTGCGTAGGGTTTCACGAGACTCTCGAAATTGGAGATGTGTTGACATCTAGAAATTATTTCGAGATTTCTTGATCTCGAAAAAAATATACGTGCTACCAACTCATAGCTCTTAATACGTCAGAAAAGAGAAAATAAAACTCTAGAAAAGCACTGACGTCAGTTCAGGAGCTTTTACGCGCTTGTTCAAATTCTATTACCATTAGACCAACACGAAATTTTGCATGCACCTCATTGCGCGTTGGTATTCTCCCCTGATAACTAAGTTTCAATCTGTTTGCATTTGTGCTTTTCCTTATAATTTCTCCTCAACCGCACCGTTTTGCAGACAGATAATCTCTGTCAATTTACACGTTCATTCTGCCAATTGACAAATTAAACCTGTCAATTTGAACATTTAATCAGCGGACCGACCGATCAAATTAGTCACATCACAGTGGCACTAATATGGCTTTTCTTTTCAATCTGTGAGTAAAAATCTTGAAAATCATGAAATTTGATGAATCTGTGTTAACAAAAAACTGAAATCTGTCAATTGACAAATTTATTCTGTCAGTTGACACCTGTGTTTTGTCAACTGGAAGATTTAGTCTTTCAATTAACATATTTGATCTGCCAAATGACTTATCCTTCCAGTTTGAACATTAAATCTGTCAATTGGCAGATTAAGTTCATCAATTCACAGATTTCCTTTGTCACTTGAAAGATTTATTTCGTCAATCCGTATATTCAATCTGTTGAATGACAGATTTTCATTTTTCGCAGTGTCATTCATTTTCAATGTGAGTAAATATGAGCTCTGATTGAAGATGTCATCATGAAGTTTATTGCGTCTGTGTTCACACAAACACTGTGTATGATTGATAAATCGGTTCGTGTCAGATTGAATTTACCTTGGACCAGTTATATTCATCAGTGTCGAATGCATGATGCACCTAATTCGATGGTTAATCAAAAGATAGAAAGTTTTGAATCTGAACCTCGTTCAGAATATAAGTGTTACTCATTCGTAGGCAATCTAAGCCGTTATAAGCGTTGAACGCTGCAGAAATTAGATTACGCAGAGAAAGTTTGGTAACACTGCATTCTCCATTTCTTGTAACCTTGTTACGCTAGGTATCTGCAAAAGAGAAACCGACCACATAGATAATAAGTTCAGTAAGCTGTGAACTATCACGGTAATAGGCCTATAATAATAATAGATGATGATGTCGGTCTATTTGGTTGAAAGTAGGTAACGTTCTCTAAACGTTGTCAACTGGTATAGGCTTCAAATCGAATAGGAGACAATGACTTGAATTTCATTCCAAGCAAGTTCAAAGTCACTGGGAGGTACGAAGAACAATTCACCGATGGAAGTCAGCAGCCTTTGACAACATTTAATTGAGACTAGTCTATTCGATAAGGTTATTAATACAATCTTTAAAAAACGCTGCAAATTTCACACAAAAGTTTATTTTTTTCCCAGCTTAATGTGCAAATTCTTCAGCGATTATTATCACACTTTCATCGTCGTAACACGAGTGAGAAGTTTGACAGTGGAATAAAACAATTTTTAAGATTGGCTGCCAATATCGGCTGGTAAATATTTTAGCGGGATTCGAAATATTTCTGAAGAAGATTCTGAAATGCGAGCTGCCGTATCAAGCCTCTTGCATTTCCGAAAATTCATTCAGAACGCTGCGATATTGGCGAGCAATCTCTCAAACTGTTTAATTTCATTTCTTATTTCAATTCCTACCTGGCTGTAAAAATTGAAGCTTTCCAAAATTCATCAAATCATAGAACTAAAACAGGTGGATCATCGGCTCCTACCTCATTCTGAGGCTCCTACTCTTAGTATTAGATTCTCTACAATTGATGAGATTTCCGGTTTGTTTTTGATTTTTTTGCATTTATCCTCCAATTTGTTTATATATGCTCATTATCTTTTATATCCCCCCTTATTTCAAAGTGTCAGCACGGAAAATATTGGATTTTGATTGAAACCAGCAACGGATATCCACATATCGACTATAATTGTACTACGCAAACCAAAATTGATGAAAACCTCCGATCAACCCAATTTTTTGGAAATCTTCATTATTTTAAATTACGCTACTTAATTTGGAGTCTGCATGTAAAAATGCTATTCAGTTATTGAGATTTCAATGTTTCAAATGAATTTCTTCATGGAATTGGTTTTTGTGTTCTGAAAAACCCATGATTTATGAATAATATATAAGTTTTATTTATGATATAAATGAACTTCATGAAGAAATTTAATCTCAAATCCGGTTATCGGCAAGGTGATTTCTATAAATAATTATTTGTTGTTATTCCAGACATTGGGAAAGAAAACCCAAAAATATTTAATTTGAACTACTTACGATTATGAAATTGTCCAGAATATCGATGGGGCATTTGTACATTGTTTTTTTTAATATAAAAAACGAAATCCGTTAAAAATTTCTCGATATGTGTTGAAAACTTGGTAATCAATCTTTTTCATCTACTTTAAGATATCTGAGTCTGTATGAAAAGTTAACCGATTATTCCACTGAATTCCAATCTCGGAACCAAATGCGATGATTCATTTTTGGGATTTTTGGAAATTTGCAGCGCTCTTCTTTATAGCTCAGGGACCACTAGTCGGAAATCATCCGGTTAAAATTTTTAGGTTGACTTATGCAACAGTAATCAACATTCAGAATTTCATGAAAATTCGATGGTAAGTTTTCGAGAAATATTTTTATTCCTCCAACCCCCAATTTTGAGCCCTTAGGGTACACCAATCCTGCTGAAAAGCTTGGAGGATCAATCCCGAGCGACACACGATTTTTCTAACAAGTTTCACGGATTCCGGTTCAGTACTTTCAGAAAAAAACCCCGGACAACGGACGGATTTTTTTATTAGTTCATTCAAATCTTCATACTCCAAAATGTTAACCTCGAAATTTTCAAGGGGCATAATTTTTTTTGTTCGATCACCAAGGTTTATCATTTGATTTTATCAAATAATAAACCAAAACATTCCGACCTTCTTTATCTTAATCCTAAAACCTCCATTTTGATTGAAAGTTGGCAACCCTACTGTATACGAAACCCACCTTTATCCGGAATCTCGATCCAAACAACCATTTCCAAGTAGTGTGTGATAGCCCTAAAAATCATTCGACATTGAAACGCAACAGCGTCTTATGGCCCCAACCTATCTGACGATGCAAGCGACCTTGGTTGGATAACTATTTATCATACAGACAACGACCCCGCTTCTGCCACAGATTAGTAATAATAATCTGAGTCCACACATTTGATGGAGTGCATTTTTGTTTGCCTTGCTTACGAAATTCGTCGAGCTGATTATCTACGGAGATGAACAAAATGAAGGTTTTTTTCACATGACACGATGACTCTGAGATAAATGCAAATATCATTACACGGAATAACATTTCACTGCTAGTCTATTTCCAAGGAAGAAGAAATAATAGTTCATAAAAAACTGAATAAAAAAAATTTTCAAATTTTTTCAAAATTTATTAAAGGATACGAAATTCACTAAATTTGGCACTGGTTTGGATCTGATCGCGTCTGTATTTGTTGAGATATTGAAGAAATTACTTCAAAATGGATATTGGATATCACTTCAAAACCTTTGGGCGGATTCCGTCCATCAAATGAATCAAATGAGATATTCAACATACAAATCAATGGGGTTTTTCCTTCAAACGAAAATGCAGTAATTTTAATGAAAAACCTTTAGAACATCACATCTCAAACATATAATTTCAATATTATATTTTAAAAAAAATGTTTGATTACCTAAAACTGAAAAATAAAAATGGTGATTTGAAATTTGAAGGGATTTGTCTCGAGTGCAGAATTCAGCTTTCTCGGAAAGAAATGGACGTCAAATATGTTACTTTGCTTAGGAAATCAGAGATAGCTATACTTCGATCTGGTTAGAGTAGCAGACAACGATCAAGGAATAGAAAAAGAAGAGTACAAACTGCCATACTGTCATATTACTGACAAATCGCAAACGGAAACGAATAACAAATTGTTTGGTTATATTGACGAAAAAAGAGTGTGTACCACAGAATAGGAATAAATATTTCATTATTCTATAGTAGAACAAGCTATCCTACTAAAAATCGTTGCCATTTCGTGCATGCCTGGCAAATAATTTTCCCCAATTTTGAAATCTGATTTTGAATACTTTCTGAACGTAATTTGGGAAAATGATGAATCAAACCCATAATAATTACGTTCAAATTTGCATTTGCAGTAACAACAATTTTTTATTTTTTTCAATCGTATGATCCTCACGAAATTTCGTATGTAACTGTCAGTTTACATACGACTACAAAAATTTCAACTCGCTTTGAATTCTTATTTCTCGGAGTATCGTATGCATAAATTTTAGCCTATTTTTCAAGTTTCCTTTATGTTTTTGGTATCAGTATCTGAAGAGCACTATTAAAATTGAATGAAACTATTTTTCATAGAAATTGCCAGATTCAAGCTATGTGTCGGTTCAGTTTTTTGAAAATATGGGAATGATTCACAAATGGTACTATAATGTTCCAGAGTCTACATCTGACTCTTTCATCAGCCAACTCATTAAAAACCTTCGAAATTTTCAGGAAATTATTTTGTGATATAAAAACGATATAAAAACTGTTCGATTCTACCTCTTCTCCCGCTAAATTTAGCTGAATTTCTATGGGAAAATGGGCGAAATTGTTTTCGTTATTCAGCAAAATACAGGAGGACTCTCAAATTTTTTTTTCAATTTTCTGATTCCGTTATCAGGATCTTTGTAGCATCCCAATCTAGGAACCTGGTGAAAGAAAATGGAAACTTTGGAGAAATATATTTGAAATCCCTCATTCCTTGCCAATCGAAAATGGTGAAAAGAGTTCAAGACATAGAAGACTCAGACCGATCGTAAACACAAAAACCTCTCAAAGAAAAGATTCAAGAGACGGTTTTTTGTACAGCAGATTAGGGGATTAATAACGAGGGTCAAAGTCGTGAATGAGTGAAATTCGCCCAATGATTCCGTAGAAACCATTCGGAGTTGTATTTCCCAATATTTTCAAAAATGCAGATCTGCTCCTGACTTTTTGCTCGCATGTTCCAGAGGAACAACGTGCTATGGTTTGGTGCAAATGCCTGTAAATTTTGAATTTTGAGTCGAAAATGGTCTCAAATGACTAGGTTGGACTCACTGATTACGCATCCGGTGTCAAATCGAATCTGTCCGGCCGACCGACCGGCCTAATGCACGATTTCAGGCGTACGGAGAATCCTATCGACTTGAATCTTTCAGGGTAGGTTGTATTCCAAATCTCACGGTTAAATTCGTAAACGGGCAAAATCGACTGAATAGTTTCGGAGTAAGAGCCATTTCAAATATTGACTTTATTTCCTGATATTTCAGGAACTTCTGCAGCGAATGGATTGAAACTAGGACAGTTAGTTGGTTCGACACACAAACTCCCGCAAAATTTTGTTGTCATCGTTCTGTCAAATTATTTGTGAAATTTTTTTCGGCAGATTTTTTTTCGAAACTACTCATCATATTCGAAAAACAATTTGCCTACACCTTGAACTCTTCATTTCACAGCAGTATACTTAATTTCAATTCGATACGGTTATTATTTTCGGAGATATTGGGAAAAAATATGTAAAATTCTGTGGTTTTTTCTCGATATCGTTGTTTTTTTCGGAATAACTCGAAAACTACTCATTCAATCATAATGAAACTTGGCAGCTAATTCGAATACGCTGATGGACAACTTTGGGCAGAATTTCGTGATGATCGTGTCATTAGAACAATTCGAAAAAAAATTTCAAATTGTTTTCATTTCAAATATTCAATATTCTGTGATCTTTTGATCATATTATCCTCATGAAATTCCGTATGAACCTTCGAACTGTCATTTTCCGATAATTTACTGGCTTTTAATTCGATCTCATCTGTATTTTGGCAAATATTGGGGAAATAAAATTTTGAATGGCTATATCTGCAGAATTATTGGGTGGATTTTACCCATTCACGAATTTGGCCTTCGTAATTAAGGTCCAACCCTACTCTACAAATATCGAGTTTTCAAGTTGTTTCTTTCGGAAGTTATTGTGTTTACGGTCGACCTAACGACTGACCGTAAACACAATAACTGCTCGATATTTGTAGAGTAGGTCTTAAGTAGAGGGCTTAATTAAAAAGGTCGAATTCGGGAATGAGTAAAACCCGGCCAATTATTCCGTAGATGTACCCATTCAAAATTTTATTTTTCCTATATTTCCAAAAATACAGATTGGATCTAATTGAAATCCAATACTTCGTTGAATAAAACCTAGAAATGCATTGACGTAAAGTCAGCAGCTTTTGCGCGCATGTTCAAAGGATATCACCGAGAGTGATTATGCGCGAAAAAGCTACTGACTTCACGTCAGTACTTTTCTAGTTTAAGAATTACCGCTTGACCAGATTTCAAAACGAGCATTCAAAAATATACTATCCAACGGTCTTGGATAATTGTGACGGAAAAAATACAAGAAATTTACATCCAACATTCAAGATGGAAGGAACAATAGTCGAAACATTGGAAACATACAGGGTCTTTCACGAGGAACCTCACCCATATTTATACGGGAAACTACTGAACGTATTTTCATGAAATTCAGCACTTTTAAGTATTTCACGATGCTGATGAAATCTAAAATATTTTCAAGGCATGAGCACCTCCGGTTTTTCCGGAAATGACGTCAACTTCCGTTTTTCAAATTAGAACACCATTTTTTTATTGCAGAAATAGATTCCTTAGAAAATTTCAATTTATTTTGATGTAACATTTATCAGTTTTGGTTGGAAAATTCTCTCTGAGCGGGAAAATTCGAAAAAAAAATCGAAAATAGAGCTCCGCTGAAACAAGAATAACTTCGAGGTTTTTGGATGGAAAATTTTCATTTTTGGGATTTTTCAAGATGTAAGATTGATGTATCCACTTTAAAAATCGAAATCGCGATTCATGATACAGGGGGTGAAAGAATCGCTTTCAAAGTTAGGGATGACAAAATCGTGAAAAATCAATTTTTTCAAATTAGAACCCCATTTTTTTATGGCAGATTCTCCTGACGAAATCAGTTTCCTTCAAATGCTGTACCCTATTGAATTTATATGGGTGCATTTTATGTTTTTTTAATATTCTCCAAACACTCGATTGAGATAATCCCAGATCAATCTCGGCATCTTTGAGAGAATTTTGAGGATTCACACGAAAATATGCAAGAACTGTAATTTCGTTGTTTTCATCTTCTAATACACTTTTTTCTCTGTGTGTAGTTTTCTTAACGAAAGATCCGACATTTCTCAAGTTTGTCATGGTTCTGTTAATGGTATCCCTCGTTGGTCTGGGTCGGTCAGGAAACCTCTCAATGAACAGTCGAATCGTTCTATCTACAACTTTATTACATTCTCCATGAAGTAGAATGAGATTTAAATAATCTTCATTGGTAAAATTAGGCATAGTGATCGATTTTATAACTTAATACGAATTATCACCAAATTAATAGTAAACACAAAATGCTACTGAATAAAGAGGAATTTGGCAGATGTAATTAATGATATCTATCATTAAAAAAAATAATGTAAAACATGGTAAGTTTTTGCATATGGTTCATAAGGAATTATTTATTTATCACTGGAGAGCAAACCGATGGCCGATTAGTTGAAATAAAGAGGTTTCCGATACAAATTCGAATCCAAATTCGCCATCTATTTAGGAACAACCTGTAACTTTTTTCTCTTGCATATTAGGGTAGTAATATCTGAAACATGGTTTAAGTAACAGTTCCTGAAAATGTCATCTTTTTGGCGTGAAGGGAAAAGAAATAGCTGAAAATTCAAGACGAAAAACAGTTTTTTGTGAATAACTCAGAAAATATCCACTTTAGGGCAAGGGTGTGATGCATACACTCACATTATTTTTTAACGTAGATTCAATATCTGCCATAAAAAAATGGGGTTCTAATTTGAAAAAATTGATTTTTCACGATTTTGTCATCCCTAACTTTGAAAGCGATTTTTTCACCCCCTGTATCATGAATCGCGATTTCGATTTTCAAAGTGGATACATCAATCTTACATCTTGAAAAATCCCAAAAATGAAAATTTTCCATCCAAAAACCTCGAAGTTATTCTTGTTTCAGCGGAGCTCTATTTTCGATTTTTTTTTCGAATTTTCCCGCTCAGAGAGAATTTTCCAACCAAAACTGAAAAATGTTACATCAAAATAAATTGAAATTTTCTAAGGAATCTATTTCTGCAATAAAAAAATGGTGTTCTAATTTGAAAAACGGAAGTTGACGTCATTTCCGGAATAACCGGAGGTGCTCATGCCTTGAAAATATTTCAGATTTCATCAGCATCGTGAAATACTCATAAGTGCTGAATTTCATGAAAATACGTTCAGTAGTTTCCCGTATAAATATGGGTGAGGTTCCTCGTGAAAGACCCTGTATAAAGGAAATGTTGAATAGGATTTGCGATTAAGTAAATTTCACAGATTTCTCAATGAACAGTCAGTGCGAACGATAAGAGGGCATGGAACGGGTAGTGCCCTGGCCACCGATCTCCTGCGATTTGAATCCGCTGGACTTTTTTTCTGGTTATACCTTTTGGCTCAAGAAAACTTATGTGCAGCCTGCTCTCTTCACCAAAGTCATCAGAAATAGAACCGCATCTCCTCTTGGAAAACACTTGATATTACCTCAACAATTCCCATAAACTTCCTATGATATCATTCGTCCTGATCACAGGAAGAATCGTAGCGAATTTGAGACAACGTCATTGAATAAAATATTATCATCTTACGCAACATGATGACTCATATTTCTGTCAAGTGGTTTCGACACCTGATGTAATATGCTCGACTTCACAGTTGACTAACCTCTGGAAGGCTTCTCTTTTGTGGCCCTTCAAATGCGTCATGACTTTCCTCTGCGAATGAATCTGAGGGTGATTGTGATAAATATATCGTAACAACTACGCAAAAGGTTCTGGACGAAGGGTAGTTTAAATCCCAAAATAAAATTCGAATCCTGAAGGAACAACAATAAAAGCAATATGGTGAATTATTCTTTGGAGTTTTTTGGCATTACTCTCCCAATATCTAAAAACACTGCAAGTTTTACACAAGGGTTTATTATTTTCTCAGTTAAATAACCCAATACCATTGATATAAAAAATCTTATGAATTATTCATAACTCATTGGTTTTTCACACCATAATTTGCAGCGTTTTTCCTTAGAACTCAGGAAACACTGATCAGAAATCATCGAGGTGAAAACTTTTAGGTTGAGTTATGCAACAGTAATCAACGTTGAGAGTTTCATGAAAATTCGGCGGTATGTTTTCCAGAAATAATTTTTTCCTTCTACCCCCAGTTTTGAGCCCTTAGGGCACACCGATCCTGCTGAAAAGCTTGGAGGATCGATCTCGAGCGACACACGATTTTTCTACCAAGTTTCACGGATTTCGGATCAGTAATTTCGGACAACAGACGGCGGACGGACGGATTTTTTTTGCGCGCTTGTTCTAGGGGAACAGCGTGCTATCGTTTTGTGCAAATGTCTGTAATTTTGGATGAGCCGAAAATGGTCTCAATCGACTAGGTTGGACTCACTGATGACGAATCTGGTGTCAAAATCGATTCTGTCCGGCCGTCCGTCCGGCCGTAGACATGATAACTGTCGACAGAAGCAAGCTAGCAACTTGAAACTTTCAGGATAGATTGCGCATCAGAATGTCGCGGTTAAGCTCGTTAGTGGGCCAAATCGGTTGAATAGTTTCGAAGTTATAAGCACTTGAAGTTTTGAAGTTATTTATTTTTTATTTCAGAAACTACTTGAGCGATTGAATTCAAACTTGGCAGTTATGTGGAGTTTAACGACGCGCAACTTTGAGCCGAATTTCGTCGGGATCATATTGTCAGTAAATCAAAAAAAAATTTTTTTCGAAATTTTTTTCCAAAAAATTTTTTTTTTCGGAAATCATTCATCATATCCGAAAAAAAATTCCACTCTCACTTTGAGCTTCATATTTCACAGCAGTGTACCAAATTTCAGTTCGATACGATCATAAGTTTTGGAGATATCGGGAAAAAATATGTCAAATTTCGAGGTTTTCTTCTCGATATCGTTGATTTTTTCGGTATAACTCGAGAAATACTGATTCAGTCCTGATAAAACTTCACAGCTAGTTCTGAGATGCTGAAAGACAAGTTTATCCGAAATTTCGTGATAATCGTGTCATTAGAACAATTTGAAAAAAAAAATTTCTATGATTTTCTTATCATTTCATCCTCATTGAATTCTGTATGAAACTCCGATCTGTTATTTTTCGATGAAGTACTGGATTTCAATTCGATCTGATCTGTATTTTTGGAAATATTGGAAAAATAAAATTTTGATTGGGTATATCTACGGAATCATTGGGTGGATTTTACCCAGTCACGAATTCGGCCTTCGTAATTAAGGTCCAAACCTTCTCTACAAATATCGAGTTTCTAAGTTGTTTCTTTCGGAAGTTATTGTGTTTATGCAGTCAGCCGTTAGGCTGACCGTAAACACAATAACTTCTGGAAGAAACGACTTAGAAACTCGATATTTGTAGAGTAGGTTTGGGGCTTAATTACGAAGGTCAAATTCGTGAATGGGTAAAATCCGCCCGATGATGCCGTAGATATACCCATTCAAAATTTTATTTTCCAATATTTCCAAAAATACAGATTTGATCGAATTGAAATCCAGTAATTTATCAGTAAAAATTTCAAAAGGCACTGCCGTGAAGGCAGCAGCTTTTGCGTGCATGTTCAAATTCGTTGCTGAAGCGGTCATCTACATTGAACATGCGCGCAAAAGTTGCTGCCTTCACGGCAGTGCTTTTTGAAATTTTTTCTTAGTTTATTCAAATCTACATACTTCAAAATGTAAGAGGTGAAATTTTCAAGGTAGTATTTTTTGGTCGATCACTGAGTTTTATTATTTGATTTTATCAAATAGTAAACCAAAATATCCATATTGCACTTGTGTTCTAAGGAAACTGCGTGATATCGTTTTGTCCGAATGTCAGGATACAGAGGATTCTATCAATTGGAAAATTTAAGGGTTGTTTGCATTTCAGAATGCGAAGGTTGAATTCGTTGATGGGAAAAATAGATCGATTGATTTCGGAGTTAAAGCCGTTTGAAATTTTGAGGTTATTTCCTGATATTTCGAGAAATACTGAAGCGATTATATTTAAACTTGGCAATTTGTTACAGCATAAGGACTTGTAACTTTTGCGAAATTTCATTGGGATCGTGATGTCAGTGTATTGAAAAAAAAAATTGTTCAGAAATTTTTTTCGAAAAAAAAATATTTTTGGAACCTATCCATTACATCTGGAAAAAAAAAATTGGTTATAGCTTGAGCCTCATATTTTACAGCAGTGTACCAAATTTCAGGTCAGGTAAAATGGTGACTTGACGTCAGTGCTATCCTAGGTTTTTTCAATTATCTTGTTCCATCATCAGCATCTTCGTATTATGCCAATCTATCATGTGATTTCCATCGGTCGATAATACATGGTTCGCTCATTGAGATATTTGCATGTCTTTATTATTTTTGTTTTTTTCGTATTTTGTTCATCTTTTATTGAACAGTAGTTATGATTCTTCTCTATTTCCTTCCACAACGACAGGGAATATTATATTTACATTTTTTATATCTGCTTTCCGTTAATTTTTTCGGTTTCAGTGAATATAGATCTCAAGTCAGTTTTCGTTTTGAAAAATGTTCGTTTATTGAACTCAAGTTCGATTCTTCTGATTCTTTCTGAGAGACCTCGAACATGAAAAATCACATTCCATAAATTGGTTTGTTCTTTATTCAAAGGGCAGCACAAATTCAATTTAGACATCGAATTTTTCTCATCGGGGAGTCCAACCTAGTCGTCCAGGACAATTTGCAGGAAAAAAATTAGAGAATTAAAGAAATTCGAAACGATACCACGCTTTTCCCTAGAACATGCACGCAAAAAAGTCTGAGAAACTCTAGATTTGAAGAGTGGATTGTGATTTTGATTGAAAGTCCGCTTATGAATGTTTATAATCCACCCGCACTTTTTTTACTGTAAAGTAAAAGATTCCAATTCGATCCATTTCCTGCATATATAGTTATCTTTTACGATTGGCCTCACTTCATGCAAGGTCTGCTCGGAGCATCTAGAAACTATTTAGACTGACGATGTGCCATATGCAGTTTCAACACACTACTTTTATGTTAGATTTGATGATTCGACGAAGCCTTATCATTTCTCTTGGGAAATCCCTCTAATCTCCAGGTCATTAACATAAAATATCAAAATCCGTATCATCAAAATAGCTAAAAATATCGTAAGGAGTAAGTTAATCAAATAAAAATGTTCTAGGGAAAAACTGACATTAAGTCACTACCCCTCACAAATCGATCGTGTATCTATTTTTGGGAATATTACAATAACTACCGAAAGAAACGACCTGACGACTCAATATTTGTAGATCAGGTTAAGGGCTTGATAACAAAGGTCGAATATGTAAATTAATAAATGGGAAAAATTCGCTCAATAATTATGTAGATGATTTATACCCATTCAAAATCCTATTTTCCCAATATTTCCAGAAATACAGATTTGACCGAATTGATTCCTTGTATACTTGACTGAAAAATGATAGCTTGTAGGTTCATGCAGAATTTCATGAAGACCATATGATTTTACTTTTCAATATTCTCGAAAACACCCATCTGATCGAATTGGAATTGAGTACTTGATCTCAAAAGAACGAGAGGATGGTCCATCAGAAATTTCGGAAACATCAACTCAATATTTTCCGAGATACGATCTCTTAAATGAAATATTTGTGTGCTATATGCTCGTCAGAATATTACGCCTATGTAAGCCTACTCTGTTCCAGAATGATCCGATCGATATTTTTCGACTTGATGAAGAAACAAAACTTATACCGATGGTCAATGTCGACGGGAATTCTAGTTATTAAAGAAATTGACCAATAAAATAATGAAGAATCATATTGACGTTTCTTCTTATCGACAATATCTGCCAATCAAGTAATTGGAATGTTGAACCATTATTGTCAGTGGAACAAATCTACAAGATTATTTCAATAAACTCATCCCAATATTGGCAAGATCAAATAATCCCATATTGGGCCAATAGTAACGGTAGGGCTTCTTCAAAAAATTGACTAATACAGTATTCAATCAATAGTGACGTAACTGCTAATCGACGATATCAGCCAAATCAACTAATCGGAATATTTAACTTTTATTCACTTGAGTACTGATCTTTATAATTATTCAATCAACTCATTGGTCTGATATTGACTGTAATACGAATTCTCAGGATTGGCAAGATCAAGTTATCCTCATATTGGGCCAATACTTGTAGTACTTCCACTAATTCATAGTATTGTCCAAATTAAGTTATTTCAATTCTGGGCCAATCTTGGAGTTAGTAGTTAATCACAGCATTAGAGCAATAAACTCATATTGATATCGAGAGAATATTGGCCGTAGTATTTTACATAACTGGCCCAATCAACGAATTCCGATATTGGGCCAATACATTGGGGTCTTCTCGTTTGACGACTAAGAATGAATCTATTTTGGGCCCATGTTGAATCACTATCTACCCAATATTGTGTACCATTGATGATTGGCCATGTTACTCGAAACAAGATCACAGAAATGAATTTTATTAGAACACTTCTCAAACCTTGAAGTGATTCATTACATCTGAACAATTGCATGATGTAAATTAACCCTGATAATGTAAGTTATTTCACTGTTACCAACAATTGTATAAATGACAATTTTTCTTAGGTTACATGATCATACTGACATCGTCGTAGAAATATCAGAATGGCATCTCGGAGAAAGGTTGTCATATATGGGTGGAATTCAATTATCACAAACTCCGTTCGATTGTAATTAAGGTTAGTGTGAAAAAATGGCATTTTTTTTCTTGGTGAATAGGAGTGTCTTATTATAATATCTGCTATCAAGTAAACATTGCACTTTCTGTAGCGCAAAATGGGAGAGTTCGTCCTTGATTATTTATTCTGGAATAACATGAACAGTAGTTATTACCTCTATGTGCAAGTCTTTCACGAAATTGTTCGCAACGTAGATTTTGCTATGCGTTTTTCTGAAGTCGAGAAGTGTGAAACATATAAGCAACCGGTTCTGCCTGCATTGTCAATAGAAAGTTACTAATTTTTTTCAAGTTATTATGAAAAAGTGAATCTACTTCTCGGAAAAAGGTGTATATTTCATGAAATAGATTTCTAAAGTAAATGGACCAATCTACAGTGTGTCCACGGATGGGGTGCCGGTAAGGTGTAAATGACGAAAAATTTTCGAGTTAGACTCTGATATTTTGGAAATCGCTCCTGCTTGGTCCCAAATTAAGATGTTGAGAAAATGAGCCAAATCAATTAATATACAGGGTGGTTTAGAACTGATTTAAGGAAAATTGTTAAGAATAAAACACCTTTGTTTCAAAAGATATCGAGAAAGTTTATTGAGAAAAGTTGTTTAGAATCAAAAGACACGGCTAAATCTCGAATTTCAGATAAATCGATCAAATTTGATTTTGTAAGTAGGTTATGAAAATATTTGATAATATCCATGGTTACAAATGCCAGACGTGACTTGAAACGTAAATTTTATTCGTCATAAACGAAAATTTTCCTGTTAAAAACATGCTGACCTTAGAACAGAGTGTGTTTATTGTGCAGTGCTTCGACTTAGGTGCAGACATTTCGTATCAGGGAGTAATAAAACAATTCCATTGACGCTGGCCAAATGTTGCGGTACCACGTAACCTGCTAAAAAAATAGTTTCGAAATTTAAATTTTTGATCATGACAAAAATCTCACGTATACAAAATGTTCATGACCAACTTATTAAGTCAAGGAAGGCTGATTTATCTGTAACTTGAGTTCCTGCAGCAGCTCGTCATTCCGAACAACTTTTCTCAATAAACTATCTCGATATCTTTTAAAACAAAGGTACTTTATTCTCAACAATTTTCATTGAAGCAGTTCTGAACCACCCTGTATATAAATTTATTTGGCTCATTTTCTCAACATCTTAGTTTGAGACCAAGCAGGAGCGATTCCCAGATTATCAGAGTCTAGAAAATTTTTTTACAAAATCAAAGTTGATCGATTTATCTGAAATTCGAGATTTAGCCGTGTCTTTTGATTCTAAACAACTTTTCTCAATAAACTTCCTCGATATCTTTTGAAACAAAGGTGTTTTATTCTTAACAATTTTCCTTAAATCAGTTCTAAACCACCCTGTATATTAATTGATTTGGCTCATTTTCTCAACATCTTAATTTAAGACCAAGCAGAAGCGATTTCCAAAATATCAGAGTCTAACTCGAAAATTTTTCGTCATTTACACCTTACCCAATCCGTGGACACACTGTAGATAAGTTTCGAAAAAAACTTCGACTTGAAAATTTCAGGGTACGTTGCATTTCCAAATGCGACGGTTGAATTTGTTTATGGGATAATCGGCTGAATGGTGTCAGTTTATAGAAATTTGAAATCTTGTGATAATTTCAGGAACCACAAGTGCGATTGTATTGAAACTATTGTGTTGTCAGTCAATATGAAAAAAATATTTTTCGAAATTTTGTCGAGAACATTTTTTTTTCGGAAACTCTTCGTCATATTCGAAGAAATTCTACTCAAATCTTGAGCTCTACATTTCACAGCAGTATATAAAATTTCAGTTCGATACGGTCATTATTTTCGGAGATATTGGGAAAAAATATGTCAAATCTCGTTGGTTTTTCCTTCGGTATCGTTGTTTTTCCGGGGTCACTCAAAACTATTGATTCAATGTTGATGGAACTTGGTTATTCGTTCGAAAATTCTGATGAAAAACTTTCAGAAATATGTTCCTCGCGAAATTCTGTGTGTACCTTTAAGCTCTCATTTTTCAATCACGTAATGGATTTTCATTCGATCTCATCTGTATTTTTGGAAATATTGTGGGAATAAAATCTTGATAGGTATACCTTCGTGATCATAGGGTGTATTTTACCCATTCAAGAATTCGGCCTTCGTAATAAAGGTCCAACCCTACTCTACAAATATATAGTTTCTAAGTTGTTTCTTTTGGAAGATATTGTGCTTACGATCGGCCATTGGGCGTGATATATCGAAGAATCTGGATTATGATTCTGTATCAACAAAATTTGCAGACATGAAAATGATACAAAATATCTCTTCGATTAGTTTTCCGGCATTTCATACTATTTTTAGGTTTCAATAATTTTTATACATTTTATATGATTTTTGTAGAAAAGGAGTTTGTTTCGTAGTTTTCACCAATAAAGTCGAGCAATAAATTTAATATTTGTGCTGAAAAACCCGAATTTTGATTGAAAAATTGTTTCGAAAGAAATTGAAAGAGTAGAGGGGGGGGCGAAAGTTTTCAAGCGTAGGGCCCCGGAAATCGTCGATCCGCCACTGATTCTATGAATGGGCCAAAAAATCGAACAGGAATCGGAAATTACCTCGTGAAGCCAACGCACGGTCTAAAGAACTCACATTATACCGTAAGAAGGAGTAAGAATTGCCAAAACTAGGTCAGCAATATTTTTGTAACAAGGTGAAAGTTCAATTCAACATTTGCTCACATATAGTCGTTCAATCGTTCCACAAACT
Organism: Myrrha octodecimguttata; assembly: GCA_958510865.1. Classification (NCBI taxonomy): domain Eukaryota; kingdom Metazoa; phylum Arthropoda; class Insecta; order Coleoptera; family Coccinellidae; genus Myrrha; species Myrrha octodecimguttata. The sequence goes on along the minus strand of OY294065.1, from coordinate 29,699,943 downwards.
GGTTATGCATGATGTTGAGCATAATATGTGAAAACGAAGAACCGGAAACCTTTATATGATCTTGGCCCTGACTTTGACTCTTTTACTTTCGCAATTCCGAATTATACAATGAAACGATGCATGAAGAAAGAGTGTAAAATAAGGATTATGCATTGACCTGACTGAACCCAGTCTTATGCAATTTGACAATGAATTTTTGAGAAATTCATTATCACTAGCACTCGCTTCATTGATGGCCAAATTTGAGGTTAGGAATTATTCGATAATAGAGTGCAGCTTGAATTAAATTACGGTTGGTATTCTTAGAAATGAAGATCGTATTTTCATGCTATTCGTTGATAATTTCTAATTAATAGTTATACATTGTTTCAATGGAGATTAATGGTTCAGTTGGGAACAGATATTGAATATGGTGTTCCTCAAAGCTCAGAGTGAGAGCTATTTCTTTATCCGATTAATCTTTAAAATTAATAGGTTACGCGTTTGAGGTTATAAATAATAGGTCTAGTTTATAGTAGAAACATTCTACTGATTTTCAGAACTTAGTTCAAATGAAAAACGCTGCAGATTTTACATGAAGGTCCATTATTTTTCAGTTGAATAACCCAATACCATTGATATCTTAAATAAAACTGATATATTATTCATAAGTCATTGATATTTCACAAACACAAAAACTTGATATGGAAATTTGGTATTCAATCTTTTCATCTTTTTTTTGAAATATTATTCTGGATGAAAAGTTAACCGATTATTCCACTGAATTCCAATCTTAAAACCGAATACGATGATTCATTTTCGGGATTATTGGAAATTTGCAGCGTTTTCCTTCATAACTCATGGACCACTGGAAATAATCCGGGTGAAATTTTTTAGGATGAGTTATGCAACAGTAATAAACCGTGAGGGTTTCATGAAAATTCGGTGGTAAGTTTTCGAGAAATATCTATGCAAAAGTAACCAACGTTGAGTGTTTTCGAGAAATAATTTTTTTCTCTCCTACCCCCAGTTTTGAGCCCTTTGGTTACACCGATCCCGCTGAAGAGCTTGGGGGATCAATCTCGAGCGACACACGATTTTTCTACCAAGTTTCACGGATTTCGGTTCAATACTTTCAGAGGAAAGCCACGGACTGCGAACAGTGGACGGCGGAAGTCGGACCGATGTTTTAGTTCATTCAAATCTACATTCTTCAAAATGTGAATAGTGAAATTTTTTGGTCGATCACTAAGATTTATTATTTGATTCTATCAAATAATAAACCGAAATCAGTTTGTCTATTTTTCTGTCACCGTAATGGTCGAGCTTGAAAATTCAAACCATACTCTCTGGTCGGGTCCAAACTTGATTTTTCTGAATGAAAACCTGTATTTTTATCACTTTTTCAGTTTCTTCATGAAAAATAAGAGATACTCTTTACCTATCTTTACTCCAAACATATATATTTTTCTCAATATTCGTCACCTTTACTCAAAATATTCAAAATCATTAAGATGTGCTTCATTGGAATGTTTGTCTGATATTGTACATTGATTACTGCCCCAAACGATATATCTGAAATCGACCTGTGATATACAGAGTATAAAAAACAGCCTGCCACCTATTGTGAACTAAAATTTATGGGATCTTCCTTGTTTAAAATGAATCACCCTTTATAGATTCATAAAAAGCTTCAACAAACGCTCTACAAATTTCATCTCGTATTCCTTTTTAAGTTCACGAGTTTTTCACATAAAATCAGGAAGAATCAGCTCATTTTGATCTACAATATGTGGCAGTCTGTTTTGTATACCCTGAATATCACAGGACGATTTCAAATATACCATTCGACTAAAATAAAATCCATGAGGACTTGGTACAACTCAATAATTTCAAATATTCTGCGTTATGAGTATTGTAAAAAAGCCATGTTAGGCAGAAAATCTCGAAAACCGTTAGTATTTCTGAAGATTGGTATTAAGTAACTGAACAAGTGATAGAAATACAGGCTGCCATTTGAAAAATCAAAGTAAGGTCCTGTCCAGGAAAAATGGAACGCCCTGTATGACCGAAGAAATTTTTGTCGACCTCGAAAAAAAGTTGACATTATAGGAACATAGTTTCATATCTGTTTCCTAAATAAAGACATGGAACACCGCGTATATTTCTATATGTATATTCACAATCACACATTAAAATTTTCAGTGTGAATTAAACTTATTCCTTTATTTTCTGAGAACCTATTAGAAGTTTTCGTAACCAATATCTGAAAATAACAGTATAAATAAAAATTTTAGAATACAACATGAGGAATAAAAAGATTAATACATCTCAAATAGCAAAACATGTATGTATGTTGAACCAATGAAATTTATATAATAGATTGGAATAATAATATATTGAACTGATTGTATAGATCCATTCATAAATCTCCAGAAAAATGCAAGCTCCTCAAAAAAAATCCTTCAATCGATATTTGAATGAAACTTGTATGTACATTAAATACACTATCATCAGAATGACTGCCTTTGGATATGTTCAAAATACATAAATGAATCTTTTCACTCATCCTAAAGTGAGGAAGTCGTCCCAGCAAAAGATCAATGAATTTAACAATTTATTCTGAAGGATAGAAATCTCACAAGTGAATTGCTCAATAGAATTGTCTGATGATGAAGGAAAATCGTGAATAACGGGAAATTATATAGCTATTTCATGTCAAACTCAAAATGGAGAAGGATAAACTATTGATATAACCTTGTCTTTCAGTAACAGTGTATACTGTACTCGTAGGCATATTTAGCGGTATTTATCCTGTTTCAAGGCGAAATAGAGGTGAATATATAACTTTCTTCAAGATCTATAATGAATTGTTAAACAGCTCATGCGTTATTCAGTTCTTATGCAAGCAAAAATTCGCAAGAGCAAACCGGTAACCGAAAAGAACATTGGTGCAGAAAAATACTGAATCAATATTTTCGGTGAAGAACACTAAGCTCAAACAGGAAGCTGTCAAAGTTTTAAAAAGACTAGGCTGGACTCTGTAATGAAGTCTTCCATCATCATCAATTTCGTCCGGCCTACCGGCCGTCCGTATGTACTGTAAATTTCGGATGAACATACACGCAGAGTCTTTGAATGTTCAGAGTATGTTTGCAGCCGAGGTATCTCGTTGAAGAGCCAACAATACCTGGAATAAAATGTGATGACATTTGGAGGCCGTTGTTTTAACCAAATTTTTTGGGTGCAAATGGTTAAAAAAAAATTTAGCAATGCGCGATGTTGCCACTTTTTATATTCAAGAATTTTCGGAAAATAAAAACTGGAATTGAGTGAAAATAATCTAGAAAAGCACTCACGCGAGGTTGGGAGCTTTTACGCGCTTGTTCAAAACCTAACAATTAGATCAACACGAAATTTTGCACCAAGTTGCCTGTTGGAAATCTCCACCTGATAACGAAGTTTCAATTTGATTGCATTTGTATTCCTCGATATATTGCGGAAATAACGTTGAAATTCCAAATAACAACGAAATTTGACACATTTTTTTCCTTATATCTCCGAAAATAAATATCGGATCGCATTGAAATTTGAAGCATTGTTGTTAAATGCTGACTCTAAGGTTTGTGCCAGATTCGATTGAAATATAACCAATACTTTCAGAGAAAAAAAAATTTCATCAAAAATTTTACAAATTTTCAAATAAATTTTTTTTCGAACCTTCTAACTACTGGATCCACACGAAATTTTGCTCTATGTTGAAAACCCAGAAAAAACCTAAAAAATCATGAAGTTTTTTTTTCTTAGTGTCACACTTCTTATGTCACCTAGTATAGTTGTAGGAAGCAGACGCGCGAGTTATTCCACAATTCCTTATGTCCCTTTAACCATAAAGTACTCAAAAATCATGATATATTACGGAAAAACAATAATCCGTTGAAAAAATAGTGATAAAATCACAAATCGAGTTATTCAATTTAGAAATTGTTTAAACTTAACCAGCATAAGATCATTCAATGTATAATCGAGAAACTGGGACAGAGATAGAGGTTCGAACAACCGGTGTAAGAGAAATTAATCGTTTAAAATAAATAAGAGAAGAATGAAGAAAGGCTGTTTCCAATTCTCGCTGAAGAAAGTGTTCCTCTCGTCTCTAAACGATACTCATATCGTGAGAAATATTCAGTATTATATTGAATGCTGAAATGAACAATATACAATTACACAATTTCTTCTCTTGAAAATATGACTGGTATAATATGCAATTGGATCAATGAAACACGGTTATTCATATTCTTGGTTTCATTGAGAACATTCATTGAGATTGCCAAACATTTACGATGAGAATGGAAGTTGAAATCTTTTTGTGCTTGTTCTAGATATTAAAAGCGTAATTCGTAACATTTATTTTAGGTTTTTTCTGAGTTTTCGCTCCCCATATCTGAAATAAAACTATAAAATTAAATAGAATTGTTTTTTTTATGGAAACGCTCTTGCAGTTCGCAGAATTGAACTATTTTTCAAGGGGAATTTTCAGAAGAACAGGTTGCCTAATGAACAATCCAAACGATGAACAAATCTGACTCTTTTATCAGACAACCGAGAAAATTTGTAAAATTGTTATCTTTTGATTTTATTTTGTGAGACTCTTGTCAAATTGACATTTTCAAGAAACCACAGCAACACAGATTCTCTTGCTTTGAAAGTTTTTTAAATTCATTGTCTTTTTTCAGTAAATTCAGCCATATATGGTCCATTCGAACTGAACAATGAGCAAAATAACTCTCTCCATTCAATAAAATATGGGTGGACTTTCTTTCTAATTCATAGCTCGCTATTCGAGATTTCTGCATGGAATAGAGAATTCCTTTGGTTGTTTTTGTGCTCTCGTTTTTTGAAAAGACATATACAAGGGAAACGTCTTGACTGTTAGATATCAGAAAACGAGAGCACAAAAACAACCTAAGGAATAGAGACATACAAAATCCCAAATAGCGAACCATGTATGTTCGACAATCGGTATCCACATGATGTTGGAATCAGATAATTTGAAAAAAAAAATTGAAGAGTCCTCTTGCATTTTGTTGAATGGAGAGAGTAATTCTGCTCATTGTTCTCTAGAAATAGACCCTATTTGGCTAAATTTACTAGAAAAAGAGGTATAATTAAAAAAGTTTCAAACCAGATGAATCTGTGTTGCTGTGTTTTCTCAAAAATGTCAATTTGACAAAAGTCTCAAATCGAAAAGAGTATCGAAAGAAAATTATTCTTGAAATTTTCTTCCTTGTTTGATAAAAAAGTCTGATTTGTACTCTGCAACGTTCGCTTTGTATTGTTCATTAGGCAGTTTTCCAAGAACCTTGACAAATAGTTTAATCCCGCAAGCCGCAAGGGCGTTTTTCATGAAAAAACAATTTTATTGAATTTTCAATAATTCTGTTTGAGATATTGGGAGTGAAAACCCAGAAAAAACCTCAAAACAAAAATTATTCGTTTTGAAAATCGTTCTCATATTGAATTTAGCACCAATTCTCCTGATTTTTTTCTGAAAGGCCACGTACCTAAGGAATCACATTCAATAAACTGGGTTGTTCATGATGGTTGTTCTGGTGTTGTTCTTCTCGATTTGGTTGAGAATTAGAACGAGTTCTTTCGTATAAATTTGAAAAAGTTCTATTTCTTATTTCTCTAGAATATCCATTCACTTCAAGAAACGATTTGATGTAATTCAATTCATGTTAACCAATCTCTTGGGTTGATGAGAACATAAGCTCTTTCATAAAAGATTTGAATGATACATCTTTTCAGTTGTTGGTTGAAATCAAAATTTAGATATATCTATTTGTATGTGTATCTTTTCTTAAGACACTTAATTATCCTGATATTTTTCAACAAAAATATCTAGATATAAAAGTTCATTATTCTTTCCTAATTCCATTGTGAATTTTATTGTGGGTTGTTTACAATTTATGTAATCAAGAAATTGCCTATTTTTGTCCTTCCATGTCGCTAGATTACTAAAACGTTATCAACATATCGCCACCAAGCCTTCGCTTTCAGTGAATACGTATCTAAAAATTTTTCTTCGAAGTTTCCAATAAATGTTACTCATGTACATCCCTCTCAAAATAAGATTTAGTCAATACATAATTCGTAAGTCCAGGCGTTTTTAACTTTCAAATTTTGAGCCCAAAAGAGTGATCAACGATCGAATTCAACGATGTACAACGCAACGCAGAATATTTCAATTAATATGACCATTAAAGAAGGTACAAAGTGGCAATTCATTTCTTTTTTCGTGCCAATTATGATAATTCACTCTGTTTTCATTCACTTACTCTTATATTCATTTCATCCATCGATTCCATAAATGATGATTTTCTGTCACATGTTTTGCCTTATTTTCGCGATATTTCTAGTGGAAAACAACTATCAATGAATCTAAGGAAGATGATTCCCGAATATAAGAGACCTACAGCGTTCTTCGTACAGGAGTATGTGAAAATACATCGCTTGGAGGTCCGGACCTGATCGAGGACCATCCCGGTCAAAGAGCAAATGTAGGTAATATTAATCACGGCGACTTGATGTTTCTGTCTCTTTCTCTGTTGCAGGTATGATTTCAAGATATTCCGCCAATTCAAATTCGAACGGAAAATTTCGCTTAAATTCTCATCTCTGTGCTGTTTTATCATACGTAAAAATGGATGGTGGCCCGTTTAAATTTCCTATGCTGATACTGTGATTGCTTTACACTTCTTATAGATTTTCAAATCATTTGGGAAGGAAATGAGTCAATGCTACAATTGGAAACCTTGAAATACAAATTTTTAAATACCCGGAACTTTCAGGATATTCAGATAACACCTAAATAGTTGGATTACAAGCCCTTTTTATCATATACTAGTTATCCCCGACCACACTTTGCTGTGGCTAGATAGAGAAAAAAAAATCCCATTATTTTTAATACTTGCCTTTTCATTCTCTTCTGTTTCCTTTACCGTAATGAGTTTCCAGGATTTCCATTGATTTTGTTTTTCTTAGGGCGATTCAATGAATTCTTCAACGATATTTATTATATAAAGGGTTTTCCAATAAGAGGTGTTAATTTGAATAGCTCGCTACTTCGGTAGAAGTCACTTCTGAAGCTGTCATTTTTTGACATTTGACAAGTAGAAACTACGCCATTAATAAAAATGAAACGACACACGCTTCAACAGCGCATTGAAATTATTAAAATTCACTACAAATATAGTGAAAATTTGGCAGAGACGGTTCGTAAAACTAGAACATTTTTGGGTCTTCGTGAAGCACCTTGTCGGACCGCAATAAGGAAATTGGTGGAAAAATTCGAGCTGTTGGGACGAGTGAGTGATGTGAAGAATAAAACCCGTGCACGTCGCTCAATAACAGCCGAGAATATTGCTGCTGTAGCCGAAAGTGTTGAAGAAAACCCAGGTGTGTCCATTCTTCGTCGTTCTTTGGAATTAGGCATTCCTCAAACGTCATTACACCGTATTTTGCATAAAGATTTGGGTCTTAAGGCTTATAAAGTTCAGTTAACATAAGAACTCAAGCCGGTCGATCATCAACAACGTCGTGTCTTTGCTGATTGGGTCGTTGAAATGCATGAAAATGATCCGGAATTCCATCGAAAAATCATCTTGAGCTATGAGTCGCATTTCCACTTCGGTGGCTTTGTCAACAAGCAAAATTGTCGCATCTGGGGCTCGGAAAACCCGAGAGTTATTGTTGAAAAGCCTCTCTATACTCATCGTGTGACTGTTTGGTGCGGTTTATGGCCCGGCGGAGTCATCGGACCTTACTTTTTCGAAAATGAGGCTGAAGCAACAGTCACGGTGAATGGATTGCGCTATCGAGATGATTAATGATTTTTTATGGCCGGAATTGGATGGTATTGATCTGGACAACGTTTACCTTCAACAAGACGGCGCTACGTGCCACACAAGCAACGAAACCATTGATCTTTTGCGGGAAAAGTTTCCTGACCGTGTTATCTCTCGAAGAAGTGATCACAATTGGCCACCGAGATCTTACGATTTAACACCTTGCGACTTCTTCCTTTGGGGCCACGTGAAAGAGAAGGTTTACACCAATAGCCCAGCGTCGATTCAAGACCTCAAAGATGGAATTCGTGAGGGTATCGAGGACATAGGGCAGCCACTTTTAGATTTGGTTATGGAAAATTTCATTGAAAGGATATGGTCCTGTAAGCGTGGTCGTGGTGGTCATTTGCCTGATGTTATTTTCCACTATTAACGGCATAGCTTCTTCTTTATAATGAAATAAACATTCGATCATTTATATTGAAAAATGGCATTTTTCATTGAATATCAAGATAACACCTCTTATTGGAAAACCTTTTATTATGTCAATTTAATTTTAAATAAACAAACCGATCTCAATTATCAATGCTTACTTCTCAAACATTTCAAACATAGAAAGGATACTTTTCAAATGAATTAAGTAATGTCATGTAGCAAAAGTGGGTTCTTTGCATTTTTCTGCTTAACTTTCTTGATTTTTTCCTTCATCATATCCTTTTTCTGACAATAACAAACCCAACGAAAAATAATTCGCGAAATCGGTCCACCGGTTCAAGCGTGATGTCGTGACCATTTTTCTATATAGAAGGCCCACCCGGCTTCGCACGAGCAGATGTGTTCATCTATGCAGACTTGCACATAGGAAAGCTGAAGAACATTTTATGAAATGAAGAAATTACGTGAGCATTTGTTCCATATTCGTAAATATTTTGTGGGTGACAGATGAAAAAACACGTAATCATGATTATCATTCAGTTCTAATAAACACAAAACTCACGCTGTGAAATTATCCGACCTTGTATACTTATAGATTTCAAATTTTGACACGATTCCCAAAAACATTGTGAATTATTTATTTTGATTGTTCTCGTAGAATGATATTTCAATTCGATTCCAGGAAAAAATGTTGAAAATTTCATTTCGAAAGGATATATCTGAAAAACTATCAGGTGGGTTTTACCCTTTCACCAATTCGGTCCACTTGATTTGGCTCCAAATCTGTTTCGCAAACTTTTTATAACCAAGATATAAGTGTGGTAGGTTTGAGGTTATCATTGAAACCCTTCATGACAGAGCTAATTTAATCTCATCAACCAATAAAATTCATCATCGTGGACTGAATTACATCAAATCGTTTCTTGAAGTAAATGGATATCCGAGAGAATTCATAAATAGAACCTTTTCAAATTGGGACAGAAAAATCTTCTTCTAATTATCAATCAAATCAACAGAACAACCATCATGAACAAGGCAATTTATTGAATGTAATTCCTAATGTACGTGGCCTCTCAGAAAAAATTAGAAGAATTGGTGCTTAATTCAATATAAAAACGGTTTTCAAACCAAAAAATGATTTGAGATCCATACTAACTGAAACCAAACCAATTAAAGAGAAAGAAAAATCGAAAATTCGTGTTCATAGTATACCCTGTATTTGTGGAAAGACATATACAGGGCAAACGTCTCTACCGCGTTAGATATCAGAAAACGAGAGCACAAAGAAAACCTAAGGAATAGAGACATACAAAAATCCCAAATAGCGAACCATGTATGTTCGACCATTGGGAATCACATGATAGAATGGGACTATACAGAAACACTAATGTTGAAATCAGATAAGAGAAAAATTAAAGAGTCCTCTTATATTTTGTTTAATGGAGAGAGTAGTTTTGCTCGATGTTCTTCAGAAATAGACCTCATTTGGCTAAATTTACCTAAAAAGAGGTAGAATCAAAAAACTTCCGAACCAAATGAATCTGTGTTGCTGTGTTCTCTCAAAAATGTCAATTTGACAAAAGTCACAACTAAAAACGAAAAATCCAAAGAAAATAATAAAAGCTTCTGACTTTACTTCAGTGCTATTTTAGATTTTACCACTCATTAAGTTGTGAAGTACGAAGGCGTAGAAGGGCCACTCTTTGTCGACAAAAATTTTTCCACCTTATTCCGACTTTAATCTCGGAATTAGATTAATTCCGACTTTAAACTCGGAATTATAGATTAATTCCGACTTTGAACTCGGAAATAGACAAATTCCAAGTTTGAAGACGGAATTAGTCTATAATTCCGAGTTTAAAGTCGGAATTAGTCTATAATTCCGACTTCAAACTCGGAATTAGTCTAATTCCGAGTTCGAAGTCGGAATTATTTATAATTCCGAGTTTGAAGTCGGAATTAGTCTATAATTCCGAGTTCAAAGTCGGAATTAGTCTATAATTCCGAGTTTGAACTCAGAATTAGTCTATAATTCCGAGTTTAAAGTCGGAATTAGTCTATAATTCCGACTTCAAACTCGCAATTAGTCTAATTCCGAGTTCGAAGTCGGAATTATGTATAATTCCGAGTTTGAAGTCGGAATTAGTCTATAATTCCGAGTTCAAAGTCGGAATTAGTCTAATTCCGAGATTAAAAACGGAATTAGGTGGAAACATTTTTGTCGACAAAGAGTGGCCCCTCTACGCCTTCGTAGTGAAGAGTATCCCATCTATCGATCAGCAAAACGTCCAAGATCATCTTCAACTTCATAATCCAGGTCAAGGTGATTCAACATATCACCCTAAAATACAGAACAACTGTCACTCCTACTATCATTGCAGGAACAATCTGGGTGAACCGTAATTTCTTTTGTCGTTGCTCGCAAACCACATTTAGGCGTAATTACATCACATTATATTACAGAGTGGCCCACATTCGGATCTTCCGATCTCGAAGAAATGCTTCTTCCCCATTGCTTGCAGCCGGTTTCATACTTTGGCGAGTGCTGTATGTAAATACGCAACCGTGGAAGGTCATGCGGCTAGAGAAAGTATGACCCTATTTGCCAACGCTGGCACACATTTTATCCTGCTGCTAATATTCTCATCTTTTCTCATTTCTTTCTTCGACCTCCTTTCTGGAGAAATTGAACAATGGTATAAAATTATCTCTCCGTATTGCTGTCGTTTTTACGCGCTCGTTCTTGGGAACAGCGCGTTATCGGTTTGGTCCTTATGTCAGTAATTTTCGAATTTTGGACCGAAAATTATTTGAAATATATATACATTCTTTTGAGAACGAGCATTTCATTCTTTGGTATATTACAGTGTTAGCAGACGAAATGTAAACGGGTCACCATCCATTTTTCCGTATGATACAAGAACACAGATAAAAACCTCAGCAAAAACTCTGTCTCCCCGTGTAAGTGTTATAATTTGTTTAAAGAACATGGATGGCATCTTTTTCTATTGAAAATAATTTTTTCTTCATGTTGATTTCATTTTGACCAAATATCTCGACATAATATCTGAAACAGAAAGAGGAACAGAAAACCAGCAGGAAGCAGTAAATAAAATCACTTACATTTGCTCTCTGACCGGGAGCGTCTCTCGACCATGTCCGGTTCTCCAAGCGATGATATTTCTGATCCTCACATAAAAGAAGAACGCTACAGGCCCCTTATATTGGGGAATCATCTCCCATAGATCCATAATTGGTTATTTTACACTAGAAATCTAACAAAATATCGTGAATAAATTGGAAACTTGGTTTGAAATTATTGGGTCGGACTCTAACTTCCGATAGGATAGACCTATCGACTTGTTATTCTCAGGCTAGGTCTGCGGTACAAAGATCTCAGGTATCTCCGTAAATGGTGGAAATCAGACGAACAGTTTTGGAGTTATAACCAATTGAAATTTTGAGTTTGGCTCTTCAATATCTCGAGAAGTACTGATGCTATCAATTTGAAACTTCTGAATCAATTTGGGTATACCAACATGCAAGTTCAAACAGAATTTCATGAGGATTTATTTTTCAGGAACCTCAAAAAAAATTTCTGATTTTATTGGAAAAACTCGTTTTTTCGGAAACTATCCAGTGAATTACGATTCAATTTGGCACGAATCCTGGGGGTTGATATTCAACAAATGCGTTTCAAATTTCAATTCGATATTGAATTTATTTTCGGAGATATTGGGAAAAAATTATGTGTAATTTCACTGTTAATCTGAATTGATTATTTTCCCAATATCCCCATGAATACTGGAGCGATCAAGTTGTAAAATGCAATATTATGCGGAGTTTCGTCAAAATAGTGTCTGAAAAGTTTCTTAAAGAATTTTTTCGAAATTTTTCTTGAAAAAACATTTTTCGAATAACTATCCATCAGATTTCAATGAAATTGGGCACAGGCCTTAAGGTCAATATTCAACAATAGTTCATCGAATGTCAGTTCGATCCTATATTCATTTTCAGAGATATTGAACAAAAGTTTGTCAAATTTTGTGGCTCAGAAAAGTTTGGGATTATTTTTATATCTCTGGAAGAACTGACTCTTTCAAAATTAAAGTCAATTGGTAGTTGAAGAATTCTGACACATAAATTTATGCATTTTCGTGAGTATCATGCTGATAAAATGTCGAATTTCTTGCTTATCTCTATTGTTATTTCTTGAATAACTGAAAAATGAAAACTCGGCCATGTTGAAACTTGGTAACTAATTGGCTAATGCTGATGCGCAACCTGTGCAGAATTTCTCGACGATCATTCCATCAGAACAATTCACAGAAAAAAACAGAATTTTGTATGCGGAATCATTGGGTGGTTCTCAGCAATTCGCTTATTTTTCTTTGATTATTAAACTTGAAACATGTTCTACAATTATCAAGCCTATAAGTAGATTCTATAGGTTGTTACAGTGTTCATTTTCGGCGGTTAGGCCAGTCGTAAACACAATACACTTCCGAGAGGATTTCTCGATATTTATAGACTAGGTTTGGATTTCATTTGTGAAAACCGAATTGGTGAATGGGTAGAATCCGCTCAATGATGCGTATATATACCCATTAAAATTATTATTCCCCCAATATTTCCACAAATACAGATCGGATAGGACTTGAATCTTGTATTTGATTTAAAAGTGATAGCTTTAAGGTTATTGCAGAAGTTCGTGGAGAAGTATGAAAGGAATATCGCCAAATCTTTTCAACAAGAATTAAAGTTGACAGGGACAATATGTGATTAGGTGACCGCTTTGGCATCGAATTTGAATAAAACCATCGAAACTCCTGATATCACGTCAGTTCTTTTCTAAATTTTTTTCTGTGTCAGTTGATACTACGCTGCTTGCAGGGACTCTTTGTGATATGAAAGTACAATTTCGTTACTTATTATATCCTTGAAATAATTCAGTTCCTTATTATTTCAAGGTTTCGAGGATAACTATTACGCATGAACAATGGTAATTTTTTACATTTTTTTATCGGATCCAATTCAAGGTTCCTGGTTGTAATACACGAAGTTACCAAATTTTGTATCGCCTTGATTATTGAACAATCGATGATTTCATGTCGATAATTATGTATTATAATTTTCTATGAGTTAATCAGTCATTGAATTCTAGAATCGTGAGTATATTCTTATCATCTCACAATTGTACCATGAGTCAAGTGAGTCATTAAATTAATATTGAAAATAAATGTTAGGAATTTAAGGATTTTTCTTCTACATTATAAACTGCTATGAAACATGGTAGTGCGCTGGTTCTCATTTTTCTATGTTATAATGACTAGATCATCACGAAATATTGCACAAAATTGAGTAGAAACATTTTCCAGCTAGTCACCAAGTTTCATCATGATCGGAGCAGTATATTTTGAGAAGCCATTACGATACTGAAATTTTACATATTTCTTTTCCAATATCTCCTGGAATTAAAGTCTGATCCTATTCAGAAGGAAAATACTTTCCTCAACAACATGTCGCACGACCCATCTCTGCCTTATTTTTTATTTAATTCAAGGTGTTAGAGATGCCGCGCTAAAGGATGAAATGATGGATTTTAGAGACCATTTTGAGAAAAAATTCGAAAATTACAGACATTTTGACAAAGAGATAGCACGCTGTTCTCCAAATAATTTAAAATTAATCCTGTCATATTAAGTCAAAATAAATTTATATAAGAATACTTCCTTCAGTAACTGTATTGCATTGCAACACTGAATTAGAATAGATGATACATAACTCCTCCATAAAATGAAATTATTATACACCAAACCACTTCTGTTAACTAAAAAATTCTTCGAATAAATTATAATATCGAATTTTAATTATAAAAATAAACCAAAATCAAGAAAACACTACAAAACCGAGCTCGTATCTGACTATATAAGGTTCTCAAACTGGTCATCGTGGCGCTGCAATCTTAAATTCAGACGCCAACTATATGAACGCATCACAGAAAAACCTGAATTATTTAATGATTGTAAAATGACCATTACCCATTTTGACAAAACTGATTTCCCAGCATTCAGGACACGGTAAATCACATTACCTAATTTTTATTTACGTTTTAAGATAACGATTATCGAACAACTACGAAAAGAATGAATGCTTACCTAGACGTAGAAATTAAATATAGAAAGTGATTAACTTATATAGGTTTCTGGTACATCAGCTAGTCGGTCAAATCAGCGTCATCCTATTCAATAGGAAAATACACTTTCACGATCAAAATCAACACGACGAGAGCTCTTCAAACTGATGTAATAAAAGTGAGTAGAGACTTGCTGGTGTTTGAGGTTAATCACAGCATCCCTCGAAAGTCTTGAATGATTCCTTCTTCTTACAGATGTAGTGATAATAATATCTAGTTTTCGTGTGAGATTTATGGAGTTCGCACATCTGAATGAGAAGATATATGGGGAAGTTCTATAAACCACTGACGTGAAGTCAGCAACTTTTGCGCGCATGTTCAAATTTGAGAGCGAAAAAAAATATTTTTTTTATTCTTATCATTGGCATTTTCTAACTAGTTATCAAGTTATTATGATCAGATAAGTATTTCCTGAGTTATTCTGGATATGTCAACCATACCGAGGAAAAATCACGAAATTTTACGTATTTTTTTTCCAATATCTCTGAAAATTATAATCGGACAGAACTGAAATTTGAAATTCGAGTGATACATAAAACGCCTAAACTGTCCACTGTGATACCCAACGTGCCCCAAAAATCGCTAGCTCTTTCCGTTTGAAATTTATCGTGGCTACGGCCAGCCGGACAGAAACAATTTCGACATCGGATTCTTCATCAGGGAGTCCAACCTAGCCCATTTTGGGAAAGAATTCGAAAATAATCGACATTCATTTCTAGAAAATACGCCCAAAAATTCAAGAGAAACAATGACGAGTCCAAGCCATTTTCTCGCGGAATTTTTCATGTACCTACACGATATCAATTCTAAAGCAGGTACAATATTTGATTCGATGGTATCGGTATTTTCAGAAACATTGGGAAAAATGCGGTAGAAATCATGGGGACGATTTCAGACATTCCGGAGGGTGACCTTCAACCTTCAAATCTCCAAGTAATGTCTTCTGCAAGTTATTGTGTTCATCATCGCCCGTTTTACTGAAAGCAATAGATTCAGAAATGATTCTGGAAAGCTTTTCTGGAGTCCTAGATCCCAGAGCAAAATGAAGTTTATTTTTGACAGGTCTGGAGGAATCCTTATGTGTTTCTTGATCTTATTCGATACAAAATCATACACTTTTTTTTGAATAATTCGGTATTAGAAACGATGAAATCCAGAAACAATCTAATGGAAAGATTTGCCAAATTTCATCGGAAGCTCATAAATAAATATTTGAAAAAAAAGTTTGCCAAGAAAGTTTTAAAAATTCTGGAAAACTTTTTTTTTATTTCTCACCGATACCATCCTTACGAATTTTCACGTTATTTTATGCCTTAGTATTCTACAACTGGATAAAAAGTTTCATTATGATCGCTTGAGGATTTCTTGAGATATTGAAAAAATAATCTCAGAATTTGTAATTACCAACGAAATTCAAACCATTTTTTTCAATATCTTCATTGTCAGATCAAATTTGAAACTCTGTCAAGCTCAACTTATGTGCCAAATTTCATCGTAATCTTTCGAATAGTCTCCGGAAACCCTAGTTTCATCAACAAAATCAGTAAAAGTTTCGAAAAACCTCTTCTTTGAACTCTGCAAAAGTTGCGTGCTGGTATTCTTCAACTACTTGCGAAGCTTCGAACTGATCGCATCGGTACTGCTTGAGATATCGAAAGACTAAACTTAAAATTACAAATGGACATAACTCCGAAACCGTTCGGCCGATTTTACTCATCAACGGACTCAACCGAGGTATTTAGACGGCAATCCTCATCTGAGACGGATATATTTCAATTTGACCACTACTTCGTCCTCAGTGAGTCCAATTCATTCTTTCGAAACAATCTATTTCTCAAAACTCGAACATTACGAAACACAACAACGCCCTCCTCCCCAGAACAAGCGCGTAAAAAATACATGCATGGAACCCTTCAGACACCGGTCCTAAATTTGACGCATCAGACTCATCACAGCCTGTAGATCTGACATTGAAACTTCTGATACGATTACTCAAATCTAACTGTAGCGCAATAGATTCAGGAATGAAAGGTTAAACATACATTGGCATAGAACGAGTGAGCTCTCTATTGTACGCACGACCAGTACATGAGTAGAGAGGGAATCTTAGGTCAGTAATAGACAGTTCAGTTAACTATTGTTACAGAGCGTGGTCGTATTTTCTAACTAGAGAGAAATATTATAACGTTTGTGTGACTGTGACCTAGTTGTAAACCAGGTCAATTTATTCGCTTCTTGACTACGACTGTACTGATTTGTCCCAGTATTGAAACAATCATTTCGTTCTTGAATAATACAATGGCTTAATACTTGGTACTGTTGCTGATATATATTAATAATTGTAGTAACACAAATATGGAATGATGTAAAAGTAGTGATGCCGTTAGCTGATGATTTCATACGAAGCTCACTTCGAATTTGGTGTACCAAATCCGTTATTCGATAATTCTGGTACAGGATGTTTCAAAAATCTATGTCAAGTCCTTTCGAAAACGAGGGTAGTTAAGGTTCATGGCTTAGAAGTTTTACTTTGATCATTTTGTCTAGATGTGTGAATTGTTAAGCTCCCTCTGGTTCTAGGGAACCATTGCCGAATAAATAATTGTATAAAATGGCCTTAAAACGTTGTTGGACTTCATGAAGAAGAATCTGAAAGGAAGAACCTAAAATTTTCAGAGAAGGATTGCGGCCAAATATATCAGTTGAATTCATTACTGGGTGCAATCCTTCCAAAGTTTTAGAGTTAGATTCATTCGAAATTTGAGGTTAATGAAAAGAAATCCTGAATATTAGTTCGAAAGTATCCATCGAATTGCAATGAAATTTGAATTTTGGAGTTAATAAACTGCTCCACATGAGTTAGGGATATTGACTTAAATTCCGAAAAAAATATAGTTAAAGCAGCGTATACTGGGTGGTTAAGAAAAATCGAGTAAAATAACGAAATTTTATTTCCAGAGAATTCAAGCATTTTAAGACTATCAATTCAATGTATGGCCTCCACGGGCATCAATAACAGCTTGACATTTTCTTTGCATACTACACACGAGGTTGGTGAACATTTCTTGAGGAATTTGGTTCCATAAACGGGGCAGAAGCTCTCTCAGATCATTTAAGGATTCTGGGGTAGGTTGATGATTATCTGATCTTCTTTGGAGCATATCCAATGCATGTTCTATGCAATTCAAATCTGGTGACTGCGCAGGTATTGGTAAATGCCAAGCTCCTCGCGCGCATTCTCAACTATGGCTGCACGGTGCGGTCTAGCGTTATCGTCTAGAAATTGAAATGTTTCACCAATAGCAGCGTGAAAATTTGGCTGTCAATGACATGCTCCCTATAGTGTAAGGCGGTCATATTCCCAAGACAAATGTGTAGATCTGTGCGCCCGTTGAAACATATCCCGGCACATACCATAACACTACCCCCTCGGAATGGATGGACTTCTTGGACATAGCGACGATTACGGGGTATGCGTTGGATTGTCCATACCCTTATTTTTCGAGAATCTGAAAATCGTCCATATCTGTATTCATCAGTGAAAAGGACACTACGCCATTGGTCGTTCCAATTGATATGTTGCCTTGCCCATTCCAGTCTTTGACGCTTATGATCACGTGTTAATGGAACTCGTCTTAATGGACGTCTAGTACCTAGATTCACCTCTCTCAAACGTCGTCTGATGGTTTCGATGGAAACTTGGACCCCATCTGCATTTTGAAGAGTATTCCGTAGCATTCTACACGTAGATGTAGGGTTTCTTCTCGTCAAAACGGTGATGAAACGATCCTGAGCAGGTGTTGTTTTTCGTCGCCCACCAAGCCTTGGTCTTTCCAACACGAAACCTGTCTCCCTGAACATATTCCAAAGTCGAGATATCACAATTTGGCTAACTTGGAGCCTTTCCGCTACAACAACCTGAGTTAGGCCACCCTGTAGCATTCCGATAGCCCTAATAGCCTCAGCGTTTGTTAATTTACGTTTTGGCATTTTCAGAAAACTCGTTTCAAATCGAAGCCGTTGATAAACTGACTTCATTTCAAAATAAGAACATTCATGAAGCATATGCAAAGAACCAAACTTCAGAAAAAAGGTGACCAGATTGACGAAATGTCTCATACTGATTTTTTTGGATCGATTCAAGTTGTTATTGAGTCTTAAATGATTTTACAGCGATTTTCTCGAAGATTACATACTTTTAAAAACGATTGAATATGATATCCCTAACTCTTGTGGAGCAGTTTATTCAACATCAATATTCTAAATTTCAGGTAGATCCGAAATTCATTTCCGGAAGAATTGGTGAGAACTATGTAAAAATTCGTTCTGTTGACGAATTTGAAGTAATGCGTAAAGGCTTCTGACCACATCTCAGGGCTTTTCTAGGTTTTTCAAAACGTCAAGTTCGTGAATTTGTTTTATGTTCATTTTGGTTCATCTGCAAACAAAAATTTTCATTCGGGGGTTATCGTTTTATCTTATACTTTTCTAATTAATTGAGGTGTGAATCGGAGCAAGCTCAAACTCGAAATATAAAAATTCGTACGACACTTCGACTCTTCCGGTGGAAGTTGAAAAAAAGAGCTTACGAATAAACAGAAAAACCCGAATTTTCGTCGATTGCTAGTACACAAAAAAAAACCAAATATACACGATAAGCGATCCATACCGAGCACCCTGCACCATTTTGCAACCCTAGAAAATGGCTGTTATGTCAATGTCTTCTACCTGGATTTCCGACCTACAATCGCAATAGGTCTCTTGCATGTAACACGAATTATCATATTTTTTGTTTTTCTCTCTATATCGATACAAAATCATAATGTATGCTATCACATACTTCAACAGTTTGCGAATTTTGAATAGAAACGCGTCAGATCATCTTCTACGTCACTCGATATTGCAAGATTCACCGATGGATACAGTCGACGCTATCTATTGACTTGCTAGAGAGGAAAGTACACGAGAAGAGAGAGAGGGTGATATCCCGATACGTCACGGAAGGCAGATATGTGAAGCCAAGTTTAAAGGATAGTTTTCTCATTGCGAATTGAAATTTTTGATGGCGGTTAAAGTTTTTCACTAGGCTTACGGATAGAATATTTGATTCCAACAATAAAAAAAATTCATGCAAAAGACCTGATATGCCGAAAAGGCAAATTTATAAGGTCGGCATCGGGGCTAGCTTGAACTCAAAATAGAGAAATTCAGATGGTGTGTCGTATTTTCTGCAAAAAATCGAAAGATTGAGTTAAGAAAAACTAAAGGACGTGATCCTTAGACGATTCCGAATATTTTCAAAAAATACCTGAAATCAGCACAGTAATCGATCTCTCCCGGCGCCTGCGCCGATTTGTAACTCAAGAAAACCCCCCTGCTGCCGATGATCTGCCAAAATAGCCGATCTATCACTTGGATTAATTGATGGACTCTACTTGCTAAGCAATACTGAAAATTAATTGAAGCTTGTGGTGTTGATGAACTTCCTTAGAATTTCTTATGAATTTATTGTAGAAAAATATGCCATATGAGAGCAAATTACTTGGCGTGTAAGTTTTTTCTGCATCTCATCAACTGGAAAATTCTGTCATATCTTTTCACATAAGAATAATTTTCGATAATCGAACATATAAATGAATTATCAAATAAAAATTGACAGTTTCGTTCTTCACATCAAATGTAAAGATATTCACAAGAAGTGAGCTAATCAAATGCTCAAATTAAAATTGAAATCGGTTAATTCTCAAGAATGAGGGAAACGACCTCAACTATACAAACGGGGAAATGAACAAATTGGACAGTCGCATTGACAATAAAATTATCTGTAATAAAATGAAAAGCGTACACGTAATGAGGTGATACCAAATGACAAGGTTGCATTTCAATATTAGTTCCATATTCATTTACGTCAACACCTGAAAATAGCTGCGACGTATTAGCTGAGGGAATAAAGTTACATAAATAAAGGATGTTACAGTGAACGAAATGGAATATTTATCAACTTACTCATTTTTTCCTTTCGATCGTAAAAGTTTCTCGTTCTATTCGGTGTCACTTTGGCATACTCGAATAAGGGTTTCATTTTATCATCTGTACGTTGGTAGGCACGATTAATATCAAATTTTGAAATGGGGAGAACGTTGGTACTGGAAAAACCAACCAAATATCAAATTCAAAGGAATATTCAATACGTCGAGGATAATTCACTTTTTACAGCCCTAAGCTTAGGCTCCATGAGGCTTCATCCTTAATTCAAATGATGGATCGCAAACCCTATTCAAATCCTTTACGAAACCAGAGCATAAGTGTCATAGAAGAGAGTAGCATGTGGTTAGTAGCTACCCCTCATTTCTAAATTCTAATACTGTATTACATACCTCGTTCATTTGTTTCATGGTATCGAAATATGAGGCTCATTTGAGTTAGTAGGCTCAGCTAGTATCTCCGATTGAGGCGATCGTCTGATGCTCTTAAACTTTGTGATTAGGGCTTCATTCTAGGTTTCAATAATACATTATAAACCTCAGTGGTTCCTCTTATGGAATCAAAGCATGAGACGGATTAGCTGGTATTTCAGATTTAAGCGAAAATTTGACACCATTCAACTTCGTGATGAGGGCTCCATTTAGAATTGAAATACTGTATTACAAACCTCATTCGATGGTATCAAAGCATGAGGCTTATTTGAGTTAGTCGGCTTGGCCAGTATCCCTGATTAGGGCGAACATCTAATGCTCCTCAACTCCGTGATTAGGGCTTCATCAAGGATTTTAATAATGTATTTCAAAGCTCAGTGATTTCTTTTCTCGAATCAAAGCATGAGACTGTTAAAATTGTATTCCTGTTTTAGGTAAAAATTCGACACCATCCAACTTCTTGATGAGGACTCCATTTAGAATTGTAATACTGTATTACAAACCTCATTCTATGGTATCAAAGCATACGGCTCATTCGAGTTAGTCGGCTTTGCTAGTATTCCTGATTAGGGCAAGCATCTAATGCTCTTCAACCTCGTGATTAGGGCTTCATCAAGGATTTTAATAATGTATTTGAAAGCTCAGTGATTTCTTTTTTCCAATCAAAGCATGAGATTGTTAAGCTGGTATTCCTGTTTTAGGTCAACATTCGACACCATTCAACTTCTTGATGAGGACTCCATTTAGAATTGTAATACTGTATTACAAACCTCATTCTATGGTATCAAAGCATGAGGCTCATTTGAGTTAGTCTGCTTAGCTAGTATTCCTGATTAGGGCCAGCATCCAATGCTCTTCAACTTCGTGATTAGGGCTTCATCAAGGATTTTAATAATGTATTTCAAAGCTCAGTGATTTCTTTTCTCGGATCAAAGCATGAGACTGTTAAAATGGTATTCCTGTTTTAGGTCAAAATTCGACACCATTCAACTTCTTGATGAGGACTCCATTTAGAATTGTAATAGTGTATTACAAACCTCATTCTATGGTATCAAAGCATACGGCTCATTCGAGTTAGTCGGCTTTGCTAGTATTCCTGATTAGGGCAAGCATCTAATGCTCTTCAACCTCGTGATTAGGGCTTCATCAAGGAGTTTAATAATGTATTTCAAAGCCCAGGGATTTCTTTTATGGAATAAAAGCATGAGAATCTTTTGCTGGTATTACTGTTTTTGACACCATTCAATTTCGCGATGAGGGCTCCATTTAGAATTGTAATAGTGAATTGAAAACCTCATTCTATGCTTTCAAAGCATACGGATCATTTGAGTTAGTCGGCTAAGCTATTGTTTCTGATTAAAGCGAGCCCCTAATGCCCTTCAACTTCAAGATTAGGACTCCATTCAGGATTTCAATACTGTATATAAACTCCATTTATTTTTTTTATACTTTATTACAAACCTCAATAATTATTTTCATGCTATCAAAGCATAATGCTCATTTGAATTAGTCGGGTGAGCTGGTATTTCTGATGAGGGCGAGTATCTGATGCTCTTCAACTTCGTGATTAGGGCTTCACTCAGGATTTCAATGATGTATTACATACAAACCCTAGTGATTTCTTTCATGGAATCAAAATATGATACTATTTAACTAGTATTCCTGGAATAGGCAAACATTCGATGCCATTCAACTTCGTAATAAAGCTGCCATCCATTTATTTTGTGTTATCAAAACATAAGGCGTATTTGAGTAGGTCGGCTCAGCTAACTCTTCAACCGCATGATTAGGGCTCCAGCTAGGGTTTTAATAATTTATCACAAACCTCATTGATTTTTCTTATGGAATCAGGACTTGATTCGACTTAGCTAGTGTTTCTGATGTAGGCGAACAATTGATGTCCTTTAAGTTCGTGATTAGGGCTCCTTTCATAATAGTTATACTGTATTACAAACGTCATTAATTTATTTTATGGTTTCGAAACATAAGTTTTCCTTGATTTAATCGGTTCAGATGATATTCCGGATTAAAACCAGCATCTGATGCCACCCAACTTCATAATTAGGGCTCTGTTCGGAATTGCAAAGCTTTATTACAAACCGCATTTATTTCGTTTATCGAAGCATAAGTATCATTTCATGATTTGATCCTCTACAACTCTATTATAGGCTCAATTCGAATTCTTCGTTGAATCAAAGCATAAGTCGCATTTATGTCAACTTCATAATTAGGGCCTAATGGTCTAAAATTGTATTTTTCGTTCTAATACTTGGCTTAGTCAGGGATAATGGATCAGATATTGATGATTGAACTGAGCATCATTTCAAATTCTCAAAGTCATTTATTTAATTTTTGACGTTCTTTATTTCTTCAAAGAAACTGGAAACTTCAAAGTCATTCTTCTTCTTTCGGTCTCCAATTCCATAGGTGGAAATCAAACACAGAAATACATTTAATCAATCTCATCTAGTGAGAATCCATTGTTCCACTTCGATCTGAACGAAAACAAAAATGAGCTCATAGTCGATTGTTTTCAATGAGCAGCATTGCAGTTGATGCATGCAAGAAGGTCTACTTATTCAAGGTTCACCTGAGAATTCGTAACATACTGATATAATAAGGAAATGCAACGAGACAATCACATCATATTTACCGATGAAGGAAGCTTTGGCAAGGTGACAGATAATTGAAACGGCAACTGCGAGGTTATTTGGATTTTTATAGTAATCGAGGAGACTTCCTATTCCTGGCCATGAGTTTATCTGACCTCTTTTGAATGTATTCGCTTGTTTTGTTATGAACGAATTCAGGCTTTTTATTTTTGATTTCTTCTGTTAATTATCAGTTTTAAGGTGTTCACGATCCAGGGAGTTATGATTTCTTTCACATCAATCGTTTTCATTTCGTCACGATGTATGTTATTTTAGAATTTTGAACCGAAAATGGGCTTGAACGATTGGGTTGAAGTCCCTGAAGAAGAATCCGTGATCAAATTCAATTCTGTCCGTCCGTCCGTATGTGCTCTAACTTTCGGAGGAAAAGACTTAGCGACTTGAAATTGGCAGATCAGGTTTGTAGTCCAAATATCTCGGTTAAGTTCGTTGTTGGGTGGAATCGGTTCGATAGTTTCGGAGTTAGGTCCATTTGAAATGTTGAGTTTAATTCCTCGATATCTCATGAAGTATTGATTCGATCAAATTGAAACTTTGTGGACAGTTTTGGAATACTAACGCGCAACTTAGAGCGGAATTTCGTGTGGATCCAGTTGTTAGAAAGTTTTTGAAAAATTTTTATTCCAACATTTTTCGAAATTTTTGATGAAAGCTTCCTTTTTCTCTGGAAATATTGGTAAGATTTCAATGGAATTACATACGAACCTTAGATTCAATATTGAACAACAACGTTCCAAATTTCAATTCGATGCGATATTTACTTTCGAAATATAAGGAAAAAAATTGTGCCAAATTTCGTTATAATTTGGAATTTTAACGTTATTTGCACAATATCTCAAGAAGTACAAATGCAATCAGATTGAAACTCCGTTATCACTTGGAGATTACCAACGTGCAAGTATGTGCCAAATTTCGTGGTGATTGAATACTTAGAATTTGAACAAGCACGTTGAAGCTCCTGACCTCAGGTCAGTATTTTTTTAGATTTTGTATGCGTGAATGTTCATAATTTTGAAATCGGAATGGTCCCAAACGACTAGGTTGGACTAAACTTGTGAAGAATCGGTTGTGGAATATTTGACATTTTCGGGGCTGTTTTGGATCCTCAATATTACGTTCGAGTTGGTTGGTTAATGGGTTAAATTCGTTCAAGAATTTCAGAGTTATAAGCATTTTCTTAGAGACTTTAAGAAGAATAGAGTTGGTTTGAGGGGTTTGATTAAGAATGTCGAATTAGTGCTTGGGTAAAGTCCGTCCAATGACACCGTAGATATTATCCTTTCGAAATTTGATATTTTCAAAGTAAAATCTAGTCGAAAAATTGTGGCATACATGAAGGTTTATTCAAAATTTTGTTACTAAATGGCCTAGAATTTGAACAATTCTTTAATTTTGTTTCTCGAGAGATTAAGTTTCGATCATTGATGAATAATTTGTAAAATTGCAGAACGCTAAGATTATACATTATTCATAAGGCTTCCACAGCTTTTTGTTTTTCTGCAATCATTAATTTTTTGGCTGTGTTCATTGTTGAGAGAACGTACCAATTTTACTCATTAATATTTCAGGATAGTTCCCATCTCATGAAAAATGATATGACTAATTTAATCACCTATAATAATCAGACTTCGAGATAATATGTATGACTAATAATTTCCATGAATTTCATCGGCTTTGTTACATCATATTTGATTATAATTAACAGAATGAAGTAATATGTTTGTGGTTCATATCTGTAATCTCACAGTGAATAGAATCGTCCCTAATTCTCATTGTTTTTCGAGTGGAATTCACCCAAAAATACAATGCTGATTGAACGCAAAAGTTCAGTATTTTGTTCATGAGAAATATCTATAAGGGATGATTTTGTAGAGGTGTAGAACTTTGAAATGGAATAAAACAAGGATGAATTTTTGAAATTGACATGAAATTGACTTTATTCAAAAGATAATCTTTTGGCATTATAATTTAAATATAGGGTCTTTCAATAAGGACGGGTCGATTTTGACATGAAATAAATCAAATGTCTGTAATTTTGGATGATTGAGCCGAAAATGGTCTCAATCGACTAGGTTGGACTCACTGATGACGAATCCGGTGTCAAAATCGATTCTGTCCGGCCGGCCGGCCGGCCGGTTGGCCGGCCGTAGACACGATAACTGTCGAACGAAGTGAGCTAGCAACTTGAAACTTTCAGGGTAGGTCGCGCATTGGAATGCCGCGGTTAAGTTCGTTAATGGGCCAAATCGATCAAATAGTTTCGGAGTTATAGGCATTTGAAGTTTTGAAGTTATTTATTTTTTATTTCAGAAACTACCTGAGCGATTGGATTCAAACTTGGCGGTTAGGTGATTGCCATGGTGATTTGGCATTACTAACTGAATAAAAAAATATAGGTTAGAAAGACGACGTTAAAACAACATGGCCGCCACAGGCTGCCAACATCGACCCGTCCCTATTGAAAGACCCTATATAATTTCTGGCATATGACCGCCACGGCTGGCTCGGACGTAATCTAATCTGGAGGTCCAATTTTCAATCACTTTTTTCAACATTTGTGGTCGTATATCGGCAATAACGCGGCGAATGTTGTCCTCGAAGTGGTCGCTCGTTTCGGGCTTATCGGCGTAGACTAGCGACTCAACAAATCCCCACAGAAAATAGTCAAAGCTGCCTTAAATCGCAAGTTCTCGAGAGCCAATTCACAGGCCGGGAAGGTGAAATTATGCGTTTATCAATAGTTTCCTTCATAAATCAATTATGGTACGAGCTATGTGACATGTTGAGCCGTCTTGTTGAAACCACAGCTGCTGCATACCATGGTTGTTCAATTGAGGAACGAAAAAGTCCGTAATCATGGCTTTATGGGGGTCCCCATTGACTATAACGTTCTGGTCAGCAACGTCTTTGAAGAAGTACAGACCAATGATTCCACCAGCCCGTGAAGCACACCAAACGACGTCTCTGTGGATATGATTATCAGCTAGAGTAAACGTCGTGCGAAAACGGTCCATAGTTAGTCGAATTAATTGCTCTAAGGGCCAATTGCACCGTTTTCGTTTTAAGCTACAGTTAGTTAAGCAACGATAAACTTATTAAACTCTGCTTTAAATATTCGTCTTGCACCGAGGCTGAATGTAACTAGATTAAAATTAATCTACAAATCTGGTTACTTTCTCATGAATTGGTACTTGTGACTAGCTTCATGTTGTTTATTTTAACCCTAATTGAAGAAATATTTCAATTCAAAAGATGAAACCCTTTATTATGGGTTACTACTACCATATTTCCATAAGTTATGAAAAATCAAGATGCATCTATTGAAAAACCCAACGAAAAAATATATGACAGACTTTATAGCTTCCATAAAAATATTGCATGTAATGTTCCTGACTTGTTTATTATCATTAAGACTAGAGGGATCTCTTACCACAGACCTGTGCTCTTACCTCTGCATCAGGCTTTAAACCTTATTCAAATTTATAGTCATATACTCAAGTAAACTCATATTTTGTAATATCTCAAGATTTAAGTTTCTGCATGGAATTACAATCCTGGCGTTTGTAAGATGAATAAATGAATAGTATTGATTTATCCGAAACAACTTTCCGATAAGGAACGGTTCACCTAAGAGTAGACTTTCTATTAAATTATTATAAGTATATTATGAATTGAGTTAATTTTTGGTCGAAGATAATGAAAACTCTGATGTGGATCCGCAGACTAAAAAGTATTCTATATAAATATTGAAGTATCATGGATGGATTGACAAAGGTGTACGTTTGAAGATTGTCTAACACGAGGATGCAATTTCTTTCACATTAATTCGTTTGTAGTTATATTTTGAGTCCAATTTATATATAATAGAGGATAATGATAGCACAGAGACAGCACCTGCACAATAATGAAGTAGTACATGATAGCTTTCCACGTAATATATCACTGAATGAAATAGTACTGAAGAATCTTCATGAAACTATGTTTTCTCATTCCAAATATGTCTTCGATTTCATTCTGCTATTCGCTCTTGGAAATAAATGAGCATATCATTGTAACTTTTTCATTTCAAATAGTTGAAGGCTTATAGAAATACCATTAAGTTTACGAACTCAAGGGAAATACTGGTGTTAATTCTTCATGCTTTAAAACATACGAATCAATGTCTACTGATGCCAGTTTCTCCCTATATCATTTTTCATAAATATCATCTTAAAATCAACCACTTTTAATCAAAATTTGATTATCAACTCGTAGTTCTCCATCAATGTCCAATGTAAACAAAAAAAAAAACGTAAACAAACTGGAGGTTACGTCCAGAAAAATGTCAAACTTGTACGAAATCGCTCGAAAGTAGGGTTAGATTCCGAAGCTTACCATTAATCCTTCTTTTAAACCGCCAAATTCGTAGGCTTAAATATAACAGTCTGTTAAGGCCATTTAACGAGGATTACGTGACGGTGCAAGATAATTTTGTACCAAAACCTTGCTTATGGACCTAATCTATGGTTTTGTAATACGGTGCAATTGGCCCTTATGGACGATTATGTTGACCTTAAAATGGACGTAGAGCGTGATTCGTATTTCGAACAGAACCATTATTTTCCAAATGAATTTGCACAATTTGGAAGCGTTGTTATCGAAATCGGATCAAACTAAAATTTGGCACAATTCTGTAGAAGAGTGACGTCAAGGTATGTACGAAATTTTACAGACATCTGAGGAATAGTTGACAAGGAAAATATTTTTTTTCAACAAAGATTTTTAAAATCATGATTTTTTTTTTAATTTTTGAAGATCGTTTTTGTAATTTGTATAGATTATTCCAAAATTATATGAGAACACCAACGAGAAAGGGAGACTTAAACGGTTCCGTTGAAATTCTTTGTCAAAATATTAGGTTTTTAGTTTTCGAGGAGAGATCAACGATACCTACTGAGGAAATGAAAACGAAGTTTGACAAAGTTTTCCTCGAATATTCCCGGAAAAACGTCGGATCGATCTGATGTTTAGTACACTCATGGTTAGTAGTGCCTTAGAGGTCGCTGCCAAATTAAATAGAGATCTGATCAATAGTTTCCGGAAAAAAAAATATTGGAAAATTTCTCAGAATTGAATTTGACATCGCGAAAGTTGGAAAAAGGGTATGTCATGATTTCCATCGGTTTTTCATCAAGCAAAATGTTAAATCAAAGCTTAAGAGCCCATTATTGGCTACAAGAAGGTAATAATTGAATGAGCATTAAACATTTCCATTGGAATGACTGTAATGTCTATAGATAATGGTTACCATTGAATGAACCACTTATTCTATAAATTAACGGTACCACATCGAATTATAGGCTACTTCACTGTTCGCCATTGTAACACCTTGTTTCTAAGATTCTATTTAATGTAATTTCGC
Organism: Myrrha octodecimguttata; assembly: GCA_958510865.1. Taxonomy (NCBI): domain Eukaryota; kingdom Metazoa; phylum Arthropoda; class Insecta; order Coleoptera; family Coccinellidae; genus Myrrha; species Myrrha octodecimguttata. Next base: position 29,670,997 of record OY294065.1, on the reverse strand, counting down.
ATTGTTATTATATTTTCATCGCATCGGTATTCGAACGCTCTGAGTTGGAGTTCGACATACTTGCCTTGGAATTATTTTCTTCTTTCTCACCTTCACGTGCCACCTGCAGTTTTTTTCGATGTTGAATAACTCTCTAGTGGTTGCTCATCACCTAAGATACAAGAACGTTAGGTCTGGTCTGGAGCTTCTAGGCGCTCGTTCATATTCTTTGCCAAAGCCAAATGTGACATATTTTTTGTGCACATGTTCTAGGGGAACGGCGTGCTATCGTTTTGTCCAAATCTCTGTAATTTTCGATGATTGGGCCGAAAATTGTCTCAAACGACTATATTGGACTCACTGATGACGAATCCGGTGTCAAAATCGATTCTGTCCGGCCGGCCGTGGACACGATAACTGTCGAACGGAGTGAGATAGCAACTTGAAACTTTCAGGGTAGGTCGCGCATTGGAATGCCGCAGTTGAGTTCGTTAATGGGCCAAATCGGTCATATAGTTTCGGAGTTATAGCCACTTGAAATTGTGAAGTTATTTATTTTTTATTGCAGAAACTACTTGAGCGATTGAATTCAAACTTGGCAATTAGGTATATATATATATATATATATTCTTTTGAGAACGAGCATTACAATTCTAAGATATATCACAGTGTTTGCAGAGGAAATGTAAACGGGGTACCATACATATTTGCGTATGATACAAGAGCACAGATAAAAACCTCAGGAAAAATTCTGTCTCCCCGCATAAGTGTAGTAATTTGTTTATAGAAGATGGATGGCATCTTTTTCATTTGAAAATAATTTTTTCGTCATCTTGAATTCATTTCGACAAAATATCTTGACATAATATCTGAAACAGAAAGAGGGACAGAAAACCAGAAGGAAGCAGTAAATAATATCACCTACATTTGCTCATGACCGAGCGGGTCTTTCGACCAGGTTCAGTCCTCCAAGCGATGATTTTCAGATCCTCAGATAAACGAAGAAATTAGGTGAAGTATAAGGACGCGCAACTTCGAGCCAAATTTTGCCAGGATCATAAAGTCTGTAAATCTAAAAAAAAATATTTTTCTAAATTTTTTTCCAAATTTTTTTGTTCGATAACTGTTCATCATATCCAGAAATAAATTCCACTCGGACTTTGAGCTTCATATTTCACAGCAGTGTACCAAATTTCAGTTCGAGACGATTATAAGTTGTTTTGGAGATATCGGGAAAAAATATATCAAATTTCGAGGTTTTTTTCTCGATATCGTTGCTTTTTCCGGTATAACTCGAGAAATACTGATGCAATCCTGATAAAACTTCGCAGCTAGTTTGATCGTGTCATTAGAACAATTTGAAAAAAAAAATTTCCTCTCTAAATTCTGTATGAACCTTCGAACTGTAATTTTAAGATGAAGTACTGGATTTCAATTCGATCTGATCTGTATTTTTGGAAATATTGAGAAAATGAACCTTTGAATGGGTATATCTGCGAAATCATTGGGTGGATTTTACCCATCCACGAATTCCGCCTTCCTTATTAAGACCCAAACCTTCTCTACAAATATCGAGATTCTAAGTTGTTTATTTCGGAAGTTATTGTGTTTACGCACTCGGCCGTTAGCTCGCCGAATTTATTCATAAAAAAGCACCGAGATATTTGAGCTTATTTTGATCAATGAATTAAATTTTCCTATGGACTCATTCCCAGAGGCTCAAAATTCCAAAGTAACAGACTTCGGACAAAACGATGTTTCCTAGAACATTGAAAAAAGTAAATAAATAGATCGAACGTTCGCTTGAAAGTCATCATTTTCGATCCGAAATACAACATTAGATTTATTAGCGCTTTTCTCTGAAGCAGGACCTTCTCATTCAGTATCTATGTCTGTAAACACAATAACTTCCGAAAAAATTAATTCAGTAACATGATATTTGTATAGTAGGTAAGTGACTTATCTTGAAAGTTCGAATTCATAAATATTGCATGAATGCCTTCCGTCTGAAATTTGATCAGGGCCAGTAATTCTGCATGAACCCTCAAGTTGTCATTTTCAATCAAGTACTGGATGCCAATTCGATCCAATGTGTATTCATGGAAATTTTTCGGAAATGAAATGTCTACGGAATCATCCGGCGTATTTTACCCATTCAAGAATTCGACCTTCGCGATTATGCCCCAGCCTACCCTACAAATATTGGGTTTCTGATTCCTCTGGAAGTTTACAATCAGCCGCCAAAACGAACGTAAACACAATAACTTCCCAAAAAAAAAACGGCTTATTTGAAGAGTATGATAGTTGTGGGGCTTAATTGAGAAGGCCTAGTTCATGAATGGGTAAAATCCACCCATAATTTCGCAAATATACCCATTAAAAATTTTATTGTCCAAATAATCCCAAAAATACAATCTTGAAATATATCGAAGAATCATCTGACAAAGTTTGTAAATTTGTACCCATGTTTCTTGGCATTTTACCAGAAAATATCAACCGCATGCTTACTGCATGGTCATGATTCGCAGTACCCTGATAAAAAGTGGCCGCTGTATTTTCATGAAGGCATTCTTGATTAAGGTTATATTGTTTTGTAAACAAATGATATCAAGCATCATTTTAATTTCATTGTTACTACTTATCACATTAAACATGACGAAAATAGAAGCCGGTATCGAACTTGTGACATAAGCTGTTTATTTGTTGTGAATGGTGGAAAGCAGAATATTTTTCATAGTCCAAGAGTTTAGCTACACTCACACTGTGCCAATTTAGTTTTGGACGATTAAATTCAGAATGTCATAATAACATTGCCTAACATTTTATCGCATGCCTGCCTACTGAGATCGAATACAAGTGTTTTGGAAGAAGTGTTATGTCATTCTCGTCCATAGGTCGCCCTGTATAATGTTTTACGGGAACAAAATAAACAGAAGGGAGCTCACAGGACAACATATTCATTTCACTAATTCTACTTAAGAGCAAACAATACCTCTATTATAACTTGACTTTTGAAGGCCAGACTTCGTTTTTTCCAAAATATCTTTTTGGTTGTAAATGGTTGAGAAAAACCTAGAAGAGCACTGCCATGAAGGCAGCAGCTTTTGCGCTCATGTTCAATGGACATGACCGCTTTGGTAACGAATTTGAACACGAGCGCAAAAGCTGCTGCCTTCACGGCACGGCAATGCTTTTCTAGATTTTTTTCGATAAAACTGGATTTCAATTCTTCTAATGTGTATTTTCGAAAATATTGGGAAAATAAAATTTTGAATGGGTATATCTACGAAATCGTTGGGCGGATTTTACCCATTCACGAATTCGGCCGTCGTAATTAAGCCCCAAACCTTCTCTACAAATATCGAGTTTATAAGTCGTTTCTTCCGAAAGTTATTGTGTTTACAGCCGGCCGTTTTCCTCCTGTAACTTAAAAATGCTTCTCACCTTCTTGACATAGACCTTTGAGTTCATAAATCCTGTAAAAAGGTATGGAATAGTGTTAAATCACACGAATTAGAAGGCCAGTTCAGGTCACCAAAACGAGAGAGTAGAGAAGTAGGAAATGTCTCCAGCAGTTAATGAATTTTTGCACGATCTTTGTCATGTGCCATCGTCTTGCTGAAACCACGTATTGACCACATAAATGTCATTCAATTTCTGAGGAAAACTTCGTATTGTGGTGGCCTTCACTTGATAGAAATCCATTGAAAACTCAATTAAAAGACACAAGTGTGGTTGATTTCTACTTTATTATAAACACATGACGCGTTTCACTACATTGTAGTTTCATCAGATGCTGAGTTGCAACTGTCTCAAAAAGTGTGTTACAGTTTTACATAAACCAACACAGTTACAGAGATATTTCCAACGGGTTAATCATGGAAAAACCAAACCAGGCTCCTAGCTGAATAGGTTTAACAATGGTGAATTTGACAGTTCCGTCTGGTCGTTTAATAAATTCCCAGAAATTCTTAAAAGGTTTATCTATAGAGCCTCCAATAAATTTAACTTCTGCCCTTTGTTCTCTATATGTAGAATCTTGAATTCGACGAAAATTTCAAGATTCTACACATAGAGAACAGAGGGCGGAAGTTAAATTTATTGAAGGCTCTAGAGATAAGCCGTTTAAGAAATTCTGGGAATTTATTAAACGACCAGACGGAACTGTCAAATTCACCATTGTTAAACCTATTCAGCTAGGAGCCCGGTTTGGTTTTTCCATGATTGACCCATTGGAAATATCTCTGTACCTGTATTGGTTTATGTAAAACTGTAACACACTTTTTGAGACAGTTGCAACTCAGCATCTGATGAAACTACAATGTAGTGAAACGCGTCATGTGTTTATAATAAAGTAGAAATCAACCACACTTGTGTCTTTTAATTGAGTTCTGAGGAAAAAACTATTTTATCATGTCGCGATATCGAGCACCAGTAACAGTCACTACTTGGCCAACCTCATTTCCAAAAAAACCTAGAAAAGCACTGACGTGAAGTCAGCAGCTTTTGCGCGCTTGTTCCCTTCTGCTGTTATCCTTGGAACATGCACGCAAAAGCTGCTGACTTCACGTCAGTGCTTTTCTAGGTTTTTTTGGACTTATTTGGGGACATGTGCGCAAAAAAGAACGATACCGAGTAAGAAGCTACTAAATTTGACATATTTTTTTCGAATATCTCGGGAAACTATGACGGTATCATACTGAAATTTGGGACACTGCTGTGAAATATGAAATTCAAAGTCTGCGCAGAATTTTTCCCAAATAAGATAAGCAGTTCCCGAAAAAAAAATTTTTTTCGAGAAAAACTTTGGAAAGATTTTTTTTTTGATTTACTGACAGTATGATCTCAAAAAAACTTCGCTCGAAGTTACTTGTCGTAATACTCCAACTTACTGCCAAGTTTCGATCCAATCGTTCCATTAGTTACCGAATTATCACGGAAATCGCCTCAAAATTTCAAAAGGCTCTAACTCCGAAACCGTTCAACCGATTTCGCTCATTATCGAACTCAACCATCGCATTTTGAAATGCAACCTGCTGAGAAAGTTTATTTTCTTCTTACGCCCGTAATCGTGCCTGCGGATGGACGGCCGGCCGGCCGCACAGAATCGATTTCGACACCGGATTCGTCATCATTTTCGGCTCAAAATTCGAAAATTACAGACATTTGGACTAAACACCCCAAAATATACACCAAACATTGGTATGTTGTGAATGCATTTATTGTTGCTCCTATGTTCTAGGAATCAACGTGCTATCGTTTTGCCTAAATGTGTTTATTTTTCGAATTCTTTTCAGAAAATGGTCCCAAACGACTAGGTTGGACTCACTGATGACGAATGTGAGGTCAAAATCGATTCTGTCCAGCTGGCTGTAGGCACTAAAACTTCGGAACCGAAAGCCCTAGCAACTTCCAGGGTAGATTGCCTATCAAAAATGGTTAATTTATGAGCCAACTCGACGGAACGGTTTCGGAGTTATACTCGTTTGAATTTATCAGGTTTTATCATCACCGACGCGCATATACTTGCAAAATTTTGTTGGGATCGAATGATTAGTAAATTCCGAAAAAAAAATTCCGGGAACTATAGTTCATTTCGAATGTCTTGTTTTGATCCATTGTAACCGGATTTTTCAATTAGTATCTCCAAGACAAGATATGGTTCAATACTGAATACACTGTGTTCAATTGTGTAACGCTTCATTTGTATCAATGGGGGTTTTTCCTTTAAGCGAAAATGCAGTTATTTTCATGAAAAACCTTTAGAACATCACAATTCAAACATATAATTTCAATCTTATATTTTCAAAAAAATATTTGATCACCTAAAACTGAGAAATAAAATAGGGATTCGCATTTAAAGGGATTTGTCATGAGTGCACGATATGGCAACGTCGAATTCAGCTTTCTCGGGAAGAAAAGGACGTCAAATGTGTTACTTTGCTTAGGAAAACAGAGATAGCTATACTTCGATCTGGTTAGAGTAGAAGACAACGGCCAAGGAATAGAAAAGGAAGAGCACAGACTGTCATACTGTCATATTACTGACAAATCGCAAACGGAAATTGTTGGCTTATAGTGACAAAGAACACGTGTGTACCACAGAATAGGAATAAATATTTCGTTATTCTATAGCAAAAAAAGCAATTCTACTGAACAACGTTGTCACTTCGTGCATGCATGACAAATCCCAAACCCCAATTTTGAAACCTGATTTTGAATAGTTTCTGAAGGTAATTTGGGAAAATGATGAATCAAACCCATTATCAAATTTGCATTTGCAGTAATAACCCAAATTCAGGAAAAACCCCCATTCTAAACTGTCAGCTGTCAAATGGTGTTTTTCAGGGTTGCCAATACAAATGGAGGCAAAATCAAATTTGGGACATTCTTCAAGAGGTTTTCCGAAAATTCTGTATATCTTGGTGTGAACTTTCGCTCCGTTCTTTTGGCGAATCTTCGCTATTTAGTTATGAAATAGTTGCAAATGACCTCAGAATCTTTATACAGTTATTCAAATAATTATATAAATATTATGAAGGCCATGGTAATATATCCGTATGAGAAGGTAACAAGTTGAGGAGGAGAAAGTAAAATAATTTTCATTAGCTCGGTAACGGATTTCCAAGGAGTGTATCCTGAAAAATCGGCTTGTCAAGAATTTGTCCTCGGATTTAACCCAAAGCTGCCTTGATTTTTCTATTATCCCGCATAATCCAAGCGAGTTAATATGCTGCAACTAACGGTAAATCTTTGTTCTAGTTAACCTACGCTGCACTATGTTACATCTATGTTATTTAACTAGCTAATCGATGGAATAATTAAGTCCATTCTACAAGTGGTTTGTTACGCAAGGGAACTTCGAACGTACGGCAGCAACACGTGAATTGAAGGTGTGAAACGTGACCAGCGCCTACTCTGATCGCCGTTTAGCATTCCGATATGTGACTGTCTCAGGACACGTGCCTGTTCGCCTATTTTCGTTACAGTTTCAATCATTTTCTATTTCGTTTCATCTATATCATTTACGGTGATACCTTACAGGATTATATAACACGTGTGCCACTATCGTCCACTTAAAAAACACGTTTTTCCAATAATAAAACGACGGAATGTGTCATTTCATTCACACAGGTCATTTCCCGAACCAAAATTGTCCACAAGTAACGTGTGTTTAAATTATCTGTTGTGACCAGCACACGTGATGTTTCATTTCAGTATTGTATAATATTCATAACTCATTTTAGGTATGAGTTGTGTACACAAAGCTACAACTCTTCACTGTGAAGAAATTTTGGTCCTTCGAACCAGATTACAATTTTTCATGTGTGTTTCTGCTTTCTTCAACCACGTTTTGATATAACTGAAATGAAACCAAGAAACCAAACTCATTATATACATGTTTTCGATTGATTTGTAGGAATTTCACGAAAAGAAAGTTTCTATTGAGTATTCTGAAAAGTGGCAATACCTTTAATTATTTTTTTGTTCTCATTCAAATAATCAACAGAAGTTCAAAACTTTGAAAGTAACTTTCAATAATGCCGTTCTGAAACATAATTTCACTCCAAAATATTTCGGAGTAAAATTAGATTCTTCTTTAAATTTCAAGGCCCAGTTGGGAAATTTACGCATGCTGTTGAAATCTAGAAATAATATTCTTCAAAAACTAGCCAATTCTTCATGGGGTGCTGACCTATCACTCTTCGTCCGGCAGCTTTGGCTCTGATTTTTTCTGCTGCTGAATATTGTTGTCCGGTTTGGTTCAACAGCGCTCATGTTAGTAAAATTGATGCACAGCTGAATGTTTCCATGTGAATCATTAGTGTAGCCATAAGATCTACACATCTACAGTTCTTTCGAATATTGTACCGCCCCATATTCGTAGACAGGTTGCAGTGATAATGTCTTGGGATAAATATCATTCCTTTCCGAATTGATTCCCAATCATGTCTTTTATTCCGGATTCCAAAATTACTAGAGTATAATCTCGTGAACCTTTATGGATTAACGATTTTCTTTATTTCAATAAAATTTCAAAAAGCACTGCCGTGAAGGCAGCAACTTTTGCGCGCATGTTCAATGTAGATGACCGCTTCAGCAACGAATTTGAACGTGCGCGCGTACCAAATTTCAGTTCGATACGATCATAAGTTCTGGAGATATCGGGAAAAAATATGTCAAATTTCGAGGTTTTCTTCTCGATATCGTTGATTTTTTCGGTATTACTCGAGAAATACTGATTCAGTCCTGATTAAACTTCAAGCTAGTTTTAAGATGCTAAAAGACAACTTTATGCAAAATTTCGTGATAATCGTGTTATTAGAACAATTTGAAAAAAAAAATGTATATGATTTTCTCATCATATCATCCTCATTAAATTCTGTATGAAACTTCGAACTGTTATTTTCGATGAAGTAATGAATTTCAATTCGATCTGATCTGTATTTTTGGAAACATTGGAAAAATAAAATTTTGATTGGGTATATCTACGGAATCATTGGGCGGATTTTACCCATTCACGAATTCGACCTTCGTAATTAAGCCCCAAACCTACTCTACAAATATCGAGTTTCTAAGTCGTTTCTTCCGGAAGTTATTGTGTTTACGGTCAGCCTAACGGCCGACTGCGTAAACACAATAACTTCCGAAAGAAACAACTTAGAAACTCGATATTTGTAGAGAAGGTTTGGACCTCAATTACGAAGGCCGAATTCGTGAATGGGTAAAATCCACCCAATGATTCCGTAGATATACCCAATCAAAATTTTATTTTTCCAATATTTCCAAAAATACAGACCAGATCGAATTGAAATCCAGTACTTCATCGAAAATAACAGTTCGAAGTTTCATACAGAATTTAATGAGGATGATATGATGAAAAAAAAATCATATAAATTTTTTTTTTCAAATTGTTCTAATAACCCGATTATCACGAAATTTTGCACAAAGTTGTCTTTCAGCATCTTAAAACTAGCTGTGAAGTTTAATCAGGACTGAATCAGTATTTCTCGAGTAATACCAAAAAAATCAACGATATCGAGAAGAAAACCTCGAAATTTGACATATTTTTTCCCGATATCTCCAAAACTTATGATCGTATCGAGCTGAAATTTGGTACACTGCTGTGAAATTAGAAGGTCAAAGTGTGAGTATAATTTTTTTTGGATATGATGAATGGTTTTCGAAAAAAAAATTTTTTTGTAAAAAAATTTCGAAAAAAAATTTTTTTTTTATTTATTGACAATATGATCTTGACGAAATTTGGCTCAAAGTTGCGCGTCGTTATACTCCACCAAACTGCCAAGTTTGAATCCAATCGCTCAAGTAGTTTCTGAAATAAAAAATAAATAACTTCAAAACTTCAAATGCCTATAACTCCGAAACTATTCGATCGATTTGGCCCATTAACGAACTTAACCGCGGCATTCCAATGCGCGACCTACCCTGAAAGTTTCAAGTCGCTAGCTCACTTCGTTCGACAGTTATCGTGTCTACGGCCGGCCAACCGGCCGGCCGGCCGGCCGGACAGAATCGATTTTGACACCGGATTCATCATCAGTGAGTCCAACCTAGTCGATTGAGACCATTTTCGGCTCAATCATCCAAAATTACAGACATTTGATCAAAACGATAGCACGCTGTTCCCCTAGAACATGCGCGCAAAAAGTGACAACAAATTTGGCCTTCGAAATGGAATTCGTGTAATGTTTTCAACAAAGGTTTGATCAGCGATCCTTCAGAAAAAGTTCATGGTGTTAATCTTCCAAGAAAAAAATTTGGTGCATTTTGAATCGACTTAGAACCGGTCATGGTCGTTGTAGTAGTTTCCTCTTCAAGTGGGATTCGATCGAAAGTCCAAGGTGCGGATGCGAAGAAGAAGTTTAGTTCCTCTGTTCCATTCGTTAATCGTTCGCGTTGTTTCGATTTTATTCATAAGGCAATTTCTTCAAAACAAACCTTCTCTGACATTTTCAAGACTAAAGGTGTATTAGCACATACAACCTAATAGTTATAGTAAGTGGTATAGTAATATAATAGTTATATAAAAATATTTTTATACAATGGTTCAAGACCATTTTCGACCATAATTCGAAAATTACAGACATAAGGGATAAATTATAAAGCTCCTGATGCTCCCTGTAACAAACGAGTAAAAATGAGGCATTTAATTAATTCTTAGTTACTATCATCTTGCCTTCAACCCGATGGAAAAATTTCCATAACGTCAGTTGAGCAAAACAGACACTTTGCGAAATTGAATAACACGTGATGCAAATATTGTTCTCACGTTTTTCCGATAATTTATTTTCCTGATGAAATTCACATTCAGCAACCATACAATGTGATTTGTAGGTAGAACTCACATGTTCGAAGACGTCAATATCATCTGACGTCTTTTCTGCTAGTTCGTCAATTTAATCCCACTGTTTCGAGTATACAGGGTGTCCAACTACCAGTTGGATTCCCCATAGTTGAAGATAGGGACATCTGTGCTAGTTGGGGAATTCTCGACCTCAGGTTTTTTTATAGATATACAGGGTGCTCTCTAGAAATTAAAGAAATTTCAAACGAATCTATGGAGAGTTATTCCCCTGATTTCAATGATTTTTTTACTAGTGTTGACATTGAAGATCTGAATGGGTCGAAAAAAATTTACTGAAATTCCAAGTCTGTAATCAAGAATTCCATTCTTTTCTAGATATTCGAACGTCAAATTTGCGTTGAAACTATGCGAATGAATATTTGATAGAGGTTTTGGGAATTCGAAGACTTCATATCCGTAGGATATTTTTTTTAATTCTTGTTTGATGTTGTTCTTTATGTCACCGCATCAGCATTAAATTCCACACAAAATTGTGCATCAGCCTTATCTTAAGAGTTTTGAGTTTTATCATGATCGGTACAGTACTTCTCGAGTTATTACGGAAATAACAACGTTTCCGAGAAGAAAACCCCGAAATTTAACATATTTTTTCGCAATTCCTACGAAAATCATAACCGTATCGAATTGGAATTTGGTACACGGCTGTGAAATATAGAGCTCAAGGTGTGAGCTAATTGTTTTTCGAAAATGATGAATAAAAAAGTTTTTAAAAATATTCTTTTTTGAATCTACTGACTGCACCATCACGACAATGTTCTGCGAGAGTTTGCGTGTCGTTATGCTCCAACTAACTGCCAAGTTTCAGTCGAATCGCTCTAGTAGTTCCTGAAATATCAGGAAATAACCTCAACATTTCAAATCACTCCGAAACCATTCAGCTGATTTTGCCCGTTAACGAACTCAACCGTCGCATTTTGAAATGCAACCTACCTTGAAAGTTTCAGGTCGACAGGATTCTCCGTACGCCCGTAATCGTGCATACGACCGGTCGACCCCAGACAGAATCGATTTTGACACCGGATTCATAATCTGTGAGACCACCAAACTAGTGCTTTCAGACCGCATTCGGCTAAAAATTCGAAAATTGCAGACATTTGGACGAAACGATAGCTCGCTGTTCCCCAAGAACATGCGCGCAAAAATTGTTAATATACATGGTGGACCAAGTAGTGACGTCAATAAATTTTTTTTAGTTTCCTCACACCTGTGGGTATCCAAAAATACTCCATGTATGTTATGCGATTTTTTGTAGTTTTCGAGTTATAGTTTTTCTGTGTTTTTCCGATTTATTATTTCAGCGAGTTTTCAAATATTCATATATTTTTATGTAATAGGTATTTTGCAGATTTTTTTTCTGTAACATGATCTCCATAAATATTGTTTCGACAACAAAAATAAATCAGCATCTTGAATACACTCAAAATTAATCAAAAAAGGGTTGAAAGTTAGAACTTTAGCTTTCAGTAGGATTCACTCAAACATTCAACATCAATTAAAAAATACGAAGAGGAGTTTACATAGCTTCTGGCTGAGTTTAAAAACTTGGCACGGTCCTAAACTACCAAAATCATAAGAAAAAATAGTACTTCATGGGTCTTTTTTTGCTGTAATCGGTCTTTGAAGGCGGATAGGCTAAAAATCATTGAAACACGATTAAAGTTATTTTTTACTTGTAATCATTCTTATGGTGAATTATACACATAAATGTGCTTCTAAACTAATTTCAATTGAAATTCCTGTAAACTAACTGTAGCTTGTGCAATTTTTACAATAATTTTGGACTCACCACTGACTGAAAATTTTGGCAGATTTCAAAATTGGTAGTTGTGAAATTACTTGCTTTTGGATAAGAAATAAAAGCACAACTTACTGAAAAATTACTATTGACTACAATAAATCTTCAAAATCCCTTCCTCCATCTTGAATACTTAATCGTCAACGTTTTTTGTTTTATTTTTCTATCCGCTTCCAAAAGTTTTGTCTTAATTCTGCTTTGTTGTTGCTTCTCGTAGCTGACACCAGCTCTTTGAATAATCCCCAAATAAACAAATCGATGGGGTTCAGGTCTGGTGGACGTGCAGGCCATTCGATCGGCCCTGCACGCCCAATCTATCTTAATGTAAAAATAACACGAGCATTACATAACATTATTTTACAGGAATTTGAATTCAAATTACTCTACAGTCACATTTTCAAGCTTAATTTGACATAAAAGTGATAAAAAGTAGGAAAATAAATTTACTCGTGTTTCAATGATTTCGAGTCTATCCGCCTTCGATGGCCGATTACAGCAAAAAATTGCCAATAAAGTACTATTTTTTTCTTATGATTTTGGTAGTTCAGGACCTTGCGAAGTTTCTAAACTCAGTCAGAAACTATGAAAACTCCTTTTTGTATTTTTAAATTGATCTTGAATGTTTTAGTGAATCCTACTGAAAACTGAAGTTCTAACTTTCAAGCTCGTTTTGAAGAGCTTTGAGTAATTTCAGGAAGCTGAGTTATTTTTTTCATTAAAAGAACATTCGGGAAGATCATGTTACAGAAAAAAAATCTGAAAAATACCCACTACATAAAAAGATATAAATCTTTGAAACTTCGCTGGCACAATAAATCGGAAAAACACATAAAAAACTATTAAATTCGGGGAGATCATGTTACAGAAAAAAAATTCTGCAAAATACCCACAAGGTACATAAAAAGATATGAGTTTTTGAAACTTCGCTGGCACAATAAATCGGAAAAACACAAAAAAACTTCAACTCGAAAATTACGAAAAATCGCGTGACATACATGGGGTATTTTTGGATACCCCCAGGTGTGAGGAATCTAAAAAAAATTATTGACGTCACTACTTGGACCACCCTGTATATAGGTGAAAAGCTTCCATTAAGGAATGTAGTTAGATTTCATATCAATATTGATAGGTCATTCCTCCGAGGTCGGTTCGGATATTACATAAGATTGAATAAATTTTAAAGCACCTTTTAAATGTTCTAATAGCTGATATAACCTCTTATTTCAACGCGTGGATGACAATGAATCAACAAACTACCTACTATCTCACTTGCCACAATCTTTCACAGGAGCTCCGTCCTGGCATTGATAGAAATTACTGTTTTATCGACAGGAGTAGTTTTACTTGCCTTTGAAAATAAGGTAATAATTTTATTGATATTCATATCCATTGGTATAAAGTAGTCAGGGATATTATTATACATTATAGAGATTGAACAGATTGATTCTCTCGATGTAATGATCCTATTTGAATAATAGATTCACACTAGTTAACAGTTATGCAAATAGTATATAACATTATGAACAGTTCAGTTGCACAATGGTGATAAGTTGTCATAGAAGGAACATTCTTAACGTCTTGTTGTTATAGATAATCAGCATTTGCTGCTGTGTAACTGAAAACCATTAAGCCAAAGATGGCCCGGCCGACCGTGGACACGATACCTGTCGAACGGAGCCAGCTAGCAACTCGAAACTTGCAGGGTAGTTCGCGCATCGGAACGCCGCGGTTAAGTTCGTTAATGGGCCAAATCGGACTAACAGTTTCGGAGTTATAGCCATTCGAAAGTTTGAGGTTATTTCCCTCATATTTCAGAAACTACTGGAGCGATTGAATTGAAACTTGGCAGTTAGTTCGAGCACAGCGACGCGCAACTTTGAGAAAAATTTCGTTGGAATCGTATGGTCACTCAATCAAAAAAAATATTTTCCAAATTTTTTTTTTTCCGTAACCATTGCTCATATTCTTGAACAGTTTCAATTAAACCTTGAACTTCATATTTCACAGCAGTATACCAAATCTCAATTTGATACGGCCATTAGTTTTGGAGATATTCGGAAAAAATATGTAGAATTTCGTGGTTTCCTTCTCGATATCGTTGTTTTTTGCGCGCATGTTCTAGGGGAACAGCGTGCTATCGTTTTGATCAAATGTCTGTAATTTTGGATGATTGAGCCGAAAATGGTCTCAATCGACTAGGTTGGACTCACTGATGACGAATCCGGTGTCAAAATCGATTCTGTCCGGCCGTAGACACGATAACTGTCGATAGAAGCAAGCTAGCTACTTGAAACTTTCAGGATAGGTTTCGCATCCAAATGCCGCGGTTAAGTTCGTTAATGGGCCAAATCAGTCGAATAGTTTCAGAGTTATAGGCACTTGAAGTTTTGAAGTTATTTATTTTTTATTTCAGAAACTAATCAAGCGATTGGATTCAAACTTGGCAGTTTGGTGGAGTATAACGACGCGCAACTTTGAGCCAAATTTCGTCAAGATCATATTGTCAATAAATTTTTAAAAAAATTTTTTTCGAAATTTTTTTACAAAAAAATTTTTTTTTCGGAAACCATTCATCATATCCAAAAAAAATTATACTCACACTTTGACCTTCTAATTTCACAGCAGTGTACTAAATTTCAGCTCGATACGATCATAAGTTTTGGAGATATCGGGAAAAAATATGTCAAATTTCGAGGTTTTCTTCTCGATATCGTTGATTTTTTGGTATTACTCGAGAAATACTGATTCAGTCCTGATTAAACTTCACAGCTAGTTTTAAGATGCTGAAAGACAACTTTGTGCAAAATTTCGTGATAATCGGGTTATTAGAACAATTTGAAAAAAAAAATTTATATGATTTTTTCATCATATCATCCTCATTAAATTCTGTATGAAACTTCGAACTGTTATTTTCGATGAAGTACTGGATTTCAATTCGATCTGGTCTGTATTTTTGGATATATTGGAAAAATAAAATTTTGATTGGGTATATCTACGGAATCATTGGGTGGATTTTACCCATTCACGAATTCGGCCTTCGTAATTAAGGTCCAAACCTTCTCTACAAATATCGAGTTTCTAAGTTGTTTCTTTCGGAAGTTATTGTGTTTACGCAGTCGGTCGTTAGGCTGACCGTAAACACAATAACTTCCGGAAGAAACGACTTAGAAACTCGATATTTGTAGAGTAGGTTTGGGGCTTAATTACGAAGGTCGAATTCGTGAATGGGTAAAATCCGCCCAATGATTCCGTAGATATACCCAATCAAAATTTTATTTTTCCAATGTTTCCAAAAATACAGATCAGATCGAATTGAAATTCAGTACTTCATCGAAAATAACAGTTCGAAGTTTCATACAGAATTTAATGAGGATGATATGATGAGAAAATCATATAAATTTTTTTTTTCAAATTGTTCTAATAACACAATTATCACGAAATTTTGCATAAAGTTGTCTTTTAGCATCTTAAAACTAGCTGTGAAGTTTAATCAGGACTGAATCAGTATTTCTCGAGTAATACCGAAAAAATCAACGATATCGAGAAGAAAACCTCGAAATTTGACATATTTTTTCCCGATATCTCCAGAACTTATGATCGTATCGAACTGAAATTTGGTACGCGCGCACGTTCAAATTCGTTTCTGAAGCGGTCATCTACATTGGACATGCGCGCAAAAGTTGCTGCCTTCACGGCAGTGCTTTTTGAAATTTTTTCGGTATAACTCAGGAAATACTGATTCAATCGTGATGAAACTTCGCAGCTAGTTCGAAGATGTTGAAAGACAACATTGTGCAGAATTTCGTGATGATCGTGTAATCAGACCAGTCTGAAAAAAAATTTCAAATTTTTTGTTTTCAAATATTAAATATTCTGTGATCTTCTCATCATATTATCCTCATTAAATTCTGTATGAACCCTCAAACTGTCATTTTTCGATGAACTACTGGATTCCAATTCGATCTAATATGTATATAACTTCCGGAAGAAACGACTTAGAAACTCGATATTTGTAGAGAAGATTTGGGGCTTAATTACGAAGGTCGAATTCGTGAATGGGTAAAATCCGCCCGATGATTCCGTAGATATACCCATTCAAAATTTCATTTCCTCAATATTGTCAAAAATACAGATTAGATCGAATTGAAATCCCGTACTTTATCGAAAAAAAACAAGAAAAGCACTGCCGTGAAGGCAGCAGCTTTTGCGCGCATGTTCAAACTCGTTGCCAAAGCAGTCATCTCCATTGAACATGCGCGCAAAAGCTGCTGCCTTCACGGCAGTGCTTTGCTAGGTTTTTTTTGTGGTAATTTTTAAAGAGTGACGGATCATCGAAGAGCGCAGTTACGTAGGTCTCTTAGTATGTTGTTCTGCTGACAGGATCATCACGAAATTTTGCACAAAATTGCCCATCAGCATTTGCCAACCAGTTACAAATGTTCATCGAAATCGCATCATTATTTGACATTTTTCTTCAATATCCAGAAATAAGTATCATATCGAACTGGTTCTCGGTACACGATTTTGAAATACTGACTTCACAGTATGCGAACTCTGATAAGTTAAAAATTTCAAAAAGCACTGCCGTGAAGGCAGCAACTTTTGCGCGCATGTTCAATGTAGATGACCGCTTCAGCAACGAATTTGAACGTGCGCGCAAAAGCTGCTGCCTTCACGGCAGTACTTTTTGAAATTTTTTTCTGATAAATTACTGGATTTCGATTCGATCATATCTGTATTTTTGGACATATTGTAAAAATAAAATTTTGAATGGGTATATCTACGGAATCATTGGGCGGATTTTACCCATTCACGAATTCGACCTTCGTAATTAAGCCCCAAACCTACTCTACAAATATCGAGTTTCTAAGTCGTTTCTTCCGGAAGTTATTGTGTTTACGGTCAGCCTGAGGGCCGATTGCGTAAACACAATAACTTCCGAAAGAAACAACTTAGAAACTCGATATTTGTAGAGAAGGTTTGGACCTTAATTACGAAGGCCGAATTCGTGAATGGGTAAAATCCACCAAATGATTCCGTAGATATACCCAATCAAAATTTTATTTTTCCAATATTTCCAAAAATACAGATCAGATCGAATTGAAATCCAGTACTTCATCGAAAATAACAGTTCGAAGTTTCATACAGAATTTAATGAGGATGATATGATGAGAAAATCATAGAAATTTTTGTTTTTCAAATTGTTCTAATAACACGATTATCACGAAATTTTGCATAAAGTTGTCTTTCAGCATCTTAAAACTAGCTGTGAAGTTTAATCAGGACTGAATCAGTATTTCTCGAGTAATACCGAAAAAATCAACGATATCGAGAAGAAAACCTCGAAATTTGACATATTTTTTCCCGATATCTCCAAAACTTATGATCGTATCGAACTGAAATTTAGTACACTGCTGTGAAATTAGAAGGTCAAAGTGTGAGTATAATTTTTTTTGGATATGATTAATGGTTTCCGAAAAAAAAATTTCGAAAAAATTTTTTTTATAAATTTACTGACAATATGATCTTGACGAAATTTGGCTCAAAGTTGCGCGTCGTTATACTCCACCAAACTGCCAAGTTTGAATCCAATCGCTCGAGTAGTTTCTGAAATAAAAAATAAATAACTTCAAAACTTCAAGTGCCTATAACTCCGAAACTAACCGACCGATTTGGCCCATTAACGAACTTAACCGCAGCATTCTGATGCGCAACCTATCCTGAAATTTTCAAGTAGCTAGTTTGCTTCTGTCGACAGTTATCGTGTCTACGGACGGCCGGCCGGACAGAATCGATTTTGACACCGGATTCGTCATCAGTGAGTCCAACCTAGTCGATTGAGACCATTTTCGGCTCAATCATCCAAAATTACAGACATTTGATCAAAACGATAGCACGCTGTTCCCCTAGAACATGCGCGCAAAAATGAAAACAATTCGTAATATTTTCGATTTTTCCTATTCCGGTCGCCGTATCAAAATGAGTTAATTGATTGTTTCGAAGCATTTAAATGAACATCTTGGAAGTAGAAAGAGTAGCAGTGGGTAAAATGTATTCCGAAATATTCAATTTCTCATGAAAAAATTCCGTGGCTGTTTCCCTTGTATTTTTCATATTCAAGAAATTACTATTTCTCGAAATATCAAATTTTTTTGATAACGGATGTCCTCTGCTGGGTGTTTCATTATTATTTCGTATTCCGGT
This sequence comes from Myrrha octodecimguttata, assembly GCA_958510865.1. NCBI lineage: Eukaryota > Metazoa > Arthropoda > Insecta > Coleoptera > Coccinellidae > Myrrha > Myrrha octodecimguttata. Next base: position 29,652,632 of record OY294065.1, on the reverse strand, counting down.
TGGCTGATGGATCAAATTCATCTGAAAGTTTTTTATTTCAGGGCATGTTTAAAAAGCCAATTTCAGTTAATAAAGAACCTTTGATGAGAATCAGTAACATTCTTTAAAGGATATTATATTTTTTTCCTAGAAGTCATGAGGAGCAGAGTGTTTTTTCGATTTCACAAATTTCATTAGTTGGCTTCTTCAATTGATCTTAGAGTTGAATCATTCAAATGATTTGGAATTTGACTACCTTCCGAAAAAATATTTTTCAATAAGTGAATGATTACTCACTAAATTTATATGAATATTACAATATCTATTCAAAACTCTCTTTCTTATATTCCGTCGATACTCCGAAAATAAAGAGGTTTGGCAATGTCGGATGAAAATTTTCTTCTATCTCCTGGTCGACGCTCTGCACGTCATAAATCATTACCAGTTGTGAATGTTAGAGGATAACTTCATGGATCAGAATATTGAACCATAGAGCCAGCGTGACCAATTTTGGTAGAAATCTACTTTTTCGGTAGATTTTCGTTATAATTTTATCATTGTTAGTAGACAGAAATTGAGCAGTAGATTTTGGTAGTATTTCGAACTTTCTTAGTAGAATTCTACTTTCAACTGTTGAAGCAGTAGAACGCTTCTGTATGAGTTGAGAAGTGGCACAACCTTTGAATAAAGAACAACTGTTCTTTATTCAGAGAGCACAACCTAACCTAACCTAACTATAATCGCATGAATTATGTGAAAAAATAGCACAACTCGTATAGATGGCTCTGACTGACATTGGGGTATTTCTCTAATCCCGTCACACTCAATAAGTATATCGTATCTCCCATCATAGGTGCGTGTGTGTGCTATAATTTCTCGCATTTTCATCGTTTCCATCCAAAACGAAAGAGTCTTTTATTTAGGTGAATATAAAAGGATATCTGCGGAATCATTGGGTGGATTTTAACCATTCACGAATTCGGTCTTCGTAATTAAGGTCCAAATCTTCTCTATAAATATCGAATTTCTAAGCTGTTTCTTTCGAAAGTTATTGTGTTTACAGTCGTCCGTTATCTTCTGGAAGAAACTACTTAAAAACTCGATATTTGTAGAGAAGATTTAGGGCTTAATTACGAAGGTCGAATTCGTGAATGGGTAAAATCCGCCCAACGATTCCGTAGATATACACATTCAAAATTTTATTTTCTCAATATTTTCAAATATATAGATTAGATCGAATTGAAATCTAGTAATTTATCGGAAAAAAACCTAGAAAAGCAATGCCGTGAATTAAGGCAGCAGCTTTCGCGCGCGTGTTCAAATTCGTTGCCAAAGCGGTCATCTCTATTGAACATCTGAACATGCGGGCAAAAGCTGCTGCCTCCACGGCAGTGCTTCTCTAGCTTTTTTTTTGCTGAGCGAATGTTTATTACTGCGATATTATTTTAAATTACACGAAACATCAAAGTTTTCTACTTTCCATCCAACATAAAGTGCTAAAGACTGCTCTTAGGTAGCAGTAGATTTTTAGTAGATTTCTGTAATTGACTTTGGTAGAAAAAAGTAGATTTTTATAGAAGGTTTGGTAGATTCTGAAAAAAATAATTGGTCACGCTGCATAGAGCATTCCATTCGTTGGTCTGTGGTAACACATTTGACGTCCTTTTCTTTCCGAGAAAGCTGAATTCGACGTTGCCATATCGTGCACTCAAGACAAATCCCTTCAAATCCAAATCCCCATTTTTATTTTTCAGTTCTAGGTGATCAAACATTTTTTTAAATATAAAATACCAAACTGATACTATAAAATATTGAAATTATATGTTCTAAATGAGATGTTCTAAAAATTTTTCATGAAAATTGCTGCATTTTTGTTTGAAGGAAAAACCCCCATAACGCACTTTTTTCAGTTCATAACAAAATCGTCCTCACAATATCGTGAACACAATAACTTCCCTATTAAAAACTTGATGTTGATTGAGTAGGTTTGGACTTAAATATCGAAGGCCGAATTTATGAATGGGTAAACTCCACCCAATGATTCGGAAGATATGCTAATTCAACCTTTTTATTACCCCCAATCTTTCCAAAAATGAAGATAAGATTGAATTGAAATCAATACTTGATTGGAAAATGACAGCTTGGAGGCCCAAACAGAATTTCGTAAGGACAATATGATCAGAATACCGCAGAATATTGAATATTTGATAAAATGATTTGAATTTTTTTTTTCAGATCATGACATGATCATCAAGAAATTCCGCACGTAATGGGGGTTTTTCCTTTGAACGAAAATGCAGTAATTTTCATGAAAAATCTTCAGAACATCACATTTTAAACATATAATTTCAATATTATATTTTGAAAAAAATGATTGATCACCTAAAACTGAAAAATAAAATGGGGATTTGCATTTAAAGGGATTTGTCATGAGTGCGCACGATATGGCAACGTCGAATTCAGCTTTCTCGGAAAGAAAAGGACGTCAAATGTGTTACTTTGCTTAGGAAAACAGAGATAGCTATACTTCGATCTGGTTACAGTAGAAGACAACGACCAAGGAATAGAAAAAGAAGAGCAGACTGTCATATTACTGACAAATCGCAAACGGGAATTGTTTGGTTATATTGACAAAGAACACGTTTGTACCACAGAATATGAATAAATATTTCATTATCCTAAAGCAGAAAAAGCAATTCTACTAAACAACGTTGTCACTTCGTGCATGCATGACAAATCCCAAACCCCAATTTTAAAATCTGATTTTGAATACTTTCTGAAGGTAATTTGGGAAAATGATGAATCAAACCCATAATAATTATGTTCAAATTTGCATTTGCAGTAATAACCCAAATTCAGGAAAAACCCCCATTGTTGATAAGCATTTTGAAACTAGTTACCAAGTTTCATCATGATCGGATCAGTATTTTTTGAGTTATGCCGGAGAACCAATGATGTTAAGGAAAAAACCACAAAATTTTACATTTTTTCCTAGTATATCGGAGAATAATTACCGAACCGAACTTGAATTCGTCACACAAATGTAGTGTTCAAGGCCTGAGTAATTTTCCTTGAAACATTTCGAACTTTTTTTTAATTCTTCAACCAACTTTCAAAATTCAATCCAATCGTTCAAATAGTTCCTGGAATATCAGAGAAATCACCTTAAAATTGCAAATGACTATAACTCCGAATCCATTTGGCCGATTTTACCCATTGACGAACTAAACCTTTGCATTTTCAAATGAAACTTGCCCCGAATGTTTCAAGTTGATAGAATTCTCCGTTCTCCTGTGCGTAAAAAGATTTAAAATGTCAAGTCCCAACTTCACGTCGGACGTCGGTGCTTAATCTGAAGTTTATCCTACATAACCTTAATACCTGCACAGGTTGATAATCCTCCTTGGACAATATCTCCCTGAACACTTGCACCCATCTCTGCATCAGAACCTCGGTGTAATGATCTCGCAGCTCTTTGACGAAATCTAACAGAGGTTCCACGGTGTATCCGTAATTCGTTAACGTCGTACAAAACAACATGTGATATGTACCGTATATGCCCGATAGTAACCGCTCGGGTTGGCTAGATTTTCAGGTCTGGTTATTGGTTACCAGCTTGTTTTCGGGACACGTTTTCTACCATTCATTCACAGTCACTTGTCATTCGTCCACTCCGTCAGTTTTGTTTGTAAGGTTATGACTTGTGTTGTGAGCTTTGAATAAAGAACAACATGCTTCACAATTTTTTTCAAAGTTTCAAACAGCAAACGTTAATATTTACTTCAACCCACAGAATACAAACTTCAACCCACAGAATACAAACTTCAACCATAACATAACTATTAGAATCTTGTCTATGATCTTAAGATTACCGCTATAACCGATACAAATCGTCGGTTGTTCTGGTGACAGATTTCAGTTAACCAGCTTTCAGGATCGTTGTCCCGTAAACATGTAATTCTGTAAATCTGACATTTACGGGACAGGATTTCAGTAACCGGGTTAACCATGGTGATTTACGGTACATATGGATGATAAGGTCCTTTATTCTCAGTATGAGAGTAGCATCAGTGCAGTAAGCCGAATTATTTTGCAGAGCATTGACCATTTTTGATAGGGCGGAAGTCCACATCTCGTCCAGAAATTTCCTGGTGATGAGACCACTGGCCGTATTTAAAACATGATCTTCGGTTATGAAAAAACCTAGCACCGAATGAATGTAAACGCGAAAACTTTCCTCGGATTCGTGCTGAAAAAAAACTCTAATAAAATTATTTTTTGATTAATACTTGAATAGAACAATTATCAATAAGTAACCCTCCCTTATCTGAGTTAACTATGCGAAAGCATCAGAAGAGAGCAAGACAGCGTGACCAATTATTTTTTTCAGAATCTACCAAACCTTCTGTAGAAATCTACTTTTTTCTACCAAAGTCAATTACAGAAATCTACTAAAAATCTACTGCTACCTGAGAGCAGTCTTCAGCACTTTATGTTGAAAGGAAAGTAGAAAACTTTAATGTTCTGTGCAATTTGAAAAAGTATCGCAACAATTAACATTCGCTTAGAAGCTAGAGAAGCACTGCCATGAATTAAGGCAGCAGCTTTTGCGCGCATGACCGCTTTGGCAACGAATTTGAACATGCGCGCGAAAGCTGCTGCCTTAATTCATGGCAGTGCTTCTCTAGGGTTTTTTTCGATAAAGTACTGGATTTCACTTCGATCTAATCTGTAAATTCGAAAATATTGAGGAAATAAAATTTTGTATGGGTATATCTACGGAATCATTAGGCGGATTTTACCCATTCACGAATTCGACCTTCGTTATTAAGCTCTAAATCTTTTCTACGAATATCGAGTTTCTAAGTCGGCCGACCGTAAACACAATAACTTCCGAAAGAAACAACTTAGAAATTAGATATTTGTAGAGAAGATTACCTTAATTACGGAGGTCGAATTTGTGAATGGGTAAAATCCACCCAATGATTCCGCAGAAATTTTTATATATTCACCTAGATGAAAGGCTCTTCCGTTTCGGATGGAAACGATGAAAATGCGGGAAATTGTAGTGCACACACGCACCTATGATGGGCAATACGATATACTTATTGAGTGTGATTAAAGAAATATCCCAATATCAGTCAGAACCATCTATACGAGCTGTGCTATTTGTTCACATAATTCATGCGATTTTAGTTAGGTTAGGTTGTGCCACTTCTCAACTCAGACAGACGCCTCTACTGCTTCAACAGTTGAAAGTAGAATTCTACTAAGACAGTTCGAAGTACTACCAAAATCTACTGCTCAATTTCTGTCTACTAACAATGATGAAATTATAACGAAAATCTACCAAAAAAGTAGATTTCTACCAAAATTGGTCACGCTGGAGCAAGATGCCATCTGTAGCAGCTCCAAAAGATTCAAAAAAGTTCAAGGAAACTTAAAACCTAACACGCCGATGTTCTAGAAGTGGAATCCTACTAGCGCCACCTAGGGATATCCTCACCAAACTCCAACCGTGTGCGATATAGAAACCTTTATTTCATATGAATGAAATATGTAATCCTACAAAGGGTAGGAGTTGGCAAGATCCACCCAAGGTGGTGCTGAATAAGTTTACCTTTACCAAGATTAACAAACTTTAAAAAATGTGTGCAAACCATATTTGTAGGAGGTTGAAGCACCAATCTTGCTTGTTTGCTTGGTTCCGCTCTATAGTAAGTTTCAAATGTAGCTTTAGTTCCTAATACTGTAGAAATATGCAAACTTCTGTATATCGGGGAGAAATCTATTAGTTCTTGTGCACTAAGATCATCCTCTGAAACAAATATTTCAAAATGGAAAAATGCTGTATTGCAACAGAATAACCTGAAATTTGATGAGCAATACGCTTTTTCTTTCTAACGACTAAAGTAGGATCTTCAGTCAGTTGCTCTCTTGTCTAAAAGTAAAAAAAAAATTAAATTTCAAGACTATTCTAATAACACTAGATGACTTGAGTAGGCAAAAATGTGCTAAATTAGACTCTTTTTTGGTTACTTACATGTTTCATTGCCATTTCACCAACCTTCGGTGAGAATTTTCTAATATTTTCCAGGAAATCCTTCAAATCAGACATAGATGCCGACTCGATGCTTTGGCGAATCCTGAAAACTACAGTTTATCATAATTTTTTGACTCAATATTGCGATTAAATTACTTTGGAATGCTTTCTCTCAACTGATATGAGAACCTGTAACTTGCTACATGAGGAAGATGTAGATGTTCTAATTCTTCCAAACTCTTCAGAGCTGGGTAATAACCATAGACCTATAAAACTATATGGACATGGCTTAAAGAGAGAGGAAGCGGGCCGACAAAGAGGGAACTAGGGCGGGCCAAACCATCATAGAATACGGCAAAAATAAGACAGATCAGTTTGAAGCCATAGACTATAATAATGAATCTGTTTGAAATAAATTTTTTTCGAAAGTTTTGGAAGTCACATTTGTTTTTTCCAAAGTATTTCAAAGCAGATTTAGATTTATAGTATAAAGACTGTATGTAAGATATAATTTTCGTGTTGTTTTCGTTTTTTGTGTTTTCGTAGGTTTTGAATAGAAACCGGATTCACTGTCAAACGAATAATGGTGAATTCTTGTTGTGCCATTAATTGAACGAGGAGATATAAAAAAGGGGAAAACGTAAAATTCCATAAGTGAGTTTACCCTGCTTGAATAACTGTGAATTTGTTCATTTTTTGCGCGCTTTTTGTTGGAAAGAAGAGCGCGATATCCTTCCGTTACAATGTCAGTATTTTTTGAGCAAAAAATTTCCTTACTGATGAAAAATTTGTGATCAAACTGGATTCTGTCCGTCCGCCTGGCAGGTCTGCGGTCTTGGTTTTATGTTCGTTAACGAACTAAATCCCCGAAGAACTGTTTTGATTGTGGTTGAAAAATGGGACTCAACTGCTTCTAGGGGTCAAAATAATTTTTATAATACTGGTCCGGAGTATCGTTAATCATTATACCTACATATATCATGCTCCTTTAAGATTTCGGAGTTATGGCCGGCTGATCATCTGTTTTTCCATAATTACTCGAAAGCTACACTTTGATGATCAAAATCAATGAGGCATATCAGTTCGAGATAAATTACTGCACAGAACCAAAGACACACCATATAGAACAGTCATCATTCACGTTGTGAAGTTCAAAATTACCGCCATTCCGTGTTTTCTCTGATTGGCCGATTTCCTTCATGTCCCTGTCACTAGTCGCATGTTATTTCAATCGTGTATCTTGTCTATGGTCTGCCCGCTCCAGTTCCATCTCTCTCTCGGACCTCTCACTTGGTTCATTATCCCCATTCGACTCTTCAGAAATGGATTCGTACGCCGTGTCCAGAGAGTTTAATATGTCTATGGTAATAACTGAAAGTAAACTTATGAGACATGAAGATTTATTTTATTATAATGAATACCGTTTTTCTGCTATTTGTTTTTGTAGTTTCGAGTAGGTAGTTAACACAGGTAACCATAGCTTGAACTGAGCTATAACTGCAGCTATATAATTTTGTACTTTCCTGCCATTGATCAGTTCGTTTCCTGATTTCATTATTCCTTGGGCAGAGACATTCAACTGATTATTCAGCGAAATCACATTACTCTGGCAATAAAATCAGACATAAAAATGAACTCTGGAGAATTTAGATATTGAATCTTACATTTAACTTTTTGGCCTGTGACCTGACTTCAAGTAATTCTGTTATAGATTCAATAAACCCTTGATAATAGATATTGCATAGTCTCTATATATCTTTATCATGTTGTCTGATTCTTTTCTCTAGCATGTCTTTGAATTCAGCATGTTCATCATTGTCGAAGATCGCCCTGAATAAATAAAATCTATAAATATATCCATTTCGGACGAAATACCACCTACCTAAAAGTGGGTCCAAAATAATCGTCAATACCTTCAATTTCTTGAACGTAGAGATCATGTTGAGTATTTGCACCAATTGTGAGATTTTTACCGGTAGAACCGTTAACCTGCCTTGATTGCATTTTACTGAATTTCCATGAATTTTAAATATTTTCTGCTTAAAATCGATTTTTAATTGTAAATATTGAAAACAATAGAACCACAGACCAACAAGACAAATCACTTCATCGTTTGCGGGAATCGCGTCTCTACGACCTTGAGAAATATAACACACATAACCACACTTTCTTCTTCCTCGAAACAGTTGTCAAATTGAATACTTGATTTTGGAATATCTGAAATCGAAATGTAAAACGGATTTGTCGGCATTCAGGAATCACAAAATCAAAATCAGACTAAGATTTTTCGATGTAACCATTTGAAAGGCAAATTTCCAATACCAAAGCGAGTGTTTTGTCACATCTGAAACTCCTGTAGAAGAACTCGGTTGGAGTAAATGAAAATTTTGGAAAAATGTTATGGAAAACCCGTTTACCTTAATCAGAGAATCTTTGTAGTTTCACATCAAATGAGATTCATTTCAATATAAAATCAAACTATGAATAGACCAACTTTGTTCGATTCCAATCCTAATGTTTGTGCAATCATATACAATTTTATTAGACATCCCATCGTTTTAATTGAATAATGGAGGTTGTAATGCTTTTACTTCAGTTGCGATTCCTTTAAGCCTTTTAAAATGAACATTATGAATGAGTCCACCTAAGTTCGATTCCAATTCTTGTCGTATAATTAAAACATATAATGGGGGCTGTCATCATAAAATAGAACCTCAAAGATGACTAAACAATTGATTTGGTTGTAAAAACTGTTTGGATTATATTCTAAAATGGAACAGTTACGAAATTATTCATCAATAAATAGGATGAAAAATTCATTTCAGATTGTTTACATGTTTATAACCTCTTCAAGCGAGTCCGAAAGCGGCGCGAGTGACGTAATCCTATTCCTGCAATCTGATTGGCACCCCAAAGCACCCCAAACGCCTACTAAAATTCTGATTAGCTCGATTCAGGGTCATATCTGCGTTGACATAGATTTCCTAAGTAAATGAGGCGAGTGGTTTATCTGGTTGATCTGTGATAGAACACAGATAACAACTGTTATCTTTATCTGTGCAATATAAACCACAGAATACAAATATATAAACGTCATATCCACAGAATACAGCTACTGTCTATGCTTGACCCACAGTATAAATAAAAGAGAGCTCTATGTAATAATCATAGAAATTGATCAATAAATTATAGTTCTATGCATTGTCCACAAATCCGAACAGATTTGTTTTAAATGAAAGGAGGGCCATCTGACGGTGGTAGATTTTTATCCTGTGATGTGAATTTTATTTCTGTCAATAGATCTCGCTGCTACAGAAGCGAAAACTTCCAAATTATGAAACATAAAGAATCCTATAACTAAAACCAGTGACCTGTGCTAAAACAAAAAGTTTTTCCTTCCACATGTGCTATTCATTATTCAAAGCAAAGATTAAAGAGAGGAAGATACGAAACGAAGCGACTAATATGACGCCAGCGACACCTTCAGTCTCGTATGTAAACTAGATTGGTTAAAATATTATTTCGTAGGCTATTTATAAACAAGTAAAACAGAAAGAGCTCTTGTGAAGTTATCTTTGGTTATGTTTACTAACATCAACTTTCTTCTTTCTACCTCAACTGAGAACGTGCTGTGCCTTTCAAAGCAAATATAAATCTTTGGTGCTGTATTTATTAAACTTCAACTTTACTGTTCTTATCAAGATGAGTCGTGGTTCATATTGTGTAGTATTAACCTGCTCGAACAATAAAATGGACAAACCGGACCTCGCGTTTTTCACATTACCGAAGGACATGAACATGTAAGTATGAGTAGTTAATTCAATATAACAAAATCATCTAATTTTGATTTTTATTCAGTGCCAAAAAGTGGATCGAATTCTCTGGGCGCAAAGACATTGACCTGACTTCGTTAAAACGCTATACTATGTGTAGTGAGCATTTTACGAAAAACTAATTCAAATTTACATATCCACGGATTATCCTGGAACGTGGAAGTCTTCCGCATATGAATGGACCTACTAAGGAGATCTGTCCGGAATCAGTGGCTGAGATGATCATTGATGAAAATAGTGCTGATACTGCTGATGTGGCACCTCACAGTATATCTCAATCTAATGTCTGTGAGTTGATCCTGTTATTAATTGTATACACATAAGTTATCAATAAATGTGGAGATGAAAACTTGGTGATATTGAATTTATTATTTTTGTAGATATAATTCCTGCTTCCAACTACAAAAGGAATTCTTCGAAAGATAATAATGACATGCAAATACCATTTGTAAGTTCATTTACCTGAAGCTGTTTGGAAGTTATGAAATTTTGGGGATATATGCTTAAAGATATTTCGATTTTTTCAGTTGTTTCCCCTGAACCAGAGGATTTGATGGAAGCCAATAGTAGTACATCCACCCCCATCAAAGCTGCACCAAGCAAACGTCGTGGTAGTAATCTGAGCCGCTCAACCAACAAAAGGCTTAAAAGAATGAGGGGTACAATTAATTCTCTGAGGTGTAAATTGTTTAGAAATAAGGTTCCCCACTGTTTCTGTAAAGCAAGACCCATCGAGGCAACAAATAGAGCTAATATCTCTAGATTGATAAGTGAATCAAAAAGGTATCTTTCCAAGGATGCTCACGTTATTTTTTCCAATGAGTTAAAGACAAACTTTGCGAATAAATTCAATAGGAGGTATGATGCTAACTTGAAGGAATTGTGCTCATTATGGTATTATGCTTCACCAAAGGGATATAAAACATTATCCAAATCACTCAACTTGCCAACTATTAGAACCTTGAGGAATTGGCAGGCGAAGCTTAAAATTTCTCCTGGTGTAAGTCCAGCTATAGAGGAATCATTAAAAATTCATTTTAAAAACTGTCAAGAAAACAAACAAAAAATTTGCATCTTAATTTTCGATGAAATTTCACTCAATGAAGAGATTCATTATGATAGATCAAAAGATAAAATAATTGGAATTGTTGATACTGGCAAAATAAGGAGGAATGAGAAGGCTACGTCTGCACTTGTCTGTATGGTGAGGGGCATCGTTTACAATTGGAAATTCACTTTGGGATACTGGTTTTTGGGACGCACCGCCACTAATGAATATTTATCATCCATTTTTTCTGATTCACTTGATTCTGCATTCAAAGCAGGACTCATAGTCAAAGCAGTAGTATGTGATCAGAGTCCTGTGAATCAGAATGTGGCCAAGCAACTCCAAATTTCAGTTAACCAAAGTTATTTTTCCAGAAATAATGAAAAAATTTTTTTTCTGTATGATGCTCCTCACTTATTGAAAAGTTTGAGAAACAATTTATCAAAATATGACCTCACTTATAAAAATCAAACTATTAGCTGGAAATATATTGAATCAACTGGCAAGTCTCCAAACCCTCTGCGTGTACGTTTATTACCTAAACTTACCGAAGAGCATTTCAACGTGACGTCCTTTAATGCAATGAGAGTAAAGTATGCCACACAAGTACTTAGCGAATCGGTAAGCATAGCAATGCTCGTACTACAGCAGTTAGGAGAGTTGCCAGTTGATTCCCTAGCTACAGCTGAGTTTGTGGGTGAAATGGATAAATTGTTTGAATAGCAGCAAACTCGATCGTAATTTGTTGAAGATGAGATATGCCATGAGTGATGGATCACCTCATAAGCAATTTATCTCAGAAATCAGGGACAATTTCAAAAATTCCAGGTTTCTACTATCCAAACGATCTATCCCTTCCTGCATTAACGGTTTCATTACAACCATCAATAGTGTTCTGCAACTTGCAGAGGACTTGCGTTCGAATTATGGTGTTGCCAAATTATTAACCAGGCATCTCAACCAAGATCCTGTTGAAAATTTATTTTCAACTGTACGGCAACAACATGGATGCTGCCAGAACCCAAGTTCACTGCAATTTGAGAATGGTCTGCGGCATAATTATTTGACTACAATTTCGAAGTTATCTGCCCATACCAATTGTGAAGAAGATTTTTCTTTCTCATTGAAAAAATTAACACAATTGAGTGAGCTCTCCCAAGCTCAATCGAATTGTGAAACAGAAGCATCGTTGAGTTGGAAAAATATCGATAATATTGATGTTGACCTGAAAGATAAAAATACCATATATTATGTAAGTGGATATATGGCAAAAAAATTCCTCAAATTACATCCTTGTGAAATTTGCGAAAATTTACTTGTAGACAATGAAAAAAAATTAACAGGTCAGCATCAATTGTTCACATATTTTAAACAAGGGGAATTACTTCCAGAACATAAGGGATTGATCTATGCATCTCAGGGGTTCTATGAGAACGTTGAAAAACTTGAGGTTATTCATAATGAACACTTCGAAGACCTTCTACGCAGTAATCATATAGTTGCAGATCTTATGGAAATAGTCAGAGGAAAAAATGAAATTGCATTTGATCTATGTACGCCAGAAGCCTCTGACCATTTCCTCAAGGTCTTCATGACTACTCGTTGTCTTTGGGGTGTTCGTTTTGAAAACAGAAGTAAAGTTAAGAAAGTAATCTCAAAAAATCAAAAACTGAAAAACATATGTAATGAGTGAGTTGAAGTTATTGATAATATTTTTCACATGTATGATTGTATTTTTCTATGAATTCAAAATTATATTTTCATGTATATTATATATTGGTGCTTACTTAAATTAAAAACTTCACTAATTTGACAAAGCATTTTTATTTGGAATATTAATTTTACTCAAAGATCCTCTCATTTTTGAGATCAATACGTTAATGATTATCTCTATTTGATGGAATGAATTGGGAATGATAAACTGAACGTGAATATTGAATGCCCTGTACAGATTCAAAATTCGCGCCAAATTAAGTGAGAATGGCGATTTGACATTCACACCGTGAAGATATCTTTTTGTCTACATAGTTTCAGCGCCATCTGTTTTGTCGACTGTTTACGACTCGGTCCAAAAGTTAGTCGCTATTTAGCACTAGCTATAGCACGGCGCTTCCTATCTTCCTCTCTTTAATCGTGCCTATTATTCTAACGTAATTTGCTTACTTTTGGAGTTCATTTTCGAGTTTTTGTGTTGTTCTCCGAGTTGAAATTTTGGTATACCGAAAGTGTTTGTAATATTCATCAATCGATTCCTTTCTTTCCGATTAAAATTTTCGATTGTATTAATTGGATATGGCATCCTCCCGAAATGACTACTGTTGTGTGCCTCAACTCATTTTTATTCATGGTCAAAGAAGAAAGGATCATCTAGTGCCTCTAGTTTTCATTTTTTCCAAAGCCAAATGAAAGTGAAGTTAATTTGGGAACATAATTCGGCAGGGAACTCTATGATAGAAGAAAGGCCTAGATTTAGAAATTGAAGATTGGAAAATAGGTCACGAAATTCATGAAAGTATGTTCACTGCATTTCACTGAAGATGTTTATTTTCATAAAGGTAAATTACCTACAATGTATTCATTTCGAAACAACTTCATGTCATGATGTTTTCAGGTGTAAATAAAATAAGAGAATTTTGAAGAAAAATGCTGCAGAGAAACTACCGAGCACTTCTGCAGCTACCTAATTCACATACTACACAAAATCATATTCAAAAAGAATGATCTGGTTGAAAACCTGACAGAAACTTATACTGTTAAAGTTGATAATAGCTGAAGTTATTCATATGAATACATTAACACTTTTCATTTCTATATATACGTAGGTTGAACCAGCTGTGACATTTTTCATTTTGTATGTGCATCTTGAGCTGCTGTAATATGAAAATGAAATCAATTATATGTCTATCTGTTTCCTTTTCTTTAGAAATACGATGCAAAAGAACTGAAGCAGAAAATCTATTTTTATTTTATTGATTCACTCGTTTGTAAACAAAGAAGTCATATCATTTGGACTGATTCTAGATTTACCACATAATATAGCCTGCATTCAGCACTTCTTCACTTAAATAAGAGTCCTTAAATTACTTATTGAGGTGCCTTTTTTTCCAGAAATTCAAGTAAACTTGATATTGGTTCATTTTGATCCACCTAGCAATATACACTAAAAAAACACCGAAATTATCCTCAAGAACGATTTAATATCGTGATCCAAACGAAAAGTTCCTTCTCAAGAAATCTTACACAAAATTATAACAATTTCCTTAAATATTCAAGCTCTGCTTAATAAATATTCGTTCTCCACCACATTTCTGAGGTTTGTTTTTATAAAACTACTAGCTTGGACAGGTTCCAAATTTATACGTTAGGGCGCTGGCATCATCGCAGAAGTTCCCAATAGCCATTACCGGCCAGCCCAAAATGCGTATGCGCATCGAAAGTTCACTTGTCCATAATTCGTCTAGATTCACACATTTTCCAGACTCATCGATTATTTTGAGCAGCGCAATTCTGCAAACTTTCAAAATCGCATCACTGGTCACGTAGTTTGATAGAATAATTTCCATTTTGGATGTCCATATGAAATTTCCGGTACCCAACTTGACAACAGCGCATTTCCTCAGATCAAAAATTTTACCATTTACTCCACTCCGCTTTTCAACAGGTCAAACAATCTAAGTATCCAAAAATAATTAAGAATAAATAGAAAACCATTTATTAACCTAAGGAACAAATAAAAAACTTCAAACATTCATGAACAAGGTAAGTGGGCAGTGGTCTGACCCCAACACTTGATCATGATGAATATTATCACACACTTTATCTTTAATACGTTTGGAAACAAGAAAATAGTCTAGTCTCCAACCGATATTTTTCTTCCGTGAATTATTCATGTAAGTCCAAAACGTGTAGCTGTCTTCCTTATCAGGATAGAGTGCTCTGAAAGTATCGACAAATCCTTCTTCCAAAAAATCTGTCATACCCTCTCGCTCCTCCTGGCTAAATCCAGCATTCTTTGTGTTGGATTTTGGATTCTTCAAATCGATTTCATTGTGAGCAACATTCATATCGCCACATATGATGACTGGCTTCTTTCCATCAAGCTCCTTGATAAAATTTTTGAATGCTTTGTTCCAATCAAGTCGTTTAGGCAGATTTACTAGTTTTTTACCTGTAATGGAATTGTAATTATGAAAAATTATTGTATATATTGTGAATTCGGAAGAAGCAGCAAAAAAAAACAATCAAGAACAACCTTATTTATTGAATGTGATTCCTTGGTAACTGTACTCAATTCACCTTTAAAAAGTCAGTCAGTTGTCCATGAAGTTAGACACATTCCACTCTATATAATTAAAAAATGTTTGGTTGCGTTTATTTTCCTGTCCACACATTCTTCAATAAAAATATTTATTGATTGACAACGTTCCGCCGAATTATTTTGATCTTGATTTTGAATTGAAATTTTGCAAACTGCTGTGAAATATTAAGCTCAAGGTATGTCCGAAATGTTTTTCAAATATAATAAAGTTTTCGAGAAAAAATTTTTTTTTTATTCACTGATTTTGCGGAAAGTTGAAAGTCCTTATTTGTATTTTTTCCGAATATCCTAGGCTTCAACGAAACCCCTCAGAAGCTTAAAGCTTGTGCGAGTTAGGATAGGATGTGTTCTGTGAAGGCTTTGTTACTAATTCCTTGCGCCACGTTAGGAACAGCACTGTTAATTGTTTACCCAACAGCGAATGGTTGGACCGGAAAAGTTATTTCCCGGCCAAGGGTTTGCACCCCAGACCTTACGATCATGGGGCTTGCGCTCTAACCACTGAGCTACCGCCGCTATTATGTTTCAACTAACTGCCAAGTTTCAATTCAATCACTTCAGGAGTGCTCGAAATATCAGGAATATAACTTTAAATAGTTACGAAACTATTCGACCGATTTCGCCCATCAACGAACTTAACCTTCGCATTTTGAAATGCAACCAACCGGTACGGCACCTGAAAGAAATAGGAGCCACCATAGAGTACAGGAGTGCGTTCAGATGATTTGGAAATTCTGACGTTCAAAAGGCTTTTCTGTGATTTAACAGCTGTGTTATGTTATGTTTATTATTGTTGTTATGATTTCAAGTCGTTGATTTGGCCGATTTTGGAATATTTGAACTCGAACAACTGAGCAAGTTTATGTTTCTCCCTTATATTCATTAATCTCTAAAAAGGATCAGATATCAGAGGCTCCTTCTTATCGTTATGATATCTTAAATAACTATGAATTCATGAGAAAAATTTAATTGAAAATCTTTTTCATACCCATTGCAATGTTGTACGATTCATATTGTTCCATATAAATTAAATATTATATTTGTCTTATATGTTTCTGTTCCAACAGGAAAGTATAGAAAAGTGTTATCAATAATGAAAAATCTTCTCTAATAAAACCCACGCTGTAAAGGAAAGCTCATTACCAAAATTTCCTTTACTTCATCATTGAAGTACACATATTATTTTATTTTTAACTCCGAAGGAAAAACATTTTTTGAAGCCACAAAAACAATAATCCTGGTCTTACTCGGTGAAAATTCATCTTTTTGATCAAGCGATCAAGTAAAATAACTCAAATCAAAAGGTTGTACTTTAAATTGTGTTATCATGGTACATGTTCAATTTGTTACGGATTTACAAAAGTAAATCGTTTCCAACTCCAAATGTATCAATATTTATTACCAAGGTTTAAAGAAGTTGTGAGTTAAACAATGATATCACTTTGTAATAACAGAGTTGGTAAATATATCGACTTTGACCTGTAAAGGACGAAAATCTTGCAGCTTATGACTATATCAGAAAGCTTTCCCACATCAAAGTCGGGAAGGTAAACTTTTATATATGAAAGTTTTGGTTTATCTTGTTGTGCACAAGATTTAATGAAGAAAGTTTTGCATTTGAACTATCTTTAGGACCATATTGAATTATGCTGAACAATCTTGTGTAAACACCAGTAAATTAATTACAAGTTTTCCTCAACATGAATGCTTCGAGTACAACTTTTAAACGAAAATTGTAGCAGAAGCCTACAATTTCATACATGAAAGTTATGCTTTATTTTGTTATGCACAAGTTTGAATAAAGAAAAATTCAAATCTAAATTATTTTCAGTAAAATAATGAGTTTGCTAGACAACCTAAAAATATATGGGAATTCTGTCCTTCTGTCTAAACGCTTTGCTGAATAGAAATTGCAAGATTTCTTCACTATGAATGTTTCGATTTCGAGTACAACTTGTAGGCAATAATGGCATAAATGCAGCATTTTATATGTATTCCTTTTTAGGAAACAACGAATATAAGAAATCAAAAACTTGTTCAAAATTCCGAAATCAACCAAAACAAACATGAAGGTTAATGTTAGCAGCTGTTCAAGCACAGAGAAGTCTCCTAAACGTCAGAATTTCAGCCTTATCATTATTCTATGGTGGCTCCTATTTCTTTCAGGTGCCGTACCGGCAACCAACCCTGAAATTTTCAAGTCGATAGAATTCTCGGTACGTCCGTAATGGTGCCTACGGACGGACCCTCGGCTGGACAGACTCGATTTTGACACCGGATTCGTCATCAGCGAGTCGAACCTAGTCGTTTGAGACCATTTTCGGCCCTAAATTCGAAAATTAGACATTTGGACAAAACTATAACACGCTGTTCCCCAGAACATGTGCGTAAAAACAAAAATCAAAGAACATGACCTTCATCCATAGCAAGAGTTGAGACTTGGAAAAAGACTAATTCAACGGTAGTGATCATCGTCGTAAATGGCGATTTTAATGAGATTATTGGAGCAACTCCATAGTGCTTTAAGCCCGTACAAAATCTGCTATTCATAAAGACATTAGATTTCACATAAACTGCTCCACATGAGTTAGGGATATTGACTTCAATTCCAAAAAAATATAGGTAAAATAAGATTTTTGTGATGAAAATTCATATTAATATGATTTCAAGTTGCAAATTAATTTTAGCCTGTAGGTCTGCAGCGTATACAGGGTGGTTAAGAAATATCGAGTAAAATAACGAAATTTTATATCCAGAGAATTCAAGCGTTTTAAGACAATCAATACAATGTATGGCCTCCACAGGCATTAATAACAGCTTGGCATCTTCTTTGCATACTACATTCGAGGTTGTTGAACATTTCTTGAGGAATTTGGTTCCATAAACGGGGCAGAAGCTCTCTCAGATCATTTAAGGATTCTGGGGTAGGTTGATGAATCTTATCTTCTTTGGAGCATATCCCATGCATGTTCTATGCAATTCAAATCTGGTGAGTGCGGAGGTATTGGTAAATGTGGAATACCAAGCTCTTCGCGCGCATTCCCAACTATGGCTGCACGGTGCAGTCTAGCGTTATCGTCTAGAAATTGAAAAGTTTCACCAATCGCAGCGTGAAAATTTAGCACAACATTGTCAATGACATGCTCCCTATAGTGTAAGGCGGTCATATTCCCTGGACAATTGTGTAGATCTGTGCGCCTGTTGAAACAGATCCCGGCCCATACCATAACACTACCCCCTCGGAATGGATGGACTTCTTGGACATAGCGACGATTACGGGGTATGCGTGGGATTGTCTATACCCTTATTCTTCGAGAATCTGAAAATCGTCCATATCTGGATTCATCAGTGAAAAGGACACTACGCCATTGATCGTTCCAATTGATATGTTGCCTTGCCCATTACAGTCTTTGACGCTTATGGTCACGTGTTAATGGAACTCCTCTTAATGGACGTCTAGAACCTAGATTTACCTCTCTCAAACGTCGTCTGATGGTTTCGATGGAAACTTGGACCGCATCTGCATTTTGAAGAGTATTCCGTAGCATTCTATTCGTAGATGTTGGGTTTCTTCTTGCCGAAACGGTGATGAAACGATCCTGAGCAGGTGTTGTTTTTCGTCGCCCACCAAGCCTTGGTCTTTCCAACACAGAACCTGTCTCCCTGAACCTATTCCGAAGTCGAGATAGCACACTTTGGCTGACTTGGAGCCGATAGCCCTATTAGCCTAAGCGTTTGTTAATTTGTTTCAAATCAAAGCCGTTGATAAACTGACTTCATTTCAAAATAAGAATATTCATGAAGCATATGCAAAGAACCAAACTTCAGCAAAGAGGCGACCAGATTGACGAAATGTCTCATACTGATTTTTATTGGATCGATTCAAGTTGTTATTAAGTTTTAAATGATTCTACAGCGATTATCTTGAAGATTACACTTTTAAAAACGATTGAATACCATATCCCTAACTCTTGTGGAGCAGTTTATATAGGTACATAAAACGAATATATTGCTACAACTAATGCATATATTGATTCAAAACTATACTAACCAGCATTTGGTACATAAACTGTGACTAAATAAAATTTCTCAAATTCCACAGTGATACATCTACCATCTGTATCTTGTTCCTCATTACCAATTCCATACATCACATTAATGGGCTTTTGTTTGGAGAGCAATCCCACTCCTGCATAACCATTCTTATCACCGCTGCACCAGAATTTTTCGTAACCTTCTATATCAGTAATTACACTTGGAAGCCATTCCTCATTACATTTAGTTTCCTTGAAGTTAAGATGTCAAAATGAATACAAGATAGTCTAATGGTGTTAATATAGCAAACTATCAGATGCAAAGAAAATATGATGAAAACCAAAAGAAGAACGTCACGTTTCTACTATTTTTCGATTGATTTTTGTTTCATCAAGTCATTGATCAGGTTTTCATCAGCATTATATTCGAGTTTTAATCGAAGCACAATGTTTGATAGAAAAGTTCTAAAAAAGCATGCTCAAATTGGTTGCCAAGGCAGTATTCCTTGAGTAATTTGGGAAATATTAACAATATGAGGATGTAACATCAAAATTTAACTGTTTTTTTTTCAAATATTTCCGAAAATAAAAATCAGTTCAAGCTGAAGTTTAGCACACATAATAAAAGAAGGATCGTTAAATCTTTTCATGAGGAATTAAATCTGGGTTTGGCGGGGTCAATACGTGAGTAGGTGACCTTGGCAACAAACTTGAACATGGGTGTCAGTCAGTACTTCTCTAGAATTTTTTATAATTACAAATATAGAGAAAGAATATCTATTAAGAGCTCCCAGGAATAACAAAAAAGTATACTAACTTGAAGGCAAAGGATATCTGGTGAACAATACTGAAAGATATTCATCCCATCCTTTTTCAACCAAGCTCTCAAACCATCAATGTTCCAAGAGGTTATTTTGATATTTGGATCTTGACCCTCAGCATTTTTCTTATCACAAGCGAAATTAATTGCTTCCCAATCAGTTTCAGTATTATTGCTCTTTTTTTTCTCTGCATCTGATGTTTTCTTTTTCACTGGTTCTTTTTTCTCAGGTTTTGCTTTCTTTTCCGGTGTTTTTTTCTCTTTATCAGGCTGGTTTTTTGCATCATCATTCTCACTCGTTTTTTTCGAAGTTACTTTAGCACTTGCTTTTGATATTACTTTCTTATTTTTGACTACTTTTTCAGGAGCATCTTTGTCTTCTGTTGGCTTCGTCTTTTTTTCATTTTTCTTTGGCTTTTTTTCTTCAACTTCTTCCTGGTGTCCTTTTAGTTGTTTTGTCTTCTTCTCAATTTTTTTTGGTTTCTTTCCATCAATCTCAACTCCATTGGGTGTTTGTGAAGTTTCTTTCCTTGTTCGCAAATTTTATGTTAGTAAATTATTATTTTGTTGAGTTGTTTAGTTGGAAATAAAGTGAGTCCATGTCCTTTTAACCATTTATTTGTAAATCGACTCTGAAACCTTGTTGATATTTCCATTCAAAGAATGTTTTTCTGATTTTCTTTTGTTGATGTTAAAAGTACCTTTTTCTTCGATCGATCATTCGTGAATACTGCGTTGTTATTTTTTCGACTCGAACTGCTTCGCCGAAAACCAGTTTTTCATCGCTGTATCGGTATCAACATACATACGCATCCTAATAACAAACAAATCCGAAATTGTCCCATATACAGGGGCAGTCCAAGAAGACTCCCCCAGCCTCGAATCAACGAACCATGAAGCAAACAAAATATCAACTTCCAACATCCTCCCCCCCCCAAAAATAAAAATTAAAAATTAAACATTTGGCAATGGACAAAGCTTGGTAATGGGACTTACAAAAATCCCATTTGCAGTTCGCAACTGAACAACACGAACCCTATTATCTGATCCTTTCATTGATTTTAGTACTCTGGCTAGAGCCCATCTTAATGGTGGCAGGTTATCCTCCTTAATCAAAACCAAAGTGCCTTCCTCGATATTTTGAACTGGTTTATGCCATTTTGCGCGAGTATGAAGCTGATGCAAATACTCAACGGACCATTTTTTCCAAAACGATTGAGACAACTTCTTACACAACTGCCAGTGACTTAGTCTGTTATCCGGTATTTCAGAGCAATTCGTTTCAGGCATTGCCATTAAAGGTTCACCAATTAAAAAATGTCCAGGTGTCAAGCATGAAATGTCTAAGGGGTCACTTGATAAAGGACACAGAGGTCTAGAATTTAATACCGCCTCGACTTGCGCCAGACACGTGAGCATTTCTTCAAAAGTAAGATGTAAGTTTCCCACTATGCGCTTAAGATGGAATTTCGCGGATTTTATATTAGCCTCCCACAATCCCCCCCAATGGGGGCTGTTCGGAGGGATAAATTTCCACTGTATTTCATGCGTGCATAAATAACTGTAGATATCAGAATCTGAATTGACCTGTCTTTTGAGAAAATCATAAACCTGTTTTATTTCATTATTTGCACCCCTGAAGTTCGTACCGTTGTCGCTCCAGATTTTTTGTGGTAAGCCTCGGCGAGCAATGAATCGTCTCAACGTATGTAAGAATGCGGAAGAGCTTAAACTAGACACGAGCTCGATGTGTACTGCCTTAGTGACCATACAGATGAATAACGCGATATAACCTTTGGATTCAATAGACCGACGTATTCGCGATTGTTTCACCCAAATTGGACCGCTGAAATCAATTCCTACTTTGAAAAACGGTCGTGCTGGAGTGACTCTATCTGATGGCAGTGAACCCATCAATTGATTATTAGGTTTGGTATTGAATCGAAAACACTTAACACAACCTTTTATCACTGATTTTATTTCGCGTAAACCCCGAATAATCCAATACTTCAACCTCAAAGAGGCTAATGTTGTTTGCGGTCCCGTATGCAATAATTTCACATGTTCTCTCTCTATTAAAAGCCTAACTATGTGATGTTTTGCTGGTAAAAGAATAGGAAATTTACGTTCATAATTAAGATTAGCATTCCACAAACGACTGTTCAACCGCAATAATCCATTTTTGTCTATGAAAACATTCAAATTGTTGAAAAAACCACCCTTTAACGATTTATCGGATTTCAAATTATACAATTCTTCAGAAAATACTTCCCCTTGTTCCAATTTAAATAATCTGGTTTCTGCCTCATTGGCTGCACAGCTTCATAACTGTAAAACTTTCGCACGTGGCCAGTAACCGATTCAAACTGGCACTGTCCAAAATTAAACTAACCTAACTAGACAACAAAATTAAACTTAACCATACTCTATTTTTATGGACGGTGTTCGATTTTTGATCGGTTTTCACCCATGGCAGAGGGCGACCTCTAGAATTTTCAGTATATGGAATCCACATCGAAATCGGTTACTGGCCACGTGCGAAAGTGCAGCCCTTCAAAATCTTGTATATATCTTGGCTATACTATGATTAGAATAATAGGATACCAGTGATAGTAGAAGGATATCAACCCTTATATACGTACCTCGCATCAATTGATTGCCATGATTTTGGTACTGCAAGGAGATTGGTTGAGCTGTTGGATCTTCTCAAACCTTGCTGAGAAGTTCTTGAACTTGATTTATTTTCACTAGAAAGATTTCTTCTGCACTTAAGAAGTGGAATATTTGAAGAGCTCCTTGATCTCCGCATGATGAGTTTAGATTAGAAACAATTAACAATAAAATGATTTCACCTTCGCTAATCGGCACAGATTACAGAACAGTTGCCATTGAAATTATACATGGTGTACCAAAACTGGATGTACAAAGCAAGAAGGACAATTACTTAGAAGATGTCACGAATGGAAATCATTCACATGGGCCTATAAAAGCTCCATTTTCGTGCTATCGTTTTAACAACGTTAAACAATTACCCACTTTTTCATACCCCCAATACAGGAACACCTTGTATAATACTTCATAAAAAAAAGTACCCTTTCTTGATCCAGCTTTCTTTGTTTCCTCAGATTTTCCGTTAGCAGCAGCTGCAAAATGACATTTGTAAGTAAATTTTGTAAACAAAATTGCCTGAATTAGTGTTGATACCTTCATCTTGTTTTTCAGGTTCATTTCCTCGAGTCCTCTTAATTTTAGCTGACTGGACTTCTGCTACCTCTACATTCTCTGTTTCTTCGACACTCTGCAAACAAAAAAGTTAACATGAATGCATATAAATCAATCAAGAATATATAAATAATACAGTGTTTCTTCTGTATTTGCCGCTTGAACCCACATCAAAGGTAAACAGAAATTAAATACAGGAAGTGTCAATTCGATTCAATCTGCATTTTTGCAAATCATTTAGCGGATTTTACCCATTCACGATTTCGGCGTTCATAATTAGGGTCCAAAGCTACTCAACAAATATTGAGTTCTTAAGTCCTTACAGCATAACTTCCAAGAGGAACAACTTAGAAACTCAATAAACCCACACTTCTTTTTCCCACGAGCTGCCAATTATTGAACAATATGGTTTGAGAATTTCAAAGCATTTTGGAATTTGATGTGTGGAAAATCACATCAGTCATGCGTCTTGTTTTGCGATACAATCCTGCAGTCTTTCTTGGAAGTTTCTAAAGACTGTTTCCAAGGTTGCCTGTAACTTTCGCACAACAACTAATTTGTAGGGGTTAAACCACAGTTCTAAACGCAAAATACGCCTTACTGTACGATCACTGAGGCGAAGTTCAGCAGCATGCTGGCGAGCAGATTGACTCGGACTGCGAAGAATTGCTTGTCACATTCTTTCAACATTCTCAGGTGTTCAAATTGTTCGTTGAGCTCTTGGTGGTCTTTTCCTCATCAATTCACCTCGTGTGCGAAGTGCTTCAACCCAATAGGGTGGGAGTACGAGAAATTTCAAAAACGTCCGAGTTCTCTGTCGGGCCCTGTATAAGTATAAACATATAATAGATACTTACATCTGCCTTCTTATTGAGTGGCTTTTTCTTGGGAGGCATTGTGACGATACAACGTGTGATATTGTTTAGGAGCAGACTGTACATTACTGATATTATTATATTATATGGCGCAGGTGCTCCAGCACACATGACGGAATAATTTCATGTATGAAAACATATGGAAATAAAGACCAGTCGAGTTCCAGAATTTATTAAATAAATACCTAAATAACGAATACCCCCTAAATTTACCACAGTGGCGACGAGGAAAATCTTGAAAATCATTTAAATTTCTTAAATAGTTATTTGAGAATTCATAATGTCGGTCGGAAGAATCGAAGAATTCAAGTTATCAGAAAAGAAATGGAGTACGTATATAACACGTATCAACCAATACTTCAAAGTAAACGAAGTTGATGAAAAATTGAAAACGGCGATGCTGATCACAGTTGTGGGGGATGAAACCTTCGAACTCATGACTGATTTGTGTGCACCAAATTCTCCTGAAAACAAATCATTCGAAGAACTGGTGAAAATTATGCAGGATCATCTGGAGCCAAGGCCATCAGAAATTGCAGAGCGATACAAATTTCGTCAACGCATACAAAAATCAGAAGAATCTGTTGGGGACTACATTGCAAGCCTCAAGAATTTGGCGAAGACCTGTAATTTTGAGAATTCATTGGAAACCAATTTGCGAGACCAACTGGTATTTGGATTACGAAATGAAATAGTTCGACAAAGACTATTTGCAGAGCCTTCTCTATCATATAAATCCGCAATTCAAATAGCTTCTAGCATGGAAGCAGCAGAGAAAAATTCTGGCCTCATGGAGAGGAACGAAATAAATAAAATTAATCAACAGCGTTCATTCAAGGAGCGGCCATTTTGGAGAAAACCAGATATGAAGAAGCAGTTTTCAACGGCGAAATCACATGGAACACCAGGAAATCAAAGAAAGTGCAGCCATTGCGGAAAGTCAAATCATGTGTCCGAAAAGTGTTACTTTCGAGCTGCGCAGTGTCATAAGTGCAAGAAGTCCGGTCACGTGAGTGCAGTGTGTCGGCAAAAATCTTATGTACGTTTCAACAATTACGTTGGAACCAGTGGTAAGCATGGTCACACTGAAACTGATGATGATCTCCATTTCGAAGAAAGTTTATTCGTAATAAAAAACTCAAAAGATAGTCCCATTAAAATGAAAATTGCAGTAAATTCAAAATTAATTGAAATGGAAATCGATACAGGATCAGCGATCTCAGCTATAGCTGACGAATTTCACGAGAATAACTTTCCTGATCTCAAAATAAACACTTCTGATGTCAAATTTAAATCTTATGTTGGATCAGAAATTAAATCTTTAGGTTTTCTTGAAGTAGATGTTAAAATAGGAAATGTTTGTAAACAAAATTTGAAATTATACGTAATTCGTGGAGGAGGACCTCCGTTATTAGGAAGAAATTGGTTGAGAATGTTGGACATTTCAATCGATCAAGTATTAAATTTAAATTCAATCGAAAGTGAATCGAAGAACATTTCAGAAATCTTGGCATCAAAGTTTCCAAAAGTATTCGAAAATAAATTAGGGTATTTCGCTGCTGCAAAAGTTAAGTTATTTCTAAAACCTAATACTAAACCTATTTTTCTCAAATCAAGATCGTTACCTTTTGCCTTAAAAAGTAAAGTTGAAGATGAATTAGATTCTTTAGTTGATCAAGGTATATTAACACCAGTAAATTTCAGTGAATGGGCAACTCCCATTGTCCCAGTTTTGAAAAGAAATGGCCAACTTAGAATTTGTGGTGATTTTAAGGTCACTTTAAATCCGTGTTTACAAATAGATAAATACCCGGTGCCGAAAATTGATGATTTATTAGCTTCTCTTGAAAATTGTTGCTTTTTCACTAATTTAGATTTCGCGCAAGCATACGCTCAAATAGAATTGCATGAAGAATCGAAAGAATTAGTTGTTATAAATACTCACAAAGGCTTATTTAAATTCAATCGTTTACCCTCTGAATGTCAAAATTCTAAACCCAACGAAGAATATGATCTTACTCATTGTTTTTATTTGAATGAAAGTTTGATGATTGATTGGAAGGTCATAGCTAAAGAAACAAGAAAAGATCCAATTTTGAATAAAATTTTGAGATATCGTTTGCATGGTTGGCCGAAAGAAAATGTCGATGAAAATATAAAAATTTTGTGGGATAAGAGAAATCAACTGAATATAGATCAAGGGTGTATCTTATGGGATTACCGTGTGGTTGTACCCAGAGTTTTGCAGAGAAATATATTAAGGGAGATCCATACTACGCATTTAGGGATAAGCAAATGTAAATCTCTAGCTCGCTCATATGTTTATTGGCCGAACATAGACTCGGATATTGTAAAAATGTGTACAAATTGTGATATATGTATCAGGGTCAGTGACAATCCTGAAAAGTCAGTTCTATCATCTTGGCCTAATACGAACAAACCATGGTCGAGAATTCACATCGATTTTGTTGGTCCGATATTTAATAGTAAATATTTAGTCATAGTAGATTCCTATTCAAAATGGATAGAAGTCAGTGAAATGAAATCGACAACAGCTTTTTGTGTTATAAATAGTCTGAGAACCATTTTCTCCCGATTTGGTTTGCCTGACACGGTAGTTTCTGACAATGGACCTCCATTCAGTTCAGAGGAATTCAAAAATTATCTGAAAATGAACGGTATTCGGCAACTTTGTTCACCACCCTATCATCCTTCTAGTAATGGCGCAGCAGAGAACGCCGTCAAAACAATCAAACGAGCCATTAAAAAGGCATACACGGAAAAACAGAACATACAAACTTTTCTTCAGAGATTTCTGTTCGATTACAGAAACGTCCAACATTCTACAACAGGATATAGTCCAGCTCAATTAATGTTTGGTAGAAATTTGAAAGGTAGATTAGATAATTTGATACCAAATAGGACTATTATATTCGAATCAAAAAAGGATAATCAAACCCTTACCTACGGCGGAAAATATAAAGAATGTAACATTGGTGATATTGTTCGCTTTTCAATTCAAAATAAACCTGTTTGGAAAAAAGGAAAAATTGTGAATAAAATGGGAAATATTTTATATGAGGTACAGTCTTCTGATGATGGTAAAGTCTCTAAACAACATATTGATCAGATTAAGAAATTAATTTACCCAGTTCATTCATCATCGTCAGAAGAGGGTATTTCACAAAGTATCAAGAAAGAATTCATATATAATGAGAACAATGTTAGTTCAGATTCAAATGAAGAACTTACTTCAGATTCAAAAATCGATTATGAAAATGATAAAGATTCAAATATACAAGTTGAATCGACACCAAATGCTGAAAATATCAAAACTTATAATTTGAGGCCTCGGCCTACTTGTAAATAAAATAGATAAGTTCTGTATATAAACTGTATATATATATACTTGTTTAATATAATGATATGTTTATTAAATAAGGGTGAAGGTGTGATATTGTTTAGGAGCAGACTGTACATTACTGATATTATTATATTATATGGCGCAGGTGCTCCAGCACACATGACGGAATAATTTCATGTATGAAAACATATGGAAATAAAGACCAGTCGAGTTCCAGAGTTTATTAAATAAATACCTAAATAACGAATACCCCCTAAATTTACCACACAACGAAACTTATCTTTCAGAACACTAAGGAAAAAATTAAATGTTATGCTCCACCTTCAACAACGTGAATGTTTTTTTTTGCAACTTTTCCAACCCCCAAACTATGTTAATCAATTGATTTCAAAGACGCACTCACTTCGAAGGAAAAACATGTGGTGTGAGAAAAACCAATTTCTTATTTAAGAAGTAATCCCTCTTGACGGTTAAACGAAAATAAATTGAATTTATAAACTGATTTCGTATGGCGGGAAACATGAAAAGCATTAACATCTGAATTTCATTATAGTTTTCTAATAGTTCCCAAATAGTTATTTCCATTTAGGAGTAAACCAAATTTCAACTAAAGAAAAACTATTTTTGAAGCTAGAGCTATCTACTCCGCAATTTCAAAAACAAATTACTTGAAACTAAAGGAAATGTACTGAGGCATCATCCATTGGGTATTGACCATGGAAGATAGCCAGATTGTTTCTCTGTTAGTCAAGCAGCGTTGTGCGGAACCATCACCTAATTAGATTACCACTTTCTTTATGAATTTGAACAACTATCAGCCAAAGGAACAATGAAACATGACATGCAAATAACAATAATCGTTTTCCATATTCTACCTAATTCCAACTCGCAATTTTTGAGGGGAGATATTTTATTTCAACACCATTTCACTTACACTTTGAGATAGAGGTGTTGCCGTGAATCTTCGACTAACACTTCCTATAGGTTGTAAAGGGGTTCCAGTGACCCTTCTACTCGCATGTTTGCTAGTTGAAGCTAAAACATCATCATCTCTGTTCCCTTCGGTCCTGCAGATGAAATTCAAATGAATTATCTCAGAATTTTTTTTAATATAATAAGGGCAATTGTTAAGCCTAATATTTTATGAACTACCATTTTTTCGGAACTTATCCACTCTTGAATTATAAATCCACCGCAGTTATGCATCATAGTCATAATATATTTTGCACAGCTTCATAACTGTAAAACTTTCGCACGTGGCCAGTAACCGATTCAAACTGGCACTGTCCAAAATTAAACTAACCTAACTAGACAACAAAATTAAACTTAACCATACTCTATTTTTATGGACGGTGTTCGATTTTTGATCGGTTTTCACCCATGGCAGAGGGCGACCTCTAGAATTTTCAGTATATGGAATCCACATCGAAATCGGTTACTGGCCACGTGCGAAAGTGCAGCCCTTCAAAATCTTGTATATATCTTGGCTATACTATGATTAGAATAATAGGATACCAGTGATAGTAGAAGGATATCAACCCTTATATACGTACCTCGCATCAATTGATTGCCATGATTTTGGTACTGCAAGGAGATTGGTTGAGCTGTTGGATCTTCTCAAATCTTGCTGAGAAGTTCTTGAACTTGATTTATTTTCACTAGAAAGATTTCTTCTGCACTTAAGAAGTGGAATATTTGAAGAGCTCCTTGATCTCCGCATGATGACTTTAGATTAGAAACAATTAACAATAAAATGATTTCACCTTCGCTAATCAGCACAGATTACAGAACAGATGTTAGAATTTTTTTTTTTTTAATTCTCTTTGTAATCTGTGGCTAATCGGTTATAAATTTCAAGAAATTTGAATGTACGTTCACAGAATAATATTATCTGTCATTGTGAAGATGCATAGAAATAAGGTGAATTAAAAGATGCGTCCTTGTTTCACCATTCGCTAAGCGATACGCCCTCTGGTGATAGAAATTCGAACACTTCCAAGCTAGTAGTTTTTCGACGTGCCTGTTATTCTAACGTAATTTGCTCACTTTTGGAGTTCATTTTCGAGCTTTGTGTTATTCTCCGAGTTGAAATTTTGGAATACCGAAAGTGTTTGTAATATTCATCAATCGATTCCTTTCTTTCCGATTAAAAATTTCGATCGTATTAATTCGAAATGGCATCCTCCCGAAATGACTATTGTTGTGTGCCTCAACTCAATGTTATTCATGGTCAAAGAAGAAAGGATCATCTAGTGCCTCTTGTTTTCATTTTTTCCAAAGCCAAATGAAATTAAAGTTAATTTGGAAACAGCATTTGGCAAGGAATTCAATGATAGAAGAAAGGCCTAGCTCTTGAAATTGAAGATTGGAAAACAGGTCACGAAATACATGAAAGTATGTTCACTGCATTTCTCTGAAGATGTTTATTCTCATAAAGGTAAATTACCTACAATGTATTTATTTCGAAACAACTTCATGTCATGATGTTTTCAGGTGTAAATAAAAATGAGAGAATTTTGAAGGAAATTGCTGCAGAGAAACTACCGAGCACTTCTGCTGCTACCTAATTCACATACTACACAAAATCATATTCTAAAAGAGTGATCTGGTTGAAAACCTGACAAAAACTAGATATACTGTTAGAGTTAATAATAGCTGAAGTTACTCATATAAATACATCAATACTTTTCATTTCCTTATATAGGTAGGTTGAACCAGCTGTGACATTTTTCATTTTGTATGTGTCTCTTGAGCTGCTGTAATATAAAAATGAAATCAATTATATGTCTATCTGTTTCCTTTTCTTTAGAAATACGATGCAAAAGAACTAAAGCAGAAAATCTGTTTTCATTTTATTGATTCCTTCGTTTGTAAACAGAGAACAAGTCATATCATTTGGACTGATTCTAGATTTACCACATAATATAGCCTGCATTCAGCACTTCTTCACATAAATAAGAGTCCTTAAATTACATATTGAATTGCCTATTTTTCCAGAAATTCAAGTAAATTTAGATATTGGTTTATTTTGATCCACCAAGCAACATACACTAAAATAACACCGAAATTATCCTCCAGGAACGATTTAAAGTACGATTTTATATCGTGATCCAAACGAAAAGTTCCTCCTCAAGAAATTTTACACAAAACTATAATAATTTCTTTAAATATTCAACCTCTGCTTGATAAATATTCGTTCTCCACCACATTCTAAGGTTTGTTTACATAAAACTACTAGCTTGGACAGGTTCCAAATTTCTCCGTTAGGGCGCTGGCATCTTCGCAGAAGTTCCCAAATTGGGAACTAAGGACTCTTATTTATGTGAAGAAGTGCTGAATGCAGACAGAAAAAAATTTTGTTCTTTATATATATAATTGTTCTATGGTAGAAATGACATTTCATCATTGAGGTTGATGTTCTGTGCAGCGTGACCGTAGATCTATCTACGTCTATAGCACAGAATAGAGAAGTATTAATATAGTATATATAATACTTCTCTATTCTGTGTCTCAACTGATGATCGGGCAAGGACTTGCATAATACGGATTGGACTCTCACACCTGTGTACATTTACCTACAAAATGGATTAGCGATCCATCAAGCTTGATTTACCAATTCGCACTCGGGTATGGGTGGGATCGATCATCTTCGAACAAGGCGTTTCATATAATTAAGATCGAACTTCACTTAAGGTAAGTTCATTTGATCTAATAATTATATTTCACGCCTTGTTCTCAATGATCAAATGTAGATGTTTAAAGTGTTGAGACTAAAGAGCAAGTTGATAATATTAAGCAAAATATAATTTTGATACATACAACGAATAAATTATACATCCTTCTAGAGCAGCTGAACAATACACACAGGAATACCTCATTAGTGGCCTAAATTCAAAATTGCGCTAGCAAAATTATTTCTGGGTTTAATTGGAAGGTTATAAAACCTTGCAAAGGTATTCGACTTCTCAGTCTAGCCAGCAGTACTTTTTATCATATCAATATTGACCCCCTTTAGTTTAGCAGCAGATGTTGACGCATGCCTAGTGCTATGGGCCTTAAATATTTCTGTATCAATACCACTTTTACCCAATGTAATTCCCTGCCCAGTTAAAAATGATTCATACGAACATTTACGATTATGTAAGAGTAATTAAATAACTCGCATTCACAACGCCTCATAAACCATAATTAATATCATATGTACTAACCATAACTCATCGCGTTTCCACTCTGCTTCATTTTCCTCATTTCCTCGAGACTGTTCCTCCAGCACGAGATGAAAAATCCGCACTCTGTAATTGTGCAACCGATGAAATCGAGAACGGCGAAAAAAAAGTTATGAAAAGCGGCAGTCATAGTTTATTACGCCCAATCGATTCCAGAAATTAATGGACTATTGTTTCCTGCAACATGTCTTTTTCTAGCGCAATTTGCGTTCATTCGTGCCCGTAAAAAGTCTTATCGCCACGCGTGTCTGGTGCGTTTTCATTTTAATAATTGCGATGCTATCGTGACCCGGGTAGGTAGATGACGTAAAAACGGTTGATTGTTCTTGAATTGGGTGGTACGTAAAGTGTTGTTATCTTTAATATCGTGTTGTCGGTTATCGGTTCCAATGAATCAAGGGATAATCGACATTTTTACTTTCGAAATTGTATACAGAGCACGAATAGTAACAGTGTTTCGAAGGAAGGGATTGTGTGATAGGTCAGAATTGAAAGAACTATTAAAAAATTTCAAAAAGCACTGCCGTGAAGGCAGCAACTTTTGCGCGCATGTTCAATGTAGATGACCGCTTCAGCAACGAATTTGAACGTGCGCGCGTACCAAATTTCAGTTCGATACGATCATAAGTTCTGGAGATATCGGGAAAAAATATGTCAAATTTCGAGGTTTTCTTCTCGATATCGTTGATTTTTTCGGTATTACTCGAGAAATACTGATTCAGTCCTGATTAAACTTCACAGCTAGTTTTAAGATGCTAAAAGACAACTTTATGCAAAATTTCGTGATAATCGTGTTATTAGAACAATTTGAAAAAAAAAATTTATATGATTTTCTCATCATATCATCCTCATTAAATTCTGTATGAAACTTCGAACTGTTATTTTCGATGAAGTACTGAATTTCAATTCGATCTGATCTGTATTTTTGGAAACATTGGAAAAATAAAATTTTGATTGGGTATATCTACGGAATCATTGGGCGGATTTTACCCATTCACGAATTCGACCTTCGTAATTAAGCCCCAAACCTACTCTACAAATATCGAGTTTCTAAGTCGTTTCTTCCGGAAGTTATTGTGTTTACGGTCAGCCTAACGGCCGACTGCGTAAACACAATAACTTCCGAAAGAAACAACTTAGAAACTCGATATTTGTAGAGAAGGTTTGGACCTTAATTACGAAGGCCGAATTCGTGAATGGGTAAAATCCACCCAATGATTCCGTAGATATACCCAATCAAAATTTTATTTTTCCAATGTTTCCAAAAATACAGACCAGATCGAATTGAAATCCAGTACTTCATCGAAAATAACAGTTCGAAGTTTCATACAGAATTTAATGAGGATGATATGATGAAAAAATCATATAAATTTTTTTTTTCAAATTGTTCTAATAACCCGATTATCACGAAATTTTGCACAAAGTTGTCTTTCAGCATCTTAAAACTAGCTGTGAAGTTTAATCAGGACTGAATCAGTATTTCTCGAGTAATACCAAAAAAATCAACGATATCGAGAAGAAAACCTCGAAATTTGACATATTTTTTCCCGATATCTCCGAAAATTATGATCGTATCGAGCTGAAATTTAGTACACTGCTGTGAAATTAGAAGGTCAGAGTGTGAGTATAATTTTTTTTGGATATGATGAATGGTTTCCGAAAAAAAAATTTTTTTGTAAAAAAATTTCGAAAAAAATTTTTTTTTAAATTTATTGACAATATGATCTTGACGAAATTTGGCTCAAAGTTGCGCGTCGTTATACTCCACCAAACTGCCAAGTTTGAATCCAATCGCTCAGGTAGTTTCTGAAATAAAAAATAAATAACTTCAAAACTTCAAATGCCTATAACTCCGAAACTATTCGATCGATTTGGCCCATTAACGAACTTAACCGCGGCATTCCAATGCGCGACCTACCCTGAAAGTTTCAAGTCGCTAGCTCACTTTGTTCGACAGTTATCGTGTCTACGGCCGGCCGGCCGGACAGAATCGATTTTGACACCGGATTCGTCATCAGTGAGTCCAACCTAGTCGATTGAGACCATTTTCGGCTCAATCATCCAAAATTACAGACATTTGATCAAAACGATAGCACGCTGTTCCCCTAGAACATGCGCGCAAAAACACATATTCGGAAAAATATTCTTAGTAAATCATTCAGTTTAGTAACGATACGATTCCAACAAAACTTCGCGAGCAGTTGCGCCCTGGTATTCTAAAACTCATCACCAAGTTTCAAAACGATCGCATGAGTCGTGACAGTGGGATCTCAACAAAAAAGTTGCGCGTCGTTATGCTCCAACCAGCTGCAAAGTTTCAATTCTATCTCTTCAGTAGCCTTCGAAATATAAGGGAAATTACCTCAAAATTCCAAATGGCTATAACTCCAAAGCCATTGGGTCGATGTTGCCAGGGCTGGGCAGTATTTCAATGGGGGTTTTTCCTTTGAACGAAAATGCAGTAATTTTCATGAAGAACCTTCAGAACATCACATTTCAAACATATAATTTCAATATTATATTTTTAAAAAAATGTTTGATCACCTAAAACTGAAAAATAAAAATGAGGATTTGCATTTAAAGGGATTTGTCATGAGTGCATGATATGGCAACGTCGAATTCAGCTTTCTCGAAAAGAAAAGGACACGTCAAATGTGTTACTCTGCTTAGGAAAACAGAGATAGCTATACTTCGATCTGGTTAGAGTAGAAGACAATAGAAAAAGAAGAGCAAGGACTGTCATATTACTGACAAATCGCAAACGGAAATTGTTTGGTTATATTGACAAAGAACACGTGTGTACCACAGAATAGGAATAAATATTTCATTATTCTATAGCAGAAAAATCTATTCTACTAAACATCGTTGTCACTTCGTGCATGCCTGACAAATCCCAAACCCCAATTTTGAAACCTGATTTTGAATACTTTCTGAAGGTAATTTGGGAAAATGATGAATCAAACCCATTATAATTATGTTCAAATTTGCATTTCCAGTAATAACCCAAATTCAGGAAAAACCCCCATTATTTGTAATTGAAATACGTATTTGAAATACAAATACGTATTTTGTATTTGTATTTCAATAACTTCTTAAAAATGTATTTTGTAATTGGTATTTCAAATACCCGACATGGAAGTATTTTGTATTTCGAAACGTTTGTCTTCGAAATACTTTCGAACAAATACATTTAGCGCTGAGCGCTCTACAGAAAATAGTCCCTGAATCTTCCTTCAGATGGCGCGACGTTCATCTGCTTCATCTAGTTCTTCTGCTAGCAATCATATTTTCGGCAAATGGATATGAAGAAAAGGTCCTGCGCAATAGTCATTTCAACATGGAGTTAGAGTTAGTCAACTTCCAAAAACGATAAGAGCAAAGAGCTTACCATCCTTGAACATTATCCTAATATAAAAACCTAGAAAAGCACTGCCGTGAAGGCAGCAGCTTTTGCCCGAATGTTCAATATGTAGATGACCGCTTCGGCAACGAAGTCTAACGGCCGACTGCGTAAACACAATAACTTCCGAAAGAAACAACTCAGAAACTCGATATTTGTAGAGAAGGTTTGGACCTTAATTACGAAGGCCGAATTCGTGAATGGGTAAAATCCACCCAATGATTCCGCAGATATACCCATTCAAAATTTTATTCTCCCAATATTTCCAAAAATACAGATCAGATCGAATTGAAATCCAGTACTTCATCGAAAAATTACAGTTCGAACGTTCATACAGAATTTAATGAGGATGATATGATAAGAAAATCACAGAATTTTTTTTTAAATTGTTCTAATGATACGATCATCACGAAATTGCATTAAGTTGTCTTTCAGCATCTTCAAACTAGTTCTATCAGGATTGAATTAGTATTTCTTGAGTTATACCGAAAAAAACAACGGAATCGAGAAGAAAACCTCGAAAGTTGACATACTTTTTCCCGATATCTCCAAAACTTATAATCGTATCGAACTGAAATTTGGTACACTGCTGTGAAATATAGAGATCGAAGTCCAAGTGGAATTTTTTTGGATATGATGAACGGTTTCCGAAGAAAAAAACTCTTTGGGAAAAATTTCCAAAAAAATTTTTTTTTGAATTTACTGACAGTATGATCCTGACAAAATTTGGCTCAAAGTTGCGCGCCGTTATACTTCACCTAATTGCCAAGTTTAAATCCAATCGCTCAAGTTGTTTCTGAAATAAAAAATAAATAACTTCAAAATTGGCTATAACTCCGAAACTGTTCGACCGATTCGGCCCATTAACGAACTTCACCGTGGCATCCCAATGCGCGACCTACTGTGAAAGTTTCAAGTCGCTAGCTCACTCCGTTTGACAGTTATCGTGTGCACAGCCGGCCAGACAAAACGATAGCATGCTGTTCCCCTAGAACATGCGCGCAAAAATGTGTTCCCACAATATAACACAAGTTTGTGCTCGTCAGGACCTGTAGAAAAATGGTTTCCTTATCAGGTTTTATTCATTTCCCTACAAGAGACTGTTTGTCTGATACTACATTAAAAAAACTTGTGTTTCTGAAAGGAAATTCTTTATTTAGCGATTAAATGGCTGAGCTGAATTAGTTGAACTCTTTTCACATTTTACTTAACACCTGAATGTATTTTGTGATTTGTATTTTGTAATTCAAAAACAAATAGTTAAAATACTGTATTTTATATTTCAAATACCCGACTTGAAATTATTTTGTATTTTGTATTTCAATTAAGCCAAGCATGTATTTTGCCCAGCCCTGGATGTTGCCCATTAACGAACTTAATCAATTGAAAAATCAATCAATTCCAAGCAAGAATTTTGAAATGCGGCCTACCCTGAAAGCAAGACAGAATCGATTTTGACAGCGCATTCTTCATCCAAGTCCATTTTTGGGAACAAATTCGAAAATTACAGAAATTTGGACATAACGATAGCACACTGTTCCCCAGAGCATGCGCGCAAAAATGATCCATTTGCAACCCGAGCCCTGTATACAAATTATTTCACTACGAAGCACTAAATTTTATGGGGAGAATAATAATTTCCAAACCTAATGAAAATGCCTCACAATATATCTGTCCAAGGAAGAAGTACCAACGGACATTCGACAATATTTTCTGAAGAAATGAGTGGAAAAACAGTTGAATCTCACCAACACCGCAGAAGAAGTCTTCAAGGGACACCGGACATGGGAAAATATTCAAAAAATGGTTCTTGTAGCGATCAACACAAATCTGCTATCAGTTTTCTTATTACGATTCAGTGTGAATTAACGTACTCTATTGATGACAATAGGGCCAAATTTTCAAAGTTCCGAACTACTGACCCTATAACATAACGATTGAAAATTTAATAAATCTTAAAAATACCTATTCAGAAGTGAGAGGAAAAAATAATATTTTGTAGATTAATTACTATGTGACGTTACATAAAAATGGTACTTTGTTTATCTATTCTTGTTTATCATTGACCGCCAATATAACTAGCGTTGAGGTAGGAATATGGCGCCATCACTGAGGAGAATCGTGAACGTGAAGTCAAATTACTGATTAAGCTCAGGAAGAACCGATACTCACAGCGCCACCTTTTCTGGGTAGTCATAAACATCTGAAATAAATTCCCGTATGAATAAAAATATATCTGTAGAGATTTCCAATTCTATTCGATTTGATGACCATACGATAGACATACGGTCGACTTACAAAACTTTGATTGCCCGATCATGATCAAGCAATGATCTAATAATATTAATAGTATATCATCATTGTATAAAGACAACAACTGTAGCATACTCTTTGTGCCACCATAAAAAATATTCAGATCCACCCCCTATTAAGGGTAGTTTATTCTTGTGATTTTTCAGGAATCCTTGCTGATCGGAAATTTCCCGTGAAGATATTTTATTGAAACGATGTATTATGACTAACTGTAGCACACTCTTTGTGCCACTATAAAAAATATTCATATCCACCTCCTATTAAGGGTAGTTTATTCTTGTGATTTTTCAGGAATCCTTGCTGATCGGAAATTTCCCGTGAAGATATTTGATTGAAACGATGTATTATGACTAACTGTAGCACACTCTTTGTGCCACTATCAAAAATATTCAGATCCACCTCCTATTAAGGGTAGTTTATTCTTGTAATTTTTCAGGAATCCTTGCTGATCGGAAATTTCCCGTGAAGATATTTGATTGAAACGATGTATTATGACTAACCGTAGCATACTCTTTATGCCACCATAAAAAATATTCAGATCCACCCCCTATTAAGGGTAGTTTATTCTTGTGATTTTTCGGAAATCCTTGCTGATCGATATTTTCCAGTGGAGATATTTCATTCAAACAAAGTAAAATAATTACAAATCGGATACCCTCTGTGCCACCGTACAAAAATTCCAGGTCCGACTCGTTCAAGGGTAGTTTATCCTCGTAATTTCTCGGAATACTTTGCTGACCGAAAATTTTCAGTGGAGATATTTTATTGAAACAACGTATTATGACTAAACGTAGCATACGCTTGGTGCCACCGTGAAAAAATTTCAAATCCGCCCCTCTTTATGGGTAGTTTATTCTTGTGATTTTTCAGGAATCCTGGCTGATCGGAAATTTCCCGTGGAGATATTTTATTGAAACGATGTATTATGACTAACCGTAGCATATTCTTGGTGCCACCATAAAACATATTCAGATCCACCCCCTATTAAGGGTAGTTTATTCTTGTGATTTTTCAGGAATCCTTGCTGATCGGAAATTTCCCGTGGAGATATTTTATTGAAACGATGTATTATGACAAACCGTAGCATACTCTTTGTGCCACCATGAAAAATATTCAGATCCAACCCCTATTAAGGGTAGTTTATTCCTGTGATTTTTCGGAAATCCTTGCTGATCGGAAAATTCCCGTGAAGATATTTGATTGAAACGATGTATTATGACTAACCGTAGCATACTCTTTGTGCCACTATAAAAAACATTCAGATCCACCCCCTATTAAGGGTAGTTTATTCGTGTGAATCCGAAGAATAAACTACCCTTAATAGGGGGTGGATCCGAATATTTTTCATGGTGGCACCAAGAATATGCTACGTTTAGTCATAATACGTTGTTTCAATAAAATATCTCCACTGAAAATTTTCGGTCAGCAAAGTATTCCGAGAAATTACGAGGATAAACTACCCTTAAACGAGTCGGACCTGAAATTTTTGTACGGTGGCACAGAGGGTATCCGATTTGCAATTATTTTACTTTGTTTCAATGAAATATCTCCACTAGAAAATATCGATCAGAAAGGATTTCCGAAAAATCACAAGAATAAACTAGCCTTAATAGGGGGTGGATCTGAATATTTTTTACGGAGGCACAAAGGGTATACTACGGTTAGTCATAATACTTCATTTCAATCAAATATCTCCACGGGAATTTTCCGATCAGCAAGGATTCCTGAGAAATGACACGAATAAACTACCCTTAAACAGGGGCGGATCTGAATTTTTTTCACGGTGGCACCGAGAGTATGCTACGTTCAGTCATAAAACACTGTTTCAATAAAATATCTCCACTGAAACTTTCCGATCAGCAAAGTATTCCGAGAAATTACGAGGATAAACTACCCTTAAACAAGTCGGACCTGAAATTTGTGTATGGTGGCACAGGGGGTATCCGATTTACAATTATTATACTTTGTTTCAATGAAATATCTCCACTGGAAAATATCGATCAGGGAGGATTTCCGAAGAAAATCTCACGAATAAACTACTCTTAATAGGGGGTGGATCTGAATATTTTTTATGGTGGCACCAAAACTGTGCTACGTTTAGTCATAATGCTTCGTTTCAATAAAATATCTCCACGGGAAAGTTCCGATCAGCAAGGATTCCTGAGAAATGACACGATTAAACTACCCTTAAACAGGGGCGGATCTGAATTTTTTTCACGGTGGCACCGAGAGTATGCTACGTTCAGTCATAATACACTGTTTCAATAAAATATCTCCACTGAAGATTTTCGGTCAGCAAAGTATTCCGAGAAATTACGAGGACGAGCTACCCTTAAACGGGTCGGACCTGAAATGCTTGTATGGTGGCTAAGAGGGTATCCGATTTGCAATTATTATAATTTGTTTCAATGAAATACCTCCACTGAAAAATATCGATCAGCAAGAATTTCCGAAAAATCACAGGAATAAACTAGCCTTAATAGGGGGCGGATCTGAATATTTTTATGGTGGCACCAGAACTATGCTACGGTTAGTCATAAAATATCGTTTCAATAAAATATCTCCACGGGGAATTTCCGATCAGCAAGGATTACTGAAAAATCACAGGAATAAACTACCCTTAATAGGTGGTGGATCTGAATATTTTTGATGGTGGCGCGGTTAGTCATAATACATCGTTCCAATAAAATATCTCCTCGGTAAATTTCCGATCAGCAAAGATTTCTGAAAAATCACAAGAATAAACTACTCTTAAACGGGGGCGGATCTGAATTTTTTATGTTGGCACAAGAAGTATGCTACATTTAATCATAATGTAGCGTTTCGATAAAATATCTCGACTAGAAACCTCCGGTCAGCAAATTATTTTAAAAAATTACAGGAATAAACTACCCCCAATTTGGGGTGGGTTTGAATTTTGAATGTGGTGGCACGAACATCTCAATATACACAACTCAGTGTTAGAGTTTGGTTCAATTAAATATTCTTTAAGGTCGTGGTTCAGAGGGTTATATTTTGTTCAGCAAATTATCCGCTCCCGTTTATTATACCTTGTTACTTCCAAATGGAGGTAAAATATTGGGTGAATATTATGCTATTTTATAGTGCTACTAACTATTCCGTTTCTAGACACGGCTATATATTCCTGGCTGTAGTAGATAGGCATGGTGTATTGAAACAGTGAATGGTTTGGGTTCAGTGTAAAATATGACTCTAGGGTGATCACATATGGCTAAAAGGCCGATCAGCGATGACTGAGACCTTGTTCTTCATAAAAACAAACAGGAATGCTTGTCAAAAATAGACGATTCCACCAAAATTCTTTGCTTGGAATCAGTCGGCATGCCTAAACAAAACATTGTCGGTATTAATACTTCACATAACGCGAGAATCAGCTCAAAATTTGATTGCATTATATGTGAATGGAAATAATTTGGTTAAATCCTGTATTGTTCGAATAATAAGAGAATTTTCATTCATTGAAATCTTATGAGTTTTGTAACACAGCACAGACTTTTCTCGATGCGAATAACTCAGACTTCTTTGACAATAATTTGAACTGCACTATTGGAATTGCGTGACGAGAATGATACAAAAAACGA
The DNA here is from genome assembly GCA_958510865.1 of Myrrha octodecimguttata. Classification (NCBI taxonomy): domain Eukaryota; kingdom Metazoa; phylum Arthropoda; class Insecta; order Coleoptera; family Coccinellidae; genus Myrrha; species Myrrha octodecimguttata. The sequence goes on along the minus strand of OY294065.1, from coordinate 29,611,555 downwards.
AGACATGGGGTAAGTGTAATATACAGATGACGAAGACAAAAATCCCAAATGGCGAAATCCAGGACGGCAAAGTGGATAGATAAGGGAAAATAATAAATAAATAAAATCGGACCAGCAGCACTCATTCATTCTCAGGACGACACGTGCTCGTAGTGCAACAATAAAAGAAATCATCTTGAAAGCGATCATAAACTCATAAACCCTTAAGCCGAGTTCAGATGAGTGTAATCCGAACAGCGAGTGCAATAAAATGTGATAAACGACAGCACTTAAAATCCCTTTGGCTTCCGATAAAAAAACCGATTCCCGACGGAGCAGAAAAAGCGGTGCCTCGAACCATTAAACTCCTTGTGAACTTGCCGCTCATTGCCGTCTTGGCGAGAAATAGATACTGATAAATCATTATGATTGTTCTGATATTTTTCATATTTATAAATGTTTTGGCTTGCATGAATTGAATAAATGTTAATTCTCCCATGCTGAAAAAGTCAGGCCGGGCCCCAGAAAAGCCCGGGCCCTGGCGCACGGCACCCCTTACACCCCCTGTAGCTACGTCCCTGCATAGGTTAGAATTTTGCTTTCTTCGCCATTGGCGTACGTCGTCAATATTTTGGATGCGGATATTATTCAGACATCAATAATATAACTATTTATTCTCAAAACATCTCTTATGTATGTTTTTTTGCATTATATTTGTTATATTTATATGTACTCCTTCCTCTATCTACGATTTTCCCATAGTAAAAAATGCATTTCTTGGTCCTCCAGTCTCTCTCAACTCTCAAAACAGCATGTCAGCTGTTATGAAGTCGTGTTCTGTGTTCTATTTGTCAAATTCACTTCAGTTCGAAGCTAAGAAATTTAGAAATTAATCAGTCAAATAGAAAGCTAGGATCCTCATATCACATTCTCAAAAGAAGAACTCGATTCTGAAAATGCTTACCATTATATTGAACATAAGGCGATTCGACATATTAGATGATCCTTCTGTTGTGAAGGCAACTCTTCAATGTGAGCCCAGTATAACATACAAGGATCTCAAAGACAAAGTGATGAACGCTTGCAACTTGAGTGCATCTATTAATAAAATTATAAAATTAAGGAATAGTGAACAGATGATGATTCCTTATTCGATGATGTTGGACAATGTAGCAGATAATTACTTTGTAGATGTAACGAATATGAATAAAGCACGCGATACTGGCATGAATCTGTTACAAGATGCTCATATGAACTCAGTCTATTCTAAACTAAACAATATGGTAGACCGCATTCAACAAGCTGAAAATCTTTTACCTCAGTTGGAATGCAAACGACGTGCACATCTCGAGGAAACTGTGAGCCACCTATCAAATAAAGTTCTATTTTTGAATAGGAGATTTGATGATATTTTACCCAAACAGTTGCGATCCAAAATGCCTTATGCTATAGCATGAGAGAATATGAAGACAAATCTTGACGAACAGTGAAAAGTCCTTATTTAAATGTTGTGAGTAAGGGCTGGTGTTATAAAACTGACTTCGACCACAGAGAGCAGTTAACACTCATTTTTGAACCAGATTTCACGAGTTAACTCCTAGTTATCTGGCAAAATAGTTTCATAATAGTGGCCCTCAAGCATATACCTATTCAAATACATATTTCAGTTATCAGGAAGACTAGGTTTGATCAAAACCAGTTTTTAAATTATTTGTTCTTATATTTCAATCTATGTGATTAATTAGTTTTCATAAGATGTATGTGTTTCCTATAAATCAATGAAAAATAAACTTATATACATAGGCAGAGTACATATGAAATGAAAGTCGTGTAAATACAGAAAAATATAATGAATGTGCTGTACATATTAGTATAGAATTAATAGAATACCTGATATAAATATGTATGTATATACATATAATGAATCAATCACCTAATGGTTACTGATTTTGAAGTATTGTTATTAGTTAAGGGAATTGACCTAGGTTATCACACCAATTTGAACTCTTGTTTTCTTAAATCTCCTAAATTAATTGTAGCTGATGTCAGTTGTGTACATTTTAATAGAATTTATACCTTGTAGACACCCTGAAGATGGATTAAAATAAATTCGAAAGCTTGGTTGAAGAAAACAAGAGTTCAAATTGGTGTGATAAGCTAGGTCAATTCTTTTAACTAATACCAATACTATATATATATATTTAGGTGATTAGTAGAAATACAAGTTAAAAATCTGATGAATAATTATATTGGTGATATTTGGGATGTATAGTTGTGAATAAACAAGAAACAAAGTTCGTTTCTTATTAGATACCCTAGGTAGATACATTTCCAAATACAGCGATTTTCAAAAATTAGGGTGAAAAGATTTGGATTCAGCTAAGAAGAACTGTTATAGATTACAATTTTCATGTGAATGTCCCAAAAATCTTGAATGTTGCACCTTTTTTTTGATCCTTTAAGTGAATGGATTAGGATTCATACAAGAATCTTAGGCTCACCTATAACTCCATATGAAAGTTGCTTGATATTTCAAATAATTTATTACACTTCATTATCTTTACAAGTTTGGAAGTTTCCCAGGAAAAAATAATATCTTTGAATAAAGTCATTCCTTTTAATTGAATTAGAAATGTGCTATAACTTTAATTATCTATAAAGAATTTATAATTAAATCAATGATCCTCATTTTGTATTTCTTCGACATCACTGCTTTCAGAATCGTCATCATTTTCTTCACCAACGTTATCATCCATGTCTGGAACTAGATAGTACTGCAAGGGATTTAGCCATAAGTCATCTTTGAAGATTTCAGCTATGTCATCGCTAACAGGATCAACATTATCCATGAACCAGCTGAAGAAAGATTTCGATTCCAAACGACGTTTACGGACACTTTTACCACAATTATTGTCAATAGTCTTGGTAATATCATCCTTCCATTTAATTTGAGTACTTTGTGAATTTGGAGGACCTGTTAATTATAATTATTCTTGAACACCATTTTATTAGAATGTAATTTCAGGTTACCGGATTCCAAATGAAATTCTTTTTTGATCATTGCATTCTCAAAAAACGGATTTTCCTCAAAGTGAAATTGTATTTCGTAGCCTGATTTAATATCTTCAAACTGGACAACATCTATCCTGTTCAAAAACTGGAGACACTCTTCTTCCTTCTCATCAACTAGTGAACTCAGATCTGGATGGTTCATGATCTAAATAATTCAGGAAAATAGGAAAGGATTCAAAAGTTGAACTCAGAGATAGATAGGTTACTGGTGGAAAAAAGGATACAGCTGTGAACCAGAAGTTGGGTACATCCTTAATAATCTCATTTCTTTTTTCGAAGTGCGGTTTTTTTAGCTCATTGAATTTTTGTTCTATTTTGAGTATTTCTTCACTAGCTTTGATACTCAGGTTGTCGATCTCAATCTGGCAAATATCCAGAGCTTCCATGTTTTTTTGCGTTGCTGCATCTAGATCAGAACCACCAACAGATCCTTCGATGGATACACATCCCCTTTTCATCTTTTTCGACGCTTCAGACATGGTCTTATCCACAGGATATCAAAACAGAATAAAAATATATGCTTATCCCACAGATCATGTAACCCACAGAACATCAAATATACCTATAAGAAAATACAACGACCTGTCAATAATATCCAATATGGCGCCTGGTGGGCAAACACGGTTGTTTAATTTGTCAATTAGTTGGAAGCTTTTTCAGAGTATTTAACCTTTAAACTAATTATTTGCACAGACTAACCAGATAAACCACCCGCGTCATTTACTTAGAAAATCTATTTTAACGTGTAATCGACCTTGAATCGAGCTAATCAGAATTTTAGCAGTCTTTTGGGGTGCCAATCAGATTGCAGATATAGGATTACGTCACTCCCGCCGCTTTTGAACTCGCTTGAAGAGGTTATTAATATGTAAACAAACTGAAATGAAATATTTGTCATATTTATTTTATGAATAATTTCGTATCTATTTCATTGTAGAATATAATACAAACAGTTTTTACAACAAAATCAATTGTGTAGTATAATCTCTAAGGTTCTATTTTATGATGACAGTCGTCATTATATGATGTTAAACTGCACAAAAACAAGAATTGGAATCTAACATAGGTTGGCATAATGTCTATTTTATTTAATATAAAGGGATAGCAACTGAAGTAAAAGAATAACAACCTCTATTATTTAATTAAAACGATGGGATGGCTAATGAAATTGTATGTGATTGCACACCCACAAGGATTGGAATCAAACAAAGTTGGTTTATTCAAATATTGATTTTATATGGAAATGAATCTCAATTGATGTGAAAGTATCACAACTTATTCATTTTCCAGTTGAAACAGTACCTATATCTCTGGTGCAATGAAGATGTCGCACAATAAATTAACTTCAAAGAACGCAAGATTTGTAACTAAAAAATACCTCTTCTATTAATGAATGACAGTAATATATCTTCTTTATTGATGAAATAATGCAAGAAATATACATTGTACTCAGCTTGTTGAATTTATTCATATCAAAATCAGTGTCTGAAAAAGTTTGGTAGACTTTACGTAAACATGGTAAATGTACAATACAGGTAGTACTGGAAACTTATCGAATAACATATTTATATAAGTAATTATTGATGGTGTTATAGAAAAGATAAGGCAATGTAAAACGTTTCTATTTCTTGTTTATCAATTTTAAAAGCTTCTTCATTCCTTACACATTAATCAGATTGGATCCACAATTATTAGTAAAGGGCTTGAATGCAATGAAATAGAATACAGCCGAAACCTCAACCCTCATAAGCTTTTGAGGGGTTTCCTAGAGACCTATATCAGTCACTACAAATATCAAAACGTAAATGCTGATGATTCTTTTGAATCGTCCCTCAATAAATCTCCTGTCATTTTCTCCACTGGTTCTGATGCTCATTTGACTCGCAAAATTTCATAGTTTGTACCTTCCTACAGCTTTTCAGTTGGCTCAGAGCAATAGTGAAAGTAATTTGGTTGCATCCATTTGCCTCTCGTACATTCTCAAGATAGAAAACTTCTATGTCGTATATATTTTCACCTGACGGTTCACTGATTAAGGAAATAAGGTTTTCCACTTACTCCAACCGAGTTCTTCAACTTATTTTCGCAGGACAAGAAAAGACGAAAAACTCGCTTTGATATTAGGAATTTGCTTTACAAATAGTTTTCTTTTCCATCGAAAATCATAGTCTGATTTGAATCTTGTGATTCCTGAATCTCGACAAATCCATTTATACATTTCAATTAAAGTGAAAGAAAGGTATTCGAAAGTCGAGCTGTTTTGTTTAGCCTTAGCCGTAGATAGAGCAAATAGGTAGTTACTAATGTCCTCTTTCTGTATGTCCACCAAGCTATATACCTACCTATGATAATTAAGCTCTGTTTGAAAATATCATAGTGTGCTTGTGTTCAATCATTGATAGAACATGTTATACTCTTTAGAATACTTCATACAGTATTTGTTAAAAAGCAAATTCGATCATAAATTCAAAAAAAATATTTCAATTAAAAACTTCATACAGTATTTGTCAAAAACCAAATTGAACCATAAATCCAAAAAGAAAATAAACTTCATTGGATATGTTTAATTTATTTCGACTAGCAAACTAATATTTACTTCTCAATATTTGAATTATATTCACTACCATTTTGTACCTACGTAAATTATTGACAATTTTTGAACTAATCTGCAAAAACAGTCCACCTTCAAAACATCATTTGCTCCTTCGGGAAGAATGACTCGTCACTCAATTTTCAGTTTAATTCGAATTTGTCATAGGCTGTACTTAATGAAAGGCATAATTCAACTCCTGGAGCTTTATAGAATATCAATCTTCACCATAATCATTTATTTTCACTCGATATCTGAAACAGAACAAATAATTACAAATATTTCAAAACAATTCGGATATGTATAATCAATGTAGATATTCACTCAGCAGCACACATAAAATAGTCTTGAACCTTCGAAAAAAAATTAAAACCGAAAACTTTCAAAAAAACTGTTAAATCGCCTTTCTCAAAACAGGAAAGTTTTTTAAGTAAAAATCACTGTGTTATTGTTGTGTGTGCCTTCTCCCGCCATTTTGGTCATGTGGTTTGGAATGCCTAATATTTTTTATTCTGTATTTCTGTGCTACAGAAGTATTATACCACAGACCAATTTTTCTGTGATTATACTTCTCTATTCTGTGCTACAACCTTGGGCGGGTTCCAATTTCTGTCACCAGATGACACATCGCTTCTCATTCGATTATTGTATTCTGTGGATTACAGTCACACTATATTGTTATTCTGACTACCTCGGTAGACTAGAGGGTGGAAACATGTTCTAGGATGCTGAAGGTACCGGGTTCGAATCCCGGCGAGGTCATGGATGTTGTAAAGTGTCTAGGTGGTGGTGATTTGAAAGAATCTTAACCAAATGATATGTTCGATGTGTCGATGGTTCGAAATGGCCAAGCACAGTAAAAGATAGAAAAAAAAAAAAAAAAAAAAAAAATATTGTTATTCTATGCACAGGATATGGTTATTCTATGACTGTACAGAAGAGTCAAATGGGGCTTAAATTTCTTATTCAATATATTATTGTATTCTATATGTACTGTTGCAAGTTTTAATTATTTTATACTCAAACTCGATCACAGAATGATATATGCTTGAAATCGTTTCTTCGATGAAAATCTTCTTCTCTTTTGCGCAAACTCAGTTGCCGCAAAGATGCAGTCGTCCAAAGATTAATCATTGGCAGTTGTCATGTCATAACATACGTCATGAAACAATTTTTCGCTAAATATTGCGTTGAAGGGATGTCAACAATGAAGTTTTGGAAAAAATAAAAAACATTGAATTGTAGTGCGGTTAATGAGTTGATTTTCGTGAGGATGATAGTTACAGTGCTGTAACTGTTGACTTTTAATATCATTCTCTAAATGTGAGTGGTTTAGGTATTTGAAACTCTGTGGGAGGCCAGATGGCTTCAGATATCGACGTTAATTCTCTTCTGGCTCAAAAAGATGCCTTGATCCGTGAACAACGGGATCAGATAATTCGTCTGAAACGCGAATTGGATGGGGTTGCTACAGAGAGGGATCTTTTATTATGCGAAAACAGTAATCTACGTTTCGAATTGGAAATGGTGGAACTAAAACGTCTACAAGATGAAACGTAAGTTCACTGATAATTTTCATTCAAATAATAAGTTTATTGCATATACGGTAATTGTCTAGGAGATCGCATAACGCTCTAAATTTCATGAAAAAATCAGTACTTACTAATTTTAGTATGAAAATCACAAATCCGAAGTCAAAAAAGGTCGCTCGCTTCTAGTTTTTCCAAAAAAAATTCATAAACTTCTTCGAGGTCACTGAACTTTTCTCGCTGAATTTCGCTATTACACTCTATCAGGAACCATTCCCTTGATAGCTATTGATTATAAAAGCATCAATATAAAGATTTCAAGCAATTTTCGTTACAAAAATTACCAGGAATTGTTAAAATAAATTGATATCCTCATTGTTTACAATGTCCCTTTTTGACGTACGCGGGTACGCGTACAGCACTATATCATGCAGGGTTGCCAGTGCCAGTCAATTTCCTGAATCTATTATGCCGGGGAAATTTTGAAGGATATTCATTTTCAAAATTGGGTTTTAGTCAATATAAGTTGTTAAAGTATAGTTTTCTTTAAGTATTATATTCCAAATTTCCATTTCCGAGTTCAGGTTATTCTTGCTTGGTTCGAAATACTAAATTCTAGCGGTCGCCCTGCCATGGGTGAACACATTCGCGTTAGTCACAGGTGGTTTAATATCTAATAAAAATGTTTAGTTCAGAAGATATTAAGTACTTGGTTAGGTTAGGTTAGTTTAGTTTAGGACAGTGCCAGTTCGAATCTGAAGAGTAAATTAATTAACTCTTCTGATTCGAACTGGCACTGTTCTAAACTAAACTAACCTAACCAAGTACCTTAACCTTATTTTTCCATTCTGTGCTTTCACCCATGGCGGGGCGACCGCTAGAATCTTGTGTTCCAAATTTCCCAACTTCTCTCCATAACCCAAACTTTCCTCTTTTCCATTCTCCTTTCCTGGCAGAGTTGGTCCACACCTCCTCGTTATCTTTGCTGAATAACTTTTCTAACCATCTCATAAATTGTACATAATATAATAAAACAATTGCATGATGGAATGTGTTGGAACAAGTTCACTGTTCACTAAGTTGGGCCTAGGGAATTTTTCCTATTCAGTCTAATCGGGAATGTTTTCGATCCGGCAACACTGTAAAGTAGTAGACTGAAGTTGCTGTCAGATGTCGTTCTTCCGAACTTCAAAACCATCATGGCCGAATATATGCCGAAAATAAACAATGAGCAAATGAATGTAATTTCACAATTCCTGGCAATTTTTGTAGTGAAAATTGCTTTAAACCTTTATATTGATGCATTTATAACCAATATCCATCAAGGGAATAGTTCGAGATGGAGTATAATAGCGAAATTCAGCGAGAAAAGTTCAGTGACCTCGAAGAATTTTGTGAATTTTTTTTGGAAAAACTAGAAGCGAGCGACATTTTTTGACTTCGGATTCGTGATTTCCATACCAAAATTAGTGAGTACTGATTTTTTCATAAAATTTAGAGCGTTATGCGATCTCCTAGACAATTACCGCATATACAAATGTCACTCATAAAAATAATAATACAATCATATAATCACATTTTACCAAAGAGTATGAATTATTTATTGTAACAGGTCCCACATCAGTATAACTGTAGACCAAAAAATCGTATTTTGTTGTACAAATAGCGTGGTGATGATATATAATTAAATGGAAAAACCTCAGAGTGAAGCTAACTTCTCCCCTTTATATTCGAGCAATAACAACATTTTAGTTTATGAATGACTGGTGCATAGTTCCTGATGCCGTAAATGAATCGCCAACATGCACGTTGGATTCTTACCTTATATCCAGAAGTAAACAAGGACATGTGTCTAGACAATTTAAATGTTGAGCCAGTCAGTAAACCATATCTTCAGCTTTTGCAGCAGAAAGTGTCTATGGGGGTAAATCCTCCTTAATGCAGTTTAGGTCTGAACCAATAGTGTTATATGTTGATTGAACCGAAGATCAACATCCAAAAATGACTGCCAAATTCTGAGCTGATTGAACAGTGGAAACATTTACTCCCATTGACCCTTAAATTCAATTAGCTATCATTTTTCAATCAAGCACTGGATTTCAATTAAATCCAATCTGTATTTTTGGAATTATTGGGAAAATGAAAGTTCGAATGGCTATATCTACGGAATTATTGCGCGGATTTTACCCATTCACGAATTTCACGGCCGATCGTAAACCAATAACTTCCGTAAGAAACATCTCAGAATCTCGATATTTGTAGAGTAGGTTTGGACCTTGGTTAGGGAGGCCGAATTCATGGGAACAATCCACCCAATGATTTCGCAGATATACCAATTCAAAATTTCATTTTTCCAATATTTCCAAAAATACAGATGAGATCGAATTGCAATCCAGAGCTGGATAGAAAAATGACAGCTTGAGTGTTCATACAGAATTTCATGAGGATAATATGATCAGAAGATCGCAGAATATTGAATATTTGAGAGAAAATACTTGATATTAGTTTCGAATCGTTCTAATGACATAATCATCACGAAATTTTGTAAAAAGTTGTTCATCAGCATTTTCGAACTAACTGCCAAGTTACATCATGAGTGAATCAGTAATTTTTGAGTTATTCCGAAAGAAGCAACAATACCGAGGAAACAACTACGAAATTGACATATTTTTTTCCAATGTCTCCGAAAATTATTAGCTTGTCGAACTGGAATATAGCAAGTACACTGCTGTGAAATATGAAGCTCAAGCTACGACAACACTTTTTTTATACAATCAATAGTTTCTGAGAAAAATAGTTTTTTCCGGAAAAATTAAGGGAAAAATTTACCGACAGTATGATCTCCACTAAACCAAGTATTTTGGCATGGTTTATTTGTTCTGATTTATGAAAACATTGTAACAAGCGATTCATATCTCAGTATGTGATTAAGACAGGACCCTTCTATCAGAATGAGAGCGAATGAACCAAACCAACATTTTCGGCCCGAACACTTTATGTCTCACTTTCAAATGCCAACATTCTCGGTTCGAAAGCTGTATGTCCCACTTTCAACGGCCGATTACAAATTTCCTTGTAGGGGGACCAAATATGAAATCCTATTTTTCTGTTGAAATGATCTTTTCCCAATGAAATGCTTAAAAATATGAATCGCTTTTCCCAATTTTCTCAGAAATGAGAGCAAATAAAAGAAGCAAACATTCTCAGCTCGAAAGCTGTATGTCTCACTCTCAACAGCCGATAAGAAGTTTCCTTGTAGGGGGACAAAATATGAGACCCTGTTTGTCAGATAGAAGAGTTTATTCTCAATAACATACTAAAATGGGATTCACTCCTTCCAATTGTTTCAGAAATGAGAGCAACTAAACGAAGCAAACATTCCTGTTCGAAATTTATAACTCCCACTTTCAACGGCCGATAAAAAATTCCTTGTAGGGGGACAAAATATGAGACCCTATTTTTTTGATGGAAGGGTCTTTTCTCAATGAAAGACTCAAATATGAATAACAATGTTTTCATGAATGCGAGCAAATAAACCAAACTATTGTCCTCTGTTCGAAATTTATATGTTCCACTTTCAACAGCATATACGAAATTTCCTTGTAGGGGGACAAAATATGAGACCCTGTTTTTCAGATAGAAGAGATTCTCAATAATATACTAAAATGGGATTCACTTCTTCCAATTGTTTCAGAAATAAGAGCAAATAAACGAAGCAAATATTCCTGTTCGAAATTTATAACTCCCACTTTCAACGGCCGATAAGAAAATTCCTTGATAGAAGGGGATTTGTTCAATAATGTCCAGGAAGAAATATCGACTTTTCTCATTTCCTCAGGGAATGGCAGCTAATTTACGAAACCAATATTTGATTTCAGAAATTATAATCTCATTCCCTTCTAGGGAAAAATTGCTAATATATTGGATAATTGCATTCAATTTTGATGGGGAAACAACAATGAGGACAATTGTCGGCTAGTTTGAAGGAAACCGAAGTCCTCACGTGCTTACTACAACTCTACCGGCGGCTTGCTAATGTTACCGGGCGCACGCCACTGAGTGCCCTCGTTCGGGTATCATCGGAGAACTGGCCGCTAAAAGTGGCCGTTAAGTTCGCACCGGTCAATGGGGGTTTTTCCTGAATTTGGGTTATTACTGCAAATGCAAATTTGAACATAATTATTATGGGTTGATTTATCATTTTCCCAAATTACCTTCAGAAAGTATTCAAAATCAGATTTCAAAATTGGGGTTTGGGATTTGCCAGGCATGCACGAAGTGACAACGGTGTTTAGTAGAATAGCTTTTTCTGTTATAGAATAATGAAATATTTATTCCTATTCTGTGGTACACACGTTGTCTTTGTCAATATAACCAAACAATTTCCGTTTGCGATTTCTCACTAATATGACAGTCTGTGCTCTTTTTTCTATTCCTTGGTCGTTGTCTTCTACTCTAACCAGATCGAAGTAAAGCTATCTCTGTTTTCCTGAGCAGGGTAACACATTTGACGTCCTTTTCTTTCCGAGAAAGCTGAATTCGACGTTGCCATATCGTGCACTCAAGACAAATCCCTTTAAATGCAAATCCCAATTTTTATTTTTCAGTTTTAGGTGACCAAACATTTGTTTAAAAATATAATATTGAAATTATATGTTTGAAATGTGATATTTTAAAGGTTTTTCATGAAAATTACTGCATTTTCGTTTAAAGGAAAAACCCCCATTTTATGATGACAGTCCTCTTTATAGGATGATTCATTTGCACAACAACAAGAATTGAAATCGAACTTGGTGAACTCATTCATAATGTATATTTGATATAATCGCAAGTGAAGTAAAGATTTACAAACTCCATTTTTGAACTAAAACGATGGGATGTCTAATGAAATTTCGTATGATTGCACAACCACAAGGATTGGAATCAAATAAAGTTGGTTGATTCATAGGGGACCGTCCAACCATTCGCTGTTGGGTAAACAATTAACAGTGCTGTTCCTAACGTGGCGCAAGGAATAAGTAACAAAGCCTACACAGAACACACCCGGTATCCTAACTCGCACAAGCTTTAAGCTTCTGAGGGGTTTCGTTGAAGCCTAGGATATTCGGAAAAAATACAAATACAAATATAATACAAAAAAATAATAATGTGATAATGGAAAAGGTAAGGCAATGTGAGATGTTTTCAAAAGAATTATATTTCCTGTTAATCGATTTTTGAAGTTTCGTCATTCCTTACACATTGATTCGATTGTTTTCACACATCTTAGAAAAAGTCTTTCTATGAAATAGAACACACCCAAACTCCCACAAGCTTTTGAGGGGACTCCTAGAGACCTATAAGTATCAGTCACTACAAAGATCCTCTGATTAAGGAAACAGGTTTTTCCATTTACTCCAACCGAGTTCTTCAACTCATTTTTACAGGAGCTTAAGATCAGACGAAAAACTTGCTTTGGTATTAGGAATTTGCTTTTCAAATAAATGTCTTCAGGTTTCATCGAAGATCTTAGTCTCATTTCAATCTTGTGGATACTGAATCCCGACAAATCCATTTTTACAATTCGATTTGAGATTTTCTTCTTCTTCTTCGCTCTCAAAAACTGTCCTTTGGGCACCAACTGACTCTTGATAACCCCAGACAGAAATCATGGGTTTAGCATTTCTCAGCTTTGTACCCAAACTCAATACTTCTGATTCCTTTGGCGACTTAGCCCCCGGAGCGGCAAGAATCTGGGTATATTTCCATATAAACCGCTTTTACATTATCAATTTCAATTTTATCACTTCAAAACTCACAAAATGCCCGCACGCGGTGCTGAATTCAATCACAATTTTAACGCGCTTGTTCTGGGGAACAGCGCGTTATCATTTCGTCACGATATCTGTAATTTTCGAATTTTGAGCCGAAATTGGTCTCAAACGACTAGGTTGGACTCACTGATGAACAATCCGTAGTCAAAATTTATTCTGTCCGTCCGATCGTGTGCGCTGTAACTCTCGAAAGAAAGGACCTAGAGTTTTGAAATTTGGAGATTAGGTTAAGATCCTGAATATCTCGGTTAAGTTCGTTAATGGGCCAAATCTGCCGAACGGTTTTTGTGCTACAGCTATTTGAAATTTTGATTTTTCAATAACTAGAAAAATATTCATCTGATCGAAATGAAACTTGGTTGGAATATGAACAGTGTCCATAAGAAGAATTATCCATGGAAAAATTGAAAAACAAAATTTTTTTTTTTGAAAATTTTCATATTTCATTAAAATTTCACTTAAATTTCCAAGTCAACATTTCGCAATGTGAACAAGTGCGTAAAAGCTGCTGACTTCACGTCAGTGCTTTTCTAGATTTTTTTCACAGTCATCACTAATAATTTTCACAAATAACACTCATCAGGAATATATATTGAATTTTATAATGTACGTTAATTTTCAATATTTTCAAACTTTTCAATTTTTACAATAATTCTTGAGTTCCAAGATGGGACGCGAGGAAAAGTAGACATCCCGCCATATCAACCATTTTGGAACTATTTGAGATATTCGAAAGTCAAGTATTCACTTTGACAGCTGTTTTGAGGAAGAAAACAGTGTGGTTATGTCTGTTATATTTCTCAAGGTCGGAGAGACGCGATTCCCGGCATTACCGCAAACGATGATGTGATTTGTCTTGTTGCTCTGTGGTAGAACGTAATAACATGATAAGATTAGTACAGAACAGTGAATCAAGGTTTTTGTATACGCTACGCGCATGCGTAAAGTACATTTATCCCCGAAAAGTTAATTTTCAACCAACATTCGGGTATTTGGGGAAGCGGATTTTAGCTGGACTCACGTGATCGTCGTCGGCCAATAGGGTGAATCTCCAATTCCCCCAATCTCCGAGTCTACCTCGCACAAAAGGCACCTCTAAGCTAACTTTTGTGCGTTGGAGATTCGGCCATTTGGGTAATCGGAGATTCTTCCTATTGGCTGACGACGATCACGTGAACGTCGTCGACCAATAGGGTGAATCTCTTGGCCAGTAGGATGAATCCCCGATTTCCCAAATACCCGAATCTCCCCCGCACAAAAGGCCGATCAGACATACATTAACTATTGTACCTTTGGCCTTTGAATCTGATCGATCGAATGTTGCTTTTTTTTCGGGCTGAGTATATCGTATTGTCCCAATTTGAAAAATTTTAATTTGTGAGTCGAGAAAATGGTACTCCTACTGACGCCATTTTTATGCATCTTTCAGGATATATCTGTCCTTTTTTCTCCACTTCTGAATTTATCCTTAGGTTTAAAAAAATCTAGAAAAGCACTGACGGGAAGTCAGCAGCTTTTACGCGCTTGTTCACATTGCGAAATGGTGACTTGGAAATTTCAGTGAAGTTTTAATGAAATATAAAAATTTTGAAAAAAAAATTTTTTTTTCTAATTTTTCCATGGATAATTCTTCTGATTGACACTGTTCATCTTCCAACCACGTTCCATTTCGATCAGATGAATATTTTTCTAGTTATCAAAATCTCAAATGGCTGTAGCACAAAAACCTTTCGGCAGATTTGTCCCATTAACGAACTTAAACGAGATATTCAGGATCTTAACCTAACCTGAAAATTTCAAGACTCTAGGTACTTTCTTTCGAGAGTTACAGCGCACCCGACCGGACGGACAGAATCATTTTCGACCACGGATTCTTCATCAGTGAGTCCAACCTAGTCGTTTGAGAACAATTTCGGCTCAAAATTCGAAAATTACAGACATCGTGACGGAATGATAACGCGCTGTTCCTTAGAACAAGCGCGTAAAAAAAATGTTTCCCTTGTTGAAGTGAAAATGTACTCAAAGAACAAAAAAATTTTTCTTGATAACGTGCTTTAACTCAGAATGTTAACCACAGATCCGATCAGGGATGTCAAACCTCTCGATCATTCATATGATTAAACGATTTTGGTTCCAATTTGACGATCTCACGCATGAGTACACAATTCTCACGATAAATAAATAATAAATTACTTTTGAATAAATAATCTCATTTGAATTTCATCAAACCATCTGAATGCTGTCATTGAAGTCATTGATAAAATTACTAATCGACCAATTTACTCCACCCTGTCGTAAAGTTACTGATGATACGACAGAGGAAGCAACCAGGGACTCCCCGTCGTCTAAAATTACAAAGTTATCGAGCAAAATGCCTCTTTGGATCTGTGCACTACATTTATTCATATTTTTTCATCGTTTCCACCTGAAAAGATTTTTCATATGGGTACATTCATGAAGTCTTCATCTTGCGCAGAAAATTAAGTCATACTCATCGTTATACCTGTTAAGGTTGATATATGATAAAGTATTGAAAAAATTAATGAACCCTAATGGTATCTGTTAAATTTTGCATCTAACGAATAATAAAATAAAAAGATTCTCTTATTTGTGAACCGAAAGTGGCGCTCGTGTACCCACCCAGATGCTATTTTATTGCCCCCTGCTTACAATTCACGGGTTTGTTACGTAATTCTTCGATGTTTTTTGTTGCTCGAAGCTATTTTTTCATTGTTTATAGTTCTTTTATTTGTTTGCATTTTTATGCAGTCGTGTTGTAATTTGACTGTCGTTGATAAGATTCGAGGGTTGTCACGATTTTTTTCGCTGCGAAAAATTGGTAGTATGGCAATAAAAATGATAATACTGACGCCAACGATTCTGATGACTGCACAATGTAAAGTAGTTCCTTCGTATTTACGTACGACAACATTCTTGAAATAATGTTAAATATTGTATTGTTTATAGGATTTATCAAGAAATGAGTTGGTTGATACATTTATTCAATAATACAGTATATATTATCGTGTTTTTTCACATCTATAGCCGGGTTCAGATGAGTGTAGGGCGAACAGCGAATGCAATAAATCACAGGGAGTTTTATGGTGCGAGGCAGCGCTCTTTCTGTTCCGTCAGGACTCGGTTTTCAACTCGAACGATGCATTTGAATGTTTCGAGGCTGAGCTCGAGTGCCGTCCACACTATTCGCCGAATCGTTTATCGAATTTTATTGCATTCTCTGTTCGGATTACACTCATTTGGACCCCGGCCTATTGAGTAGTTTGTAAACTCACGATTCCTCTCGATTTTTCGTCATTGAATTCCACGATTTCCACTTCATTTCAACCCTAGAGCCAATGCGTCAAGGGTGTGTTCAAGAGGGAATACATACTAAACACATATAGGTAGTCCTCCCCAGCACAAACCGCACCTATGTCGAGTCCCTGAGTCAAAGTTAGGCCAACGTCCGTCCAGGTGTTAAAGCGTCGACCGGAAGTGGACACACAACTGCGTCTGACGACGACGCCATTCGGTTTTACTCCCATGAAGCTAATTTCCAATGATTCATTATGTTTATACATGATGGTGTAATCCAAGGCATATGACGTACCTGCCGATCGAAGCGTGCGGGTGTCCAGTTCTCCTAACAGTAACCCACTACTGAGTGCCTGCGGTGTATGTGCGACGTGACGACTGTCTACGACAGCGCGAGCGAACTCTGTGGCGACGAAGGAAGTGTTTTTATTTGTGATCAACAGGAGATATTGGTGATTCGTTGGTCCTTTTGTCTCGGAATCGAAACCTTGGTGTTTGAAGGGATTTCGTGCATCCCTTGCTTGTATTTTGATTCGGAAGTGCGATTATATAATAATCACGCTCAGTTACGTCACTCGCAGCAGTTTCTCTACGATTATAAAAAGGTTTCTCATTATAATGCATTGGTTACTTTCCATCCATTCATGGTGAAGTTTAAATTTCTTTTGCGTCGATTGGGTGTTATCTGAATTGCAAAGGGATTTTTAGTTGCAACGTTGATTGTACATTGGAATGTATTCCTAATGTTATGAAATTCGTGATAATGATGTACCCAAAAGAGTAAAATCCAAAATATCACACCACAGTTCCGTTTTTCGAATGTGAATATTTTGGAATTTTTCTTATGATACCAAGTATCAATTATTTTATACTGGTGTATCAACTTTTCCAAGATGTTTAGTAAAACAAAGACACGTACATATTGCGGTTTTTCTTACATTTGAATGCTCAACAGAGCTTTTGCAATCAGGATATCTCATATTGTATTCTTCGAACTATTTCGTATCTTTCGGAAATGAAGCCTAGCTCTTTCGCTGAAGAATGTAAGTGAATTTGATATATTTTGCTTCATAGTAGAAAATATATATATATATATATATATATGTATATATATATATATAAATATTATAGTATTCGTGAAATTCAAATATTATTAATTATTGGGGATGCAGTCAGACTGGGCATTAATTAAGTCCCTTCGAAATTTGTCGAGCTTTCGGCCAATTTATCGCCTTCTTCGGGACGACTATAATGAAATGGGATCAATATTTGAATATGGACTTACTAACTAACATGAAATTCTTTAAAATTATAAGTATAAGGAACATAAACTAGATCTTCTGACACTGATAAAAAAATGACATCAATATAAATCAAGTTAGAAAATTTCGAATGTTTGAATTTATAATAAATTGGCATGAATTTGGCTGAGATTATTCAAATCTGTTCTTTCATTCATTGTTCATTAGAATTTATATGAACCATCTCCAAAAATGTCCTTTTCATCGAATTAATTTCCGAATCTGAAATTTTAGTATTATTATGATCCATTTGATGGTCTTTCTGATTCACATGTTCCGAATGAAATAATATTCCTTCTGCAATTACTCTGATGTGATATAATTCGGCCGTGGACACTTCTGGAAGTTTGACCGATATAAGTGCTACTACATCCTTTACAGGGAATTTCATATACTGCCTTAGATTTCTGTTTGAAATTAATGGGACTTTTTACTTAAGTGTCTAAGTGGTATTTGTGTGCAAATACTAATAAAACAAAAGATTCTTTGTTCTTCATTCGAATAATCAACAGAAGTTCGAAACTTTGAAAGTTACTTTCAGTGGTGCCGTTCTGAAACATAATTTCACTCCTTAATATCTTGGGGTAAAATTGGATTCTTCTTGAAATTTCAAGGTCCATTTGAAAATGAAGTTAAAATCTAGGAATAATATTCTTCAAAAACTAGCTGGTTCTTTATGGGGTGCTGACCCTACCATTCTTGGTACGGTAGCTTTGGCTTTGGTGTTTTCTGTTGCTGAATATTGTTGTTCGATTTGGTTCAACAGCGCTTATGTTAGTAAAATAGGGGAGTGCCTTCATGCTGGCCAACTGTTCAAAATATACCTTACAGTCACTTCCCTTTTTTACGCAATGAATCAACGTTTACCTAAAAGCTCCAAGCTTTATGATTGAATCCTTGAATCCTGAAAATACTAGGTGTCACGAAGGTCTCCATAGAAAACTAAAAATGTTTATATTTTTATGTTTTCATCAATGGGAAATCATCCTCTCCCAGTTCATGACGTCAAATGACAATCTTCATCTTTCACTTGTAAACAAGTAAATTTCATCCGTTTACTAAGAAAAAAACAAATATGATAAAATGTCTGCAATGGATTAAATTATGTGGGAATGACAATTTAGATGTGAATACTATCACATCAAATACTTTCATTTGTATAGTGAGCATTTAGTCGGAAAATGTACGAGGAACTCGAATCCGATTTCCCATCCAATTACTGCTACGGTTTCAAACAGAGAAGTTGTTAACAAAATCGTAATAACTGAGCATGAAAGTGATGGAAATCTGCCAGATAATACTGATTGAGATTGAGCTCAGAACGTACAAATGAAAAGGCACTCAAACACAATTTATTCGTAAAAACAATTATTCTCTCGAAATTCTGTGGAGGAATGAAATCCAATTCGAATATTTCATAGGTCTCACGATGCTAGAGTATGAAAACATTTATAATTTTTGAGACCTTTTACCCATTGAATCCCAAGATATGAAAAATCTACAAAAAATGTCCAGTTTTTGGAAGTTATTACTGATTTGTGTTTATATAGTAAATTTATAATATCTGAAATTGGAAAAGAGTTTTTCGGGAAAAATGCTGATTCGAAGACGAACCATTGGAATAAGGTATTAGGAATAATTTCAGATAACATAAACAGAAATATATTTTTTTACTGCAAACTACGATAAACATTCCCCAAACTTGATCTTAGTAATCATTAGACATAATAAAACAAATATTCAAAGAAAAGATTTCATTACATGCTTTTACAGAATGATGCGAAAACGAACCATTGCTACAAAAAGGATAGCATTTTTTCTACTTCTTGTGGTACTCAGCAAAACAAAAAACTTGTGAATGCACTCAATACTTTCCACATAGATGCACTGTATGGCTGTAGCATACTTAACATCGTCTCCTTACTTTTCGTTCGTTAGAAGTTATAGTATGGTCGAAATTATCAAATCGCATTTCGATTGTAGGTTTACGGGGATTTCTGTCAACATAAACATTATCAGATTCCATGAGTCGCAAAGCAATATATGACTTGAAATCAACCTGCGACATTTTAGTTGTATTTACCAAATTGTTAATTTCCAACTGTTCTATCTAAAGCCTCGTACAGACACGAGAGCTGAGCTCTCGTGTCTGTACGCGGCTTAACGAATTACAGAAAAGTGGCCACCTCCGTTTTTTCTCCAACACTCTTGACCGGTAATTACCCACCTGTTGTCATGCAGGTCCACCCCAGCCAAAAGTGAAGCGTTATAATAGAAAAGAAAATAAGGAAATTCAAATAAATCAACGGAGTAAGATCAGACAGTTAAACGAATATATGGGAGGGGTGGACCTGCATGACAACGGGGTGGCTAATTACCGGTCGGCGGTCAAGAATGTTGAACAAGAAACGGTGTGGCCACTTTTCTGTAGTTCGTTAGATGGTACTGTGGTTCGTTTTCGCACAATTCTGTTAAAGCATGTAATGAAATATTTTCTCTTGAATATTTGTTTGATTATGTCTAATGATTATTGAGGTTAAGTTTGAAATGTTTATCGTAGTTTTCAGTAGAAAATAAATTTCTGTTTGTGTTATCTGAAATTATTCCTAATTCCTGATCTCAACGGTTCGTTTTCGAACCAGTATTTTTCTCGAAAATCTCTTCACTTTTCAGATTTCAGATATTATAAATTTACTATATGAACAGGAATCAATAATAAATTCCAAAAACTGCACACTTTTCGTAGATTTTTCATAGTCATATACTGCTTTGCGACTCATGGAATCTGATAATGTTTATGTTGACAGAAATTCCCGTCAACCTACGACCGAAATGCGATTTGATAATTTCGACCATACTATAACTTCTAACGAAGAAAAAGTAAGGAGACGGTGTGAAGTATGCTACAGCCATACAGTGCACCTATGTGGAAAGTGTTGAGTGCATTTACAAGTTTTTGTTTTGCTGAGTACCACAAAAAGTAGAAAAAATCCTTATTGTAGCCATGGTTCGTTTTCGCACCATTCTGTTAAAGCTTGTAATGAAAATATTTTCTCTTGAATATTTGTTTTATTATGTCTAATGATTATTGAGATCAAGTTTGGGGAATGTTTATAGTAGTTTTCAGTAAAAAAATATATTTCTGTTTGTGTTATCTGAAATTATTCCTAATGCCTTATCCCAATGGCTCGTTTTTGAACCAGTATTTTTCTGGAAAAACTCTTCACTTTTCCAATTTCAGATATTATGAGTTTACTATTTGAACACAAATCAGAAATAACTTCCAAAAACTGGACATTTTTTGTAGATTTTTCATAGCTTTGGGACTCAATGGGTGAAAAGTCCCAAAAATTATAAATGTTTTCACACTGTAGCATCGTGAGACCTATGAAATTAGTTGTTATCGGTAAATAATTTTTTTACTGAAACAATTTTTTCTGGGTTGGACTTGACTCCTTCAGGGGTAACTTTGTGTCCTAAATATGCTACTCCTTTTTCAAGAATTCGGATTTATCTATTTGAATTTTGAAATTTGCCTCTTTAAGGCGCTGAAATACCGTTTTCAAATTAACTATGTGTTCCTGAAGGGTCGTTGAAAATACTACACTGCAAAAAATTTCGAAGAAATTTCAACACCCGTTCACACATTTCCGTGTTATTAAAGGTCCACACGGATTTGTGTAATTTTGTACAGATTTTTGTGCAAACCACATCGTGTTAAAACTTCACACTGATTCGCGTGTTAACTCAACACTGGTCACCGTGTTGATTTTACATAGATTGCTGTTAATTTTACTACAATTTTTGTGTTAATTTTACCCTTGTTTCTGTATCGAATTAGCACGAGATAGCATGTAGTTCTATATGATTTGTGTACATTCTATTCATGAATTTGTAATTTCTGGCATGTAAATTTTTCATTATTCAATTATTTTTTCATTATGTTCGAATATGCTATAGTCAGACCTTTAAAAAAGTATTACTTGTATAAATGAATCCATAGAATGAAGTTACTAAATCAATTTATCCTTATAATATTTTAAATATTCTTATAATCTTAAGAAAAAAATTACCACATCATAAACTGTTGATGTCATTCACGATTTTTGCTTCATTGCCTCTACAAGACTAGTTCCTTTTCACAGTAAGAACCAGCATAAACAATTGGGTAAAAACGGTCCTGTAATTGGTCAAAATCTGAAAAGTATTGAAAAATGAAATTATAGATTATACTTCACACGTAAACCATTACCTGTCCAATCTCCCTTTTTCTCATAAATTTCGTGTTCTGGACTGAGGTAAGAACTGTTTTACTGTTTAAAAATTTTGGTAGATACTGTAGAAATATTTCTTGGAGCGATGGCAGATTTGGAAACCTCAGGGCAAAACCAACGTGAAATAAATGAATCAAAATTTGTATTATGTAGTGCAGTTTTAATTTCTTCAATATCAAATTGAAATCAAGTTTCGTTAGACCAAAATGTGATCATAAGTATACAGTTCGCGTCAAAATTATGGAACAAATTCATTTTCTCAGAAGAAAAATATTTGGCAACAAAATCCTGAAACAGGTTAATTTTGTTTCACTTTTACCAAATTTATATGCATTTTTGAAGGATTTTTGTTGCACCCTGTGCCATCCCCATCAACCCTCTAAATTTTTTGAATAGGGTAAGTAGGTCATGTGGTACTTTGCTTTTGCTAAGGTCTTTGTATCTTCTTTACAGGCGTGCAGAAATTTTCAAGAAAAAATTTTGTATTTTTGAAAAATTAGTTAGTCTAAAGAAGTTTTCAGTATGTGCACTTTGTCATGGCTCATTTACTTTGAGACGATGGTACCTGATGAAATTTGTCACCGAATGAAAGTCGACCATTACAATTTTGTTCATGCACAACTTTCAACCTCTACGAAACCTTTAATGGAGAAAAAAAAATATTCACGTGAGGGGGTTGAAAGTTTTGCATGAACAAAACTGAAATGGTCGACTTTCATTCGGTGACAAATTTCATCAGGTACCATTGTCTCAAAGTAAATGAGCCATGACAAAGTGCACATACTGAAAACCTCTTCGAACTAACTAATTTTTCAAAAAAAAAATTTTTTCTCTTGAAAATTTCTGCACGCCTGTGAAGAAGATATAAAGAACTTGACAAAAAAGTACCACATGACCCACTTTCCCTATTCAAAAAATTTAGAGGGTTGATGGAAATGGCACAGGGAGCAACAAAAATCCTTCAAAAATGCATACAAATTTTGTAAAAGTGGTAAAAATTGACCTGTTTCAGGATTTTGTTGCCAAATATTTTTCTTCTGAGAAAATGAATTTGTTCCATAATTTTGACGAGCACTGTATACCAATTGATTATTCTGTTGAATTCCGACACGAGAGGCGGCAAATGAGCTCAGCAAGCCAGCGCTGATAGGACATGACGACCATGTTCCGATATACACTGCGAGCACTGTGAGGTGTGACGTCAATTCAGTATCTGCTAAGCCGTTCCTTTATTGTTGGCTGTACTAGTTACTGTATCAAACGGAACGCAGTTCAGTATATTGTCACGGTTTTTGGCGCCAATTTCAATTTCAAATATCAAGTGGAGATCAACTATATTTGGCCGGCAGTTATTAATAGTGAATTACTGAATTGGTGTATGGTAAGCAAAATAATAAGAAATTTAAAAGTATCTCGCCCCATACTGCAATTTAGTGATAAATCGAAATGCAATGAAAAGCAGTTAATGAAAAACCAATTACAAAGATTTCTAACGTGAAACATATAATCAATAACTTCATTGGATAAAATGCACGACTTACCGAAAATTAATTTTAACATCATAAAACATTCGAAAAACTGTTTCCTTCACATCATTTTCTGTTCTAGAGATTATATTTTGCCCCTCGCGATTTCCAGAAATATATATGAAATCTTCAGCATCGTCAGAGCGAGGCCTACGTGAATTAACAGGCCGGAAGGTTAGATGTTGCCGTTGTTGCTAAAGAAGTGTCACGAAGCAGGGAAAAAAGGAGATTGAGCACCGATGTCATAGTCACTTTACAGTTAACAGTGTGATTTTCGAAATGCTTTTAACGTGATATCACTAAGAACTGTTCGTGAAAAAGAAATACGCAGCATTTCGTTTATTTCTGATTAGTTCAATAATCCTTTATCGTAAATAATCCAGAACTCACCACGAGGACCAGCTGTATTACTGAGTTCCATAAGATTACCATCAGAATAGGTATTATTCGAGATTCTGAAGCGTTTAATATCAATGAAACATAAACGCTATCGAAAGAGAAAATAGAAAAGATATAAGCCCTTGAACCGATAATGCATACTTTCACTGTTATGCACCTGAAAAATGGAAGTGAATTGAAGATGGCCACGAAAAGTCTGTAGAATAAATGGGGTTCAGGGAAACTGCTTATTTCATTTGTTGAACAAAAAATTGTAGTTTTCTTTAATAATTTGAGAGGTGCCCATGTCATCCGTATCAGTTTTTTTTCAGTGATTACTAATTATACAACTTTTGAGGGAACTAGGTAGCAGCAGACGAATCTGGAGTTGAATTGATCCTATTCCTTATATTGAGTTTTCGAATTCCGAACATCTATAAATCGAATTTGGAAATGGGTATATTGACTTCTTCAAAATCTTTCATTCTCAAATTGGTGAAAATATTGAACCCCGATGATATTTTTGATACCTTTCTCTGGAAAAATTTATTTTATAAACTATAATAAATCATTATCTTGAACTTTGAAGGAGAAGTTGGAAAAACCGTGTTTCTGAAATTGGCATAAAAGTGTGAAATCGATTTAATCTGAGCCTGATTGTGCCAGTAGTTATGAATTTTGTCATGGTGAATAACTAATTTTAGTCTTCGATGTTCAGAATCAGTTCTGTTGGAGTTATTTGTAGAAGCATTGTTTAACTAAACAATGGTAGAAGACATGTAACTAGGTTGATTTGGAAAAATTGAAGGAAAATGCATCATCAGTTGATTTGGGAATTTTTCTGGGTTTACTAATAGATGAACCATCTGAAGTTGGTACAGAATAAGAGTCCTTCTACGGTATGAGCCTCTACAAAATGTTTTATGCATACCTACTACCATTGTTTACTTCAGTATCGTCGTGAATTTCGAAACTGTCTTTCTCTATGTAAATATTGCATTCGGTCATTGTCATCTTTTATAACAGGATCTCTGGGAAATTGAAAAACGGAAACTTTTCAAGGATTTATAATAGGTCTAATAACTGGGTACTGCACAAGTCGAGCCATGATGAAACTCGTATCGAAGATTTTCAATTGTTGAAATATATAACCTATTGATTTCCCTAGATATCGATTCTTCGAGTAGTATTCCAGAACGAAAAGCACTCTAAAAACTAATAAAACAACCGATCAGAGCGAAAACCTGGATAATGCGAACGTTTTATCTCGTTTCCCGGCGAAATGATGATGTAAACAAAAGCGTGTATGGACGATCGCATAGCACTCTGTTGTCTATGATAACCCTCCATTGTAGAACTTCAACATCGCATTTTCGGGCACCTTCTGGCCTTATAGATTACGTAGGCTACGGTCAGAGTAATCATCAGAAGATTCCAATGAAATTTATTGGAATCAACATTTATTGAATGAATGAGTACCAGCTATTGCAGTGGCAATTATTCGTATTCCATTCTTTATTTTATTTCATTTAAATAATGAGCACGTTAGGAGTCCACTTCTACCGTACATGATCTCGGTTATGTAATTCAAATTTCAAAGAACTGAGAACACCTTGCATCGAAATCGCTAGTGCTTACAGTACAAAAATGGCGATGATCAATGGCGTTGCATATTTCTCTGATACTGTGTCAGCATACTGACAGTCCATAGCTGAACGAATTTCACCGCGCGAGCACTGTCCAGTGCTCGCATTGTACATCGGTACATACTCGACATATCTAATTCCTGGGGGCCGATTCTTGAATCTCGACTCAGAATTAAAGAGTATGACAATTGTCATCTGTTTATGTCGATTTTCTAAATCTGCAAAACTTGTGAGAGTTCTATTCGTCATTTCGACTATGTTTTGAAGCAAATATTCAAGAAATAAACCGAATGCAAGATATCGAGAAACTTCAAATCCGGATATAAACATAACCTTCTCACCGTTTCCTTCGACTTAGCAACGAGTGGTGCGGAGTATAGGAGATATAATATTCGATTTTCGAGTGATATTCGGTTCCATGCGCAGGTAAATTTTTCACACGGAAATTCAACACACCAGACTTTACACTGTGGAAAAAAGCTTTTATTCGCCAAGTTTTTTTGCAGTGTATTATATCATCAAGATTAACTAAACGAATTTTGTTCAATAAGCCTCTCAACATTTTGTCCATTACCTTCTGGAATGTCTTACATGCGTTTTTGAGGCCAAATGCCATTCTGACAAATTCATAATGGCGAATTGAAACAGTGAAGACTGTAATGAAAAAATCAAGAAAAGCACTGACGTGAAGTCGTCAGCTTTTAAGCGCTTGTTCACATTGCGAAATGGTGACTTGAAAATTTCAGTGAAATTTAAATGAAATATAAAAATTTTCAAAAACAAATTTCCATGGCTAATTCTTCTTATTGACACTGTTCATCTTCCAACCAAGTTTCATTTCTATTAGATAAATATTTTTCGATTTATTGGAAGATCAAAATTCCAAATGGATGTAGCACAAAAAGCATTTGACAGATTTGGACCATTAACGAACTTAACCGGGATATTCAGGATCTTACCTAACCTGAAAATTTCAAGACTCTAGGTCCTTCCTTTCGAAAGTAACAGCGCATACGGCCGGTCGGACGGACAAAATCAATTTTGACCACGGATTCTTCATCAGTGAGTCCAACCTAGTCGTTTGACACCAATTTCGGCTCAAAACTCGAAAATTACAGACATCGTGACGAAATGATAACGCGCTGTTCCCCAAAACAAGCGTGTAAAAAGTATCAGGATCGGGACAATATAATTCTTCTTCAACAATTCCTTTCTGCCAACGTTTCGGAACAGCATTGTTCCTTTTTCAAGGCTAAAATGCATAGGAGACAGTTGATCATAATGCAAAACAAAATCTTTTTAACAAGTACGTTTCGAAACTTTGAAATTACGGAGACAAACAACAATAGTGTGATAAAATATGCAGGTTTTTAAAACACATCTTAAAAATTCAAGAGCAAATTAATTAGTGTGAACAAGATAAAAACGATCTAGCTACTATCAACTAAAAACTATCATGGAACCATAGAAATAATAAAAGGCAGTGTTCGAAGAACAAGTAAGCTCAGGAAAATCAATCGTGAGATAAAGTGAACATGTTAACATAAATGAGTGGTATGAGGGACTATGTCATCCGCAGTCAAATATAAAATAGAAGTGTACAAAAATACAAATAAGGAAACTCCCAGAAGAGAATACGGCACATACCTACCTAGGTTACTTCGAGTAAACAATCATACAAGGAAGACTCAGACAACATAAATATGACCTAAAAACATCAAAAACCAAGACAAGACTGCACCGACAACACATGTATACACGGAAGGGCACAAATTTGACGTTCTCAATGCCGTAATTTTAGACAGGAAAAAATAGCTTTACAGAAGAAATATCAGCGAGATGATATATATTAAAAAATGTGAGATAGGTAATTTCAGAGATGATGTTAAAAACTGAAGTTGTTTGTATGATTGCTTACTCGACGTAACCTTGATAGGTATGTGCTGTGTTCTCTTCTGGTAGTTTCCTTTTTTTTTTCGTAGACTTTCATTTTTATTTTTGACCGACGATGGCATAGTGTCCCTCACACCTCTTATTTATGTAATCATGTTTACTTTATCTCACGATTGATTTTCCTGAGCCTACTCGTTTCTCAAACACTGCCTTTTATTATTTATATGGTTCTGACATGGTTTCATTACAGTTGTTAATTGACAGTAGCTGATGCGTTCTTATATTGTATAGACTTCTCAATTTGCTCTTGAATTTTTAAGATATGTGTTCTGAAAACCTGCATATTTTTTTAAAGTATTGTTGATTGCCTCCTTAATTTTGAAGTTTCGAAAGTTACATGTTAAAAGATCTTGTTTTGTGTTATGTTCAACTGCCTCCCCTGTATTTTAGCCTTGAAAAAGGAACAGTGCTGTTCCGAAACGTTGGCAGGAAGAAATTGTTGAAGGAGAATTATATTGTCCCATTCCTGATACTTGTTTTCATTGTCAAATATAATGGATGAAGAATACCTTAATGAGTGAAAACTGGTTTTGGAATGTCATTAGGATTCATCTTTATTTGTTGGAATCCACTGGTCAAATCTATAGTTGAAAAATGTTGACATTTTCGAAGATTGTCTTGGACGTCCGGGATGTTAGGATGCGGGTAGTTATCGTCGATAGTTTTTGTACTTCTTCATGAATAAATGGATACCTATATGATTTGTTGTATATTTTCATCTTTAGTATTGATCGAGTGTTTATCTTGATTGGAATAGGAAGGTCGCTGATTTTCTAACTGAAAAATTTCAAAAAGCACTGCCGTGAAGGCAGCAGCTTTTGCGCGCATGTTCAATGTAGATGACTGCTTCAGCAACGAATTTGAACATGCACGCAAAAGCTGTTGCCTTCACGGCAGTGCTTTTTGAATTTTTTTTTGATAAATTACTGGATTTCAATTCGATCTAATCTGTATTTTTGGAAATATTGGAAAAATGAAATTTTGAATGGGTATATCTACGGAATCATCGGGCGGATTTTACCCATTCACGAATTCGGCCTTCGTAATTAAGCCCCAAACCTACTCTACAAATATCGAGTTTCTAAGTCGTTTCTTCCGGAAGTTTACGCAGTCGGCCGTTAGGCTGACCGTAAACACAATAACTTCCGAAAGAAACAACTTAGAAACTCGATATTTGTGGAGAAGGTTTGAACCATAATTACGAAGGCCGAATTCGTGAATGGGTAAAATCCACCCAATGATTCCGCAGATTTACCCATTCAAAATTTTATTTTCCCAATATTTCCAAAAATACAGATATTAATGAGGATGATATGATAGCAAAATCACAGAAATTTTTTTTTTCAAATTGTTCTAATGACACCATTATCACGAAATTTTGTATAAAGTTGTCTTTCAGCATCTTCAAACTAGCTGCGAATTTTATCAGAACTGAGTCAGTATTTCTCGAGTTATACCGAAAAAAACAACGATATCGAGAAGAAAGCCTCGAAATTTGACATATTTTTTTCCGATATCTCCAAAACTTATGATCGTATCGAACTGAAATTTGGAACACTGCTGTGAAATATGAAGTTCAAAGTGTGAGTGGAATATTTTTTGGCTTTTGGTTGGTTTTGGTGAATGATTTCCGGAAGAAAAATTTTTTGGAAAAAAATTTCGAAAAAATTTTATTTTTTAATTTACTGACGATATGATCCTGGCGAAATTTGGCTCAAAAATGCGCGTCGTTATACTTCAACTAACTGCCAAGTTTGAATCCAATCACTTAAGTAGTTTCTGAGATGAAAAATAAATAACTTCAAAATTTCAAGTGCCTATAACTCCGAAACTATTCGACCGATTTGGCTCATCAACGAACTTAACCGCGGCATTTTGATGCGCAACCTATCCTGAAAGTTTCAAGTTGCTAGCTTGCTTCTGCCGACAGTTATCTTGTAGTCGGCCGGACAGAATCGATTTTGACACCTGATTCGTCATCAGTGAGTCCAACCTAGTCGATTGAGACCATTTTCGGCTCAATCATCCAAAATTACGACATTTGGACAAAACGTTAGCACGCTGTTCCCCTAGAACAGGCGCGCAAAAATATCGGATTATTTTCTACATAATTTCAAAATATGATGTTTTTCTTCAGCGTTCATGTGAGAAGTCCTGATAAATTTTTCTATGTCTGGGTTTTTAGAACAATATTCAGATTCTATAGTAAAGATTTCATACATTATTATTGAATGGAATTGATTCTATTGGATCGTTCAGCATATGAATTAGATCTTCATCTATTTTGTTCAGAATTTCAACATTTGCTAATCGATGTCTGATATAGTTAGTATTTCTGTAATCTCGCATTCTTGAATAATTTGCTTTGGTACGAGAACATCGCCGTTTTTGAGTTCGACAGGATTTTTGGTTATGATTCTAGTATGAGCATCAATTTTGACTAAATGAAATTTGGGATGGTTGATATTTAATAAGAAAAACAGCAGAAGGTGTAATTTATGTTGATTCATTGAAATGAATGTTTTCAAAAGTTTCAGATTATCTGAGGCTATGAGACCATCATAAATGTTATGGAATTTAAAGAGATAAAATTTGAATTGATCATCATAATTGAATTCTGAAAAAATTGGCATTTCCGCGCAGTAATTGTTTGTGAAACTTTGAAAAACCGTTGAAACTGTAAATGGTTCCTTGAAGATAAATTTGGGATAATACTTTTTCGCGAGGTCCGGATTTATTAATGATTTAGTAGAACCGGTATCAATAAGTTATTTCAGAGGTGGATTTTTAATGGTTATACAGGGTGTTTCATTATAAACTGGTCAAACATTTATATTCGTATTGATGACATTGGGAAAGTCATTTTTGCCCAAAAGACCCAAAAGACATATACCCCGCTTTCGAAGCATAAGCGAGATATAATGTCAAATTTGAGCAATATTCTCATAACTGTGGTGAGTTATGCGTGACCTTTGAAATAACGGTTTTTGGTCACATCTTGGTATTTTTAGGTGGTTAATTCAATTGTGGTGTAGAATTCTGAAAAAAAAAATCTCAAAATGGCGGAAAACCTACAAAGTTGGAATTTTTTATTTTCGATTGCCGAATTGGATAGCATTATTTCAATGTGCTTGATTTTCTTAGAGTTTTTTCGTGAAAAATTTTTCCCAAAATTGAAACTCAACTTCGTTTACATTTCCACAGTGAATAAAATTCACCCATAATTGCTGAAATCTTTCGAGGTTGAACTTACCTTCATTCTGAACAATGGTGTGAAAACAGAATGAAAAAATATCTATTGGTTTTCATTTTGTAGCCTTCCAAAAATTCCACTAGGAGTACCTAAATAATTTATATTCAAGAAACTGGTGGCCCTACGGATGCTAAAATTATGTCAATAGGACTCTAGAATGACCTGGATAGAAATATGAATTTATCAAGACCAAAAAATATTTTTTAAAAAACTTTGGTAGGAATCGAACTCTCCACATTGGGACAATAGGGTCAAATTCGATGAACTACCGTTGCTTGGTAACGGACATCAATATGATCAGAATAAATCCAATTTATACTCGAGTGGTAACTTGTCCCTATTGTCCCGTAAGTGGTGCGAGTTCGATTCCCATCAAAGTTTTTTTTAATTTTTTTTTTGATAAATTCATATTTCTATCCAGGTCATTCATAGGACCAATTAGCACAATTTTGGCCTCCGCAGGGCCACTTGTTTCTTAAATAAAAATTAATTGAGTACTCGGATCGGAATCTTTAGAAGGCTACAAAATGAGATTAACCAACAGATATTTTTTCATTCTGTTTTCACACCAGTGTTCAGACTGCAGGTTAGTTGAACCTCGAAAGATTTCAACAATTTCGGGTTAAATTTTTCTTCACTGTAGACATGTAAAAAAAGTTGAATTTGAATTTTGGAAACAAATTTCCATCAAGTAACAACGAAATTTGGCACAATTTTTTTCATTATATCCCCGAAAGTTGATATCGGATCGAATTGAAATTTGGAACATTGTTGTTGAATACTGACTCCAAGGTTTGTGCCGAATTCCATTGGAATCTCATCAATATATTCAGAGAAAACGGAAAATTCCATAAAAAATTTTAAAAATTTTCGAATAAAATTTAAAATTTTTTTAATATTTTCCAACAACTGGATTCACACGAAATTTTGCTCTAAGTTGCGCGTTGGTATTTCAAAACTGTCCACGAAGTTTCAATTTTATCGAGTAAATATTTCATGAGATATCGAGGAATTAACCTGAAAATATCAAATGGGCCTAACTCCGAAACTATCCAACCGATTCCACCCATTAACGAACCTAACCGATATATTCGGACTCTCAATCTAATCTGACAATTTCACGTCGCTAAGTCTTTTCCTTCGAAACTTATAAACACATACGGACGAACAGAATGGAATTTGACCACGCATTCTTCTTCAGGGAGTTCAACTCAATCGTTTGAAATCATTTTCGGCTCAAAATTCGAAAATAACAGACATCGTGACGAAATGATAACGCGCTGTTCCCTAGAACAAGCGCGTAAAACTGCCAATGTCATTCATACGGCTTTATATGTTTGACCAGTTTATGGTGAAACACCCTGTATATGGGAGTTCTTTCTTTATTTTTACGCGCTTGTTCTGGGGAACAGCGCGTTATCATTTCGTCACGATGTCTGTAATTTTCGAATTTTGAGCCGAAATTGGTCTCAAACGACTAGGTTGGACTCACTGATGAAGAATCCGTGGTCAAAATTGATTCTGTCCGTCCGGCAGGCCGTGTGCACTGTAACTCTCGAAAGGAAGGACCCAGAGTCTTGAAATTTTCAGGTAAGATTTAAAACACGAATATCTCGGTTAGTTCGTTAATCGGCCAAATCTGCCGAATGGTTTTTGTGCTGCAGCCATTTGAAATTTTGATTTTTCAATAACTCGAAAAATATTTATCTGATCGAAATGAAACTTGAATGGAAAATGTGTCAACAAGAAGAATTATCCCTGGAAAAATTCGAGAAAAAAAATTTTTTTTTTGAAAATTTTTTTATTTCATTAAAATTTCACTGAAATTTTAGTCACCATTTCTCAATTTGTACAAGCGCGTAAAAGTTGCTGACTTCACGTCATTGCTTTTCTAGATTTTTTGTTTGAATGATGATATCCTATGTGTTCTGGTCTTCGAGAAAATCCAGTTGAAAATTTTCTTCGTTTCCATCTAAAATGTACTCTTGAGTAAAACGTGGCGCATTTATGTTATCTGAAAAATTTTTATAGAGGTCTTCTTCATAATACTCAATACCGAATAATAATCCTCCGCTAACGAAATAAGGTTGCCTGGATGTTTTTATTTTGAGAATAATTTCCGCTGAAATCTCTCATTTGTTGATTGGGATGTTGTAATTTTGGACGAGTATTTGTTTGTAGAAATACTCATTGGGAACTTCTGCGAAGATGCCAAATGTGGAACCTGTCCAAGCTAGTAGTTTTATGTGAACAAACCGTGAACATGTGGTGGAGAACGAATATTTATTAAAGAGAGCAATATTTGAAGAAATTATTATATTTTTGTGTTAGATTTCTTGAGAATGAACTTTTCGTTTGGATCACGATATAAAATCGTGCTTTGGATCGTGCCTGTAGGATAATTTCGATGTAATTTAGTGTCTGTTGCTTAGATGAAAATGAACCAATATCTAAGATCACTTGAATTTCTGGGAACATAGGCACCTCAATAAGTAATTCAAAGACTCTTATTAATGTGAAGAAGTGCTGAATGAAGGCTATATTAGGTGGTAAATCTAGAATCAGTCCAAATAATATGACTTGTTCTTTGTTTACAAACGAGTGAATCAATAAAATGAAAACAGATTTTCTGCTTTAGTTCTTTTGCATCGTATTTCTAAAGAAAAGGAAACAGATAGAAATATAAATTGATTTCATTTTCATATTACAGCAGCTCAAGATACACATACAAAATGAAAAATGTCACAGCTGGTTCAACCTACCTTCATATAAAAATGAAAAGTATTAATGTATTTTTATGAATAACTTCAGCTATTATCAACTCGAACAGTATAACTAGTTTTTGTCAGGTTTTCAACCAGATCACTCTTTTAGAATATGATTTTGTGTAGTATGTGAATTAGATAGCTGCAGAAGTGCTCGGTAGTTTTTCTGCTGCATTTTTCTTCAAAATTCCCTTATTTTCATATACACCTGAAAACATCATGACATTGAAGAAAAGGAAACAGATAGACATATAATTGATTTCATTTTCATATTACAGCAGCTCAAGATACACATACAAAATGAAAATGTCACAGCTGGTTCAACCTACCTATATAGAAATGAAAAATATTAATGTATTTTTATGAATAACTTCAGCTATTATCAACTTTAACAGTATATCTAGTTTTTGTCAGGTTTCCAATCAGATCACTCTCTTTAAATATGACTTTGTGTAGTATGTTAGAGAGGTAGTTGCAGGAGTGCTCGGTAGTTTCTCTGAAGGAACAGCATTTTTCATCACAATTCTCTTATTTTCGTTTACACCTAGAAACATCTGGACATGAAGTTGTTTCGAAATTAATACTCTGTAATTTACCTTTATGAAAATAAACATCTTCAGAGAAATGCAGTGAACATACTTTCATGTTTTTCGTGACCTGTTTTCCAATCTTCAATTTCAAAATCCAGGCATTTCTTCTATCATTGAGTTCTCTGCCAAATGTTGTTTCCAAATTAACTTCACTTTCCTTTGGCTTTTGGAAAAAATGAAAATTTGAGGCACACAGCAATAGTCGTTTCAGGAGGATGCCATTTCGAATTAATACAATACAAAATTTTAATCGGAAAGAAAGGAATCGATTGATGAATATTACAAACATCTTCGGTTTGCCAAAATTTCAACTCGGAGAACATACAAAAGTTCGAAAATGAACTCTTAAAGTAAGCAAGATAGATAAGAATAACGGGCACGTCGAAAAACTACTAGCTTGGAAGTGTTCGAATTTCTATCGCCAGAGGGCGTATCGGTTGAAGTAGGCTTTTGATATTGGGCCTGTGGTTTCCTAAATATCTGGGAATTAGTGGAAACTTTTATTCTCTGAATTTTGGGATTCTCCGAATACTTATTGGACCATTAGGAAATTGATTATAATTTTTTGGTCTTTTTGATAATCATGATATCTTGGTTTGATTCTGAAATTTTGATAGGTTTGCATAATTAGTTTTTGGGATGTTTTTGGGAAGTCCTTTTCGAATTATTCGCGACTGTACTAGATTTTTGATAATGTTTAAATATTATCTCCTTTTATATACTGTAAAGCTTTTGCTAATGATTCGGGTCGCATAGCCCTCATGATTGAACATACAGGCTCTCTTAAACCTGCTAAGGGCCGATATTATAAAACTTAACTTTAACTTTAACTGACAGTTTTGACAGTCATGATAGGACATAACTGCCAGTTAAAGTTAAAGTTAAGTTTTATAATAACGGCCCTTAGAAAGTTTTCGAAGCTTGTTTAGTGAAAAATTTTCTTTTACTCGATCGTGAGGCAGCTTCGCAGTTCAAGTCAATGTAGTTACAAATGGTTTCTTAAGGAGTAATTATTTTTTCGTAAAACACTTTCGAGGTTTCACTCCAATTTTGCCTTATATTGACCAGATCTTGATTGAGACAATTTTCGTCCCTCGGACCTCCGAAATTCAATGATAAAGCATTTTTTCTTTCGTTCCAATTATTGGTAGCTCTATGTATAGCTACTATTCCTTCGGCCCTCCCGTGAAGTTTATTGAGAAAACCGTTTTACAGAAGGGTATTTTGCAAATTACCTGAATTATCTAGGTCGAAATAATGATAAAGAATTGCTTCCGAAGCTTGAATAAAGCTATGTAATTTATACTGGTGTGAACTTAACGGCCACTATTAGCGACCAGTTCTCCGATGATTCCCGAACGTCGAACGAGGGCACTCAGTGGCTTGTGCCAGATAACATAAACAAGTCGCTGGTAGACTTGTAGTTAGCACGTAATGAGTTCGGTGTCCTTCATTCTTGCCGACAATTGTTCTCGTTGTTGTTTATTCATCAAAATTGAATGTTATTTTCCAATATATTCGCAATTTTTCTCCTAGAACCAAATGAGACTATAATTTCTGAAATCAAATATTGATTTCGTAAATTAGCTGCCATTCCCTGAAAAAAACGAGAAAAATCGATATTTATTCCTGGAAATTATTGAAAGAAGACCCTTCTATCAGAAAAATAGAGTCTCATATTTTGTCCCCCTAAATTTTTATCGGCCCGCGGCCGTTTCAAATGGAACACAAAAGTTTGGGATCGAGAACCTTGGCTTGGTTTATTTGCTTTCATTTGTGAAAATATTGTAACAAGCGATTCATATTTCAGTATTTCATTAGGAAGGGACCCTTCTATTAAAATGAGAGCGAATGAATCAAACCGACATTTTCGCCCTGAACACTTTATATCTCACTTTAGAATGCCGATAAAAAATTTCCTTGTAGGCGGACAAAATATGAGACTCGTATTTTTCTGATAAAAGAGTTTTATCTCAATATCATACTAAAATGAGAATCAGATTTTCCAATTTTTTCATGAATGATAGCAAATAAACGAAGCCAATATTCCTGGTTCGAAAAATGTATGTCCCACTTTCAACGGCCGATAACCGTTAGAACCGATAAAAGAATCTTTTCTCAATATCATACTAAAACGGTGTGAGGAATCTGAATAAATGGATTGTCACTACTTGGACCACCCTGTATGATAAGGTTTGACTAACATCTGATGAATCCGTTGTCAAGCTCAATTCATTCCGTACGGCCTTCTGTTCGTTCCTCGGCACAATAAGTCTCTTGCATGTAACACGAATCATCATATTTTTATGTTTTTCTCATTCTATATCGATACAAAATCATATTGTATGCTATCGCACACTTCAACAATTCGCGAATTTTTAATAATTCGGTATTAAAAATGGCCAAATCCGGACTCAAGGTCGAAGCGGGAGAAACGCGTCAGATCGCCTCTACGTCACTCGTGATAACAAGATTCACCGATCGATACAGCCCGATGCTGCCTATTGGCTTGCTGGAGAGAAAAGTACACGGGAAGAGGGAGAGAGTGGATATATCCCCATACGTCACGGAAATCGCGAAGTTTCGTCCGTTTAAACCACCGACATGCGTGACCAAATTTAAAAGAGCCTTTTTTCTCGTTAAAAATTAAAATTATTGATGGCTGTTGAAGTTTTTCAGTGGTCTCACGGATAGAATATTTGATACCAATGAGGAAAAAACTTCATGCTAGAGACCTATTGTTTCCGAATTGAAAGAGCTACGGACTTTCAAATAGGGTAGTTAGTGAAAAATCGTCAACACGTTATTCGTGCAAACTATTGTGCAAATTTTTCCGCTGGAAAAATAAAAAAGCACTGACGTGAGGTCAGGAGCTTTCACGCGCTTGTTCAAATTCTAACCCCTAGACGAACACACGAACACGAAATTTCACTCCTAGTTGCGCGTTGGTATTTTTTGAATGATTATGAAGTTTCATTCTGATTATATCTGTACTTTTTGAGATTTTGCGGAAAAAACGTGAACATTCCAAATTGCTTGTTCTGGGAAACGGCGTGCTATCGTTTTGCCTAAATGGCTGTTATTTTCGAATTTTGAGCCAAAAATGGTTTTAAACTAGGTTGGACTCACTGATAACGAATCCAGTGTCAAAATAGGGGACAAAATCGGTCGAACGGTTTCGGAGTTATAGCCATTTGAAGTTTTTAGATTTATTTCCTGATATTTCAGGAACTACTGATACGATTGGATTGAGACTTGACAGTAAGCTGGAGCATTACACCGTTCAACTTTTCACGTAATTTCGTTGAGATCACACTGCCAGTAAATTTTGAAAATTTTTTTTTTTCGTAAACTTTATCGAATCCGAAGAAAACTTCAGCTCATACCTTGAAAATCATATTTTACAGCAGTGTACCGAATTTCATTCCAATACAACCATAATTTCTGGAGATATTGGGAAAAAATATATAAAATTTCGGTTTTTGTTTCTCGATTTCGTTGTTTTTTCCGGATCAATTCAAAAACTACTGATTCAATCGAAACGAAATTTGGCAGCTTGTTTGGAAACGATGATGGGCAACTCTGTGCAAAATTTCGTAATGATCGTGTCTTCAGAACAATTAAAAAAAAATCAAATTTTTTTTTTCCAAATCTTCAATATTCTGTGATCTATTATTTTTGGAAATATTGGAAAAATAAAATGTATATTAATTTATTATTAATTAATATTTTTGGGTGAATCTGCGAATTTCACCCATTCACGAATTCGGCCTAACGGCCGACCGTAGTAAACGCAATAACTCCCGGAAGAAATGTTTTAGAAACTCGATATTTGTGTGGGGTTTAATTACGAAGGTCGAATTCTTGAGTGGGTGGAATCCGCCCTATGATTCAGTAGATGTTCCCTATTCAAAAATGTATTTTTTCAATATATTAAAAAATGCAGATTAGAATTGAAATCCAGTAGTTTCTCGGAAAAAAACCTAGAAAAGCGCACACGTTCAAATTCGTTGCCAAAGCGGTAATCTCCATTGAACATGCGCGCAACAGCTGCTGCCTTCACGGCAGTACTCTTTTAGGTTTTTTCCTTATATCTCCAAACGTGAATATCGGCTCGTGCTCAAATTTACAAAATTGTCATCAAATACTGAGTTGAAGGTTTGTTCCGAATTTCGTTGGAATCTAATCAATATCTGTGGCAAAAAAATTCTTTCATCATAAATTTCCAAATTGAAATTTTTCAAAATTAACCAACGTTTGGATCCACACGAAACTTCGTAGTAAGTCGCGCATTCCCAAAATATTCCTGAAAGATTTGATCTTATCGCATCGGTACTACATGAGATATCGAGAAATTAAACCTCAAAATTTCAAATGGGTCTTGGTCCGAAACTATTCGACCGATTTCACCCATTGAAGAACTTACTCGAGATATTTGGACTCACAACATAATCTGACAATTTCAAGTCGTTAGGTAATTTGCTTCGAAAGTTAGAGCACATACGGACGGACGGACGGACATAATTGGATTTGACCACGGATTTTTCCTCAGGGTGTCCAATACAATCTTTCAAGACCAATTAAAGACATTGTGACGGAACGATAATGTTCTGTTCGTCAGAACAAGCGCGTAAAAATGTATCATCCTAGAAGATTCGCATCAGAAATTGAGAGGACCTTCAAGTTTTAATTTTTGAACGAATTATTTGATATTAGACGCTGGGATTAATATTTTCTCCTCGGTAACTTACTTATCCGATCAAATTGTAACTTGGCAGCTAGTTGTAGGTTATTGAAACGAAGACTTACGCTGAGTTTTGTAAGGATTGTATTGCTAGAGAAATCAAAAAATAATTCTGTGTTGTTATATCCCAGCAAATGCTAGTTGGATTTCGTTCTTCTGCATAAGTTTTCAGACCGTCATAGTTCATCAATGTACTACAAATCAATTCGCTTGGAGACATATTATCGAACATTGAAAAAATTAAAACTCGTATGAGTATCTGCGGAATCATTAGGTGGATTTGACCCATACATAAATTTGATCTCCGCAGTTAAGCTCTAAACGTACTGTATAAATATCGATAAAAAATTGCGATCTACTTATAATCATATCATCGTAGATAGACCAACTCTTAACACGAATACTTTCGAAAGAAACCAGTTAGAGACTGAATATATATTTATGGAGCAGGTTGAGACGTAATTACATACTAAGGTCGCATTGGAGAATAGCCACAACCACCCCATGATTCCGTAGATATGCCAATTCGAAATGTTATCCTTCTAATAAT
Organism: Myrrha octodecimguttata; assembly: GCA_958510865.1. Lineage (NCBI taxonomy): Eukaryota > Metazoa > Arthropoda > Insecta > Coleoptera > Coccinellidae > Myrrha > Myrrha octodecimguttata. Next base: position 29,572,277 of record OY294065.1, on the reverse strand, counting down.
AATAATAATACTTTTTCTGAAGGAATGCTGATCAAACCTTTGTTGAAAACGAATTCCGTTCCGAACGCCAAATTTCTCTATCACTTTTCATACTATCGAATGGCATCACTGTTTTCGTATGATGCTTTGAAAATGGCATCAGCGTTAGTGATGAAGAATGCGTATCATAACTTTCGAAGCGAAAGACCTAGGTTCTAGAAATCTGATCAAATTGCTATCTAGTAAGTAGCTGTACTAGAAGTACTAGAAGAATCAAGAGAAAAAAAAAACATTTTATTCCTCAGAGACAACAAACAACCTACCAGATTCTGCTGAAAGGCATAAGCCTTAAAGTAGCCATCATCTATGTCTCATAATCGATAAAACGCCGTAAAAACGTTATTTAGCGGTAGGCACGAAATCGCCGATATTACCATCGATCTGAGACAGGGATCAACATCATACATTTTTTAAAATATAAAGATATGACGGAAGTGGGAAATTGAACGTTGAATTTCCGTCTGTACCTTCGAGCGCGTTATATCCGACTGGAGGAAATATGTTGGGACGAGAAGGGACAATCACTTCGTTCACCAACATGTGCGATCGAACTATAGTGAAAGTGCGCTATTCAGGTTTGCAGCAAGAAAGAATTCAAGTGGTGTGTTCAACGAGACGCCAACAAACGACCAGATTTGTTACAGCGAAGGATCCAGGCAAGGGTGTCCAATCGCCTAGAAAACATGTGACTATAATAAGGTATATATTTTTACGACTAGTTTAAACTTGAGACTTTGTCCACCTGCTTATTATTAATATAGTCCAGCTTCACTTGTTTGGGATATACTCTTATAATATCTGAGAAGACATACAATTTGTCCTATACAAGACAGAATATCCAGTTAGTACACAGAGAAAAAGGTTCTCTTAAATCAATTTGTAACCGCATTCGTTCAAGAGAATGGTATTCTTGAGTAGGTCCAACCAAATATTAGTTTGATTTTTCGATGAAATGCTCTTGACCCATGTGAAAAATGATACTCTCGATTCAAGCGGAATCACGTTTGGTCCAAATGAGAAATTTTACAACAATTATTGGATATGTATGCTATATATGTTTCATATTTTCATTCTGAAATACTATGGATTTGATGCCAATGTAAGATTTCTCATTTTTGTATTTGAAATATTTTTCGAGAAGATTTCAATTTCTTTTACCAAGAAAATATAAGATGTTTGCTGCAATAAGCGGCTCCAAAATACAAAAAATGTATGGCATCTCAAGAAGCCTTTCATAATCATTTTCGAAGATATCAATCATGAATAAGGTGCAAATGGACCTTTACCTTCCAACAAGAAAGTTTTTTGGGAACAAGGTTTCGAAGATCAAAGGGCAGAAGTCTTCTGAAACAATTTGCTCGGTTACTATGTCTACTCTCGACCTCAAATCTAAAATAAAATTGTGTAGTCTGGAGTTCACTAATGTAGATAAAAATGTGACAATGTTTGTGCATAACACACATGCATATAGGCATGTACCCACATATTTCAATTCAAACTTTATTCTCGAGTTATCAAACTTATTCTTGAAACCAACCGTTTCTTCTTGACTTTCGAAACTCTGTTCCCGTGAAACTCCCATGATGTTGATAAGTAGTTCTCCATTTACACCAAATTCATAATGCACCATCAAAAACACAAACGCACTTGTTCACTATTCACTACAGCGGCCATGGCGTTGTTTGCTATCTAAATATCCATATGTTCTGCAATACTTCTTTTCATACGCGTCTTCAGCGCTAATACCACAGATTACAGACTCTCTGTTATCTGTGGCTCATACCGCTTATTAGTCGAGGGGGTCACGTGTACGTGCTTTCGACATCAGAACAAAAATAATTAAGAAATGATATTCTTGATCCCAGAGAACTATGATTAGCTGAAATTGTTTTCTAAAGTAAAGAGAACTTATGTTTTGCTTCAACTGAATTCGACCCAAGAAAATTCATGCAACAGGCAACCAACGGAATGAGTTGAGAATAGAGGTAAATTGTTCGATTTCGAATTATTATTCTTGGCGGAATATAATTAAATTCAAGAATAAGTTTATATTGGATTTAAGAGATCCCTTTTCTCTGTGCAGAAGAACTTCTAGGACTCGAAATAGTGACACCTTTCGTCGTTGATTAGCCGTGAAGAAATTCAGGTTGCCATTCTCATTTTCCGAAATATATTGTGTTTTTTGCTTATAACTCACTCAAAGATCCATATCAAGAGCAAAGTTCCTCTAATATAACGGGGTGACTTCTGGAGGCCAGAGTTCTTTTTTTTTATTTTTTTTTGGTGCAAATTTAAAAAAAAACGTAAGAATGCGCTATGTTGCCACTTTTTAATTATATTCGAGAATTTCCGGGAAAATAAAACTGAAATGGAGTGAAAAATGGGAAAATAACTAACATTGCGCCTTCTGACAAAAGAAATAAGTACATCCAAAAAAAAAAATTCAAAAAATACTCACTGACGCCCGCAGAATGACACCCCGTTTTCTCCTAAAAACGACGGAATTTCTACGAATTCTAAGACTTCACGCGGCTATTGGCAACGTTAAAACATGTACACCGCGATTCGGGTTCTTGGCCTTGAGATTTAATGAAACTTGAATGTGGCTGTGTTGCCTAATTGTAATTCAACACCACGTGGTATTGTTTGCTCTTAAGTATACGTTAGTTCATTGGATATAACAGCTAAGGTTCAGTACTCTCAAGGAGTCTTCGTGCTCTAAACAAGGGCCATTTATAACTAAATGGACTACAGGTAATAGGTAGAAATTTCCCAATATGGTAATGTTGTAGAACCGAAAGAATCGTGCTATTCTTCGTCACCTATTGTTCTTTTCAGGAAGTTCAACGCTTCACTACACTTTACAGCAAACTAAGCATTCCACCGGTGGAAATTCAAGGAAATCACACTGACCTAGAATTCAAATGAATGATTATTCCTTCGGAATATTTTAATAATTTTCGGCAAATGTTCAAAAATCGAACATTATTCCTAGGCCAAGATGTTCCAGACTTCGTTTGCAGGAAGATGGTGATGATTGTGTCGGGTACTGAATATTTTAGTGCAAAATCACCGTCTGGATGTGAATCTACTGAAGGCCGCCATTAAAGCATATGTAGAAAGATCGCTTACAGCTTCGAGGTGTATGGCTTCTGTCGCGAGATAGATGAATATTGAAATATAGCTTTTGCATGATTTGGATCATCTGCCTCTGGATAATGTCATTCGAACTGGACCTGCATAGTCTCTTCCCACATTGGTAAATGGATGATATGACGTGACTTTCCCTTGGTAGGCTCTCCATTTTTTTGTTCGCATGTTGATGCGAGGTGTCGTGTGCAAGTCACGCATTGTCTTACTCTATGTTTGACTTCTCTCTATGGAGTATCCAAATTTCTTGTCTGACGAAGTTCAATGTCCGTTGAAATCCTCCATGCCTTGTTTCGTCGTGTGCATAATCATAGGGTGTTCTCGATCATAATTCAGCTATGAGTTTTGTAATCTACCCCCTACTCGTAGGATTCCGTGCTCGTCCATATGGGGGTCTAGGTTTTTCAGATGACTCGCCTTTTCAACACTTTGATCATTTTTCAGTTTTATTATATCTTTATGGAAGTGTTTGATTTGTGCCAATTCTATCAGCGAAATCTTGGCCTCTTGCAGTTCTGCAGGGGTTATGTGTATTGATGATGGAGCCCGGGATGCTTCATTCATGTTGTTCTTTTGACATTTGCTGATGAATCTTCTACAGTAGGCCATCACTCTTATCGTCTTCTTCAAGGATGAACATTTTGTCAATAATGTAAATGGCTTGTTGATCAGTGTTGTGAATTCTATATTGTCAACGCTTTTCATTGGTTTTTCGATTAAGTAGACTTGGAATTGCAATGTGCTGATTGGTTTATGTAGACAGGGGGGTTCATCCCACCATAACCGATTTTTTCGGAGATAACTTGGTTGTGCTCCTCTTGATAACAAGTCAGCTGGATTTTCTTCGGACTTCACGTAGTTCCATTGAACTTGTGAAATTAAATTAACTCCTGAATGTATCCCTAGTCGTTAATCTGGTGGTAATGATGCAACCTCTTACTCCCTATCTATTTATTTCAACTTTACAATTAAAATTGCTATTTACAAACACAAATTTAGGTACAGTGAATCTGAGATCCGGGATTCGACGAAGCACTTATCTTAATAGTAAAGGATCCGACGGTATGATCCTCCAAAATGCAGGTATTATGCAGGTAGTCCAGTTTCAAGAGATTCCATCCAGAGCAAAGTCCAGAATTAAGATATTCCAGTAATAATTAGTTCGGTATAATGGTATTCCAGCCATGATCAGCTCCAGTACTAAGATAATCCAGTTATAATTGCTTCTAGTACTAAGATGATCCAGTCAAACTCTGGGTCCGGTAGTAGGATAAACAAATGGGCATTAGTCCCAGTAAAAAGATAATCCAGTAGTCGGTAGCTCGGTGAAAAGATGGTTCAGTGGGCGATAGCCCTGGTACAAAGATGTTTCAGTGAGCGGTAGCCCCGGTACAAAGATGAAGCAGTAGGCGGTAGCCCCGGTACAAAGACTGCAAATTTAAAAACTATAAGATAGTGCTTGTAACACGTGATCTCATTTCCAGCGACTCTAGACGTTATTGAAATAATTTACAAGTTAATAAATATGAGATGAAATATCTAGAACTCAGGAATAAGAGCACGTTATTCGATAATAAGAATGAGACAAGAAATCAAATGCACAATACCATACAAAGGAAAAATGTTAACTTGTGTAACCTGCATGGCATGAAATAAATCAGAAATCACAATTTGGCATTCACAAAAGCAAAAAATATTGGTCGGGATATACGTAGTACTTACCGCCTTTTGAATAGACGTCTTATAAGAAACAATAAAACTTCAAAATTCCACGATGTTAAAGGATTACGAAGTTCGTTAATTCGCTAAACTCTAGCAAGGTGTTGAATCTTCAACTTCCTACGCAGCAAAAAGAAAGAACTTTCCGTCTTTCCATCGGCTAGACCGAATTGGAAGGGTCGCGCATGCGAAACACACACTCAACCGTCAAAGCGAATAGCGTTCTTTAGCGACCGATCATATAATTTCAGTAAGGCGTTTTTCTTGCGATTGGAATTGAAATTATTAATATGACGTATTTCCGCGATGGAAACTAAAATCGACAGTGGAGCGTTTTGTAACGTTACACTTGACCCAGTAAGCGATGAACCTCGTCCACTGTGTTTACTACGAATGTATTCTGCTTACTCGGTCGTTTTTGCAACCAAGCTAATACAACCATTGAGTCTTACAATGCATTTGTTATAAGGTCGTCAATTTTCAGTGCCGTACTTGTTCTCTTCATTAATTTCGCTAAAAAGGTAGCAGCGCACAGCTCCAATTTTGGAATAGTCATTTTGTTTTTGATCGGTGCTACTTTGGATTCGGCGACGAGTAATGTTGTCTTTATCTGTACTTCAATGGTGGCTGCTCCGTATGCTCGTTAGGATGCATCACAGAATCCGTGTAGTTCAAGGGGACATTCTGGATCGTACTGAAACCATCTCGGAATTTGTATACTTTCTATTATGGGCCGTTCTTTTTGCGCGCATGTTCTAGGGAATCAGCGTGCTATCGTTTTGTCCAAATGTCTGTAATTTTTCGATGATTGAGCCGAAAATGGTCTCAAACCACTAGATTGGACTCACTGATGACGAATCCGGTGTCAAAATCGATTCTGTCCGGCCGGCCGGCCGTGGACACGATAACTGTCGAACGGAGTGAGCTAGCAACTTGAAACTTTCAGGGTAGGTCGCGCATTCGAATGCCGTGGTTAAGTTCGTTAATGGGCCAAATCGGTCGAATTGTTTCGGAGTTATAGCCACTTGAAATTTTGAAGTTATTTATTTTTTATTTCAGAAACTACTTGAGCGATTGAATTCAAACTTGGCAGTTAGGTGGAGTATAACAACGCGCAACTTTGAGTCAAATTTTGTCAGGATCATACTGTCAGTAAAAAAAAATTTTTTCCGACAACCGTTTATCATATCAAGAAAAAAATTCCACTCGGACTGAGATTCATATTTCACAGCAGTGTACCAAATTGCGGTTCGATACGATTTTAAGTTTTGGAGTTATCGAGAAAAAATATGTCAAATTTCGAGGATTTCTTCTCGATATCGTTGCTTTTTTCGGTATAACTCGAAAAATACTGATTGGATCCTGATAAAACTTCGCAGCTACTTTGAATATGCTGAAAGACAACTTTATACAAAATTTCGTGATGATCGTAACATTAGAACAATTCGAAAAAAAATTTCTGTGATTTTCTTATCATATCATCCTCATTAAATTCTGTATGAACCTTCGAACTGTAATTTTCCGATGAAGTACTGGATTTCAATTCGATCTGATCTGTATTTTCGGAAATATTGGGAAAATTAAATTTTGAATGGGTATATCTGCGGAATCATTGGGTGGATATTACCCATTCACGAATTCGGCCTGCGTAATTAAGGTCCAAACCTTCTCTACAAATATCGAGTTTCTAAGTCGTTTCTTTCGGAAGTTATTGCGTTTTCGCAGTCGGCAGTTAGGCCGACCGTAAACACTATAACTTCCGGAAAAAATGACTTAGAAACTCGATATTTGTAGAGAAGGTTTGGACCTTAATTACGCAGGTCGAATTCGTGAATGGGTAAAATCCACCCAATGATTCCGCAGATATACCCATTCGAAATTTATTGTTTAGTATTTGCATTGCCTTGGACCAGAATGTTAGTTCTGTATCTTTGGTTTGTATCCTGAAAATGTGCCTTCTGGTTCTTGTTCATGCCTCTTAGGGCTTCGAGTGATTGGAATATATTTTCCAGGAACTCCATGCGATCAGGTTACTCCAACCAAACCAACAGAAAAACGATCATGAACTACCCAATTTATAGAATATGATTTCTTAGGTAGGTACATGGACTTTCAGAAAAAAATCAGAAGAATTGGTGCTAAATTTAGTATGAGAACGGTTTTCAAATCAAAAAATGATTTGGGATCTATACTTACTAAAACCAAACCAATTAACGAGAAACAAAAATAAAAAAAAATGTGCTTATATTATTCCCTGTGTTTGTGGAAATATACATATACAGGGGAAACGTCTCGACCCTTAGATATCAGAACACATACAAAAATCCCAAATAACGAATCATATATATTCGAGCATTGGGTATCACATGATAGAAATTAATCTGTGTTGCTGTGTTTTCTCTGAAATGTCAATTTGACAAAACTCTCAACTCAAAATGAAAAATCGAAAGATAATTCTTGAAATTTTCTCCTTTGTCTAATGAAAGTGTCAGATTACTCTGAAACGTCACAATGCGCTTTGTTTATATTTTATATTGTTCCTGTATTGTTCGTTAGGTAATCTGTTTCCCAAGAAACTGTCCTTGACAAATAGTTCAATCCTGCAAACCGCAAGGGCGTTTTTCATGAAAAAAACAATTTTTATTCAATTTTAATAGTTCAGTCTCAGATTTTGGGAGAGAAAACCCAGAAAAACTAAAGAATGATATGAAATCCTCCCAAAAGAAGCTTCAATCGATACTTGAAACGATAACGCTTTTGTTCCCTAAAACAAGCGCGTAATGAAAAAAAATAACATTTTGCACAATATGTTTTATAAACTGAAATGAATATCTAATCGAGTTGAAATGTTAAATCGTGCCAAATTTCATCCGTATTTGATGTGTAGCCTCTCGAAAAAATTGTTTTCGAAAAAAAATTGTTTGAATTTTTTAACGGTTAGATCATCTGTAAATTGTAAACAGATTTTGCGTTTGTGTTCTTTAACTCATTACGAAGCTCCAATCTGATAGCCTCAATTAATTTCGGAACAAACCTCAAAATCTCAAATTGTTATAACTCGGTAACCTTTTGGCCAATTTCGCCCTTTAACCAACTCAACCGAGATTTTCAGGCTCCGAAAATAAACTGAAAATTTCAAGACTCTAGGTCTTTTCCTTAGAAAGTTAGAGCACACGAAGTGGGTCGAACAGATTTGAATTTGATCACGGATTCTTCCTCATGGAAGTCCAACCTAATCGCTTGAGACCAATCTCGGTTTAAAATTCGATAATTACAGACATTGCGATGGGACGATATCACGCTGTTGCCCACTTGCTTAGAAGATTTGAGATATTTATAAACTAAATCTTCAAATTTTGAGTTGTTCTAATAAATTGATCGAGAAATTTTGCACGAATTTGCGCATAAAGTTCCAAGTTTCGTCATCATCGGATCAATATTTTTGAGTTATTTTTCAGGAAAGCAGCACGAAATCAAACATATTTTTTTCCAATATCTCCAAAGACGAATGTCCGATCAAGCTGAAATTAGAAACACTGTTGTTAAGTAGTGACCCGAAGGTCTGCGCCCTGCGCCAGTCTGTAGTATCATTGTTTAAGTAATCAACATCATAGGCCATTCCCATACACTGCGCCTGAGCTACGGGAAAGTACCGATAAAATTTCCAGGGAATCTCCTCGTGCAGAATAGAATGTGAACAGACGACTGTAATTCATCGATTTGAGATCTATCGACGTCGCTGTCCTGCATAATAGTAGTGTTCTTTCGTACTGATTGAACTGATGGAACTTATGTGATTTAAGTGAAAGTAATTTTGCAATCAGAATACATTCAATCACTGAATGTCCGAAAGAATGCGCTCAGTTACAATTTATGTTTTCGACTGGATTATTAATTCATCTATCTCTGTAAATGTCATTGTGTATAAAATTCTAATAGACTTATATGTCTATGAAAATTCTGCAACTTCTAACTTCAAATTTTGAGGTTAACTTTTCAATCTGAATTCAAATGATATAAGGAATTCCGCGATTAGAATAATCACTTGCAATCACTTGAGAGTTGTGGAAGGGGGAACTGATTGAAAACGAAAGAACGATCGCTTCAACTGATCTTTCTGATTGAAGTTATATAAATCACTTCGTTCAGTACGAAAGAACATCACTATTGTCACTGTAGGATTCAGTAAACGCTTCTATTCACCAGTAGATGTCGTGAACGCTTGATGCAAAGAAATATTCTTATTTAAACTCTTAATCCTATGTTTAGGAAAATTCAAAGAATAAATATCTGTTTTGACTGAAACAGAGTCTTCGAGTTTTCGGTGTCGATTAGAGTAAAATATCAACGGAATCGGAGATATGATTTTTGAAATAAATGAATTTCTAAAATGAATTTCCTGAATTTTTTTATTGATTCGTTCCTCAGGAAAATCAGGGAATCTGATTGAACTGAAATGAAGTACTCGGTTACGAAATGGGGGCTTGGAGATTTAGGTGAAATCCAAATGGAATATAAACATTTCCATAAAAGAGTTCTTTTTTTAATTTATCTATGGTTAATTCGTCGTATTGATACTGTTGATCTACCAACCAATTTTTATTCCGGTCAGATAAATATTTTCGAGTTTTTAAAAAATCAAAATTTCAAATGGCTATAACACAAAAACCATTCGGCAGATTTGGCCCATCAACGAATCCAACCGAGATATTCAGGATCAAAACCTAACTTGTGATTTTCAAGACTCTAGGTCTTTCTTTCGGAAGCTAGAGGACACGCGGCCTGACAGAATCGAATTTGACCAAGTCGTTTGAGACCAAGTTCAGCCCAAAATTCGAACAGACATTGTGACGAAACACTATCGCGCTGTTCCCCAGAACAAGCGCGTAAAAGAACCAGGAAACTTGACATATATTATCCTTATATCTGCAAAAATTATTATCGTTTCAAACTGAAATTTGTGACACTGCTTTGAACTATGGAGCTCAAAGTATGAGAAAATTTCTTTCCCCGAAATTTTAAAAATTTTCTTTCCAACAGGAAGTGAAGCTTCACTGGGCGGGCTCAATACGTGTAAAGATTACCGCATTGATAACGAATTTGAACAATCTTGTAAAGGCTCCTGACGTCAGTGCTTTTGTAGAATTTTTCTCCGAATGTTCGGGCATATACGAACGACGGACAGAACGCCACCGGACTTAAGCACGAATTCTCCATCAGTGACGCGAATCTAACCTTCTAAGACCAAGTTCGACCGAAAATTCGAAAATAGCAGACATTGGAGCACAAGGATAACGCTCGTGTTCCCTAGAACAAGCGCGTTTATTGCTGAGTCATTGATACAAATATGGAAATACTCTGACGGGAGGTCAGGACCTATTTCAAATTCATTGCCGAAGCGGTATTGCTTGAATTATTGGTAAAATAACCATACTGAGGAAATAACGAAATTTGACATATTTTTGCGCGCATGTTCTAGGGGAACAGTGTGCTATCGTTTTGTCCAAATGTCTGTAATTTTCGATGATTGAGCCGGAAAGGGTCTTAAACGTTTAGGTTGGACTCACTGATGACGAAACCGGTGTCAAAATCGATTATGTCCGGCCGGCCGTCACTACGATTACGGGCGTACGGAGGATTCTATCAACTTGAAATTTTCAGGAAGGGTTGCATTTCAAAATACGAATGTTGAGTTCGTTAATGGGCCTAATCGGCCGAACAGTTTCGGAGTTATGGCTATTTGAAATCTTGAGGTTATTTTCCTCACATGTCAGAAACTACTTAAGCGGTTGGATTGAAACGTGGCATTTAGTTGAAGCATAACGACGCGCAACTTTAAGCAAAATTTCGTTGAAATCGTATGGCTACTCAGTTTGAAAAAAATTTCGAAAATTTTTTTTTTTCTGGAACAATTGTTCATATTCGAGAAAAATTTCAGTTATATCTTGAACTTTCACAGCAGTGTCTCAAATTTCAATTTGATACAATTTGATATTGGGAAAAAAATATGTAGAATTTCGTGGTTTTCTTCTGGATATCGTTGTTTTTTTGGTATAACACGAGAAATAGTAATTCAATCTTGATGAAACTTCGCTGCTGGTTCGAGGATGTTGAAGGACAACATTGTGCAAAATTTCGTGATGATCGTGTCATCGAAACAATTTATATTCAATATTCTGTGATCTTCTCATCATATTATCCTCATTAAATTCTAAATGAACCTTCGAACTGAAATTTTTAGATTAAGTACTGGATTTCAATTCGATCTCATCTGTATTTTTGGAAATATTGGAAAATAAAATTTTGAATGTGGTATCTGCGGAATCATTGGGTGGATTTTACCCATTCACGAATTCGGCCTTCGTATTCAAGGTCCAAACCTTCTATACAAATATCGAGTTTCGGAAGTTGTTGTGTTTACGGTCGGCCGTTAGCAGCTTTAACGTGCATGTCCAAATTCGTTGCCAAAGCGGTCATCTCCATTGAACATGCGCGCAAAAGCTGCTGCCTTCACGGCAGGGCTTTTCTAGATTTTTTTTCCAATATCTCCAAAAATGCAAAACGGATCGAACTGAAATTTTGTACACTGCTGTGATCATAACATCCAGATGAACCCTTGGTTAATATTTCCTATCTTTTAATTATGACGAAACTTTCAAAATTTCAATTTAACCGCCATCCTTCGAAATATTACAATTCATATTCAAAATTTGCTCATAAATTTTCCGATGATGTTTGCCTATCCGCGAACTTGATTTGTCAATTTACATCTGAATTGCGATATGTTCCTTTCGGAAATCTTTCATACGACCGAATTGATGTATAGCACTATTGAGTTCGACGACAGAAATGATCACTTCGAATGACTTTATTATCACTTTTGAATTTTTTTGACAGTTAATTATTCTAGTCAAAACTCCCACTTTGAAAATATCCCCTTATTACCTTTCATTTCTCAATTTATGTGGACGCCCCTGAAATACTGGTTATAAAGTGCACGTCAAAATTATGGAACAAATTCATTTTCTATGAAGAAAAATATTTGGCAACAAAATCCTGAGACAGGACAATTTTTGTTTCACTTTCACCAAATTTTATGCATTTTTGAAGGATTTTTGTTGCACCCTGTGCCACCCCCATCAACCCTTTAAATCTTTTGAATAGGGAAAGTGGGTCGTGTGGTACTTTGTTTGCAAGGTCTTTGTATCTTTTTTACAGGCGTGCAGAAATTTTCAAGAAAAAATTTTTCTCGAAAAATAAGTTACTTCAAAGGGGTTTTCAGTATGTTCACTTTGTCATGGCTCATTTACTTTGAGACGATGGTACCTGATGAAATTTGTCACCGAATGAAAGTCGACCATCACAGTTTTGTTTATGCACAACTTTCAACCCCCTCACGTGAAAAATTTCACGTCAGGTACCATCGTCTCAAAGCAAATGAGCCATGACAAAGTGCACATACTGAAAACCTCTTTGAAGTAACAAATTTTTCAAAAAAAAATTTTTTCTTGAAAATTTCTGCACGCCTGTAAAGAAGATACAAAGACCTTGCCAAATAATTACCACATGACCTAATTTCCCTATTCGAAAAATTTTGAGGATGGATGGGGATGGCCAGGGCTGGGCAAAATACATGCTTGGCTCAATTGAATTACAAATTACAAAATACTTTCTCGCAGGTATTTGAAATACAAAATACAAAATATTTTCAAGTCGGGTAGTTGAAATATAAAATACAAAATACAGTATTTCAACTATGTTCATTTGAAATACAAAATACAAATTACAAAATACATTCAGGTGTTACGTAGAATGTAAAAAAATTCAACTAATTCAGATCGGCCAATTAATCGCTAAAAGAAGAATTTCCTTTCAGAAACACAAGGTTTTTGAATGTGTTGTCAGAAAGACGGCCTCTTGTTGTGGAATGAATGAAAGCTGCTTAAGAAAACAATCCTTCTACAGGTCCTGATGACCACAAACTTGTGTTATATTGTATGAACACATTTTTTATATTAGGATAATGTTCAAGGATGGTACGCTCTTTGCTCTTATCATTTTTGAAAGCTGATTAACTCTTACTCCATTTTGGAAGTCTGTGGTTGATCACTGTCCTTGTTCGCAAAAACAATAAATCCATCTTCCTTACTACTACTACTAGTGCTATTCGTTCTGAACTCTGTTTCAGTCATGATATAATAACTGTGAAATGTCTCAAACTGGAATCCTGCAGCTGATATAATTTGGTTCTTATGGACATTGAAGTAGGCAGAAATTTGCTGCAGTAACAATTGTTGTCCTGAAGATGATCTAAAGTCTGTACATTATCATTGTTGTATTTATTGGAATTATTATCGCTATTGACCACTGAAATACTTTCCACTTAAAATTAGCGGATACGTCCCTGCATTCATTCCGCCTCCATCGCAGCCGTCGTCCGAAACCGAGGAAGGAAATTGATCATCTTGCTAATAAATTTGTCAAATACACAGAACACGAACAAGTTTAATGAAAATAACCGTTTAAGAACAGACAACAAACCTTACGAGAAGTTCAAATCGAAAATACAGTTTAAGAGTTAACCTGTCCTTATTACAAGTATTCCGGAAATTACCATTGCGCAGGACCTTTCATTCCTTTACATTTGCCAGAAATATGATTGCTATTGGGAACTTCTGCGAAGATGCCAGCGCCCTAACGGATAAATTTGGAACCTTTCCAAGCTAGTAGTTTTATGTAAACAAACCTTAGAAATGTAGTGGAGAACGAATATTTATTAACCAGAGCTTGAATATTTAAAGAAATTATTATAGTTTTGTGTAAGATTTCTTGAGAGGGAACTTTTCGTTTGGATCACGATATAAAATCGTACTTTAAATCGTTTCTCGAGGATAATTTCGGTGTTATTTTAGTGTATGGTGCTTGGTGGATCAAAATAAACCAATATCTAAGTTTACTTGAATTTCTGGAAAAATAGGCACCTCAATGAGTAATTTAAGGACTTTATTTATGTGAAGAAGTGCTGAATGCAGGCTATATTATGTGGTAAATCTAGAATCAGTCCAAATGATATGACTTGTTCTTTGTTTACAAACGAGTGAATCAATAAAATGAAAACAGATTTTCTGCTTTAGTTCTTATGCATCGTATTTCTTAATAAAAGGAAACAGATAGACATATAATTGATTTCATTTTCATATTACAGCAGCTTAAGATACACATACAAAATGAAAAATGTCACAGCTGGTCCAACCTACCTATATAAGGAAATGAAAAGTATTGATGTATTTATATGAGTAACTTCAGCTATTATCAACTCTCACAGTATATCTAGTTTTTGTCAGATTTTCAACCATATCACTCTTTTAGAATATGATTTTGGGTATATGTGAATTAGGTAGCTGCAGAAGTGCTCGGTAGTTTCTCTGCAGCATTTTCCTTCAAAATTCTCTCATTTTTATTTACACCTGAAAACATCATGACATGAAGTTGTTTCGAAATAAATACATTGTAGGTAATTTACCTTTATGAAAATAAACATCTTCAGAGAAATGAAGTGAACATACTTTCATGTATTTCGTGACCTGTTTTCCAATTTTCTAAAGCTAGGCCTTTCTTCTATGATTGAGTTCCCTGCGAAATGCTGTTCCCAAATTAACTTTAATTTCATTTGGCTTTGGAAAAAATGAAAACTAGAGGCACTTGATGATCCTTTCTTCTTTGACCATGAATAACATTGAGTTGAGGCACACAGCAATAGTCATTTCGGGAGGATGCCATTTCGAATTAATACGATCGAAATTTTTAATTGGAAAGAAAGGATTCGATTGATGAATATTACAAACACTTTCGGTATACCAAAATTTCAACTCGGAGAACAACACAAAAGCTCGAAAATGAACTCCAAACGTAAGCAAATTACGTTAGAATAACAGGCACGTCGAAAAACTACTAGCTTGGAAGTGTTCGAATTTCTATCACCAGAGGGCGTATCGCTTAGCAGTAGTTGCGAATTAGAAGAACTCGATGAAGCAGATGAACGTCGCGCCATCTGAAGGAAGGTTCAGGGACTATTTTCTGTAGAGCGCTAAATGTATTTGTTCGAAAGTATTTTGAAGGCGAAAGTATCGAAATACAAAATACTTCAGCTTCAGGTATTTGAAATACCAATTACAAAATACATTTTCAAGAAGTAATTTCGAAATACAAATGCAAAATACGTATTTGTATTTCAAATACGTATTTCAATTAAAAGTAATTGAAATACTGCCCAGCCCTTGGGATGGTACACGGTGCTACAAAAATCCTTCAAAAATGCATATAAATTTGGTAAAAGTGAAACAAAAATTGACCTGTTTCAGGATTTTGTTGCCAAATATTTTTCTTCTGAGAAAATGAATTTGTTCCATAATTTTGACGCGCACCGTATATAGGTTTTAAATAATTACTGTTTTATAAAGCAGGATCTGGATATGCCAACAAAACAGATATTCCATTATTGAAACTCGATCGTGATTTATATTTTCATTCGACACTGTGCAAAAAAAAAACGTGAAAAATTTCACGTCAGGTACTATCGTCTCAAAGCAAATGAGCCACGACAAAGTGCACATACTGAAAACCTCTTGGAAGTAACTAATTTTTCAAAAAAAAATTTTTCTTGAAAATTTCTGCACGCCTGTAAAGAAGATACAAAGACCTTGCCAAAAAATAACCACATGACCTAATTTCCCTATTCGAAAAATTTTGAGGATGGATGGGGATGGCACAGGGTGCTACAAAAATCCTTCTAAAATGCATATAAATTTGGTAAAAGTGAAATAGAAATTGACCTGTTTCAGGATTTTGTTGCCAAATATTTTTCTTCTGAGAAAATGAATTTGTTCCATAATTTTGACGCGCATCGTATATAGGTTTTAAATAATTATTGTTCTATAAAGCAGGATCTGGAAATTCCAACAAAACAGAAGTTCCATTATTGAAACTCGATCGTGATTTATATTTTCATTCGACACCGTGCATAAAGGGCAGGGATGACGATGGTATGGTCTCAAACGGCAGCTGTTCTCCGTAGCACTTATTTTTTCTCGAAGATTGGTATCTTGGTCCCTCTTTTCTACCTGTTAGTTTAATATTGAAACCATTTCGATTTAAGTTCAGTTTAACATCTGCCCTCGTCGGGGTAGCATAACGGGAGTCTGGTTTCTGTATCCGTGTGTTTTTGTTTATGTGATCTTGCAAACATGATCATTTGTATATCTGGATTTCTGGTCGGAAGGTAAATTGATAATGATATTATTATTATTAATAGGCTGAAAACGTTCCTCTATCGTTGGATCTGGATGATCATAGTTATTTTACAATTTGAATTAAGGTAATAATCGGTAGCATTCACTTTCAATGTACAATTTTGCATATCGATTAAAAGATATATCAGGAGCATTATGCATTAAGTCTAAAGCACTCGACAATCGGTAGACGTAGACGATTATTTTGTCCGGTGTCATCGCACACGGATGACAGACTACCGATTCCTGTTCTTCTGAAACCGCATACGTGTTCTGCATTTCGACCGACAAAATAGTCGTCCACCGATCGTCTGTCGTGTGCTTCAGACTTTATTCGTTGCAGTTTTTTGGATTTCTTCCCCAGATACCTGAAACAGAACAATTAAAATTTAAATGAAAAGTTTCAAGTTACGGTCAAATTTACATTCTCAATGGAATGATATGAATATTGGAAGAGAAACCCCAAAATACTCTGAAGAATGATGCAATTTTGATGTTATAAAATTCTAGAAAAGCACAGAATGCTTTTCGAGCATTTTGCAGCTCGCTGCCAGAGCTGTCATCTTTTCACGCATCGACCACTCCAAAAGTATCTGTACTGTATCTTCTTTTCATATCTCCTCATGAAATTCTGCGTGAACCTCCAAGCTTCATTTTCTGATCAGGTACTACTTCAATTCGATCCAATCTGGATTATCGGCAATATTGGAAAATTAATGAATAAATGAATAGAATGATAGCTAGGCTCACGCAGAATGTGATGAAGACCATATAAAAAACGTCAAATATTTATTTCCAATAGGGGCGTTTCGAGGGAAAAATACGTGAAAATATAACCGCGCCAACATTTTTCAAGTGGTCATCAAGTTCAATCATGACTTGGATCAATATTTTTTGAGTTATTCCGAAAATGACGACACCGAGGAAAATGTCAGGAAATTTGAGATTTCCTCCGAATATCTCCTGAAATTAAAATCGGATCGAACTGAAATTTTCGTTGTGAAATTTAGGGTTGAAAGTTTTTGAATCTCTCTGGATTTGTTTTCAATGTTCCAAAATTAAAAAAAAAATTCCAAAATTATTCAGCAGATTTCGGAGAGATTCAAAGACCCTAAATGTCACGACAGTTTAAATTTCAGTTCGATCCGATTTTAATTTCAGGAGATATTTGGAGGAAATCTCAAATTTCATTATATTTTCCTCGGTGTCGTTATTTTCCGAATAACTCATAAAATGTTGATCCAAATCATGATTGAACTTGATGACCACTTGAAAAATGTTAATAACACGTTCTATAACCCGATCATCATCAAATTTCGCACAAAGTTTTGCATCAGCCATTTTCAACTAGTAACCAAGTTTCATAATGATTGGATCTGTATTTTTCGAGTTATTCGGAAAATAACAACGATACCAAGAAAGAACATAAAATTTGACATATTTTCGTATCGAACCGAAGTTTGGTACACTGTTTAGTTACGAAGCTCTAATTCAAAGGGGTAAAATTTTTTTCCCAATATATCCGAAAATATAGATTAGATCGAATTGAAAACCAGTACCTGATTGAAAAATGACAGCTTGAAGGTTCATACAGAATTTCGCGAGGAAAATATGATCAGAATATTGAATATTCAAGAAAAAATTTAATTTATATTTCAAATTGTTCTGATGACACGATCATCAGATATTATGCACAAAGTTGTTCATCAGTAGTTTCATTAATTACGTCTCACAATGATTCGCCAGTATTTTTCGAGATTTTCCGGAAAATTTTTCGAAAATATACAGTACGATCCCGGTATAATTTTGCAAAAACTAATATAATGAGAGAAGGGATGCGATGATTTATGATTTCAGTTCAGCTTGTTCATTAAGTAACATTTGCTTTGATTATGTCATTTCATAATTAACAAACAAAAGCCAATTTCACAGGTTATTTACACTTTATCAAACCTCATAAAAGTGACATGGCCGGACGGCAAACGTCGGACGGGAATGGCAACGTCGGGTTTATGAATCCAGCTTCAAAGATATTAGTTTCAGTTTCAATATTTTGTTGAAATTACGTAGTTCTCAAACTAGACATACTCATTCGCGTCATTCAAAAAATATCTTAAGATTCACTTCCAATTTGCAGTAGTAACATAGCATATTCACATTTATTCTTAATTAATAAATTACTGCAGTTGTTACAGTACTGCGGTAGTTGTCAAAAGAATCGTTTTGTAAGGATGAAAAGCTCTATTTATGCATCATTGTCATTATCGCAGTCATAGTTTCTGGAATAATCATACGGTCAGTTTCAATCTGTTCATTTCAAATGGAGTTGTTCGGACTCCATTTGAAATGCTCGATTCATGCAACCGTTCAATTTAAGCCATAAGCATATCAGATTACCTTTTGAGATTTTGCTAGTGGAACGATTGGATTGAAATTTGGCAGTTAGTTGGAGTATAACGACGCGCAACTTTTCGCGAATTTTGTTGGGATAAAACTGTCAGTAAATAAAAAAAAATTTCGAAAGAAATTATTTTTTCGGAAACTTCATCATATTTGAAAAAAGTTTTTTAGACTATGAGCTTTATATTTCACAGCAGTGTACCAAATTTCAGTTTGATTCGATTAAAATATTCGGAAATATTGGGAAAAAATATGTCAAATTTCGTGTTTTTTTTCTCGGTATCGTTGTTTTTTCCGGAATAACTTTAAAAAAATCTGGAGAAGCACTGACATGGAGTCAGCAGATTTTGCGCGCATGCTCAAATTCGTTGCCAAAGCGGGTCATTTCCTTTGAACATGCGCGCGAAAGCTGCTGCCTTCACGTCAGTGCTTTTCTAGGTTTATCGAATTTTCATTCGAAAATGGTCCCAAACGACTAGGTTGGACTCACTGATGACGACTCCAGTGTCAACATCGATTCTGTCCGGCCGATAACTGGCGAACGGAGCAAGCTAGCGACTTAAAACTTTTAGGGGAGTTCGCGCATCGGAATGTCGCGGTTAATTTCGTTAATGGTTCGAATCGGCCAAATGGCTTCGGAGTTAAAACGATTCGAAGTTCTGAGATTATTTCCCTGATATTCCAAGAAATACTGGAGCGATTTGATTGAAACTCAGCAGTTAGTTGGAGCATAATGACGCGCAACTTTAAGCAAAATTTAGTTGGGATCGTATGGTCACTTAATTTAAGAAAAAAAAATTTTAATGGGTATATCTGCCGAAACATTGTGGGGATTTCACCCATTCACGAATTCGGCCTTCGTAATTAAGGTCTCAACCTTCTCTCGTAAACACAATAACTTCCGGAAGAAACGACTTTGAAACTCGATATTTGTAGAGAAGGTTTGGACCTAAATTACGAAGGTCGAATTCGTGAATGAGTGAAATCCGCCCAATGATTCCGCAGATATACCTATTCAAAATTTTATTTTTCCAATATTTTCGTATATACAGATTAGATAGAATTGAAATGCATTAGTTTATCGGAAAAAACTTAGAAAAGCACTGTCGTGAAGGCAGCAGCTTTTGCGCGTATGTTCAAATTTGTTGCCAAAGGGGTCATCTCCACTAAACATGCGAGCAAAAGCTGCTGTCTTCACGGCAGTGCTTTTCTAGGTTTTATTACCTTCAACTTTGCCATTTTACTTTTTTCGAAAGAACTTGCAGTTCTCCCGGAAAACGCGATAAACTGTATTTTACCCTTAAAACTCGCCCCCTCTCACTTCCGGACCTCAGATCGGATTTGAATTATTTTTCCTTTCATTTCTGTTATATTATCCTTTTCCATTGGGTTTCCTCCTTCCATTATTCGATTCAAAAAATTATCAACCTTGGTCTATTTTATGAGATATCCATTGAAGGATAATTTGGAAGCATTGTGTATTCTTCTTCGAAGTTTTTTCGGATTTTCTCTCCCAATATCTGAAAAAAATTGAACGATTAAAAATCAAATAAAAATTCTAATTTAGTGATAGTGAGATTTTTAACTGATCTTCAAGAGCAACTTCTTGAAAAAATTTAGCCTAGTGAATAATATTGAAATACTATTCTTCTGCGTTCTGTGCTCGACCTTCCAGCCAGCGGAAGGAAGGCCCTCTTCAGGCACTCATGCGTACATCTTCGTTCACTGAGACCGCCTGCAGGTGAAAGCCTGATAGTAGTAGCTTAGAACGATAGCCTTGGGGTCTCCTGTTGGGGGCCTTAGTGATCTACCAAAAAAATATTATCATTATATATTATTTTAAATTATGCTACTCAATTAGCGTTCTGCATGTGGAAATGTTATTCAATTATGAAAGAGTATTTATTGGTATTTCAATGTTTAACATGAATAATTTTTTCATGGAATTGGTTTTTGTATTGTGAGAAACCAATAAGTTATGAATAATATATAAGTTTTATTGAAGATATCAATGGTATTGGGTTATTTAACTGAGAAAATAAACCCTTGTGTGAAATTTGCAGCGTTCTTCAATAAAGTTGGCCAAATATGATGAAATATTTCTATCGTACAGTTGGCATAATTATTCTTCCAAGTTTTTATGGTTACGATTTGGATGGGAAAACTAATGGTAAAGTGAAAAACGCGGCCGATTTCACACAAGGGTTCATTATTTTCTCAGTTGAATAACCCAATACCATTTATATCTTAAATAAAACTTATATACTATTCATAACTCATTGGTTTTTCACCCCAAAATTTGCAGCGTTTTTCTTTATAACACAGAGACCACTGGTCGGAAAATATCCGGGTGAAATTTTTCAGGTTGAGTTATGCAACAGTAATCAACGTTGAGAGTTTCATGAAAATTCGGTGGTAAGTTTTCGAGAAATATAATTTTCCCTCCAGCCCCCAATTCGGAGCCCTTCGGGTACACCGATCCTGCTGAAAAGCTTGGAGGATCGATCTCGAGCGACACAAGATTTTTCTATCAAGTTTCACAGATTTCGGTTCAGTACTTTCAGAGAAAAGCCCCGAAGAACGGACGGCGGACGGCCGGTTTTTTTTTGTATTAGTTCATTCAAATCGACATACTCCAAAATGTAAACTGAAATTTTCAGGGGAGTATAATTTTCTTTTGGTCTATCACTAAGGTTCATTATTAATAAACCGAAATAAATAGCCTGTATCAGAGACTTATATTCCAAGAATATTTTTTTGTTTCCTCAGTTGGCGTTTCAATTATGCATTTGATATTGAACTAGAGTGTTGTAATTATAACTTCACCTTGGTGTAAATTAATTAAAAATGTGAGCATTTTCCTTTGATATTCCATATCTCATGAGAGAGGTTCGGAGACGTGAAACTCAAATGAACGATTCTTTAATTCGTATTGAATGTAGTACGGGAAGTTGTTATTGTTTCCTGTTGAATTCATTTATTATTCGCAAGATGTACTGAACTTCGAAACAGGATTGCATACATACGCCCTGTTCCAAGTTAGACTACGTCCAATCGTGATAAGTTGATTAATTATGGAGCTTTAAAAATGTCCCACTGCTTTCTTGACAGGCACCCACGGTGGCCAAAGGCGGTGCACACTTTGAGAATCTCTGCCTTGAACAAGATTTCAGCTGGTGATATACAGTGCGCGTCAAAATTATGGAACAAATTCATCTTCTCAGAAGAAAAATATTTAGCAACAAAATCCTGAAACAGGTCAATTTTTGTTCCACTTTTACCAAATTTTTATGCATTTTTGAAGGATTTCTGTTGCACCCTGTGCCATCCCCATCAACCCTCAAAATTTTTTGAATAGGGAAAGTAGGTCGTGTGGTACTTTTTTGTCAAGTACTTTCTATCTTCTTCACAGGCGTGCAGAAATTTTCAAGAAAAAAAGTTTTTTTTTCTGAAAAATTAGTTAGTTGGAAGAGGTTTTCGGTATGTGCACTTTGTCATGGCTCATTTACTTTAAGACGATGGTACCTGATGAAATTTGTCACCGAATGAAAGTCGACCATTACAGTTTTCTTAATGCACAACTTTCAACTCCCCTCACGTGAAATTTTATATAATGTTTCGATCGTAAGCCATGACAAAGTGCACATACTGAAAACCTCTTTGAACTAACAAATTTTTCAAAAAAAAATTTTTTTTCTTGAAAATTTCTGCACGCCTGTAAAGAAGATATATAGACCTCGCCAAAAAAGTACCACATGACCCACTTTGCCTAATCAAAAAATTTAGAGGGTTGATGGGGATGGCACAGGGTGCAACAAAAATCCTCCGAAAATGCATAAAATTTTGCTAAAAGTGAAACAAAAATTGACCTGTTTCAGGATTTTGTTACCAAATATTTTTCTTCTGAGAAGATGAATTTGTTCCGTCATTTTGACGCGCACTGCATAAGGTCATGAACATTCCGAATATCGAAAATTTTCTACTTCAGTTCACCGTTCGTGAGAAAATAAGCATTTTGAAAATTCCTCACGGCCGATCGAAACATTATAACTTCCGAGAGGAACAACTTTGAAACTCGATATTTGTAGAATACGTTTGGACCTTGAATAGAAGGGCCAAATTCGTGAATGGGTAAAATTCTCACAATGAGTCCGCGGATATACCAATTCAAAATTTTATTTCCCCAATACAGATTTGATCGAATTCAAATACAGTATTCCATTGGAAAATGACAGCTTGAAGGTCCATACAGAATTTGGTGAGGATAATATGATCAGAAAATCGCAAAATAGCGAATATTTGAAAAAACAAATTTGAAGTTTTCCTTTTTCGAATTGTTGAAATGGCACCATCATAACGAAATTAGGCACTGTGTTGTTCATCAGCATTTTCAAATCAACTTCCAAGTTTTATCATGATTGAATCCATATTTTTTGAGTTATTTCGAAAACAAACTTCAGTATCGGGAAAAAACACGAAAGTTTACATATTTTTCTCAATATTCCCAAAAATCCTAATCGTATCGAACAATTTGGGAGACTGCCATAAAATATAAGCTTCAAGGTCTGAGCAAACTTTTTTTTTTCTGATATGACGAATAGTTCCCGAGACACGGATTTTTTTCGAAAAAAGTTTTTTTGCCCGCATCTTCTAGGGGAACAGCGTACTATTGTTTTGTCCAAATGCCTGTAATTTTCGATTTTCGACTCACTGATGACGCATCCGGTGTCAAAATCGATCCTGTCAGGCCGGCCGTCCGTATGCACGATTACGGGCGTAAGGAGAATCTCATCAACCTGAAACTTTCAGGGTAGGTGCATTTTGAAATGCGACGGTTAAGTTCGTTAATGAGTCAAATCGGCCAAGAGGTTTTGGGGTTCCCTTTAAAATTTTGAGGTTATTTCCGTAATGATTCGGGAACAACTGGAACAATTGGATTGAAACTTGGCAGTTAGTTGGAATACTATAATTCGCAGATTTTTGCAGAATTTCGTTGGGATTGTATTGTCAGTAAATTAAAAAAAAAATTATCTTCATTTTTCTCGAAATTTTTTTTTCAGTTTTCTCGAAAAATTTTTCCTTCAGAACTGTTCAGGATATTAAAAAAACTTTTGCTCGGACTTTTACAGCAGTGTACCGAATCTCAGATTGATACGATTATAATTTTTGGAAATATTGGAAAAAACTATGTCAAATTTAGTGTTTGTGTGCGCATGTTTTAGGGTAACAGCAAGCTGCTGCCTTCACGGCGGTGCTTTTCTGGTTTTTTTTATTTACTGACAGTACGATCTCGACAAAATTCAGCGAAAAACTGCGCGTCGTTATGCCTCAACTCACTGCCAAGTTTCAATCCAAATAGTTCCTGAAATATAAAATAAATAACAAAAGTTCGTTCAACTATAACTCCGAAACCATTCCACCAATTCCGCCATTAACGAACTTGACCGTCGTATTTTGAAATGCAACCTACTCTGAAAGTTTCAAGTCGTACGCCCATGAACGTGCCTACGGACGGCCGGCCGAAATCGATTTGTCATCAGTGAGTCCGGCCTAATCGTTTGAGACCATTTTCGGGAAAAGAATCAGAAATTACAGTCCTTTTGCAAAAACGATAGCTCCCCAGAACATGAATTATTATTATCATGCGCGCAAAAAATGTCAAATTTCGTGGATTTTCCCCGGCATGTTGATTGAATGTGAATGTGAACGTGTGTGTTCTTTAACGCTATGATTGAATGAGGATTTATCAGTGAGTTATTGGTAGAAATTCAGATCGAATTGTACGGGGTGAAATTTTGTTGTTCGTTTCACAAAAATTGAAATGAAGGAAAAATTCAATAATAATTGATAAAACGGAATAATTGTTCATATATTCTCAATATCGTTTCTTATTTTGTGGTTGTCCACGAGCAGCGTACGTACCCCAGGTGGTTTCCATTGCATGACTCACTGTCGGGGACGAAGATACAAGATAAATTGACCTCTTCATATCGCACCGAATTTGGTATCAAAACATCGCCAGCAACGATAGTTTTGGTGATTACGATATTTTCTAATTCAGAGGGTGACTAAGGGGGTTGTTGAGCGGTCAAAAATTATTTCACTGTATGGGACGTGTTCATAGGGCTCAAAATGAACGATTGGCATCAGAAAATTGGCAGCAACGGCCGTTTTAGTGATAAACGATATTTTTCACTTTAGGGTGTGATTGAGGGGGTTTTTTATGGTTGATTTGATATAGTTAACTCAGTCATTTCACCGTTTTGCTATTTGTGTGGTTTTTGTTAAGTTTTTTTTTTCGTGCATTGAGATTACATATTGTTTGGCTTTTTTCTGTGATTAAATACAAAAAAAAGGATCCATTCATTAGGGAATCTAAGAACGAACCAATCTTGTCAAAGATTGTACCTTGATGATTTTTTTCCACATAAACCAACAGCACTAAGTATTCTACAACTTAACATCATAAGTGTGATGAAAAATATGAATGACTTCATTTTGTTTTTGAATAGGCCCGCACTCGAAATTCAGATTATAGTTCTAACCGAAACATTTCTCGTTTATGACTTACTTATGCTGAAGATGGATGGATTCGCCACTTTATATAATGAAGGGGGATATAAAAGTTCTATAAGTCTCAGCAATGATTCAATCTAGAACGATACCCTCAATCAGTGGGGAGAAGTGGCATGCATATTATGACGGGGGATTTGAACATAGATTTGCTGTCGAGTTTAGATTTCTCCGAGGAATACGAGAATATCTCAACCACCTATGGTTATGAATCATACATAAATGAAATCACTCGACCGGAGAGTCAAACTTGCATTGATTATGTCAATACGGATCACTCTCCCATCGCATTGACCGTGGTTTTGAATGCGCAATCAACGATTTCGGCCAACGCTATTAATAAGTACAAGGAATACATGGATTACACAACACTGAAGACCGATTTAAGGGAGGAGAAATGGGAAAGGCTTTATCCTTAACATGATTTAGACGAGATGACTGACGAGATTATTGGAAAAGTTAAAACATATCGAAAAAATTACAAACAATATCGGGTTAAAAAAACAAAGTATTATGAAGTGGAACACTTTTGCACCACTGACATCAATAAATGGAAAACAGCAACTATATAAGAAAGTACAGAGGGGCCCGAGCAATTCCTCTTGACGTCGGAATACAATGTCTACAAGAATAAGTTAACAAAATTAGTTGAAGTCGCTAAAAAGATAGATGCTCAGAAACTAATAAGAGACAATGTTAACCAGTCCAAAGCGCTATGGAATGGTGTAAATAACATTTTAAACCGGTCGAGGCCTAAAACAAGAATTGAGAAAATTAAATCGGCGGATGGTACAATTCTGGAGTCTGATGAGATATCTGCGATAATTGCAATACATATTATACATACTACTTTGGGTCAAACATACTCAGAGAAAATCAAAATTCCTGAAAGTTATAGAGAAAATGATAAGGGAGTTAGGAACTCCATGTGCCCCTTCCCTACGAACAGCAAAGAGATCCAGGAAGCAATAATTATAGAACTGCGAAATAAAACAGCTCCTGGAAACGATGGTATAAGAACAGAAACCTTGAATCGATCTGATGAGGTAAAGGTCCCTCTCTTTCTCACCTGATGAACGGTTGTTTCGATGAGGGATACACCACTAAAAGTTTGAAAGAGGAATCATTAAACCTCTCTTTAAAAGTGAAAATAATTTGGAAATGAAGAATGACAGACTAATATCGTTGGTCTCCAGTGAAATGAAGTTTTGCGATAACATGGGATCATTTCACAGTGTCTGTATGGCTTTAGAGAGAAAAAATCAACCGAGGATGCTATACAACATCTGACATCTTATATTTACAACTCGCTCGATAAGAGCAAACCATCATTATGCCTCTTCATTGACCTCCCTAAGGCATTCGATGCCATCTCTCATGAAAAACTCCCCAATAGTTGGACAAGTATGGTTTTAGAGAGTTTACGGCTTGCTTAGAAGTTACTTAAAGGATCGAGAGTTGATATAGATGGAGAGTTACGAGGAAACATCATGTCATCAAACTTCGCTTATATCTCAAGGTCAGGCCACTGGACCCGGTCTACATTCTCAAACGTTGTCTATAGGCGCGTGAAATATTAAAATTCGGAGAAATTTCGACGTTAATACTAGAAAACGGGGTGTCGTTCTGCAGGCTTCAGTGGGTATTTTTTGAATTTTTTTTTTGTTGGGATGTACTTAATTTTCAGCGAGAATGTGCGATGTTAGAGTTATTTTTCCCTTTTTAACTCCATTTCAGTTTTTATTTTCCCGAAAATTCTTCAATATAAAAGAGTGTCAACATTGCGCATTCCTACGATTTTTTTCAACCATTTGCAACGAAAAAATTTTTTGAAAAAAAACGAACTCTGGTCTCCAGAAGTCACCTTGTTATACTCGAGGTATTGTTTGGTCTTAAGTGAACCCATGTA
Organism: Myrrha octodecimguttata; assembly: GCA_958510865.1. Lineage (NCBI taxonomy): Eukaryota > Metazoa > Arthropoda > Insecta > Coleoptera > Coccinellidae > Myrrha > Myrrha octodecimguttata. The sequence continues at coordinate 29,545,199 of OY294065.1, read as the reverse complement.
TGTGAATTACGGGGTGCCACAGCGCACAGTGCTTGGACTACTCTTGTTCACACTGTATATTAACAGTTGGTTGAGTGTTGAGATCGGGGGCAGAATTCTTTGTTTTGCGGATGACGCGGCCTTTTTTTGCGAATCGGACTCGTGGGAATCTTTGAAATCAGAAGATGGAGCCTACGTCAGAATTTTGGACAGGTGGTTCGAACAAATTCCACCAGTAAGTTGCAGAGACATCTTAATATAATTCGAAATTGACTCCAAAAATGGAGAATAAAAATTAATGAAACAAAATCTGTACAAGTAAATTTTACCTTACGCAGGGAACAATGCATTTGGATGAAAGACCCACATGAAAAGAACACGTAGTTAAAAGAAGGAAACAGATACCTAGATCTAAAAATCCGAGAATTGTATGTATAGGTAGAAAATCTAAATTGTCTTTAGAAAACAAACTTCTTATTTACAAGACAGTTATAAAGCCTATACAGGGTCTTTCACGAGGAACCTCACCCATATTTATACGGGAAACTACTGAACGTATTTTCATGAAATTCAGCACTTATAAGTATTTCACGATGCTGATGAAATCTAAAATATTTTCAAGGCATGAGCACCTCCGGTTTTTCCGGAAATGACGTCAACCGTTTTTCAAATTAGAACACCATTTTTTTATTGCAGAAATAGATTCCTTAGAAAATTTCAATTTATTTTGATGTAACATTTTTCAGTTTTGGTTGGAAAATTCTCTCTGAGCGGGAAAATTCGAAAAAAAAATCGAAAATAGAGCTCCGCTGAAACAAGAATAACTTCGAGGTTTTTGGATGGAAAATTTTCATTTTTGGGATTTTTCAAGATGTAAGATTGATGTATCCACTTTAGAAATCGAAATCGCGATTCATGATACAGGGGGTGAAAAAATCGCTTTCAAAGTTAGGGATGACAAAATCGTGAAAAATCAATTTTTTCAAATTAGAACCCCATTTTTTTATGGCAGATATTGAATCTACGTTAAAAAATAATGTGAGTGTATGCATCACACCCTTGCCCTAAAGTGGATATTTTCTGAGTTATTCACAAAAAACTGTTTTTCGTCTTGAATTTTCAGCTATTTCTTTTCCCTTCACGCCAAAAAGATGACATTTTCAGGAACTGTTACTTAAACCATGTTTTAGATTTTACTATCCTTATATGCAAGAGAAAAAAGTTACAGGTTGTTCCTAAGTAGATGGCGAATTTGGATTCGAATTTGTATCGGAAACCTCTTTATTTCAACTAATCGGCCATCGGTTTTCTCTCCAGTGATAAATAAATAGTTCCTTATGAACCATATGCAAAAACTTACCATGTTTTACATTATTTTTTTTTAATGATAGATATCATTTATTACATCTGCCAAATTCCTCTTTATTCAGTAGCATTTTGTGTTTACTATTAATTTGGTGATAATTCGTATTAAGTTATAAAATCGATCACTATGCCTAATTTTACCAATGAAGATTATTTAAATCTCATTCTACTTCATGAAGAATGTAATAAAGTTGTAGATAGAACGATTCGACTGTTCATTGAGAGGTTTCCTGACCGACCCAGACCAACGAGAGATACTATTAACAGAACCATGACAAACTTGAGAAATGTCGGATCTTTCGTTAAGAAAACTACACACAGAGAAAAAAGTGTAGTAGAAGATGAGAACAACGAAATTACAGTTCTTGCATATTTTCGTGTGAATCCTCAAAATTCTCTCAAAGATGCCGAGATTGATCTGGGATTATCTCAATCGAGTGTTTGGAGAATATTGAAAAAACATAAAATGCACCCATATAAATTCAATAGGGTACAGCATTTGAAGGAAACTGATTTCGTCAGGAGAACAGAGTTTTGCGAAGCTATGATGATTCGATTTCAAGAGAATGAAAACTTTTTGGACTGTATAATTTGGACAGATGAATCTAAATTCACAAAGAATGGTTCTTTCAATAGGCATAACAGTCATTATTGGGATGAAGAGAACAACCACCACTTCAGACAATGGAACTTTCAAGAGACCTGGAGTTTCAATGTTTTTTGCGCCATCAAAAATAATGCAATTCTCGATGTTCACATTTATGATGGGACTTTAACTGGTAAGATAGAACACTACACATGTTTGCATTATTTAAAGAATGTTCTCCCTTAGGAGATAGATATTCTGACATATTGACTCAAATAATTGAGCCGCTAGTACAGAACCATAATGACTTATGGTATCAACAAGATGGCGCGCCTCCACACAATTCACTCAATGTGTCAAATATCCTCTACAGGCTATTTGTAGATCGATGGTTGGCGAACAATGGTCCACATCTTTGGCCACCACGTTCTCCCGATTTAACTCCTTTAGACTATTATGTTTGGGGTAGGATAAAAAATATTGTCTACTCAACTCCCCTGACTGATAAAGAGGACTGCATAGAACGAGTCAGAAATGCGTTCAGGTTTGTTTAGATTTTTAGATTCATAGTTTTGAAACTCAATTTGGTTTTTAAACACTTTTGCAGATCTCTTCCTCCCGATGAAATAAGAAGAGCAACGCACGAAGCATTCCTGAGACGTATAAATAAATGTCTAGAAATTAACGGTCAAAACTTTGAGCATCTTCTCTAGTTATAACTGCGAGAGTTTGCCATGGTTCTCCTAATAGTAACTTGAAGTCGGTTTCAAGAAGGGGTGAAAAATCTACAGCATGGTTCAAATAACAGTTCCTGAAAATTTCATCTTCTTGGCGTGAAGGGAAAAGAAATAGCTGAAAATTCGAGACGAAAAACAGTTTTTTGTGAATAACTCAGAAAATATCCATTTTAGGGCAAAAGTGTGATGCATACACTCACATTATTTTTTAACGTAGATTCAATATCTGCCATAAAAAATGGGGTTCTAATTTGAAAAAATTGATTTTTCACGATTTTGTCATCCCTAACTTTGAAAGCGATTTTTTCACCCCCTGTATCATGCATCGCGATTTCGATTTTCAAAGTGGATACATCAATCTTACATCTTGAAAAATCCCAAAAATGAAAATTTTCCATCCAAAAACCTCGAAGTTATTCTTGTTTCAGCGGAGCTCTATTTTCGATTTTTTTTTCGAATTTTCCCGCTCAGAGAGAATTTTCCAACCAAAACTGAAAAATGTTACATCAAAATGAATTGAAATTTTCTAAGGAATCTATTTCTGCAATAAAAAAATGGTGTTCTAATTTGAAAAACGGAAGTTGACGTCATTTCCGGAAAAACCGGAGGTGCTCATGCCTTGAAAATATTTTAGATTTCATCAGCATCGTGAAATACTTATAAGTGCTGAATTTCATGAAAATACGTTCAGTAGTTTCCCGTATAAATATGGGTGAGGTTCCTCGTGAAAGACCCTGTATAGGCTTTATAACTGTCTTGTAAATAAGAAGTTTGTTTTCTAAAGACAATTTAGATTTTCTACCTATACATACAATTCTCGGATTTTTAGATCTAGGTATCTGTTTCCTTCTTTTAACTACGTGTTCTTTTCATGTGGGTCTTTCATCCAAATGCATTGTTCCCTGCGTAAGGTAAAATTTACTTGTACAGATTTTGTTTCATTAATTTTTATTCTCCATTTTTGGAGTCAATTTCGAATTATATTAAGATGTCTCTGCAACTTACTGGTGGAATTTGTTCGAACCACCTGTCCAAAATTCTGACGTAGGCTTGACGTCATTTCCGGAAAAACCGGAGGTGCTCATGCCTTGAAAATATTTTAGATTTCATCAGCATCGTGAAATACTTATAAGTGCTGAATTTCATGAAAATACGTTCAGTAGTTTCCCGTATAAATATGGGTGAGGTTCCTCGTGAAAGACCCTGTATAGGTTCATGGTGTGGAGCTCTGAGGATCCACCAGCAAATCAAACGCATCTAAAATACAGAAGAGCCAATCAAAGATACTTCGAATGATAAAAAATGCTCCATGGTACGTCTCTAACCAGACACTCTACCTAGACCTGGAAATTCCTTATGTGAAGGGTGTCATAAGAGGAAAGAGTACGAATCATTATAACAAACTGAAAAGCCATTCCAACAATATACTACAACCATTGTTACAACCACAGTATAGAAGACTTTTCCACTGGAAAAGATCTTATAATGATATGTTAGAGCCCAAGCTCATTAGTCATCAAATTAGCTCATGGGATTCTGTATTCTGATAGCTAATATACGTATTATAAAAAAAGGTGGTAGTATTATAACCTGTTAACACTCGATCTAGAAAAAAAAAAGGAATATTTACCCTTTTCCTTGTACTCAAGTGGATTACCTCTTAGGGGACCTCTGGTGATCGGAACGGGTTTGCATATTCCAGAAGCGGGCTCAATCCGATATTTGAGTGCAACAATCGATCGACATGTTAGATGGGAAATTCAAATAAGAATAAGGTTGCTAAGTTGAGAAGTATATTATATAAATTGAAATATTTGAAAGATTACCTTGATTTGAGGCTGTTTTACGCGTTGGTCCAGTCACAGCTGACGTACGGAATTGTCAGTTGGGGCAGCGTAAATGATACTCACCTGAAAAACTTAAATGTAATCCAACGATGGATTTTGCGGGTTATTTATAGTGAGCCACTTATATTCTCGAACGACAGTCTATACGAAGAGTCCGAACTGCTTGACGTGAGGCAACTTTTCTGCTTAAACATGAGGATGAATATGAAAAAGTCCAAAATAACATTCGACCCCATAGTACACTGGTACAGCACAAGAAGTGAAATGAATGAACCCTTTGAGCGTACACTGCTGAGATAAAACTGTTGGACAGCGTTGCTGCGTTCAACTTGCTCGAAACATTTTAGCCACCTTCTCCCGGAAATAAAGAAAAATCATTTTATTCAGGATGATGTCGATAAAGTGGATAACCTCTCAGGGAAGAACAAGACTGCATGTATTTGTCAATCTGAAAGACAGGTAGAGTGGAAATGCTTTGAAGAGCTAATTATTTTGTGTATTGTGAGTTAAAATTTGGTAGTTAGTTATATATTCTTTATATATTGTTGTTAGTTCACCTACTATCCAGAAAAGGCATTCAATTCAATTATAATGACATCACTTACAAGTGATAGCTTTCCGGAGCTAAATCTTCCGTGATTCATCTATTTTTTCACTTTTTCTTGTTTTTGGTATATGCTTCTTTGTACTTTATATTTACCTGGACTCCACAATAGTTTATACTTTGCACCTACCTATATTTTTACGCTCTTGTTCTAGGGAACAGCGCGTTATCATTTCGTCACGATGTCTGCAATTTTCGAATTTTGAGCTTAAATTGGTCTCAAACTACTAAGTTGAACTCACTGATGAAGAATCCGTGGTCAAAATTGATTCTGTCCGTCTGGCCGTGTGCGCTGTAACTTTCGAAAGGAAGGACCTAGAGTCTTGAAATTTTCAGGTTTAAGATCCTGAATATCTCTGTTAATTTCGTTAATGGGCCAAATCTGCCGAATGGTTTTTGTGCTACAGCCATTTGAAATTTTGATTTTTCAATAACTCGAAAAATATTTATCTGATCGAAATAAAACTTGGTTGGAAGATGAACAGTGTCAATAAGAAGAATTATCCATGGAGAGACTCGAAAAAAAAAATTTTTTTGAAAATTTTTATATTTCTCGGAAATTTCACTGAAATTTCCAAGTCACCATTTCGCAATGTGAACAAGCGCGTGAAAGCTGCTGACTTCACGTCAGTGCTTTTCTAGATTTTTGTACAATGTGATTACCTGTCTTTACTATATTGTATTTGAGTCAGTGAATAAATATATTATTGTTATATTATTATTATTATCGGTGTTATTTCCCTAAGAAAGTCCCAAAAAACGAAATTATCCAAAAAAATAATTCTGCAAATTTTCTCGTTGTCTAACGAAGGGGTCAAATTAAGCTCTGAAATATTTCAGTCCACTTAGTTGATCGTTTGCATTGTTCATACATTGCTCAATTTTCAACACTTATTTTACAGATATTGGTAGTAAAAACCTAAAAAATAACGGGAAAAAGACTCGAAATTTTCAGGTTAGGTTTGCTTGGAGCCTAAATACCTCGGTTCAGTTGATCTGCGAAATCGGTTAAAGAGTTCCAGTATAATTGACATTTAAAATGTTTTCATATGGATTATCTCGGAAACTATGCGTCTGGATGAGAACTTACTCTGTAATTGAATATTCTCCCATCAGACAGAGATCACTTAATCGCTCGAATTTAAAAGAGCTGGTAGGAGCTCTACGCGATACTCCTGTTATCTCATTCGATTGTCTTAGCCCTGATATGTCCAGTAAACTGTGAATGGAACTGTTCATATAAAGGCATTATTATTATTATCTTGGTTGAAGAAACACACCAAATTATATAAACATTGTGATTGATTATAGACAAATTGGATAAACAATTTTCAAACACATGGAAACAACCTCCAACTGCAAAAATCCTTATATTGAATAATATTTTTGTTTGTAGCTTTCCACCAAGAATGGAGAGGTCTCCAATTGTGAACTCAGTCGGTTCATCTGACCGTTTACAAGAGCAAACATATATACAGGCGCCAAGTTTTGTCCAAAGCCAAAACTTCGCAGCTACAAGTAATTCACAAATTTATGGCAGAACCACACCAAATAACACAGGATATGTGAATGTAACACAAAATTTGCACAAGAAAGGACCTCATAGGAATGGAGATGTTCTGAAAAGATCTAGAGTTCCAAATACGTAAGTATCATAACATCTATGCTTATGAATTATTGCATACATTTTTTCACGCATGTTCTATGAGAGCTTGTTGTCATTTTACCCATATGTCTTTAATATTCTCATTTTGTATCGAAAATGATCTCGAACGATTAGAATTGTCTCACTGATGAATAGTTCATAATCAAGTACTATAATTCAATCCAATCTGTATTTTTGGAAATATGTGTGGGAAAATAAAACATTTAATATCTATATCTACGGAACCATTAGGCGGATTTTACACATTCACAATGTCGACCTACATTAGTAAGCCTCAAACCTACTCTACAAATACAGCTAATGATTCCGCAGATATACTCAAAATATATGTATTCCTAAGTTTATTTTCCCAATATTTCTAAAATACCGACAAGATCGAATTGCTATCCAGTACTTTATTGAAAAATGACAGCTTGAAGGTTCATGCAGCATTTTGTGATGATATTATGATAAGAAGATCGCAGAATATAGAATATTCGGATTTTTTTTTTCAAATGACGTGATGACAAAGTTGTGCATCAGTATTTTCAAACTAGATGCCATGTTTCATCCCGATAAGATCGGTATGCTTATTCTGGAAATAGCAACGACATTGACAAAAATACGACGATATTTATCAAACTGAAATTCTGTCGACTGTTGTGAAATATGGAGTTCAAGGTCTGAGCAGTTTTTTCGAAATCTGATGATTAGTTTCCGAAAACCAATAATGTTTCAAGTTTTTTTTGAATTCACTAACCATATGATCTCAACAAAATGTTGCTAAGATTTCCGCGTCATTATGCTCGAGCTCTGTCAAGTTTAATCCAATCCCCTAATTAGATCCTGAAATATCTGGGAAATAACCTCAAAATTCCAAATGACAATAACTACAAAACCGTTTGTCGGATTTGGCCATTTAACGAATCTTACCGTTGCATTCAAAAATACAACCTACACTGAAAGTGTCAAGTCGACAAGGAGTTCGATCTCACGTAATGGGGCCTATGGCCGGCCGAGCGGACATAATTGATTTTTGACATAGGATTCGTCATAGTGAGTCCAACCTAGTCGTTTAAGGCCATTTTCGGCTCAAAATTGATAATTACAGACATTCGGGCAAAACTATAGCATGCCGTTTCCCAGAACATGCGCGCAAAAAGGGAAACCTTTCCATCACGAAGTAAAGATGCGTTTGGTAGGTTCAATACATGAAAAGATGACAGCATTGGCAACTAATTTGAACCTGCGCTCTGACGTGATGTCAGAGCTTTTCTCGGATTTCAAAATGAATTATTTTATTGGCTTTCTTAATTCAATGTTGAAATATTTTTCTCGTGAATTGTTGTCTTGAATATCTCCAAACAACAACATTCGGCAAAACCCAATAGCACTAAAATATTTAATAGTTCAAACAGACTCAAAAACTTTATTACAACTAACATAGATGTTCAATATTTATGCTTCATTAAGATGATCATCAAACTGAAGTCTTGAATTCGTTTTTAAAGGTACGAATTATCACAAGATATTCTGGATAAGCAGATTGAAGTACTTGAACGAAAATATGGGGGACTTAAGGCTCGTAATGCAGCTCTCACTATACAGAGAGCCTTCAGAAGATATACGTTGAGGAAAAAATTCGCTGCTATAACAGCAATGGCTAAAGCTGAAAAAAGGATCAGCAGAAGAATACCACATGTTACAGAAGATGCAAGAAATCTTACAATCAATGAAAGCGAGCATGTAGCCGAATATGCAAGAAGTTTTGATGGACATGATTGCAATAATACTAGAGTTATGCCAGTTAGATCGATGTCATTAAGAGAGAGAAGGAATGTTGACAATTTACAGATTCCGAGGAGTTTGTCAGGAACACCAACCATATGCTGGGAGAACTATTCCTCACCTTCTTCATTGCAGCATTACTACTCACCAAATGATTGCAAGTCTGACACACAGGTGAGGTTAGAAAGATAATTTAAGAATATTGGTATGATTCAATTGGAAAGTACCTGACCTAACAGACATTTCTATTCATGGCTTCTTAAACACCTTTCCCGAAGATATTTATTAGCTTGAATCTTCAATTATAAATGGTTTTATCCCACCAAAACGTTTCTTCAAAAACACTTACTGTCTTCCCAGATTCAACGAACCAAAATGTATTTGCCTAGATCTAACTATTACCTTTCAGATGCTCAACAATTTTATCAATCATCATTTCTTTATTCCTTGACCAGTGATACTCGTCTTCGAATGCATACCGTCGAACTGGAAAAACAACGCTTCAGTTCTACTATCGGAGAATGTTTCTCCCTGACAGGGTTTTTGGACACTGAGAGTCCACACCACCTAGTGTTGTGACCGCTCCTTCTATGAACAGTTTCAAAAATCGCATCGAACTTTTATTTTGTTGCATTGAAGAATAGCTTATTCTTCTTTCTTGTCAGGATTGTATTTTTTGGACTGCTTTCATGTAATTACTATAGTGGCTTTCCAGTAAAGTGCATGAAGCTCCTGGGGCTTCACGCCCACTCTATTTTGAGAACGAGGCGATAAACAAACCGTCAAATTATGACAAGTTTGGCGTTTCACAGCTGTGAGTGCGTGAAGCCCCGCAAATTCGGGAGGTGCATCAGAGGAAAGGGTTAGGAAGCGCGAGGGTCTGACGCTCCCGCGAACTGGAACACGACTTGTCTATGCTGGCTCGCCTCCGAGGTGCATCGGGGGCGCCCCAGACGGTAGCTGGAAAGGGGTTTATGTATTTATCGAATTCCACAGGACCCGTTCCTTCGTTCAAATTCATCTTCAATAATAATAATTTGAATGAGTTAACTGTATTCTACTTGCCATTATACAAAGATTTTAACCAGTTCTAGTAAGCGCCCAGATCTCTCTTGGCGATAGATATACCTAGGTGATAGATCCCGTTTAACGATAGATCCACCACGGTTCTAGATCTCCACTGACGATAGACCTATCATTCTGAATAGATAAAATATTTATTCATTCAAGAAAATACGAGATGTCTCAAAAAAAAAAATTAATTTGTTTAGCTGTATAGCATTCAAAATATAATTAATCCAGCGCGTTTCTCCATTATCTCGGTTTTTATAGCTCTTATCATCTAAATATATATTATCAATTTGTTTTTTAGTCTGTGATCAATCTTATTCCGAACATTTTGCTATATGCTCAAGTGTTTTTGGTCCATACGTACTGTAATAATTTAAATACGTCCCAATCAATCAAATATGCTGAACGATCCGTTCGATCACAAAATAAACATGGTTTTTTCTTTATCAAAAGCTTCGGATTTTTTACTAGTGACCTATTTTCTGAAATACGCATGCACTTCTGCAAAATTTGAATTGAATATCTGAATATTTGTGTCACCGTCATTTCTTTCGATGTTTTAGCGATCTGACTTGGTCAACCCATGTTGCTTCTATTACAGCTAAGGCCCGTCAACTTACCTACTAGGTTCAGAAGTCTTTCCGAGGCTCTGACAAATCTGTTTGTAAACTTCTTTATGAGTCTTTCATACGCCCTATCATGGAGTACGCTGGCCCAGTATGGTGGACTGCCCTTGCTAGTAAGATCAATTCTCTGGAATCTGTCCAGAGGTGGAATACCAGAATACCATATGGACTCGACCGACTTGATTATGAGACCCGCCTCCGACTAAATAACATGACTTCGATTGCTAATAGACACGCTAGAGGTGACTTCATATTCTCATACAAATGTATGCACGAACTTTTTGGTTCTGAAGTAGAGGTTATTTTCCCTAAAAACGTCAATCATCTCCGAGGGCACAATTTCAAATTGAAGAAGGAGAATTCCCGTACTGTTCCCAGACAGATGTTTCTTTCGAACAGAATCTTTTCACCCTGGAACAGTCTTCCCAGTTCGGTAGTCAATAGGTCCACCACCAATGGCTTGGATAGACTAAGATGAGACGTCTTTGATTATGGATATGCGTTCGCTATGACTGGTGCTGATTTGTGTTACCTGTTTCTTAGAATGATTTTCCTTTTTTTTTATTCGCTCATCTGTTTGTCTTCACTATAGGGAAGTGTACATTGAATTTTTTTTCTAAGTGAGCTTATTTGAGTTTATAGTGTTCACCTCAACTCTTATTGTATTTTAAATAATAATAATAAGAACGTACTAGGTACATTAATAACATATTTACCCTCTGAAGTTGACTTTTCACAAATGATACTCAAATCAGGCATAATTTCGAAGTTCCATATCCTTTGTTTTCGAAGTACCCAGGTCATCAACATTCACACTTCAACTTGCATTGCAGTATCATAAATGAGTATACGATAATAATCTGTAATATTTTGAAGGGTTTCCGATTCATTATCAAGATAGTGAATTTTTTCCGATAATTTCATTTTTTCTAAATTTGACTCTACCTTAGCTTAAAAATTCTCCCCATTCCGTAGCTAATATACGCCTGATCAAGTAGGATTTATCTAAGAAATGAATTGTTAATTCTGAATCCATCCCGAATCACAATTTCTTCAATAATCATAGAAATCCGAAGTATCAAATCCTCTTCTACGCAAGGACAAGACCGAACCGAAACCTTGCGAACTATCTGCCAGTGTAGCTCATAAAAGCCCCAAATCGCTATCAGTGGACGGCCAGGCTTATGCGACACAGAGGCGGGTTCTGGGCTGTGTATGTGTACCGAAATGGTATACTCCACCTATACTTCTTCTAAGAGATCCCTATGGGACATTAAAATAAATACTGTCCAGAAGATCTGTACTTTGAACTTTATTATTTAATATCTTGAACATGAAAAGTCTTTCGAAGACCACGCGTAAGCTCGACAACGACCGCAATCCAAACTGCTCGCGTGCAGAAAAAACATAGTTTCTATCGATAACTTATTTTGAATACTTTCAAAACTAGTGATATTAGTTTTCTGTCTAGGGCTCCACAGGATGCTTCTAAATCTCTGACTGAACTAGACGACTCCAACGGCGGTCTTTTAACCGAAGCAAAATTCCAGAATTATGTTTCAAATCATATTCTACACATATTTGATACATACATTTCACAAAATATATGTATCAAAATCAAGCTTAATTAAAACTTCAGATCTAGCTCTCAACAATTTGAATAAATCATATTCGTTTTTGTATTTTTTTCCATTCCTAATGAACTTTTTTTTTCTTTCTCCATGTTAACTGTTCTTCCAGAAAAAAAGTTGAAAAATTTTTACTTTCGGAGAAGGTCGGTACATTGCAGTTGCGTTATCTTGGTTCATCAAAACGTTTTGAATAATTTAACTATTTATTTACACTAATAACAAATAACTCGCTAACTAATTCAATCAAAGTCTATGCACAGTTTATTTCCACACTATTCATGTTCACTGGTAACTTTCCGCTGAATAACTTCTACGCGAACTCCTCTGAATGACTCCGTGTCCTACTCCGCGCCCGTCGTTATATACTTCGTGGACCCTTTAGCGATTTCTAGAACAGTCTCGCACATAAAGGGCCGTACTCGTCACATTATCGTAAGAAGTATTAAAACAATTATTCTTCTTTTTTCCGAAAATTTTCTACCATTCTCTCATTGATTTTCTGAGAATTCTCTTCCATTTTCTCATTAATTTTTGGCGAATTTTCTTCCATTTTCGAGAATTTTCTTCAGCCTTATTTTTCAGTGTATCCATCCTCTCATCAATTCGGCTCAAAAATTCTATTATCGCCTGCATCTCCATTGCGTTCTGTAGTCTTTTGGTCACTGGCATAAATTTCAATCAATAGAGTTTATTTATTCAATTCGAGCGATGTCGAACCGCACCCTTGTCACCAATGTAACGTTTTCCTGGTTTATCAAAACGTTCTGAATAATTTAACTATTTATCAACACTTATTTATAGTAATAACAAATAACTGAACAACTAATTCAATCAAAGTCTATGCACAATTCATCTCCACAGTATCTATTTTCACTGGTAATTTGCCGCTGAATAACTCCTACGCGAACTCCTCTGAATGACTCCCTGTCAGCGTGACCAATTTTGGTAGAAATCTACTTTTTTGGTAGATTTTCGTTATAATTTCATCATTTTTGGTAGACAGAAGTTGAGCAGTAGATTTTGGTAGTATTTCGAACTTTTTAAGTAGAATTCTACTTTCAACTGTTGAAGCAGTAGAACGCTTCTGTCTGAGTTGAGAAGTGGCACAACCTTTGAATAAAGAACATGTTCTTTATTCAGAGGGCACAACCTAACCTATCCCAAATATAATTGCATGAATTATATGAAAAAATAGCACAACTCATATAGATGGCTCTGACTGACATTGGGGTATTTCTTTAATCCCGTCACACTCAATAAGTATATCGTATCATTGTATCATTGTATACAATGATCGTATTGCCCATCATAGGTGCGTGTGTGCGCTACATTTTCCCGCATTTTCATCGTTTCCATCCGAAACGGAAGAGCCTTTCATTTAGGTCAATATATAAGAATATCTGCGGAATCATTGGGAGGATTTTACCCATTCACGAATTCGGCCTCCGTAATTAAGGTCCAAATCTTCTCCACAAATATCGAATTTCTAAGTTGTTTCTTTCGGGAGTTATTGTGTTTACGGTCGGCCGTTATCTTCTGGAAGAAACGACTTGGAAACTCGATATTTGTAGAGAAGATTTAGGGCTTAATTACGAAGGTCGAATTAGTGAATGGGTAAAATCCGCCCAATGATTCCGTAGATATACCCATTCAAATTTTTATTCTCAAATATACAGATAAGATCGAATTGAAATCCAGTACTTTATCGAAAAAAAACCCTAGAAAAGCACTGCCGTCAATTAAAGCAGCAGCTTTTGCGCGCATGTTCAAATTCGTTGCCAAAGCGGTAATCTCTATTGAACATGCGCGTAAAAGCTGGGGGCTTCACGGCAGTGCTTCTCTAGCTTTTTTTGCTTAGCGAATGTTAATTGCTGCGATATTTTTTCAAATTGCACGAAACATTAAAGTTTTCTACTTTCCTTCCAACATGAAGTGCTAAAGACTGTTCTTAGGTAGCAGTAGATTTTTAGTAGATTTCTGTAATTGACTTTGGTAGGAAAAAGTAGATTTCTAAGAAGGTTTGGTAGATTCTGAAAAAAATTATTGGTCACGCTGCTCCCTGTCCTACTCCGCGCCCGTCGTTGTATGCTTCGTGGACCTTCTAGCGATTCCTAGAACCACAGCCGTCTCCAGAAATAGCCTGGAACACAGCTTGACAACGCCGCATGAAATCGAAACTGAGAGGCCGGCCGCTTGAACATTTAGTACGTGAATATGAATACAAAGGATCACTTTTCACTTCGTCAAACTAATTAAATGACTTTATTTTCGGAAAATACCTGAAACTTTAATAGTATTATGCCCTACTTAGTCAATAAACCTAATAGCAGCGTTTGTTTCTTCTCAATAATCGCGAAATGACGTTGAAACTCGAGTAATGACATTGAAGTTTTTCAATTTATTGTTCAGCAGAGACCACGGAAAGGTGTAGGGCCATCTCTTGCCAAAATAACATGAATTTAAATAAAATTCTCAAAATAAAACTATATTCTAAAACTTAACAATAAATATATGTTCTATTAAGGCGAATGAAAACGTTGACATCATCGAATTAAAGTTTATAACTTTTTATTTTTCATCAGTGACGTAATTTTTCAGGAATGAATTGGCGAAAATTGAACAGAGTGAATGAATGAATTTCGAATTCAAAACACAACTACATGATTTATGAATTCCGATTAATAAAACCACTTCATCATTCAAAATATATTCTAAAATTGAACACATATATACGAAAATTAAATTGACAGAATCTGCGGCTATTGACGAACCGTTTCGCTGTAAATTGTCGAAATATTCATTATTGATTTTTGGCCCCTTTCCTACTTTCATGAATAAAATATTTTCGCGGGATGGATTTTATCCATAGAAGCATTACTTCTTCATTCTTTGGAAATCCGAAACAACTAAAATAATCTTCATTTCGGTAGATTAATACTTTTACTGGATGGGACGCAACACTTCCTAACAATTTTCCTCAGCCTATGGACTGAAAACAATACTCCAAGAAAATAAAGTAATCCAAAGGGAAATTCACTATTTTCAGAACGACACTTAATAATTACAGCACTGAAACACCTGGTATTGATATATTGCACTGATTTCGAACACTTTTCTTTTCGCGCCGATAAATGCTTTCGCGAAACAAACAAAACACCACCTGCTACTGTAAAAACTTATAGAAACGCCGCGAAATGCAAAGGGTTCGGGCCGTTCGGGGTCTATCGTAGACGTTGCCAGATTTTCTGTTACCGGCTTGTGCATTAAAGAAGGCTGTGCTAGAACAGTCTCGCACATACAGGGCCGTACTCGTCACATTATCGTGAAAAGTATTTAAACAATTATGCTTTGATTTATTCTGCAAGACCGTACTCCGATTGTTACTTGAGATTTCACGCTTTATTACCGCATAATCTGCCCTTTTGAAATTGAAATTTTTGCTGCAATTAAATTTGAGAGACTAAAAATGCTGACATTAACATTAAATGCCATCCAAGGATGCGACACAAACGTAAAAGTATATATTCATTGCACAGAACCAAATCAAGTAGGGCCGTCCTCGTAACACTGTCCCCTCCTTAAGCCTGTTTTTTTCCAGAACAGATTCCATGAATTCCTCGGGGAACCGTGGCGAAATCTGCAATCGTCGCTATTTCTACAGTAGCTCTTCTAATGAAAGGTTTTGCTGGGCTTTTCGATTTGCTTTGGATTAAAATTGCATACCAAGATCTGTATACCTGTCTTTCGAAAGACTACTTCAAGCATGCTTCGCACAACCTGCCAATGCAGTTGATCTAATGTAGAACCGAGCTTGGGGACAGCTAATTTCCTAACCCCAAAGCATTGAAGGTCTTCTTTCAGGCCATGCAGCGCTATCCACAAATTCTGGTAGGTGGGCTTCTGATGAGAATACTGCTTGGTGATGTAATAAATGAACCGACCCTCTGACTTCAATCTCAGGCATTTTCCGATTCTGGACTACTGTCTCATTAATTCCTCTTGACGTCCAAATTTATTTCGGAATACTCTTGCTATTCCCCTACTCATCCTTAGATCGGCTGCTACACAATGAGTAAGAGAGTATTCCTCGGGAATTTTAACTAGGTCTTGATGAGCATCCTGTGTGACGCCAAACCGTGCAACTCGTGTTCCCTCAAAGCTATCCATAAATTCCTGAAAATCGTCATTTTTCTTCGCCGGAACCTCGATGAGACGAACTTCTTCGTCGCGCTGTATTGAAGAGTACGGAGCCTATCAGTTGAAATGAACGACCCTGGTTTTTCTCTGGGGAGCTTCCGTATCCAGTACACCACATCATTTATTCTTTTCACAACTTCATGCGGTCCGTCCTACTCTCTCTGCAGTTTCGGTGAAAATCCTCTTCTTATTTGCGGGTTTCACGACCACATAAGATCTCCTGCGGCGAACCCTCCTTCAATGGCCTTGATGTCATAGCGCATTTTCATCCGATAACTTGCCGCATTTGCTTGCGCACCTTGTCATTAATGTAATCTGGCTTGCTTCTCAATTTGCTGACGTAATCCTCCCCGGCTACAATTTCAGAACTTTTGAGGTCAACAAATAAAATTTTGAGAGGAAACTTCGAGATAAATGAATTGAAATCAAGAATAATAAATTAAGATGAAAGATATATTTTCTTCTGAAAATCAAGCTTACTAAACTAAATATAGAATTCAATAAAAACTTGAAAAAAAAAACCTAAATCTTCCAGGTTTTGAATGAAAATTAATTTTTGCAAAAAGGATAATTTTCATCCTGGAAGTTGTGAACAAATAAAATGCAAATCAATAATAAACTCAAAAACTGAATACATATAATGAAGTTGGAAACAAAAATCCTCATTATCCACAAATTTAGCATACATACACTTCCAAACTAATTAAATACATAAATTCTGTTTGGAAATCTTTGATCATTCACAAGTCAGATCAATTTCCTAATATTGATCTAATTATGTCCACATTATTACCACCATACTGTTTGCATAATATTAGGAAACATTGGCTTCTAAACCTTTTGCAAGTGGTACCTCATCAATATTCTTTACTGAGTTCAATCATATTGGATTTCACATTATAATTCAGATCTGAGTGAATGATTCTCTTGATGACATGTTCAACACCAAAATGATAGTATTACCCTGGTTCGATTTAGATTATTTCTATATAGCTTCCTCTGAGTTTTTTTAAGAAAAGTTCCTTATGCATAGGTTTTAATATTTATATAATGATGTAATTAAAGCTGAGTTATTGATTTTATGCTGAACTGCCCATTCTACCAATTGCAATGATAATGGTTTATCGTCCCAGAGGTTGGTTCCATCGAATTCTTCCAGCTTCCTCACACTTCAATCCATGGTCAGAAATTTACTATGATGATGGTTATAAGGTGTAGCATGAGTCTGTTATGCCAGGGAAGGCTAATGAAGGCTCTTCAAACAATTTCTTCATTTCCATCCTTGCTGTTTACTATATTGGCTTCACAAAGTTTTATTGCTCCCTTTGTTCACGTTATCCATTTTCATCCCCTACATACATAGACCTAAAATAATAATAAAAATGCAATTATATGTTCATCTCTACACATGAGATTACGGATATAGGTTATGAGAATAACCTATATACAAAATATTAACCTTTCTCCTTACCTTCACAGATGCATGAAAGTGGACGAAACCGCAATACCAGAATTCATTCCTAAGAAAGCACAAAGCACAACTTCTTACAACTTTTTCACATTAATGATATTAAAAATAAAAACGGGTTTTCGGGTGTCATGTGTCATTGAGCATTTAAGGTTACAAGTTACAACCATTTATATAGCAAATTTCGAGGAACAACCTTTTTTAAGAGATTAGCACTCCACAAAAGTGATGCTAGACTGAGACCTGATAGATGTGCACTAGGACAGCACATACTTGAGACAGGGATTTCAACAATCCTAAGATTTTAGCACACAAAGAGAACTGTAAAAAGAGGTTGTTCCTCCAAATGTGTTATATTAATGAAAATTTGACACTGAATAAGAAATCGGACACCCAAAATCTGAGCAATATTTACAGCTTCTTACTAACCCGAGAAAACAAGGATTAGTATTTCACCTTCTCTATAACACTTCAATATTTTCCATTTGTTGCCAACTCATTCATAGAAGAGAGTGTTGAACGAATTAAATCTACTCTGTTACCGCGTTCGTGACCTGCGCCTAACAATACCAAGGGTAAGCAATGATGAAGGATGACATTTGAGATCATGATTTTGAAAAGAAATTTTGCTTTCATATTTTCGATTTTGGGTGTAATGTTCAACTTTTATATTTAGGACCGGGTTCTCATAGAGGACACATGTATCGTCTTTTTTGGAGTATGTCACTTGTTTCGTCATAGATCGTAAGTTTGTTTACATTGCTTTGTTATGGAATATTTATTTCAACAAAGTTATCTATAGTTTGCTCCTGATGAAGCCCACGATGTGGAACGAAATATATAGCTTCAAGAACGAATTGACTATTACTGGAGAGCCCCCTAAGTCGAAAGACCCGTAATATACTTGGGAAAATAACTAAAGGAGTTCGATACTCAAACATATATTTTTCATCTGCTGTATAAATTACTACGCCAAGATTCGATACAATATTATTTACATGCAAAAAATTATAACTTTTGCAGATCGCTGTCACATATAACATAATTCCTACCATAACTTACAGATCCGTTAGGTCGTGTCTTAGTTTGTACTACTTTAGTCTTCAGCTTTACACTTCATGAACTTGTGCTCGATTCAGGTCGTTGAACTGTCTGGTTATTCCATTTATTAAGCTCCATAATTATGGCTATGCCTCATAGATATATAGGTTCTTACTTTTTCACAACAGCTATCCAAAATATTCAAGTTTATGTCCCCAGTAAATAGGAATAATCGGTTAGCAAACTATATCATATGCATTCCATCATGGAAGTCTATTGCTGTTGTGAGATCCTTTCTACAAAAGCATGGAGTAGCATTTCCTAGCCAACCTCAAATTTTAACTCATTTACCCAATCATTGATACCATAGTTAATTTCCAAATAATACACGCCATTTATTTACTCAAGGCGGGTAATTTTGAGTCTATCATCGAATTTTTTGTTTTAATAACATTATTTTTCCAGGTCACTGCTAGTTCAACATATTATAGTACACCTAATACCTCAGGAAGCATACGTTCTTCGAGGAACAGTTTGAACTGCAGAAAAGTACCCCCTGAAGTACCTAAGCGAACCTCAAGCATATCTTCGAGATCTTTAGAGCCAAAGTATCAAAAGTCAAACAGTTTGAACAAAACCACAGACAACGGATCTCTATCCAGTGTACAAAGTTCTGGAAGTGATAGCAGCATATCAATTGATAGAGTACATGAGTTCTCTAGTTCCCCTGTTTGGAAAAGGAAGGGAAATCATGTTTCAGAATATGCAGAACCAAATGTTGACGCGTCTGAATCAAACTTATCTAACGTTTCTTCGTCTACTTTCACCATCGACAGAAATGATGCACAAGCAGTAGCAGCTTATAAAATAACAGAAATAATCAGGAAGAGACAGTATCGAGTTGGACTGAATTTATTCAACAAGAAGCCAGAAAGGGGTATCGATTATCTCATCCGAAGAAGCTTCTTAGAGAACTCGCCTCAAGGTGTTGCCAGATTTTTGATTTCCAGAAAGGGTTTGAGCAAGCAGATGATTGGGGAGTATTTGGGAAACCTCCAAAGCCCATTTTGTATGGCAGTTCTCGAATGTTTTGCAGGTGAATTGGATTTGTCAGGAATGCAAGTTGATGTAGCACTTAGAAAATTCCAACAGTATTTCCGTATGCCGGGCGAAGCTCAGAAGATAGAAAGACTGATGGAGATATTCTCACAGAGATATTGTCAATGCAATGTTGATCTTGTAGCAAGATTGAGATCACCTGATACAGTAAGTGGATTTTATTCTGAACTAAAATAATCATTCATCATTTTTATGTTATGCTGAAGTAGGTATATTCGGCTCTACCTTAAAAATTTCGAGCTAAGCTTCCTAAATGAAAGATAACTTCCTTTGATCATTATGTACTTGTTCTTGTACTGAACCACATTTTGAAACAATCAAGGAATTAACTAGAAATATGAGATTAAGTTTGGGTGTTTTTGAAGCTGTATCTGAATACAGGCAGGAAAGTTCCGAGTTCAGTTACCATTACTGTACATTTGTTTGATCATAACGATTTCTTAGAATTTAGAATTAAATTGTTCATTTGGCAAATACAAGAAAAGAACTAGAAAAATTGGAACCAAATCATTAAAAAGGCACAAATAATCATCTAGTACTATTTGGATTGAATTGGAAATGTTTCAGTAGATAATTCTGCAAAGATGGATGCCATTACCTTCTGAGAGAGGAAGAAAGTTATGTATTTTCCAATATAGAGGCGATAGTAATTGATCTAAATGTAAATATTAATAAAAACCTAAAAAAGCAATGATGTGAAGTCAGCAGCTTTTGCGCGAATATTCAAAGGAGATGACTGCTTTGGGCAACATGATCGCAAAAGCTGCTGACTTCACGTCAGTGCTTTTTTAGGTTTTTTGAGTTATTCCGGAAAAACATCGATACCGAGGAAAAAACACAAAATTCGACATATTTTTTTTCCCAATATCTCCAAAAGTTATAATCGCATAAAACTGAAATTTGCTACACGGATGTGAAATATTAATCTCAAAGTCTGCGCAATTTTTTTTCGAATACGATAGTTTCCGAAAAAAAAAATTTAAAAAATTTTGTTTAATTTACTGACAGTATGATATAATTCATTTCAATACACCTTTCAAAAGTAACTACCGTATATGTTTACCTTCCTTCAAAGGAAAGTGGCTAACTCGAATTTTCTGGTCAATTTATCAATAGAATTAAAGCATCTGGATCATTTAAAACTCACGATTAACTTATTTAAGACATATTTCAATGAATATTTTTCACAAATTACATAAATTCGTCTTATGAAATCTTGAACTTGCAACTGTAAAAGTAACCTTAAACAATGGTAACAGTATGACAAATGACAGTACTAACCGTGACGTTTGGACATTTCTCAGTATAGTAGGCCCCGCCCATAAAATGCAGTATAGTAGGTCCCGTCCATAAAATGCAGTTTTCTGATTGGTCGAATATACCTGAATTGGTGTCGAAACGTTTACCATTTTCTGGATTTTTTTTTAAAGTATTACCAGTTCGATTGAGATATCGTTTCTATGAATGGGGAGTAGGGTGATATTTCATCTATCGATGTGGATTTACCCCTTTTCCCTAACTGTAACGGCAACGAAGGATATCGCCGATATGTGGGAAGACCTCTTCGACACAGCTTCAACCTTATTCAATAAGTATAGTATAGAATTGTGAATCCAATTTTTGAGGTCTTTTTGAAAATAGTTTTATATTTGTCATTTTGTTAGTGAATTTGGCTAGTATAGGATGTAAATTGAATGTATGTTTGTAACTATCCTTATCGCTGTTGTCCCTGCAGTTTCTAATATTTGAATAATAGTTTCCTAAAAATTGATACATATGATACGCGACGAGCTCCTCTTGAAATTGTAATTAGATTTTATTACACATTCCGATTTTCCTGCCACAAATGGGTCCGACAAGAGGTCAGCAAGAGAAATAAGAGTTGAAACAGATGACCAAGGAATCCATTATTGAGATATTCAGTGACAAGGATTTTCTTGCAGATGTATTCAAGTAGATAAACGTTTAATTCGATACTCTTAGGATAGAAACTGAAGAAGTGATAAAAACAATGGCAAGAAGATCGAATAGCTTGAACAGAAGGTTGATAGAATTTATCAGATTTAAAAGGCAAACAACATTTGTATACATGGAATTCCCGACGAAGACGTTGAAAACATATTGGATAAAACAGCTGATATTCTAAAGAGTTCCATACCAAATATTCTAAGGATATTAATGCTCACCGCATTGGAAGTGAAATTACGCCTGGCAAAATACGACCTGTTGTTGTGAACTCCAAGAATATTCAGTATTGAAGGAATGTTCTGAAAGACCTGAAGAATGTTAAAGGTAGACAATTTTTCGTTTGCGGGGATCTAACGAAATTACGACTTGAGTTGATGAATGAAACAAAGTCCATTTTTGGAAGGAGTAATGGCACAATATTTGCAAAAATCGATGGAAGTGTGATGAAGACAACAGAAAGAACTTCTAGAAGTGAGAAGAAAAATTTAAATTTGATGGTCTGGTGGCAGATGTATTTCGAAATTCATTGAATAGTTGATTGTTTATGGTAATTTAAGTGTTTGTTTCTTTTTTTTTTCTGTTTACTACAAACGATGGTTAATAAATTCGTGTACTGATAGAATGCAATATCCAAGTGAAGATTATAAAGAAGGAAAAACGGATCTTCTTGGTTATTTGCAGGATGGTCAAGGCTGGAGTTTCGTCTTGGATCGTCGTTAGCACTCGAAAAAGTTAAATTTTCGTTGTTTTTTTGGCAATAAGTACAATTTTGTTCATGAATTATCCTCAGAATTGATTGTAGTTTGGATTTTTCCGATGCTGAGGAGGTTGAGACTAGAGAATACGAGTCTTCCAAGGCCATGAAGACCGAAAATAGTATGATAAAACACTCTTTGAATGTTATACATCTAAATATTAGAAGTCTTAATCGTAACCTTGACGAACTTTCGATCTATTTGCACGACTTTTGTGTAGATAATGTGGATGTAATTGTTCTCTCGGAAACATGAAATTTGGTTGAGGTAGATTGTTTCAGTATTGGTAGTTTACGTGAGGAAAACGATTGATTATGACGAATGCTTCATTGGGCTGACCTAGACTAAACTAATGAGATTCACCTTAGCTATACATGGTACCATTTACGGTGTATCAGCCTCATATAGACCACCATCTATAGATGAAAGCCTTTATGTGTCAGAATTGACTGACTATTTTTCGGATAGCCAATTTCAAAAACAGAGAGTGGAACTTTTTATTGGTGATTTCTATAAAGATATCCTTGAAAGAGATGATGTTAGCTCTGTGGCCATTTCAAAGTTTGGATTTCGTTTGTATATAAATAAACCAACAGGGCAATTAGAATCACAAAAAATCTCCATTTTAGAACATGCATTCATTAGAGTTGAGCAGAGAAATATCAACGTCGTACATGCTGTCATTGAATTCACTTTAACTGACCATGATATGGTCTTTTTAAGTTTCAGCACCGATTCAAAATCAGAAAAACAACAACCCAAGCTCTATAAGCAGAGTACAATTAATTTTGAAAATATGAATCGTGCTCTTGCTGAAAAAAATGGGAGGATGTTTTTCATGGGGTTAATCCTGAGTTGTGTTATGATCCGAAAATTCGATATGCATCTCAAACGAAATACGGAATTAAAAATAATTTCGAACTAAAATCGGAAATTGAAGCCTTGGATCTCACAAGGACTTATTTTTCAATTCGTCACTGTGGTTCCTGAAAGGCGACTAAAAGATGATACAGATACAGCTAAAATAGCAGTATATAAGTCTTATAGGAATCATGTCACTAAATTAATCATAACTTCTACAGGGAAAAGATCAAGGTGCGCAAAATAATATGAGAAAAGTCTGGCAAACAATTAATCATGCTACTAACGGCGGGATGAAGGATAAAACTTCACAAATTATATTGGAGAATGAAGAACGTGAAACGTTGAAAATGGAAAAGGAAGTCGCTGACTGTTTTGGCATTTTTTTCGGTAGTATTGGTAAACAAATGGCTGATTTAATACAGTAAGTGGGTCGAATAATACCTGCTGAACGAAATACCATACGGGAAGTGAAAGATGCTCTATGTCTTAGCCAATTGTATGTTTGTATAGTGTAAACACTTCAGCCAGGCGTTCTGCAAATAAAACTGCATTTCCTCCCTCGCTTTTTGTCCAATTCTGATTTGTTGTTTTTCTCATTGGCACATTTTGTTCTTTTGGTTTTATTCTTGATTTTATCGGCCTCCATATTGAGTTCTGTTCAAGCTGGTAACATAATTATTGAATGATTCGTCCTTTAGATACTTTAGTCTATTTTCAAGTTTGTTGTTCATCTAATCCGTCTCTTGCATGTATTTTTTTATCATTGTAATCAAATATTCCATCGGTGAAGACTACTGAAAAACTGAATTTCGATTTTCAACGAGAAAATGATCTTTTAAATTTGGCTCCGCATATCGGCTGTTTAAACGGTCGAGTCTTCGCGGCTTCCGTGGCCTACCGGGATATATCAACTCTCTCCCTCTTCTCGTGTACTTTTCCCTCTAGCAAGCCAATAGACAGCGTCGGATGTATCGATCTGTGAATCGTACAATAACGAGTGACGTAGAAGGCGACTCGTTTCTCCCGCTTCGAGCTTGAGACGGGATTTGACCATTTTTAATACCGAATTATTGTGTGATAGCATACATTATGATTTTGTATCGATATAGAATGAGAAAAACATGAATATATGATAAAATTGGTGTTACATGCAAGAGACCTATTCAAAATAGTTTTATTCACTGGGGTATGTGTGCGTTGCCACCTTGAGTTTGCCTTCCTCTTTTCAACAGTTAGTCGTTTAATTTCTTATGGCACTGATGCGTGTTTATTATCCTGTTTAGCCCTTGGAGTAGTTTGGATGAATGCCTATTTCAATATGGTGGTCAATATTAAAGCTTTGCCAATCTGATCGGGGTCTTTCAGTCTCAATTAGAGATTTATTCGTTCATCCATTAGGCTGCGATACACTTCCCAATTTCGATTTGCTATTATGTAATCTCGATGGGGTCCATTTGTTGATTGCCAATACGCAATTATAGGGTAGTGATCACAGGATGTATCATAACCTGGATTCACTCCCATAAATGTGGGGTATATCCCACTGTTAATGAAGAAATCAAGGATCAGTGGGCCAGTATGTTGGTGTTCTAGTAGACAGAAACATATAATTTTTTTCATGAATCAAGTTAGCCAATTCTCTTACCCTTGGTGGATGTGAGGCGGGTACCCCATAGCGTGTGCTTGCTATTAAAACCTCCTCCTACCATGAATCTTGGACCTAATTTCTCGAAAAAAATCTCTGTAATGATCGGTTTTTAGGTTGTGCTTTGGTGAACAGTAGACTGCAGAGATAGTTACTTCATATGAGGACATTTTGACTATGATTGATGTGGATTGCAGGTATCCTTCTTTAAAGCTTGATATTTAATAGTGACTCATGGTGTTTTAATAAGTATTGCTGATCCAGCATGTGATGTATTCTCTGGGTGATTGGTGCTGTAAGATATATAATTTGCTATATAGAAGAAACCATTTGTCGGTTAGGTGTTTCTCTAACTGAAAGAATCTCTATTGATTTGTATTTCAAGAATGTCTCAACTTCATTTTTGTGTTGCAGAAGAACGTTGGCATTCCGTAAGACTATTCTGATTGAATTAGTGAATTTTTGTGATCAGAGTTTATTTATTTATTTATTTATTTATTTATTCATAACAAGAACATATACAGGTAAATTAATACCCAAAACAATGTCCACTAATTAACATTGATTTACAGAAGTGCAAATACTACAAAAAAAAACAAAATTTTGACATTCAATTGAACAACCTTTATCCTTCATAACTAACTTATGATCTTTCTTTAAAAAAGGGAAAAAAATGATTCAGCGAAAATAAACAAAAAAAAACAATTAATTAAGTAGAGATACCTCTGAAGTGGTTACCCAAACATCTTTTGACATATTCGTAGCTGTGACCAATTACATCCACTAGATCCTTGAAACTGTTACAACGACCAAGCATTCTAATAATAGGGGAATTCCTGGAGCTGTTAGTATGCCTCAAAGGCAAGATGAAGGTTTCCAGCTGTCTGAATCTCCTCGAAGGAGCATGAAAGTTGATTCGCGATAAGAGTGACGATGATTCCAATTGATTACTTAATAGCTTATTTACGAAGAGTACGTCACTCATAATTCTGCGATTCTGCAAACTAATCATATTAAAGTGTTTCAACCTAATTACATAATTCTCTGGATCTCCTCTATTCAACCGTAGACCACACTTTGAACCCAGAAAACGAAGAAATCTCATCTGAACCCTCTCGATTCGGTCTATATAAGTGTTATATTGGGGGTTCCATACAATGGAAGCGAAATTCAACTTGCTAAACACATAAGCGTAATAAAGGGTAATGGAGGATTTATAATCGCAAAACGAACGACTCCGTCTCAATATGAAACCGAGCACGCGGCTTGACGCTGTTACAATATTGTCGATATGTAGGTTAAATTTGAGATGAGAGTCAAAAGTAACACCCAAATCGCGTACATGACTTGAACGCATCAGCGGCGTGCTCAGCGACAAGTATGGAAACATTATAGGATCGTTCCTCCTCGAGAAAGTAATCACACGACATTTGGTCATATTTGTGAAGAGATTAGCCTTTCCGCAAAATTTCATGAAAGAGTCGATATCATTCTGAAGGCGCAGGCAGTCACGGGAGTCCCTGATTTTCATGAACATTTTCAAATCATCTGCGAATAATAGTATTTTGCAAAATTTAAATATTTTTATTATATTATTTATGTATATTATAAATAATAACGGCCCCAGATGGGAGCCCTGGGGAACCCCCGATGAAGCCGACACGTACCGTGATTCGAAACCCTCCACAGAGACGTATTGCGACCTATTTCTGAGATAAGACTCAAACCACCGCAGGAGAGACCCACAGACCCCAACTCCATACAACCTTCCAAGAAGTCTACCGATACATATCTTATCAAAAGCCTTACTAAAATCTGTATAAATGACGTCCACTTGAACCCCCTCATCCAGACCCTCCAGCAAGAATTCAGTAAAATTGACCAGGTTAGTTTCAACGGAACGACCCCTGAAAAAACCATGTTGCTCGGGAATAATTTGGGATTTGACAAGATGGAATAAATGGGGGTATATAAGGGACTCGAACACTTTAGCAAAAATAGAGAGTTTACTTATTGGTCTATAATTCTCTACCGATAGCCTACTTCCAGCCTTGAAGATAGGAACGACACATGCCAACTTCCAACGATTCGGAAAAACCCCAGATTTGAGAGATTTATTGAATATTATTGTCAAAGGTTCAAAAAGAGACACAGTACATGATCGAATGAATAATGCGGGGATAGAATCTGGCCCTGGACTCTTATTAACATCCAGGGATAACAAAGCGCGTTCAACGTCCACGGTATCAATATTGATACCTTCCAACAGGAAGGAGCTGAAATCTTGCTCTCCATCAAAGTCAGTTCTACAATTTGATGTGACGTAAACACTTTCGAAAAAATCCGCGAAAAGATTACTTATATTTTTGCCACCGCTTACAGTTTTTTCGCCATATGTCATGTGGTTAGGACAGCTGAAAACCTTGTCTTTCACAGATATAAACTTAAAAAATTTTTTTGGATCAAATGCCATTTCACTTTCGATGGAAAGCTTGTATTTCACAAAATCACGTCTAATCAATCTTTTACACGAGTAACGTAAAGCTTTAAATTCAATTTGATCGGATAGATTCTTATAAGTTTTCCATCTTCTGTGAATTTTATTTTTGAACTTGACTAGTTTGATTAACTCGTAAGAGTAATAAGGTGGAAAACGTTTGTTCACTTTTATCTTTGGTACAAGAAGATCAATTACATCATAAAGTATATCATAAAAAGTATCCACAGCTAAGTTAACATCATCACAATCAAATAAATCAGGCCAAGGAATTCCGGAAAGAGAACGATTAATTAAATCATATTTAGCAGTAGCATAGTTGAGCCTATAAATCGAATCGTTATTTTTTAGCGAATCACAAACATTAATTTCCACAAAAAATTCCAAAGAAGGGTGATATCGATCCTCGGGCACAACCGGTATGTCACATCTATGAACATTACTTATTAGTTCTGCGTTACACAAAATCAAGTCTAATATTCTACCACTGGAATTAGTGATTGAATTGAATTGTAATAATCCCAAATACGAAAATGTGTCAATGAGTTCTTCCTGACTTCTGGTGACATTTGTAGCCTCGCAAATACCACTTATATTATTTTTAAACCAGCTTATGCCCGACAAATTGAAATCACCCAGAATGAGAACATTATGATCCCTCAATCTTAACATAACCCGAGATAAATTTTCTCGGAAAAGTGATGCAGCATCCGAATCAGATGGTGGAATATAAACACAACAAAGTAAAATTTTTACATTGTTTATAACAATCCTCACCCAAACATCCTCTGCGCCACTTTGAAACTCCTCGACTCGCGAAGGCTTAAGCTCACTTTTAACTGCCACAAAAACACCTCCTCCATCCCTTCGAGTGCTGGAGGCAGTAGCTCTATCTCTACGGAAGATCGAATAGTCTTCAAGGTCAACCACTTCACTGTCAAATATATTTGAGTTCAGCCATGACTCGGTGATGAATAACAAATCGTGATCGTTTGAATGAACATTTAATTTGAAATTATTTAACTTCGTTCTAAGTCCGCGAACATTTTGGTAATAAATATTCAAAGTTTTCACCATGAATCAGAATTCTTCTTCGATGTTTGTAAACAAAAAAAAAAAAAATCCTGCACACCCCACTCAAAGACGACTCAAGTCCGCCTCTGATGAAACATGGATAATCCTCGAAGCATCGTCCCTCCGAATAAGAACATTTCCGCTCTGTGTCCACACGTATTTGTACCCTTTTTCTCTTGCCAATGTTCGAACCTGCTTAAAAATTATTTTGTTCGCCAATGTAAGGTGCTCGCCAATGTACACTGTTTCAGCTACGTTAGCCACGGCCAAGCCAGCATGAGTGACTCCCGTGGCAAGACGCTTTTTACGGTAGGCAGCAAGGAAGTCATCGCGTTTATATTTTGAAGTGAATCTGACAACAATATTTTTATGCTTATCTTTAAGTGTTGTCGGAACCCTAGTGACATAATCAACGGAGTGGGGGTCGACCTGAACTCCCAATGAGAAGCCAATTTTAGACACCACATCCACTAAATTCTCTCCAGACTTATATGGAACATTTTGCACCTCAATATTATTTTGCCTACTATGACGCTCCATGTTGTTAACTCTGCCACTGAGAAGGGACACCTCCTTTTTGAGGGCAACGTTTTCTTCCTCCAATCTTGAAACCGCTGCAATCGCTTCGCCAAATCGACAAAGTTTGGCTTCAAAATCCGTAATCTTATCGGAGAAGAAGTTCACCGATCTCTTCAAATCCTTCATCTCCTCCGCGAGTCGACCAACAAGGGAGGAGAAATCGGCCGGAACCGAAAGCATATTCAGTATCATATTATTCTGTTGGATAAATTGCTAAAACATATTTTTAAATTCTGCTAGGAAAGCACCCAGAGTACTAGAACTGTCTTCATTAGTTTGTCTTGTTGTAATGTTTGTTCCTCTCTGTATGTTTGAGTATCTAGGGGTTTTTTGCTGATGATCATCTGTTTGTTGTCTGGTATTTTGGTGTTGATTGTTTGGTATTGGTTGTGTTGATGATGATATTTGTTGAATATTTAATCTATTGTTGGCGTTATTTGTTTTTTTAAGGAGTGCGTGATGGAATTCACAGCCCCTAAAGTTTGCAGGATGGGGTCCATTTCATAAGGCAAATTTTGAAGGCGTGTTGGCGCTTTTCTCGCGGTTTTCAGTTTTATGTTCCCCACCACATTTGACGCATGTAGATGGTCTATTGCAGTAGGTTTTTTGTCCATATTGTGGGCATCTCAATATCTCATGCATTCAGCTAGTCCTCTAACTTTTTTTGGTGGTTCAATCGTCAATTCTTTTCTGGATGTCATTTAGTGCGCGCATGTTCTAAAAGAAAAGCGTTCTATCGTTTTGTCCAAATGACTAATTTTCTAATTTTGAGCCTAAAATGGTCTAAAATGACTAGGTTGGACTAACTGATGACGAAGCCAGTGTCAAAATCAATTCTGTCTGATTTCGAGAACTACTGAAGCGATTGAATTGAAACTTGGTTGTTAGTTGGAGCGTAAGGACTTGTAACGTTTATGAAATTTTGTTGAGATGGTGCTGTCAGTATATTTTGAAAAAAAATTCTTGCGAAATTTTTTTCGAGAAATTTTTTTTTTCTCGGAAACTATTACGTTAGGAAAAAATTTTTGGTCGTACTTTGAGCTTTATATTTCACATCAGTGTACCAAATTTCAGTTCGATAAGATCATAATTTTTGAAGATATTGTGAAAAAATATGTACAATTTCGCTTTTTTCAAGATATCGTTATTTTTTCCTGAATAACTCAAAAAACAATTTCAATTATGATGAAACTTGGCAGCTAGTTCGGAAATGCTGATGGACAAACTTTGTGTAGAATTTCGTAATGATCGTGTCAGTGGAACAATTTGAAAAAAAAATTTGAACCTATTTGAAGTATTCTATTGACTTCATATGAGATCTATCTGAGAATTGATCAAGAAATTGCATGCATGTCCGAATTATGTGAGTTTAACTTCATTAAAGTATTCATTTTTTCAGATTTTCGTCTTGGCTTTCGCAATAATAATGCTTAACACTGATCTACACACACCGAGCATCAAACCGGAAAGGAGGATGCGTTGTGAAGACTTCATAAAGAACTTGCGTGGTATAGATGACTGTGGAGATATAGATAGTGATATGTTGAGTGGCATTTATGAGCGCGTAAAAGCAAATGAATTCAAACCTGGCTCTGATCACGTTACACAGGTGATGAAGGTGCAGGCCACCATTGTTGGGAAGAAACCAAATATGGCTCTGCCCCACAGACGGCTTGTATGTTACTGCCGTTTATATGAGATTCCAGACATAAATAAAAAAGAAAGACCTGGTGTGCATCAGCGGGAAGTGTTTCTTTTCAATGATTTATTGGTTATTACGAAAATACTAAGCAAGAAGAAATCTTCTGTTACTTACACATTCCGAAATAGCTTTCCTCTTTGTGGCATGGTAGTTTCCCTTTTCGAAGTGCCACGTAAGTAACCCTTAAAATTGGTCTAGTTGCATGCTTATTCATTTATTCATAATATCAGCAAATAGATTTCGTGAACTGTTTGATAAAGGCTATATTATATACATAATAGAACAGCACTCTAAGTCTACATCTTAAAATCCAAATCATTACACGATCAACTGTGTTATCGGTTTCTAGGAGTTTTTATTGCCATTGTGAGAACTATATGTTCAGTGAGGTCATACGTTCTTTAACAGGCCGGAAGGTTAGACGTCGCTTTTGTTGCAAAGCATGAGCGGAATAAGTATTATTACTTTTTCTGACTCATTCAAACTCAATCAAACATCCAATTGAATAGGAAACATTCAGAAATATCGAAAAGTAAAGAATAAAAAGAAATTAGCCTTCGAAAACGATTATACTCAATTTCGGTTTTAATTTTATCGAGAACACATCAGTCTGAAAAACATCTGGCATTAGTAAAGAACTGTATCGGTCCTATTGAAATCCGAAAACCAGTTTTCAAATTTCTCATTTCAGTATATTGTTATTTTTATCTACTCAAGATTGGCCTTTAGATTATTTCATCAGATTTAAAGTTGGCCCTAGATATGAGCTGTCTTTTGAAATCCCTACTGCTCTGTAATATATTGATAGATTCTATAAACTGATATGTTATTGAATTTTTCAATATCTTGGAGATTAAAAGGATATTGCTATTGGTCCATAGTTTAATGGGTTTGTCTTTAAATCTGAATCTGGTAATTAATAGTTGATCTACAGGTGTTCAAGTCATCTCTGGCTGAATTACGCAGTTATTCTACAGGAAATTTTCAACTACAAAATTCTTATGAGGTATGGTCCAATTATAATGTTTTATAATTTTCACTACTTTTTCACTGAGAACATAACATAGCTTGATATCTATCATCTTAATCTGAACTCTATGTACAGGGTGGGCAAAATACGTTGTCTACTGAAGGGATCTCGATAAATATAGCAGCTAGAAGAAAACTGATGGCACATTCTCGAACTCTTTTTTCCTGACTAATGTGAATCTGAAAAAAGATCCAGCTTATCCTTCATAGAACTTGTAGCTTTTGTAGCAAGATAAGAGAACTTTCGAATATAGTTTACATTTGAAAAATTCAAATTTCTCGAAAATGGCTGGATCAAAAAATTCAGTCATATTATATTTGAATTACTTCTAAAAAAGTGCCTGTTGAATGTAACAACAGATTTCGAATACGAGTTCAAACAAGCGAGTTATTCAGCATTATTGAAAATTACAATTTCTCAATTTTCGCTCATAACTCAACTTGTATGAACGGTAAGCTGGATCTGTTTTCAGATTTGGATTAGTCAGGAAAAAATCCAGAGTACCACTGACGTGAAGTCAGCAGCTTTTACGCGCTTGTTCACCTCGCGAAATGGTGACTTGGAAATTTTAATGAAATATAAAAACATTCAAAAAAAAAAAAGTTCAGAGTTTTTCTATGGATAATTCTTCTTATTGACACTGTTCATCTTCCAACTAAGTTTCATTTCGATCAGATGAATATTTCGAGTTATTGAAAAATCAAAATTTCAAATGACTGTAGCACAAAAACCATTCGGCAGATTTGACCCATTAACGAACTTAATCGTTATATTCAAGATCTTAACCTAACCTGGAAATTTCAAGACTAGGTACTTCCTTCCGAAAGTTACAGCGCACACGGCCGGTCGGACGGACAGAATCAATTTTGACCACGGATTCTTCATCAGTGAGTCCAACCTAGTCGTTTGATACCAATTTCGGCTCAAAATTCGAAATTAACAGACATCGTGACGAAATAATAACGCGCTGTTCCCCAGAACAAGCGCGTAAAAAAGAGTTCTCGAGATCCCTTCAGTACACAACGAATTTTGCCCACCCTGTACACCATAGGAAAGAGCGGAACATTTTACTCGGACTGGTTTTGTGGACATTATTTGGTCAATATCTCCCTGAGAATTAAGCTCTTCTTCAATGGATTTTAAGTCATTGAAAACTTTGTAAAACAGGTCAGTTTTTTTCTAGTAAATTCAATATATTTTCATTATACAATATCTGGAGTCAATTTGATCCTAATTTAGGGCTGGAAAAAGTCTAATAGTTTTTTTCTCTTTACCACCCTCTAACGAGTTACTGCTCCATGATACCTGATATTGATTTGAATTCAATATACACTATTTAAAAGAGCGAAAAATTCTCCTATCTAAGGGTGTTTTTGTTAACATTTTATGGTGTACTAACTTGTTATGGAGCGGTCAAGAAAACCGATATTAAGTAGGAATTGGTTAATGGAGAAAAAAGAGCTCCAGCAGTAATAAAATAACATACTCACAAGGACGAATATCTGTCGATAAATCAACAAATATTGATTAGAGCTAATTATCCAATCCACCAAAACATCTACACAGAAGGAACGGATCCAAGGAGAATGACTACACCTGTTTCAGAGTTATAACTGATCGTCAAGTCAACTTACCTTCGATAAACCGCAGAAGGAATCTCGATACTTGTCACCTTTCAGATGGATTGCTGCAGTATACCTACGTACAGCGCGCCATATTCCAGGAGCATCTTGCGAATCCCACCTTCGAGTGCAGAATACTTTGATCTATGTACATGACGTTCATCCTCTTGTCGCATCAGGTCGTTATATCTGCGATACTGCAGATTACAACCACCGTCACGACTTTGGAAACAGTCGGGTCATGTGGATTCCCACAACAGGATAACGTCCAAAATCAAACAAAAATAGGAATTGTTTAATAGAGAAGAAAGAGCTCCAGCAATAATTAAATAGCATAATCACAAGGACGAATATCTGTCGATAAATCAAAAAATATTCCACCTTGATCAGAGCTAATCATCCAAGAAACCAAAACATCTACACGGAAGAAGCGGATACAAGGAGAATGACTACAGGTGTTTCACAGTTATTACTGATCGTCAGGTCAACTCACCTTGGATACAACCGCAGAAGGAATCTCGATACTTGTCACCTTTCAGATGGATTGCTGCAGTATTATAACGTACAGCGCGCCATCTTCCAGGATGAATCCAGGAGAATCCTACCGTCGAAGGCAGAATACTTTGATCGATGTGTATGACGTTCGTCCTCTTGTCGCATTAGGTCGCTATATCTGCGATACTGCAGATACAACCACCGTCACGACTTTGGAAACACTCGGTTCATGTGGATTACCACAAGACGATAACGTCCAACATCAAACAAAAATAGGAATTGGTTAATGGAGAAGAAAGAGCTCCAGCAAAATAACATAATCACAAGAACGAATATCTATCGATAAATCAACAAATATTCCACCTTGATCAGAGCTAATCATCCAAACAACCAAAACATCTACATGGAACTATGTTATTAATATTTAGCTTTTTCCAGCACTAAATATGGATCAAATTGACTCTAAAAGCGAGTTATGAATACATATTGAATTTATTCGCAAAAACTGCCTTATTTTTCGAGTTTTTCAATGACTTACATTGAGGAAAAGCTTCTAGCCTTGTCTGAGGACAATTCTGTGCTGTTTATATCGAATTCATATGAAGATGATAGTTTTCAAGTTATACTATGCTTTTAGTGAAAAATTGGAAATCATTACATAACAATAAATTCTGGAATATCAAGAGATAATTGAACCATACTATATAGGTACTGTCTTGTTGCAAATTGACAGTATAATCACTCCTCCATTTATTCTTGAAGGCTTCAAGTAATGAAGAAGTTATAAACAACACACCAGAAAAAAGATCAGGTTTTGACAAAGTAACGAAAACTCCGAATAAATATTATTCGAAAAAATGTGTTAGAAACTCATTTAATGATGTAAAATGTGGGGCAAATTTATGTAGATGCTCTGCTCTGGTTGACCACCGAAGAATAGTTTAATCAAAATTTAGTATAATTTCCGACAGCTTCATGAACATAAGCTAAATACTCACAAGAAATTTCGATATGATCTCTTATTCCCACAACTCACCCTAAACCTAAAACTGAAATATAAAAGTAATTGGAGAAAATTGGTGAAACCAGAAAATATTATACAGGGTGACCCATTTTAACTTAGGCAGCCAAATAACTCGAAAAATAAGCACACTACGAAAAAATGTTTAGAATCAAAATTTCGTCATTTCGAGGGGGACGTACAATGACGTTAAAATGAGCCCCCCCCACCCTTCCCCCTGGGCGGTGAGGGGGGGCAAGTTTGAAATCTTAAATAGGAACCCCTATTTTTTATTGCATATTCGGAATCTTTGGCTAAAAACACATACAATTTGTCTGAAACATTTTTCTCGATTCATGATAGATGGCGCTGTAATCGACGAAATTCAATTTCTTCGATTTCTCTTACTGAGAACCCATGCTTACGATTCTGCAATAAATTAACAATAAAAATACCACGTTTTCATTGTTAATACTCGAAATTAGTCTTAAAACAAACTTCTCATTATTTTTTATTACTCATTAATTACTTCTCAAGAAACTGCATATCGACTACTTCTGTAGGCGTATAATTTGCCATTTTACCAAAATTTTATCAGAGTACAAATGTTAAAAAAATACATAAACACTTGTAACAATGAGAACGTGGTATTTTTATTGTTAATTTATTGCAGAATCGTAAGCATGGGTTCTCAGTAAGAGAAATCGAAGAAATTGAATTTCGTCGAATACAGCGCCATCTATCATGAATCGAGAAAAATGTTTCAGACAAATTGTATGTGTTTTTAGCCAAAGATTCCGAATATGCAATAAAAAATAGGGGTTCCTATTTAAGATTTCAAACTTGCCCCCCCTCACCGCCCAGGGGGAAGGGTGGGGGGGCTCATTTTAACGTCATTGTACGTCCCCCTCGAAATGACGAAATTTTGATTCTAAACATTTTTTCGTAGTGTGCTTATTTTTCGAGTTATTTGGCTGCCTAAGTTAAAATGGGTCACCCGGTATACTGAGAAAGCGGATCAGCTATTCACTAGGCTCCATAGTAAACCTACAAAACTTTTCTCTACCAGTCCTTTCCTGAAACTTAAGTTGAACTTGAAGAAGGAACAAAGTATAAACCAAGGAAATACTTGGTGAACCTTGAAAACCAAGTTGAGGCATACTATCGCCAAAGTGAGAATGGATGAATATAGTGTATGAAGCCTTTAAAAAATAAGTAAAAGTACATATCGCTGATTCAGTTAAATCTGAAAATACTAAAAATTACTCAGGAAGTGGCGAAACCGTGCCTACAACAATCATTAAAATTTCTGATAAATTACTGTATTAACGTCCGTAGTTCCCTCTTTATTATCCCTCTGACAATAGGTTTGAAGAACAAGGCATGTCTGTATATTTCTTGAAAACAATAATGTCCGTTATACAGGACTCCCAATGCAAAAAATTAAATTATTGCAAAGATCAAGATATATTTCCAGATGAATTTAATAATATATGGTCACTCTTGTTCCGAAGATATGTGGTCGGCAGTAGTCAAATCATTGTCATATTTCCATCCTACCAGCTATCTCCAAAGTACTGAAGTTGGACCGCAAAATGGATAAGTAGATTTCCTGGAGAGTAAATTGAATCTCAATCATGCACAATATTGCATCCGAGAGAAGAAATCAACGATAACAGCTATGATTTACATACTTGAAACTATTCTTAGCCGCATTTGGTGTACATCTCAGACAACAACAAGGGGATTTGTTTTACGTAGCCTATAAACCCGAGGGCTTATAGTACCAATCATAGCGTCATTGGTCAGACATGCTTCGGAAACGTATTCCGCAGCAAATTTAGGATCTTGAGAATCCATGCCTTGCTGAAGCAGGCTAGGGTTACCTGTGCGGGTTCACTAAGCCCGTCGGCAGTAGCGTGGAATGGATTTTGAACACCCAGGAATCCGGATGGTATCGGTAGTACCCGGCACACCACCCTTCAAACCAGGTGAACACATTTTTCAGCCACAAACTGCTGCCCTGCACCACGACTCGCCTTCCCCGGTTTTAAATAAACCAAAAGCCTTCTAACCTCATATCCCCGAGCCGGGATGGACACCCAAATGAGCCAATAATACTAAGCCTTCCTCTCAATTACCGTCAATTCCCGAAGGACGAATCTCTCAACGAGTCTATAGTTGAGGTGCTCTTCCTGAAGACCTCCCGAGAGAAGCAACGCAACTGCTCGTAACACCCGTACGATCCAATTAACCAACAAACATTTTCCCGTAGGCCAGCTCTCGCCAAATATACCTCCCGTTCATGATCATAATTACCACAGTCAAACAATATGTGTTCCTGAGATTCGGTCGCACCCCGAACACATCTGTCGCTCTCGCTGAGGTCCCTTTTATACAGGAACTCGTTCATACTCCCGTGACCAGTGATGAGATAACCCAAACACAGCCCCGAGAAAAACCATTCGTTTCCCTCGGCAAAGTCAACATTAGGAATAAACCGAAATGTGACCCTGCTCCACCTTGCCTGCCTCAGCGCCATCTTCAACTCGGCTGCACTTTCCATGGAACTAGAATCTCTTTCACCAACAAATTTCCTGTCGAACCAATTCAGCGCTATCCCTTTCTTGAGCTTGTAACTCACTCTCATTCCAACTGCCAATATGGGATTACACCCATCAAAACATTCATCGCTTCAGTGGCTACCGTGTGATAAACCCTCAACCATGCTGATATTACCACCCTCAGGCATCTATTTATGCTATTCCTTGCATGCTCATTCACCATCTCCTTGTACCAAACTTCCGCCCCGTACATGGCGCATGCTCTGAACATGCCGTCATATACCACTTTCATCGCTTTCCTGTTCCCCAGTCTTTCTTCAAGACACGCCCCATGCACCCCGCTAGTCTAACTCACTTCGCCCTTACATCTGAGAAGTGCTCATGGAATCTGAGACCCTCCTCTACCCTTACGTCCAAGTATTTGACACTAGTGTACTTCGTGCCTTTCCCTTTCAATTTTACATTAGGTGGCCTGTTAGAGGCCACCCTCCCTTTCAGCATCATGCAAACAGTCTTCTGCTCTGAGATGCTCACCCCCGCCTTAGCGACCCATTCGCTCAAAAGCGTCATACATCCCGTCCCCTTCTGCTCAAGCTGAAGGCGACTTTTGCCTTTCACTATGAAGAGCAAGTAATCCGCAAATGCGAATACCTCTATTTCTCCGTTATCGAATAACTTCAATAATTCGTCCAGGCACACGTTCCACAGTTTTGGCCCTGCAATGGAACCCTGTTGACATCCACGCGATAACAATCGCACTACGGTTTCATGCCTTCCGATCATCCTTGCCTCCCTCCCAGTAAAGTATGACTCCCAAAGTGCCATTTCCTCGAACCCAACTCTCTCAGTCGGTCCAGGATATACCCCCACCTAGGGTGGTCAAATGCTCCTTTAAAGTCAATATACCCAAGACATATTTGTCCTGTGCTTCATTGACTACCCTCTCATGGCCTTCCACGAGTCGACAGTTCACTTCCTGAAGTCTTGCACTATAGTCTCTAGACAAAGATTCGCTCCAAGATCTTGCCCAGCACAGGAAGGAGACAGATCGGTCTATATGACCCCACTTCAAACCTGGGTTTATCCACGGACTTCAGCAAGACCACAATCGATGCCACCCTCCATGCCCTGGAAAAATTCAAAATTATGTTGTACATAGACAACAAAAACTCTGCTTCTGCTTTCTTATCGTCATGCTCACCTCATCCATAGTGATCTCCCCGTGAGCATAGACCCCTGTAACTCTCTTATTACGTTCGACGTCGACTCGGAAGAACCCATCCATTAACGCATTCACGGTTTCGTTCCAATTTTTAGTCATTCTATCGTCGACTCTCACCTCATGTAGCTCAACCTTCTTCTTCCTCCTCAAACAAATCTTATACACCTCCCCCCAAGGATCGGTGTTTTCAATTTTTTCATCAAATTTTTCCCAATCTTTCTGTTTCGCTTCATACATTTCTCTCTTATACTTTCAACTGAGACGGAGATAGAGCATTTTCTCTTCTTCACTTTCGCCCCGCTTTAGTGCCCTCTGAAAGTCAACGCGCGCCTTTCGCACTTCCCTCTCACCCCACTCAGCTCAACCTTTTTCTTCTTTCCCATACATATTTTGTACACCTCCCCCCATGGGTCCGTGTTTCCCATTTTCTCGACAAACCTCTCCCAGTCTTTCTGATTTGCATCATGCATTTCCCTCTTATACTTTCTCCTAAGACGGAGATAAAGCATTTTCTCCTCTTCACTTTCGCCTCTCTTTCGTGCTCTTTGAAAGTCGACGCGCGCCTTTCGCACTTGCCTCTTTCGTTTCTGAAGGTCAGTCGTCCACCAGGATACCCTGGATGCGGAACCAACTGGCCTCTTCAACATTTTCAACACTTTCTCATTAGAGCCTGGAACCTCGTATTGGTCAGACAGCTCGAAATGGGTTCTGAATCGTTTGTTTATGATATCTAGATAAAGTGGAGTAGATATTTCGATCTCTTGGAAAAGGGAATGAATGGTAGCCGCTCGACGAATATCTTATGGTTCATAGTGTTTTGACAGAGCAAAGCGAAATGGTTTTATTTTCAGCTGTATTGTTCGTTCACTTCAGATAAATCCATACGATATGTGGCCCCCTTTCTAGAAAATCCGTCGCCTCTCGAATGGAATAACCGAACACTACTCTTGAAGCATAAAGGTGAGGATGCTAAGATGATCTGCATAGACCTCGATTTCTTCTGAATCGTTTGTTTATGGTATCTAGATGAAGTGGTGTACATATTTCGACCGCTTGGAAATGGGAATGGTAGCCGCTCGACGATTATCTTTTGATTTGGAGTATTTTGACAGAACAAAGCGAGATGATTTTATTTACAGCTGTATCGTTAGTTCACTGTTGATTGGAGTGGAGCTACATTCAGACTGAGGAGGGTAGATGTCGGAATCCTCCAAGGTTCGATCCTGATTCCTATTCTCTTCATAATCTTCAAAAACGAGAACATCTCAGCAAGTGAACATGCATTTACCCCGATGATACTGCAAACAATGAGTAGTGTCAGTGGAACCACTGTTTTGGTCTGGTTTACTGCAAATGGCATGCTGATGACCACTGCGAAAACATAAAGGCTCTTACTAATAAATAATAGAATGAGTCATTTCTGCCGTATCTGGGCTTGGAGTTTTAGTCATCCTTAGGTAATGTCGGCAGCTATCTGTATGATAAAAAAAAAACAAGAATCAACCGCTGAAATTGCTAAAATATCAAACTATTAAGCATTCAATAGTTTGGCAACATACGGAATTATCCTATATGAGTCGTTAAATAGTATTAGGTGTGTTTTGGTTGCGAAATTCAGAACTGTCCCTGGACAATTCAAGAACTGCGTAGAATCGATGCGCTGTTGAAGCCCGATTCTGAACTATCCTAGAACAGTTCTGAAAGCGATGGAACCAAAACGCGAACTAAGTTCGGGTTCTCATCCGGATCGTAGAGGAAGAAAAACTTCCGTTTGAGTTGGCAGAAAAGAGGGAAGTATAATCAGGTCTTATATATTGCCTGTGTTTTAATTAAAAATATGCGAAAGTCCTTGTCGCACTATGTAGATAATATAGAAATATTTTTGGGGATACTTCCGTCCACTTAATTTTTTTTTTTGTAACAATTTCATCATTACTTAAATTATATTGCAAAATGAACCAACGAATTATTGATTGATATAATAATGGATTTAATGAACTGAATCTTTTTTTGTAAGAATCGTTTTTCTGAACTTTCTTCATCACTTCAATTATATTTCAAAATGAACCAACAAATTATTGATTGATTCAATAATGAATTAAATGATGGAAGTATCTCAGATATGTACTTTTCAGAAAAAAAATCATTCGAAACATTATTATTATTCAATAGAGGAAGAGGACTCTTGCCTTCATAGATCAATTCAAGAAATAGTGATCCCAAGTGTGAACAATGGCCATTAGATTATCCTAGCAGGTCGTAGCGAAGGAGTTCTCCTCAATAACAAAATTTATATTTAACAGATAATCATTTTCTCAACAAATACAACAATCAAATCAAAAACGAAATCAACACGACGTCGAAAAAGTCAGATTAACCATTTAAATCGTTGACAGCCACTCTACGCTTGTACGAACTACCAAATTCTGAAGCAGTTCGGACTCTAACGTACGAACTCCTCTCGCAGTTCTAGAACATTTCGGAATCGCTTCTGAAAATAACCAAAACAGGATTACTCAATTCCTGAACAGGTTCTGAAATGAACCAAAACACAAAATCGCACTCGCGCATGCGGAACCGTTCCAGAACAGTTCTGAACTCTGAACCAAAACAGACCTATTAAGTTGTAGATATGTTTTTAGAAGTGAAGTACTCACTGTTACAGCAGTCTTCATACTTATCTGTGTCAATTACGTCCATGTCATGAACAAATTTGCAAAGAACTCTTAAACTACAATACGAGAGCAAAACGAACTCTATTCCACTTGTCAGAATCAAAAATTCTAGAAAAGTACTGACGTGAAGTCAGCAGCTTTTGCGCGCATGTTCAAATTCGTTTCCAAAGCGGTCATATTTTCACGTACGGACCCCGCCAAACGCACGTTTATTTCCCGATGGAAAGGTTCGGCGATCTTATTTTCATATGGTGCTCATGAATTTCTGCGGTAACCTTCAAGCTACCCTTTTTCAATCAAGTGCTAGTTTTCAATTCGATCCAATCTATATTTTGAGAAATATTATGAAGATGAAATTTTGAATGGGTATATCTATCGAATCATTTGGAGGATTTTATCGTTTCACAAATTCGACCTTCGTAATTATGCTCCAAATCTACTCTACAAATATCAAGTTTCTCAGCCGTTTCTTTCGGAAGTTATTATGTTTACGGTCGACTTCCGGGGGAAACTACTTAGAAACTCGATATTTCTATGTTTGGGTCTTGATTACGTGAATCGAATCCGTGAATGAGTTCAATCC
The DNA here is from genome assembly GCA_958510865.1 of Myrrha octodecimguttata. Classification (NCBI taxonomy): domain Eukaryota; kingdom Metazoa; phylum Arthropoda; class Insecta; order Coleoptera; family Coccinellidae; genus Myrrha; species Myrrha octodecimguttata. The sequence goes on along the minus strand of OY294065.1, from coordinate 29,503,220 downwards.
ATCCAATGATTCTGTAGATATGCCCATTAAAAATTTTAGTTTCCCAATATTTCCTAAAATACAGTTCTGAACGAATTGAAATCCAGTAATAGGTCTCTTGCATGTAACACGAATTATCATATTTTTATGTTTTCTCATTCCATTTCGATGAAAAATCATAATGTATGCTATCTCACACTTCAACAATTCGCGAATTTCGAATAATTCGGTATTAAATATCGTCAAATCGGGACGCAAAACCAAATTGTGTGAAACGCGGTAGATTGCCTCCTACGTCACTCGTTATTCCACGATGCCCTGATCGATACAGCTGACGAGTAATCAATGGGTATGATTAATTCCGCTTTGAGAGATCTATCGTCAAAAGTGATATACAATTAAAACTGATCTATCGTTAAGAGAGATCTATCTCCTAGAGAAATCAATTGCCAGTGCAAATCTATCGTAAACATTTATCTATTGTTCGGAGTGATCTATCGCTTAGAGAGATCTACTATTACCTACGCCAATGTATCGTTTAGAGTAATCTGTCATCAAAATTGTTCTATCGTGAAGATTAATCTATCGTTAAGAGGGAACTATCGCTTAAAGATATCTATCGTAAAAATTAATCTACACGATAGTTAGATCTATTACCTACGCAAATCTTTCGTAAAGACTGATCTATCGCTAAGAGTGATCTGTCGCCTGCAGAAATATATTGCAAAGGCAGATCTATTGTAAATATTGATTTATCGTTAAGACAGATCTATCCTCGAAATTGATCTATCGTAAATATTGATCTATTGATAGGTAGATCTGGGCGCACTAGTGGTAAATTATATGTTTTTTGAAATATAATTTCAAAGTGATTTCAATTGAAATTCCTGTAAACTAACTGTAGCTCTTGTCTTGCGCACATGTTCTGTGAAACAGCGTACTGTCGTTTCGTCCAAACGTCTGTTATGTTCGAATTTCTTCCCGAAAATGGTCTGAAACGACTAGATTGTACTCACTGATGATGAATACGGTATCAAAATCAATTCTGTCTGACTGGCCGGCCGGTCGAAGACACGATAACTTTCGAAAGAAGCAAGCGAGAGAGTGGAAACTTCAGATTAGGTTACATATGGAATGCCGCGGTTCAGTTCGTTAATGGGACAAATCGGCCAAATAGTTTCGGAGTTATGGTCATTTGAAGTTTTGAGATTAATTTCCTGATATTTCAGGAACCACTCATGCGATTGGATTGAAACAGAACAGTTAGTTGGAGCATATCAACGCACAACTTTTCACGAAATTTCGTTGATATCGCATCGTCAGTAAATTTTGAAGAACATTCTTTCGAAATGTTTTTTATTTTGGAAACTATTCATTGGATCGTCTTTTTTTCCCGAATTAACTAAAAAAATACTGGCAGCTAGTTTGTAAATACTGATGGACAACTTAGTGCAAAATTTCGTGATGATCGTGCCATGAGAACAATTCGAAAAAAATTTCAGATTTTTTTTTCAATAAAATACTGGATTTCAATTCGATCTAATCTGTATTCTTGAAAATATTGGGAAAATAAAATTTTGAATGAGTATATCTGAGTATAACGGCCGACCGTAAACAGAATAACTTCCGAAGGAAACAACTCAGAAACCCGATATTTGAAAAGTAGGTTTGGACCTTAATTACAAAGGCCGAATTCGAAAATGGGTAAAATCCATCTAATGATTTTGTAGATATACCCATTCAAAATTTATTTTCCAATATATACAAAAATACATATTATATCGAATTTAAATCCAGTACTTTATCGAAAAAAACCTAGAAAAGCACTGCCGCGAAGGCACCAGCTTTTGCGCGCATGTTCAAATTTGTTGCCAAACTGTCACCCTCATTGAACATGCGCGCAAAAGCTGCTGCCTTCACGGCAGTGCTTTTCTAGGTTTTTTTTAAATACTTTTGGTCTTACTACTGATTGGAAATGTGAGCATATTTCAAAATAGGTAATTATGAAAATTGCTTTTGAATGAGAAATAAAAGCACAAATTACTGAAAAATTACTATTTAATACAATAAATCTTCAAGATCCCTTCCTTCAACTTGAATACATATTCGTCAATGTTTTTTGTTTCATTTTCTTTCCACTTCTGAAAGTTTTTGTATTAATTCTGTTTCGTTGTTGCTTTTCCCCGCATACACCAGCTGTTGGAAGAATCCCCAAATAAAAAATAAAGATGGGTTAAGGTCTGGCGAAAGCGCAGGCCATTCGATGGGCCTTGCACGCCCAATTCCTCCTGATGTAAAAATAAGCCGAGCTACAATTATGTAACAGAATTTTAGATCAAAATCAGTCTCTTAAGTCACATTTTCGAGTTTAATTAACCATAAGATTGATAAAAAGTAGAAAAATAACCATAATCGTGTTTCAATGATTTTCAGCCGATCCGCCTTTGAAGGTCGATTAGAGCGAGAAAAAGCTAAAAAAGCACTATTTTTTCATATGATTTCAGTATTTTGGGACCGCGAGAAGTTTTTAAATTGAGCAAGAATCTATGAAAACTCTTTTTTGTATTTTTAAATTGAAGTTGAATGTTTGAGTTAATCCTACTGAAAACTAAAATTCTTAGGATGCTGTTTGTTGTTGTGTAAGTATTTGTTGCACTGGCCGTTGTGTATTAGAGCAAGAGGTTCATTCCTGACTTTATTCGTTTTGTTTTCACGTAAACCGAGTTTAAGTTTATATGAGCTTGGAAAAAGGAACGAATGGATCGGAAACATCGGCAAAATTTTCAAGCCTTTTTTTAGTAACTGTAATTTCAGTAAGCTGAGTTATTTTTGTCATTGAAACAACATTCAGGAGATCATGTTACAAAAAAATTCTGCAAAATACCTACTACATAAAAAGATATGAATTTGTAAAACCTCGCTGCCATAATAAATTGAAAAAATAATTATAACTCGAAAACTACAAATAATCGCTTAACATACACTTGGACAACCCTGTATACCTTCAAGCGCCTGGATGATTCTTAGGTGATCCTTAAATCTCCTATTGATGCTTCTTGCTGTTCTTCCGATGTAAGTCTTATCGCAGCCGAATGTCAGATTATAATTTATCTGGAAATTTCATCAAACGTGTTCCCTAAAAGTTGGCTGGTTTTCGTGAAAGCTAGCTTAATAATTTCTTTTTTGAAAATGTTCAGAATTTTCTTGTAGGTTTCAGGATGATACATGAAGGCCCTGAAACCGTTGCCTTCTTCAGTTTCTTTGTCTTTATGTTAGGTGTTCCATTTACAACCTCCCCCACTTTTTCGGACCTGACTCAGGCATATATACAGTGTGTCCATGGATTGAGTGCCGGTAAGGTGTAAATGACGAAAAATTTTCGGGTTGGACTCTTATATTTTGGGAATCGCTCCTGCTTGGTCTCAAACTAAGATGTTGAGAAAATGAGCCAAATCACTTAATATACAGGGTGGTTTAGAACTGATTTAATGGAAATTTTCAGGAATAAAGCACCTTTGTTTTAAAAGATATCGAGAAAGTTCATTGAGAAAAGTTGTTTAGTATCAAAAGACACGGCTAAATCTCGATTCTCAGATAAATCGATCAACTTTGATTTTGTAAATAGGTTATGAAAATATTTGATAATATCCATGGTTACAAATGCCAGACGTGACTTGAAACGTAAATTTTATTCGTCATAATCGAAAATTTTCCAGTTAAAAACATGTTGACCATAGAACAAAGAGTGTTCATTGTGCAGTGCTACGGTTTAGGTGCAGACATTTCAGGGAGTAATAAGACAATTCCATAAACGCTGGTCAAATGTTGCGGTATCACGTAACCCTGTTGAAAAAATAGTGTCACAGTTTAAATTTTTGATGATGACAAAATATCTCACGTATCGGATTAACAAAATGTTCATGACCAACTTATAAAGTCAAGGTAGGCTGATTTATCTGAAAATTGAGTTCCTGCAGCAGCTCGTCATTCCAAACAATTTTTCTCAAGAAACTTTCTCGATATCTTTTAAAACAAAGGCACTTCATTCTTAACAATTTGCATTAAATCAGTTCTAAACCACCCTGTATAGTAATTGATTTGGCTCATTTCCTCAACATCTTAGTTTGAGACCAAGCAGGAGCGATTTCCAGAATATCAGAGTCTAACTCGAAAATTTTTCGTCATTTACACCTTACCGGCACCCAATCCGTGGACACACTGTAGACATACGTCTCTTGACGAAGGAAAGGTTGATCCCCAAACGTGCGTAAAACGCAGATGGATTGAAAAGTAATTATCCAATCCAATTTTTATTTATAGAAATGGCTCCTTTGTATTGCGGTATTTGAACTATTTCTCTGGGTAAGTTTCTTGAAAAAATGTTTTCTAATGATATCGGAGTTATGCATTTTGCTGAATGGAGAAAATAATTTCATCCCATTATTCCATGGAAATTGACCATATTTAGCTAAATTTGCAAGGAAATAATTCTGCAATCCTGCGCTTTCCTGTCTGATGAAGATGTCAGATAAAGACTTAAACATTACAGATCATTTCGTTGATCGTTTACATTACTCTAATATTGTTCATTAGGCAAAAATTTTTTCAAAAAATTGCTCTCGTCAAATATTATAACTCGCAATCTGCAAATGGCAGTCTCTGTAAATAATAGTACTTTACGATACGTCTCTTGACGAAGGAAACGTTCTTCCCAAAACGTGCGAAAGACGCAGAGTATATGTGGATTATAGAGTAACTACGCATTGAGGCGTGGGGTTAAACACAGTAGTTTCCGAAAGAAACAATCTAGAGATCCGATATTCGTAGATATCATGAATGGGTAAAATCCTCCCAATGATTCCACTGATATAACCTGTCGAAGTTTTATTTTCTCAATTAAATATTGGGAAAAATACAGATTGATCGAAAAGTGACACGTTGAAGCTTCTCGAAGAATTTCGCGAGACCATATTATTAGAAGATCGCAAAATATGGAACATTTGGAAAAAATCTAGAAAAGCACTTCCGTGAAGGCAGCGTTTGCGCGAATTACGTTTTAGAGAGCTTAAAACGTGTTTTTAAAAACTATGTTTATTGATACAGGAATAATAAGGTGTGAGATATGTGTTAACTATGAATATACTATCAGAACTAACTAACTACATTGCATATGTTCTATTTATTACATCGGTTGAACAGATAAGAAGATGCTGAGGTAGCACTTCCCACGGGTACGTTGGGATACCGCTGATACATCGTAAGGGAATTACATATGGAATTGTAACTCGCGCATGTTCAATGTAGATGACCGCTTCGGCAACGAATTTGAACATGCGCGCAAAAGCTGCTGCCTTCAGGGCAGTGCTTTTCTAGATTTTTTTACCATAAATTACTGGATTTCAATTCGATCTGATCTGTATTTTTGGGAAATTTAGAAAAATAAAATTTTGAATGGGTATATTTACGGAATCATTGGGCCGGTTTCACCCATTCACGAATTTGACCTTCAGAATGAAGCACTAAACCAACTCTACCAATATCGAGTTCCCAAGTCGTTTGTTCCGGAAGTTATTGTGTTAACGGTTCCCAATATTTCCAAAAATACAGATCAGATCGAATTGAAATCCAGTACTTCATCGAAAAATGACAGTTTGAAGGTTCATACAGAATTTAATGAGGGCGATATGAGGAGAAGATCACAGAATATTGAATATTTGAAAAAAATATTCGAAATTTTTTGTTCGAATTGTTTTAATGACAGGATCATCACGAAATTTTGCACAATGTTGTCCCGCAACATCTTCAAACTAGCTGCGAAATTTCATCACGATAGAATCAGTATTTCTTGAGTTATATCGAAAAAAAACGATATCGAGAAGAAATTTTTTTTGAATTAGGTGACCATAGGATTTCAACGATATTCTGCTCAAAGTTGCGCGTTGTTATGATCTAACTGACTGGCAAGTTTCAATCCAATCGCTCCTGTAGTTTCGGAAATATAAGGGAAATAACCTCAAAATTTCAAATGGCTCTAACTGCGAAACTATTCGGCCGATTTGGACCATTAACGAACTCAACCGCGGCATTCTATGCGCTAGCTGGCGCCGTTCGATAGTTATCGTGTCCACGGCCGGCCAGACAGAATCGATTTCGACACCGGATTCGTCATCAGTGAGTCCAACATAAACGTTCAAGACCATTTTCGGTTCAATCATCGAAAATAACAGACATTTGGACAAAACGATATCATGCTGTTCCCCTAGAACATGCGCGCAAAAATGAGTTATTTGAAATTTTCCTAATAATACGATAATCACATTCGTGCGCATGAGTTTTCGCATTAGATTCTAACAACTAGTTGCCAAGTTACCACGCAGCACATGTACGTTCAGTGGACATTCAATGGATGTCCATGACGGACTTTTGAAATATCCATTGGACGTCCAGAATTGGTACATTATACTTCCAATGGACGTCCAGGACACAACTATGGACGTACAATTGATGTCCAGAAAACGTCCAATGGATGTACAATGTTGGAACGTTGGACGTCCATTGTACATACAATAGATGATCAATGAACGTTGTTTATGGGTATTGAAAACATCCATTGGACGTCCAGAATTGTTACATTAAACATCCAATGGACGTCCGGGACACAACTACGGACGTACAATTAATGCCCAGAAAACGACCAATGGATGATCAATATTTTTTGTTTATGGATATTAAAAACATTCATTGAACGTCCAGAATTGGCGTGTTATGAATCCAATTGACGTTCATTGGATGTCCAGGACGACATTTCTGAGGTACAATACAGGTCCAGAGGACGTCCAATTGATGCATATTGTGCGTATTTTGGCAATTCATTGTAAGTCCATATATTCAGAACAACAGATCTCCAGAATATGTCCAATATAATTCAATCTAATTACACAAGCTATTCTTTATATATTTGGCGATACTTTGGACACTTGTCAGAATCAAAAATTCTAGAAAAGTACTGACGTGAAGTCAGCAGCTTTTGCGCGCATGTTCAAATTCGTTTCCAAAGCGGTCATATTTTCACGTACGGACCCCGCCAAACGCACGTTTATTTCCCGATGGAAAGGTTCGGCGATCTTATTTTCATATGGTGCTCATGAATTTCTGCGGTAACCTTCAAGCTACCCTTTTTCAATCAAGTGCTAGTTTTCAATTCGATCCAATCTATATTTTGAGAAATATTATGAAGATGAAATTTTGAATGGGTATATCTATCGAATCATTTGGAGGATTTTATCGTTTCACAAATTCGACCTTCGTAATTATGCTCCAAATCTACTCTACAAATATCAAGTTTCTCAGCCGTTTCTTTCGGAAGTTATTATGTTTACGGTCGACTTCCGGGGGAAACTACTTAGAAACTCGATATTTCTATGTTTGGGTCTTGATTACGTGAATCGAATCCGTGAATGAGTTCAATCCATCCAATGATTCTGTAGATATGCCCATTAAAAATTTTAGTTTCCCAATATTTCCTAAAATACAGTTCTGAACGAATTGAAATCCAGTAATAGGTCTCTTGCATGTAACACGAATTATCATATTTTTATGTTTTCTCATTCCATTTCGATGAAAAATCATAATGTATGCTATCTCACACTTCAACAATTCGCGAATTTCGAATAATTCGGTATTAAATATCGTCAAATCGGGACGCAAAACCAAATTGTGTGAAACGCGGTAGATTGCCTCCTACGTCACTCGTTATTCCACGATGCCCTGATCGATACAGCTGACGAGTAATCAATGGGTATGATTAATTCCGCTTTGAGAGATCTATCGTCAAAAGTGATATACAATTAAAACTGATCTATCGTTAAGAGAGATCTATCTCCTAGAGAAATCAATTGCCAGTGCAAATCTATCGTAAACATTTATCTATTGTTCGGAGTGATCTATCGCTTAGAGAGATCTACTATTACCTACGCCAATGTATCGTTTAGAGTAATCTGTCATCAAAATTGTTCTATCGTGAAGATTAATCTATCGTTAAGAGGGAACTATCGCTTAAAGATATCTATCGTAAAAATTAATCTACACGATAGTTAGATCTATTACCTACGCAAATCTTTCGTAAAGACTGATCTATCGCTAAGAGTGATCTGTCGCCTGCAGAAATATATTGCAAAGGCAGATCTATTGTAAATATTGATTTATCGTTAAGACAGATCTATCCTCGAAATTGATCTATCGTAAATATTGATCTATTGATAGGTAGATCTGGGCGCACTAGTGGTAAATTATATGTTTTTTGAAATATAATTTCAAAGTGATTTCAATTGAAATTCCTGTAAACTAACTGTAGCTCTTGTCTTGCGCACATGTTCTGTGAAACAGCGTACTGTCGTTTCGTCCAAACGTCTGTTATGTTCGAATTTCTTCCCGAAAATGGTCTGAAACGACTAGATTGTACTCACTGATGATGAATACGGTATCAAAATCAATTCTGTCTGACTGGCCGGCCGGTCGAAGACACGATAACTTTCGAAAGAAGCAAGCGAGAGAGTGGAAACTTCAGATTAGGTTACATATGGAATGCCGCGGTTCAGTTCGTTAATGGGACAAATCGGCCAAATAGTTTCGGAGTTATGGTCATTTGAAGTTTTGAGATTAATTTCCTGATATTTCAGGAACCACTCATGCGATTGGATTGAAACAGAACAGTTAGTTGGAGCATATCAACGCACAACTTTTCACGAAATTTCGTTGATATCGCATCGTCAGTAAATTTTGAAGAACATTCTTTCGAAATGTTTTTTATTTTGGAAACTATTCATTGGATCGTCTTTTTTTCCCGAATTAACTAAAAAAATACTGGCAGCTAGTTTGTAAATACTGATGGACAACTTAGTGCAAAATTTCGTGATGATCGTGCCATGAGAACAATTCGAAAAAAATTTCAGATTTTTTTTTCAATAAAATACTGGATTTCAATTCGATCTAATCTGTATTCTTGAAAATATTGGGAAAATAAAATTTTGAATGAGTATATCTGAGTATAACGGCCGACCGTAAACAGAATAACTTCCGAAGGAAACAACTCAGAAACCCGATATTTGAAAAGTAGGTTTGGACCTTAATTACAAAGGCCGAATTCGAAAATGGGTAAAATCCATCTAATGATTTTGTAGATATACCCATTCAAAATTTATTTTCCAATATATACAAAAATACATATTATATCGAATTTAAATCCAGTACTTTATCGAAAAAAACCTAGAAAAGCACTGCCGCGAAGGCACCAGCTTTTGCGCGCATGTTCAAATTTGTTGCCAAACTGTCACCCTCATTGAACATGCGCGCAAAAGCTGCTGCCTTCACGGCAGTGCTTTTCTAGGTTTTTTTTAAATACTTTTGGTCTTACTACTGATTGGAAATGTGAGCATATTTCAAAATAGGTAATTATGAAAATTGCTTTTGAATGAGAAATAAAAGCACAAATTACTGAAAAATTACTATTTAATACAATAAATCTTCAAGATCCCTTCCTTCAACTTGAATACATATTCGTCAATGTTTTTTGTTTCATTTTCTTTCCACTTCTGAAAGTTTTTGTATTAATTCTGTTTCGTTGTTGCTTTTCCCCGCATACACCAGCTGTTGGAAGAATCCCCAAATAAAAAATAAAGATGGGTTAAGGTCTGGCGAAAGCGCAGGCCATTCGATGGGCCTTGCACGCCCAATTCCTCCTGATGTAAAAATAAGCCGAGCTACAATTATGTAACAGAATTTTAGATCAAAATCAGTCTCTTAAGTCACATTTTCGAGTTTAATTAACCATAAGATTGATAAAAAGTAGAAAAATAACCATAATCGTGTTTCAATGATTTTCAGCCGATCCGCCTTTGAAGGTCGATTAGAGCGAGAAAAAGCTAAAAAAGCACTATTTTTTCATATGATTTCAGTATTTTGGGACCGCGAGAAGTTTTTAAATTGAGCAAGAATCTATGAAAACTCTTTTTTGTATTTTTAAATTGAAGTTGAATGTTTGAGTTAATCCTACTGAAAACTAAAATTCTTAGGATGCTGTTTGTTGTTGTGTAAGTATTTGTTGCACTGGCCGTTGTGTATTAGAGCAAGAGGTTCATTCCTGACTTTATTCGTTTTGTTTTCACGTAAACCGAGTTTAAGTTTATATGAGCTTGGAAAAAGGAACGAATGGATCGGAAACATCGGCAAAATTTTCAAGCCTTTTTTTAGTAACTGTAATTTCAGTAAGCTGAGTTATTTTTGTCATTGAAACAACATTCAGGAGATCATGTTACAAAAAAATTCTGCAAAATACCTACTACATAAAAAGATATGAATTTGTAAAACCTCGCTGCCATAATAAATTGAAAAAATAATTATAACTCGAAAACTACAAATAATCGCTTAACATACACTTGGACAACCCTGTATACCTTCAAGCGCCTGGATGATTCTTAGGTGATCCTTAAATCTCCTATTGATGCTTCTTGCTGTTCTTCCGATGTAAGTCTTATCGCAGCCGAATGTCAGATTATAATTTATCTGGAAATTTCATCAAACGTGTTCCCTAAAAGTTGGCTGGTTTTCGTGAAAGCTAGCTTAATAATTTCTTTTTTGAAAATGTTCAGAATTTTCTTGTAGGTTTCAGGATGATACATGAAGGCCCTGAAACCGTTGCCTTCTTCAGTTTCTTTGTCTTTATGTTAGGTGTTCCATTTACAACCTCCCCCACTTTTTCGGACCTGACTCAGGCATATATACAGTGTGTCCATGGATTGAGTGCCGGTAAGGTGTAAATGACGAAAAATTTTCGGGTTGGACTCTTATATTTTGGGAATCGCTCCTGCTTGGTCTCAAACTAAGATGTTGAGAAAATGAGCCAAATCACTTAATATACAGGGTGGTTTAGAACTGATTTAATGGAAATTTTCAGGAATAAAGCACCTTTGTTTTAAAAGATATCGAGAAAGTTCATTGAGAAAAGTTGTTTAGTATCAAAAGACACGGCTAAATCTCGATTCTCAGATAAATCGATCAACTTTGATTTTGTAAATAGGTTATGAAAATATTTGATAATATCCATGGTTACAAATGCCAGACGTGACTTGAAACGTAAATTTTATTCGTCATAATCGAAAATTTTCCAGTTAAAAACATGTTGACCATAGAACAAAGAGTGTTCATTGTGCAGTGCTACGGTTTAGGTGCAGACATTTCAGGGAGTAATAAGACAATTCCATAAACGCTGGTCAAATGTTGCGGTATCACGTAACCCTGTTGAAAAAATAGTGTCACAGTTTAAATTTTTGATGATGACAAAATATCTCACGTATCGGATTAACAAAATGTTCATGACCAACTTATAAAGTCAAGGTAGGCTGATTTATCTGAAAATTGAGTTCCTGCAGCAGCTCGTCATTCCAAACAATTTTTCTCAAGAAACTTTCTCGATATCTTTTAAAACAAAGGCACTTCATTCTTAACAATTTGCATTAAATCAGTTCTAAACCACCCTGTATAGTAATTGATTTGGCTCATTTCCTCAACATCTTAGTTTGAGACCAAGCAGGAGCGATTTCCAGAATATCAGAGTCTAACTCGAAAATTTTTCGTCATTTACACCTTACCGGCACCCAATCCGTGGACACACTGTAGACATACGTCTCTTGACGAAGGAAAGGTTGATCCCCAAACGTGCGTAAAACGCAGATGGATTGAAAAGTAATTATCCAATCCAATTTTTATTTATAGAAATGGCTCCTTTGTATTGCGGTATTTGAACTATTTCTCTGGGTAAGTTTCTTGAAAAAATGTTTTCTAATGATATCGGAGTTATGCATTTTGCTGAATGGAGAAAATAATTTCATCCCATTATTCCATGGAAATTGACCATATTTAGCTAAATTTGCAAGGAAATAATTCTGCAATCCTGCGCTTTCCTGTCTGATGAAGATGTCAGATAAAGACTTAAACATTACAGATCATTTCGTTGATCGTTTACATTACTCTAATATTGTTCATTAGGCAAAAATTTTTTCAAAAAATTGCTCTCGTCAAATATTATAACTCGCAATCTGCAAATGGCAGTCTCTGTAAATAATAGTACTTTACGATACGTCTCTTGACGAAGGAAACGTTCTTCCCAAAACGTGCGAAAGACGCAGAGTATATGTGGATTATAGAGTAACTACGCATTGAGGCGTGGGGTTAAACACAGTAGTTTCCGAAAGAAACAATCTAGAGATCCGATATTCGTAGATATCATGAATGGGTAAAATCCTCCCAATGATTCCACTGATATAACCTGTCGAAGTTTTATTTTCTCAATTAAATATTGGGAAAAATACAGATTGATCGAAAAGTGACACGTTGAAGCTTCTCGAAGAATTTCGCGAGACCATATTATTAGAAGATCGCAAAATATGGAACATTTGGAAAAAATCTAGAAAAGCACTTCCGTGAAGGCAGCGTTTGCGCGAATTACGTTTTAGAGAGCTTAAAACGTGTTTTTAAAAACTATGTTTATTGATACAGGAATAATAAGGTGTGAGATATGTGTTAACTATGAATATACTATCAGAACTAACTAACTACATTGCATATGTTCTATTTATTACATCGGTTGAACAGATAAGAAGATGCTGAGGTAGCACTTCCCACGGGTACGTTGGGATACCGCTGATACATCGTAAGGGAATTACATATGGAATTGTAACTCGCGCATGTTCAATGTAGATGACCGCTTCGGCAACGAATTTGAACATGCGCGCAAAAGCTGCTGCCTTCAGGGCAGTGCTTTTCTAGATTTTTTTACCATAAATTACTGGATTTCAATTCGATCTGATCTGTATTTTTGGGAAATTTAGAAAAATAAAATTTTGAATGGGTATATTTACGGAATCATTGGGCCGGTTTCACCCATTCACGAATTTGACCTTCAGAATGAAGCACTAAACCAACTCTACCAATATCGAGTTCCCAAGTCGTTTGTTCCGGAAGTTATTGTGTTAACGGTTCCCAATATTTCCAAAAATACAGATCAGATCGAATTGAAATCCAGTACTTCATCGAAAAATGACAGTTTGAAGGTTCATACAGAATTTAATGAGGGCGATATGAGGAGAAGATCACAGAATATTGAATATTTGAAAAAAATATTCGAAATTTTTTGTTCGAATTGTTTTAATGACAGGATCATCACGAAATTTTGCACAATGTTGTCCCGCAACATCTTCAAACTAGCTGCGAAATTTCATCACGATAGAATCAGTATTTCTTGAGTTATATCGAAAAAAAACGATATCGAGAAGAAATTTTTTTTGAATTAGGTGACCATAGGATTTCAACGATATTCTGCTCAAAGTTGCGCGTTGTTATGATCTAACTGACTGGCAAGTTTCAATCCAATCGCTCCTGTAGTTTCGGAAATATAAGGGAAATAACCTCAAAATTTCAAATGGCTCTAACTGCGAAACTATTCGGCCGATTTGGACCATTAACGAACTCAACCGCGGCATTCTATGCGCTAGCTGGCGCCGTTCGATAGTTATCGTGTCCACGGCCGGCCAGACAGAATCGATTTCGACACCGGATTCGTCATCAGTGAGTCCAACATAAACGTTCAAGACCATTTTCGGTTCAATCATCGAAAATAACAGACATTTGGACAAAACGATATCATGCTGTTCCCCTAGAACATGCGCGCAAAAATGAGTTATTTGAAATTTTCCTAATAATACGATAATCACATTCGTGCGCATGAGTTTTCGCATTAGATTCTAACAACTAGTTGCCAAGTTACCACGCAGCACATGTACGTTCAGTGGACATTCAATGGATGTCCATGACGGACTTTTGAAATATCCATTGGACGTCCAGAATTGGTACATTATACTTCCAATGGACGTCCAGGACACAACTATGGACGTACAATTGATGTCCAGAAAACGTCCAATGGATGTACAATGTTGGAACGTTGGACGTCCATTGTACATACAATAGATGATCAATGAACGTTGTTTATGGGTATTGAAAACATCCATTGGACGTCCAGAATTGTTACATTAAACATCCAATGGACGTCCGGGACACAACTACGGACGTACAATTAATGCCCAGAAAACGACCAATGGATGATCAATATTTTTTGTTTATGGATATTAAAAACATTCATTGAACGTCCAGAATTGGCGTGTTATGAATCCAATTGACGTTCATTGGATGTCCAGGACGACATTTCTGAGGTACAATACAGGTCCAGAGGACGTCCAATTGATGCATATTGTGCGTATTTTGGCAATTCATTGTAAGTCCATATATTCAGAACAACAGATCTCCAGAATATGTCCAATATAATTCAATCTAATTACACAAGCTATTCTTTATATATTTGGCGATACTTTGGACACTTTTACCATGCGTACACCGTTGTTCAGTTCGGGACATATTCTGTTTGAAATTGCCATTTCCATAAACTACCAGTTTAAATACATCCGCAACCAAATTAATCCTTGAGATAATAGCAATATTGATTTAGATTCCTTGAAAATGTATATTTCAACAAAACTGTAAAACGAATGCTCGAAAAAAAATATATAACAAAAATAACAACTCTGAAATAGAGGTATTATTTTCCGGTCAAAATGAATAAATTGATGAAAATATTTCAAGAAGATTATTTTCATTCATTTGCTCTCTTTCTAGCCATCATATAACTCCCTCCTTTATCTTTTTCTTTGAAGTTCTGTCATTTACTTGTTCTGCAGTACCAATGAGATCATTTATAAGAAAGGAAATAATGTATCGAGTTGGACGTACAATGGATGTTATTTGTTGGATGTACAATGGATGTCCAAATATTTACATATACCCAATGATATACTTTTCATCATGGTTAATTTTTTATTTGATGATTTCATACATATTCATGTACATTGAATGTATGTACAATGGACGTACAAGTCGTACATCCAATGGAGGTCCATCTTCCTACGTACAATGTACGTCCATTCAATGTCCATAGACGATTAAACTGGATATGGGCATGAAATGGACGTCCAATGAATGTCGCGTGCTGTACATCCAATGAACGTCCATGGACGTTTAGACATAGCATGCTGGGTTCCATCATGATCGGATCAATATTTTTCGAGTTGTTTCAGAAATAACTACGATACCAGAAAATAACCACGAAATGTGACATATTTTTCCTCAGTATCTCCGAAAATAGATATTCAATCGAACTGAAAGTAAGCTGTGAGAAAATAAAAGCTGAATTTTCAGATTACCCATTTGGAATTCGCCTCAGCCAAAAAGTGGATGGAAAAGTCTTGGTAACATTCAATGCAAGAAACGAACATGATAGATGTAAGTTTGCCGAGGACCTCAAAGAATCAGTAAGCGAAATGGATGAAATGGAAAATCTCAGAATAGAGGCTGAATTAGAAAAACAAAAATCCAATAGGGGAAATCCGAGAAGCGGTGAGTCATTTTATTTTTGATATATCATATAAATTCTAATGGACAATCAATTAATAAACGAACCGATTTGAATAATCTTAGCCAAATTCAAAACAGTTGCGACCTAATGTATCAGATCGCAAATAAAACAATAAACATATAAGGATGGTGGTGTCGCTTCCACACACATGAAGGTGTTCTCGAAACAAAGTGGGAAGGTTAAGAAAAACTTTAGTTTTTTTGGAAAAATATTCTTTCGTCAATCTAGCGGATCAACTTAAGATGACAAAATGTATGGTATCGTTTTAGTTGCTAACTCCAAGGCGAATAATATCTTATTTCCTGAGAATTTTTCATTCGATATGAATCAATATAGTGAAAAGCAGCTAATACATTGCAAACATCATAAGGTAAATTTTATTTTCGTTCACATAACTGAATTGGTCATCGGATTACCTTTGATGCGATATATCACATGCAATATTTTTCCAAAAAATTTTTTGAGGTTTAAGGGTATAAAGCCCCAACTTAGAAACTGCATGTATTTCTCAAACTTCGAAAATAGAAATCGGCGGGTAGGAGGATATTCCTCAATATTTATTATTTCAAGAAAAAGAAACTGACACCAATCACAAACTGTTAAATTTACAATAAAAAAAATAGCTCAAATTTTTTTTTCAGTCATACCGCTCAATGCGCAATCGAATGTCCCTTCATTTGATATATCACAATCCATGTATAACTATTTGAAAAAAACAGTATAGGGGTGTGGTGCGTGAAGGTGAGATATTTCAAATTCAAAAAAGCATAGGAAGACCAGCTTTCGGAATTACAAATCCATGGGTTTGTGGATTTCCCTCAATAATAATAAGTAAAGGAATAATGGTCTGATTGCAGTACTGTCCTCACGTATTGTAAATTATTTCCTAATTTTTTTATTAAAAAACCGACCCAACAAATTCTTCTTTTAGACATATCGCTGAATAGGAAATCAAATCACCTTTCATTTGATTTATCACAACCCATATATTTCCATTTGAAAAAATAAAGTAGTGGGGTGCGGGCCGTAGGGGGTGAGAAATATCAAATTCAAAAAACACAGGATAAATTGCTTTCTAAATTAAAAATCGACGGGCGCGAGGATTTTCCTTAATAATTCTTCGTACAAGAATTATTGGCTAGTTACGCTACTTTTTTGGCACGCTGTATACATACAGGGTGAGTAACGAGGAACTGTACAAATTACTGCCACGTATAGAGACTTCTCAGGTGATTATCAAATGTACTGCGTACGGTTCTAAATCAATCAAAAATTTCTTGATCGTAATTTTGAATTTATTGGTGATATTTATAATTTGATATTTTTAATAAGGGATTTTGTTGAAGAGCCTAATGCACATATGTTCTACATTTTTTGTGTCAGTGTAAAGGAACAAGCTGGTGGAATAAAAGTATGAATACGTCTCGTTCCATTAGTGTTTTCATATGTATTGAAATAATGTATGTTCTTTCTGAGGAAAATCGGACAGTTAAATATATATAGACCAATGGTTGTTAGGATTTCCTGGCTCCAGAAAGTCCGCGGCATGAAATTTTGGGCGTTGAGCCAAACATGGTTCTGCGAGCTCTCTTCTGAACGATGAAAACTATCTGCGCATCCGAATAATTCCATAGGACATTGCCGATTGGAAATTGGCAGAATATACTACCCGCATCAACGCCATGTCTGATTGTTGCACCAAAATGCGAAGGGTATACAGAATTGAGTTCAACTTTCCCTGTGGTAGGTTCACCTGATCACACCAGTTTGAACAATCGTCCATGATGATGCCTAGAAATTTGGTTTTTTGGCAATAATAATTGTTTCACCTTGCATATCAATAGTTGCTGGTTTGGTAATCATTGCGTGGGAAGTACTGAAAGCAACTCATTCAGTTTTTTAGAATTAATATTGAGGTGATTGAGTGAACACCAATTGAAGATGGTTTGAAAACTATGTTCACTTCTCACTGTCCTTGAAATGTCGTAGGTAGAAATTAGAAAATTGGTGTCACCTACATACATAATTACCTCATAATTGTTTGATGTTTGATCTTCAATCTGTGTTGCAACCAATTGGTTGCTATTAAGTGGGTGGTTGTCATCCTCGGTCCCCATAAAGGCTGCAGGTATGTCATTAGTGTAGACGATAAGTCTATTGGCCGTAGGATGTCACCCTGTTGAACCCCCACATTTGGTTCCTCATCAGAAGATATAAATTGACCTCCGTCGATCTCTAGAGATACCCTTTGGTTTCTACCTTGCAAGTAACTACGTATTGAATTGAGCTGGTTATTTCTTATTCCATATAGGCTCAGCTTCTTTAGAAGTTCTTCATGGTCTACACTGTCAAATGCCTTTGACAAATCCACAAAAAGACCCATGGTTACATTTCCCGTCTCCAGTGCTCTGAGAACTGATGTAGCCAATTCAAAGATAGCCGTTTCTGTATTTTAAGACCTAAAATATCCATGCTGATGATCTGTGAATATATTAAATTTATTGAAAAAGTGCAGAAGTCTGTTCACCAAAATCCTTTCAAGTATTTTCGAGAAGGATGTAACCATACATATTGGTCGATAATTGTCAGTCTTCAGTAGTATTACCTTTTTTGAAGGATGGTTTGACTATTGTAATTTTAGGAGATTTCGAGAAGATTCCAACTCGGAAGGACCTACATATTGTATGAGATAGTGGTTCCGCGATAATTCGAATCGATCTCTTGATGATTGACATTGGAATGCCATCGTATCCGAAGGTATTCATATTTTTCATGTTCTTGACCGTTCTTATAACCTCATTAGGTGTTATCTCGAAAATATAAAAAGACTTTGGGTTTCGCGAAATTGAAGGGAATTTGGTATTGCCCAAGGGACTAGTCAATCGTGTATTTGACGATGAGGAGATATTAATGAAGTGTTTGCTGAATGCATTCGATAGTTCCTGGGGGTTATCAGGGGGCCGATTCTTGAATCTCGATCAAGAATTGAAGTTTATGACAATTGCCATATCTTCGCGTCGATTTTTTAAGTTAAATATAAGCAACAAGTAGATATGACCTGCGCATGGAACCGAATGCCACACTACAACCGAATGTTATATCTCCTAAACTCCGTACCACTCGTTGCTAAGTCGAATCAAACGGTGATAAGGTTATGTTTATTTCAGGAATATCTGCTTGAAAACATAATCGAAATGGCGAATAGAACTCTGACAAATTTTGCAGATGCACGAGAAAACTCAGAAAATCGACATAAACATATGACAATTGCCATAACCTTCAATTCTTGATCCGAGATTCAAGAATTGACCCCCTGTTCAAATCATATTCTTTAACGTATTAGTATTCGTTTGTCGCTGAGTTAGTTCGTTTATTGCTTGCCACACCGTTTCATTCTTGTTATTGGAATTATAGACACGGGTTTTGAATTTTTTTTTTAATATTGTTGATAGAATTGTCATAAGATTTTTTAACTTTTTGTAGTGTGAAAGGTACTCTGGTTGACATAGAGATGCTGTAAAGAAAATATCGAATTGTTTTTTGCGATTTACAGAAAAACAGAGTCAAATATATCTTCCGAAAAAATTATACCAGAGGTCGTCCACACTGGTTTGATCCTGCATTAAATATGAAATATCCCATTCTTCTGCTTTTTTAAGTTCTATAAATTTTTTTTTCTTGTGTTCTTTTATCGGTCTGACTTGTCTCGTTTCCGGTTTTAAACCTGAGTTATTTAGGGTAAAGGTGAATCTTTGTGAGGTATGATCTGATAGATGTGTTGTAAGTACTGTAGTGTCTTGATGTTCAAGGTTTGTGATCATGATATCGAGACAACTGGCTGCACTCGTGTGATACGTGTTCATGTACCGTTACAAGGGCATTATTTCTCTCGAGTATAGAAATAGAAAACGGCGATTCTATACTATCGATCATTAAGTCAATATTTAAATCTCCAGTTATGATGTAAAGACTGTTTTCTCTTGTGAGTTTGTGCAGTATTGAATTCATCTTCTCTAAAAATACTTTTATATCACTTAAAGGACCATTCGGACGATAAATAGAGATAATGGTCATTTTCTCAGAGCACAGGAAAGCATCAATTGCCGAGCATTCAATTACATATGGCACACTATAAGTTCTTGTCAGATCTGAGCGATCTCTACTAGTGATCTCTGTTTTACAATAAATGGCGGATCCGCCATGACGGCGTTGTAATCTGTAGAATTTGAATACTAATTTATAACCATTAATATGAAATGAATCTAATTCTGCTTCACTTAACCAATGTTCTGTGAGAGCAACAAAGCATGCGTGTTGATTGTTTATGAATTGTTCTAACCTAAGTAAACATTAAGAGACTGAATGTTTTGATGTATTACAATAATGATTTTTTTTTCAAATTCACTGCGTTTTTCGTGAGTCGGAATAAAAAATATTTTATTCTGGTACCTTCTGGCCATAGACTTGCATTTTTGATGTGTTCAAAATTCTCTGCTGGAATGGTATGTTTGAAAGACGAATACTCGGAGGGTCCTTTCGATTCCGCAGATATACCCATTCAAAATTTTATTTTCCCAATATTTCCAAAAACACAGATCAGATCGAATTGAAATCCAGTACTTCATCGAAAAATTACAGTTCGAAGGTTCATACAGAATTTAATGAGGATGATATGATAAGAAAATGACAGAAATTTTTTTTCAAATTGTTCTTACGACACGATCATCACGAAATTTTGCATAAAGTTGTGTTTCAGCATCTTCAAACTAGCTGCGAAGTTTTATCAAGATTGAATTAGTATTTCTTGAGTTATACCGGAAAAAACAACGATATTGAGAAGAAAACCTCGAAATGTTACATAATTTTTCCCAATATCTCCAAAACTTATGATTGTATAGAACTGAAATTTGGTACACTGCTGTGAAATATGAAGCTTAAAGTCCGAGTGGAATTCGTTTTCGGATATGATAAAGTATTAATTGTCATTGTCGACCACAGATAGTGTAGCCTGTCAACTTCAGACAAAACAACCATAGAAGAAAGGACATTGTCAATTTAGCATATCCGTTGAAAATAAATACGACAATTTCATTCCATTGAAGAAGAGGAATTTATTTGTCACAATGAATGACAAATAATTTCCTCTGTGAAAATGAGTACTTGGGGTCTTTTTTGCTATAACTGGCTCGTAAATAAAATAAATTCTACGAAAGTCAGAAATCGGAAAACAAAAAAAGATTCTAAAAACTGCGAAATTGAGGGTCGATAACTTTAAATTTAATGTTCAAACAATCCACCTTGTTGTGCCAAACAGAAGCCAAATTTATTCTAAATAGATAATCTCATATCTCCGAGCAGATTCCGCATAGTTGCTATTTTGACACAAAGTTGGATTATTTTGAACCTCAGTTCATTAATATTCGTCGCTCTATCAATTTCGTGCCAATAAACCAAATTTTTCAGATATCCCCAGAGATAAATCTGGTGATCTGGGGGCCATTTGATCGTACCATTTGTTGAAATGACACGGTCCGAAAAAGTCGTCCTCAGATATTGTGTAACTACTCTCCCCTTATAAGTTGATTCTTTACAAGCTCCAGATATATGGCAGCGTTTAGGTTAGCATCGATAAAAAAGGGCCCGATGATTTAATTACCCAGATTCCTGTCCAAACATTAAGTTTTTGTGGATACTGAGTACGCACAGGAATACTTAGATGCTTATTCTCCCTGGGCCAATATCTTACTAATAATGGGTAATGTTTTCTATTCAAGGAAAACGATGACTCATCGTCGAATAAGATTTTGCTTAGAGATTTTTGCGCGCATGTTCTAGGGGAACAGCGTGCTATCGTTTAGTGCAAATGTCTGTAAAACTCCAATTTTTTCCGAAATTGGTCTCAACGACTAGATTGGACTCCCTGATGGCGAATCCAGTGTCAAAATCGATTCTGTCCGTCCAGCCGACCGGCCGGCCGTGGACACGATAACTGTCGAACGGAGTGAGCTAGCGACTTGAAACTCTCAGGGTAGGCTGCACATTGGAATGCCGCGGCTAAGTTCTTTTATGGGCCAAATCGGTCGAACAGTTTCGGAGCTATAACCATTTGAAATTTTGAAGTTATTTATTTTTCATTTCAGAAACTACTACAGTGATTGGATTGAAACTTGGCATTTGGGTGGAGTATAACAATGGGCAACTTTTAGCAAAATTTTGTCGAAATCATATTGTCAGTAAATTTAGAAAAAAAATTTTTTTCGGAAACCGTTCATCATATTCAAATAAAAGTTTCATCAAGACTTTTAGCTTCATATTTCACAGCGGTGTACCAAATTTCATTTCGATACGATCATAATTTTTGGAGATATTGGAAAAAAATATGTCGAATTTCGTAGTTTTCTTCTCGATATTGTTGTTTTTGCGCGTATGTTCTAGGGGAACAGCGTGCTATCGTTTTGTCCAAATGTCTGTAATTTTCGATGATAGGGCCGAAAATGGTCTCAAACGACTAGATTGGACTCACTGATGACGAATCCGGTGTCAAAATCGATTCGGTCCGACCGGCCGTGGACACGATAACTGTCGAACGGAGTGAGCTCTAGCAACTTGAAACTTTCAGGTTAGGTCGCGCATTGGATTGCCGCGGTTAAGTTCGTTAATGGACCAAATCGGTCGAATAGTTTCGGAGAGCCACTTGAAAGTTTGAAGTTATTTATTTTTCATTTCAGAAACTACTTGAGCGATTGGATTCAAACTTGGCAATTAGGTGGAAAATAACAACGCGCAACTTTGAGCCAAATTGTGTCAGGATCACGCTCAATTTTGAGCCAAATTGTGTCAGGATCATACTGTCAGTAAATTAAAAAAAAATGTTTTCAAAATTTTGATGATTTAAATATCTTACTAATATCTTGGCGACTTGAAATCTCGCAGGCCTTGAGCTTCATATTTCACAGTCGTGTACCAAATTTCAGTTTGATCCGATTATTATTTTCGGAGATATTTGGAAAAAATATGTCGAATTTCGTGGTTTTTCGTGGGCATCATTGTTTTTTCGGAATAACTCAAAAATTACTGATTCAATCATGATGAAATTTGACAGCTAGTTTGAAGATGCTCATTGACAACTTTGTGCATAATTTCGTGATGATCGTGTCTTTTGTCGAAAAAAAATTTCTAAAATATTCAATGTTCTGTGATCATCTGATCATATTATCCTCATGAAATTCTGTATGAGCCTTCGAACTGTCATTTTTCGAACAAGTATTGGATTTCAGTTCGATCTTATTTGTATTGTGACGAGTACGGCCCTCTCTGTGTACGACTGTTCAAGTAATCTCTGGACGTCTATGCGTCATCCGCTTGGTGACTAGAACCTTCTGGCAATCGCTAGAAGTTTCACGAGACGTTTAAGGACGGGCGCGGAGCAGCCCAGGGAGTCATTCAGATGAATTATTCGAAGCGGAAAGTGATCAGTAAAAATAAATGTGGAAATAAATTGTGCATAAACATTGATAGTATTAATTGTTTAGTTATTAGTGTGAATAAGTTTGTACGTTACGTACAATGAATCCCAGTAAATCTACCAATTCCATATAATATCTTAACTCTAACAAATTTCAATTTTAATTCTACACGTGCCAATAATAACGAAATAACACTAGCATATCGATATTTCCTCCAGCTAAGTAGGTTAAAGGAAATAATTATTATAACAATCTTGCTACATTACAACCTGAATTCTAATTACCTTTGCACTGTATTACGAAATTAATCAACTAAAAATTACTGTTTGAAGCTCAAGTAATGTAACCTTCGTTTCATTGTTTCATCAAAATTTCCACGTATGTCATCGATCAGACTCAATATATAGTTTTTAGATGTAAACAATAAACGTTCATTATCTAGTGATCCGTCTTTACTTCCTCAACGCTTGCGTCTCTAAGTAACTACAAGCTTTTTCACACAAGTCAAAGTTGAGACACCTACCCAACATAAGTGTAAATGAATAGTTTTTTATTCTGAACGTTTCGATAAACCAAGAAAACGTTACATTGGTGTCAGCTGTGCGGTCCGACAAGACTCGAATCAAATAAATAAATTGTATTGATTCAAATCTATGCCGGTGACCACAGGACTTCAGAACGCAATGGAGACGCAGGCGATACTGGAATTATTAAGTAAATTCAAAGAGGAAATGAATAGAATGGAATAAAATTCTAGGGAAGTTGATGAGAAAATGGATAAAATGGAAAATAAGGCAGAGAAAAATTTTCGGAAAATTAAAGAAAATTTTCAGAAGGTAATGGAAACCATAATGGACGAAATGAAGAAGTAAATGGAAAATTTTATAAAGACGAAAAATTTGACGAAATTTGTGAAAAAGTTGACGGAAAATTCGACGAAGTTGACGAAAAATTTGAAGAAATAATAAGAATAATTGAAAAGCATTCTAAATTAATACAGTCTCTGTAAAGAATGTCAATTAGATTATCCAGCTTCATCACCCTATCGCATCATGAAAACAGAAAGTAGTAACGAAAGTTTTAAACTGAAGATCAAGCCTCCAACATTTGATGGAAAAGTGCCATGGTCGACATATCAACATTTTGAAACTGCTGTGCTAGCAAACAGTTGGAGTCAGCAAGTCTGTTATTAAGTTCTAACATCGAAACTTCAGGCAGCGATTATATTGGATTAACTGTAAGAAAGACTTTGAAGACTGGTGTAGAACATGTAAAGCGCTGCAGCTAACGGCCCTAATGGCAAAGGAAAGGCTCAAATAAAGCAATATAACGTCGGATCTGTCATGGAACGAGTATCTATCGACAACGCGGTCCCCTTTCCCGAAACATACCACCGAAACGAGTACATTTTGGTAGCTATGGACTATTTTACCAAATGAGTGGAAGCGTACGGTATTCCTAATCAAGAGGCAAGTACAGTTGCTGATGAATAGGTCTCTTGCATGCATTTTTTTCCTCATTGGATTCAAATATTCTATCCGTGAGTCCACTGAAAAACTTTAACCGCCATCAAAAATTTCAATTTTTAACCAGAGAATGCTCTTTTAAATTTTGCTCCGCATGTCGGTTGTTTAAACGGACGAAGCTCCGCGGTTTCCGTGACGTATGGGGATATATCCACTCTCTCCCTCTTCTCCTGTACTTTTCACTCTAGCAAGACAATAGACAGCGTCAGGCTGTATCGATCGGTGAATCGTACAATAACGAGTGACGTAGAGGCGATCTGACGCGTCTCGCCCGCTTCGACCTGGAGCCCAGATTCGGCCATTTTTAATACCGAATTATTCAAAATTCGCTAAAAGTGTGTGATAGCATACATTATGATTTTGTATCGATATAGAATGAGGAAAACATAAAAATATGATAATTCGTGTTACATGCAAAAGACCTATTCTTCTGCAGATTTGGAATACCTCAAGAGCTACATTGTGATCAAGTTTCGAGTCGACGTTATTCCAAGAAGTTGGTAGAAGATTGGGGATTAATAAGACAATATCTCCAATCAGATGGCATGGTCGAAGGAATGGGACAATGGGAAAAAATCTAGATAACGCAGTCTCCGATCACCAGCGGGACTGGGATGAGTATTGGCATCTATTCACGAAGGCATATAGATCTTCGTTTCTAGAATCTACCAAGGAAACTCCAGCCAATATAATGTTCGGCCGAGAAATAAGACTACCTTGTGACCTAGAATTTGGTTGTAAGCCTGGAGAAGATGTAGCCGGGAAGGACTACGTTAGCAAATTCAGAAGTAAGCTATATTACATTCATGACAAGGTGCGCAATCAAATGCAGCAAGCAAGTGATCGGATGAAAATGCGCTATGACATCGAGGCCATAGAAGGAGGGTTCACCGCGGGAGATCCGGTTTGGTTGTATAACCTGCAAAGAAGAAGAGGATTTTCACCGAAACTGTGGAGACACTGGGAAGGACCGTATGAAGTTGTGAAAAGGATAAATGATGTAGTTTACCGGATACGGAAGCTTCCCAGAGGAAAACCGAAGGTCGTCCATTTCAATCGATTAGCTCCGTACGCGTCAACATAGGGTAACGACAAAGAAGTACGTTTCATCGAGGTTCCGGCGAAGGAAAATGACGATTTCCGGATATTTATGAATAGCTATGGGGCAGCACGAGTTGCACGGTTTGGCGTCACACAGGAAGTTCATCAAGACCTGTTTACAGTTCCCGAGGAATACTCTCTTGCTCATTGTGTAGCAGCCGATCTAAAGATGAGTGGGGGAATATCTAGAGTATTCAGAAATAAATTTGGACGTCAAGAGGAGCTGATGTGACAGCAGCCCCGAATCGGAAAATGACTGAGACTGCAGTCAGAGGGTCAATTCTTTTATTACGTAGTCACCAAGCAGTAAAACTATCAGAAGCCCATCTACCAGAATTTATGGAAAGCGCTGCATGGCTTGAAAGAAGACCTTCAGTGCTTTGGCGTTAGGAAATTAGTTGTTTCCAAGCTAGATTGTGGACTAGATCAACTGAATTGGCGGGTTGTTCGAAGCATGCTTGAAGTAATTTTTCAGTTGACAGGTATGCAGATCTTGGTATGCAATTTGAACCGAAAGCAAATCAAAAAGCCCAGCAAAACCGTAGACTGTTACATCCATCAGAAGGGCTACTGTACGGCCCTGTCTGTGCGAGACTGTTCTAGTGATCTCTGGACGTCTATGCGTCATCCGCCTGGTGGCAATCGCAAGAAGTTCCAGTAGTTATATACGGACGGGCACTCGGAGCAGCACAGGGAGTCATTCAGCTGAATTTTTCGAAGCGGAAAGTGATCAGTGAAAATAAATAGTGTGGAAATGAATTGTGCATAGACTTTGATAGAAGTAAATTAGTATGAAAAAGTGTGAATAAATAGTTTATATATATAATTATTCTGAACGTTTTGACAAATCAATAAAACGTTACAGTATTTTTGGAAATTTTGGGAAAATAAAATTCTGATGTATATCTGAGGAATCAGTGGGTGGATTTTACCCATTCAAGAATTCGGCCATCGTAATCAAGGTCCAAACCTACTCTACAAATACTCGTGTTTCGACCTGACGGTCGAACGTAAACACTATAACTTCCGGAAGGAACGACTCAGAAATTCGATATTTGTAGAGTAGGTTTGAGGCTTAATTACGATGGTCGAATTGGTGAATGGGTAAAATCCGCCCGATGATTCCGCAGGTATTTTCCCAATATTTCCAAAAATACAGATAAGATCGAAATCAAATCCAGCACTTTATTGAACAAAAACTAGGAAACCACTGCCGTGAAGGCAGCAACTTTTGCGCGCATGTTCAATGGAGATGACCACTTTGGCAACAAGTTTGAACATACGCGCAAAAGCTGCTGGCTTCACGACAGTGCTTTTCTGGGTTTATTCCCCCCTATTACAAGTTTGTGATTCATGAAATATACACAAGACAACCAAGACTGGGGAAAATTTTCCGCTCTTTGCTATGGTGGACAATGAATTTGGATGAAATTAATAATAATAATGTTCGTTGAATTGCCATTTTAAGGTGATAGTTTTATGTTATGCTAAATTTTTTGAGAAAAAATTGTCGTTACAAAAACATTAGGATCTTGAATTACTTCACAACAGAAAAAAATTGGACCATACTCTACAGAAACTTTTCTGCAGAACCACTCTGTGATATTTCGTCATGGATAGTATATTTATCATGTTAAATTGTATCTCTTCCTGCACTCCTTGAACTACCACTACAGTTGAAAGATCATGTATAACCCTCATTCAGCCAATTTTCTGTTAGTAGGAGCACTTCGGATTCAGTGGTCTAATTATTGTATTTTAGGATTCTTTATCTTAAAAACTCAAGTTGAACTTCTTAGTCCGCAAAATTGAGTAGAGAAAAATGTGGTTTTCATATGATTCAGACTCCACCAAATGCACTTTCATGAAAATCACTACGTTAATATCATTGATTCATATCCAATTCGCTTTCAGGAACTGAAAACCGAGATAGTGGTGTAGCCGATGTGGAAGTTTGCCCGTGTCAATGCACAAAAGGACAAACTGGATCTGGCGAGGCTTGTCATGAAGAGGGAGGACATGAACAGCAAATCAAGCGCTCCGCTCTCAGTAATTCTTTACTTGATATACATGAACAATGTGAGTGTTACCAATCTTCAGATAACTGTTATCAGGTTTGAGAAGTAAGTGACAATAATAAGAAAAGTACAAAACTGTTTCGAAAATAATTTTTGTTTGCCTGATCATTCTGGGTCTGTTTGGGTTATTCTCAGCGGAGAATGACCCCAAACTATTACATTAAAGTTTCTGATGAAAATTAGCTGGTTTATGTTTCTTCGAGGACGTGTACTTCTTAAATTATTTCTGTGTTTTCCGATTTGAAAACTATAAATTAACAAAACTACTTTCAGATCCACTCTTACTTTCTACTTCTAACAACGTTTCCTTCATCAATAGACATATCGTTGCGAAAATCTACTAACTCGTCTACACATACCTAAGTCAGGTAATTCAGAAAGAATCGGGGAGGTAATAAATGTGGGATTCTTCAAGGGCCATTTAGGTAACAAAAGGGCTACTAAGGGTAGGGTCAAGTAAAGATTTGGAAGAATGAGTTATTTATAGGTGTGTGAAATTCTACATCAACGTTCAAACTGTCATTTTTCAATCAAGTACTGAATATCAATTCGATAAATAAGCATTTTTGGAAACATTGGGAAGGTAAATTTTTAATTTCCATATCTGCGGAATCATCGGGTTGTTTTGACCCATTCACGAATTGGGCCTTCGTAATCAATATCCAAACGCACAGGTATCGAGTTTCTAAGTTATTTCTTTGCAGAATGCTGTTATGCCGATACGGCCGGGCACTCTTTCGGAATTTGTACCAGACTTAGGTATGTGTAGACGAGTCTGTAGGTTTTAGCAACTATATGTAAACGTTTCCGAAACGTGCGTCAGATGCACTATTTTGTTATCAGTATTATTTGCAAATAGATTTAGAGTTCTCACCAAACAACAAGAAAGCCTATAAAATACACAACATACCTAACACCATAGTGAAAAAATTCAGAAAAGCACTGGAATCAGCAGCTTTTGAGGGCAGATTTAAATTAGTTGCCAATGTGGTCATCTTTTCATCTATTGCCCCCGCCATCTGCACCTTTACTTCCTGATGGAAAGATTTTGTGGTCTTCTAATCATATTATCCTCATGAAATTCTCTGTATGAACCTTTAAACTAGGATTTTTCAATGAGGTTCCCGATTTCAATTCGATCTAATCTGTATTTTTGGGAATATAGGGAAAATAAAATTTTGAATGGGATTATCTGCGGATTCATCAGGTGGATTTTACCCATTCACGAACTCGGCCTTCTCAATTGAGGTCCAAACCTACTCTAGAAATATCGATATTGATTGAAATCAAACACTATTTCCGCTTGTATGTATTAATTTCACAACAATTGTTTCGTCACTTACATTGTGACTTCATTAGGTGACTACCTTTACAAAATCGTTTTCTTGAAATATAAAATGGAAACCGAAAAACGTGACAAAATTTTATGTATTCCATGGAAATTCCAGCAACTTCATTCGAAAACATCCAACAATGGGGATCGGTTCAGGTCAGTTTGGTCGTTGAGTCAAATCTGTTTTTTGCGCGCATGTTCTGGGGAACAGCGTGCTATAGTTTTGTCCAAATGTCTGTAATTTTCGAATTCTGACCCTAAAATAGTCTGGAACGACTAGGTTGGGTTGGACCCACTGATGACGAATCCGGTGTCAAAATCGATTCTGTCCGGCCAGCCGGACGACCGTCCGCCTTCATGCAGGATTACGGGCGAACGGAGAATCCTATCAAGTTGAAACTTTCACAGTAGGCTGCATTTCGAAATTCGACTTTTCGCGAAATGTTGTTGATATCATACCAGTAAATTAAAAATGAATTTTTATCGTAAACATTGTTTTTTCATAAACTTCATATCTGGAAAAAATTTAGAGCAGCCTTTGAGCTCCATATTTCACAGCAGTGTAGCAAATTTCAGTTTGATACCATCATGATTTCCGGAGATATTTGAAAAAGAACTCGAAAAGCACTGCCGTGAAGGCAATTTTTTAATTGGTATATCTGCGGAATCATTGGGATTTCACCCATTCACGGATGCGGGTTTCGTAATTGAGGTCCAAACCTTTTCAACAAATAGCGAGTTTCTAAGTTGTTTCTTTCGGAAGCTATTGTGTTTACGCAGTCGGCAGTTGGGCTGACCGTAAACACAATAACATAACAGTCGGCCGTTGGATCGAATTGAAATCCAGTACTTAATCTAAAAATTACAGTTCGAAAGTTCATACAGAATTTAATGAAGATAATATGATAAAATCACAGAATATTGAATATTCGAAAAAAAATTGATTTTTTTTTCGAAATGTTCCAATGATACAATCACCACGAAATTTCGCATTGAGTTGCCAATCAGCATTCTCGAACTAGCTGCCGAGTTTCATCCTGATTGAATCAGTCACTCGCTTCTGTAGTTCTCGAAATATCAGGGAAAACCTCAAAACTCAAAATGGCCTTAACTCCGAAACCGTTCGACCGACTTTGCCCCCTTACGAATTGAAACTTCGCATTTTGAAATGCAACCTACCCTGAAATTTTCAAGTCAATAGAATTCTCCCTACGCAAGTAATCGTGGTTACGGCCGGCCAGTCGGCCGGACAGAATCGATTTTGACCCTGGATTCGTTATCAGAGAGTTCAACCTAGAAGTTAAAGGATCAAAATTCCAAAATTACAGACATTTGGTTAAAACGATAACACGATGTTCCCCTAGAACACGCACGCATAAAACAGAGTCTCATATTCTGTCCCCCTACAGGCAAATTGTTTATCTGCCGTTGAAAGTGGGACATAAAGTGTTTGGACCAAAAACGTTGGTTTGGTTTATTCGCTCTCCTTCCTGAAAGACGCTGCAAATTTCACACAAGGGTTTATTATTTTCTCAATATTTAGGTTAGGTTAGGTTAGGTTAGGTTATTGATATCTTAACTGAACCTTATATACCATTCATAACTCATTGGTTTTTCACCCCAAAATTTGCAGCGTTTTTGCGCGCAAATCGTTTTGTCCAAATGTCTGTAATTTTTTATGATTGAGCCGAAAATGGTCTCAAACGACTATATTGGACTCACTGATGAAGAATCCGTGGTCAAAATTGATTCTGTCCGTCCGGCCGTGTGCGCTGTAACTTTCGAAAGGAAAGACCTAGAGTCTTGAAATTTTCAGGTTAGGTTAAGATCCTGAATATCTAGGTTAAGTTCTCTAATGGGCCAAATCTGCTTAATGGTTTTTGTGCTGCAGCCATTTGAAATTTTGATTTTTCAATAACTCGAAAAATATTTATCTGAACTTAGTTGGAAGATGAACAGTGTCAATAAGAAGAATTGAATCCATGGAAAAATTCGGAAAAAAGTTTTTTTTTTATTTTATATTTCATTGAAATTTCCAAGTCACCATTTCGCAATGTGAACAAGCGCGTTAAAGCTGCTGACTCCACGTCAGTGGTTTTTAAACTTCAGGACTTTAGATTCCTGACCTTATGGTTGAGCCATGTATATATCTTCTGATATTTCTCCATTTAAAAAAGGAGTCTTAACATCTATATGGATACGTTTTGTGCTATCCTTCTTATGGCGCGCATGTTCTAGGGAATATGCATGCTATCGTTTTGTCCAAATGTCTGTAATTTTCGAATTTTGAGCCGAAAATTGTCTCAAACGACTAGGTTGGTTGGACTCATTGATGGCGAATCCGGTGTCAAAATCGATTCTGTCCGGCCGACCGACGACACGATAACTGTCGAACGGAGTGAGCTAGCAACTTGAAACTTTCAGGGTAGGTCGCGCATTGGAATGCCGCGGTCAAGTTCGTTGATGGGCCAAATCGGTCGAACAGTTTCGGGGTTATAGCCATTTGAAATTTTGAAGTTATTTATTTTTTATTGAGGAAACTACTTGAGCTATTGGATTTAAACATGGCAATTGGGTGGAGTATAACGACGCGCAACTTTGAGCTAAATTTTGTCAGGATCATACTGTCAGTAAATTTTGAAAAAATTTTTTTTCAAAAAATTCGTTTTTTTCGAAAACCGTTTATCATATCCGAAAACGAATTCCACTCGGAATTTGAGCTTCATATTTCACAGCAGTGTACCAAATTTCAGTTCATTACGATCATAAGTTTTGGAGATATTGGGAAAAAATATGTCAAATTTCGAGGTTTTCTCCTCGATATCGTTGTTTTTCCGGTATAACTCAAGAAATACTGATTAAATCCTGATAAAACTTCGCAGCTTGTTTGAAGATGCTTGAAGACAACTTAATGCAAAATTTCGTGATGATCGTGTCATTAGAACAAATTGTAACAAAAATTCTGTGATTTTCTTATCATATCATCCTCATTTAATTCTGTATGAACCTTCGAACTGTAATTTTTCGATGAAGTACTGGATTTCAATTCGATCTGATCTGTATTTTTGGTAATATTGGGAAAATAAAATTTTGAATGGGTCTACCAAAATATGGAGTTTCTAAGTTGTTTCATTCGGAAGTTATTGTGTTTACGCAGTCTTCCGGAAGAATAACTTCCGGAAGAAACGACTTAGAAACTCGATATTTGTAGAGAAGGTTTGGGCTTAATTACGAAGGTCGAATTCATGAATGGGTAAAATCCGCCCAATGATTCCGTAGATATACCCATTCAAAATTTTATTTTTCCAATATTTCCAAAAATACAGATTGGATCGAATTGAAATCCAGTAATTTATCGAAAAACAATCTAGAAAAGCACTGCCGTGAAGGCAGCAGCTTTTGCGCGCATGTTCAAATTCGTTGCCGAAGCGGTCATCTACATTGAACATGCGCGAAAAAGCTGCTGCCTTTACGGCAGTGCTTTTCTAGATTTTTTCTAAATAACTCAGGGACTACTGGTCGGAAATCAATCGGGTGAAAATTTTTAGGCTGGGTTATGCAACAGTAATCAACGTTGAGTTCCATGAAAATTCCGGGGTAAGTTTTCGAGAAATTATTTTCTCCCTCCAACCCCCAATTTTGAGCCCTTAGGGTACATCGATCCTGCTGTTTCACGGATTTCGGTTCAGTACTTTCAGAGAAAAGCCCCAGACAACGGACGGCGGACGGACGGATTTTTTTTTATTAGTTCATTCAAATCTACGTCCTTCAAAATAGTAAAAGTAATTTTTTTTTTTTGGTCGGTCACTAAAGTTTATTATTTGATTTTATCAAATAATAAACCAAAAATTGTTGAAAGTAATTCCCATTTCATTACGTCATTATGAAAAGACTCTTCTATCAGAAAAGTGGGGTCTTAAATTTTAACCCCCTGCAAGGAAATTTTTAATCGGCCTTTGAAAGTGAGACATTTCAAGTTTTTCAGAAATGAGGGCAAATAAACGAAGCCAACATTCTCTGTTCTAACTTTATATGTTTCAACGGCCTATGAAAATTACATTGCAGGAGGACAAAAAGTAAGACTCCATTTTTCTGATAGAAGGGTCTTTTCTCAATAACATGCTAAACTATGAATCGGTTTTCCCAATTTTCTCAGAAATGGAAACAAATAAACGGCGCCAACATTCTCTGTTCAAAATTGAGGTATCCCAATTCCAACGGCCGATACAGAATTTTCTTGTAAGGGAACAAAATATAGGACCCTATATTTCTGATGAGGGAGTCCTTTATCAACAACATACTGAAGTTAGAATCACTTTTTCTGAGTTTTTCCGGAATGAGACCGAATAAACCAAACCAACATTCTCGTTCGAAAACTATGTGTCTCACTCTCCATGGCCGATAAAAAATTCCCTTGTATGGGTACAATTTATAAGACCCTATTTTTCTGAAAGAATAGTCTTTTTTATTAAAATACTAAAATGAGAAATATCCAGCATGATAGCCAGTTATATTCACAAAAATAGGGACATAAAGTACCAAAAATTTAGACCATATAGTATTTTGTAGTTTGGTAAGGGGTTAAATATAGACCATATAGAGTGGAAGGAAATTCCTGAAAACTAACAAAAATCTTATCATCCTTAATAGCGACAAAGGAGCAGTCACTGTGGCCATGAGCAGGGAAGACTATACTAAAAAAAATTCTCAATTCAAAGTTCCTCATGAATTCATAGTTATTTTTTATGACATTTCCCGACTAGAAGGCACCTCTGATATATGTTACTTTTCAGAAAATATTTAATATAAGAAGGAATCCAAACTAGTATAAGTTCTTCAAATATCGAAAACTACCAAATCGAAAATCAAAACAAATATGAAATTGAACAGCTTGTAAATCACAGAGAAATCTCTTATACTACATAATTTCAGAATCATCAGTATTCTGTGGTGGCTTCTGTTTCTTTCAGGTGCCGTACCAAATGAAGAAACATGAAAAATGTGTTTTCATCAAAAAAAAGAATTCAACGTATGCAAATAATTTGTTAGGCACAGGCCATCCCTTCAATAATCGAAAAAGCCACAGACTGAATTTATTAAAAGCATTAGAAATCAATAGATACAATAAAAAGTCCAAAAAGCACTGCCGTGAAGGCAGCAACTTTTGCGCGCATGTTCAATGTAGATGACCGCTTCAGCAACGAATTTGAGCGTGCGCGCAAAAGCTGCTGCCTTCACGGCAGTGCTTTTTGAAATTTTTTTCTGATAAATTACTGGATTTCAATTCGATCATATCTGTATTTTTGGACATATTGTAAAAATAAAATTTTGAATGGGTATATCTACGGAATCATTGGGCGGATTTTACCCATTCACGAATTCGACCTTCGTAATTAAGCCCCAAACCTACTCTACAAATATCGAGTTTCTAAGTCGTTTCTTCCGGAAGTTATTGTGTTTACGGTCAGCCTGACGGCCGACTGCGTAAACACAATAACTTCCGAAAGAAACAACTTAGAAACTCGATATTTGTAGAGAAGGTTTGGACCTTAATTACGAAGGCCGAATTCGTGAATGGGTAGAATCCACCCAATGATTCCGTAGATATACCCAATCAAAATTTTATTTTTCCAATATTTCCAAAAATACAGATCAGATCGAATTGAAATCCAGTACTTCATCGAAAATAACAGTTCGAAGTTTCATACAGAATTTAATGAGGATGATATGATGAGAAAATCATAGAAATTTTTTTTTTCAAATTGTTCTAATAACACGATTATCACGAAATTTTGCATAAAGTTGTCTTTCAGCATCTTAGAACTAGCTGTGAAGTTTAATCAGGACTGAATCAGTATTTCTCTAGTAATACCGAAAAAATCAACGATATCGAGAAGAAAACCTCGAAATTTGACATATTTTTTCCCGATATCTCCAAAACTTATGATCGTATCGAACTGAAATTTAGTACACTGCTGTGAAATTAGAAGGTCAAAGTGTGAGTATAATTTTTTTTTGGTATGATTAATGGTTTCCGAAAAAAAAATTTTTTTTTTTAAATTTACTGACAATATGATCTTGACGAAATTTGGCTCAAAGTTGCGCGTCGTTATACTCCACCAAACTGCCAAGTTTGAATCCAATCGCTTGAGTAGTTTCTGAAATAAAAAATAAATAACTTCAAAACTTCAAGTGCCTATAACTCCGAAACTATTAGACCGATTTGGCCCATTAACGAACTTAACTGCGGCATTCTGATGCGCAACCTATCCTGAAAGTTTCAAGTAGCTAGCTTGCTTCTGTCGACAGTTATCGTGTCTACGGACGGCCGGCCGGCCGGACAGAATCAATTTTGACACCGGATTCGTCATCAGTGAGTCCAACCTAGTCGATTGAGACCATTTTCGGCTCAATCATCCAAAATTACAGACATTTGGACAAAACGATAGCACGCTGTTCCCCTAGAACATGCGCGCAAAAACAAATTATATGGAATGACCAGACAGACTTGAACAGATCACCGCTACTCAATCTGTTTGTTTGATACCATGGAATTCATATACTCACCGTAAGAAGTCATGGTATGACGAAAAAGATGTTGTGAAAACAAATGAAATAAGCGGAAATTGAAAATTGTTTCATTTCTTGAGTCAATGATATTGCCTTTCATGAATTCACAGAATTAATACGTAGTACCCTATTTCACCTTTTTATTTGTATGATAAACAGTTTTTGCCTGCAGGTTCAAGGGAACAGCGCATTATTATTTCGTCGCAATGTCTGTTATTTTCGAATTTTGAGCCGCCTTGAAAGATTGAGTTGGATACCCTGAAGAAGAATCCATGGTCAAATAATCTGAGTTTTGATATAAATATCTCATGTTATCGATGCCTTTCATAAAGGAATTATTATTGGCATGCGGCAAATAGTTTCTAAGATAACGAAGAATTTGAAAATAATTCTTTTTAAATTTGAAATGATCCTCAAGAAATTTTTCCTACATTTTTCCTGTCAATACTTCACAACTGCAAACAAATTTTCAATTCCATCAAACCAGTGTTTTTAGAATTATTAAAAATACAAAATTTCAGCTGGCTATAATTCCAAAACCGTTGAGTAGATTATGCCGATTGACGAACTTGACCTTGATATTAAGGACCTAAATCTACCCTGAAAGTTTCAAGACTTTAGGTGTATTACTTGGAAAGTTAGTGCTTATACAGACAGCCGGCCGGACAGAATTAAATTTGACTACAGATTTTCCTCTTCAGGGAGTTCAAGATCAAAGTTCGGAAATTACAGACATTTTGCTAAAATGATAATCACTGTTTTCCCCAGAACAAGCAGGTAAAAACTATGCCCACCCTGAAAGTTTTAACTCGGTAACTCGTTCTGTTCGACAGTTCATGTTGTCCTTGGCTGGTCGGACAGAATCGATTTTGACACCGGATTTGCAATTAGTGAGTACAACCTAGTTGTTAAGATTTTTGGCTCAAAATTCGAAAAGATAGCACCCTATTTCCAAAAGTATGCGCGGAAAAAGTTTTCAATTCACAGTGATAGTTATTTGTTGAAAACGATAACAATAGTGGCTTTCCAGCCCGCTGCGTGACTCCTCTGGGGCTTGCCACACTGGGACTTCACACCCGGGTTATTAGGAGAACGAGACTATAAACAAAGCGTTTGTGCTTGAAGATACGCAAATTCGAGTAATGCAAGGGAAAGGGGTAGGACGTGCGAATGTCTGACGCTCCCTAAGGGCGCGCCTCCGAGACGCATCAGGTGCGCCCAAGGCGGTGGCTGGAAAGGGATTTATAATTTTTATATGATTGAGTGCGCTGAAGACTTCTAGTAGATTTTTTTTACAGTTTTTGAAAAATAAATTTTTATAGTTGCAGGGGACAAAGCCCAAAGACGTGGTAGTGTTGGGTCTTTGGATAGTGGAATGTCTATCTCATTCCAGTCAAATTCAGCAAGCACCTGTTCACGATCTGACAAGCTGATGAACAAAGGCAAACCCGGATATGGCCCAAACAATCAGTCGTTTTTAGGAGGTTTATTCAAAAAACCTAGTATGACTCCTGTCAAGTCTACCGAAGTGTAAACTATTTCATATTAACATAGGTATACATTTCAAAATCTGTACTGAAGTGAGTATCTGATGTTTCATGAAATATAATGAGAATTATTCACTTTATTTAACAATCGTAAATAGAATCTAGGTGTTACAAATCTAATTCAACTAACTGTACTCACTCAAATGAATGTTCAATGGGTGACTCATGTCTTTACCTCTTTAACTAAGCAGGAACTAGAGGTAGATCAATATGATTACTGAAGACAGATATTTGTGCTCTCAAATTTTCCAGCGGGCTAGAGCCAAGAAATACTTAGGTTGTCAGTTACCATCCATGCATGCCAATGAAAGCTTTTTATGTATAAAAGGTGGCATAATTTAATTTTGATATGGTCTGCGAATAGTGTTCAAGGATGCAAGCTGAAATATTCAACTTTCATACACTTTGAAACTTGAGCGATAATTTATTTTCTGCTTCTGTACAATATGTTCTTTCGAAATTAAAAATTACTGTTTTGATGTAAAAAATGCTTTTCTGTGAATTCGAAAAAAACATAATTTTTTAGATAAGAATTTGGATGAATATTATAGAATAACTGTAATAAACGCTTGATGGATATTCGAAAACGAATGTAGATTAACACAGTGATCATATTCAAACAAATCATTCCTTCATACATTGATCCTTCAAATTGACTCGCTGGTTGAAAAAAACTGTTAATGTTTGCTAGGAGAGTTTATAAACAGGTAACCTAGCAAAGATATCAACACTGAGAAATCTGCTTCAATGTACTGACAGTGCTGTCCTGAAAAAAATCATCAGTGTTAAACAGACGATTCCTCTCAGTTTGGGAGTTATGGATCTCAAAAATTCTAAAATTATGCAGCTTGAGTTCACATAAATAAAAAACCCCTAAAAAACAATAGGTGACTTCTTTTATAATATTATTAGCAATATCTTTCGAGAATTCTCGACATTAATCGTAAAACAATTGAAATTATCGATCTAATTTACAGGTTGAAAAAAACTGTTAATTTTTGATAATGCTTGTTTTTAAACAGTTTGATCCGCAAATTTTAGTATCGCCAAAAAATCACGGCGAGCCGGACATTTTCTTCAATATACTGAATAAGGTCTCCTGAACAAAAATCTGAAGTTGAAACTGGAATTTTCTCTCAAGAATTCTCGATATTTATTGAAAAACAATTGAGGTTATTGAAAAAATTCTCTCTTTTTCTTCTGAAATTCACTTGTGAATGTGGAGTTCCGCATATGGCCACTTTCATCGCTGGTATTAAGAGATGAAAACTATGTTGGAAAATAAAATTTCAATTAGAAATACTAATATATATTTATAATATGGAAAATTAAATTATGGTCGTCGGTTGGTCCGGTAAGATCATTCAAATTATTTTAGAACATTACCCTTTCGCAAATTCATCCACATTGTATTTTAACATTTGTCTTTCTTATGTATGTTTCCGTTTTCAACAGAAACCCTCTGTGAGCTGATTCATTTTGATTTCCTGCCGGCATATATATGTCATTACAACTGCTAATACCAGAGATGAAATTGCGCCGTAGTTTTTTCATTCAGAAGAATTGGAGGTATTTTTTTGGGTTTGATCTCCCAATATCTGAAAAAGATGTAAATAGCAGTGATCATTAAATTTTTATATTTATATTTCTTTTTCAGATATTGGGAGAGAAAACCTAAAAAAGTAGTTAGTGATTGTTTTTATGGTGAAAGAAGTGACCTGAAGATGAAACATCTTTGAAACTTTTGCGGCCTATATCTCCAAATGATGAGAGTTTAGAATGCAGTTCTGTGTGCAAAAAAGCACAATAAGTACTTTGAAACAAAAACCTAATCAAAATCGTTTCAAATTTCGCTCATCAAAAATTGTCAAATCGAGAATGAACATGTTTCTCAGCCATTCACTATAACTGAGAATCTATATTCAATTCTCATTATAATTTTTAAGGGTCAAAATCATTTTATGATCTCATTTCGACCATTACAAGTTTATCCCCTATATTCTGCATTAATATTTGAATTCTTAATTAAGTAAATATGCTATTTTCATTTTTCGCTAGGCGTTTAATAATCCAAAATAATTTTCAAAATGTGAAATCTTTTTCAGAATATTCAATTATGAACTTAATTTTAGTATGCTCATTTTTCAACCAAAGAAATGAAAGAGAGAGAGAGCTGAGTGACTTTGAAAATATAAATCTATGTTTGGGTAAAAGGTGTACTCTTTTTTTATTTGCTGAGCTTTCGCAATGATTTCATCCATCTTCGGAGTTTCTGGAATTACAGATGTAAATAATAGTAAAGATGTTCGAACAAAAAATAATTTTGTTGTTTCCGAAATTGAAGTTATCTGTTAAAACTAATTAATTATGCTCGTTCCACGAATGGAAATTTAGAAAAAAATAACATAATTGAAATTTCAGATAAAGATGGGATATAATTCAACATCATACAAAAATCTCTAAAAAACTTGTTGCTGGAAATCTATTCATTCTAGAAAACAACTTTTATAATTTCATGGAAAACACTACCAACAAACATTTGGCTGGGCTATGGGGTCCGAACTAAGCCTAATTCTTTCATTTTATGTTAGGGTTGATTTACTTGATTACTGCATAATAAGATTGAAATTCAAGATCAAATTCGTCGAAAAAATTCATGGATGATATAATCATAGCATTAGCAGAAGATCAAATCACACACACGTTGCAAAATGCTTCGATTCCTACTGTGAAGATATAAAATTTACCATTGAGATTGAAGATCACGAACAAGGAGTTCCAATTCACGACACAAACTACACCGACAGAACACTATAAAGCTGAATTGGTATGGAAAAAATACTACATCTAATAAATTCATAACTACAACTTCAACCATAATATGGATGTGAAAATTAATTTCATCAATGGTATGAAAGAGAGAATTACCAAAATATGCCATTTATCCTTCAGATAAGACGCATTAAAAAATTATTCATCATTTTAAGAGAAAATTAATATCCTGCAGCATCGATGAATAAACTCCCATATTCTTCAGAGATCACACATGAGTCGGAAAGACGGCAAGAAAAGAATGACACAGAAGAAAAACTTTATGCCTCATTACCTAAGATCAACAAACTGACATCAGAAATTAAAAACATTTTCGAAAAGGAGAAGGTATTCCTGACAACCTACAATCAAAAAACAGTTGAATAATTATATAGCAGTCTCAAGTACCCAATACCTAAAATAATTAAGAAGCAGCGTATTATATCAGCTGGACTGCCAATATTGTCAGGGTATGTATATATTGGTCAAAGTTCTGAATGGGTAAAAAACTGAGTAGCTCTACACAGATAAGATATCACCAAGCACAAAGATAGGTGTGCCACTAGCAATACATGCACACAGCTTAGACCTTACAAATACTAAAGACAGAAAAAAACTACCATAAAAGTTATTTCAC
This sequence comes from Myrrha octodecimguttata, assembly GCA_958510865.1. Taxonomy (NCBI): domain Eukaryota; kingdom Metazoa; phylum Arthropoda; class Insecta; order Coleoptera; family Coccinellidae; genus Myrrha; species Myrrha octodecimguttata. The sequence continues at coordinate 29,462,655 of OY294065.1, read as the reverse complement.
GAGATGATCCAAATTAATAAAATGAAAATAATATAAACAAGTTCGATACGCAAAAACTTTGCAAGGTTTACAGCTATTTACTAGAAAGGGGAAAAGAGAAAATTTTTTACGAAGATCCATTGGATGAATGATTGAAGGATCAGAACATAAACAAGTCATTCATATTTGTCGTCGTGGCAGGGTGGCAGCTGTGGATGAAAACAACTCAAATATGACAACCCAAATCAAAACAGTCACAATATAAGGTTCAATATATTTATGTAATTTTAAATGTGTATCAAGTCGATTTTTATTCCTGGATATGTTTCGTCGAACGAGCATTATCGATTAGTTTCATCAGATAAGCTCAATTTCAGTACCAACAAAATAATTTATTTTTCGAACATCGAAAAAAGTACTTTTACCCTTCTGATACATGAGTCTCTACACCCTGTATGTATGTGTGTGTGTGTGTGTGTGTGATAGGTTTCCGCGGAAATATTTGAACTATGTATGTTCCGGATTGGAGCGCGTCTAATGTTTTGTCGTGTTCGTCGTTTCTACGCCGATTCTGAGCCATTTTCAAGAACTGTTGACTTTACGCCGGGGTCTCAATCTTCCTACCCCCAGATTCCATCAACGTGAGTGTGGTCAAGTAGGATAATTCGTGAAGTAGTCAAAATCGAAAAACGACCCGATTATCTCAACAAACGAGACGACAGCCAAAGATTACCTAACACTTGGAAACCTTTAATTTCTCAATACAAACATCGCCCCGATCAATAACATCCCGACCGATGACCCGACGTCTCCAGGCAACGACCCGATCACTGACCACGCCCACCCTCTCGAGTATGAATTCAGCACCCCTCACCGCTAACATTCAATCGCCTCGAAGGAGTGAAGAGATCCACACCTCCGAGTCGGAGGCTCCGACAAAACACTCGCATTGATGAAACCTGTGGAGTAGGCAGATTGAGACCCCGGCGTAAAGTCAGCAGTTCTTGAAAATGGCTCTAAAATCGGAGTCGACTTGTACTGGTGATAGACTAGGTCATGACCACTCAGAATATCGCAAAATTCGTAGTTGAAAGTTTCACTGTTTTCGAGATAATGGGCATTCAGAATAAAAATAGGTGAAATTTAAATCTATCATTTCATACCTATTCTTGGAAAACGGTGAAAATTTTTTCGATATTCTGAGTGTTCATGATATAGTATATCACGAATTCAAATATTGTTTAAGGTTTACCGGAGTAATGAGGGGATTGTTTGAAAAGAGAAGAATTTGAGGATCTATCCCTCAGATCGAGAGTCCTTGAATTCTTCTCTTTTCAAACAATCTCCTCATTACCCCTTCTTCATATAAAATCCTGGGCTCGGATGTTCACACAGGTAGTAATGGCTGCCTCTATGTGTAACGTTAGGTGTTGCTCTGGAATGCAGGGTCTCCTGACTGAAACCACAAATGTGCGGCTAGCTTCTGTTGTTGACTCCGTTTGTTTGTTGCTTCCACCCAGATTATTATGAAAAATAGCGACGAATTCAATGCAAACTAATAACTACCAATTAAGCATTGAATCAGTTGAAACTAACTGACAGCAATAATTTTTTTCCACATTCAATCTTAATTCTATTTACTTATTTCAATGTACAATAGCTTACTCGAACTAAATTATTATTTTGAAAATATGTTTATTTCAATTCTCTTTATATGTTCTGATGAAACGCGTTTTCATCTGATCTAGTGTCTAAATTGTTTCCTGGTATTGTTGATTCCTTTGTTGCATTCATTATTTTGTTATAGGCTGATTTCTCATTTTTAAATATTTGTTGATATTATTGTCAAAAACATGGAGTTTTATAAGCTGATTTCTTTATAAATAAGGTGTCTAGTGTAATTTACTAAGGATCCAAAAAATATTGTATTCTGTATATAGATTCGAAGAATTCTGAAGAAACAAATTGTTCTAGTCGACTGTAAATAAGCTAGGAATCTCACGTAGATATTAAATTTATTTGAATATTTTTTTTATTATAATAAATATTTACAATCTATCGAAAAATCAATTCTTTAAGCGAGTACACTGGCTTTAGAGCTCTCAAATGTCGTGATAAGGTCTTTTCAACAAGAAATTAGATTAGTACTAGATTTTAATTCGATCGAATCTTCATTTGTGGAAATTCTTGTATTGTGAAAATAACATTTCGAATATATATTATGTGTTATTTTCGACCAGACTTAATTAAAATAATGGCAGATTTCGGGAAATTGGTCTGTACGGTTTGAAAGAATTTCAGTGTTTTCCCTGCTTTTCTCAATATTTCGTCAATCAATTGTTGCATCATCAGGAGACCCCAACTACAAATAATCCACATAAAAGAATATTACACTATTACTAAACATCATTTAGGGAACTACAAGTATTAGAGTTTCTCCCCAGAACAACATGAAATCCAAAAAACATGTTTAAAATGTTTCGAAAGGCGTAGTTTAGTCTACTCTTGTAATTTGCCTCAGGTTCTAGAATAGTAAAATTTCCGAAGTCGAAAGGATGGCATGTTTCTTAGATGGTGGTTTGCTAGAGTTCAGGAGTTATTTCTGGTACGGCAGTCACTTTTTTGTTGTGTAATACGACATTTTAGCCATTGTTTGGTTTGTCCAATGTAGCATGCAGGACAACCCAAGCAAGGTTTTTTATAAACTGTACTTATCACTGAATCATCGGGGGTTTTGCTTTTAAATTTCGAGAAAAGATTTTTTACCTTGACTAGGTTGTATTTGGGTATCTTTATCTCTGTGAACTCATTGAAAAGGTTTATAATTTTGTGGGTAGGGGATTTTACAAAGGTAAGTTTCCTATATTTATACAACTCAACGATATCATCCCTGGGGCCATCATAGAAGCTCTTACTGCGTATTAGTTTCTTCAAAATATGTTTGGGGGTGCCAAAATTTATAAAAATATTGTAAAATTCTTTCAGATTGTCCTTTATGAACTTATCATCCGAGATATGCAGGATTCAATTCTTCATTGCTAACACTGTACTGAATCTTTGATATTTGGGGTGATTGGAGATGAAATTCAAGAAACGCGCAGATAAGGTGGGTTTTCGGTACCAGTCTAAGATGACTGTGTGGTCACTGTTTCTTATGACAACTGTGTTTAAAAAAGGTAGCTGGAAATCGTTCTCTTTCACAAGTGTGAATTGTAAATGACTATCGAAACCGTTGAAAATATCTAGGACTAATTGTGTACTGTCTTCTGGTATACTGCAAATTAAATCATCAACATACTTGTAGACGTTTAGACGAATGTTATAATGAAAGGGATAACAGACAGGACACGTTTCAGTAAATAGTCTAGAACTACAGTTGCGATGATTTCTTTTCTTGTTGTTTCCAGAATCACCTCCTTCTGCGCCTTGCTGACAAGATCTTCATCCAGCTCTAGTCTCTTCGTGTTCTCTGGTAAATGAACCTCAATCAGTCCATCGGCTGATATTACGATGGGGATGATCGAAGTTGTTTTGAGTCTGTATATTTCCTTCATCTCAAACGCGAGGTCGTGGTACTTTGACACCCGTATAAGCCTTGTCGATATTATCGTCTGCTGAAATCGATATGTCTATGATCATCACATCTTCCCTCTCCAGATCTAAAAGAACGATATCAGGTTTGTCGTGTTCGACAGGCCTATCGGTTATGATGGACATATCCCAATAAAGCTTGTACCTCTTCTTCTCGAGCACATCACTCGGTAGGTAAGAATGAATTGGCTTTATGGTTATGATAACTCCTATCTGAGATCTTATTGCCTGGTGGTATATCCTACATGCGGCGTGGTGGCGTTTAAGATATTTCCTTGGAGCTAATATCGGACAAGATGTTATGTGTTGGATATGCTTGGTTGCCTGATTATATCTCCTATAATAATAATAATAATAATACTCCTTTATTTCTGAATGAGTTACATTCTCAAAATGAGAACAACAACTAAAAGAAATAGCGTTCTAAAAAAAATCATATCTCATTTATTGTCGAGAAATTCCTTTATAGTGTAGGGTTCTAAGTGGATCAGGTATTTTCTGACTTCTCTTTTGAAGGTTTTTTGTGCTCTTAGGTTTTGCAATCTGCTTGGCAATTTATTAAAAAATTTGATGCATCTGTAATGAGCTCCCTTCTCCGTAAGTGCAAGTTTATGTATTGGGTATGTTATTTCATTGGATCTTGTTTGATAGCTGTGGTGTCTTTCAGTTTGGAAATAGTTTGGGTTACGAGACAAGAACATCAAGCATTCATATATGTAGAGTGCATATATTGTGACTATTCCCAGTCTCCTGAATACTCCTCTACAACTTTCTCTTGTATTCATTCTTGTGATGCTTCTTATGGCTCGTTTCTGAGCAACAAAAATATTTTGAATGTCCGAACAGGAACCCCAGAACATGATTCCATATCTTGCAATGGCTTCAAAGCAAGCATAATAGAATGTCCTCAGCGTGGCCTCATTCATTAGGATGGATATACTTCTGAGGGCATATGTGGTTGAGTTTAACTTTTTGGTTATGTTTCCAATGTGTTCCTTCCAGTCAAGAAACTCATCGAGATGCACTCCCAGAAATCTGGCTGATGTTTCTAGTGGTTGGATAGTGTTTCCTAGCGTGATTTCCTCTGGTATCTGGGCTTTAGCTTGTTTTGTCCTAAAGAGTATTGTTGATGTATTTTCCTTATTCAGAATAAGCTGATTTGTGGTGAACCATTTTTCAATCTTGTTGAACTGCCAGCTTCCTCTTGTTATGGTATCTTCGACTGTGTTGCCCCATACTAGCAAGTTTGTGTCATCGCAATATTGCGTTAACAGAGGTTCAACAATATCAACTGGAGTGGAGATCACTTGGTCTTTTACGTTGATATCTTGGTTTCTTTGTTCTTCTGTATCTTGTTCTAGAAAACAATTCCCCAAATCATTGACATACACTATGAATATGATCCGTCGCCAGGTTCTGTCCAGTTATTCGCTTCAGGAACGCTCTTGTGCCAACAACTTGATCCTGTATTGCCACAATTCTTCCCTCGGTCTCAGGGAACAGGTACCCAGCTGTCAGGTAAGTAACTGATTCTATTTCATTAATATTTTTGTTTTTTAGGCTTCCTAGGTATCTACCATGCAAGTGTTTGGAAATCCACTCCTCATGGAGTTTTTCCATGTTCACATTTAGGATCGATGCCATTCCTGTTGATAGCTGCAGTGGAGTTGTATTTTCATCTGCTTGGCATATGCTTTTCATGAAAGGTGAGTTGTTTTTCTTAAAGTATTCTCCCAAGTTCTCTACGATGCTGTCGTGAACAATTGCCAGATGTCGCATGCCTCTGCCACCTTCTTTCCGCGGGATATATAACCTATTGACTGAAGCGTGTGGGTGGTGAACACAGAACTTGGTCAGAGTTGTTCGTATTTTGGTTTTGATACTGTTGATCTCTGTTTCGGATCATTCAACAACACCGAATGAGTATATAAGACACGGTAAACAATGCTTTGGAGTCAAGTTTTGCTTGAAGTTTTTGAGCAGTTTCTCCTTCAAAGTGTTCATCACGTAGCTCGTCTTTATTTCCAATGCCTGTTGAACGCCCAGATATTTGTAGGCTTCTTGAGGTCCCAGGTTAGGTTTTATGTTCCCATTGTCCAATATTGCGCCATCACCATCAGTGATTTTTCGACCTCTGATATGGATGACTGCGCATTTCTTCATCCCCATTTCCATATTTATTACTCGACTGAAAGATGATACTATGCTAAGTAGTTTCTTCTGATGTTCTTCGTTAAGTGCGTACAGCTTTAGATCATCCATATAGAGTTGATGGGTTAATCTGATTTTTAATTCTTTATTAATGGTATATCCATAGATGTTATCATTTAAAAGTCGGCTGAGGGGGTTCAATGACAAACAAAATCATAGGAGACTCAGTGTGTCCCCCTGAAATATGCCCCTTTTTATTTTTATCTCCGGTGTTTTATATTCTCCGCTAGGGGATCTCACATGAAGATTTGTGCGCCAGGATCGCATCAGGTGTTGGAGTAGGTTTAGTATCTGTTCAGATACACCATATAATTTCAGCAGCCACGAATGAGGCACCGAATCAAAGGCCTTTTTATAATCGCTCCATGCTATGGATAAATTGCGTAGTTTTCTCTTCTCCTGTTTGGTGATAATGCTTCTTTTCATATTTGCATTTCAAAATCAGGGCTGTTCAGTAAAGTTTTGCTAGCGGTGGCATATATGATGGATCCATGGTTCAATTTTGGTCTTATAAAAGTTCGATTGATGTTGAGGAGTGTTCTTTGCTCGGTTTCCTAGGATTGATTCGCTAATAATTTCACCGAACTTTACCTCTTTATGCAGTCTGATTTCAGCTGTGTTGTGTTCTTGCTAAGTTATTTTCGAAGATTTGAATTGCGCGTGTTTCGACGCCGCCCTCTCTTTTATTTTTCATGCTGTGGATGAATTCGCTACACACTTTCCCTGTCAGTGATGAAGTCACGAAAACCTCACTTGCAGTAATATGCACTCTTTTCCAGAGCGAGTTCTTCTTTCCTGATGATTGGTATCCTGTTGAATTGTACTTGCATGGTTGAATTGGCCTTTCTTCGTTGGTTCCATGTGTTAATCGGCAATAATGTATGCCAGTTCCACTCTGTCGAAGAAAACTGTTGGTTACTCTCCATAGTAGTTTAAACTGTGAAAGTTTTTGGACCGCGTCTCACTACTTCGAATTGTCCATCAAACGGCAGTTGAAGGCCGGCTCTTGGACCGCCGTTGTGTATATTATGTTGTGGTCAGGTTCATGAAAAACAAACTTTTCAGTTCTCAAGGTCTTTTTCCGCAAATTCTCACAAATTCCGAAACGTCTGCCGTTCGGGTTGAATCTTGTTTTGTTCCGAGAAATTCACTTGGTAATTGCAGTGGTTTGCCGTATACCAGTCCTGCGAAGGTGGTTTTCACATCTTCTAGCGATGCTGATCTCATTTCAAGTAGGACAGTTGGAAGTGTTTCAGGAGATTAGTCATTTTGGTGGCATTTGATTTGTGATGTTTCAGTGAACTGGCAGGTTCGTCATATGAGTCAACTGGCTGGATGGCCATGTGATGTTTCAGTCAACTGGCAGGATCGCCATGTGATGTACCACGGTTAGGGTTTGTTCGTTCAGTTGATTGCACAGGAGAGGATTCGGGAATAACACTCGAAACCCGTTAGATGGTTCTGATTACTTTGGTTTATATCTACGACATAAGAATGAATGCGACATACCGCTTCTAAGTGTCTCTCCTCATATTACATAAACAAAATATTCCTCTCCATAATACCCCCCATATGGTATCGTATATTTAAGTAAAATGTGAAACAGAATGAAACATTCAATTCGTACAATTACGATTGCAGAATTCGCCAAAAATAACAAACATAAAACACTCAATGACAAAATATTACAGTTAATCAACTAGGTAAATTAAAAGTCAATAACAACATTCATGCATGGCTCGATACTCCTTCGCAGTATAAAAACTATGGTCGATAAGGAACCTCTTCACCAATCTAGTAAATTATTCTTCGGGTAAAACTTAGATCTCTTGCGGTAGCTTATTGTACAATTTGGGCCCCCATTTATCTACATAGATGGTATTTTTTGACAGCCGATGGAATGAAATGGACAGCTGTTCCTAGTATATTATATCCACATGAAATTGTTTGGAAGGTTATTTTGACCAGTCTGTGAACATAATTTAAGCAGGTGAATATATATAAGTCCGGCAAGATAAGTAATTTCTCTGAAAAAAATGAGATCTACAACTCTCGACGCGGTGCTCCAATGGTCGAGTGAGTGGTCACTACCCTTGAATACTGATAGGTGTGAGGTTCTCCACTTTGGTAAGAACAATCCTCAACGTCGGTTATCATCTGGCCGGAGTGAATGTCGAATCCGTGAGGCAGTACTGTAACCTGGGCGTTACCGTCTCCCACGATCTGTCTTGGTCTGTGCATGTTGAGGGTGTCTGTACACGAGCAAATAGAGCCCTTTATCATATGCGGAGAGCGTTCTCACGTTGCTCCGTGAAAACATGTAAACTGCTGTAGGCGACATACGTTCGACCTCGTCTGGAGTACGCTGGCCCGTTTGGTATCCTTCACTGGCTAAAGACCGCCTTCTTCTGGGAGGTGTTTAGCGTAAGGCTACTAGAGTCCCATACGATTTTCGGCGTCCTTCGTATGAAAAATGGTTGCTAATTTTTGGCTTGAGTAGCTTTATGTTGCGTCGCGAGCGCAGTGACCTGATTGTGACGTTCAGAGTGATGCACAACCTCTTTGGCATTGATCTTAGTGGTTTATTTACTGTCAATACAAAACATCTCCGTGGCAACCGTTCTAAGTTGAGGCGTGAGGTGTTTAGATTTACTGGGAGGCAGAACTTCCTGTGCAATCGAGTGTTCAATAAGTGGAATTCGCTTTCCGGGTTGTGTGCGCGCCTACGGTAAATACTTTCAAGATTAGGGGATTGACGAATTGTCGGGTATGCTAGCGTAATGTTTTTGGACTGAAATAATTGTTTTGTTCACTTCACTTTCTTCTGTATGTTTCTGTATTGCAACTTATTTTGGATTTGCTTACCACTTGTTATTTTGTTTGTTATCACACATGAATTTGTATTTGATTTTCTTCTGTTTTGAAAGTTGAAAAGGCTTCTGCCCCTTTTCTTATACATTTTTCAATAATAATAAAAATAACTCTCTCTAGATCCAGTACCGGTCAGTGCTCGAATAACTCACTTCCATTGCAGGAATATATCAGCGGCGTGGGTGGAGCTACCCAAAAACACTATTGTGAATAATGAGACACTTTAAAAGAAGCAAAAATAGGTGACCCTAGCTGACAGGTGAGTTGAAGTCTTTTTCATATGTCTTATGGAGAAAATTACTGCCTTAAGTTTCTTCGTCATACTTTCTTTATACTCCCTCCTGTTCAGTTTTGAATCGAGAAGAACATCAAGAAATCTAATTGTGGGCGTAGCATCCGACTCGAAGAAAATCAACTTCTGTGTCTTCTCAGCATTCAGGACAAAATGATTTGCCACGAACCAAGCTTTCACCTCATCCGTTTGTTTCTCCAATTGAAGTCCTTATGATAGCCGTGAATCACTGCGTAGTATGGAGGAGCTATCGTCAGCAAACATGAGTATTTCAAGAAGTCGCAAGTCATTTATGGAAATGAAGAATAGAAGAGGTCCCAAAATCGAACCCTGCGGTACTCCCATCATTATGTCTGTGCTATTCGACGATTGCTTCCTCCAGTAGACTTTATGTCTTCTACCACATAAGTAGTTTCCTATTAATTTTAAGGTCAAGCCTCTCACACCGTAGTGGTGTAGTTTCTGCAACAAAATTGGGAACTTCTGCGAATATGCCAGCGCCCTAAATTGGAACCTGTCCAAGCTAGTAGTTTTATGTAAACCAACCATACAAATGTGGTGGATAACGAATATTTATTAAGCAGAGCTAGAATATTTGAAGAAATTATTATAATTTTGAATAAGAGTTTTTGAGAAGGGACTTTTCTTTCGGATGACGTTATGAAATCGAGCTTCAAATCGTTCCTGGAGGATAATTTCTATGTTATTTTAGTGTCTGTTGCTTGGTGGATAAAACCAATATCTGAATAAGTTAACTTGAATTTCTAGAAAGATGTGCACCTCAATGAGTAATTCAAGGGCTCTTATCAATGTGAAGAAGTGCTGAATGCTAGCCATATTATGTGGTAAATCTAGAATCAGTCTCAATGATATGACTCGTTCTCTTTGTTTACAAAGGAGTGAATCAATAAAATGAAAGACAGCTTTTCTGCTTTTGTTCTTTTGCGTCGTATTTCGAAAGAAAAGAGAGGAAACAGATAGATAAATAATTAATTTTATTTTCATATCATAGCAGCTCAAGATACACATATAAAATGAAAAATAATTTGACAGCTGGTTCAACCTACCTATATAGAAATGAAAAATATCAAGTTATTTATATGAATAACTTTAGCTATTATCAACTATAGCAGTATATTTAGTTTTTGTCAGGTTTTCAACCAGATCACTCTCTTTGAATATGATTTTGTGTAGCGTGTGAAGTAGGTAGCTGCAGAAGTGCTCGGTAGTTTCTCTGTAGGATCAGCATTTTTCATCAAAATTCCTTTATTGAAATTTATTTTTATTTGCACCTAGAATATCTGGACATGAAGCTGTTTCGAAATGAATACATTTTAATTTACCGTTATGAAAATCAACATCTTCAGAGAAATGCAGTGAACATATATTCATATATTTCATGAACTGTTTTCCAATCTTCAATTTCAAAATCCAGGCCTTTCTTCTATCATTGAGTTCCCTGCCAAATGCTGTTTCCAAATTAACTTTACTTTCATTTGGCTTTGAAAAATATGAAAACTTGAGGCAGCAGATGATCCTTTCTTCTTGGACCAAGAATAATATTGAGTTGAGGCACACAACAATAGTCATTTCGGGAGGATGCCATTTCGAATTAATACAATCGAAAATTTTAATCGGAAAGAAAGACATCGATTGATGAATATTACAAACACTTTCGGTACACCAAAATTTCAACACTGAGAACAACACATAAGCTCGAAATTTAACTCTCAAAGTAAGCAAAATACGTTAGAATAACGGACACGTCGAAAAACTACTAGCTTGAAAGGGACAAGATTAAATGATTTTGTGAGGTCGCAGCAAATTAGTTGACATAGCTGATGATTTTCAAAAGCATCGACGATTTGATAGATAAGTTGTTTTAGTGCTGTTGTAACTTAACAGATCTGTTTGTTCGAAATCCATGTTCTTGAGCCGTGAATAAGTTGTTCTTTTTCAAATAGTTTTGTAGTCGGTCTTTAACACATCTTTCTAATATCTTAGACAGGACAGGAAGTATTACAATCGGTCTATAATTTTTTGCAATTGTTCGGACAATTTCCCTTCAAAACAGGAAAAATCTTCGCTTGTTTTATCCTTTTTGGGAATTCCCCTTCAGCTACACACTTATTAAATACCATCTGTAATGGATCGCTAAGCTCTTCACCTAGTTGCTTTATCAAGGAAATGGGTATTCCGTGTATATCTGTTGTCTTCAAAGGCTTAATAATTTTAACGACCCCCTGAGTTGTTACTGGGTTGAAGAAAAATGAACTACCAGATCTAACTGTAAATGCCTTCAACTAGTAGTATGGGGTGTTTTCTGCCTGAGCTGACAATTTTTCGCCAATATCCCTATAATATTTACTTATATTCTCCCCTTCAATTCCCTTATTGCAGCATTGATTCTTTCTTCATCTCACACTATCAGTTATAATTTTCCATATAAAATTATAAATGATAGTGTGAGATCAAGAAAGAATCAATGCTGCAATTAGGGAATTGAAGGGTAGAATATAAGTGAATATTATAGGGATATGTGAGATCAAGAAAGAATCAATGCTGCAATTAGGGAATTGAAGAGGAGAATATAAGTGAATATTATAGGGATATTGGCGAAAAATTGTCAGCTCAGGCAGAAAACACCCCATACTACTATTTGAAGGCATTTACAGTGCGGACCGAGCGGCGCAGACCCCCAAGATGGCACCGCAAGACAAAATACCCCCCAGTTTCCAACAGATGGAGTTCTAAGTTTGGCTGAAGCATCTGCTCGACCCGCTGACGAGACTCGAAGGAGGGATGGTAGAACACGATGGACCGATGAGGAGAATATCCTTCTAATGCGTGTTCATTTCGTTGCAGAAGATTTGAAATATAGATCGGATGACACACACAGGAGCTTGCTTACCAAGACCTGGAATGAAATATGACCTGAAAAGCAGTCATATGCCGGGCTACTGGCCAACAGAGTGAGGTGGTTAATAGAAAAGGAAAAATTTACCCTAATAGAACTCGATTCAATCCGAGATAGCTGCTACCCAAAAGGAGCGACACCTGACCAGAGAAGTGATGATTCTGAAAATATAATGACCCGAAGTCCGGAGGCGAGAGTAAGTGTAGGCGGCCTTGAGTGTAGATTCATCAGGGCCTACCTTATGTATGCTGGAATACCACCACAGAGTAGACCCAGAATACCAAGAATGAAGGGATCGAAGAATATGGTAGAAAAATTAAACAGCTTGATGAGATAATGCAACGTCATATAAATCACGTTCATACCCTCCAAGATATCACAGATTATGTCTATGCCGGTGCGGTTACTATATGCGCCGAAATGGGTGTGAAGATTCAAGTTGCACGACCGCAAAAAAGGAGTGAGCTCCCGCCATGAAAATGTCGCCTAGAAAAGAAGATCAATGAGATCAGGGGAAAAATCGGTACATTACAAACTTACCTTGACACTGAGACGCCTTCTCCGAGAGTACGAAAGTTAACTTACCGTATAATCTCTAAACTCAGAATAAAAACTCGGAACCAACCTTTCAAGCAGCAACTGATAATCTTTAGTGATAAGCTGAAACAGAAAATAAAAATATTAGGGATCCTCATCCAACGTTATAACGAAAGAGTGAAAAGGTATAAAAACAACAAACTATACCATAAAAATCAACAACAGTTTTTCAGGAGTCTTGAGACGGAGCCTGTGTTGGAAGGGACACCACCAACAAAGGAAAACATGCATGCGTTTTGGAAGGGAATATGGGAGCAGGAAAAAACGTACGACAACCGAGCTCAGTGGATGACGCTGAAAAGGAATCATCAAAATATCACATGGAAGATATTAATATCTCGGAAGAAGACATAAAACTGGCCCTGAAAAAAACGAGAAACTGGTCAGTCCCAGGTCCAGACAAAGTACACAATTACTGGTGGAAATATTTCACAGCAACACACCGACACTTAGCTGACAGATTTCGAGAGGCTCTGAAAGATCCGACACAAATACCGGAGTTTCTCACACTGGGAACCACGACTATGCTTCCAAAAGATAAAAATACAACAGATGCTCTATAAAATACTTACAGCGGTACTGACACACTACATCTGGAAGCACGTGAACAAAAACGATATATTAGCTCGCGAACAAAATTGATGTCGTGGAAATTCCAGGGGATCTAAGGAATTGCTGATTACAGACTATATCATCACCAAGCAAGTAAAAAAGAAACAAAGGAGTATATCGGTCGCATGGGTGGATTACCGCAAAGCATTTGACTCGGTTCCACACACATGGCTGATAAAAGTAATGAAACTCTACGGAATATCGAAACCAATCACGGATCTCTTGGAACACCTTATGAAAACTTGGCGCACCAATCTGGTCTTGAACACAAAAGATGAATATTACACAACAGACACAATCAACATCAAAACAGGAATCTTTCAGGGAGGCACACTTAGCCCTCTGTGGTTCTGCTTGGCAATGGACTTTCTGAGCTGGCTAATCAACAGACAAAACTATGGATACATTCTGGATAAGATGGAAAACATCAAAATAAATCATCAGATGTATATAGATGATCTTAAACTGTACGCTGCCAACAGGGAACAGATGGAAAATCTATTGAAAACAGTCGCATCCTTCACTAAAACCATTGAAATGCAGATGAGCTTGGAGAAGTGTACGGTGGTCCATGTGAAGCGAGGGCAAATACAGGAAGGTGAAGAGATGCTGGTGACGGAAGAGGTAACGATACCAGGGTTGAACGCACACGATCAATATAAATATTTAGGAGTACAACAAGCCTTGGATATCAAAACAAAGGAAATGAAGAACATTTTCCGTGAGAAATACTTTTTCAGGCTGAAAAAAATACTCCAATCAAAACTCAGCTCGAAGGCCATGTTCACATCAATCAAGGTATGGGCCCTTCCCTGTATCGCCTACTCGTTCGGAGTCATTAAGGGGACATCCCTAGAATTAAAAGACCTCGACATAAAATCCGCGCACTTCTTACCAGGCACTGTATCCATCACCCGCACGCATCATGTAACAGATTGTACGTTCAAAGGCAGGAAGGAGGCCGTGGATTGCAAAATGTCGAAATCACACATAACAAAACAGTTAGTAACATGCGAGAATATTTCAGAACTAAACACTCATCATTTATACAAGCCGTGTGCAGGCAGTCAGTCCCCTCAACTTAGGAGGCGAACTGGATCCAAACAGAGGCGTGACAATCGAACAGCTCACTCAGGAATGGCACAGCAAAGCTCTTCACGGGCGGTACCCTGGAAGTCTAGGAAGGAGTAACATAGACAAAAAGGAATCACTTACTCACCTTAGGGCAGGATACTTGTTTACAGAAACGGAGGGCAGACTTGTTGCCATCCAGGACCAGGTGATTCCTACAAGAGCCTACATGAAAAACATCACAGGAAGGAACATACCTACCGACAAATGTAGAAGATGCTCACAAGCAACGGAATCTGTGCAACACGTTACGTCCTCTTGTCCCATACTGGCACCAACAGACTACACGTAGCGGCATAACGCAATGGCAAAAGTCTACCACCAAGCCATTGCAGTGAAGATGGGCCTCATAAAAAATATTAAAAAGCCATTCGAGTACAGGCCATGCAGCGTACTTGAAAACGACACCTATAAGCTCTACTGGGATGTGACTGTTGAAACTGATAGGCCAACACCACACAACAGACCAGAGTTAGTTTTATTCAACAAAAATGACAAACAGGTCATAATAATGGATGTTTTCGTCCCGGCTGATGACAACCTGACCAGAGCGTTCACCGACAAATTATCTAAATATCAAGAACTAGCTTTTCAAATGAAGATGACGCACAATCTCAGGTCCGTGATTGTCCGCCCTCTAATTATTGTCAATAATGGGCTGGTCGAGGAGCACTTGATGGAGATCACCCTCAGCCTGGGCTGGGATAAACAACTTATAAGTACTGCACAAAAGGAAGTTATACTTGGAACTACAAGAATAGTTCGGAAGTTTCTAGCAACATGCTGAAACTACCTTGACCCCACGGTCCGGTAGCTCAGATATGCCAGATTGTTATGTTACTCATTAAGAAAACTTCCTGAATCTATTCACACGTAAAAAAATATAAAGATGATACTGTTATTTCACTAGTTTAACTCATTTTTATAACATTAGAATGAATAATCATTAAAAAAAATTGTGAAATTTTCTCATAAATACTTTTTTAATGATTCAATAAATTATCTGCAACTTTGTTAATATTTATCTTACTTGTATATGACCTTATGCAGAACAATAATCAAAGAGTATTGAATCAAAATGAATAAATGAAATATAAAAACTTTGTGGCCCAAGTGGGAAGTTTGAATTACTGTATCTGTAGAGATCCATACTATTTATATTAATGTCAACCAAAAAATGGTGCCATTCGAAATGATTATAATTGTTTAAAAAAAATCCCTTTTCATTAAGCTACCATTATTGAATTGAAATTAATTTCATGATTTGAATCTACGTATTCAGATGTATGTCTGGTAGTTTCATTCAAAACTTTGTATCACAACCCAGAAACAGAAATTACGAAGAATTGAACTATGTGCTTTGTTAATTATGTATTTGTTGAAATTGTCTGACAACTCTTCTTAATAATATATAACAGTTCTAATGGAACTTCTTCAAATAAATAACCCAGAGGTCAATGTATACCAAACTATATGAAGTAAAGGGACCTTGAACAAAATGATTGTGTTTTATTTTACCTTGCATAAAATAATAAATTGAGGCGAAAATAAGTTACCAGAAACGATAATTATCACTGAAGATGACCTAATGTTGACAGCTATTCGAAAGACCTCCAAACGTGTATTGTGCCCGATAAAAACCGTCAAGTAGATTATAGCATTGTATAAAATTATACAATGATTATAGTTATGAACATAAATTTGTTAGCAGATTTCAATCCAATCTATATTTCTGAAAATTTTGGGCACATATACAAATATCGAGTTCTAAACGTGTTTCCTTCGAAAGTTATTGTATTTACGGTCGGTTGAACAAAAATTATAATTGAGCGAATAAAAGCTTTTTCCATTCAATCATGTCCATTTATCATTCCGAAGCATTAACTGATTATCATTCCGAAGCATTAACTGATGAAAGACTTGATTATATGAATTATTGAGGGAAAATTCGAAATTTGCTTGAAAGGTAGGCACTCGGTAGTGGTAGTTAATGTGAATTACTCAGAAATTTGAACTCAATAGGCCTAGTGCCCGAGGTTCTAGAGTGCTTGAAGCTTTCTTATCAGTGCACTGCTCTGCTCTGGAATACTACAGTGGTACCTATACTAACTTTCTTTACATGCTGTTCTAGGAAACAAGAGTGTTATCATATTTAGAGATGGGCAACTCGAGCTATCCAACTCGAGTTACGCTATGGACGATTCAGCTCGAGTTGCTATTGAATGAACTCGAGTCAACTCGAAAGCAATTCAAATCTAGAGTTCAGCACCCAACTCGATGCGTAGAAATCACGATTTCGTGAATCGTCGGTGCCTCCCGTCGTCGATGTCGATCGATACAGCTCGATTTGGTTAGCGGATCGGCAGTCGCAGTCGGCAATAGTTCGATTTGCTCGATTCAGATGTATTTTGTCATTTTGTGTTTCAGTTCAATCGGGATCGATCTCAACAGGGTGTTGGTCTAGAGTTGGATTGATTGAACTCTATTCATTTATTTATTGACAATGGCCCCCTTTTCGTTATAAATATTATATTACAGTCATTTTTGAGAAGTGTGATTTTTTAAAACTTTTTTCACGATATATCCGTTGTTTATTAAAGTTGGGCACTATCATTTGAACCCTTAATCTTCAATTGAATTATTCCTCATATAAGAGTAAAATGTAATTCAATACATGATATGTGAGTCAGCTGTTAGCGAGACTCATAAAAATTTCAACTTCCGAGTCCCGATTCTACAATTCTTTCCAATTTCTATTCCTACTCACCCCGAGTAGATCGACATCGGGGCATCGAGGCTCGAGCCGGCGAACGAATCAGTGTCGAGGCCCGACTCGAGGGGACCCAACTCGACTCGATACGATAGCGAATCGCTGGCGCGGAAGCATAAGCACCGAGTCGAGTCAGCTCGAGTTGCAACTCGAGTTGGCCATCGATTCAACTCGAGTAGAGAAATAGACGACTCGTCCCATCACTAATCATATTGTTTAAATGTCTGTGATTTTTCAAATTACCAGGCCTCTTGAAATTCTGACCTGACACCATTTTATTTAAATTTTGAACTGATTTTCAAATTTCACGAGTATTAGTGTAGATCGATAAGCACTTAAATGGTGAAATTGAAATTTTCACGCTTCATTTGAACAATCTTAATGCGGATTTCGAATAAATCTTATGTTGGTTTTCATCAGAAGGTTACGTCTTTCAAAAGTACCCGCTAAATTATTCAATATTTTTTTCCACACGTCGTTATTTCAAGTTATTACTCAAGTAGAAAGCTGTTTTACTTCACATGATAGAATCTTTGATATTAAAGAGGGCGTATCTGCATGGGGCACGATCTTTGAATAAAGAACAACAGGAAGAAGCATAACGCTTTAGTACTTCGTATATCAGTGGGACATAGGCGCCCATATTGAACCTCCAAGTATGACTCATGTTAGTTAGTTTTTTCAGACAAAGAAGTCTCGGAACAACGTTGTTCTCTCTTCAAAGTGGAAGGAATGTCGGCCATATGCAACATCCATCCCGGACCCACTTTCTGAGGCATTATGCTCCTTCCTTATGTTCTTTATTCAGAGGGCACGATTAAATCGAATGTTGCAGAGTTCCAATAGATGTGGCGATTAAACCACGTTCAACAAGATTTGTATGGAGAGTAACTCCTTAAACAATGCTGTTATATTTCTTAAATGTCGAAATTTGTATAACAATGGTCTTAGTGCTTTAGTTAGGTAATCTATGTGAATGTTCCATCTTAAAAGCGTGTCTATTGTAAAACTAAGATACCTCTGAGAATCCTTTGCCTGTATTTCAACAGTATTATCATTATTTTTGATTTCAATCCTTCTATAGTCAGGCATTTATTTGAATACATTCATATTTTTCGTTTGTAATAGATAGAAAAAAAATAATCAAGAAAGCTATCTTTTCATTTTATTGATTCTCTCGCTGGTAAACCACGAGTATATATATCATATCATTCGGACTGATTCTAGATTTACCACATAATATGGCCTGCATTCAGCACTTCTTCACATTAATTAGTGTCCTTGAATTACTGAGGCGCCTATTTATCCAGAAATACAAGTAAACTTAAAAATCTTTTCAGTTTGATCCATCAAGCAACAGACACAAAAGTATCATGGAAATTATTCCCCAGGCACGATTTGATATCGTGATCCAAACGAAAAGTTCTTTCTCAATAAATCTAACATAAAATTATAATAATTTCTTTGAATATTGTAGCTCTGCTTAATAAATATTCGTTCTCCACCACATTTCTACGGTTTGTTTATATACTACTAGCTTGGACAGGTTCCAAATTTAACCGCTAGGGCGCTGGCATCTTCGCAGAAGTTCCCATTACAATATCTCTCTATCTGAGTCAAGCGCTAACGCTAATAACGTTGCTGTCGTAACTCGACAGATTTGTCCCCAGACAATTGGGGAATACGGCCCTGTGCGGCCACTTGCATTGGTTTCACTTTTCGAGCAAGCTAAGGTGGTTCGCCCTTCAAGTGGTCTGTGTTAGTATAAACATAGACATATTTAGACATGTAAGATTTATCCTTGGGGATATTTGAAAATTCCAGACAAAAGTCAGTCGGGATCGGAATTCGAAACGATAAGCTTAAGGTCGAAAACGCCGAGGCTCGGATCAAATATTTTAAAATAGGTTTTTTACGTTTTGTTCATAATTTCACACGATTGATTATTTCGTATCGGCACTAGTCTAGTAAGATATTCATTTTACAACTAGGAATCGAATTAAAGTGTGTTTTTCTTTAACCGTTTAGTTTGATTTTGAAAACTTTCGAACCTCCTAGACGCCAGATCCTAACGGTGCGTAGGACTTCGGCGGGGAATTCACAACATTTGGCGACCGTGACAGGACAGTTGTTAAAAAGACAATATAGTAGTGCGTTACGAATAAGAAAAATCGTGGAATTCGGTTGAACAACGTAAAGTAGCCCCACGTAAAAGTTTAGTGTGTTTGCGAGTTCAGTTTCTCGGTTGAGTATTTACGAAAGGGTAAAAATGAGCGTTCTCGAAATCACTAAGAAGAATAGGAAGGTACTTCGTATGTGCTTTACCAAATCGGCTAATGACTTAGACGGACATATTAGACAAGTTCCTTTGGACTTGAGTGATGTGGAAATCTCATGGGAGTGTTTCAAGCCCAAGTGGGACAGTTTAAATGTTTGTGATGGTGAAGTCTACAGTTTGATGTTGGAAGACGAAGCTACGGAGGAACAACTGATGGAAGAAATGGAGCAGCGCGAAGTCTACATGAGGCGATTCACAGGTCTGAGATTGAAAGTGGAAAAGCTCATGGATAAACCTTTGGAGGTGCGCTCGGAAAGTTGTTGTTCGGGTAGGCTAGACCCGAACCAAGGTAGGAGAAAATTCATATTACCCCAAATTAAATTTAAACAATACGACGGCAGCATAAAGGATTGGCTAGGATTCTGGTCACAGTTCAAAAAAATTCATTTAGATGAAGAGATCGATACCTGTGACAAGATTGAATACCTTCTGCAGGCCACTGTTCCTAAGAGTCGTGCGCGTCAAATTGTTGAGAGTTTTCCTTGCATTGACCAAAATTATGGGAAAATTATTGAATGCATGCGAGCAAGATTTGGGCGGGATGACCTGCAAATTGAATTTTATGTACGAGAATAACTGAAGTTGGTTTTGAATGTACAAACTCACAAAGATAAACAATTCGAATTGTGCAAGTTGTACGATAATATTGAAACCCAAGTTAGGGCACTGGATTCACTAGGAATTACTTCCGATAAGTACGCAGCGCTTTTATTTCCACTCATCGAATCATGTTTGCCACAAGAGTTGTTGAGAATTTGGCAAAGATCTCCTTTCAATTCAAGCTTGGACATCTTGCATGAGAATCATAATACGGCCGGAATCAATGAATGTGAGGCATCATTGGAAAATAGGTTCAAGAACCTCCTACATTTCGTGAGGTCGGAAGTCGAAAATGAAGAAAGGATAGTATTGGCCAGTGAAGGTTTCGGTATGACAAAATCCGCCGGTGCTGCTAAAATATTCGAAAAGAGAAAGGAACGACTTTCAGAGCCGAGGAAAATGACCGCTGAGGGTCTCTTGAACGGTGAAATTGCTGAGATCAAGTGTATTTTTTGTAACAAAACACATGAAAGTGAGCAATGTTTCAAAGCTCAAAAAATGACTCATCGTGAACGAAAAATAATTGTTACGAAGAAAAGAGCGTGTTTCAAATGTTTAAAATTGGGACATCTTTCACGGTATTGTAGGATTCGTTTGAATTGCGATATTTGCGGTGGAGCGCATGTTCCCTTAATGTGTCAAAAAAGACAAAATGAGAACTCGAAAAACTCGCCACAAGAAACAGAAAATGGCTCCCAAGATATCCAGAAAAACACCAGTATGACCAGTTTTACGGATGAGCATGTTTTTCTGCAAGTATTGACTGTGAATATGGTGAGTAACAGCGGTAGGAAAACTGTTAGAGCATTTGTAGACGCAGGCAGCACAAAAAGTTATATTTTGAAGTCTTTAGTATCTGAACTTGATCTGAAACCGAAGAGAACCTTGAAAATTACGCACTGTTTGTTTGGTGGATTGGAAAAGGACGAAACACATAATGTTTATGATGTTACGATTTCTAAAGATGATTTCAGGCATACTTTGGAAGTTTTAGATCAGAATAAAATTTGCAAAGAAGTATCGCCTGTTTTCAATGGCCCTTGGGTGAATGAAATGAAATCGAGAAATATTGAAATTTCTGATTTGAATGGTCAAGGTCCCATCGAGCTACTTCTAGGAGCAGATGTGATTAGCAAATTATTCACGGGCAAAAGGATCATGTTGAATTGTGGTTTGGTAACTTATGAGAGTTATTTAGGTTGGACTCTCGAAGGAAAAATCGAACATACACCAAGGAGTATGACAGTTGTGTCGATGTTGGCCAATCCTATTACCATAGACGTACTAAGCGAATTGGGTGCACAGGATCCCACAGAAAGTACAATGAAAATGGAAAGAGGTAGGAAAGAGAGGATACTTTCCCATGCCACATCGACCTCGAAAAATCGAGGAAGTTTAACCCCCCAACGGCCTCGTGGTGGGAGGGTTTTTTCGAAAAAAAAGGATTCGGTACGTCCTGTTCAATGCTTAAGCCCCTTGGAATGTAACAAATCATCTCATGGGGAGATGGTGCAATCCAAGCGTCACGAGGAGGAGGTCCACGAGAACCGGGAGGAAGATAGTAATCCGCGAGTGACGCGGGTGAATGAATCCGAATCGAAATGTGCTCCCGGTAGAGATGGTTCTAGAGTAACCCGTAGTTAAGAGACCACAGAGATTTGACAATTATGTTTAGTTTTAGGAAATATTTGTGAGAAAACGTTCCTAAAGTGAACTTATTTCTCAGGTGGGAGAATGTCGTAACTCGACAGATTTGTCCCCAGACAATTGGAGAATACGGCCCTGTGCGGCCACTTGCATTGGTTTCACTTTTCGAGCAAGCTAAGGCGGTTCGCCCTTCAAGTGGTCTGTGTTAGTATAAACATAGACATATTTAGACATGTAAGATTTATCCTTGGGGATATTTGAAAATTCCAGACAAAAGTCAGTCGGGATCGGAATTCGAAACGATAAGCTTAAGGTCGAAAACGCCGAGGCTCGGATCAAATATTTTAAAATAGGTTTTTTACGTTTTGTTCATAATTTCACACGATCGGTTATTTCGTATCGGCACTAGTCTAGTAAGATATTCATTTTACAACTAGGAATCGAATTAAAGTGTGTTTTTCTTTAACCGTTTAGTTTGATTTTGAAAACTTTCGAACCTCCTAGACGCCAGATCCTAACGGTGCGTAGGACTTCGGCGGGGAATTCACAAGAGTCGCGATATTCTGAAAATGAATCTGCGCATGTTTCGATGTCAAAAATGAAGTTTGCTGTAAGAATGTCAGTCAATTTGAGACTGCAAAATATCTGTAATATAATCAATATGTTTGTTCAAGTAACCTCACAAATCATTTTTAGATATGTTAATTTTCATGATTATGTTATAGTGACTATATATATAAAATAAAATATGAATGTCATAAAAAAGGTTTCTTAAATTTTAATGATTTCATAACACAAAAAAGCCAGCTGAACACATCTTTCTTCATTGAAATACTTTTATGTAAAAACCATCAATAACAACAGTGCTTCTTATTTCGTGCCAAACTATATGACATAAATTACTAATCACACAAAGTTCGTGAATCACCTAAAAGAATCCCCCCTAATGTACAAATTAATTACCTACCAAAATTCGGAAATACTATTCCTGAGAGAACATTAAATAGATGTATATGAGAAATGTAGAATAAAAAAAATACATTCATTTCAGCTGTGGAGAACTATCTAAGGAATATCTTTGTATGAACAAAGCCAGGCACCGTAAAATTTAAAAGGTTGCTTGGAGGAACTGAACCATCTTCATATACAACACATTTTGGCGAACATCTTGGGAAAATTAGTGGGAACTAATTCTACAGATTGAATATTAGATGCTATTTTTCTTGATTTTTGCATTGGAAAATAAGCTGCTATTAAATCCATAATTCTTACAAATTTTTTCAGTTCAGAGTTGAGAAAATTTTTAATTTCGATGAACCATGAACCAAAAAAATCTTAATTTAATCACGAATTGCCGAGTACACAATTTTCATGCCGGTCGGTATTTCGACGAAACGATAACAGGCGGGCAAAAGACTTCATACTTGTTTCTTGGCCAGTATCAACCAATACTAAGATTGTTGTCACACCTTTTACCAGAAGAAACCCAATGCATAAATTATTGAGAACTTTAAATATCATTCAAGTTTCAGGCTGAAGGAGCTTTGGCCCATGACCAATAGCTCACCCGGCAGATAAATTAGTTTTTCACTACTAAGGAATATTTCACTGGATGTCAGTTCTTTATTCAAAAAACATTATCAATACAATTAACTTTGCAAATAACATAGGCGAAATGAAAAATATTAAATGAGGTAACTATCATTTCTTCTCATCTTCTTGGCTTGAGTCAGCCGACGTTTTAGGCATAATAGTTCCTGAATGTACTGAATTATGTGGTTTAGGAGGACTACTTAATACTTTATCTATCAGTCCAAAATCTTGTGCCTCCTTGGGGTTCATGAAATGATCCCGTTCCATTGTTGTCTGAATCCTCTCTAACGAAATACCAGTGTGATGTACATAAAGATTGTTGATTTGTCTTTTTAATTTCAAAATTTCTTCTGCTTGAATTTGTATGTCTGTCGCTTGACCCTGTAATGAGAATATACCGTATCAGATTGTGAATTGTTTGAGATATTCTCTATGAGATATCGAGAAATACTTCTATTGACTGAAAGGTCTATCTCTTAAAATTTTCAAGATATAAATGAGAATTGAGGGTCAACTGGAAGTGCTGCGAATAACACGACACGAGCACCTTCTTTTATGTCAACCGCAAATGGAATAGATATCGTTATAACGATATTCATTACCTATTCATACATCGAGAAAAGTATATCTAAAAGATATCCCATGAGGAAAGTTAAGAAGCACTGTTTACTTCGTCTAGGAAAAACATGGAGCAGAATCTTCTTAGTTGGGACATTCTCATATAGATGACAATTATAATGTATTGAATTAAGCATATTTCAAAATTGATATAAAGCTAAAAGCTGTTTCGGAGAAGTAACAAGTGCCCATTGGCCCTCAAAATTGCCTTGGAGCATTTATTTTATCAAAAATATACATGACTCACTTGAGTCTTATCTACAATAACTAAACACTACACGACATCAAGAAAAAGTTCGGCTAGAAAAGGGTAATTTTTATAAGATTTTTTCGGGTAATTGCGGGGAGTCCGTGCGGGATGTCTTAACATGATTAGAAAGAGGAAGTTCCAAATTTCCATGTCATTTGAATCTTTTTCTGGTGGAAAACCGAATGATTTTGAAAAACACTCGAAAAATACCGAAAACGAAGGTATTTCACAAAGGTAAAACTGCAGAAAAAATGGGTTCAAGCTAGGTAGGTTCGATCGGAAAGACGAAAAACAAAATTGATCCGTAACGGAGCCCTTTTCCGACTTTCTTTCCTGTTTTCTTGGTAGAAAGATAGAAAAATGTGACGTTCTTAAGAAAATCTGGTGAAAATTCGACGATTTAAGTATTTCTTTAGACTCCGCCGAGGTCGGCTATCTTCGCCCAGTTCGTGATGAATTTCGGAAGGCGCATCCCATACGTAAGTGATGAATGGCAACGCCGCGGGGCATTTCCGCGTGAATTCGGCAGACTTTCAAAAAGGATAGCTGCTGTCAACCTAGGCAACCATTGGACTATTGCGTCTCTTCAAAGTCAATTTACTAAACTCGAACCGGCAAATGCGGAATGTCAATTCGAATTGAATGGTTAAGTTGCGGAACATTTCTCGAATATCGTTGAATTTTGTCGTACTTCATCGGCTCTTTCCGATTCACAAAAATGACTTTCATTTTATACCCAAGTATTTCTCCGGATGTAAACAGAACGAAAATCGGACAGTTTTGAACCTCATAAGAGGATTCGGAAGTACATTAAACGAAGGGAATTGAATGGTTTTACGATCATTTGTAACAAGGCGTTTTTCGTGACTTAAAACTCCGTTGAATTAATTTTGGTCATTTTCAGCTTCACGAAATAAATCAGGAATCATGATAGAATTTCACTTGTCATTGAGTATTTCTAATACCGTTGAGACCTCTGATAGTTCATATAGGTTTATTTTCCGTTTTATGCAAATTTAATGATTCCATTCATAAAGGTTTGCAGTGTAGATTTCCATCCTATATGAAAAAAATGCCGTTCAATAAACATCGCATGAAATTTCACGTTTCAGGGTTATTTAGTTGTTATTTGGTTCTTTGAGGCGTCAAAATGCGCAAAAAGGGGTAACAGATGTACTCTCTGTTGTCTGTTCCGGAGAATTCCAAATCGTTGTAGAACAATCAGGTACCCGTAATCGACCAATGAAAGAGATTTTTGACTGAAATATTGCATTTGTCTCTCCTTCCTGACTTCGAGGTTATAAAAGCCTTGTTGGGAGCGATTAGAGCAATTCGGTAGATATCCCGTAGATATTTCAGTTAGATTCTAATTGATACGGTCAAGTTGTATTTGATTCCGTATAATCAGGCTCATAGCAAGTAGAACGCTGGGATAATATTATCATGGAGGTCGAAGAAGAGTGGAGGGGCATAATGCTTGAAAAGTGTCACACACTTTTGTTGACTTTTGAGAAAGTTCTGCGGAATTTTCCCATACCAATATGGCCGCCTTCGAACGATTTAAACGTTGAATAATGAAAATATTCAACGTTTAATTGAGTTCAAATTCATGCCGCTAAAAAGCCCTCACTGGGGTGAATTGTGGGAGTCTGCGGTTGAAAGCACCAAATATCATTCGAAGGGATTGGTGGAAAACGCCTTGAAATATTTTCTACCATTCTCACCTAAATAGAATCTATACTTAACCCTTATGTGCATTATCGAATGATCCCAACGATTTCCAACCACCAACACCAGGACATTTCTTAATTGGCACTTCATCATCTGCTCTAATAGAAAAAAACATTATTGATATTCCTACGAATCGTTCGAAGTTGTGGCAGTATGTTACCCAAGTTCAGCAAACCTTTTGGAAAAGGTGGTTGATCGAATATCTTAATCGCTTACAACACCGGCTCAAGCTGATGATATAATGGAGAAATGTAGGCAACCTATAATTCTCCAATATTTATTTCGGTTTGCACACCCTTCCCATTGGTGGTTTGAGAAGCTCAAAGCAAGAAGAATGCTGAGAGTATTTTATGATGCCAAAAACTATGTGCTCTGGATTCTAACCAATTCAAAGAAAGGTGAATTATATCCGAGTACATTAGCCAAATCAAGCTGTTATTTCAGACAACAAAAAGTGTTTTATAAGTACAAGTAACCATTCTGTGAAGAAAATTATCAAGAAGCACCACGTGTACAGTGTTTGATAATCACTAAAATTTGTTAACTGTTCAATCCAACTTCAAAGAAATTACAGTTGGGTAGATCTGAGAACGATATTCCTAGATGTAGGGAAACACTTTGAATTTACCCATAATTTTATGGTCTCATATTGCCGTAATATCACAGGCAGTCGTATTGGTGGGATAAATCCCCTCGAGTTCAAATTGAAGGTGCTCATCGTTGGAAAATATTTCAAAATACCCGCTCTAAAATCAAAGCGTACTATTGCCAACCGCTCTATAACCAGAACTGGTTGAATGGAAGTTCAGACATAGACGACCAAGAGAAGTTGACCAAAAAATCGGTGCTTAGTTGCAGCATTGTATACAGACAACGTCCTTATACAATGGTTGCAGCCATAGAGAATTACAAGAAGTGCCAAGAGATATTGAAGTCAAAATGGTTGACCCAGAAGAACGTAATACAGTGAAAAAAGAACTGGAGTAAGATTCCGTAAACTATTAAATAATTTAAGTCATAATGCTAAGAAAAGAAACCCTTCTGGCAGCGTTGGTACACAACCACAGATAAAACTACCAGAAATTAGAATGAACCATTTCACTGGTTGCCCAACAGATAGATACCTTTCATTTAGTTATTGAATTCACGAATTAACGAAAATAAACATTTATGTGATATTCTTTGAGAACCTTTGTTATTCATCTCAGAAAACATTTGGAATTGCTTAGGAATTTAGTTTATACT
Source organism: Myrrha octodecimguttata (assembly GCA_958510865.1). NCBI lineage: Eukaryota > Metazoa > Arthropoda > Insecta > Coleoptera > Coccinellidae > Myrrha > Myrrha octodecimguttata. The sequence goes on along the minus strand of OY294065.1, from coordinate 29,435,662 downwards.
AGTGAAGGAATATTTGAATTTATTATAATCCATTTGATGGAAGAGAAAATAGATTTCGGCACCCGTAGTGTTTTTGAAACCCAGAGAGACATCTCAGCCTTCTAACTTCGTCTCAATTAATAGAATTTACCGATAAGAGCCACAATATTAGAGAATTCAAAACCGTTAGAAAAACAGACAAAATCCAATTCTGAAATATCCTTGCACACAAGCAAAGTCAAGTAGTATCAAATCATTTTGCTCATACTATAGGCATGACACACACAATATTTTCAAGTGTGAAAGTGTGAGAAATTCATGTCCATAAAGTTAGCAGAGCCACTCGCACGGAAGTCAATAAAAACCATCTCATAAATTGTCGTATATTTGTCGTGAAAGAAAAAAATTTGTCGCGCTTCTAGTTTTTTTTAGGGGTGGCTGTGCTAACTTAATATTAAGTTACCAGAGTAATTCTAAAATATGCATTGAATTCGATCGAAAATGTTATGAGAAATTGTCGAGTATTTGTCGTAGACCATCTAACCTGAAAAAACCACAAAAAATCATTTTTTTATAGCTTTTTTATAGGTTTTAATGAAATGTTCTGGTTTCTCAGGAAATTTGTCATAATCGGCAACACCGCATCGGTAAATTGATATTTTAGGTATGTTTTTTGTATCACTATTGACTGATATTGGGTTGTATGTGTTAAATCTTCTATTTCCCGAGATGAACAATTTTCGTTTCAATGCTGAATAATGGAAATATTCCATTCTAACGGGTATACATCGACGTAATTTTGTTATACAAGAAAGTTAATTAGATACGTTTTTTCTTCCGGAAACGAGCGGAACGATTGAAGGACGACCAAAATATATTTGTCGTGAAAGAAAAAATTTGTCGTGCTCTTTGTTTTTTTAAAAGGGGTGGCTCTGCTAACTTAATATTAAGTTAGTAGAGCCATTCTAAAATATGCATCGTATTCGATCAAAAATGTTATGAGTAATTGTCGAGTATTTGTCGTAGACCATCCAGCCTAGAAAAACCAGAAAAAATATTTTTTTTGTAGGTTTAAATGAAATGTTCTGGTGTCTAAGGAAATTTGTCATATTCGGCAACACTGCTTTGGTAAATTGATATTTCAGGTACGTTTTCCGTATCATTATTGACTGATATTGGTTGTATATGTTAAATCTTTTGTTTCCCGAGATGAACAATTTTCGTTTAAATGCTGAATAATGGAAATATTCCATTTTCACGGATATACATCGACGTAACTTAGTGATACAAGAAAGTTAATTAAACGAACGTTTTTTCTTCCGGAAATGAGCTGAACGATTGAAGGACGACCAAAACATATTCTGTGTCAAAATCGATTCTGTCCGGCCGATCGGCCGTCCGTAGACACAATTACGGTCGTACGGATTATCCTATCGACTTTCAGGGTTGGTTGCATTTCAAAATGCGACGGTTAAGTTCGTTAATGGGCAAAGTCGGCCAAACGGTTTCGGAGTTAAAGCCTTTTGAAGTTTTGACGTAATTTTGGCGATAATTCAAAAACGACTGGAACAATAGGATCGAAACTTGGCAGTTAGTCGGAGTACAGCAACGCGCAACTTCTCGGATCATACTATCAGTATATTTAAAAAAAAATTTTTTGTTCGCGAACTGTTCATCACATTTGAAGAAAAATTCAACGTATTCGGTATAAATCAATAAATACTGATTCAATCATGATAAAACTTCGCACCTAGTTTGAACATGCTGAAACACAACTCTGTACATAATTTCGTGATGATCGTGTCATTAGAATATGAAAAAAAATTTCAAATTTTTTCTTTCAAATACATATTTAATATTCTGTGATCTTACTATCATATCATCCTCATTGGATTCTGTATGAACCTCCGAACTGTTATTTTTTGAAAAAGTACTGGATTACAATTCTATCTCATCTGTATTCTTGGAAATATTGGAAAAATAAAATTTTGAATGGGTATATTTTCGGTATAACTTAATAAATACTGATTCAATCATGATAAAACTTCGCACCTAGTTTGAAGATGCTGAAACACAACTTTGTACAGAATTTCGTGATGATCGTGTCATTGGAAAAATTTGAAAAAAAAAATTCAAATTTTTTCTTTCAAATACATATTTAATATGCTGTGATCTTCCTATCATATTATCCTCATTGAAATCTGTACGAACCTCCGAACTGTTATTTTTCGATAAAGTACTGGATTTCAATTCTATCGGATCTGTATTTTTGGGAATATTGGAAAAATAAAATTTTGGATGGGTATATCTGCGGAATCATTAGGTGGACTTTACCCATTCATGAATTCGGCTTGCGTAATTAAGGTCCCAAACTTCTCTACAAATATCGCGTTTCTAAGTTGTTTCTTCCGGAAGTTATTGTGTTTACGGTCGAGCCGTTAGGTTCTAATGACACGATCATCGCGAAATTTCGCATAAAGTTGTCCATCAGCATTTTCGATCTAAGTACAAAGTTTCATAATGATAGAATGGGCATGTTTTGAGTTATTCCGGAAAAAGCAACGATATCAAGAAAAAAACCACGAGATTTTACATATTTTTCCCAATATCTCCGAAAGTGATAACCGTATCGAACTGAAATTTGGTGCACTGCTGCGACATATGAAGCTCAATATCTGCGCTCGTTTTTTTTCCAAATATGATGAAGTTTCCGAAAAAAAAAATTTTTCGGCAAAAATTTTGAAAAAAAAAAATAATTTGTAAATTTACTGACGTAGGATCTCAACGAGTTTTCGCGGAAAGTTAAGCGTCGTTATACACCAACTAACTACCACGTTTCGAACCCAACCGTCGCATTTTGAAATGCAACCTTTCCTGAAAGTTTCAGGTCGATAAGATTCTCCTTACGACCATAATCGTGCATAAGGACGGCTGGAAGGTCAGAATCGATTTTGACATCGGATTCGTCATCAGTGACTACAACCTTAATTTGAGACCATTTTCGGCTCAAAATTGAAAAATTACAGACATTTGGACAAAACGATTGCACGCTGTTCCCCAGAACATGCGGGCAAAAAATGCGTATCAATCGATATAATACTATAAGAAAATTATCATACCTTCGAGTAATCTCTCATATATTATGCTCATCATATTTTTCCTAATAAATAACTCCAGCCACTCCAAGTTGGTCTATTAAATATTGTATTCTTCCTGCTGTATCTGCAGTGAATTTCTGAACATACCGAAAGCGTAGCTCATCAACTATATTATGGATATTAAGTATGTATCCATTAACTATACTTGTAACAAAACAGTGTGTAACTACTCTCTAAAATACTGTGACGAGTAGGCCCTGTCTGTGCTAGTATATTCCAAAGAGCTCCAGACGTCTATGAGTCACCAGCCTCGCTCTAGAGCGTTCTCGAAATTGCCAGAAATTCCACATGTGATAAAAGGGTAGGCGCGGAGCAGCACAGGGACCAATGCAGCAGAGTGATTCGTAGCGGAATGTGTTCAGTGAATATAAATTAGTGTGGAAATAAATTGTGACCAGACTTTGATAGTGTGTGAATAAGTGTAAATAAATAGTTTAATTATTCTGAACGTTTCGATAAACGAAGAAAACGTTACAATACTTACACTTTCTGCGTCTAACGCAGTAACGATATGACTCTGGACGAAGGAAACGTAGTTTCCGAAACGTGCGTTAGACGCAGAAAGTGTAAGAGTAGTTACACACTGTTTTGTTATGTATCCATACTCATTAACTTCATGAGGACTCGATGATGGATAGCTTTCATCTGTATCCTGCGATCCCTCATGTATTGTGTTGCTGCGCTGTTTTTGTCCATAATCTTTTCCGATGTGATCTACTCCCATCTGATCATGGATTTCATCATGTTTCATGAAGATATGTTTCATTAGAAATCACTTGGTGTTAATTTCTTAACAAGCGAAGTCAATTCGTTTGTGTATGTTCAGACTTCAGATCCGTACTGAAATTATTGGGTTGAGTTTATTGTTTTTCACAAGTTCTTCAAGTTCACATCCAGGTTGTTGTAACAGAAGATTGAGACTGGTATCCGCTTTGTGTCGTATATATTCGGTTATCTTTCCACAACTATTGAAAGCTCCAGGCATCTTCGTGTACCCTCAAGAATTCCTGAATATACAGGGTCTTTCACGAGGAACCTCACCCATATTTATACGGGAAACTACTGAACGTATTTTCATGAAATTCAGCACTTATAAGTATTTCACGATGCTGATGAAATCTAAAATATTTTCAAGGCATGAGCACCTCCGGTTTTTCCGGAAATGACGTCAACTTCCGTTTTTCAAATTAGAACACCATTTTTTTATTGCAGAAATAGATTCCCTAGAAAATTTCAATTTATTTTGATGTAACATTTTTCAGTTTTGGTTGGAAAATTCTCTCTGAGCGGGAAAATTCGAAAAAAAAATCGAAAATAGAGCTCCGCTGAAACAAGAATAACTTCCGAGGTTTTTGGATGGAAAATTTTCATTTTTGGGATTTTTCAAGATGTAAGATTGATGTATCCACTTCGAAAATCGAAATCGCGATTCATGATACAGGGGGTGAAAAAATCGCTTTCAAAGTTAGGGATGACAAAATCGTGAAAAATCAATTTTTTCAAATTAGAACCCCATTTTTTTATGGCAGATATTGAATCTACGTTAAAAAATAATGTGAGTGTATGCATCACACCCTTGCCCTAAAGTGGATATTTTCTGAGTTATTCACAAAAAACTGTTTTTCGTCTTGAATTTTCAGCTATTTCTTTCCCCTTCACGCCAAAAAGATGACATTTTTAGGAACTGTTACTTAAACCATGCTTTAGATTTTACTACCCTAATATGCAAGAGAAAAAAGTTACAGGTTGTTCCTAAATAGATGGCGAATTTGGATTCGAATTTGTATCGGAAACCTCTTTATTTCAACTAATCGGCCATCGGTTTTCTCTCCAGTGATAAATAAATAATTCCTTATGAACCATATGCAAAAACTTACCATGTTTTACATTATTTTTTTTTAATGATAGAAATCATTAATTACATCTGCCAAATTCCTCTTTATTCAGTAGCATTTTGTGTTTACTATTAATTTGGTGATAATTCGTATTAAGTTATAAAATCGATCACTATGCCTAATTTTACCAATGAAGATTATTTAAATCTCATTCTACTTCATGGAGAATGTAATAAAGTTGTAGATAGAACGATTCGACTGTTCATTGAGAGGTTTCCTGAGCGACCCAGACCAACGAGAGATACCATTAACAGAACCATGACAAACTTGAGAAATGTCGGATCTTTCGTTAAGAAAACTACACACAGAGAAAAAAGTGTAGTAGAAGATGAGAACAACGAAATTACAGTTCTTGCATATTTTCGTGTGAATCCTCAAAATTCTCTCAAAGATGCCGAGATTGATCTGGGATTATCTCAATCGAGTGTTTGGAGAATATTAAAAAAACATAAAATGCACCCATATAAATTCAATAGGGTACAGCATTTGAAGGAAACTGATTTCGTCAGGAGAACAGAGTTTTGCGAAGCTATGATGATTCGATTTCAAGAGAATGAAAACTTTTTGGACTGTATAATTTGGACAGATGAATCTAAATTCACAAAGAATGGTTCTTTCAATAGGCATAACAGTCATTATTGGGATGAAGAGAACAACCACCACTTCAGACAATGGAACTTTCAAGAGACCTGGAGTTTCAATGTTTTTTGCGCCATCGAAAATAATGCAATTCTCGATGTTCACATTTATGATGGGACTTTAACTGGTAAGATAGAACACTACACATGTTTGCATTATTTAAAGAATGTTCTTCCTTAGGAGATAGATATTCTGACATATTGACTCAAATAATTGAGCCGCTAGTACAGAACCATAATGACTTATGGTATCAACAAGATGGCGCGCCTCCACACAATTCACTCAATGTGTCAAATATCCTCTACAGGCTATTTGAAGATCGATGGTTGGCGAACAATGGTCCACATCTTTGGCCACCACGTTCTCCCGATTTAACTCCTTTAGACTATTATGTTTGGGGTAGGATAAAAAATATTGTCTACTCAACTCCCCTGACTGATAAAGAGGACTGCATAGAACGAGTCAGAAATGCGTTCAGGTTTGTTTAGATTTTTAGATTCATAGTTTTGAAACTCAATTTGGTTTTTAAACACTTTTGCAGATCTCTTCCTCCCGATGAAATAAGAAGAGCAATGCACGAAGCATTCCTGAGACGTATAAATAAATGTCTAGAAATTAACGGTCAAAACTTTGAGCATCTTCTCTAGTTATAACTGCGAGAGTTTGCCATGTAACTTGAAGTCGGTTTCAAGAAGGGGTGAAAAATCTACAGCATGGTTCAAATAACAGTTCCTGAAAATTTCATCTTTTTGGCGTGAAGGGAAAAGAAATAGCTGAAAATTCAAGACGAAAAACAGTTTTTTGTGAATAACTCAGAAAATATCCATTTTAGGGCAAGGGTGTGATGCATACACTCACATTATTTTTTAACGTAGATTCAATATCTGCCATAAAAAAATGGGGTTCTAATTTGAAAAAATTGATTTTTCACGATTTTGTCATCCCTAACTTTGAAAGCGATTTTTTCACCCCCTGTATCATGAATCGCGATTTCGATTTTTAAAGTGGATACATCAATCTTACATCTTGAAAAATCCCTAACTTTGAAAGCGATTTTTTCACCCCCTGTATCATGAATCGCGATTTCGATCTTTAAAGTGGATACATCAATCTTACATCTTGAAAAATCCCAAAAATGAAAATTTTCCATCCAAAAACCTCGAAGTTATTCTTGTTTCAGCGGAGCTCTATTTTCGATTTTTTTTTCGAATTTTCCCGCTCAGAGAGAATTTTCCAACCAAAACTGAAAAATGTTAGATCAAAATAAATTGAAATTTTCTAAGGAATCTATTTCTGCAATAAAAAAATGGTGTTCTAATTTGAAAAACGGAAGTTGACGTCATTTCCGGAAAAACCGGAGGTGCTCATGCCTTGAAAAAATTTTAGATTTCATCAGCATCGTGAAATACTTATAAGTGCTGAATTTCATGAAAATACGTTCAGTAGTTTCCCGTATAAATATGGGTGAGGTTCTCGTGAAAGACCCTGTATAGTGCGCGTCAAAATTATGGAACAAATTCGTTTTCTCAGAAGAAACATATTTGGCAACAAAATCCTGAAACAGGTCAATTTTTGTTTCACTGATACCAAATTTTAATGCATTGTTGAAGGATTTTTGTTGCACCCTGTGCAATCCCCATCAACCCTCTAAATTGTTTGAATAGGGAAAGTAGGTCATTTGGTACTTTTTTGGCAAGATCTTTGTATCTTCTTTACAGGCGTGCAGAAGTTAGTTACCTCGAAGAGGTTTTCAGTATGTGCACTTTGTCATGGCTCATTTACTTTAAGACGATGGTACCTGATGAAATTTGTCACCGAATGAAAGTCGACCATTACAGTTGTGTTAATGCACAAGTTTCAACCCCTACGAACCCTTTAATGGAGAGAAAATGGAGTGCCATTGGAAATTTATTTCGGCATTGAAGTACCACCCGAAGAATCATCGCGCAGTATTTCACACATTCTAATTTTTCACGTGAGGGGGTTGAAAGGGGTTTGAAAGTTGTGCATGAACAAAACTGTAATGGTGGACTTTCATTCGGTGACAAATTTCATCAGGTACCATCGTCTCAAAGCAAATGAGCCATGACGAAGTTCACATACTGAGAACCTCTTTGAACTAACTAATTTTTCAAAAAAAAAAATTTTTTTCTTGAAAATTTCTGCACGCCTGTAAAGAAGATGCAAAGACCTTGCCAAAAAAGTACCAAATGACCTACTTTCCCTATTCAAAAAATTTGGAGGGTTGATGGGAATGGCACAGGGTGCAACAAAAATCCTTCAAAGATGCATACAAATTTGGTAAAAGTGAAACACAAATGACCTGTTTCAGGATTTCGTTGCCAATAATTTTTCTTCTGAAAAAATGAATTTGTTCCATAATTATGTGCACTGTATAGCGCACATAGAAGATTGTCTCCAGAAAATAAAATCGCTGTTGGCTATATTCATCACAATAAATGATAAAAGTAAAATAATTGATGGACTCGCTCTTCGGCAGTGCGAATAACAAATGAAAGAATGAAATGTAGCAAGTCAATTGAAGAGGAGCAGAATTTATTGTGCACCTTGAATCATTTGAAGAGTTATAGATAATTGAAGTTCTTACGAGAAATGGCGGATGGTATCAAAAATGAAGAGAGACAGCAACACATAAGAGTAAAATGGGGTGATTCGACATCAGCATTTGAGTCAAGAATTCGAACTGGAATAATAACGAATTTGAAGCAGAAAATCCCTCGAGATTTCTTGGTGGACTGTGAGGTTATAATTCGCAGAGGATTGTTGAACGCTATGAAAAAAGATGAAGCAGTGAAGGTGAATGCTGCATTTTGTGGGGAGTTGGAGATTATGACTGCCACCAAGATTCAAACAGAATATAAATGCTTAACTACGTCAAATGCTGCTATATATGGAGACACCAACTTAAACGACTGGTTCCAATCAAACCAAATCACCGATTCTCAAGGAACTCGGAGAATTTCAAGAACGACATAGTGGTTGGGCTCTTGTGAATATTGTCAACTTGGGGATTAATATCAATTATTTCACGCCACAACTTGGAAGCTCCCACATTGAACTTCCGGCCGAGATCAAACGAAAAAAGGCTTCTGTCAATGTGAAGAATGATGGTGATGCTTGTTTTGCTTGAGCTGTGATGTCTGCTCTATATTCTACCGAAATAAAGCCTCAGCTATTATCCTGAAGTAAAGGGTTTTCCAATAAGAGGGGTTATTTTGAATAGCCCGCTATTTCGGTAGATGTCACTTTTGAAGCTGTCATTTTTTGACATTTGACAAGTAGAAACTACCATAATAAATCCACTATAAAAATGGTGAAAATTTGGCAGAGACGCTTTGTAAAACTCGAACATTTTTGGATCGTCGTGAAGCACCTTGTCGGACCGCAATAAAGAAATTGGTGAAAAAATTCGAGCTGTTGGGACAAGTTAGTGATGTGAAGAATGAAACCCGTGCACGTCGCTCAAGAACAGCCGAGAATATTGCTGCTGTAGCTGAAAGAGTTGAAGAAAACCCAGGTTTGTCCATTCCTCGTCGTGGAATTAGGCATTCCACAAACGTCATTACACCGTATTTTGCATAAAGATTTGGGTCTTAAGGCTATTAAAGTTCAGTTAACACAAGAACTCAATCCGGCCGATCATCAACAACGTCGTGTCTTTGCTGATTGGGTCGTTGAAATGCATGAAAATGATCCGGAATTCCATCGAAAAATCATCTTGAGTGATGATGCCCATTTCCACCTCGGTGGCTTCGTCAACAAGCAAAATTGTCGCATCTGGGGCTCGGAAAACCCGAGAGTTATTGTTAAAAAGACTCTCTATCCTCAACGTGTGACTGTTTGGTGCGGTTTATGGTCCGGCGGAGCCATTGGACCTTACTTTTTCGAAAATGAGGCTGGAACAACAGTTACGGTGAATGGATTGCGCTATCGAGAGATGATTAATGATTTTTTATGGCAGGAATTGGATGGTATTGATTTGGACAACGTTCACTTTCAACAAGACGGCGCTACGTACCACACAAGCAACGAAACCATTGATCTTTTGCGGGAAAAGTTTCCGGACAGTGTTATCTCTCGAAGAGGTGATCACAATTGGTCACCGAGATCTTGTGATTTAACACCTTGCGACTTCTTCATTTGGGGCAACGTGAACGAGAAGGTCTACGTCAATGGCCCAGCGTCGATTCAAGACCTAAAAGATGGAATTCGTGAGGCTACTTTCACTATTCGAAGGTTCCTAAACTCGAAGGAATTCAGATTTCAATGAAATTGAAGCAGATTCCTAACTTTGAGAAACTCAACATCAACGTTTACATTCTGAAAAAATTAACCTATTTAAATGAAAACAAGTTGGAGAGACATGTTAACTTACTCCTGATACAAGACCATTATACAGATGATGACACTCCTATTCAGTACCATTATGTATGGATCAAATATTCATCGAGACTCGTATCAAGTCAATTGACATGATGGCCAGAAATTTATTTGTGGTAGATGTTTACATTACTTCCTATCAAGGAAAAAATTTGAGAATAACTCAGCAGATTGCGATAAAATGAATGATACAGCCATATAAATGCCGAAATAAGGGGATAATATACTCGAATTGGAAAATTATCAGAATGAAAAAATGATTCCGTTCACCATATATGCCGATCTGGAAAGTATATTAAGGCCTACTAATACTAAAAAAAATCTAGAAAAGCACTGACTTAAAGTCAGCAGCTTTTACGCGCTTGTTCACATTGCAAAATGGTGACTTGAAAATTTCAGTGAAATTTCAATGAAATATAAAAATTGTCAAAAAAAAATAAAAAAAAAAAATTCCATGGATAATTCTTCTTATTGACACTGTTCATCTGCCAACCAAGTTTCATTTCGATCAGATAAATATTTTTCGAGTTATTGAAAATCAAAATTTCAAATGGCTGTAGCACAAAAACCATTCGGCAGATTTGGCCCATTAACGAGCTTAACCGAGAGATTCAGGATCTAACCTAACCTGAAAATTTCAAGACTCTAGGTCCTTTCTTTCGAAAGTTACAGCGCACACGGCCGGACGGACAGAATCAATTTTGACCACGGATTCTTCATCAGTGAGTCCAACCTAGTCGTTTGAGACCAATTTCGGCTCAAAGTTCGAAAATTACAGACATCATGCCGAAATGATAACGCGCTGTTCACCAGAACAAGCGCGTAATATCTATCAAGAACACTAGGCTGCATCTGTTGGATACTATGTAAAGTGTTCATACGACGATTATTTAAGTTTTTTTTTTTAATTCTAATCGTGGTCGAGATTGTATGCAGTGACGAGTTGAGTCAATTTGCTGGAGATTTTGAGACTGTTTTCCTATGCCCCTTTGATACTAACATGACATCCCAACAAGAAACAGATTTCCGAAAAGCTACCCATTGTCATATTTGTGAGAAACCTTCAAAAGCTGAAGATAAAAAAGTGCGAGATCATAACCATCTGATAGCTGAGAATAATTATCATGGAGCAGCACATAATGTATATAGTATCAGTTATAAGCATAGTCATATGATTCCTATAATTTGGTGGTTGGTGGTTGAGATGCCCATTTCATCATAGAAGATATTGCAGCCAAAATGGAGAGTAAAACCGATTTATTAACCATAACAAAGGAAAAATATATCAGCTTCACTAAATACTATGAAGATTGTCGGGTCAATTTTCGATTCATCGATAGCTTTCGATTTATGGCGTCTTCACCAGATCAGTTATGCTGATACTTGAAGGAGTTCACCAACCTCGAATTTCGATTCCCAGAGGCTTCTGAAGAACAAAATAATCTCTTAACATCAAAGGGACTAATGCCATATGATAATATTGATCGCTTCGATGAAACTTCTTCATCCTCTATTGAGGCATTTTACATTAAACTTGAAGATAAAAACTGCCCTCGAAGACGATATATGAGAGCCCAGCTTGTTTGGAATACATTCAAATTCAAGAATTTAGGAGGATATTCAGATCTGTAGATGAAAACAGATATTCTTTTATTAGACGATGTATTCGAACAATGTCGTCAAAGTTGCCACATGACCTATGGATTAGATCCAGCTCATTATTTCATAGAACCTGGTTACACATGGTATGCAATATGTTGAAACACACGAAACAATAATTGGAGCTCCTCACAGATCTTGATATGTTCCTATTTGTTGGGCGAGGAATATGTGGTGAATCAAATTTGTGTTAAACGTTGAGCTCATGCTCATGCATATTTCTGCGTACAATCCAAATGAACCGACAACTATCTCATGTATTTGGATGTCAACTATCAATATGAATGGGCGATGTCACATCCACCATTTAAAGATTTTTAATGGGGTAATACTAAAATTGACGTGAAACACAATCCTGATGATTCTCCAGAAAAATATATCTTAGAGGTTGATTTGTAATATCCCTATGGATTACATGATGCACATAAAGATCTACCTTTCTGCCCTTAACATATCAATTCTAAAACTTGAACACCCTGTTGGGCGTCTGAACAAAACACTAAGTTGATGGCTTCTTTGAACCCAAAGAGGAAGTACATGATCGACTATCGGAATCTTAAGCCGGTTCCCGATGAGTGTAATCCAAACAGCGAATGCAATAAAATTTAAGCTCAGCCTCGAACCGTAAAAGGGGGCATGTTTTGTCCAGATACAAACCGACACTTAAAACAGTCCGAAATAGATACAATAAGCATGAAACCCATGGTGCAATTCTGAAACAATATTTCCTCGAATTGAAAACTAATGAGAAATTCGATGAGGAAGTATACACCGACGCATCTGAAGATGAACACGGAGTTGCTTGCTCAATAATCGACAATGTCAATAACCGAATTTCCTTTAAACTTCCATCTACTTGCAGCATTCATACTGGTGATCTGTTCGCAATATACCAGTCCCGTTTCAGCACCATGACGCCAGGTCAACAAATGGCAATATGCAGATTCATTATCCTCAATTCAGGCGATATCCAACATCCACTCAAATAACCAACTAGTTCAAATAATTCAGAAACGATGTCGCACACTTGAAACCAACAAAGACATCTCTACCGCCGTAATTTGGATACCATCCCATGAAGGTATAGAAGGGAATGAAGCTGCAGATCAATCCGCGAAACTTGCACGATCATCTGATCTTCCCATTCCAAACTTTCAGTGACACTCAGACCTAAAGTCGACAATAAAGTTGAAATCACTTCAAGACTGGCAAACCAAATGGAAAAGCAGCAATAACAAGCTACATGCAATCCAGCCTGAAATCGATTCCCCGATAAAAATCGGTCTTAATAGCAAGGACGAAATAGTAGTGAAAAGATTAAGAATAGGTCACACAAGGCTGACACACTGCTACTTGATATCATCAGAAGAACATCCCGTATGCAATTACTGCCGAGGAACTCGTTTAACTGTAGAACACTTTCTATCTCGATGTTCACATTATGATTAACTGCGTCATCGAATGTGACTAAAAGAAAATTTAAAGGACAACCTCAGCTCAGCAACAATGAAATTTATAATAGAATGCCAACTATACAATCATATATGATCCATGCAACCATAAAACATTTCCTTTTTCTGTAAATTATTATACTTTGTGACCATTATTATCTCTATCTGTGGCTTGTAGAATAATAGAACATTGTACCAGGTGTCAATGGCCTAGTTGTTGAGACACTGTTAATTAAAAAAATCACTGCAAATTTTACACAAGGGTTTATTATTTTCTTAGTTAAATAACCCAATATACCGTCGATATCTTAAACAACTTAGAACCGAATGCGACGATTCATTTTCGATATTATTGGGAATTTGCAGCGTTTTTCTTTATATTTCAGGAACCACTGGTCGGAAATCATCTGGGTGAAATTTTTCAGGTTCAGTTATGCAATAGTAATAAACTTTCAGAGTTTCATGAAAATTCGGTGGTAAGTTTTCGAAAAAATAATTTTTTCCCCCAACCCCCCATTTAGACCCCTTAGGGTACATAGATTTTGCTGAAAAGCTTGGTGGATCAACGCCGAGTGACACACGATTTTTCTACCAAGTTTCAAGGATTTCCGTTCAGTACTTCCGGAGAAAAGCCCCGGACAACGGACGGCGGACGGACAGATTTTTTTTTATTCGTTCATTCATATCTACATTCTCCAAAACGTTAAGTGTGAAATTTTCAGGGGGGGTTAAAATTTATTTTTCGTTGGTCGATCACTAAGGTTTATTATTTGATTTTATCAAATAATATACCAAAAAACAAAGTGGAACGACCGATATGGGGCTGAAGCATATATCGGGTGTTTTTGCTTTCTGATTTGATCGAATCAAATAAATAATAAATCTTAGTGATCGACCAGAAAAAAAAAATACCCCCCCCCCTGAAAATTTCACAGTTTACATTTTGACGTATGTAGATTTGAATGAACCAATAGAAAAAGAACCGTCCGTGCGCCGTCCGTCGTCCGGAGCTTTTCTCTGAAAGTACTGAACTGAAATCCGTGAAACTCAGTAGAAAAATCGAGTATGGCACGAGATTGATCCTCTTAGCTTTTCAGCAGGATCGATGGACCCTTAGGGCTCAAAATTCGGGGTTGGAGGGAAAAAAACTTATTTCTCGAAAACTTACCAGCGAATTTTCATGAAACTCTGAACGTTGATTACTGTTGCGTTACCTGAGTTATGAATGAAAGTGCTACAAATTTAGGGGAGAATAACCAATGAGTTATATGACTAGTATATAAGTTTTATTTAAGATATAAATGGTATTGGATTATTTAACTGAAAGAAATATGAACCATTGTGAGAAATAAATAATGGTAGAAGCCATGTTATTTTGACATTTCTGTTCAATCAGCATTGAGAAATTATCATGGAAAGACTTGCTTCGAAGATTATATCAACTGTTCGGAAACATGTAAACACAGGACCATCTCGCAAAAGTAAATTCAATCACAGGAGCATCATGTATTTTCAATGACAAGAAAAAAAAGCCCAGAAAATGATAAACGATATTTGATACCTGGAACATTTGAAACACTTCCTTGGGGGTTACTATTCCATAAATAAAATGCAGAGACTACAGAAGCAGAAGATGGATAAGATGAATAAGAATGAAGAACCAACCAAAAAGCTCTCAATTTTAGAATAATTATTAACGAAGTAATTTACATCTATAAATCTGAAATTATTATTATAAATAATGATGATTAATAAATGATCGATTTATTCTTATTGCTTTCATTGCATAAACACCTTTCTCACTTGAAATACAGGGTCTTTCACGAGGAACCTCACCCATATTTATACGGGAAACTACTGAACGTATTTTCATGAAATTCAGCACTTATAAGTATTTCACGATGCTGATGAAATCTAAAATATTTTCAAGGCATGAGCACCTCCGGTTTTTCCGGAAATGACGTCAACTTCCGTTTTTCAAATTAGAACACCATTTTTTTATTGCAGAAATAGATTCCTTAGAAAATTTCAATTTATTTTGATGTAACATTTTTCAGTTTTGGTTGCAAAATTCTCTCTGAGCGGGAAAATTCGAAAAAAAAATCGAAAATAGAGCTCCGCTGAAACAAGAATAACTTCGAGGTTTTTGGATGAAAAAATTTCAATTTTTAGGATTTTTCAAGATTTAAGATTGATGTATCCACTTTAAAAATCGAAATCGCGATTCATGATACAGGGGGTGAAAAAATCGCTTTCAAAGTTAGGGATGACAAAATCGTGAAAAATCAATTTTTTCAAATTAGAACCCCATTTTTTATGGCAGATATTGAATCTACGTTAAAAAATAATGTGAGTGTATGCATCACACCCTTGCCCTAAAGTGGATATTTTCTGAGTTATTCACAAAAAACTGTTTTTCGTCTTGAATTTTCAGCTATTTCTTTTCCCTTCACGCCAAAAAGATGACATTTTCAGGAACTGTTACTTAAACCATGTTTTAGATTTCACTACCCTAATATGCAAGAGAAAAAAGTTACAGGTTGTTCCTAAATAGATGGCGAATTTGGATTCGAATTTGTATCGGAAACCTCTTTATTTCAACTAATCGGCCATCGGTTTTCTCTCCAGTGATAAATAAATAATTCCTTATGAACCATATGCAAAAACTTACCATGTTTTAATTTTTTTTTTTTTAATGATAGATATCATTAATTACATCTGCCAAATTCCTCTTTATTCAGTAGCATTTTGTGTTTACTATTAATTTGGTGATAATTCGTATTAAGTTATAAAATCGATCACTATGCCTAATTTTACCAATGAAGATTATTTAAATCTCATTCTACTTCATGGAGAATGTAATAAAGTTGTAGATAGAACGATTCGACTGTTCATTGAGAGGTTTCCTGACCGACTCAGACCAACGAGAGATACCATTAACAGAACCATGACAAACTTGAGAAATGTCGGATCTTTCGTTAAGAAAACTACACAGAGAAAAAAGTGTAGTAGAAGATGAGAACAACGAAATTACAGTTCTTGCATATTTTCGTGTGAATCCTCAAAATTCTCTCAAAGATGCCGAGATTGATCTGGGATTATCTCAATCGAGTGTTTGGAGAATATTAAAAAAACATAAAATGCACCCATATAAACTCAATAGGGTACAGCATTTGAAGGAAACTGATTTCGTCAGGAGAACAGAGTTTTGCGAAGCTATGATGATTCGATTTCAAGAGAATGAAAACTTTTTGGACTGTATAATTTGGACAGATGAATCTAAATTCACAAAGAATGGTTCTTTCAATAGGCATAACAGTCATTATTGGGATGAAGAGAACAACCACCACTTCAGACAATGGAACTTTCAAGAGGCCTGGAGTTTCAATGTTTTTTGCGCCATCAAAAATAATGCAATTCTCGATGTTCACATTTATGATGGGACTTTAACTGGTAAGATAGAACACTACACATGTTTGCATTATTTAAAGAATGTTCTCCCTTAGGAGATTGATATTCTGACATATTGACTCAAATAATTGAGCCGCTAGTACAGAACCATAATGACTTATGGTATCAACAAGATGGCGCGCCTCCACACAATTCACTCAATGTGTCAAATATCCTCTACAGGCTATTTGAAGATCGATGGTTGGCGAACAATGGTCCACATCTTTGGCCACCACGTTGTCCCGATTTAACTCCTTTAGACTATTATGTTTGGGGTAGGATAAAAAATATTGTCTACTCAACTCCCCTGACTGATAAAGAGGACTGCATAGAACGAGTCAGAAATGCGTTCAGGTTTGTTTAGATTTTTAGATTCATAGTTTTGAAACTCAATTTGGTTTTTAAACACTTTTGCAGATCTCTTCCTCCCGATGAAATAAGGAGAGCAACGCACGAAGCATTCCTGAGACATATAAATAAATGTCTAGAAATTAACGTTCAAAACTTTGAGCATCTTCTCTAGTTATAACTGCCATGGTTCTCCTAATAGTAACTTGAAGTCGGTTTCAAGAAGGGGTGAAAAATCTACAGCATGGTTCAAATAACAGTTCCTGAAAATTTCATCTTTTTGGCGTGAAGGGAAAAGAAATAGCTGAAAATTCAAGACGAAAAACAGTTTTTTGTGAATAACTCAGAAAATATCCATTTTAGGGCAAGGGTGTGATACATACACTCACATTATTTTTTAACGTAGATTCAATATCTGCCATAAAAAAATGGGGTTCTAATTTGAAAAAATTGATTTTTCACGATTTTGTCATCCCTAACTTTGAAAGCGATTTTTTCACCCCCTGTATCATGAATCGCGATTTCGATTTTTAAAGTGGATACATCAATCTTACATCTTGAAAAATCCCAAAAATGAAAATTTTCCATCCAAAAACCTCGAAGTTATTCTTGTTTCAGCGGAGCTCTATTTTCGATTTTTTTTTCGAATTTTCCCGCTCAGAGAGAATTTTCCAATCAAAATTGAAAAATGTTACATCAAAATAAATTGAAATTTTCTAAGGAATCTATTTCTGCAATAAAAAAAATGGTGTTCTAATTTGAAAAACGGAAGTTGACGTCATTTCCGGAAAAACCGGAGGTGCTCATGCCTTGAAAAAATTTTAGATTTCATCAGCATCGTGAAATACTTATAAGTGCTGAATTTCATGAAAATACGTTCAGTTGTTTCCCGTATAAATATGGGTGAGGTTCCTCGTGAAAGACCCTGTATAACTCCACTCTAGCATGACCTTGAACGGGAAATGTTCTATCTCATCTCATATAATTTTTGGTAAACCCGCAAGATTTCCCGTCGCGAAGCTATAAGTAAGGTATTCACATCATTGTAAGCAGTGTGAGTTCCTAAACAAAAAATATGAAGGCCAACATAGGCGGTCTCTCTTTGTTTGGAAGATATGGGCCCCCAAAGTTCCAAATTGTTGCATTTTCAGATCCTTTTTTCCGCCATAAAAATGATCTCTCACTTCTCAAATCTAGTTCATAAATCATCTTTGAACCTTCAATCAACGAATAGAGATACTTTCTTTCAAAAATATTCATTATTCAAAGGAAGAAAAGTGAAAATATTAGACAACAACTTAACCTATATATCTACGAAGTACTTCTCAAGCGGAGCTTGGCAACAGCGTCTTTTCATCGCTGGCCAACGTATAGGTTACGAGCAGTTTTGACAGTTGGGAGAGACTGGAGGACCAACAATAACCTTAAATGCATTGTTCACTATGGGAAAAAGCGATTGGGCTTGTGATTTTGTATGAATTTGGACGTTTTGGACTGAAATATTCACTATTGCATTATCTAGGAACTATATCCAAAGTACTTGATATCTTGTAACAGTAACAGCTTGACTTAATTTATGGAATTTTTCGAATAAATACAATTCTTGCTGGTTGAATGTGTTGTTGCATGTTGCTTGGTTTAGTAAGGCAAGAAATACAATTTAAAACCTTTTTTTTTGAAGTAAATTCAGGTATTCAAGGTCGAATAATCAACATCAAATCGATGAAAACTACCAATGAGTTGTTGAAGTATTTTCATTTGAATGGTACGTACTAACCAGATGTGGAGAGGAACTCAATGTATCCATTATAAAAGAGAGAAATAAGAATATTCTATCGGTTCTGAAGGAGAAAATCCTATTTTCCGAATTAATTCAATAAAGAACTGCGCTCTAAAATGGAAATTCACAGAATAAATGTTACTTTGCAACTTGTCAGTTACCTCGGCAAAGAACATAGGTTGTATATTAGTCTGGACAATCAATAAAACTTGAATTAGATAGGATTGATTCATACCATTGACATTCAGGTATGCAATGACATCGAAATTCAGCTGATTTTCATGTTTAGTCGAGTAATATCATGTAGGTTATTTTGGTAGGGCATACCGAACGATTCAAGTTATGGAATATTTGAAAATCAAGTTCTTAATAAACATTTCTTTATTACTTGAACAAGACAGGATTTATAAAAGATATTTCCATTCAGATATTCAATGCAGGCAAATTTTTAGATGATTCTCACTTAAGATGCAGTATTACTACTGCCAATGTTTTCTTTGGGTATGCCGATTGATACCAGGTAGGGAATTTTCGTAAAATCGTAAGTTTTTGATAAACATTCCTGATTATTTTCACAAAAAAAGATCTAAATCACCCTTGAGTCGTATTTTAGGAACAAAAACCATCCACTGTGTCAATACACTGTTCCTATCTACTACGCACAGAGAAATAACTGGTAGTATCTAGGAATGAAAAATTTATTAGCACTATGATATCACAAAATGTTTCCGCAATATTTTACCTCCATATGAAAGTAACAAGGTGCCTATATAATTTACTACAACACACGAAAAGACTGTTGACTGAACTAACCAAAGGTCTGTTTATTTGCCTGTATATGAAGTCAGGGACTAATTTCATAATGATGATTAAAAAGTAAAATAACTTATTTCCGCTTTATATATTTATTTTCACAACAATTGTTTCGTCATGATAACATGACTTCATCAGGTGAGTATGGTAACTGACTACATTTTTGGGACACAGTTCTTTAAATAGTTGGAAAAAAATGAAAAAATATGGTGCGAAATACAAGAAATTATGGGAATTCCTGGGTTTCAAAAAAGGTTGAGTAAGGGAGATTTATTCAGGTCCGTTTGGTCGTTGAGGAGAATCTGTATTTCATTGTACCTATTTATCTCCATTGCTTCCAGGAAGTTCAATTTTAGGGTCTTATTTTCCACGTGCAAAATTTCGAAATTGTTGTCAAAATCATGCCCAGTCTCCAACAAATGTTTTGCATATGTTGAATTATGAGCTTCGTTTACGTATGCTTTCTGGTGTTCTCCTATCCTAGTCCCAAATGATCTACCCGTTTGACCAACGTATACATATGGGCAAGTACCGCAGTTCAACTTATAGACTCCAGACTTTCTATCCTTAGCGACTCTATCTTTATTGTTTTTTATTAAATTTCCTAGTGAGTTTCTAGTCCTGAATGAAATATGGCAATTATTATTTTTCTTTAGATATCTTGCTATTTTTTCAGATTTATGTCCGATGTATGAAAGAGAAGTATATTTATTATTTTGTGAAATTGTCGGATATACAAGTGAAATAGATTTTTTCAGTTGCATTCGATTAAGTAGTTTATTAATGACGGATGGATTGTAACCATTGTTAAATGCAATCTGCTTTATTGTATTTAGTTCTATATTAAAGTTCTCATGTGTCATGGGTATGTTGATCAATCTAAAAATCATGCTATTATAAGCTGCCAGTTTTTGAGCATATGGGTGGTTAGAGGAGGAATGAATTGTGAGATCTGTGTATGTTGGTTTTCGAAAAATTGAAAAATCATGTTTATTATTAATTTTCGTGATTTTTAAGTCAAGAAAATTAATACTATTATTTTGTTCCTCCTCATATGTGAATTTTATTGTGGGGGATAATGAATTTATGAATTCTAAAAACATCGCGAGTTGTCTCTTGGTACCGATAAATAGGGTTAAAATGTCATCTACGTAACGATACCAATAAATGAACAATTTGTAAAAGGGGCTTTCTCGGATTTTAGTTTCTAGGAAGTCCATAAATATTTCGGCTAAAATCGGGCTAAGTGGATTTCCCATGGTTAAACTCTCATCGTCCTCATACAATATGTCATCGAACAAAAAATAGTTTTGGCCCAGACAAACTTTCAAGATTTCCATAATCTCTTGTTTTATAACTGGGTTTGTCCTCTTTTTTGACAATAACATATCTACAAGTTTTATGGTTTGTTTAACAGGTACACTAGGAAACAAGTTTTGCACGTCGAAAGAAATGAGTTTGGCATTGTTCGGGATATGTATATTTTTTATGTTATCAATGAGGTGGTATGAATTTTTCACGGCTAACTCAGCTTGGAAATTTGTTTCTATTTGAATGATTTTAATTAGCTCTTTTGACAATTTATATGAAGGTGCTGTAACAAATGAAACTACTGGTCTAATAGGTCGGTTTTCTTTATGTAACTTTATGAGAGAATACATAATTGGGGGTTGTGGATTCATAATAGTTAATTTATAGATTGACGTATTTTCAAAAAGGGCTGTTGAGTTTTTTATGACTGTTTTTATCTGTTTTTGATATTTGGTAGTAGGATCATTTTTAATAATTTTGTATTTGTTCGGGTCTAAAAATGTGGTAGTTTTGTTGATATATTCATTTCTTTGGATTGCAATTACTGTGTTTCCTTTGTCCGCGCGTGTGAAAACTAAATTATTATTTGATATTTTCGTTCTTATTGTTTTAACCGTACTATTGATTTTACTGTTATTAAAGTTTGGTTTATTTTCTTTTATGTATTTAATCAAAATTTCATAATATGTATACCAGATTTATACTATCCTTTTCAAAAAATAGTGAATATATCAATCTAAAATTTCCAAATGAATACGAAATCACGAGAGAAATCGCTTTTTCTCATAGTAAACAATGCATTTAAGGTTATTGTTGGTCCTCCAATCTCTCCCAACTGTCAAAACTGCTCGTGACCTATTATGACCGAAGGGTAGTTGCTGGCGGGAAATATAAAATGATGGACAGTTGAAGGATATGATTGTGAAAATGCTTCTGTCAGTGAAAAAGAGGTGGTTATTCTAACATCAAAACAAAATCATTGACAATATTTCTTTAAGGTTTCACTCTCAATATTTTCGTTTGAACTTTCTTTCTATCCCCTTCAAAAAGGGGAGGTTTTTATATACTTCGTTTTTTGTTGTGTCTTCGAGATGGTCCCAGTTTAGAATGAGATTCAGGGTATTCCAATGAAATGGGTTATATAATAACCTCGATTTCATTGGAAATCTGGGAAGGGCGCGACCTATCACATATGAAAAAAATGTACGTTGAAATATGTATCAGGGTACAGTGTGTGTTCTCATTCCATTACTATGTGTGTCAACCTTGTAGATTTCATTGGAAACGAATTCTAACTAAACTAAAGAAACTAAGAACATATTTCATTTTTCTCGCCAGCAATAACCTGTCATTCACGAATACGCACGATTCCGACCGATGAAATTTGCGCCATTGCCAAACTTGACTTTTAGTCTGAGTCGAAATCAGAAGGAATAGAGGTTAAGTGGTTGTCCAGTAATTTCATTATTTTTTCATTAAATATTGATTATTCTTGAAAAAAGGTGTTGCTTGTTGTTGGTTGAAGGTTCAAAGGTGTTGTGTAAATCATACAGATGAAGTGAGAAAAAGGGACCTGAAAACGACTCATTTTGGAACTTTGGGGGCCCATATCTTCCAAATTAAGGGAGACCGCCCATGTTCGATTTCACATTTTTTATTCAGAAAATCGCACTGTGTACAATGATGTAAATATCTTTTCAATATCTCGGCGACGGGAAATCTTGCGGGTTTACCGGAATCTGAATAACTTGAATGAAACATTGAAAAAGTGTATGTTCGAAAATTGATGTAACCCTTAAATGATAGCCTTGAATAACTTTTAGAAAAGTTGATGGTTCGAATCCCCTACGAAGAATATCAAAGAGTAGATGATGTCACTGAATCGCATTAGAGCAACACTACGGCACTAGGCAAAACTGCTCAAATAGCCTAGAGGTCAAGACATTTCACTCACAATATGGCGGTCTCGGGTACGAATCCTGAAGAGGAAAATTTTGAATTTCAATCGATTACACCCCGCAACCCACAATTCGCCCTAGGCATTCGCCCATTCACTATTCCTACACCTATCAACCTCAGCATTCACCCCCTCGGTACTAACGCGATAATATTGAATTTTCGTAACGAGTTGTGAAACACTGACGCGCAATATAACAAAAAACTTATGATGATTATAATGGTGAAAAATTTGAAAGAAACTGTTTTCATAAATTTTCCAATTTTTTCTCGAAAAACTTGTTTTTTTAGAAACCATTAATCGAACTGCAATATTATTTCGCACAAACTTTCGAGTCAATATTCAGCAAGAGCGCTTCAAATTTCAGTCTGAGCTGATATTTATTTCAGGAGATATTCTAAATGAAATTATGTTAAATTTCGGGGCTGTTTGAAATTTCGAGTAATTTCCCCAATAACTCGAGAACAACTGAAACGATTAGATGTGGACGGCTGCTCGTAAACACAATAACTTCCGTAAGAAATAACTCAGAAACTCTATATTTGTAGTTGTAGAGTGTCATACAATTTGGGTTGTACTTGAAAACCCTGTAGCATAATATTATTGAGAGATCAACCAGAAGAAGATTTACTTGCTCTATCAAACACAAGCCGTAATTTTGTAGTGGTTGCAGATTCTGAAATTATACCATTTTTGAAGGATTTTTGTTACAACCTGTGCCATCCCCATCAACCCTCTAAATTTTTTTAATAGGGAAAGTGGGTCATGTGGTACTTTTTTGGCATAGTCTTTGTATCTCCTTTACAGGCGTGCGGAAATTTTCAAAAAAAAAATTTTTTTTTGTAAAATTAGTTATTTCAAGAGGTTTTCAGAAAAAAATTTTTTTTTTGAAAAATTAGTTCAAAAAGGTTTTCAGTATGTGCGCTTTGTCATGGCTCATTTACTTTGAGACCATGGTACCTGATGAAATTTGTCACCGAATGAAAGTCGACCATTACAATTTTCTTAATGCAAATCTTTCAACCCCTACGAACCCTTGAATGGAGAAAAAAAAAATTTTCACGTGAGGGGGTTGAAAGTTGTGCATGAGCAAAACTGTAATGGTCGAATTTCATTTGGTGACAAATTTCATCAAGTACCATGGTCGCAAAGTAAATGAGCCATAAAAAAGCGCACATACTGAAAACCTCTTTGAACTATTTTTTCAAAACAAATTTTTTTTCTTGAAAATTTCTGCACACCTTTAAAGAAGATACAAAGACTTTGCCAAAAAAGTACCACATGACCCACTTTCGCTATTCAAAAAATTTAGAGGGTTGATGGGGATGGCAAAGGGTGCAACAAAAATCCTTCAAAAATGCATATAAATTTGTTAAAAGTGAAACAAAAATTGACCTCTTGCAGGATTTTGTTGCCAAATATTTTTCTTCTGAAAAAATGAATGTGTTCCATAATTTTGACTCGCATTGTTTATTGTGTAAATTCAGTCCTTCCCTATATAAAAAGTGAAGTTATGAGTATTTGTCTATTATTCAAAAAGTATATTTCACAATACTATCTGTTTTCCAACTTTTTGAGCAGTAGATCTGAGGGGATATTTGATCAATATTCAAGTTGGGTAGGTAAAAAGGTTGAAAGTTTATTACATTTGCAAATAACATGCAACATAATATCACATGCATCTTCCTGAACATATCTAGCTTCTGTTGCTTCAAGATACTCCAAATAATTTATTATTAATCTTGCCATTTAGTGTTGAAATAAATTGATACTAAAATACTTTTAACAGTAATTGTCGCATTACTACTCTGAATTAGAACAGATGATACAAAACTCTTTCATAAAAATGAAATATGTATACACAGAATCACTTTTGTCAAATGAAGAAATCTTCGAACAAGTTGTGAAATCGAATTTTAATTAATCAAATATACAAGCAAGCACTTGAGAACCTAATTCCTTTACCTAAGGTTCTTAAACTGGCCACTGTGGCGATATAATCTTAAATTCAGACGCCAATATGACAACACCGAAGGACGGCTAACTGAACTGAACAAACAGAAGGTCTGTTTATTTGCAATATTCAACGTGTTTATCAGTGACTAATTTCATAATAAGCACCCCAGAACATTAAAAAAAAACAGAACAAATATTCATATTAAACGAAAATATAAATTATATAGTTTCATTGTTACCTGAAAAATAATTCACTTAAGCCCAGTATTATAAAACTTAGTTGACCATAGAGAGTTGTTAACTCTCATTTTTGAGCGAGATTTCACGATTTAACTTCCAGTTATCTGTCAAAATAGTTTTATAATAGAGGCCCTTAGTGTGATGTTCAAAATTAATGGTTGCCTGCAAAATTTTCAGATTTCGTTTGTATAATCCATTTTAGAATCTTCAAGCAATAGATTCCTGATGTACTATTTACAAAGTTTGTCTATATCATCCATGAACAAATTTTTATTCGCCAAAAAGCAATGTTATCTTAAACTGATGTGATTACCGAAATTAAACTGAATCCACCAGCGAGCAAAAAAAAAGTGATGCGCATCATTTCAAAATCACAATGTTGTCAAATAGAATACGCGTCAACTGATTTTGCATCAGTTTGGAAGTGATAAAACATAAAATAGAAATCACTTATTATAATCCTGTCAACTTGGACTCTATAGGTATATTTTTGCATGACTGACATAATCGTAGTGTTTATCCTATATGCTTCAGAGTAAAATTCAAGATGCTCCATTGGAATGCACCGGTTCGATTTGATATTTTAACTAGTATACATAAATATGCCAATAAGTGAGCACTATTGGCTGAATCCATAGATTAGTGATATTTTAATAATACCTGAACTCCTCCTGAAGGTTGATGAATCATAATTCTAGCATTTGGTAAAGAATGGCGCATTCCATTGGTTCCAGCAGCTAATAATAAAGAGGCCATGCTGCAAGCTTGTCCTACACACCTAAAAATTTTTAGATATTAACATGTTTGATTGCAGACATTCGCAAAAATATTAATCATTTGAAACATTTTGCCTTGGAGGAATGTACAATCAAAATTTTTCGATTGATACACAGTCATCACGTAAAATTAGGATGGGTTCTTACCATGTTGCTATTGGTGGAAGGATATATTGCATTGTATCATAAATAGCTAATCCTGCTGTTACACTTCCACCCGGAGAATTTATGTACAAATGAATTGGTTTACTGGTAGATTCTGACTGTAGGAACAGAAGCTGAGCTATAAGGAGTGAACTCATGGAATCGTGAATAGGACCCATAAGGCATATTATTCTCTCTTTCAAAAGACGGGAGTAAATATCATAAGATCTTTCTCCCCTTCCACTCTGTTCAATAACTATAGGTACTAAACCAATGTTGCGCTGAGCTATTTTATACAAACCGGGATAAGATTTGACTAAATGCTGCAAAAATGTTAAATTAACATTCAGAGATTTACAAATTACCACTCATTGTTACCTGGCCAACAGCAAACAGTTTGTGACGGGACATGATCATTAATAAAAATAAACAGTAAACCACAGAACATCAAATATAAACGCAGTAAACTGAAACCATAGAACAAGTATAGTCTATATTTACTTTATGACTGAAACCACAAAACACAAACATCAATGATTTTTCATAAATAAATAGATAAAGATAAAGATTTATGGCCGTTTACACCGTTTCTCGGCTGATCATGGTTAAACCATTGGGAACTTCTGCGAAGATGCCAGCGCCCTAACGGATAAATTTGGAACCTGTCCAAGCTAGTAGTTTTATGTAAACAAACCATAGAAATGTGGTGAAGAACGAATATTTATTAAGCAGAGCTTGAATATTTAAAGAAATTATTAAATTTTTTGTGAGATTTCTTGAGAAGGAACTTTTCGTTTGGATCACGATATAAAATCGTACTTTAAATCGTTCCTCGAGGATAATTTCGGTGTTATTTTAGTGTATGTTGCTTGGTGGATCAAAATAAACCAATATCTAAGTTTACTTGAATTTCTGGAAAAATAGGCACCTCAATAAGTAATTTAAGGACTCTTATTTATGTGAAGAAGTGCTGAATGCAGGCTATATTATGTGGTAAATCTAGAATCAGTCCAAATGATATGACTTGTTCTCTTTTTAGAAACGAAGGAATCAATGAAATGAAAACAGATTTTCTGCTTTAGTTCTTTGGCATCGTATTTCTAAAGAAAAGGAATCAGATAGACATATAATGGATTTCATTTTAATATTACAGCAGCTCAAGATACATATACAAAATGAAAAATGTCACAGCCGGTTCAACCTACCTATAGAAGGAAATGAAAAGTATTGATGTATTTATATGAGTAACTTCAGCTATAATCAACTCTAACAGTATATCTAGTTTTTGTCAGATTTTCAACCAGATCACTCTTTTAGAATATGATTTTGTGTAGTATGTGAATTAGGTAGCTGCAGAAGTGCTCGGTAGTTTCTCTGCAGCATTTTCCCTCAAAATTCTCTCATTTTTATTTACACCTGAAAACATCATGAAATGAAGTTGTTTCGAAATAAATACACTGTAAGTAATTTACCTTTATGAAAATAAACATCTTCAGAGAAATGCAGTGAACATACTTTCATGTATTTCGTGACCTGTTTTCTAATCTTCAATTTCTAAAACTGGGCCTTCTTCTGTCATTGAGTTCACTGCCCAATGCTGTTTCCAAATTAACTTTAATTTCATTTGGCTTTGGAAAAAATGAAAAGTAGAGGCACTAGATGATCCTTTCTTCTTTGACCATGACTAACATTGAGTTGAGGCACACAACAAGAGTCATTTCGGGAGGATGCCTTTTCGAATTAATACGATCGAAATTTTTAATCGGAAAGAAAGGAATCGATTGATGAATATTACAAACACTTTCGGTATTCCAAAATTTCAACTCTGAGAACAACACAAAAGCTCGAAAATGAACTCCAAAAGTGAGCAAATTACGTTAGAATAACAGGCACGTCGAAAAACTACTAGCTTGGAAGTGTTCGAATTTCTATCACCAGAGGGCGTATCGCTTAGCAGTAGTTGCGAATTGTTTAAGCAATGGTTAAGCTAACCGATGTTAAATATTTAAACATTGTTTAGGGCGCTGTCGGTTGCACCGTAGAATCATAATCGTTGTTTAGTTTAATCATTTTTTAAGGTGGAGATAGTTAGTTACTTTCCATACAAATCGTGTTGGACGTTACAGTGACTATCAGCCTAACGGCCGACTGCGTAAACACAATAACTTCCGAAAGAAACAACTTAGAAACTCGATATTTGTAGAGAAGGTTTGGACCTTAATTACGAAGGCCGAATTCGTGAATGGGTAAAATCCACCCAATGATTCCGTAGATATACCCAATCAAAATTTTATTTTTCCAATATTTCCAAAAATACAGACCAGATCGAATTGAAATCCAGTACTTCATCGAAAATAACAGTTCGAAGTTTCATACAGAATTTAATGAGGATGATATGATGAAAAAATCATATAAATTTTTTTTTTCAAATTGTTCTAATAACCCGATTATCACGAAATTTTGCACAAAGTTGTCTTTCAGCATCTTAAAACTAGCTGTGAAGTTTAATCAGGACTGAATCAGTATTTCTCGAGTAATACCAAAAAAATCAACGATATCGAGAAGAAAACCTCGAAATTTGACATATTTTTTCCCGATATCTCCAAAACTTATGATCGTATCGAGCTGAAATTTAGTACACTGCTGTGAAATCAGAAGGTCAAAGTGTGAGTATAATTTTTTTTGGATATGATGAATGGTTTCCGAAAAAAAAATTTTTTTGTAAAAAAATTTCGAAAAAAATTTTTTTTTTAATTTATTGACAATATGATCTTGACGAAATTTGGCTCAAAGTTGCGCGTCGCTCTACTCCACCAAACTGCCAAGTTTGAATCCAATCGCTCAAGTAGTTTCTGAAATAAAAAATAAATAACTTCAAAACTTCAAATGCCTATAACTCCGAAACTATTCGATCGATTTGGCCCATTAACGAACTTAACTGCGGCATTCCAATGCGCGACCTACCCTGAAAGTTTCAAGTCGCTAGCTCACTTCGTTCGACAGTTATCGTGTCTACGGCCGGCCAACCGGCCGGCCGGCCGGCCGGCCGGACAGAATCGATTTTGACACCGGATTCGTCATCAGTGAGTCCAACCTAGTCGATTGAGACCATTTTCGGCTCAATCATCCAAAATTACAGACATTTGGACAAAACGATAGCACGCTGTTCCCCTGGAACATGCGCGCAAAAAAAAGGGAACTCAATAGATTTTGAGAAGTGGAAATTGCAGAAATACTATATAATCTATAGATGGTTTCAATAATATACAGCTGGTGTGGGACAAGACTGTATGATACTGTACCCCTGATATATTTATTCATAATTGTGAATGAAACAGGAATATTCAATAGACTCTTATTATTCACAAGAGGTTAATCTTCAAAAATCACAAGTCGATGTAACATTTGATGTCAATTGATAATAGAAATGATATAAAAGTGTGAGTAAGAAGAATTCATTATCAAGAAACGTATGAAATTTTATATTCACAAAAGGGAGTTAAGGTTGAGCTTCAGTATATGTTCCGTAACACTCATGTATCCCTTCCATATTGCTACATCAAAATTTGGTTGGCAAAAATGGCATGGGGATGGAATATAACCGGGAAGGATACATCAATTAATTTACACCTTATAATATTTTTCCTAGACAAAATGGGAAGGTTACTGAATGTATAGTGAGAATCACGCTTTTTTAAGTTGAAATTCATAACCACCTACAAGTAACTACTAATTTTTCTGTATACGGGTATAATTTCTAATTTATGCATTATATGAAATGAGATATTCTGAAGTGAAATTTATCTATTCTGTAAGGTAATCTTGATAATTTTGCGTATTTCATAGCATATCTGCCATTTTCTGAAACTATTTTGAGAAAAATCACAAATGAAGTTGCACCATCAACATCTAGATAGAAGATGGTATACAGAGGCTTATGCAGATATTGTTTGTGAAAATGTGAAACTTCTTGAATCGTAATATGCAACATACCTGATGAAGGCTATCAACTGATTAATTCTTCACATAAACCCCTGACACACTTCTCTAATGAACAAGTTTACTTGAACTCATTCATTCAATTATCTTTTCTTGGAATTTTTTTGTATCACCCAATGTATTCTATTGAACTATACTTTATTATCATTATCAATAATCGATAAATAAAAAATTACTTCAATATGCAGTTTTGCATTTGTCCTGTTTGAAAAACATGATATCTTGGTTACTCAATCATATTTTAATATGTCAATTATGAATTGGTCATCTCCATTAATGAAACAGAAAATTTAAATGTTCATAATACCGTAATTCCTTTACAAAATGAATATTCATGCTTTGGTGATTCTCGGTCGAAGAGTGATGTACTAGAAATATTGAAATTCAGTAAATTTGAGACATTGGAAATTCCTGTAAAATGAAAATGCATATGTTTACTGAATATTGAATTGGAATAGTGAAAATTTTCGGATTTTATCCAAGAAATTTTTTTTAACGTTGTACAATGTTGAAATATGAATTTTTCATGCGATGATATATCTATTTAGTATTATTGGTGTCGTCCTGAGAAATTGAATTTTATAGTCAATTTTTTGTTCACATGTGGAGCCACGGTTAGGGTCTATCCTCGAACTGAATTTTAACTAAATCGTGTCTGTATTTTTGTGAATATTGAGATGATGGAATTTCAAATGCGTTCATTTACTGAACCGTTTGGCAGATTTTGTTCATTACGAACTTAACCTTCGAATTCAAGCTTTAAACCTGCCCTGAAAATTTCGAGTGTCTAAGTTATTCCTTTGCAAAGTTATCGTGTTTACCATCGGCCGAAGGCCGGCTGTAAACGCGATAACTTTGCAAAGGAATGACTTGGACAGTCGAAATTTTCCGGGTAGGTTTAAAGTTCTGTGATCGAATTTTACATTAGCTACTGATTTTTTGTAAATTTATAAACAGTGTGCTTCGTTTTTAAAAATTCAGTCAACTATTCAATTAATCTACTCAAAAAGGCAAATCTACCCGCTAGGTAGATCTGGGCGCTTCCTACGTAGGTATCGTTTAAGTAGATCTACAGTAAAGATTGATCTATCGCTAGGTAGATCTGGGCGCGTACTAGTTAACTCTAACAGTATATCTAGTTTTTGTCAGATTTTCAACCAGATCACTCTTTTAGAATATGATTTTGTGTAGTATGTGAATTAGGTAGCTGCAGAAGTGCTCGGTAGTTTCTCTGCAGCATTTTCCTTCGAAATTCTCTCATTTTTATTTACACCTGAAAACATCATGACATGAAGTTGTTTCGAAATGAATACATTGTAGGTAATTTACCTTTATGAAAATAAACATCTTCAGAGAAATGCAGTGAACATACTTTCAGGTATTTCGTGACCTGTTTTCCAATCTTCAATTTCTAAAGCTAGGCCTTTCTTCTATCATTGAGTTGCCTGCCAAATGCTGTTTCCAAATTAACTTTAATTTCATTTGGCTTTGGAAAAAATGAAAACTAGAGCCACTAGATGATCCTTTCTTCTTTGACCATGAATAACATTGAGTTGAGGCACATAACAATAGTCATTTCGGGAAGATGCCATTTCGAATTGATACGATCGAAATTTTTAATCGGAAAGAAAGGAATCGATTGATGAATGTTACAAACACTTTCGGTATTCCAAAATTTCAACTTTTAGAACAACACAAAAGCTCGATAATGAACTCCAAAAGTAAGCAAATTACGTTAGAATAACAGGCACGTCGAAAAACTACTAGCTTGGAAGTGTTCGAATTTCTATCACCAGAGGGCGCATCGCTTAGCAGTAGTTGCGAATGAATTAAGCGGGTACTTCTGATAAAAACCAACACAAGGTTTATTCGAAATATTTGTATTCTGTGTTCGAAATCCGCATTAAGATTGTTCAAATGAAGCGTGAAAATTTCAAGGTCACCATTTGAGTGCTTATTAATCTGCATAAATACTCGTGGAATTTGGATATCATTTCGAAATTTATATAAAATGGTGTAAGGTCAGAATTTCAAGAGGCCTGGTAATTTGAAAAATCACAGACATTTGGACAGTATGATAAAACTCTTGTTTCCTAGAACAGCATGCAAAGAAAGTAATTTCAACCAAGTTAGTATCACAGATCAACCAGATAAACCACTCGCGTCATTTACTTAGGAAATCTATGTCAACGCAGATATGACCCCGAATCGAGCTAATCAGAATTTTAGCAGGCGTTTGGGGTGCTTTGGGGTGCCAATCAGATTGCAGGAATAGGATTACGTCACTCTCGCCGCTTTCGGACTCGCTTGAAGAGGTTATAAACATGTAAACAATCTGAAATGAATTTTTCATCCAATTTATTGATGAATAATTTCGTAATATTCCATTTTAGAATATAATCCAAACAGTTTTTTACAACCAAATGAATTGTTTAGTCATCTTTGAGGTTCTATTTTATGATGACAGTCCTCATTATATGTTTTAATTATACAACAAGAATTGGAATCGAACTTAGGTTGACTCATTCATAATGTTCATTTTATATAATATAAAGGAATCGCAACTGAAGTAAAAGCATTACAACCTCCATTATTCAATTAAAACGATGGGATGTCTAATAAAATTGTATATGATTGCACACTAGGATTGGAATCGAACAAAGTTGGTCTATTCATAGTTTGATTTTATATTGAAATGAATCTCATTTGATGTGAAACTACAAAGATTCTCTGATTAAGGTAAACGGGTTTTCCATAACATTTTTCCAAAATTTTCATCTATTCCAACCGAGTTCTTCTACAGGAGTTTAAGATGTGACAAAACACTCGCTTTGGTATTGGAAATTTGCTATTCAAATGGTTTCATCGAAAAATCTTAGTCTGATTTTGATTTTGTGATTCCTGAATCCCGACAAATCCGTTTTTACATTTCGATTTTAGATATTCCAAAATCAAGTATTCAATTTGACAGCTGTTTCGAGGAAGGAGAAAGTGTGGTATGATTTCTCAAGGTCGGAGAGACGCGATTCCCGCAAACGATGAAGTGATTTGTCTTGTTGGTCTGTGTTAGTATACATATTTATATATATATATTTGTATTCTATGAGTATACCACTGTAGTATTTCAGAGCATAGCAGTGAACTGATAAAAAAAGCTTCAAGCTCTCTAAGGAAGTTCTCTAGAACCTCGGGCACTAGGCCTATTGAGTTCAATTTTCTGAGTAATTCGCGTTAACTACCACTACTTTCGAATTTTCCCTCAATGATTCATATTGCCAGGTCTTTCATCAGTTGAGGCCTTGGAATGATAAATGGTCATGATTGAATGAAATAAGCTTTTATTTGCTTGATAATAATAATATATATAATAATAATAATCTTAATATTTTTAACAGTCTTCCGTTATATTTGAGTTTGGTTTCATAAATTTGAATAAATTAAAGAATAGATCTCACTTTGTGTAAGTAGTTTTTTAAAGAAATTGACTAGTGTGAAATGTTAACTTGTGATTGTTAAGCGAATGTATTGATTGTTTGTTTTTTCCATTTTAGTAAACCCTGAAGAAGAATAGAATACTATTCGAAAGCTTGGTTAGGTGACAAAAAAAGATATTTAGTTTTTTCTTTTCCGTCCTGTTCAGTCTAATTTCCCTAAAAAAACCAAACTCAAATATAATAATAATATATTTTCCCAATAAGTTTTGACGTCTACAAAATATTCACTCATTATCATCAAAATAAAGCAAGAGGCTTCAAAGTGCTTGGTTGTTTTTTCACACCTAGATGTGTAACATCTGTATGTGCAAAATTGTTACCCAAAATATATCCTAGTGATCAAAAGTTATACAAAATTTAGTCGAAAAAAAAATATGCTACTTGAACATAATACAAAAAAGAAAATAATTTAAAGTTCTCGAAAATATATACTGATAACACCTTTCATACAATCTTCTGTCATTTGGAATGGTCTTGATTGAGTCAGGTATCCTGTTAAAAACTTTCGGTGCTAGGTAAGTAAGGCTTCTGATCGCAGTATTTTTGTGGTTAACCGGGATGGCAAATCTCCTGTTCGTCTTGTTCCTTGTATTCTGTTGGTGATTTGCATATGGGAGGTTATGCTAACTTGAGCGTGCATAAGCACATACCCTTGCAAGGTGGATAATTCTTATACTCGGAGTTTCTACTGTATATAAGAACCTTTCCAATTCGCAACTACTGCTAAGCGATACGCCCTCTGGTGATAGAAATTCGAACACTTCCAAGCTAGTAGTTTTTCGACGTGCCTGTTATTCTAACGTAATTTGCTTACTTTTGG
Organism: Myrrha octodecimguttata; assembly: GCA_958510865.1. Classification (NCBI taxonomy): domain Eukaryota; kingdom Metazoa; phylum Arthropoda; class Insecta; order Coleoptera; family Coccinellidae; genus Myrrha; species Myrrha octodecimguttata. Next base: position 29,401,392 of record OY294065.1, on the reverse strand, counting down.
AGTTCATTTTCGAGCTTTTGTGTTGTTCTAAAAGTTGAAATTTTGGAATACCGAAAGTGTTTGTAATATTCATCAATCGATTCCTTTCTTTCCGATTGAAAATTTCGATCGTATCAATTCGAAATGGCATCCTCCCGAAATGACTATTGTTGTGTGCCTCAACTCAATGTTATTCATGGTCAAAGAAGAAAGGATCATCTAGTGCCTCTAGTTTTCATTTTTTCCAAAGCCAAATGAAATTAAAGGTAATTTGGAAACAGCATTTGGCAGGGAACTCAATGATAGAAGACAGGCATAGCTTTAGAAATTGAAGATTGGAAAACAGGTCACGAAATACATGAAAGTATGTTCACTGCATTTCTCTGAAGATGTTTATTTTCATAAAGGTAAATTACCTATAATGTATTTATTTCGAAACAACTTCATGTCATGATGTTTTCAGGTGTAAATAAAAATGAGAGAATTTTGAAGGAAAATGCTGCAGAGAAACTACCGAGCACTTCTGCAGCTACCTAATTCACAAACTAGATATACTGTTAGAGTTGATAATAGCTGAAGTTACTCATATAAATACATCAATACTTTTCATTTCCTTAGATAGGTAGGTTGAACCGGCTGTGACATTTTTCATTTTGTATGTGTATCTTGAGCTGCTGTAATATGAAAATGAAATCAATTATATGTCTATCCGTTTCCTTTTCTTTAGAAATACGATGCAAAAGAACTAAAGCAGAAAATCTGTTTTCATTTTGCGCGCATGTTCTAGGGAAACAGCGTGCTATCGTTTTGTCCAAATGTCTGTAATTTTTGATGATTGAGCCGAAAATGGTCTCAATCGACTAGGTTGGACTCACTGATGACGAATCCGGTGTCAAAATTGATTCTGTCCGGCTGGCCGGCCGGCCGTCCGTAGACACGATAACTGTCGACAGAAGCAAGCTAGCTACTTGAAACTTTCAGGATAGGTTGCGCATCAGAATGCCGCGGTTAAGTTCGTTAATGGGCCAAATCGGTCGAATGGTTTCGGAGTTATAGGCACTTGAAGTTTTGAAGTGATTTATTTTTTATTTCAGAAACTACTCAAGCGATTGGATTCAAACTTGGCAGTTTGGTGGAGTATAACGACGCGCAACTTTGAGCCGGATTTCGTCAAGATTATATTGTCAGTAAATTTGAAAAAAAAATTTTTTCGAAATTTTTTTACAAAAAAATTTTTTTTTCGGAAACCATTCATCATATCCAAAAAAAATTATACTCACACTTTGACCTTCTAATTTCACAGCAGTGTACCAAATTTCAGTTCGATACGATCATAAGTTTTGGAGATATCGGGAAAAAATATGTCAAATTTCGAGGTTTTCTTCTCGATGTCGTTGATTTTTTTGGTATTACTCGAGAAATACTGATTCAGTCCTGATTAAACTTCACAGCTAGTTTTAAAATGCTGAAAGACAACTTTATGCAAAATTTCGTGATAATCGTGTTATTAGAACAATTTGAAAAAAAAAATTTCTATGATTTTCTCATAATATCATCCTCATTAAATTCTGTATGAAACTTCGAACTGTTATTTTCGATGAAGTACTGGATTTCAATTCGATCTGATCTGTATTTTTGGAAATATGGGAAAAATAAAATTTTGATTGGGTATATCTACGGAATCATTGGGTGGATTTTACCCATTCACGAATTCGGCCTTCGTAATTAAGGTCCAAACCTTCTCTACAAATATCGAGTTTCTAAGTTGTTTCTTTCGGAAGTTATTGTGTTTACGCAGTCGGCCGTTAGGCTCTATCTACGGGCAGAATCTCTCTTTCTCTATGGTTTATAGGTGTCATGCAAAGATAACTTCTGCGAAGATGCCAGCGCCCTAACGGATAAATTTGGAACCTGTCCAAGCTAGTAGTTTTAAGTAAACAAACCGTAGAAATTTGGTGGAGAACGAATATTTATTAAGCAGAGCTAGAATATTCAAAGAAATTGTTATAATTTTGTGTGAGATTTTTTAAGAAGGGACTTTTTTTTTGGAAGAAGTTATAAAATCTTGCTTCAAATCGTTCCTGGAGGATAATTTCGATGTTATTTTAGTGCCTGTTGCTTGGTGGATCAAAATGAAGCAATATCTAAGTTTACTTGAATTTCTGGAAAGATAGGCACCTCAATAAGTAATTCAAGGACTCTTATCAATGTGAAGAAGTGCTGAATGCAAGCCATATTATGTGGTAGATCCAGAATCAGTCTATATGATATGACTCGTTCTCCTTGTTCACAAACGAGTGAATAAATAAAATGACAAGACAGCTTTTCTGCTTTAGTTCTTTTGCATCGTATTTGAAAAGAAAGGAAACTGATAGACATATAATTGGTTTTATTCTCATATCACAGCAGCTCAAGATACACATACAAAATGAAAAATGTCACAGCTGGTTCCACCCACCTATATAAAAATAAAAATATCAAGGTATTCATATGAATAACTTTAGCTATTATCAACTATAACAGTATATTTAGTTTTTGTTAGGTTTTTAACCAGATCAATCTCTTTGAATATGATTATGCGTAGCGTTTGAAGTAGGTAGCTGCAGAAGTGCTCGGTAGTTTCTCTGCAGGATCAGCAGTTTTCATCAAAATTCCTTTATTTTCATTTACACCTTAAATATCTGGACATGAAGTTGTTTACAACTGAATACATTGTAATTTACCTTTATGAAAATAAACATCTTCAGAGAAATGCAGTGAACATACTTTCATGTATATCGTGAACTGTTTCTTCTATCATTGAGTTCCCTGCCAAATGCTGTTTCCAAATTAACTTTACTTTCATTTGGCTTTGGAAAAAATGAAAACTTGAGGCAGTAGATGATCCTTTCTTCTTTGACCAAGAATAACATTGAGTTGAGGCATACAACAATAGTCATTTCGGGAGGATGCCATTTCCAATTAATACAATCAAAAATTTTAATCGGAAAGAAAGGAATCGATTGATGAATATAACACACACTTTCGGTATACCAAAATTTCAACTCTGAGAACGACACAAAAGCTCGAAAATGAACTCCAAAAGTAAGCAAAATACGTTAGAATAACGGGCACGTCGAAAAACTACTAGCTTGGAAGTGTTCGAATTTCTATCGTCAGAGGGCGTATCGCTTAGCAGTAGTTGCGAATATAACAAAGATATTCATATATATTTGTATTCTGTGATATTCAGTATATTCACATCATGGTGTAATTTTTAATCCTGTTAAAATGTCGAAAAGAAAATTTGATGAAATCGGATTGGATCCAATTAATAAATGCGATATAAAGTCTACTCGAAATAAGAACAATTCTTTGGACTCTGATGAGGAAGATGAAAAGGATGAGCATGGAAAATTACATGCTCACGATATAGAAGGTGTTATTATTGATTCGGGTAAATATTAAAGTTTTGGGTCCCCGCTGATATCGAATCGAAATTTGTTAGTCCCCTGAACAGAATCTTGGCGGTCTACCTCATTTTTGAAGAAATGGGCCCCCAAAGTTCGAAAAAGGTTTATTTCATATCACTTCTTCCACTATAAAAGCAATCACAAACCACTGTTTGTCCATCCATATATCATCTATGAACCAAGCCCTACGAACCCTTTAATGCAGAAAAAAAAATGGAGTGACATTGGAATTTTATTTCGGAATTGAAGTTCCACCCGGAGAATCATTGTGCATCACAAAATACATTGAATTAAATGTTCAAAATGACCATCGTTCTGGATGCAACAATCAAAGCGCTTGGCACATTCATCACATTGATGATATTGCGTTGTCAGAAATCTTTCTTTGAATTGAAACATTTTATCGAGAAGTTTCAACTTCAGTAGTAACATACCTACTCAAGATCATAACTGAAGCACAGTGTTTCACACATTCTAATTTTTCACGTGAGGGGGTTGGAAGTTGTGCATGAAAAAAACTGTAGTGGTCAACTTTCATTCGGTGACAAATTTCATCAGGTACCATCGTCTCAAAGTAAATGAGCCATGACAAAGTGCACATACTCTAAACCTGTTTGAAGTAACTAATTTTTCAAAATAAAATTTTTTTTCTTTAAAATTTCTGCACGCCTGTAAAGAAGATACTTACCAAAAAAGTACCACATGACCTACTTTCCCTATTCAAAAAATTTAGAGGGTTGATGGGGTGGCACAGGGTGCAACAAAAATCCTTCAAAAATGCATATAAATTTGGTAAAAGTCAAACAAAAATTGACTTTTTCAGGATTTTGTTGCCAAATATTTTTCTTCTGAGAAAATGAATTTGTTCCATAATTTTGACGCGCACTGTAGACTAACAAACAGTGGTTTGTGATGTTTTTTTTAGCGGAAAGTTATCTGATAATGGATATTTTTGTAATTCTATGGGCCTATATCTTCGAAAATAAGGTTGATGTTCAAAGTTTGACTGAAGATTCATGTTCAGGGGACTAAATTTAGTAAGTAAAAACAAATTTCGGATCCATATCAGTGGGGACCCAGAAATTTAATATTTTCCATTCCACCTTCGCTTCGAGTATATAAGGTCGTAAAATATTAGTTAAATTCAATTCCAGGTGAAGAGGATGTTTTACCACAAGAAGGTCATGGAATGACTGCATTCAACCTGAAAGAAGAGATGGAAGATGGACATTTTGATACTCAGGGCCATTTCATTTGGAAGAATGATAAGGAAATACGAGATAACTGGCTTGACAATGTTGAGTGGCATAAAATTAAAAGCAATCCAAATAGTCAGTATAATTTAACTCAAACTGTAGTAGGACTTGGAGAAGATAGTGATAGTACCGATACAGAAGCTTTCGATGAAACCAAAAATTGTAAAGAAATGCTGAATTATATGAAACCTGGTGAATCGGTCAATAAAGCACTCTATAGATTAGGAGGTACAGTATAGAGTTTCTTTCTTATGCCACTTAGTGCAGGTATTATTAAACTATTTCGACAGATAACTGAAAGTTAACTTGTAAAAAATGTTCAACTCGTTCAAAAATGAGCGTTAACTGTTCTCTATGGTCCAAATAAGTTTTATAATACCGGCCCTTAACCATTGTTGAATGAAACATTTTTTAATTCTTATGTAGGTGATAACAAGAAATTATCAACTGTAGAAAGATTAAAAAGGAAGAAGGCAGGGACATTGGTTGAAAACCAAGATGTTATAAAATTGACTGCCCTGGCGAATGATAATTTAACTGCAATGGGAAACATGAATATTTACCAGGAAACTTATGAAACTATTTCAAGAAGAGTATGTTACCATTTTCTGGTTCTACTATTCTTCCTCCTTGATTATTTCATCTAAAATCTCTTCCTTTCAGTTGAAAAATAAAATGAAACCATTGGAGGCAGAGGGTGACATGTTTGCAGATGACTTTAATCCGAACACAAAAGCATCTTGGTCAAAATCTGAAGAAGAAGATGACAATAAGGAAGTGTTTTGGGAGTTCAAATGGAAACAGGATGATGACGAAGTTCATGGTCCTCATTCTAGTTTCCAAATGCTACAGTGGGTTAGGGAAGGCTATTTCAAAGGTGGTGTCTGTGTCCGTAAGCATGGGGATAATTCCAGTTTTTATACTTCCAATCGAATAGATTTTGATCTTTATATTTAGAAAAATAGGCTCTTTTAATTATTGAGGAAATAAATGGGATTTATTTGTTGAAGTATTGAGTGTTTATGCCCCTTTTAAGTTGGTCACTTTATACAGGAATTCCATTTGTAGCGGTCTAAATAATATTTCTAGGTCAGGAATATCGCAAGAATTCATCTGGATGCTAAATATGTTGTGGAAATAACATGATAGTTTGGAAGTTGAAAATTTCTTAGAATCTTCAATTAAGTAATGTAAAACTCTTTAGATTGAAAGTTATTGCACTAACTGAAACTAATTGAAGACATGTGGTTAACAAGTGGCTGACCATTTTAGGATGATTCCACAATACTTATATTATTAAACTATTTTTCCAGGATGGTGATACTTTTCATGCACTATTTTAAATTTTGTCGGTGGTGCAGTAGCATTTTTACATATTCACTAATGGAGTTGTAGAAATTTGAAAACTACTTTGGCAAATATGTAGCCCATAAACATTGCTGCAAAACTGGGAGTTACTGAGTTAACCACCAACAGGGACTAGTTTGAGGCTAAGTTTCTTCTTTGGTTTATAGGGGCGCAGTTGTAGAATAAATGAATTAGTTCTTTGCTACTAGTGGTGGGTAGTTTTTTTTTTTTTTATCAGCGTTTATTGTCAATTATACAATCTACAACCTAAGAGTATTGAGTAAATTTGATGAATGGTTCTGGACTTGAAAATGAGATGCCCATTGGCATTCCCATTTATTGTATACTAATAATTATTGGTGCTGCAGAAGAAGGTCAGCAGGCCACGTTTTCTTCAATCGTCGGTTTGCTGGTCCATCCCGGTACAGGTTTTCAATCCGGTCACTCCCGTGACCTGTTATTCTATGTTTGTAATTGGTGGTGATTGTTTTAATTTCTTCAGTGATGTAGGGTATTTGAAGGTCGTCATGTATTGTCTTGTTGCTTACGTACCAAGGAGCACTTACTATTGAGCGTAATGACTTTGACTGGAATCTTTGGATAATGTCCTTGATGATTTTGCACATCCCCAAAGTTGCAGACCATATGTCCAGATGGGTTTTAGCATTACTTTGTACAGTAAAACCTTATTTTTGGTAGACAGTTTGGACTTTCTTCCTATTAGCCAATACATTAGTTTCAATTTTATGTCCAGTTGCTTTCTCTTCGTCTGTATATGTGTCTCCCAGGTGAGTCGACGGTCCAAGTGCAGACCTAGATATTTTACTGAGTTTTTTACCGGTAGGGAAACTTCATCGAAAGTGACTGGGGGGGCAGTTGCTGTGGCAGGTTGTAAATGTCACTTGAACTGATTTGGAATGATTGATTTTGATTCTCCATTTTTTTTACCAGGGATTTAATCGGTTCAGGAGGTCTTGGATGTTAGCTGAGGAAATTACTGGGTTACCATCTACGGAGAGGATAGCGACGTCGTCCGCAAAAACGGCCATCGTTGTGGTATCACTTACAGGTAGATCTTTGGTGTAGAGAAGGAAAAGCAATGGACCCAGTACACTTCCTTGTGGCACCCCAGATCTTATAGGGTAATGGTCTGATGTGGCATCGTTGAATTTCACAGAGAAGTATCTTTCAGCCAAGTAGGACTTCAATAAAAGGTAGTAGTTGTGATGAAGGGTATTTTTTATTTTATAGTTCAATCCAGTGTGCCATACCTTGTCGAAAGCCTGTGATATGTCAAGGAATACTCCTCTGCAATATTTCTTCTCTTCAAGGGTTTTAGCAATGGTATTTACTATTCTGTGGGCCTGGTGAGTTGTCGAAATATTCTCCCTGAAACTGAATTGGTAGTTCGGTAGAATATTTGTCATGTCATGTTCTTCATATATTCTTTTGAGCAAGAGTCTTTCGAGTATTTTACTGGGTACAGGTAATAAGCTGATCGGTCTGTAAGACGTTGTCTCTTGGGGGGGGGGGGTTTGCCGTTTTTATGGATCATTATGATGTTGGCGTATTTCCATGTGACAGGAAAATAGCACAAGTTTAGGATGCGATTGTAGATAGTTGAGAGGAATGCAATTGCTTTTCTAGGTAATTTTTTGAGAATCTGGGGAGTTATGAGGTCATACCCAGGTGCTTTTCTATTATTCAGTTTTTTTATTTCCGTTTTTACTTCGTGGATGCTTATATGTCTAATAGGTGGTGACATTTGGCATGGTGTGTCTAGGAAATCTTCGATATTACTTGAGGATTTAAGAGTCACTTCTGGCGGTTTAAATACTTCGCAAAGATGTTCAGCAAATGCATTAGCTTTTTCCTGGTTTGAGCGTGCCCATTGGTAGCTGTTGGTACGTATTGGAGAGACTGGAGGGATAGGTCTTTTGAATTTTTTCGTCGCTTTCCATAGGCTGTAGTCATTTGGAGAGAGGCTTCGAAGGTGGTTGTCGAACATTGTGTTTTGTGCTTCTCTAACTGTTGTGGAGTAGGTGGGTAGTTGAAGTAGAGGATATACCCTAGGGCTGAAGTGAATATGAGCACCGGGACCGACGCTAGGAAGTATGGAATTTTCAGAAATATTTCTCATCTTTTGTTTGGGTTCTCGCTTTCTCAGAAAGATTTTCAATTTATTGTCTGATGATGGAATTCAATATCATGGAGAATAAAAGATATTGAAGATGTATGAATGTGTATATTTCTTATGATTTCAGTTCTCAATAAATTTACTAATCGGGAAAATTGAAGTTTTGTTCGATGCGGAAAATTTTTGGGGGTTTCATTGAATTTAATGATTTTTATATCAAGTGTTCTAACGCGCTTGTTCTGTGGAACAGCGCGTTATTGTTTTGTCACAATGTCAGTAATTTTCGAATTTTGAGCCGAAAATGCCGAAACGATTGGGTTGAACTCCCTGAAGAAGAATACGTGGTCAAATTCAATTCTGACCCTATGTGCTCTTACTCTCGAAGGAGAGGACCTAGCGACTTGAAATTGACAGATTAGGCTTGGAGTCCAAATATCTCGGTTAAGTTCGTTGATGGGTAAAATCGGTCGAATAGTTCCTCGATATTTCAAAATGCACTATTTTGATCAGATTAAAACTTTGCAGATAATTCGAGAATACCAACGCGCAACTAAGTGCAAAATTTCGTGTGAATTCGGTCCTTGGAAAAATTTTTTAAAATGTTTATTCTAAAATTTTTCAAATTTTTGTCTTGTTTTCCAACGAAATATGGCAGAGACCTTAGAGTCAGTATCCAACAACTATGTACAAGATTTCAATTCGATCCGATATTTACTTTCGGAGATATAAGGAAAAAAATATGCCAAATGTCGATTGTCTTTGTAATTTCAACATTATTTCCGCAATATCTCAAGAAGTACTGATGCTAACAAATTGGAAATTCGTAATCAATAGAAAAATACCAACGCGCAACTGAGTGCTTTGATTTAGTAGTTAAAAAACACAAAACAATATTCTAAAATTTTCCACATTCTGTTGAAACATGTTTTTCTCGGGGATTATCGAACAGATTTCTATAAAATTTGGCGTCGTTTCTTTCGGAAGTTATTGTGTTTACGGTCGGGCTAACGGCCGACTGCGTAAACACAATAACTTCCGAAAGAAACAACTTAGAAACTCGATATTTCTAGAGAAGGTTTGGACCTTAATTAAGAAGGCCGGATTCGTGAATTGGTAAAATCCGCCCAATGATTCCGTAGATATACCCATTCAAAATTTTATTTTTCCAATATTTCCTAAAATACAGATTAGATCGAATTGAAATCCAGTAATTTATCAAAAAAAAATCTACAAAAGCACTGCCGTGAAAGCAGCAGCTTCTGCGTGCATGTTAAAAGTCTACATTGAACATGCGCGCAAAAGCTGCTGCCTTAACGGCAGTGCTTTTCTAGATTTTTTTCTTATGATGTTGGAAGTTTAGGACCGTGCAAAGTTTTCAAACTCAGCCAGAAGATATGAGAACTCCTTTTTAAAATGAAGTTGAATGTTTGAGTGAATCCTCCTGAAAACTCAAGTTCTAATTTTCAAGCCTTTTTGCGCGCATGTTCCATGGGCACAGCGTGCTAGACAATGTTGAGTGGCATAAAATTAAACGTAATCCAAATAGTCGAGTATCTCAACTGTAGTAGGACTTGGAGAAGATCGTGATAGTACTTATACAGAAGCTTTTGATGAAACCAAAAATTGTAAAGAAATGCTGAATTATATGAAACCTGTTGAATCAGTCAATAAAGCCCTCCATAGATTAGGAGGTACAGTATAAAGTTTTTTCATATGCCACTTAGGGTGGGTATTATTTAACTATTTTGACAGATTACTGAGAGTTAACTCGTAAAAAATGTTCAACTCGTTCAAAAATGAGAGTTAACTGTTCTCTGTGATCCAGATAAGTTTTATAATACCGGCCCTTAACCATTGGGAACTTCTGTGAAGATGCCAGCGCCCTAACGGATAAATTTGGAACCTGTCCAAGCTAGTAGCATAGACAAGATAGTAGTTTTATGTAAACAAACCGTAGAAATGTGGCGGTGAACGAATATTTATTTAGCAGAGCTAGAATATTTAAAGAAATTATGCCAGTTTTGTCTAAAATTTCTTGAGAAGGGACTTTTCTTTTGGATTACGTTATAAAATCGTGCTTGAAATCGTTCCTGGAGGATAATTTCGATGTTATTTTAGTGCCTGTTGCTTGGTGGATCAAAATGAACTAGGTTTACTTGAATTTCTGGAAAGATAGGCACCTCAATAAGTAATTCAAGGACTCTTATCAATGTGAAGAAGTGCTGAATGCAAGCCACATTATGTGGTAAATCCAGAATCAGTTTAAATGATATGACTCTTTCTCTTTGTTTACAAACGAGTGAATCAATAAAATGAAAAGACAGCTTTTCTGCTCTAGTTCCTTTGCATCGTATTTCGAAAGAAAAGAAAGGAAACAGATAGACATAATTGATTTTATTTTCATAACCCGGCAGCTCAAGATACACATACAAAATGAAAAATGTCACAGCTGGTTCAACCTACCTATATAGAAAGGAAAAATATCAATATATTCATATGAATAACTTTAGCTATTATCAACTATAACAGTATATTTAGGTTTTGTCAGGTTTTCAACCAGATCCCTCTCTTTGAATATGATTTTGTGTAGCGTGTGCAAGGTAGCTGCAGAAGTTCTCGGGAGTTTCTCTGCAGGATCAAAATTTTTCATAAAAATTCTTGAATTTTCATTTACACCTAAAATATCTGGACATGAAGTTGTTTCGAAATGAATACCCAGCAAACAATTTTGGTCGGCATTATTCTGGCCTGACTAGGCCATAACGGCAAGATGCCTGTGACCATTACCGGCCCACTTCCATAAGTACACACCGGCCATCAGTAGGACCAATGCCTGTTGGCCGATATTACAGCACCTTTTGTATGATGGGCCTTTGAAGGCAAAACAGTGGCAATCATTGCTGGTCCGTTGGAAACCCGGTATGTTACCAACTCTTGAGGGTTGGTAATGGCCCACTGAAGATTAAGTACAATCGTTTTGGTGCACTCTTCACAATAGAGGTAATATTAATTCATTCCTTGAAAAACCACGTTCATTTTGAGAATTAAGAGCTTCTAACGATTTCCTATTGATCAATTTTCTGTTCAGACTGAAGCTAAGTAGAAAGTATATCTTTAGATGATAATCAATATTGCATATCGTTCATCATGAACATGATTTAAACTTGAAATAATACTTCATTGTTACATCTTATTGTCATGAGGCTTCAATGGCAACAGAAAGTCAATCAATATCAATACAGCCACAAACTCAAAAATGTCAAAATTAACATGTTTTTTTGAGGAATAATTCTACCTGCAAAGTCAAACATACACCTTACCAATAGGTACTTGTTACAAAAATAATTCAAAGTTTTTGTTATCAAAATAGATATTTACATTTTTGACGTATACCTATTTTGGGATAAAGAAAATTTTTCATGAGAATTTGTAAGAGGAACGTGTAACAGTTGAGAGTAAAAAAAAATAGGATAATAGATATTCTGAAAATTTATGCTGATACAATGACATTACTATCGGGAACATGAATTCCATGAATAGACGAAAAACGCAATATGAAAAACAAAACAGAATTTTCTAGAAAAAAAATATCACAATGCTGTTTGTTTAAGCAACAGAATAAAATCTTTGGAAAAAGCACATCACAGTAGAAAATTATCGAAGTCTTTCAAAGGAACAGTCATCTTTTCCTATGTTCTTTAATCTCCTTTTGTTTCTATCGCCTTGTCTATCAGGAGCTGTTCGAAGCCAGATTTTTACTACCAAGGCAATTTCTGCCTCAGTTGCGTTTATCCTCAGGGGATTTTTTCGGAAACAAACTGAAAAGAAATAAATATATTAAGTTCAGGGCATGACCTATGAATAAAATAAAAGATAGATAAATAAATTCTTTCGATTTCCAAAAGATCCCGCCTTATATCGAAAATGGATTACTCTCATCAGGTAAGTCATTTCTTGGTTTCGATTTATATTATAGTGGTGCTAATGGTTTCATTTGTTTTAGACGAGAGGACAGAAGTCCCTCACAATCATCTCTTCTTTGTTCATGTCACTTTGTAGATGGTGATAAAAAAAACTTTCCAAGTATATTCAAACATAATGAGAAAAAGCTGTTCAATTTTCAGTCCCCAGAAAAGAAGAAGAGAAGGTAATATTGAAGATTATAATTTGTAATATATTAAGTTATATCTTAATTCTACTTATAGAAATCTTTCCAAGACTGACGAGGTTCAGGAAGCATCAGCTTTACTCAATATACCAGGAGATTCAAGTAAAGACTCTGATAGTGAACAGATGTATGTAGACTATTCTATGCCTGGACCATCCAGGGTAAGTGATAATTCAAGATTCTCAACTGAGACCCCATCTGAACAAGGATTTTCAGTCACTCTACCGGGTGATCTAAATGCAGAACATGTTTCTGGTCGTGCACTTGTGGGTGAAGACCTTTCTACACCAGGGCCATCCAGAATTACTGACGAGTATGGGAAACCAGAGGGTTTGTTAGGTGTCACAAGAGCACAACTAGATGCCGAAATATATTTTCTAATAAAAGAAAATGAGATACTTAAAGAAAAGCTTGAAAATAACAGATTTTCTTTTGATGACATAAAAGATAAGGAAAAACTAGTTACTACCTATACAGGACTGCCAAATGCGTATATATTTGATTGCCTATATCGCAGGTTTGAGAACTTAAAATTAAATTATACCCAGGGGTGGTCAGTAGGTCTTATTCCTAAAAAAGATCAGTTATTTATGACTATGATCAAACTGAGATTGAATTTACTGCATGATGATTTGGCGACTAGGTTCAATTGTAGTCAAGCAACAGTGTCAAATATAGTTTCCACATGGATATATGCTCTCCATGAAATTATATTTTGCCAGCTTATGGCAAGTATTCCTTCAAGGAACAAAAATAGGCAATGTATGCCCGCTTGTTTTAGTACATTCACAAATTGCCGAATTGTGTTTGATTGTACAGAGGTGAGATGCATAAATCCATGTTCGTTAGAAAAGCAAAGAACAACTTACAGTGCATATAAACACTACAACACGGTCAAGGGCTTAATTGGTGTTGCTCCAAATGGTGTCATTACATTTGCTAGTGATCTCTACCCAGGATCCACTTCCGATAAAAAAATCGTACAAGATTGTTCAATTTTAGAAAAAATGGTACCAGGAGACCTTATACTAGCTGATAAGGGCTTTTTGATATTTTACCAGAAGGGGTCAGCCTTAACATACCACCATTCTAACAACACCACAATTAACCCCACAACAAGTTGTACAGACATGCACTATAGCCAGGGCTAGAATCCACGTTGAAAGGGCCATTCAAAGAATGAAATGTTTTTCAATCTTGGATTCTATTCCTCAGAGCTTAATGCCATACTCTAACTAATTTGCAATTTCCATTAATTGCAGAAGTAAGAGAATTATATAAAAATGATTGAATTATGATTTAAATAGTAATATTTGTAAAATTTTCTTTAATCCGAGTAGAGTTAGCTCTACAGATTGGAACTGTTTAATATTCTATGTATTACCTTATTCTTTTCAATAATTCATATGTATATTTTAAATGATCTTCTTATAAATAAATACTTTCAATTCTTTATGTGTGTGTGTTTATGAGTACCATGTGATTATTAGAGTATTAAGCTATTTATTATCTGCCACAGGTTTGAATAATTGATACAGGATGGAAAAAAAATGAAACTTCTATGATTCCTTGTTCCAATACAAATTTATTTTATTGCAACTCCTGTAGACGTTTCTAATCGCTGACATAGGTTCCTTCTAACAAGAAGGGTATATAATGTTCCAAATAAAATTTTTTCAGAATTTCCAGATTTTCTTCGAAGTCTTCTGCTTCTATAACCACTACATACGTTTCTTGTGGAGTCCATATGACAACATGAGCCTTTTTCCTATTTGTAATTGCCAGTTGGCCTTGAATTTGATATTCATGACTTCTGTTGACAGTAAGGTTGCCATCGCTATCAAATACTACGATGTAATCCTTTACTGTTCGTAATGCTTCAGATAAAGGTTGATTCCTATATTTATAGGGACATTTTACTTCAACCAGATCATGGTCTCCGATAAACCCATCTGGACTAGCACCCAAAAATCCACATTGATGTAACCACAATCCAGTGGGATTCACCTTTACATCTAGTGCTTTCTCCAAAGCTTCGATACCTTCCTTTTCATGCGCCCTTCCCCATTGCACAGCTTTTATGTGTTCCACATTACGAGCGTTCTATTTGACGATTTGGGGAGCTCGGAGCTGCCCAAGCGCATGAAACGTTGACGCGTTCTTTTTGATTAGAGCTTCGTGCATCTGAGCTCCTCCGACTACCTTTCCCTGCCCCCTCATGCACCAACCTCTGACAAGGGGCAGCAAGCTCTTTTGGGTTACGTCATATCATTTGTTTGTATTTACAATAACATTTGTTGATCAAACCACTACAGTCTGTGATGGTCTGTGATTATCTAATATAGATAATCTAATATATATTGGCTATAAATCAAGGCAAATTTTGGAAAATGAGTAAAAACAAGGAATTGCTAATAAATGATTCAGACAATCAAAGGACTTACAGCATTTATAACATGCTCGTCCTCAGAATCAGACATTCTTAACAAAATTAGTGAATTCAAAAATCCCTCCACTATTGGAGTAAAAAATACGTACAGTAATAATGAAAATACAGAATAGTCAGAAACTATTTAGAATATTCGTCTGCAAGTGTAGTGTAGATCACAGCTGATCAATCAAAACAGTAAATAACCGCGCATGTGCTGTGAGTTTTCATTGCACCAAACCACTAATTTGCGTTCGATTTGAGAGTAGCTCAAGTGCAACAAACACTCAGCTACCCTGGGGCTTCAAACGCCAAAAAGAAAGCGCCTATTGTAAGCACCTGTGAATAATTTCTTTATCAATGAAGATACATAATTTATCAAGAAATAACCAGCCTAGGGCCAATTTATGCATCACAGTCTTAGTCATAAGCATAGCACATTAATAAGGTCGTACTAATTTCTAATGCTTATGACTATAATGCATAAATGATCCCATCGGAATACACAGTTTTAAGGTTGTTTTATGGGTTAAGACTATGCTCATGACTATTATGTATTAAGTGGGCCTTATGGTTGGTTTCACACAACTTTCGACAACTGATCAACTCATTGATTAAGGTTCGTATTAGATTGTTGAATTGAAAAAGAAAACGGGCACAGAATCTACCGTTGATTTACAATCAAGCCTTTTATCAGGCAATCAAAGGTTTGTACCGGCCGTTAGACTAAAAATTAAATTACCTGAAAGCCTTTTGAATAGACTGGGGGGATAACGCTGCCTGTGACATGCTGCCAACACAACTGAAAAATTACTTGCCGTTAGTCTGTTTTTTCTCGCCACAAGCCACTTTGGGTTGTTTGCCTGGCCAATTGTTTCTTCAGCCAGTTTAATTATGGCATTATTTTCAATTTTAAGCTCATTAACGAAAAATAAGACCTTATCCTGTGAAGATAAATATTCTTCACTGAATAAAATGTCTTCAATATTAACAACAAAGTTTTCTTGGTCTGCTGCTACTTCATCTGCCAAGAGCCAAGAAAAGCCAACAACACCCTCAAAAACAGAAAGTTCATTGTTGAAATCTTCTTTTTCTTTCTCTGTTAAATTCCTTTCCGTTGCTCTATGAGGTTTTGATGGATATAAGTCTTTTATTTTGACTACTTCTCTTTCCTTTGATGTCTTGGGTTTGTTCCAAGTACACTCCTTATCCGTAGTTGATACATTATCACGAGCAAAGAGTAATAATGCTGCCATGTGGTGACAACATAACTGACCACGAGGGCAGTTGCACTTGCCTGATTTTATGGACCAGTCTATATTAAATTCTATCTGAAAAACAAAGACAAAAATTAGCTACACAAATCAAATATAAATGGTATGATGCTTAGAACAATAAAGGTATAGAGTACACAGAATAGTGAAATATTACGATATTTAACACTCTATTTTACCTCAACATCATATTTCCTATCTTTCATGCTGGCATGCACCTTTCCACGAACAATATGAAGGTGACTATCATACATCATATTAATCACATGCCCAGATTCCACAGCATTTTCCCCTCTCGCCACTAATTTTTCTTCATCTTTGAAGAATTTCATCAACTCCGACAGAGCAATCACGTGCTTTGCTGACATGCTGATCGCGATGTGAGGATACTCTAAAATAAAAGTAGTAAAAAAAAGTGATAATGATAAATTTTAAGGGCTAAACTTATGAAATAAATGAAAATGCCAAAATCAAACAAAACCACATAACCATACAAACTTTTGAAGATCTCTAGATAATGTTATAAGTCGAATATATTAACGGTTTTTTTGTACGTTAATTAAGAATTAAATACCATAACAGAAAACTCACCTGAAAATACTAAAACGTTGCAGATAGTTTCGAAATATCACTTTAAACTCCTTGCAACTTCAGTGTAAATCACAGAACATCAAATATTTGTCATGTTTGTTTGGAAACAGAAACGAATGACAGATATATTTCGCAAGACATATGACGTCACGACTGATGATCCTTATTGCGAATGAATTGACATATATATTATATATTATATGATTATTATTATCTGATGTTTCACAAAGATGAGACGATTATGTGTAAATGTGTAAATATGTGTAAAATAGGATTGTTATTCTGACAATAACAGTCCAGAACGTAAATTCTGTTGTTAATTTCCAACACATTAGATATAAAAGATGACAATGTCCCAATTAAAAATGGCTCAAATAGAAGAAATGTGCAAGAGTTTGCATATATGGCTAGAAACAGTAGTTCCAACCGTGGGAAAGAATCTTGAAGATTTAGCAGATGGAGTAGCAATTGCGGATGCTCTGGTTCAAATTTCTCCAGAAAATTTCGATAAACTGCTACCTAAAATTAAGAAAGATGCAGGTGGAAATTGGAGGCTTCGGGTCAGCAATCTGAAGAAAATTGTTCATGCAGTGATTGAATATTATCAAGATGTTCTGTCTCTGCAACTTCAGCTTGAAGCTGTAAATCCTGATGTTTCAGCATTAGGAGAGAGATGTGATATTGTCCAACTTGCCAAACTTCTGCAATTGGTTTTAGGTATGTGGAATAACGGTATTATTCTCATAGCAAAGTTTGTATCTTTTCATTTGAATTTTTAGGATGTGCAATAAACTGTGATAAAAAACAAGATTATATAACAACTATAATGCAATTAGAAGAGTCTGTACAACAAAATATAATGCAGGCTATACAACAATTAGAAGATGTGACTCTTGGATCAGGAAGATCTGGAATAAGTCTTTTGTTATTTGATACTGAAACAAAGAATAGACTAGTCAGCGAGCTTGAAGCAGCAAATAAGTTGAAGGAAACTTTATCCCAGCAGTGCCTGAATTTGGAACATCAGATTCAAATTTTGATGGATGAGAAACAGAACTTAGTAATAGAGAATGATAATCTCAAAGAAATTGAGAAAAAATATAAAGACAGCAGAAGACAAATTGAAAATTTGAAAGAAGAGTTATTCAAGGATGAAGTTCAGAAAGATGATTACAAATCAAAGATAATGGAGCAAGAAAAACAAATTATGAACTATCTGGAAAAGATTTCCGAGTTAACTGTAGCTGCCAGTGCAACCTCCCGTTTAAAAGACGAAGTAGATGCTTTATCAGAGTCTGCACTGAAAGTACAAGATCTGGAAATGACTGTTAATTCATATAAAAAAAGACTGGAAAAGTATCAGGATATCAAGAAGAAAATGCAACAACTAGAGGACAAAAATATGGAGTACCTGCAAAAAAATTTAGAGTATGAAGAAGAATTGCAAAAAGTATATGTTTGGAAAAATCAGTGTGAAACTTACAAACAGCAGTTAAATAATATTCAACAAAAACTAGATGAAGAAACACAAAGAGCAGATAAAGCCCAATTCAATGTTGAAAAACTTGAAAGCAAACTTTTAGCTCTTCGAGGAGAAAAGGATAGACTCACTCATGAGAGAGATGTTTTAAGAGATGAAAATGAAGAATTGAAATGTGGAAGACCTACAGTAAAAAGCGGTGCAGCAATGTCAGAAGAACTTACCCCTACAGAAATGAAGGAAAGACTTCGTTTTCTAGAAAAAGAAAACAAATCCTTAAGGGGAACTTGCCAAGAAGCAGAGGCGAAACAAACTCTGCTTGACAATGCTTTAGCAAGAATAGAGAAATTACAGCAAATAAATAGAAGTAATAATCAGAATATACTAAAATTAGAAACACATATAGAAGAGTTTACCAAGAATGATCAAAAAAGTGAAGCTCAAGAAAATGCAATAAAAGAATATAAACAAAGGATTTCAGTGTTACAAGAAAGTTTGAATGTGAAAGAGAATGAATTTCAAGCTTTACAAACGAGATATAATAGGGCTATTGAAAAAGCTCGTGAAACAGCACAACATCTTGATTGTAAATCTAATAGTGCAGTTGATATTACATTACAACAGGCACACGTGAGAGAACTTGAAAATAAACTCATAGCTACCGGATTCTATCGACTGAGCTTAAATTGTCACCAGGAAGCAATGGATGAAAGAATAGCAGCCATGAGTACTGGCCAAGGTCAGACTTTTTTAGCAAGGCAAAGACAACCGACACCCCGAAAGCAAATTCAGAGGTTCAAGTCGAAGTAACTTTCAAAGAAATTATGCTTTCATGTGCAGTATTGTTATAACATTTTTCAGCACATTCAATATTTTCATATATAATATGTTTACAATAAAGATTAAATTTCATGAAAACTTTCTCGAATCAAATGCAACAGTGATAACTGTCTAGATAAAAGTTAGTTAAAATCTTTCAAAAAATGGGAACAGTAAAAATTCTGTCCAGAAAATCCACTCATAAGGGATAACATACAAGGATACATTAATTGTCTCAATTCCTAACCAATCAAAATCGATGTGGGCGTGGTCTCTTTGGCGCCAGTTTGAATTGAATTTCTGCTTGGAAGTATTTGAACTTAACCAAAACTGTCATCTCACGTTGTGCGCAAGAAGTTAATGTATATGTGGTGAACTGTAAATTGTACTGAACTGTTTGTATTTCAGTAGAATGTATAGTAATAAACATAATATTACATTTATTCCGTATATTGCACTGAATCACCATTTGATTAGGTATGTTATAAACAAACAGTAAAGTACATTTTTCTTTAGATTTGTATTTCAACAAGTCATTCATTCAGTACATTGCCCAAAATTGAAATGTTTTGGCCTCGCAGTGTATCAATTACCATTTTATTAATAAATAGATTTAGATGTGGATGTATAGAACGAGTTAGGAATATCACTATGAATTATCACAATGCCATGATGAATTCTGAATCATCAGGATATCCCAAAAAAAATATTCAGGTTCTTAATATATTCTTAGATAAATAACTTTTTTTTAATCATTGACTGTTATTGTCTCAGCAACACTGTCCCAATGAAGGAAGCTTTATTATAACTTTTTGAATTTTAGAGTTTATCATTGAATATTAAATTTAACTTTCAAATAATTAGTATGTCTTAAAATAGTCTACTTGGCAGTTTTTTATCTGCAAATCAGTGAAGGATCTATATTTCATCAATGATTCAGTTTATAAATTTACGAAATTTTCGTTATAAAATAGTCTATGAAGAGTGGGTTATTACTTCGAAGGAATTAGGAACAGGAAAAATATACAATAATCATATTTGAAGTTGTTTATTTTATGAACTTCGAGCAAATAA
The DNA here is from genome assembly GCA_958510865.1 of Myrrha octodecimguttata. Classification (NCBI taxonomy): domain Eukaryota; kingdom Metazoa; phylum Arthropoda; class Insecta; order Coleoptera; family Coccinellidae; genus Myrrha; species Myrrha octodecimguttata. Next base: position 29,381,387 of record OY294065.1, on the reverse strand, counting down.
TTACAATAACAAATGGAAAAATTAATCTCTAATAACTTCCAGGACTAGTAATTCAAAGCAAACAAAGAGAAAACAGTTTTTTCACATAATTGATTCAAATCCCAACTACAATTTGAATGTCATTTGGGATTGACTGAAACTAGTCTATTTATTTTTAATTTTATTTCAGGCTCCCAACTCCCCTACACCTGAACCAAAATGCAATATTTGTATAAATACAGTGCACATTTCATTCCAAATTTGAATACTTTTAATTTGAGAAAGTAAACAGTGTTAAGAACTGTAACTATACACACATCACATTAATCCTCACCTTCAAATCGTCATATACATTTCACAATTCCTAAGCAACCTGAACATAAGCAATATTTACCACACCTAAGCTAACATAACAATGTTATTAAGGATTGTCTGAAACTAGTTTATTTTCAAATTTATTTCAGGCTCCCAACTCCCCTACACCTGAACCAAAATGCAATATTTGTATAAATACAATGTACATTTCATTCCAAAATGATAAAATTCCAAAGTTGAATATTTTACTTTAAGAAAGTAAGCAGTGTTAATAGAGTGTTAACTATAATTATTATTTGCACCTTAATATGTTAAGTACTGTAACTATACAGACATCGCATTAATCCTCAACTTCAAAACATCATAAACATTTCACAATTCATAAGCATCATGAACATTTGCAATGTTAACTACACCTAAGCTATATAAATACACAAACTACCATCAACTTTGTAAGATGAAGATATACATTCTTTACATAACGAAAAACTATATGGAAAGATCCCGAAAATTATGAATTTAAAACATGCGAGAAAGTTTCATTTATCATTCGGAAAATATGTTTGCTTCTCCACTTTCCTCTTCTTAGATACATGCTTACCAAAACCTTGTCCCATATTAGCTCTAAATTTCCAAGTTTCTGCCATGAATTTGTTGAAAGCATTTTCATTCAAACTTCTGAGAAAGCTATTATGTTTCTCTAAAGCAATCTACAAAGAACACTATTTACATCTAATACAAACCAAACACATTTTTTAGGGTTAATACCTCTCTTCTTTCCTCGAAACTAATGGATATATTATGTGGTCTGCTCTCCTGAATAAAATGGGCGACATCATCCTGGTAACGCAGCTTGGTTCCTGTAGGCTCGTTGAGATACAGTGTATCGCTTTCATCTGAATGTGGGGAACCTAAAACAGACTCGCTTCTCTCCTCTAGCAAAGATACAGCATGTATATGTTTACACAGTACTTTTTTAACTGTATTTTCTGAGCACTGGCACTCATATCTATGTATACATATTTTACATATGTTACAAAATCCTGCTCTACAATCGCTATCACAAAGTTCTTTACAATTCACAATATAAAATTTATTACTCACCGAACAAGATGGTACCTTGAAGTTTCCAAATTCGTATGTTTCGATCTTACCATTCATTTTTTCTGCTTTTTTGTGTGCTTCCACAGTGATTTTATGTTGATAGTTATTTGCTGTAGGTCTCTCAACATTGATTATTTTATTCCACATTTTTGCTCTTAAAGAAACATCCTCATGTCCCACGTGTGTTTCTTCAAATGTTACTGTAAACAAGCCTAGCAGGAGGTTTTAAAATCAGATCAATACAAATATATGGTTAGTTAATAGTTATTACCATCTGTCGAAATTTTGAGTGAAAATCTTGAAGAACACATTCCCTAAATGTGAATACTTCCTCCGAGCTTCACGTTACGTATTGCACAGTTACTTTGGTATCCTAAAATTCAACACAGTTGATTCTCCATGATCAGAAGTGTCCTACGTACCTCTATAATTGCTTCGGTTACAATGGTAATATACAATTCTATTCCCCTTCTTATTTTCAACGGCCCTAGTACAAGCATATTCAACATTTCTGGGTAATTGTCTAGGAGATCGCATAACGCTCTAAATTTCATGAAAAAATCAGTACTTACTAATTTTAGTATGAAAATCACAAATCCGAAGTCAAAAAAGGTCGCTCGCTTCTAGTTTTTCCAAAAAAAATTCATAAACTTCTTCGAGGTCACTGAACTTTTCTCGCTGAATTTCGCTATTACACTCTATCAGGAACCATTCCCTTGATAGCTATTGATTATAAAAGCATCAATATAAAGATTTCAAGCAATTTTCGTTACAAAAATTACCAGGAATTGTTAAAATAAATTGATATCCTCATTGTTTACAATTTCCCTTTTTGACGTACGCGGGTACGCGTACAGCACTATATCATGCAGGGTTGCCAGTGCCAGTCAATTTCCTGAATCTATTATGCCGGGGAAATTTTGAAGGATATTCATTTTCAAAATTGGTTTTTAGTCAATATAAGTTGTTAAAGTATAGTTTTCTTTAAGTATTATATTCCAAATTTCCATTTCCGAGTTCAGGTTATTCTTGCTTGTTTCGAAATACTAAATTCTAGCGGTCGCCCTGCCATGGGTAAACACATTCGCGTTAGTCACAGACGGTTTAATAACTAATAAAAATGTTTAGTTCAGAAGATATTAAGTACTTGGTTAGGTTAGGTTAGTTTAGTTTAGGACAGTGCCAGTTCGAATCTGAAGAGTAAATTAATTAACTCTTCTGATTCGAACTGGCACTGTTCTAAACTAAACTAACCTAACCTAACCAAGTACATTAACCTTATTTTTCCATTGTGTGCTTTCACCCATGACGGGGCGACCGCTAGAATCTTGTGTTCCAAATTTCCCAACTTCTCTCCATAACCCAAACTTTCCTCTTTTCCATTCTCCTTTCCTGGCAGAGTTGGTCCACACCTCCTCGTTATCTTTGCTGAATAACTTTTCTAACCATCTCATAAATTGTACATAATATAATAAAACAATTGCATGATGGAATGTGTTGGAACAAGTTCACTGTTCACTAAGTTGGGCCTAGGGAATTTTTCCTATTCAGTCTAATCGGGAATGTTTTCGATCCGGCAACACTGTAAAGTAGTAGACTGAAGTTGCTGTCAGATGTCGTTCTTCCGAACTTCAAAACCATCATGGCCGAATATATGCCGAAAATAAACAATGAACAAATGAATGTAATTTCACAATTCCTGGCAATTTTTGTAGTGAAAATTGCTTTAAATCTTTATATTGATGCATTTATAACCAATATCCATCAAGGGAATAGTTCGAGATGGAGTGTAATAGCGAAATTCAGCGAGAAAAGTTCAGTGACCTCGAAGAATTTTGTGAATTTTTTTTGGAAAAACTAGAAGCGAGCGACATTTTTTGACTTCGGATTCGTGATTTCTATACCAAAATTAGTGAGTACTGATTTTTTCATAAAATTTAGAGCGTTATGCGATCTCCTAGACAATTACCCATTTCTGTTTTCCTCTGCTCGCCATGCTTCAAACTCTTCATGGCTTCTGAAATTGATAATACTATCTGTGATTCTTATGTTGTGGATATTTGTGAAATGTTTATCCAAATCATTATAGGATGAAAACATCTCTCTGTATTCATTGGGACAAAGAGAACACATAATATTCTGCATCCTTTCCACTTTTGGAGAATCATGCATATGTATATTCCGGAGGTGCTTGTTTTTATTTGATACGCTGGTGAACTCCTTTCGACATTCTTCACGAATTAGTGGATTCACTCTGCAAAAAAACCGAAATTTTATCAAAAAACTATTCCATAATGCACAAACTGAACTTACCTCACCGTGTCCATAATTTAGGGAAAAATCTGAAATTGTGTGGTAAAGATGTAATTTATTAATGATATTTAGCCGGGTATAGCAATGATAATTGCTTTGTATCAAGTCGTTAGTAAGTTAGATTAAAAGTTAGTATAGCAATGATAATTGCTTTTTTTAAATCGTCTGGACAATTCGTATTGATAATTCTTCAAAATGTAACAGAACAGTAGCCAAGCAAGCAAGCAAGTTTTCGTTAATGCGTTAGATAGATTAGAGCACAGAATACAAACACAGACCATTGATCTGTGATACAAATATATATTACACAGAACATCAAAATATAAGAAGTGCAACCTGCCTTGTAAACTATGCGCAACAATTGTGACATTTCTCCTGTCATAAAATAAGTGGGAATATTCCATTATGGTTCTAGGGGGTGACCGCCAGTTGAAGTATATGGCATTTTTCTCTAAAATTACATTCGTGCTCTGTGGTTCAGTTAATATTAATATATTGATTATTCTGTGTTCTAAATTTAAATTGAATGGAATGGAATTTTTGTCTTCAATTATAAGAAAGCTTTATTAATAATAGTTTATTTAATACAATAATTTTTGCAATTACATGTGTGACAAACTGAATTGTAGGATAAACAAGTATCCGATATTTGTCTTTTACCTAACGAAATATGAATACTTATAACATAGGTTGCGTACAATTAGCTCCTAGAGCTAAATTTATGAACTGTGAGAATGAATAAGTGATATAATCCCAAAAATATATTCAGAGATCAGTTAATACGATCACAGTTATACAGGAGTATGATTAGGTGTTGAACATTTTTAGGGTAAAACTTTTGCACCCCGCCAGTAATTATTATTCTTAGAATATGGGAAATATGTTATGTTTCTGATGGTTCAACTGAATAGATTTTTAGGCTGGAAATGCCGAATATACATACACCTAATAACATATCAAATTAGGTCTATGCATATATACAATGTCCAAATTAATTACCTGATATTATGCCACAGCCTTTGTATTAAGATGGACTTTCATACTGTTTTCACTAGAATCTAAGATTGAAAAATTGTGAATACATATGCCTAAATGATGGATTATTTGTACTGCATAGGTGATGATAGACAAAGTAATTACCATTTTTTTTATCCTATCATGGTTAAAAATTAGTGCTTGAGCTCATACATAAATGAATCCTGAAAATAAATATGGTTACACATATTACACCTGAAAAGATATTAACTTCATATTACACGGGTATTATTCTAATTTCAATTTTGAATATCAATAACAAACTGCCACAAAACATGCCAAATTGAAATTTTGGCATATCATTTGACATAATGTCATGCCATTCTTTTTTTTTTTTTTTTTTTTTTTTTTTTTTTTTCTCTTTTTTGGGCTCGCCGTAGTAGCATGTACCCAGATTACGGTGTTTATTCTCATAATTTTAACGAGACGACAAACATCCATGACCTCGCCGGGATTCGAACCCAGTACCTTCGGCACCCTAGTCCACCTCTCAGCCAACTAGTCTACCGAGGTAGCCCTCATGCCATTCTTCCATTTCGATATATCCACGACATACGTGTCTGACAGATGAAAATAAGTGGAAACGTATGTCCTTGTTTCTACTTTTTCTACCGTCGCTTCACCCCTCTGATATATTAGATTAGAGGATTAGAGGCACAGATCAACCAGATAAACCACTCGCGTCATTTACTTAGGAAATCTATGTCAACGCAGATATGACCCTGCTCGCTTTGGTATTGGAAATTTGCTTTTCAAATGGTTTCATCGAAAAATCTTAGTCTGATTTTGATTTTGTGATTCCTGAATCCCGACAAATTTAAAGATTAAACGAACTTACCTTAAGTGAAGTTCAATCTTAATTATATCCCAAGTAACACAAACTTCCCGGCGAGATATCTGAGAAGTCCTAACCCGGCTTTCACGCGAACTCCTAAAGTGATTTCCTAAAGTGATCACAAACACAACATAATTTGGGAATTCGCAATGCGAGCTCCTAAAGTTATTGCATACGTAACAAGAATTAGATATTCACAATGCGAGTTCCTGAAGCCATCTCAGATGTTACCAGAATAAGAAATTCGCAATGCGAGTTCCTAAGCTCATCACTAACATAACAAGAAAGGGATATTCGCAATGCGAGTGCCTGAAGTTATTTCAGTTGTAACCAGAATAGGAAATTCGCAATGCGAGTTCCTACGGTCATCACAGACAGAACAAGAAAGGGAAATTCGCAATGCGAGTTCCTTAAGTCATCCCAGACGTGACCGGGGTAAGAAATTCGCAATGCGAGTTCTTAAAGTTATCACAGACATAACCAGAATAGGAAATTCGCAATGCAAGCTCCAAACATCATCCCGAGTGTAACAAGAATGGAACATTTCGTTGTCCACTATTTATACATAGGCAAAATATGTGTTCGATTCATAAGAACGAAATAAATAACTTCGGAGAGGCTTCCTAGAAACCAATAGGATAATCGGCAAACATACCAAAAACAAATCACTTAAAACATAATTCATATTGAATCTATCATATTTTGTTACTGGCCGGATTTTCCGGAAGGTTATGATGAAAAATTTTGTGGTACAAAATCACGGCGTTTTTATAAATTCGGTGGAGGAGTAAATGCATTTCAGGTTGTTAATACAGGATATTATTAACAAGTAAGAGGTGTCTAGCAAATTTATAGTTCTGTTGTTGAATGAAGATTTTCCTTATACAATGGTTTAATACTAAAACTAGTTATCGACTAGAATACTAGTTGATAACGAAACGAACCTAATTAAGTAGCATGTATGACTTCATTCATCACAAAGAAAGCTCTCTTTTTCACATTATCATATTTCTGGATTGAAACTCACTACCAGTATCGGTTAGACAACGGCAGACTTGTACAACATTATGCGAGTGGAAATTACGTTCTCAAATCTGAAGAATTCAGAGAATTCTCGGAAGAAAACAGAATATCCAAACTTTAATCGAAACTGCTTCATATTTTTTACGACATATTCGTCTGAATATCGACCAATCTGAGATCCGTTGTTTTTCCTCAAAGAAATCGACACATTTCTCATTCAAATACTAACAGGGATTCCAAATCAATATTTTGTTTCCATACACCCATTATAGTAGTATGGATATATTTTTCCAAGAACCGATAATTAATCTCCATTCATTTACGAAATACAAATCAATATTCATCAAATCCATCTAACCTCCAGACGTAAGAACCGACAATCTAAGCTCTCACATTACGATTTCGTCTGGTAAATCTCATTCACGGATCTCGCCATCTCGCGGATCTCATTCATATCCGAAATACGAATGAAGAATAAATATAAATTCCGACCGCGCTAAACAATACTCGAACTCATCTAACCACCAGACGTAAGAACCGACAATCCAAGCGCTCACAATATACGAAATCGCCTGGATGTCTTGATCACGGAACTCGCCATCTCGCGGATTCCTGTTAAAGTAGATATGTAAATCCTTGCATTGGGAATTTACCCTGAGGCTGTTCGTAAGGATTTATGATCTGAGTCGACAAAGTGCTGTCTGCTAATTTTTTGCATAGCGAGTCCGCAGAAGTAAGCTCAAAATCATTACAATTATCAACAGGAAACTTTCAAGAAATATAATTTAACTTTTAAATGTCAATATCTGATATCTGTACTTCCGGATATTGTCGCTAGGGGCATTTCCTGAAAATATCTCATGTCGTACTCCCAGAAATCTCGCGATGGGAAGTATTTGAGAATTTCTCAAACTCTTCGCCATAAGACTGTGTGAGCGAATTTCCCAAAAACCTCCCATTGTGGGAAGTTTGAGAATTTCCGCATGCGATATCTTCAGGATCTCTTCGAGAATATCGCTGTGGCGGACATTTGGAGGAAATATAGCACTCCCTGTGACTTCGTAGAGAAGTAGAAAAAGTACTCTCAATGTTCTGAGAAGATATCGCCGGGATATCTTTGAAACCTCTCTGTGTTGCCTGGGATGTAGCGTCTCGTCCGAATAGATCATTTAATGTAGTACACCCATTTCTGTACGAAGTGATCACATATTCAGAGTAAGAAAAACAAATTTCTGCATTTCTATGGTTATTTCTCACTCTGTGTTACAACCCTGCCGCTTCCAGGGTATCCCGCCATTATCTTCAAAGCTAATTCTTTTGAAATTTTGAATATGGAGCTCTTCGGATAGAGAACTAGTTCTTTATTCGAGGAGCTACCTTATTAACACTTGGAATTTGTTATTTATGTTGTAATTTTAAATTTATTATTAATTGATGCTTGGGTTAGGGTGGGAGGGAATGATCTATTCGGACGAGACGCTACATATAATTAAGATTGAACTTCACTTAAGGTAAGTTCGTTTAATCTTTAAATTATATTATGCGTCTCGTCCTCTAGATCATTTAATGTAGATGTTCAGAGCCACTATATTACAACATGAATTAGCAAAAAAGTGGTTGCAACCAAATACTTACTTTCACTAAAGTTTTAATTTCATTTCCATTCAGAATGAGGAAACTTAAATATACAACTTTGGCCATAGAGTCAGTGGAGTAGACGGATCTATTATAAAATCTTTTGAAGGTATCTGAGGCAGATGTCCATTCTGCCGTTTCCCTTATAATATCCACGGATATACCCCTTCTAGTGATGCCGCCGATGTACTCGCATGTCTAGTACTGTGGGCACTAAAGGTGTTTCAAGGCCACTTTTCTTCAATGAAGATTTTTACCATATACTCAAAGTTTGGCTAGAGGCTGCTGCATATATAAGGTCTTTTGAACGAAATGAATAACTTATTTGTAGAACGCCTTAGCAGCTTCATTCTTTCTAATTAAGATGCAAGTGTCCTGGCAGAACAGTTGCTGGGCTTTTCATCGAAAAAGGAGAGTAAAAATGATGGCTGGAATTTTCTAGGCCCTTAACGTTTTGATCCTGGCAGTTATCATTATAATGATCTCCCTGTCTACCATCTCTATATTTTCCACCTCAATTGCAGCAAGTGTCTAAACCCGATGTGTCGTTTTAATTGCTAATAAGGTAGCTAATTGAGAGTTACTGACTGCAAACTAGTCTCTTCATCTGGACAAAACAGAACCAAATAATCAAGTACGATGGTAAGATTCCAAGTAGTATTGTACTTTGGCAAGGAGGGCCTGAGCCTGTAAACTCCTCTTAAAAATCTTCTCATCCGAAAATCAGATCCTACCTTTGGTGAGATCAGGAGAGAAAGAGCCGATCTTATTGTATTCAGTACACTGTAAGAGGCACCCTTATGAAACTGCTCCGTCAAAAATTCCAATATGTCACTAACTGAGTTCCTCAAATAAGATATCTTACGTGATTTACACCAGTTGCGCCATAAATTAAGGCTTAATTCTTCTTTAAACCCTCCCCGATAACAGTCCTGCCACCAGGGTAACCTTCCTGCAAAGAGGATATGGTTTCTTATCAATTGAAACAAGTAACCCAGCTGAAGGAGCTGAGTAGAGAAGTAAAAAGAGGGTACCATGGTTGCGTAGGCCACTCTGGCACCACTACAATTCCTTCTGCCCTTTCTATAATAATTTTCTTTAAGACTCGAGGGATCAGACAGAACGGAGAAACATAGAATTTAATATTGGTCCAAGAAATCGTGAAAGCATCTATCGTCATAGCATCCGGATCTGAATGCCAGGATATAAAAAGCGAACATTTCTTGTTATTTCTATAGGCGAATAGATCTATCTCAGGATTCATTAATCTTTCTGGGATTGTCTTGAATGCATAATCAGCCAGTCCATATTTTGTGTCTGGTATCATGCTGCGTGACTGTTCATCTGCTTCTTTATTATCGGCTGACGAAATATAAGATGCATGCAGTAAAATATTCTAATTTTCGCACCATTGACAAATGTTTCTTGTAAGCTTATTCAAATGCATATACTGTGCCCCCCCCCCATTCTGCTAATATATGCAATCGCTGTTGTGTTAACAATACGCAACAATACATTCAGTTCATTAATTTTCCCGCAAAGCATTTCAGCTCAAAAAATGCTGCTAGAAGGTCTAGGTAGTTAATATGGTGCAATCTCTCAGTGTTATCCAAAACCCATGGGCCTTGGAGCCATTGCAACATACTCCCCACCCACTTTGTGTTTCATCACTAAAGATTTCCAATAAGTAAGTGGTGGGCCTCAAACCATTTGAACAAGAAACATGAGCTTTCCACCACATTAAATCCGCTTCAATGGAATCCGGAATCCTCACTTCATTATCATAACACCGGTTGGAAGCTTCTAAAGCTAAGAACTCTTCATGCTCCATAGCTTTGGAGTATAACCAGCTATACTTAATAGCCGGACAAGCAGATACCAACACCCCAACTAGCTTAGCATTTTCTTATTAATCAAGCTTATAATCCTCTCTTGTTTATCCTGAGGAAGCCTAACAGTCATACTCCTAGAATTATAGATCAACCCTAAATATTGTACTTCATGAGATGGAATCAATTTGCTTTTTTCCCAGTTAATGATAAATCAAATTTTTTGTAAAAAAGCAGTTGTGGATCTGATATTTTCAGAACATTTTCTCAAAGTATCTCCTATCAGCAGAAAATCATCGAAGTATAGAACTGACAAGAAATTAATTCCACGTACATAAGAAGGTGCTGGTTTCATTATCTTCGTGAAAACCCAGGGTGCTGTATTAAGGCCAAATGGCAAACATACATATGGGTATAGAACCCCATTAAACGTGAAACGTAAATATTTCCGATCCTGTACATGAACAGGTATCATATGATATGCGTCTGTTAAATCCATTGTCCCCAGAAAACAATGGGAAAATACTAATTTGGTAACCACCTTGTGGTCCTCCAACTTAAAATGTTCAGTTGAAATGAAATTAAAATGTTCAGTTGAAATGAATTAATTCAGAGCTTTCAAATTAAGAATCAGTCTAGTGGAAACGTTTGATTTTGGAATAACAAATATGTTTGAGATAAAATGTCCCTTCATCGGTAAACATTCGCTCATAACCCCTTTCCAAAATTGTTAGAAGATATGATCTTCTATCTCTCTCCTTTCCTTTAAAGACCAGACAGGCTCTTTAGGAGCATTAACTTGCACATGACTTTCCACAAATGGAATCTTATACACCTCAAGCCAGGATGAAATTAATGAATCTCTGGTAAATGCTAGCCAACTATTCGCAAATACTTCAGCGACCAGCATGACAATTTATCTCTAGTCTTTCCCAACTTGAGCGTTGTTTCTGGTAGGATGAGTTGTTGTGGCAATTGCTTCAGCTCTCTCCTTTTCCGAGGCTCTGGCCATCTGCCTCTTGCGTAGGTTAACAAAACAGGGAGCTGGCCCTTTGAGTTTGAAGGTTTTCCAGTCTTCGTAGTAGCCTGCTTTGTTAGTTTATTGCTAATCTTTAGAACCCCTTTCCAGGGCCTTGGTCATTTCGATTTTCTCACCAAGGTTATTTCCATACAAGAAACCATCAACTGCAGTTGAGTTGAGAGTCTCCTTCAATTTATCATTGATAGCTGGATATATTAGTGCTCTTCTTAATGACAATTCATCAAAATGAACTACTGCCAAAAGTGATGTATCACTAAGGCGTTCATGAGAGTGGTATTAAGGTCTTCCCTTTTTATGATTTCAGTTAGAGCCTGACCAATTGCTGTCATGGCGGTTCCAATCTGGTTCTGGGATTTTTGAACTCTTAAGTTTTTTTTTTTTTTTTTTTTTTTTTTTGTCCATGTCCCAAAATTCCCAGGATGCTAGCACTCAACTAGTTTGGGTTATCCTTGTCCTCCTCCTCAGGTATTATAGTATAATATACTCAATAAAATTTTGTGATTGACCTGTGCAACAAGAATATATATTAATACATTATTCAAAAATAATGATTCTGATGAAGGTCCTCTCAGGACTTCTCATGGTTTACAACTCAACAGTGAAAGCTATGTAATTTCTCACAGAAATAAGTCAACAATACAACCATTATTGCTTAATAAAAAATCCTTTCAGGACCTACTAACTTATAGATGCAACTCATCAGAGAAGACTATGTATTTCTCTCAGAAATATAGCCAGTTACCACTGTAAATGCTGCTTGATAAAAATCCTCTCAGGATCTATCGAGTTATAGATGCAACTCATCAGTGAATGCTATGTAATTTCTCACAGAAATAAGTCAACAATACAACCATTATTGCTTGATAAAAAATCCTTTCAGGACCTACTAACTTGTAGATGCAACTCATTAGTGAAGGATATGTAATTTCTCTCAGAAATATAGCTAGTTACTACTGTAAATGTTGCTTGATAAAAATCCTCTCAGGATCTATCAAGTTATAGATGCAACACTCATCTGTGGAGGCTATGTCATTTCTCTCAGAAATATAGCAAGTTACCACTGTAACTGTTGCTCGATAAAAATCCTCTCAGGATCTATCAAGTTATGGATACAATCCTCTCAGGACACTTCTATATCAAGTAACTCAACCATAAAAGGCTATGATATCATTTCTCTCAGAAACGTATCAAGTTACTGCCACGTGGCACTGAAATTTCCTTGGAATTTTTCCTTCCTGAGTATTTTCACTTCACGTTCCAGTCTTCTAATATGAGCCCCTTCGTCTTTGGATGAGCTTGAACTCGATGTAGAGGAATAGTGCCTTTTCCTTCGTCCCATTTTCTCGTGAAACTTTTTTGCTTCACAACACTTTCGCACATAAATGAATAATGGCGGGATACCCTGGAAGCGGCAGGGTTGTAACACAGAGTGAGAAATAACCATAGAAATGCAGAAATTTGTTTTTCTTACTCTGAATATGTGATCACTTCGTACAGAAATGGGTGTACTACATTAAATGATCTAGAGGACGAGACGCATAATATAATTCATTTTGTTTCAGCGTTGGAACGACGGTTCCAAAATCGCGGTATTTTTCTGGAACCGTCGCGAAAATACCGCGACACGGGTGGAACCGGTATTCCCATCTCTACTCCGCCGGCTGGCCCTGTGACCGAAAATCACGTCGAATTGGGAGGATTCGGAACTGGTAGCTCCGGTGACAGGCCAGTCACAGGGCCAAAATCACAGGTACTGAAATCACAACACATCTCTAGTATTTTGGTTTTTACTTTCCTATTCAAATCTTTCAGAACAATACCATAGCTTAGACAAGATATGGTATAATATAAAATATAGAATTAACGCAATTAAAAGTTTCAACATTTTTGCCTAATACCCATTTTTGAACTCGAATGGTATCATTCACATGAGATATCAAATGGTTAAAAATTTCAAGGGAAAAAAACACTTCAAATGTTCAAATGAGTTTATCTATTATATACATGTGTACAATTAAATGTAAATTGATGGAAACAGTATAAAAATTATTAATTATGTAAAAGGATTAAATCAATTTAAACATCAGGAAGCTATAGAGTTAAATGAAGAACATTAATTATCACATCCAAGGGGTTTAGTCTTAAATAAGTTGCAAACTGTCTTCCTCAGGTCCTTCAAGATCTTGCTTAAAGGTACTAAATCTTGACTGTCATTTATTTCTACTGTCGGTATAAAGCTAACTGGCGGATTTAAAGCATTAGTCTTTTCTCCGTGTTTTTTGAGCAACTGGGAGCCTTTGACTTCCTTGGCACAATTCAAGATTGGAGAATAATCAATATTATACTGCTTTCCACACTGGAATAAAGACAATGGATTAGAGTGCAAAAACAATACATATAGGGCAGACTCTCTATTTAAGTGCTCATATTTATCCAACAGACATGAGTAATCTGATGGAATTAATTCATAGGCCCGTCTGTCAAAATATATGTCAATAAATAGCTGTTTGTTCAGCATTTCTCAGAATTCAATGGTCATAGAGATCTGTGCGAAATTTCGCAAATTCCTACAGCACCTCAGATATAAACTTACCATCTCTGCGATTTCATCTGGAATTTGGTTATCCTTTATCATACAGGCTACATATTTCAATTGAAGGGTTGACTCTTTCACATAATCTATCACACAAGCATGTATCTTGTTTGCATAACACTCAAGTTCATCATGCTGGCACAGAAATATTATAGTTCCATCTGACTCAATTGTCTGAAATTAAATTCAACTATATTTAAATTGAGACAGTGAATATGAATTAACTCACCTTTGCTTTGCCATAAGGTACTAGCTCAATAGTTATATGATCTGATATTTTGTTTTGTAATGGAGCCAGTTGTCGAGTAATGAAAAACTTTGAATCAGTACAGAGAGCCTCATAGTAAACTGTTAGCTTAATTTTGTCAGCAAGATCAAATTTGGTGACAACATTGAATGGTCGACTGTATAGAAAGTGTATAACACCCCATATAGATAACGTAATTACTACAATAATTATCACCCTCCATCTGCAAATCATGTTAAAACGTTCCGCTTGTAATCAGCAATTTTATTTGCCTTCTTCTATACATCGGCAATATTGCTATTTTACAAGTATTCAACACCTAATTTATTTGATGGTTTGTTTATGGCTGGGTAAAAAATGCAGAGATATAACAATTTCTCGATGGAGTCGAGGGTCGTAGGTCACTCATCAAGTTTATATTTTGATATGCATTATGACTTTATCACATTTTATTACTTCCATTTGATAAATTGCTCCAAGTGCCAAATAGTAAACATAAATCTCTGACAGGTCTGTGCATAAACCACAGAATACAAATATATATAAACATTATAAACATTAAATTAACACCACATAAATAAGCTTGTTTATGACTAGTCATAGAAAAATATGCTGCTTTATATTTGTATTCTGTGGCTTTAGCTTAACAAAAGAAAAGCTTGATCGACCTCAGTCTCTCTTACCCTTTCATGTTCTATGCGAATCGGTTTCGTTTTGTGAACTGCCGCATGACCACAGGGCGTCGTCGTCACAGACTACAAACTCTAGAGTATGTAGTCTGTGGTCGCCGTACCATCGCTTGACGAACTCACCCCTGTATCACAGAATAGAGAAGTAATACCAGAGACAACAGTCTCTGGTAATACTTCTCTATTCTGTGTCGAAGGCTAAAAATTACAGATCGTAGAAAGTACAAGCTCTAGTAGGGGAGATTCCGGCCCATCCGGTTGACATAGATTTCCTAAGTAAATGACGCGGGTGGTTCATCTGTTTAGTCTGTGTTAGGGCCAATTGCACCGTTTTCGTCTTAAGCTTCAGTTAGTTAAGCGACGATAAACTTATTAAACTCTGATTTAAATATTTGGCTTGCACCGAGGCTGAATGTAACTAGATTAAAGTTAATCTACAAATCTGGTTACTTTCTCATGAATTGGTACTTGTGACTAGCTTCATGTTGTTTATTTTAACACTTATTGATGAAATATTTTAATTCAAAAGATGAAACTCATTTTATGGGTTCTACCATATTTCCATAAGATATGAAAAATCAAGATGCATCTATTGAAAAACCCAAAAAAATATTGCATGTAACGGTTCCGACTTGTTTATTATCATTAAGACTAGGGATCTCTTACTAGAGACCTATGCTCTTACTTCTGCATCAGGCTTTAAACATTATTCAAATTTATAGTTATATACTCAAGTAAACTTATATTTTATAATATCATAAGATCTGAGCTTCTGCATGGAATTACAATCCTGGCGTTTGTAAAATGAATAAATAAATAGTATTGATTTATCCGAAACAACTTTCGGATAAGGAACGGCTTACCCAAGGATAGACTTACTATTGAATTATTTTGCTTGTAATAAGTATATTATGAATTGAGTTAATTTTTGGTCGAATATAATGAAAACTCTAATGCGAGATCCGCAGAATAAAAAGTATTCTATATAAATATTGAAGTATAATGTATGGATGGATTGACGAATGTGTACGTTTGAAGATCAACTAAAACAAGGATGCAATTTCTTTTACATTAATTCGTTTGTAGTTATATTTTGAGTCCAGTTAATATATAATCGAGGAGAATGACAGCACAGGACAGCACCTGCACAATAATAAAGTAGTATACGATAGCTTTTCACGTAATACATCACTTAATAAAATAGTACTGAAGAATCTTCATGAAACTATGCTTTTTCATTCCAAATATGTCTTCGATTTCATTCTGCTATTCGCTCTTGGAAATAAATAAGCATATCATTGTAACTTTATCAATTCAAGTAGTTGAAGGCTTATAAGAAATACCATTGAGTTTTCAAACTCAATGGAAATACTGATGTTAATTCTTCATGCTTTAAAAGATATGCATCAATGCCGATGTCATTATATCTCTATATCATTTTTCATGAATATCATCTGAAATTCAATAACTTTTAATCAAAATTTGATTATCAAATCCATTAAGGGCCGGTATTATAAAACTTAACTTTAATTTTAACTGACAGTTTTGACAGATATGTCCCAATACAACTGTCAAAATTTCAGTTAAAGTTAAAGTTAACTTCCCGTTAAGTTTTATAATACCGGCCCTAACTCGTACGAGTTCTTCATGAATGTACAATGTAAACAAAAAAAAATGTAAACAAGCTTGAGGTTACGTTCACAATCAGGGGGGTGAAACTTCTATGCGAATCTTGGAAACAAGAAACGTCAAACGACACCAACAATTCACGGTATGCAAATCACGGTATACTCTTTTGATCTGCATGGTGAAGCTCTGTTCAGAATCTTGGCATCAGACAAAAAGGTCTCGCCATCCAAAAAAAGAAACGGAAGATATCCATTCAGCCAATCAACGCCCGAGTGCTTCTGTCAATTCAACTTGAAGCAAATGGACTTATCTCCCGTTGACAAATAATGTCATTTTATGAGAATATAGTTTTTGTTGTGATGGGATAAAATTAAATGATTATAGAGAGATTACATGCATTTAGGAGGTAATATATTCGTTTTTTAATGCCAATTTCGATTCACTCCAGGTTTAAAATTTCTATTTCAGAGTCCACCACCCTCAACTAACTTGAAGTGAAACCATTCATCTCCAACGTTCTCAGATGATGCATCATGGAGTTATTCTGTAAAGAACTACTATATAAAGACCATGTCTCTATACAATGATAGAACATTACAAGTCATATTTAAAAGGGTAATATTGATATTCAAACTAAAATCTATTTGGAAATGAAAATATTGGTTGAAAGCGATCAGAATATGAGGAAACTTTTGTCTAATGACCCATACATACACAATATGTTGTTGCAAGATGAACTACTAACATTTCAAATCGATATTTATATAGTTGCAATCAACTTATCAGGCAGATCATTTGCATGATTGTGTTTACCAAGAACTTGTTTCGCCTGATGAATCTAAAACATTGATGAACTCAAGTTTTAATGTTTCAATAGAGGTATGAACTCTTTGTTAGTAGGTATATGTATTGGTTTTTTGATTGGAACAAAAAATTTCAAATCTCCACATTGATAATCATGTCTTTGTTTTCACGATGTAACATTACCAGTCATTCAACTTTCAGTTTCATGCAAATGGTCACATTATTTATTATTACTTTTCATTTGGTTGTAAAACATTTTTGTGATATACCTCTCCGGAAAGATTCTCTTCTGAATTCCTTGACCAACCAACTTTTTCATGAAAAATATTGAGTATTCATTTCGTTCAATATTGTAATTTTTAGATACTGTCAGAAATACTTATTGATCATTGTACTTGAATAATATTGTGAAATTGGTGTATCTATTGATTCGTAAATAAATTTCTTTCTCAAAATGTGGACTTTAATTCAAAAATTACATAATACAATTATTTGAAATGCAATATATTCCCGCCAACGCATCGCCAGCCAGATTCACGGTATAGAATTCCCTGAATTTCTATTATACCGTGCAACTTGTTAGTTCGTGCCATCCCCGGTGAGGGCGTATTTTGTTTCCGTCGTTTTGAAGGGACGTTTCACTTCTTATATATTTGTATTCTGTGATCTGCATTATCAAGCCAATCAGCGTTGAGAATTTAAAAAATTCTTAACCTGAAAGTTGTTATGATGGCGGTTGTTGTTTGCTGTGGAGTAGAGTTGGGAGTTCTAGTTCACTAAGAGGATCTAGTTCAATCGTTCTCGTTCACTGTTGGGAATAGTTCACCTGACTAGTTCTTTAGTTCACAATAGTTCACGGCTCACGCACACATACAGGCATCGTGCGAATAGGAATCGCGACGTGATTCTTCGAAAGACCATGAAACTATATAAACAGAAGTAAACTGAACTTTGATTTGAAGGTCTCTATAATCTTAGCTCTGATTGATACTATTAGGTTTCATGAGATACATAAGTGAAATTGCTCGTTATTTCGAGGAACGATTTTCGAAGGGTTCTGAGATATGACGAAAATAAGCGAAATATTCAATAAAATATAATATTAAATAAGTAAAAAATGTTTAATGCGAAATCAGGGTTTCTAGATCAGGGGATTTTCCCCGAAATTGAGGGGATTTTTTTCCTTTGGGGATTTTTTTGGGTATTTTTTTTCTTGGGGATTTCTTCTGGGGAAAAATTTGTTCACGGGGTATTATCAGGGGATTTCAGGTCTTGGACAATTCGATTCAAATCAATCAAACTATAAACGATCCAAACAAAAAAAGTTGCGCGTCGGTATATGCTTTCAACTATCTACCAAGTTCCAACCCTAACGCTCACTGAGATATCAAGGAAAAGATTTAAAAAATTCAAATGACTATAACTCCGAAACCATTCAGCCTAATTGGCTCATTAACAAACTTAACTGTCGCATTCTGATATGCGACTTCCTCTAAAAGTTTCAAGCCGCTAGCTTGTTTCTTTCGACAGTTATTGTTGAAGTTTACATTCAATTCCGCTATCTACCAATAGATGTCGCTCTTATCCAATATTCATGTATGTAGAATACTTGAGCTTATGAGTTCGTTAGTTGCATTAACAAGAAGATAGTTTTTTAGTTCAGTTGCTGTACGAAGTAGCATCCATTTTTGTCAACCGTTTACTTTATGTGTTTTTTGGTTCTAATAAAGAACAGTGAACTTTAAACCTATTTTATTGATCAATAATCGATCCACAATTACAAATCAATAGGTTATGGACCCCAGTGAACGGTGAAGATTGATTAATAAGTCTTAGGAGAATAAAGTTCGGTAACGTGAGTGATCGGTTAGGAGAAAATGGCGGTAGCAATGAATCAAACTCTGGTAAAACTTTTCAACGGTACGGATTTCTTGAACTGGGAATTTAGAATGAAACTCCTGTTGGAGCAACATGAAGTTCTTGAAACGTTGTACGAGGAATTCCCAGAAAAACCTGAGGAAAAAGTGGTATTCAAGAAAAAAGATACAAAAGCTCGTAGCTTGATTGTGCAGTGCCTTGCAGATAATGTGCTGGATGTAATAAAAAGTAGAACAACGGCTAAGGATATTTATGAGGCTTTGAAGAAGACGTATATGAAATCGGGGTTGGCAGTTCAAGTGACCTTGCAAAAGAAACTGAGAAGCATGTCCTTCAAGAATGGTCCACTCAGTGAATTTCTTATGGAATATGAGAAAACTATTCAAGAATTGAAAGCTAGTGGAGGAATTATGGGAGAAGAAGAAATCATCACACAGTTGTTAGCGGCAATGCCAGAAAAGTTCCAGGCTATAACAACAACGATAGATGTGCTGTATTCTCAAAATTCTAGTGAAATGGACTACCAGTTTGTGAAAAACAAGTTGTTGCAAGAAGAAACTCGTCAAAATGCCATATCCAGTGTGGAACAAAATGAAATTGCTTTGGCAAGTAATGGTACAAGTGCGAATTCTTATCGAAAACCGCGCGATAAAAATTTTGGAAACGGAAACAGAAATGGAAACACATTTAGGTATCGTTGTTATCGATGTGGTAGAAAAGGACACAAAAAGAGTGAGTGCCCACAGAAATCAACAGAAAAAGTGAATGTTGCAGAAAATACAACCACTGAAAATGATGTGACGTTTGTGGCAGAAGCAGAAAGTAACCGAAAGGCAATGTCAATGTCAGTGTGTCAAACATTTGAGAATGACATAATAACATTTATTGTTGATTCTGGTTCAACAAATCACCTGGTGAATAAAGAGGTAGGAAAATATCTACTGCAGATAGAAGACATCAATTTCAATATAAACGTAGCGAAGAAGGATGCCAAACTGAAGACAGGGCATCTGTATGTCACTGATATAAATGGTACGAATATCAAGATACAGAATGTTTTGCTATGTGATGAATTAACACATAATTTGCTATCAGTTAAAAGAATCCAAGATGCAGGAATGAAGGTAGTATTTGAGAATCAAAGTGTGCTAATTCTAAGAAATGATAAAGTAGTTGCACAGGGTAAATTAGTTGGAAATCTGTATTTCATTGATTTCAGAATAAGAAATATTTATGCCTGTAGTACACATGAAGACAAAATTCTATTACACAGGAGAATGGGACATTCATCTCGTTATCCGACAGAAAACATGTGTGAGATCTGTAAAAAGGGGAAGCAAACAAGAGCATCTCTGTCCAAAAATATTCCTTCGGACAAGAAACCCAAAAGAATATTAGAAACTATTTCTTCAGATGTAGCAGGACCTTTCAATCCTCCGACTTATGATGGTTATAAATACTATGTAACATTTATAGACCACTATTCTCATTTTATGCACATATATTTGATGAGAAACAAAAGTGAAGTCATTGATAAGTTTAAAATATTTGAAGCCATGGTGTCAAGAAAGTTTCAATTTAAAATATATAAATTTAGATGCGACAATGGTGGAGAGTACTCATCAAGTGAATTCAAAGAATATTGTGTTAAGACAGGAATCCAAATTCAATATAATGTTGCTCGAACACCAGAACAAAATGGAATAAGTGAGAGGCTTAACAGAACTATAATGAATATGAGTAGATGTTTACTGTTAGACTCTGGATTATCAAAAGAATTCTGGGGTGAGGCTGTAAGATGTAGTGGTTACATTATAAATAGACTGCCTAGTTCAGCATTGGCAAATGGCCAGACACCTATAGAAGTATGGGATAATTGCAAATTGAGAGTTGAAAATATTCGAATATTTGGATGCACAGGTTATGTGCATTTATCAAAAGAAGACCAAAAAGGAAAATTAAATGCCAGAAGTATCAAAATGATTATGATGGGTTATGCACCGAATGGATACAGGATGTGGGATCCAGATAGGAAAAAGATTGTAGTAACTAATCATGTCATATTTGATGAAAATAATCCCATTGGTCAATCTGAATTTAAAATCCTAAACGATGAGAAGGGTACCCAAGGAAAACTAGAGGAGAGTTCAGATAAAGAGGAAGATATTTCTGAATCTAGGGAAAGTACGAGTGAAAGTGCTGAAACCAAAGAGAGGAGAAGTAACAGAAATAAAATGATACCAAAGAAATTTGATGATTACGAACTAATGATGGCTTTGTCAACTGGTGAAGTTTTGGAACAAGATACTCCACGAACATTTGAAGAAGCTATTGATTCAGGATGGAGAGAAGCTATTGAGGAAGAAATGCATTCGTTAAAGCATAATGAAACTTGGACCTTAGTTCCAAAATCAAGTGTACCAAATGGTGAGGAAATCATTGATTCTAAATGGGTATTTTCTATGAAAAATAATAATAAGAAAGCTAGATTGGTAGCACGTGGATTCAGACAAACCACTATCAGTGAAGAGGTATATTCACCTGTGGCAAGAATGATAACTCTGAGAATTTTATTATCAAGAAGTCTAAATGAAGATATGGAAATACATCAGATGGACGTGAAGTCAGCTTTTCTCAACAGTGAGTTAGATCAACCAGTGTATATGTACCCACCTAGAGGGTTAACCAAGTGTGTAAACAAAGTATGTAAACTCAGAAAAGCTCTATATGGCTTGCGACAGAGTCCAAAACATTGGTATGATAAAATTTCTATTTTTCTGAAAAATTTACATTTTGTTAGATCAAATGTAGATCCATGTTTATTCATAAAAGGTAGAATGTTTTTATTGATTTGGGTCGATGATATGATTTTATTTGCTTGTAACAAAGATGAAATAACTTTTGTTAAAAATAGATTATTTGAACATTTTAAAATGAAAGATTTAACTAGTAAGGATATGACTTACAGATTTTTGGGATTAGAAATTAAAAGAAATGAAAGTAAAATTTTTATTTCTCAGAAAGGATTAATACAAAGTGTCATTAATAAATTTAACATGAGTAATTGTAAGGAAGCTTTACTTCCAATGCCTTATAAATTGAATTTAGAAAGGAGTGAATCGCTGTCATGTGAAGATTTACCTTATCGTCAGCTAATTGGTAGTCTCATGTATATTATGCTTGGCTCAAGGCCAGATCTTTGTTTTGCTGTAACATACTATAGTCAGTTCCAAAATAATTTTACTGATACACATTGGAAAAATGCTAAGGATATTTTACGGTATCTGAAAAGAACAAAATATTATTGTTTAGTGTATTCTAAAGAAAATAATGAAAACTGTATAATTAAGGCATATGTAGATGCAGATTTTGCTTCGAATATAAATGATCGCAAGAGTATTAGTGGATTTGTATTAGCTTTGAATAATAATTTTGTGTTTTGGAAATCGAAAAAAAACAAAATATTGTTGCGTTATCTAGTTGCGAGGCAGAATATGTTGCTCTTTCACTTTGTGTAACTGAATGTATCTTTATGAAGCAGTTATTGGTTAACATGTCTTATAATGTTAGGGATATTATTGTGCATGAAGATAATCAGTCAGCTATTAAGATTGCTAACACATTGGAGACCAAAAGGTCTAAACATATTGACGTTAAATGTCATTTCATTAGAAATTTAATTAATGAAAAAGAAATTAAGATTATATACTTACCGAGTGATGAACAGGTTGCAGATATGATGACGAAGTCGTTGCCTTATGCAAAATTAAACAAGTTTTGTAGCATTATTGGTTTAATAGATGTATCTGAAATAATTTAATGTTGTGTTATGAATAGTTAAGTGTGAATTGTATACTTACGAAGTTGTAAGCTCTTAGAATTGCAGAATTGTGCGGGGGTGTTGAAGTTTACATTCAATTCCGCTATCTACCAATAGATGTCGCTCTTATCCAATATTCATGTATGTAGAATACTTGAGCTTATGAGTTCGTTAGTTGCATTAACAAGAAGATAGTTTTTTAGTTCAGTTGCTGTACGAAGTAGCATCCATTTTTGTCAACCGTTTACTTTATGTGTTTTTTGGTTCTAATAAAGAACAGTGAACTTTAAACCTATTTTATTGATCAATAATCGATCCACAATTACAAATCAATAGTTATTGTGTCCTCTGCAACACGACTGTCATGCAGAATTGATATTGAAATCGGATGCGTCAGCATTGAGTCCAACCTAGTCGTTTGAGACCATTTTCGAGAAAAAATTAAAGAATTACAGATATTTGTACAAAAAGAAACCACGAGTTCTCCAGAACATGCGGGCAAAAAAAAGATCGTCAAATATAAAGATAAAAACTGCGAGGGGATGAGCCGACGGTGAAATAGTTAAAAAATATTTTACAGCGGCTTATAAAGATCATAATTTGTTATCATAGGGCTGCTTTGCTTTGCTCAAACATTGCCCATTCTACAACCGCGAATTCCAAATCCAAATATCTTATCCAGCATAGTATCTGGAAGTAGCAACGTAGTTATAGAATTCAAAAGATAACCGTCCTCAAGCTCAGGTCCTTGCCCACATTCATAATTACTCGGTACGATACGATTCCACTTATATCAAGAATAGTTCACAGTGAACGAGTCAGATGGATCGTATTCGTTCATGTCTTCGATCCCGGTCCCGGTCTAGCGAATAAATTCATCTAGTTCGCTGTGAACTATTCTGTCGCTGTGAACTATATTGTACATACTTCAGGAACTAGTTCGTTTCGTTCTTCATAAAGAATAGTTCATTTGAACTAGTTCGTTCACGAACTACCCACCTCTACTGTGGAGTTGTGATTATTTTAGCATATAATAGTAGTGTTCTTTCGTACTGATTGAACTGATGGAACTTGTTCCGCGATTAGAATAATCATTTGCAATCACTTTAGAGTTGTGGAAGGGGGAACTGATTGAAAACGAAAGAACGATCGCTTCAACTGATCTTTCTGATTGAAGTTATATAAATCACTTCGTTCAGTACGAAAGAACATCACTAATAATTAATTAATAATATCACAGACCTGATCAATATATATTAATATTGATTTTAGGTAACAGTTGATGGAAATAATTCGTCTGGTAGTTTCCTGCATTTATTTTTAAATTTATTTGTATATCAGGAATTACAAAGGTTGCTTCTGTTTACGATTGGAATATTGGATCAAATTTATATCCCATAATCTACCCAATGAACATTACCGAATCAGATTCTTCCGAAAGAACTATCCCAATTATTGACTTAGAAGAAACTCTGCTCTTTTAGTCCAAGTAAAAACTAATAATATGATTACGCTTAAATGTTCTTTCCTGTCTGTCAAAGCATGAAACTCAAGAGGACCATGAATTTGTGTGCTTCCAAAATAGCGCCTAAGTTTGACAATCATGGGAACATTATTGATGGTTTAAACAACAATCATCAACGTGATGCAGAGCTTGTGTCACTGTATCCTTCAACAATTAAACAGACTTTTTCTGAAAGGGAGTTTCAGGTGCTATCTGATATGGGGGGTATCAGATAGCATTGAGGAGATCTTGTTTTGAAACAGGTTTAACCAGTAAGTTGGAAACTTATTCATTTCAGCAGCGAAGAAATCAGGATTCTATGTAAAAAATTCAGAAGAATATATTTTCAAAATTATTTGAACTAAAATCAGTGTTGAGGATTGAACGTATTCAATTATTTGCTAAATTCATTTCCAGATGACAGATTTGAGTTTATTGAAGCAAATTTAGGAGAAGTACTAACTTGTGGGACTACCTCAGATTATTTTTCCATCACCCAGGGATCTACAAACAGTTAAGGAATCAATACCACTTCTATATCCACCTCTTTAACCTGTTTCACAACATTTTAAACTCCAAGTTGATTGAATAGATGATTTATATTGTGCTCTCATATTTGATGCGATATCCTTGAGTTCAGGGTTATTTCTGATAGTTATGTAGAGAAAAAACTCAGACTTGATTGATAAGACTAATATATTTTTCTTGTTTCATACTCCAACTCACCACATGAAATGCTGAAAACTAGGTACCTGAGGAATTATTTTTAAAAGAAGCTATATTTTATTAGGATCATTATGTATTTTATTAATAGTTTATTGAAGAGATGATTCATTTTGTTATTGTGAGGAGATCTTTATTATATGTAGGTATTTCCAAAGTGATTTACATGACCTAAAGTGGTATACTTTAGCTGAATCTGTGGGAGTTTTGAATACCATGGACCTTTAAATAATGAGAAATTTCATGTAATATCTTTGCTTGTTGAAAGTATTCCATAAACATGAAGGTAAAAATCTCTTCAGGTACATAAATAATTTTTCGAATTAGACTAATAACTGTTTTTTCTGGAATTTGTGGGAAAAGGTTCATAGCTGGTTTTCGTTTCAAAATGCTTTGTGCAATAATCCCTTGAAGATCCATATGGAATACACTACGGAAACAGCTGCATATATGTATTATTTGAAGCACTGAAACCTTCCCACACTATTGTAGTTAGATTTCATAACTTCATGATTATGTGTTCAATCAAGCTAAAACTATTGTTTTTCATCAATGCCCAGAAAGCCAAAATCAATTTCACACATTTTTTAAGTGGGACACTAGTTATTCAAATAAAATCTTTTGTATTGATAGGGAATCAAATATAAAATTTTATGTCATAAATCCATAATTTGTTAATGGATTTATTTGTAATCATCATTTTATATCAAATATGTAAGATACGATGACTTCAATACATTTTTGAAATAAAACTTTTCGTTTAATTTTAAAATAGGACTACTGTTAAATAATTCAAATAAATTAGTTTCCCGCCGTAATTCGAAATTATTCCCGCCATGACACCAACAAATGGCGGACACTTTGTTTCTCTGGCTTAGTAGGGAGTTAGCACTTCTTATATATTTGTATTCTGTGTTCACAATTGTCAACCCGAGTTGTTCGTCTCACCTCGGTTTAATGCAACGGACTACGCACGGTAAATCATCCTCTGATATGTACCGTATATGCCCGATAGTAACCGCTCGGGTTGGCTAGATTTTCAGGTCTGGTTATTGGTTACCAGCTTATTTTCGGGACACGTTTTCTACCATTCATTCACAGTCACTTGTCATTCGTCCACTTCGTCAGTTTTGTTTGTAAGGTTATGACTTGTGTTGTGAGGTTTGAATAAAGAACAACATGCTTCACAATTTTTTTCAAAGTTTCAAACAGCAAACGTTAATATTTACTTCAACCCACAGAATACAAACTTCAACCATAACATAACTATTAGAATCTTGTCTATAATCTTAAGATTACCGCTATAACCGATACAAATCGTCGGTTGTTCTGGTGACAGATTTCAGTTAACCAGCTTTCAGGATCGCTGTCCCGTAAACATGTAATTCTGTAAATCTGACATTTACGGGACAGGATTTCAGTAACCGGGTTAACCATGGTGATTTACGGTACATATGGCTCGTTCACGATTCGGTTGTCAAACTTTCGTTTGTTATCATAACATAACCTAAAAAACTGTTTTGATTTTGACTAACAAAATTTAATTCGATTTTATTTTTGAAATGGATCCTGCAGTTGCATTTTTTTATTTGGAAGATTCGTCCTCAGATAGCGAGGTAGAATAAGATTCTGTTGTGGAGATGGTGGCATTAAATTGCAGTGCACTTACGCAATGTGTTAGTGGAGAGCCAAAAATAAAATTGATAGAAGAAGCTGGCTTTATGAAAATATTGACAAATACTCTGACAAAGAATTCCAGCAGCACTTCAGAATGAGTATAGAGAAGCTTTCCATTGCCTTTTGTCAAAAATTGAAGATGGTATCAGAAACTACCAGATTGTGGGAGTTCGTTGTTGGGGAAGTATACTGTGTGTAGAGTTTATATAGTCAAGTTTCGTTGAAATAGCCTCCATAATGATGTGTTATCAAATAATAAAATAATGACCGACTCAAACTGTTGTTATTTCGAATTGACCAGTAAACTGCGCAGCCGCGACAAATTTTCACCAACTATTTTCTGGGTTAAAAAGTTGATCGCTCGGTGAGTTTCTACCCGAATCGTGGACGAAGATAAATTTCACCCGACGACAGTCGGATGACCTCACGGCGTCGTCGAGCGATCGTTCGACGATAACTGTGAACGCACCCCAGAAAAATGTCAAACTTGTACGAAATCGCTTGAAAGTAGGGTTAGATTTTGAAGCTTACCATTAATCCTTCTTTTAAACCCCCAAATTCGTAGGCTTAAATATAACAGTCTGTTAAGGCCTTTTAACGAGGATTACGTGACGGTGCAAGATAATTTTGTTCCAAAACCTTGCTTATGGACCTAATCTATGGTTTTGTAATATATATTTGTATTCTATGCTGTTACCTGTGCTTCACAGAATTCGCAACTACTGCTAAGCGATACGCCCTCTGGTGATAGAAATTCGAACACTTCCAAGCTAGTAGTTTTTCGACGTGCCTGTTATTCTAACGTAATTTGCTCACTTTTGGAGTTCATTTTGGAGCTTTTGTGTTGTTCTCCGAGTTGAAATACCGAAAGTGTTTGTAATATTCATCAATCGATTCCTTTCTTTCCGATTAAAAATTTCGATCGTATTAATTCGAAATGGCATCCTCCCGAAATGACTATTGTTGTGTGCCTCAACTCAATGTTATTCATGGTCAAAGAAGAAAGGATCATCTAGTGCCTCTGGGTTTCATTTTTTTCAAAGCCAAATGAAATTAAAGTTAATTTGGAAACAGCATTGGGCAGGGAACTCAATGATAGAAGAAGGCCTAGCTTTAGAAATTGAAGATTGGAAAACAGGTCACGAAATACATGAAAGTATGTTCACTGCATTTCTCTGAAGATGTTTATTTTCATAAAGATAAATTACCTACAATGTATTTATTTCGAAACAACTGCATGTCATGATGTTTTCATGTGTAAATAAAAATGAGAGAATTCTGAAGGAAAATGCTGCAGAGAAACTACCGAGCACTTCTGCAGCTACCTAATTCACATAATACACAAAATCATATTTCAAAACAGTGATCTGGTTGAAAATCTGACAAAAACTAGATATACTGTTAGAGTTGATAATAGCTGAAGTCACTCATATAAATACATCAATACTTTTCATTTCCTTATATGGGTAGGTTGAACCGGCTGTGACATTTTTCATTTTGTATGTGTATCTTGAGCTGCTGTAATATAAAAATGAAATCAATTATATGTCTATCTGTTTCCTTTTCTTTAGAAATACGATGCAAAAGAACTAAAGCAGAAAATCTGTTTTCATTTTATTGATTCCTTCGTTTGAAACAAAGAACAAGTCATCACTTGGACTGATTCTAGATTTAACACATAATATAGCCTGCATTCAGCACTTCTTCACATAAATAAGAGTCCTTAAATTACTTACTGAGGTGCCTATTTTTCCATAAATTCAAGTAAACTTAGATATTGGTTCATTTTGATCCACCAAGCAACATACACTAAAATAACACTTAAATTATCCTCCAGGAACGATTTAAAGTAAGATTTTATATCGTGATCCATACGAAAAGTTCCTTCTCAAGAAATCTTACACACAATTATAATAATTTCTTTAAATATTCAAGCTCTGCTTAATAAATATTCGTTCTCCACCACATTTCTAAGGTGTGTTTACATAAAACTACTAGCTTGGGCAGGTTCCAAATTTATCCGTCAGGGCGCTGGCATCTTCGCAGAAGTTCCCAATTCGCAACTACTGCTAAGCGATACGCCCTCTGGTGATAGAAATTCGAACACTTCCAAGCTAGTAGTTTTTCGACGTGCCTGTTATTCTAACGTAATTTGCTCACTTTTGGAGTTCATTTTCGAGCTTTTGTGTTGTTCTCCGAGTTGAAATTTTGGTATACCGAAAGTGTTTGGAATATTCATCAATCGATTCCTTTCTTTCCGATTAAAATTTTCGATTGTATTAATTCGAAATGGCATCCTCCCGAAATGACTATTGTTGTGTACCTCAACTCAATGTTATTCATGGTCAAAGAAGAAAGGATCATCTAGTGCTTCCAGTTTTCATTTTTTCCAAAGCCAAATGAAAGTAAAGTTAATTTGGAAAGCATTTGGCAGGGAACTCAATGAGAAGAAAGGCCTAGCTTTAGAAATTGATTGGAAAACAGGTCACGAAATACATGAAAGTATGTTCACTGCATTTCTCTGAAGATGTTTATTTTCATGAAGGTAAATTACCTACAATGTATTCATTTCGAAACAACTTCATGTCATGATGTTTTCAGGTGTATATGAAAATAAGGGAATTTTGAAGAAAAATGCTGCAGAGAAACTACCGAGCACTTCTGCAGCTACCTATTTCACATACTACACAAAATCATATTCTAAAAGAGTGATCTGGTTGAAAACCTGACAAAAACTAGATATACTGTTAGAGTTTATAATAGCTGCAGTTATTCATAAAAATACATTAATACTTTTCATTTCTATATAAAGGTAGGTTGAACCAGCTGTGACATTTTTCATTTTGTCGTGTATCTTGAGCTGCTGTAATATGAAAATGAAATCAATTATATGTCTATCTGTTTCCTTTTCTTCAGTAATACGATGCAAAAGAACTAAAGCAGAAAATCTGTTTTCATTTTATTGATTCACCCGTTTGTAAACAGAGAACAAGTCATATCATTTGGACTGATTCTAGATTTACCACATAATATAGCCTGCATTCAGCACTTCTTCACATAAATAAGAGTCCTTAAATTACTTACTGAGGTGCCTATTTTTCCAGAAATTCAAGTAAACTTAGATATTAGTTCATTTTGATCCACCAAGCAACATACACTAAAATAACACTTAAATTATCCTCCAGAAACGATTTAAAGTACGATTTTATATCGTGATCCATACGAAAAGTTCCTTCTCAAGAAATCTTACACACAATTATAATAATTTCTTTAAATATTCAAGTTCTGCTTAATAAATATTCGTTCTCCACCACATTTCTAAGGTTTGTTTACATAAAACTACTAGCTTGGACAGGTTCCAAATTTATCCGTCAGGGCGCTGGCATCTTCGCAGAAGTTCCCAATACTAATTTCAATGCCTGATGATTCTTTCGCAGACGGGTCTGTGGTCTGTGTCTCTTTGGTCTTGTTAATCTGTGTTTCTTCTTTGACATATTAGTTACAAACCGAGTTTCTAGTTCCTTCGTAGGCCGGTTCAGCAATATGGAGGAAGTTTTCGAAGTTAGGTGTAGAAAATTCCAAATTTCATGAAGCTTGTGAATGTTGAATGGTAGGTATTTTATTGAGCAGTAAGAGTGGCAAGTGCGTGTGGTGTTAAATTTTTCAATATGCTCGGTTTATTCCGTTAGGTGACCCGCCATACTAGAAGCAAACACGCCTATCTACGGATGATGTTTCTCGCGATTCGAATGACATCAATGAAAATTGAAAATAGTGCCTTCAAAGAAATTTTTAAGTTTGGGAAATGTTGGTTTCAATTCCTAAAAATTAATAATTTTCGATTTGAGCTGATTGGGCAATTTTCAAATGGATAATTCTCGTTTCATCTCATTGGACTGAATGACTAATAAGGACGAAAACAGTAAGGCACCTTTAGAAAGGATGATATTTTCGTACCTTTCTCCGAATTCGTTAATGTCACTATTTAAAAGCTATTTACCTGTGATTAATGAGTTTCGGTGCCATAAACGTTCGAAATATTTCGTTTATTGATAATAAGTGCAAATTGATAAGAGTTTTCAATTGGTAAAACCAGTGATTTGGCAGTGATTGTGATGGATATAGTGAAATGCTGTTCTGGGTTGGACACTCATTTCGCCAATTTTATTCAGATTAAAGATCTTGGAATGCGGAGATTACTCAGAGTGTGATATGAAGGAGATAATCATATGTGTGTGGGTGAAGTAATGTAGATATGTCCAATTAAATATACAACTGAACCCTTGAGAAATTTGGATAGAAATAGTAGTGACATATTTTCAAGTGAATTTATTCCTTTTAAAGATTCCAAGGTTTTGTTTGTATTAATAGATTATTCCATAAAAATCAAAACCACAACTGATAACTTTTGAGGTATTGTTTATTTGATCCAAATATTATATCTAAATACATATCTATCTAGTTTGAGTATTAAGATACTAACTATGGAAATAATTTATTCTGCAGTATAATTTCTATGATGAAATCCACATTTCAATGAATCAAATATTATATATGAACCCTGAAAAATCAATAAATAGTCAGTGTGATTGATTCGATTATTTCGGTAATATTATTTTTGTATTCTCTTGATCTCTCATGTTAGTGTCTTGCTCTAAATGACCTTCGAATTTCCAGATTGTGGAAAGAAAAATTATCCAGCATCATGGGAAAACTACTTTCGAAAATATTCGGAAACAAGGAGATGAGGATACTGATGCTAGGCCTGGATGCTGCAGGCAAGACAACAATTTTGTACAAACTGAAACTTGGACAGTCGGTGACCACAATACCAACCGTCGGTTTCAATGTGGAAACAGTGACTTACAAAAACGTCAAATTTAATGTGTGGGATGTCGGAGGACAAGATAAAATTAGGCCTCTGTGGCGTCATTACTATACGGGAACTCAAGGCTTGATATTTGTTGTTGACTGTGCCGATCGTGATAGAATAGACGAAGCTAGGCAAGAGTTACATCGGATTATCAATGACAGAGAAATGAGGGATGCCATCATACTAATTTTTGCCAATAAACAAGATCTGCCAGAGGCAATGAAGCCTCACGAAATTCAAGAGAAACTTGGGTTAACTAGGATTAGGGATCGGAATTGGTATGTCCAACCAGCTTGTGCTACTTCAGGAGATGGGTTGTATGAAGGTTTAACGTGGCTGACCAGCAACCACAAGTTATAGCATCTCTCCTTTTAAAATTTGACCTAGCTTTCAATGCGGGTTTATAAAACTCATGAGATCATTTCAATTTGCTCTGCTTGTTCAGAGCACTTTGGAAACAAACGTTCGTAATATATATTGTAAATAATTAAATTCGTATTATGTATTAACTTGTTGTTTTATATTGTAAAATATTGTTGCTGCATTTAAACAGAAGTGAGCGTTATGAAGTTGATGTTTTCTGATGTGAGCTACCTATAATTTGGATGAAATCCTGTATTATTTTAGTATAATTTAATCTTCAAACCTTAGGTAACAAAAATTTTAGGTGATATCTGTTTATTTTTTTAAATAAATTTCTATCTAGAAAATTCAATACAAATACCCATATTTATTGTATGTCACAGTTTCCATTTCCTCTTTGTCAGATATTACCGAAATACCTTGGTGTGAACTAAAGACTGATAGATTTAAGAACATTGGTTTCTTAGTTTCATTAGCATTTTCACCTAAGCTTGATGAACCTTCAATTAAAAATCTATTTCAAGCTACATACACTTGAACTGCCATGAAATTTTCAATGCAACATCATTTGCCACACAACATGAATTGACTTCTAATATGTGCTTTTGCAATGATAGCAATATTCTGATCTCTGTGAAGTTACATTTTCATGTGGTGCCTTTTGCCAATGAAATTTTTCTAGATATCAAGTTAACTGTTTTAATTCCATCTTGAATGTTATTATGTTTTGTGCAGCTTACAAATCAAAGTTTTTCAGACCTATCATGTCAGTTATGTATGTTTGATGCGGTCAACGCAATAATAGTTTGATATTGAAGGGTGTAATCATTTGAGTGGCCAGAAAACACATGTTCATTTTATCCTTACAAATACAGCCACAAAACAAACTTGGTTATTTGGTAATGTTTTTCACGTCATTTTACTCAAAAACAGTGTAAGAACAATGGAATTGTACCAACAGAAGATTATGATCCAACTTTGATGTAGTACTTCAAAAAATTTGTATGAAACATTTACCAAATAACTTTAAATGAGAAAAAAATGTGATATATGACGCATTCCATGAATACTTATATTTTATCAAAAAAAGCTAATGCCATGAAAATTCCCATTCTAAATTAAGTTGATTCAAAATTTCTCTTGAATTATTTTGAGCAGCTCGAAAAGTTAATTATTATTTCCTTATTCTATCATTCCTTACTGCACAACTATACATTGATTCATGTAAAGGTTTTGTAATTATAGCAAAATAATCATACCAAGAGATATATGCAGAATATTCAGTTGAAATGATTCTACAGACCTATGTTCTTTCTATTTGTTATAAAAGGGGTGAAACTTTTGTCGAAGAATGACCTATAGATATTTTTGTTTTGTAATTTTTGACGTCTAAAATTATAAAACAATCCTCTCCACTAAGAACACTTCTGATTTTTTTTAAATTCTATACTTTCTCGTCTGAATGAGTGTCATGCTAAACATCGTTTTCCAATAACATTTGACATTACGTACTCTATAATTTTGTAATCATATTTCATTGGTAAGTATTTGAATTATGAGTAAAAATATGTAGTTTATGTTTTAGAAACTCCCAGAGGTAATTTTTGTAGTTGCCTGAATTTTACTGCTCTTTCCTTGTGAAATATTCGACATAGTATTTTGAGTGTTGAAATTTTATGTAGTTGCATTTTTTTGAGCATGTATTCTGCACTTAAGTAAGTAAAATTGTTATCACTCATGTATAAAATGATCATGTGAAATAGGCAGATTTCATTTCTGAAGCAAAATACATAGGCATTAGCTGTAATGTATCTCTCAAAGATATGCTTAGTAAGTAGGAGAGAAGTGCAAGTCTTTCTCTCAAAATTCAACTACTTATATAAGATTCATAGCTTCACAAAAGTTTTTAAATTTTCTGTTATAGCTGCAAGTATTCAAAATGTATTTTTTGCATTTGCGACGCTTTCAAATCTTTTTGTTCCGTTTTGATGTAATGAATTACACATAAAGTCTAGTGAAAAAGGAAGCCTTTTAGAAATTATGAAAAGATGCATAAGTTCCATGCAACTATTAATTTTTGCGTCTTCTCTATGAATTTTGGAATGTTCAGAATACTTGAAGACTTTTGGATTACTGCAGTTTAATAGTGATAGTTCTGGGAACAATTGTGCATTATTCTCCAAAAAATATGCTTTAAGTATGTAAAATTATTCTATTATGTAATCTATTTAAATCTTTGAATATAATACCCATCAAAAAATTTATTTTATGATTTTCCTGTATTTATGAAGTTTGGTTTTGAATTTCTTTTAAATTCATATTGTACAGAAAAAAATGAGCAGGTCGGTTTTGTATTCTGACATTATTGTAAAGTTATGTCAATTAAATTGCCTACATCTAAGAGCTTCTTGTTTATTGGTCTAATTACATGTAAATTGTTGAATCATTGTTTGCATCCTCAGATTTTTGGGAAGCTAGGAGCTTGAATTTCTATTAAAAATGAACTGAAATATAAGATTATTGAGTTGTTTTTGAATAAGAAAGTTGAAATCGTGGTTTGCTGAATGAATTCGAATGAAAATTAGTGAAAATCCGATTTAATTTTCAAGGTTTAGGGGAGACGAGAACAACAAGAAACCCAGGAAAAGTTTGCGTGTCACGAGTTTTTCGGGCTCTTGTTGCCATATTTCTGATATTTCCGTGGTGAATATCGAGCTGAAATTTGTTGCACTGTTGTTAAATATTTACTTCTAGACCTTTGCCAAATTTTGTAATTTCTCGTATTTGCGAAATGTCGGCCGGACGAGTTCGCGTATCTTGTCTCATCAATACCATGTGACATGGAATAACAAAATGCTCCCCTGTAGAAGGAAGTGATTGTCTCTAACGAAACAATTTCAGTAATAACGGAATTCTGTCGAGATCTAATTGTAGATGCCTAGGTACAAAAATTCAACCTCCGACCGAATATAGTGGCGGACTGGGCAGGTAATCAGATTATATTGAAGAGACCATGTACACAGACTAACTGGTTGGTCTGTGCCAAGTATGAACAGCGAAAAAATGGAAGTGAGAGATGTTGTCTTTGTACGATGATTTCGATATCCGATTTACAGTAATCCGAAGCGAACGACCTGGCAACAGCGCAATTAGTGAGAAAAAATCAGTTCTCAAAAAATCGAACTGGCCACCGATTCTAGTGTCATATCGATTTTTCTCGATTTTGTATGAAAGGATGAATAATTAGTTTTCTGGCCCAATTTACTCTTTACTGCTCAAGTAATAGATTAATTCCACACATAGATGGCGATAAATTTCTTATGTCGGTAAGTGACTAAAAATTGTATAAAAACTTTCTTTATAATGTTTTACCCTTGAATAAAGAACCACAACCTTTTTTCAATTGCTTCAACTCATTGATATGTGAAATCATACAATCAAACAATGGTAAAATTAAAGATATGTTTTCTGTTCATATCATTGTCCTCCTTAAACAATGTTCATATCAATAACGTGGCACCCTGATAGCAGCAGACCTAACATCTTGCCAGCGTTTACGTAAGTCTTCTCCAGTTGCTCTATTATTATACCCATATACTTATGATAATTATAATATTATTATGACAATATCATTGTTTAAACGATGACAATATTCATCATCCAATGGCAGAGACACTGAAACAAGCCTTGGAGCGCCAATTTGAAGAATTCTTTTTCATTTTCATTAACAAGTCTCAGAGGTATGATAGATACTATATGGATCACATAGATGGCGCTAACTTCGAGTGATTTATTATTTTAGATTTGCAGAACTTGTTATAAGTAGAATTATTTCGATTTTAATGCTTGTACCCATTGATTCAGAAATGCAAAAATATACATTTACTGCGGATCAACAATTTATCTGTGTATTAACTTATCTAGCAGAAACCAAAAATATTTTTGGTTTCTATTTGTGCATTCTCAAGTTTTATACTTTTCCAGTTTCTAATGATTCAGATCTTCTCAATTTTGTTTTTTTCTCTCTTTCTTTCGTCAGGCTCAAATTTTTTCATGAGTTGTAGAATGTAAAATGTTCAATAGGATTTCACATTTCAATCTTGTGTACGGGGGAGTTACGGCAGAACGTTAACTTCAGCTTCTTGAAGAAAGCATTGCTCACGGTTTATTAGCTATCATTATTAGTACGATTCACCTTGTTGGAATGCCGAAAGGATTCTAGATATTTGAAACCTGTTTGACGGCAGTCCTGTAAACACAATTTCACAAGCGCAATCTCAATGAGCACATTATATGAACCCTTGCTTTTGGGTTTTGAGCGATATGCATGATGTTCGTCCATCTAAAAGAATCTCTTAAGATATTCAAAGATCCCAAAGCGAATTATATATCTTCTACCATTGGAAATCACAAGTTAGTGGGATAATACAAAGGTATTTATGATGGAAAAAGATAATCTGAAAAAAAATAATAATTAAAGAACCTTCCTGCTGTATTTTGCTGAATAAAAAAATATAATTTATGATATATAAGGTTATATATAATATAATTTAATTGTCTATGGAAATGGACGTTATTTGGCCGAATTTACTGAAAAAAGAAGTGGAATTAAATTTTTCTTCAGACACCTGAAAAATGAGTATTAGATCAACATAGAGTATCGGAATGTCCCAACATGGACGCTTTCCATTATCGAAAGCTAATTTCAATCAACTTTCGCCACTGTCCCGAACAGAGGAGACCGAAATTAGCAGTTCCTGTTTCCCAACAATCCCCACTTCCGATATCCGGTCGGCATCAGTTGCTTGCGTTATTATCGAATAACCTTCGTTAAGAAGAAAAATCGAGAATGTCCGGCAAATTCATATCGATCGAAAACGTAGTCGGCGGTGCATTTTTTCACGAAACCCAGTGGCGTAACTAGACAGTTTGGGGGCCCTGGTGGAAAAAAGTTGGGGGCCTCTTTATGAATTGTTCTTTTTTGAAGTCGAAATATAATACTTCAAAGAAGCAAACATACTTTATCATAATTTCCCCATCCTGCAAGTAGCGAAGGGTACAGCAATGTTATTTGCTGTAAGTACAACCATTGTAGGAAGAAGGAGTTTTTTTCTATATAATGGTACAATTATGCGCACGAGTGTCTTACTTGAGCATAGTTCTACTGTTGAGGAGTTCAGGAATATACTTGAATAAATAATATTTTGTTAAGCAATGAAAGGAAATGAATCGAAAGGTCAATTTATGTGTTCATAGACTATTCAGTTGTGAATGAGAATACAATATTGAAACCAATGTTTACATTAACAAAGGAAAGTTTATGTACAAAGAACAAATAATCGTTCTTATATACATCTTTTAAGCCTAATTTTCTGCGAAATAATAAACGACTCTAGTCAAATTTAGACTAGCAGCTTTGTTCTCGATTGATATCAGCGATAAGTGTCGCTGTCAATGTTTTCCTCAGATTATTCTCTCAAGTAATTTTTTATTATTTTCGGTTTGCTAAATGATCTTTCAGCTTCTACAGAGGTGAAAGGTGTTGAATGGAACAGTAATTGCTGTAAATACTTATGTTGGGTCGCATTCCAGTATTCCGTATTTCGTCCTTATTTCAACGAAGAAAAACCCAGCATCAAGCAGCAGATTTGTAATTGTATATAAAATCAAATAGAATATATTAATTTTAATAATTCTCGGTTGATTATGGAAATTTATACAATTCACGATCGATATTTTTCTTCAGTTTCGAATTGTGCCTTTTCAGCATCAACCTGCTGAAATCCGAGCTTTGGCATCGATGCCGCATTACACGCCTACTGTCAGTCACTCTGTCATCGTTGTTTTGGTGAGATTCTAGTGCGTTTTTAGGTATTTCTAGCTGTTTAGTTCAATATGTTTTGAACTATTACAATACTTCAGTTTACGGTAAAACCAGCAAGATTTCTCGTCGCCGAGATATTAAAAAGGTATATACATCATTGTAGGCAGTGTGTTTTTCTGAATAAAAAATGTGAAATCGAACATAGGCGGTCTCCCTTAATTTGGAAGATAAGGGCCCCCAAAGTTCCAAAATGAGTCGTTTTCAGGTCCCTTTTGCCACCCTAAAAACGATCTCTCACTTCATCTGTATAGTTCACAAACCACCTCTGAACCTTCAACCAACAATAAGCAACACTGTTTTTCAAGAATAATAAAAATTTAATGAAAAAACAATGAAATTACTGGACAACCACTTAACCTCTATTCCTTCTGATTTCGATTCGGTCTAAAAGTGAAGTTTGGCAATGGCGCGAATTTCATCGGTCGAAATCGTGCGTATTCGTGAATGAGATTATTGCTGGCGAGAAAAATGAAATATGTTCTTAGTTCTTACTGTTTACTGCGATACTGTGAATCTTCCAATAGGAGAATTCGTTTCTAATGAAATCTACAAGGTTGAAACACATAGTAATAGAATGAGAATACACCTTGATATATATTTTAACGTAGACTTTTTTTATATGTGATAGGTCGCGCCCTTCCCAGATTTCCAATGAAATCGAGGTTATTATATAACCCATTTTATTGGAATACCCTGAATCTCATTCTAAACTGGGACCATCTCGAAGACAACAAAAAACGAAGTAGATAACAACCTCCCTATTTTGAAGGGGATAGAAAGGAAGTTCAAACGAAAATATTGAGAGTGAAACCTTAAACAAATATTCTCAATGATTTTGTTTTGATGTTAGAATAACCACCTCTTCTTCAGTGACTGAAGCATTCTCCTTACAATTGTATCCTTCAACTGTCCATCATTTCATATTTCCCGCCAGCAACTACTCTTCGGTCATAATACGTTGGCCAGCGATGAAAAGACGCTGTTGCCAAGCTCCGCTTCAACATTGAGAAGTATTTCGTAGAAATATAGGTTAAGTTGTTGTCTAATATTTTCATTTTTCTTCCTTTAAATAATGAATATTCTTGAAAGAAAGTGCCTCTATTCGTTGGTTGAAGGTTCAAAGATGATTTATGAACTAGGTTTGAGAAGTGAGAGATCATTTTTATGGCGGAAAAAAGGATCTGAAAATGCAACAATTTGGAACTTTGGGGGCCCATATCTTCCAAACAAAGAGAGACCGCCTATGTTCGCCTTCATATTTTTTGTTCAGGAACTCACACTGCTTACAATGATGTGAATATCTTACTTATAGCTTCGCGACGGGAAATCTTGCGGGTTTACCCAGTTTACTATGGAGAATCCCGTGAATAGAGAGAAATATCGTATTACAGGCTGGTAACCGCTTTGTTTTGATTGCGGTCAAAGTGTCAAATTTTGTTCACATGCTGCAGACAGCAATCGCCCTCTAAATATGACGTATGCTACCTACCTCTATGTTGTTTGTTGCTTTGAGGGTACATACAATGCTATCATGCATGAAAATTTGAATAATTCAATGTAACATAGGTGATATTCGATTGAATACTTATGTTAATATTCACTTCATTTTATAAATCATAATTGAAGGAACGCTAATTTATATATTTCATATAAACTAAGTAGACTTTATTCGAAAATTTTCCTATATTTGGTCTTTCCAGCTTGTTCAAACGGGATTCGCTATTCAGCGTTTTGGGGCCTCCGATTTCAGGGCCCCAAGGCACTGGTACCGGTTTGCATGTGTTACGCCGCTGACGAAACCTCTGGATGCTCCGCGCCTGGAAGGCGACCAGACCGCTAGGCCTCCTTCTGCTCGGCCTCGGGTGATTTCGAAGGAGGGGTTAAACCGCTCCAGGCCCAGGATCCCGTACAATCTCACCCCTGAATCACGTTGCCCTTGACTCGTATCGCATTTGCATTTAAACTGATCTGTCAATGCTTTCGGAAAAAAACAATTCGAGAAAAGAAGTCACGTCAAGTCTGCAGCTTGGCGATATTCTAAACATATCCTCACGAAATTGTCCAAGAACCTTCAAACTGTCATTTTGGTTTATTATTTGATAAAATATTCGGAAAATACATTTTATATGGAATAGGAAGATTTTACCCATTCAAGAATTCGACCTTCGTAATTCGCTCTCTAACCAACACTACAAATATCGAGTTTCTAAGTTGTTTCTCTCGGAATTTTTTTTCCGACTCATCGTTGTTATTTCTGAAATAATAACAAAAAACTGATCAAATTGTCATGCATAAAACGTGGTGAATGATTATAAATGCTGATGCAATTTCGTGGTGATTATGTGATTAGAACAATTTGAGAAAAAATCGAAGCTTCCACTTTTCTAGTTCTGTTCTTTAGCTCCGAGATAATCAGGTCGATTCTGTTTGCGTATTGCTATGAACCTTGCTATTCTAGTCATATTGCTATCTTTCTAATTTATAGCAATATGGCCATGGTGTTACGTATTCTGTTCCGAGTGTTATAGCAATGTTTGTTATGAATTTCGTCATAACAATATTGCTATCATGGACTTCCATACATTCATTCATCTTCTCTTTAATGTGCTCGGAATTAACCATGTGCACAGATAATCGTAACACGTTTTTACTGCATACTATCATTCATACCCAACTATAGACAATTTTTGTTTTTACAACACCACAAACATCCATGACCTCGCCGGGATTCGAACCCAGTACCTTCAGCACCCTAGTCCACCTCTTCAGCCAACTAGTCTACCGAGGTAGCTATGGACTTCCATAATTGGTGATTTTAGAGCTGACTACACTGTATTTTGAGACTTTAGAACTACAAGGAGAAGAAAATAACCCTAATTCGAAAGTTTTCTTTATGGTTTCGCATACATAACCTTTATCTACGGTTTTATTGGTATTCATGTAAACATCGACATAAAAAATGTTAGGAAACGAAACGAGAAACGAGTCAAATTGACCAACAATAAATTTCCTGGATACCAATAAAATATTGGTTAACAGAAATCGAATGCAGCAATTTTATTCAGGCGGTCATAATTCGATAAACTTTTTCGTTGGCACCTCAAAGGGATTGCTGTTGTTGAGATGATTATTCTAATCATCAGCTGTTGCCTACCATGCCTGTATCTTAGTCTAAGAATTTTTCTTGAAATTAAATAATATTCTATAGAGAACCTTGAACACATTTCCATTAGCATATACTTTTTTTATTCTTGTGAATATAGACTTATTCGAAAATGTTACGAAACAGAAAAACCAATTAAAGTCAAATTGACCAATTTCCTGGATACCGATAGAATTTTGGTTTCCAGAAATCAAATGCAGCAATTTTATGCAGGCAATAATAATTCGAATTTCGATGAACTTTTCTGTTGGGAATTCAAAGGGATGGTTGTTGTTGAGATCATTAGAATAATCAGGTCAGCTGTTGCTTACTATGCCGGTATTTTAGTCTAAGTATTTTCCTTAAAATTAAATATTCTAGAGAACCTTGAACAAATTTCTATTAGCACATTCTTCCCTTTCTTCAATATTTTCGAATTCTTGGAAGAAATAATACTGACACAAATGGATCTTTGTGAGATTCCCTTTCTAACCTTTCTTGTTATGAAGCATAGCAAGTACTATTTTGAGGTTGCTAAGATAGCAATATTCATAGCAAGATTCTTGTTGAAGTGACAGACAGGGCTGGACAAAATACATGCTTGGCTTAATTGAAATACAAATTACAAAATACTTTCAAGTCGGGTATTTGAAATATAAAATACAAAATACAGTATTTTGACTATTTGTATTTGAAATACAAATTACAAAATACGCTAAATAGAGAATTTCCTTTCAGAAACACAAGATTTTTGAATGTAGGATCAGACAAACAGCCTCTTGTTGGGGAATGAATATATATATATATATATATATATATATATATATATATATATATATATATATATATATATATATATATATATATATATATATATATATATATATATATATATATATATATATATATATATATATATATATATAATGTATTAGATAATGATCGCTGGTAATATTATAGTATTAGGTTAAGGGATGTCGATCAATAATAAACAAGATATGTTTACTCTTTATTCATGTAGCCAAGCTTTCGAAACCGATTAGTTTCTTCCTCGGGGCAACTGTAAAACAATATCACATTTAAAATTAGGAACATAAACAATCTACATTTACTCACTGAATGCGAGGTTAATCTTTAAGTCATCTACACTAAACAATTTCAAAATAAAATACATATAAGTGGCAATTCAGTCATCTAGGATAAAAATTTTTCTACAATTCAATCAAAAATTATTATGTTATTTACGGTAACTGTCAAAGTCACCCATCTACTGGACCATCGAAAAGCGGTTTATTCGAATACTCTAGAAGATATGAATATATTGGGCTTAGATTTTGTGTATCTGTTTTTTTGTTGATTTTACTATTTTGTTTTTTTATATGGATCATCTCCAAAATACATCTTTTTCTATAATTCATATTCATATCTAGAATTTTCACATTTTCCAAATCAATCCTGTGTGAATATTTGTTGGCATGGATAGATAGAGCACATCTTGGATTGTTAGTTTTGATGTCACTTTTGTGTAAGGTCATTCTATTCTTTAGCCATTGGCAGGTTTGTCCTACGTAGGTTTCGCGACAGTCTGCACATTCCACTTCGTACACCACATTAGATTGTAGGTTTTTTGGTATCGGATCTTTTAATTTTGAGTACAAGTTTGACACTTTCTTTTTACACTGCGGTACTATTCTTATGGTTTTATGATCTTTGAAACACTTTTTGATCTTGTTAGTGAGATGGGGTATATTTGGGAGGGTTCGATATTTGATAAGTTCTTTTTCTTCCGCGTTGACTGGTTGCGTCCGAGTTTCTCTTGGTTTCTCTGATGCAGAAAACAGAAGTTTCCGTAACATTGTCTTTGGATACGAATTTTCAAGTAATAGCTCAAACAGTTTGTTTAAACTTCTCTCTCTGAATGTTGGATCACATATTTTAACGATTCTGTTCTTTTGTTCCCTTATGAAATTAATTTTTATATTTATGGGATGATCTGACAAAAAATGTATAAACTTCCCTGCTGATGTCGGCTT
Source organism: Myrrha octodecimguttata (assembly GCA_958510865.1). NCBI lineage: Eukaryota > Metazoa > Arthropoda > Insecta > Coleoptera > Coccinellidae > Myrrha > Myrrha octodecimguttata. The sequence goes on along the minus strand of OY294065.1, from coordinate 29,338,418 downwards.
CCTGTACCAGTCCAGTTTCACAGTGTTATTCACTCTATATACTCTGGTGTCCAAAAATGGAACTGAATTATTATTATCTTCTGTTTCAACTGTGAATTTTAATTTTGTGATGGATTATGCGCTTAAGACCTGTATACCAAAGTTGACATTTACGCTTGCATTTTTGAAGAAATTTGTAGATGATCTTATAATATCTCTACCAGCAACAGGTATTGAAGAAATCTTGGAAGTTTTCAACAGTTTTGACCCAAAATTAAAATTCACAGTTGAAACAGAAGATAATAATAATTCAGT